>JAUPFR010000002.1:82650706-83945706 GCA_036925125.1 Oreortyx pictus | reverse complement strand
ACTTAAGTCTATTGTTATATAAACCTTTCCCTTCCCTGCCATAAAAAGTAATCAAAACAACAATGCACGAGAAGAAATGTTTTACTCTACATATTGACTGTGCAAGTCAAGGCAAACTTGGCTTACACAGACCTTGGAGTCATATCACTACCTTACAGACAGCATGAATGTATGTTTAAAGAGGTAAGAGAGACAGCAAGAAATGGCTTTGTGCATAAGTTAATTTAGAATTATGCTGTTCCTGTCACAGTAATCTTAGTCTGCTTAATCACAGTGACACGGTAGGAATTTACAGTTTTATCTAGACTAACCACTTTACACGCACTGAAAAGCTCTTATACTGAAAAAACATTCTGTATAGCTCTTGAAACTCTGTTAGTTCAACACACGGGAAAATAAAACCAAATGAGCTCAGACAAGCGTATGTTTGCCGTACGTGAGAAACAGTTGCAGAATCAGGTCAAAGAGCTTAGCAGCAATGAGTGAATCTTTATTTATTTATTCATTTTTAATAAAATTGACAACATTTTTTTTTTAATTCATCCTTTTTGCCTTCCTTTACAGGATAATCTTTTGCCGAGCACTTATGGCTTGCATTCCAGTAGAACAGTGTGAATGGCCACACAAGGAGTAAACATACCTTCTCCCTCCAGAGCTAACATGAAAACAGTATTACGATTCAAAAGAGCCTGCCCGACTACTCGAGCACTGAACAAATTAACAACGTACCGCAAGCTCATAAATAGTTCTCTCTGGAGTCTTAAATGCCCTTTTTTTTCTCTAATAAGCAGTTTTATCAGAACTTTAAAACTGAACAGTTTAATTCTGAATGCAACGGGCTTTATGGAGGTTATTTGTAAATATCTCTTGTACTATTCAGTAAATTTAATAGGAAAGTGCTGAACTATGTGAAATATAAAGTCTTACAATATTGCAGTGCCATGATTTCTTGTTTTTATTGTCTCCTCCTGGTATACATAATTATTTTCCCATCTATATTCTTTTAGCTCCAAACTTTGCTGTGAATGATAAAAAAAGTTCTCAAAAGTCAGTGCGTACAATATCTATACACTGAATCAGAATATTAATAACAGGGTAGCTGAGAAATCTTCGTAAAGAACAAATTCTCCCTGAGGATCTCTTCCCAGCATGACTTATTATTTTGTATGGCAGCAGAAACTCACATCGCTCTGTCTTAGCATTGCTGTGTTCACCTTCCTGTTAGGGTCTGGCTGTGATAACAAACTTGAACAGGCAGATTGTTCTTATCCATTTACTTGGCAAATAAACTAAAAATTAGCTGTGAGTACCTAGAGAAAATTAGAACTTATTCTCAAGAGAAAATAGTAAAATAGAGAAAAAAATCTCCAGACCAGTGCCAATGTTTCAGCCCATCTAGCAGTAATTTACTACAGAAGTCAAAAATATGTGTCTTTTTTCAGAACTCATATAAATACTGAGTAAAAATCTGGCCTTTCAAAAGTCGATGATTGCTCTGGGTTCAGTATTCTATCATTAACTGATGACACTGAAATTTCTTATCACATTTCACAGTATTTTCAGTTTTAAAATTCTCCTTTATTTTATGGAAAGAAAGAAACAAAAATTGCATTTAAAATGAAAAACAGCTGCAAATTTTGGCTCTAATTTTTTCAAAAACATATTTCTTTTTAAAAATAGTCCACAACACATAATAAAAAAGTAAAGCATTATGTCGTAAATAGCCTGAAATGCAACAGTGAACACATACAGGCAGAATACAGCTGATTGGTTTTACCTTTATGGAGTCTGTTTAAGTGTAGTAATCTCAATCCGGTCTCAGTTGACCAGTTGTCTGTATCAGAAACGCTACCACAGTCAAGAATTTCAGCAAAGGGACTACAGGCAGAATGTCTAAAATCCATATCTCCTGAGTCATTTAGGAATGTGAAGGTGGAATAAACCATCTCTGCATGCCTTGAAAGCCAGCAAAGATTTTGACCGAATTGAATCCTGACCACTACTACGTAATAGGCCATCCCCATAATGTTGTTTTACCTCTTGCCTCATTCGAGAAAGCTGCTCTAGTATCTTAGTGCCACTTGAGGATTCCCTAATGCAGGAAGAATCCTTGGGGTTTAGTTAAATTAGTGGCTAGCTGCCACTAGATCATGAACAAGGATTTGGCCTGTTGGAGCACATTACTTTTCATCATGAGAAAAGATCAGGGTAGGAGTACATTGGCAGGACTGAATAGAAAACTTGCCTTGCCATTGGCAGTGCTTTACATATTTCCTTAGAACAAACAGAAAATTTCAATCTCAAAGACTAATTTCAGCAAAACTCTTGAGTGAATTCAATGCACACATTTCAGAAGCCACTCTGAAGACAGAAGAATGTCTGAAGCTACAAAGTCTGCAACACAGAAACCATAAACTCTGACCATGGCTTGCCCAAAGTCATAGCAGAACATATAATAGATTGCAGAATCCTTCTGGCCACACACATTTCCCATTCAGAGCAAAGAAAGGTGGAGGGCCAGGGTCAAATTAAGCAGTTATCATGTAGTATGACTCTTGCAGGAATGTAGAGCACTTTGCAGTTGCAGAAATATTTGCACCTAAATCTGAAGTTTTTGCACCAAAAATCTCATGTCTGGACACAAGACAAACCTGAGGTGACAAAGTCATGAGTAACACTACTGAAGTCTGGGTCCCAAGGCAAAACCTAACTTTACTGCAGTGATAAAATATGCATAGGAGCTCTTCTGACCAGGGATACCAAGAAGCAAGTAGGAGAAGCTCCTTGTTTCAAATATGAGCACTATGGAGGTTGTGGTCTTCTCCAGTCCCAACATGTTAAATCTCTCCCCTCCATATACTGCATGTATATGTGGAGACTGAAGGAAAATGCTTGAACATTAGACTAAGTCTGAATTTTCCTTATTTACAATAGGGAAAAGCCAATGGATAGTGCATCATTGCATGTGCATCCTTCCCACATCATGATTCCATCAGAACACATGGGACTATTATGCTAGTGAATAGAAATATATAAGTATTCATAAAATGTTAATAAATAGAAAAGTTATTTTACTATCTTAAAAATGTGCAGATAGATACTGAAAGAAATCACAAGTATTCTTCAGTACTTTCATATGGACAACTGTCATTTAACAAGTCAGATGCTTATTAAAGTTTCATCTTGGTTCAGAGGAGTAAGTGGCTTTGCCTTCTTTAAAATAGAATAGAAAAAAACCAAACCTCCAAAGAAAGAAACCCATTAAAGTGGATTAGAAAGCTAACTATTCCCACTTGTTCTTAAAAAATGTCTGTTGATTTTGTAAGTAAAGAGCTTTCAACATCCTAAGCTTGACCTATGCTCTTTAAACATATATATTTTTTTCCTTCCAGTTTCATTCTTTCCTCCAATAAGTTTCTTTTGGAACCTACAACAGAACTTTTGCAAGTTAAGCACAGAGGAAAAAAATATATCCTGCACTGTTCTATTCCTACACAATATAGTAAGAAAGCAGAAGATCCTCTGGAAGGATAAGTGTTTTCCCTTCTGTTGGTTCCACTCCATTAACATAAAACAAGTCCTCTTTATAGCCATAAAATGTTTATAATTTGGTGGTCAGAGATCTCACCTGGAAGGTACAAGCTCAAGGTTCTGGGAGCAACAAAGAGATTTGAACTCTGGCCTAGCCTTTGAGCTACCTGCTGATAGAGAGTTTGATGCTTCGCAAGTTTACTCTGCCATCTCCATTGCCTTTCCTAGATATTCCCAGAACAGAAGTATGTTATCTGTTCCAAGATGAGGGAGGTTTTTATTTAACTCATAACAATTTTTCTTTCTCACTTTGCTCAGACATAAAAGACATTAAACAGTTTAATTTTAAAATGTTCACCAATCTAGATAGAAACTCTGATACTTTGTGGGCATGTCATTTTTTTCAGAAGCATGTTGGAATTGCTACTACTTTTTAATGGGAATGTTGTGATATTTATCTACTTTGCCTTGTCAAATCTGGTCATTTACATGGCTCTTGCACAGTATTGGAAATATATTCCACACTGTTCTGGAAACACAGAATCAGAGATTTGCTCATGTTTAATGTCATATTTGTTTTAATTCTCAGTTACTGTAAGCAGCAAGTGTTAAGTCCGTATGTCATCTTAAAGGCAGTGCCTGATTCAATCTTTCAATTACATTCTGCAGAACACTAAAACACACTTGAAAAAGAGAAGAAGAAAAAAATCACCAAAACATGCTCCTCCAAAAGTCAGCAAAATTGAACAATCTATCTGCCTTTAAGGAGCTAGCTGAATCTTGGCTTGTAGTACCTCAGTGTCAGCAAATGGTGTATTTACCAAATCCAGACGCTTACACTGTGCATACGAATCCACCATTCGTTCACTGAGAACATGAACCCTCACCCTGTCTGTGCATGGGCAGACTGTTTGGTGAGGTTGGAAATGCAACTCCATAAACCTGGAATAAATTATGTTGAAGATAAGTTTTGTTCTTGCTCAGTTTTTGTTGACGTTGCCTAGGAATTAATGCAACACAAACCACAGCAACAGCAATAATGCCTTGCCAAGGGCACGCTTATGATCAGTTATCACCTCTCTAACTCAGATAGAAATCTGGAACATTACTTCAGGCATGATATGTTCATGCCGACATAGTACCTGTTGGGATACTCCTTGATGATCTGGTAAATGCTAATCTGAATAGTTTCATTCTCAAACCGGCTGTTGCTTCTATCCTTGTATATCCGGAATTCAGCTGCTGTCACTGCTTCTCCATGTGGGATTTGAGTGAGGTCAAACCGAAATTCCTTGTAGTGCCTTCGCTGGTGGGAGAAGTCCTTGTCTCTTTCGACTGTTGGAAAAAGAATTGAATGCAAATTAAAGTGTTGAACACTGATTTCCCATGATTAATGGAGCGTTCCCCGTGTTTAGGAGTAAACAAACAGGACAATATAAAACTGTGGAAATAATAAAACCACAAGCTCAGACATACTTCCAGTTAAAGGAAATTCCACAAGCCAAATGTCTTCAGTTCAAAAGGAAAAACCCTCAGTGGCTTTTATACAAATTCCAGAAGCCAGAGTGGAAAGAATATCAAAAAAAGCTGAAAGAGGGCATGTTGTAAAGTAACTAGAAATATGGACAAATTTAAAGCTGTAGAAGGATTTAGGACTTCAGTTTAGTTGCAAGCACAGCAGCAGTAATATCAGAGAAATAGTTGACACTGGAAAACGCTACTCATCACTAATATCCAAGGCAGATGAGGGGAATGCTGACCATTCCCTCTTAAATTCTGAAGTAGTGCTAAAGTGCACTACAACCACCATAGATTCAAGAAATGGCCACACCACATAAATTAACACATGCTGCCTTCTAACGGCATCACCGTCATCGTACCAGTGGTCAGAAGGAGCCATGAATCAGGGCTGAGGCAAAATGGCCCTGCACCCCAGCCCAGGGCCACTGCTGATGTTTCTGACACCATAGTTCCAAAACAATGAATCTCTTCTTTCCTCAGGTCAGGAGTGGATGGGGATATAAGTTGACTTCAGTGTACAACTGTTCTGGGGATTGCTCATGTATCTGCAGTGGTCCTGACCCTGAGTTAGGTGCCACTCCCACAAAGGAGTATCTGTTTTGATGCTGCAAGGGAACCTACAGGGCCCGGTGCTGGTGGTGACTGTCTCATGAGATGAATGCCAGATTTTACAGATGCAGAAAGGAAAATAATCCATGGTTTTCTTTTCAAGAAATGTAATGTTGACCTCTGAAAAAGCTGTGCTCAGGCCCTGCAGCGGCAGAGAAGTTTCACTTTCCTCATAACTTGACAGAGAGTAGACAAAGCCTGACACACAGAGCTGAAGGTCTGTGACTGCACCCAGATCCACTAAATGCTGCCTCCTACAACACCTGCTCTCCTACTGAGTTTTGGTAATAGCTGTCTTCAGATTCTGGGGAGGGACAACACGAGTTCTGAAAAGGTGTAGGTATACATTACTACCTTTTATCTATAACCAATAAAATGTCTTCATTATGACACTGTATTTATACTTATATATTTATGTCTGTGTTTACACTGACACTATTTTACTTACACACAATGCATATATGCTTGTGTACGTATGCTGTTCATGTTATTATAATGCATATGTAGTTATAGAAAGCAGAAATGTGCTGAAAAAAAAGCTGTGTTTTGAAGCTGCTGTTCAAAGGTATAGTTGTGAACATGTTAAAATGAGAATTGCTGAAGCAAAAGCTTTTACACTTTTTCAGAGCAGCAGTCACCTGCCACGTAGCTGGACATCTACAGAACACTTCACATTCATCCTTTCAAAAACTTTCAAAATCTTTGCTTTCATGAGAATTATTTTTTGAAAGTGTAGAAAAGTACACTGCCTTACGAATCACCAAAAATAAAAGATAGGTTATAAGAACACACGGTCTTCAGTAAAAATGAACTTTCTCTTGGTTGACAAAAAGAAAATTGTCTGCTAGCTGCAAGGTTTACTTGGCTCAACTGTGTATTTAGCTTACGTGGGTTTGCCATCTTACACTGTGTAGAAAAAGTAAAACAGAAAAGAGGCAGAAGCATGTAATCGGGCTGCTCTGTACCTGGAGATGAATGGGCTGCTGCTGAAGAGAAACAGGATACAGTCTATTTAGCAGTTCTGCTGCTCAGCTCTAAGCTGTGAGATATATACAGAGATCTAGCTTGAGGTTTGGAGTCTGTTTGCCTTCTTTTCTTAATGTACACGTAAAGCCTTTCATTTCTGAGAGAACTTGGCAGAGATTAGCATATGCAAATGCACTGAACTGTGGAGGATTTCTCTAGCTTAATCTGACACAAGTTTCTAATGTTATTGCTGAGCTAACGTAGAACAGATACGTCCATAATCAGCAAATGAAAAATACATTAAAGCCAGAATTAATGTAGCAACAGTGTCCTGTGTTAGTATTTATTCAACAAGTATTTACCAGCTTTCATGGGTAACTAAGCACAACTCACTGTGAGTAAGTGCTGGAGAATTAGACTCTGAATAAAAGTTCTAAATACCAGTACTCCTGGCCTGAGCTGTTTTTATTTGGGTTTGAGGTTGCTTTTTGTCTAGTTTCTTACAAGTACATTCTAATTAATAACATTACTTTGGAAAGAGCAGTAGTCTCCATGTACGTTACAATTTGGACGCAAACCTCTGACACTGTGAGATAACCACTGATGGGATTCTCTCATGAGCACTAACAACTGCTGAAAGAGTGCTGATAGCCCTTGTCTTTCGGGCCTCAAACTACATTTAACTTTGATATTATGTATCCATGTATACCCAATGAAGAGACAGCATTGCCATTTGAAAGGGATGCAGTTTCAAGATTTCCTTAGGCAGGACAGAATTGGCAGGCAAGGCAGGGCCCAGGCACAGCAATAGCCTCCAAAAATGAAGGGGTGTGTAAGACAGGCACTAAAAATCCATGAAAAAAAATCTCGAGTCCAGGGAAGTCCCACCCTCCACACTGAAGCCAGAATCTCAAACTGTAAATTTCTGTAGGACAATGTACAAAACAAGAACAACTTTATTGTATTTAGAAAAGTTACAATTTCACGTTAAATAGCAGACTGGAAAAAAGCAATCATAATCACGTTGCAGTACTGTCTAGTGTCGAGAATGAAAAGTTATAGAAGACAAATGTTATTTAATAATACCAAGTATTTACATGCTGAAAATAACATACAAATCTAGCTCTCTTCTGTGTCTAATAAATGCTTTCTTAGGGAAGACCTTGAATGCACAGTAAGACATCGATCAGGTCCCTTGCATTTCTGAAAGGGCATTAAGCACAATGGGGAACCATGTCTTAAGTATTTCTATTTCAGTGTGACAGCTTTCCAGGACTGGCAGTCTGAAAAACACAGTTCAAGATTTTGAAGTATTCAGTTCCTCCAGATCATTCTCATGTCATTCCAGCTCTGCTCCGTTCATCTGCCAAAATGCATCTCTGTGGGACAGATCACAGCATCTAAAAACCAGTTGACCAGAACATCAGGAAGTCCTTTTTTAACTATAGAAATTCTATAACTTTTCTAATTAAGAAGAACTACTATATTGGGGTCAGTGCTGATGATAACAAAATTCTTCACCTGTATTGTTCAGGAGCATCAGCTTTTTGTACTGGTATTTTTACACCACCTGAAACTAATATATTCAGGACTGTGGTTACATCAGAGCAATCATAGCTCAGGGGAATATCACAAACACCTGTGTGTAAGATAGGAAAGAATGATATTTTCCACCCATGTGGCTCACTGATGAAATATTCATGCTGTATTAACACTCTCCCCAGTCCAGAAGGAATGAAGGCAGATCTACACCATAAAGATATTTTGAAACAAGGGTTCTCTTAAATGAGAAAATATTATGCACTAACTTCCCTTAACAAAAATATGAAGGACAAAAATGGACATACAGTGAAGTAAATAAACAGTGTATTACCAATTCAGTTACAAATGTCTAATTGACTGTTGATTGAGCTTAAAAAAAAATAATAATAATAAAGTGCTAGTAAGAAGTTTATGTTGTAGTGAATGGAACTATTCTGTGTGCTCTTTCATTGGCAATTAGCTCCCCACTGATGTGTTTCACTTTTCCTGAAGGGGTTGGTATGTGGTGACATGTATGCAAAGTGAAAGCTTCTTTAGCAAGTAAGGAGCAAACCAAAGCCGGGTTGTAACAAGATGATTATACAATGTAGGGTCCAAGAATCATGAATCATGAAGCTTCTCTTATCAACTTAATGTTTAACCACTACATATACATGCCAAGGCAAAGAAGGGGTCTTGCAGACCATGTAACTATAAGGGGCCATTTGCACTAATCTCACTGAATTTCACTGTTTAATTTTGGATTCTTTGTATAAGCACTAAGTAAACCAGCCAGTTTTAATCACTTCAAGGTGATAAAGGTTACAGTAAGCCGATACACTACAAACGACACTTGTTTACATCTTGAATATAATGAAATGATAGTTTATCTACAGTGAACACTTGTGGTTATCTGACAGAAACAGGTCAAAGGTTCCAGGCGTTTTCTCTTGAAATTACTCAGTGCTGCCTCTAATGACTGATAATTGAAAGCAGAGGCTGGAAATATCAAATGTGGTAGGTGACAGATAAGCAACAGATTAATGCAAGTACTCTGTTACAGGACACTAAAAGGTCAGAGGCCCTAGGAATTAGCTATTGTGCTACTGTGAAAAGACAGACATCAAATAGCTATTTACCTCATTGCTCTGCTCTCCAGTATTCAAATTCTAGAAACACATTCTACACTATTAAACATCAGACTATGTTAGTGACTACGCTTTTTACAAAATATGGCAAAAAAGGTTTTATAGGGTGCGTTGACAAGAGGAAAGATGCGATCCTAGAGCAGAGTGAAAGATTCTTTGGTATGACAGTTACCAAAATTTTAACAAAGTGCATCACAGAACTTAAGAACCACATTCCACAAAGCATCGTACTCAGCTGAGGAGATGAGAAAACAGACTTTTAAAAATAAATGCTAAATCTCTGTAATTTTGTGCAGGCTTTTAGGCTGTTGAAGAGAAATATTAACTTTAAGAGATTTAAATTGAACTTCACTCAGCAAATACACCGTTCTTCTTTTTACTCCTCAAAATGCAAGATCTAATTCACAATTTCTTGAAGTACACAGCAGTTTTTTATTTCTATCTGTTGGACTTCAAATAAGAGCTAGTCTTACAGAAAGGTCTTAAAATGAGCGCACTTTTAAAGGTCAAGTGTAAAGAAAAACACTCTCCCAGTGATAATTTAAAACAAAAGTCAAGTATAACCTTTTTCTTCTTAAGTGATGCTGCTATATTTGTAGATTTAACCACTTTCATAAAGTCATAAAAACCCCATCACGGCTATTTTGAGTTAGAAGTCAAAATTCATAGAAATAGTCATTTGTATTCAGAAGAATGTTTCAGACTTCAGAGCCTGATATCGTCACTGGAGAGCCACTTCTGTCTGTTAAGAGTCAACTGGCTGACACCAGCCTATAATAAGAAGAGATGAGTTTATCTGCCTTTCCCCTTTAGTCAACTGCTCCATACCATAGGAATAAGAGATAGCCCTTTCTCAACAAACATTTTAACCCATGTCAGCTAATTTCAATGACCACATCCTGACTGCCAGAATATTGAGTAGCTAAGTAGTGGGATATCCTAGGCCACTCACAAACACAACACAGAAGTTTATTTTATTGATAATAGACATCTACTAGACAATCTGAGTGTTTTAACCACAGCATTTCAGAATCATATGCCCACTTGTTTGTTCTTCTAATATCTGGTATTCTGCAGTTCTTTTCACATTGCAGCCCATTTTCATCAGCTGAGAAAGGGGAGCACTGGGATCCCCATTTGCATTCTGCAAAAACTAGTAAGGAAAAGTAGGTGTTTTAGACTTAAAATATCATTTTCCTTCTGATTTGTCACCCTAGATTGAGGCAGAAACCAAAACCACATCCTGTTTCTTTGGTGAACAATCTGTTAGAGAAATAAAAAGTGATGAAGATGTGGTCATTGTAATCTGGTTCCTTCATGAAAAAATATTGCAAAGGGTTCGGCGATGACTGCCCATGTGCCTTAGCTAAGTTCAGAATTCGCCTTCTGAACCAAGATCTTCTGGGGGCTTATCTCTGCATAAATCGGATCAGCTGGTACTCAGATTCCAATAGCCATACTGGGATACCTTAGGTCAGAAATATAGGCAGTTTACAACAGGTGCTCACAAAATAAATAAGTCTTCTTGAGCTGCATTTCATTCAAGTAATAACATAAACACCAAATGCATCATAAGAGTCATAGCTCAGTTTCTCATTCTGATCCCTTTCTAGCTGAGGCTAAACAATTTCTGTAATCAGTGAGAATTTTTTTAAATTAGGAGGTGGGGGGTGTAAATCTCCAGAAACCATATTTTTTCATTGCAACAGTTCACTTAAAGTATTACTACAGTTTCTCCATATTTATTATTATTAGGATGGTCGTATTTAAAGTAATTATAGACTTACAGATGTGGTTTTGAAAAAGTGATACAAATCCATTTTACAAAATATATATTTTCTTATTAAAACAGAAAGGAGAAGGCTTGGTAGGTCATACTCTAAGGCAAGTTCAACTGCTGTACGTTTGAAGTTATTTCACTAAAGTATTTTCAGTCAGTTTCTGACATCAATGAGCAACGTTTAGGTATTTTGGTTAATAAATTAGATACGGTTTGAAAATTATTTGATGAAATGCTATGCAGTTAGTGGCAGCTGCAATTAAAGAAAAATAATCTATCATTTATTGAATCCAGGCTTTTAATGGTGGAGTATCCCTTTCATAATTGCACAGAATTCCTAAAACCTATGAATTGCAAAGTAACTCAAGGCAAGATAAAGTCAATAAGAAAAGTTTCAGTGACTGCAACTAAACTTAGAGCAAGAATGAAAACAAAAACTGTAATTTAAAATAAAAAGAAAATACTTTGCCTGGGCTTTTTTCAAGCATACATTGGTTTTTCATTCTTTATCCTTCACAGAAAAAAAAAAAGTTTCCATAAAATATATAACAAAATTAAGTTTGAGTATTCATGGACCTTACCCAAATATTTAGTATTACAACTTTTGAGAATGACCAGAAAAGTACTGTTCTATTACTGAAATTTTGAGTTCCTACTTTACTGTTGTAGTTTATAAGATTAGATAGATTCACATTAATTAACAGTAAATAGCTTGAATGTTTTGAAGTTGCTATTAAGCTAGACTTTCAAATGATGTGATGCCTACTTTCTAATTCCCTCAAAACCTTCCTACATATATTCAACTTCAGTAAGCAGTAGGCAGTGACCAGGCAAATAGGAGCATTTACAGAGACATATTAAAAAGTAAATGTTCTTTTTGCATATGCTCTTAGAATAACTTTAAGAACTAAAACTCAGTAGTTAAAAGCTTACAGCATTCCCTGTGGGCATGAAAGATTTCCCAGAAACCATAGAGCAGTGCCTTCCAGCAGCTTTTATAATCACAGTACAATATGTATACCTGGAGCAAAGAGGTGTAACTTAGCTCTGCTCTCTCAGGTATAATCTCCCAGATGTTCTCTACACCATGAGATTTGCTATGATGCCTTTCTTCTCACACAGCCCAAAATATGGGACAAAATATTTGTTTTAATTAAATTGCTGGTCTTCATTCAATAGCCAATATTCTGCTGAAAATTTCACTGGTAAGCATGTGGTATTCATTCAACTTACTGTTTTCTGTGTCTTCCAAGTCAAGTGCACTTGCTCAGTGAGTCAAAACAAGTGCTACATTGCAGCTGCTCCAGTGATAATTAAATGCTGGAAGGTTTTCAGTTGTTGATACAGAATAAGTGGAAAAGCAGAACCCTGCTTTTCTTATGCTGGTCTGATGCTGGCCAGTGCAACAGTAGAAATAAGTAACCTGAATAAAAATATCGGACAACTCCTGCTTTAACGGAGCTTTGGAAGTGAACAATACCATGAGAGTTTATGCCTGGATCATAGTCCTAATACAAAGGGTAGATAAAGCCATTCTCCACAATCCATTTTTTATTTCTAGTTTTTACAGTATAGTGTGGGGGTTAGAACTCAATGATCTTTAAAGTCCCTTCCAACCTATGCCAATCTATGATGATTCTCTACCCATCAACTTTTTGAATTTAAAACTTTCACTGTAGCACAAAACACACACACACACACAAAAAAAAAACCCCTCACCCCATATACATCCTTTTTAATTCTATTAATGGTGACAGAACACATCTCAGTTGAATCTTCCATAGATTTAGTAGCTGAAAGCCCAGATGATCACAACTTTCGCAAATAACCGTAACAAGTCCCACCCAGACATCATATTTTGGGCAGTCATTTACCAATGCATGCCAGAAGAGGGAGATACTACAAACAAATGCCTAAGGGAAGGCAAAGAAATGATGGGGTGCAATTTGCTGTTACAAATGGAACAAGGAGGAGCCTGTGATTTCCTTAAGTCATCCTGTTGCAAAGGCACTCTGATCCTAACTATTTTAAAAATGTGTAACCGCTAGATTTTTGCTTGTGTTCAGTTTGAAGTAAAGATGATTTTCACTAATGAAAAAGCAGAACAGATTAAAGATATCCAGTTCTGAGCTAATGCATATATTCCCTAACCCTTACTGCACCATGACCAGAAGTTGTTTATTTTCTCTGCATTTTCAATGACATCTTTTGTCATTGCTTTGGCAAACAACCATATCTTGCTATCTTCTGTCAATAGACTTCCATTTTTATTTGTACGCAATTTTGTGTTTCTCTAATCACAAATTGTCACAAAGAAAACTAACAATTATTCCCAGGTTTCTGACTGTGTGTGAAAGTCAGGATGTCAGATCAACACAACCTTGAGGTTAACAAATGACAGAAAAAAGAAATCCCTCTTGAGTTCAGCTGCAAATGAGTAGGAACAAAAGTTATACCTTTGGGACCCAATGGTCAGAAAATAGGTGTAAGTTATAACTGTTTTGACACTGTAAAAGTATACAGATGGAGCATAACTTCTGAGCAGGGTGAAAGGTCATATATCATCATAGGCCAGCTGGCAGGGGAGTAAAACTAAACATTAAAGCACATTCTATCTTCCCACATCTTCTTAGCTCCTGCTCATGTTAACCCTCTGCTGCTCACTTCTACCCAACAGTGACAAGTAACTTCACCATAACCATTTTGTTCACTTTGTTT
The DNA here is from genome assembly GCA_036925125.1 of Oreortyx pictus. Lineage (NCBI taxonomy): Eukaryota > Metazoa > Chordata > Aves > Galliformes > Odontophoridae > Oreortyx > Oreortyx pictus. Next base: position 83,931,912 of record JAUPFR010000002.1, on the reverse strand, counting down.
AGAAAGCTCCAGCTATTTCCTGCAATGGATTTTGTTATAAGAGCATCCATAGAAGTTGTTTCTGCACATTGAACTGGATACAACTAAACACACTATTTTCTGCTTGCTGGTATTCACATCTGAGTGTTTTAATATTACCCATACCCATTAACACTGACTAAACATTCAGTAAAAATCAGCTGTAACAATGATAAGGAAGGAAGCCCACAGGAGCATCTCATTCAGAGCCAAGAAAGGCCTATTACATACTACTGAAAAGTATTTTGATAGGCTACGCTTCAAACAGCATTCATAAATTAAAAAAAAAAAAATCTGATCTCAGGCCATGTTCCTTGCTAGTTTAGCTCAACAGGGCTCATATTTATACTTCATGTATACTGGGCTAATCACTATATTAATGAAGTCATTGCCCTAAAAGTAGAAGAGAAGAGGTTCGAATTTCATCTTAGATAAGTCATCAGCCTTGTTTTGAAGGTTCTCACTGCAACTACTTGCTATTGCCAATAACACAGTCTGCCTGGAGACCCGACATTCTGGGAAACAGATACGAGGCCAGAAGTACAGCAGGGATGGAATCCAGGTACCATGGCTGTGGAAAGGATGGGAGGAGGAAGAGGAGCCAGGAAAACGGACAGAAGTGTTGAGCCACTCTCAAAGGGCAGGCTTCGACAGCCAGTTTAGGAGCTAGCTATGGTTTTAATGGCTTCTTACACTGATTGGGACTGCACCCTCTCCTCTACAGCTCTGGTGGTTTAATCTGATCATGATTAATTTCATCATCTGGAGAGATTATTTCACCTACAAACAATCCCCCATACTGAATAGGTACCCTCACTGAGAAGTAAAAAATGCTTGTGTTTTTTTCCCCCTGAAAGAAACCTAAATGTTGTCAAAGTTGATTAATATTTTGACTTTCTTCTAGGACAGGAACTAATTAACTAGTGATGAATTGCAAATTCTCTGTACTGGCCATGCAGCATTAGGCCTGCTCTACCAAAGAAAGAAAAGACTTCTCAGAAAGCATTTGTGCTATGAAAGTGCAAAGGTTAGTTATAGGTAACGTAACTGGTGAGTATCCCTCACAGTAAATCATTTTGGATAGACTGAGGAAGAAAGATCCAGGAGTATTAAAATGACTTAAAAAAAAAAAAAAAAGACCAGAAATAATTAATGTTGGTGTATAAGACAAAGCTGAGTCCATCTCCAAGTAGTTAGCTAACAAATATCTCTCAAAATTTGGGCACCTTTCCAAGCAGAAATTAAGAATGAACATGGAGAGAGAAACCACCTGCACACCTGTTTATAGTCGTTTCATTTTCAATGGTATTTTCTATTACAGCACAGTTAAAAGCATTGTGTGTTTTCCAGTGTGCAAACAGCAAGTTGCCCTTGCACCTATTTATGTTAAAACTTAGTTTCTACTAGGGCTAGGACTATTGCTCTCATCTTCTATGCTAGTTTTCTATATAAAGTATTTGTGAACTCTATTGACCATCCTCAGAACTAAAAGCATCATAGCACTATGTTTGTGTCTTTGTTTCCAGTCCCTTTTTGAGAGAACACTCCCTGCCTGAAGGCAACAAGCTAGAGCAGTAAGGTTTAAAGATCACAGTAAATCCCACTGACCAGTGTGGTATAATGTTAATAAAGGAAGCTTCATTCCAGCATGTTGAGAATTATGAGAAGGTGTGAACTTTTTCTTACAACTTGTTTCAGAACTGTCCCAACTGAGCCCAGCTTTCAGCTTACATGTGTCTGCTGCATTGATTTGAATCCCCTGATGAATACCTATTACATTAGGTCTCTTACACATGCATGCTAGCAAGCACATCCTGTGTGTTTTCACCTTACTAATGAATACGTGTAAATATCAACAACGTGGAACACAACTGTTAGGAAACCAAAATAAAGAAAATATATTGTTAGTCTTAATGGCATCAGTTCCTCCATCCCAACTCTAGGAACTGCAGCATCAATTCAGTTTATTCGCACTCAATCTACAGCAGTGAGCGCCTCTGGATTTCCCACTAGTTTTTATATAAGTACAACTTTTAGACAATACTATTTGAACTGCGCTTTAGAATATATATATATATATATATATATGTATAAGCTTATAAGTATTGTCTCCTTACAATAGAAAACTTCATTACAAGTAAAGAAATAAATTATTAAATCCATGACTTAAGAAATGATAAAATTATCACTTTATGGGATGTGATTAAAATGGAAACTCATCTCAAGAGCAATGAAATGACATTAACAGAAGAGCATGCCAAGGAAACAAAGAACTACATTCTGAAAGCATACTTAATATGAAACTGATTCAATAAAGAGTATCATATTGTGTCATTATACCTGTACCTCCCCAAATACTCAATCAATCAATCAATAGTAATCATGCCTGCTTGCAATTCATCACATTTAAGTAGTACAATTTCAGTTATAACTTCTACAGGTTTACAGCAAAGAAAATTTAAACCCTACCTCACTAAGGCATTCAGCAAATTCTGCATTTCTAATTGCAGGAGGTGGTAACTGTAACAGCAGCAGGACCAACACAACAAGGAAGTGTTACCAAAAGAAAAATGCTCACCCCTCTCTAAAAATCTAGGCTCACTAAAAAGCTCCATAAAAGAGGGCTCTCCAACAGAAGATCCTTCCTTGGTGGCAGTCAGCCTTTAAATGATTTCTAAGAGGCCTTCACCTGTGCACCCAGGGTTAACTGGGTTTTTTCTCCAGGTGCTCTATCGCTGGTTCATGCCGTGACTCAGCAGTTCCCATACGAATTTAAATCAACATATAAAATATATTCAACTGTGTAAATGCAACTATGTATAGCTGAACTTCAGTTTTAGCAATTCCCCCCTGAAAACGACTTAGTAAAGATTTTGAACTTCCACACGAATTCCATCCAGTTCACATTATGAGATTCATGGGCAGTGCTTTATCATTCTAGAGCTTCATAGCACAGCACAAAGTCTAAAATTTATCTAAATTTGACTAATTTATCTAAAATTTGACTCATGATTCACAATAGATCTTTTACAATAATGCAGTAATTCATCACTGCAGACAATTCTTCACAGCATTTCACTCTCCAATAAGTCTACTTATCAGGGTCCTAATAAAACAAGAATGAAGGTATATTCCTTTGCTTTGCATGTTTTAAAGTCCTAGGCATAGATTTTCACTCAGTAATCATCGGCACTGTTCTGATGTTAAAAGAGATGAATTATTAAATCAGCTAAGGATGTGTATGTATGTGCATATATATTTTATATCTTCATTTTATTTTATTTTATTTTATTTTTCTTCATTGATTTAGGAAAGCGTGTCTAATATAATCTGTTTTTGACAAGTGAGCTATGGAACAATAACAATAGAGAGCATAAACATATCATTTTTAGTCAGAAGAAAAGCAATATGATCAACACTAAGGATTTTAGAAGACATAGACTGTATGAGAAGCATTACAAAATATTGAGTGTTTGAAGTCGCCTTCTGTGCCTTTAGAATGCCCATTCTGAAGAACTGCATCTGTTTCTGAGTGTTGATTTGTTTTCTTTTTTTTTTTTTTTTTCCTGCAACAACAGGATAATTGCTGCTTTTTAATGAAACCTTAGATGTTCCCATAAATCACTAACTCACAGAATGTCTCACACCAAATATCATACAAGTCTCAATAAAGTCATGGGAACTAGCAATGCTAGGGAAGCATAACAAACTCTGAAGTTTTGGAAAACCACTGAGAGATCATTTGTGGCTCATCTCTTTTGTCTCATCGTATGTGAACTTCATCCCTCGCAGTGCTGTTGATAGGTTTCTCACTCCTTCCTTGAACTCTTTAAAGAAAGCTCTGACATGAGAATCAGTGAGGAGAAGCCTTTCTCAGAATAAAGAAAACTGTGGGATTTTCTTCTCAGAAATACCAAAGATTGTAAATAGAAAAGGAGCAGTTTATGTTTTGCAATCAACTGGACAAAGCACAGCTCTTACTGATCTAACTAGGAGATTACTCAGCATCTCATACCACTGAATTTGTCTGCTGTTTTAGACCTCAGCTCTTTGGAGCAGATCCATAAACTCTCCTCCGTATTTCAAAATGTTACGACAGGATGTAATTAAGTACAATTAACAAGGAGGTCAAACGGTCATCTGATAAACACTGGTCCAAACAGGCAGCTTGAAAGGTCAGGGCTGCTAAAGCCACATAGTATTGATGGGAAATAATATTATGATTTAAGGGGGAAAAAATCCCAGTGACTAAAACTGAAAAGATTTACATGCTTTCTATATTACATACACAAACCCATACACACACACTGATACGCATGCACACATGCCACAGAGAGGCAAAAGCCTACGCTCTGGGAACTAGAGCTACACTAACCACATGCTCACCATGCATTACACCAGGTCAGAAATGTCAGATTTGATGCTTTAATTCCAGTATTTCATTGTTTTGTGAAACTGTTTTAAGACTTCTTATCCTTGGCTTATCGAAGCCTTGAGCTCACTGGGAGGAAAGGCAAGGTGTTCAAGGCTCTCAGGACCACGACCTTTCATAGCGTAGCCAGCCAGAGTAAAAAGAGATTCCACAAGAAAAGAAAAAACACAAAAAACTGTTGTAGTCCTCTACAAAGTAAAAGAAAAAAGAACACTTGTCCTCATGAATGAGAGCACAGAGAATTGAAAATGGACACGGATCTATTTGCTCATTCTGTGGTTCAAAAATCTGAGGCCCACTTTCCAGTCTCTGAGCCTCTTCAAGTTTTTCTTTTTTTATTCCTCAGTCATTTCACACTCCAGCTTCAAGGTTGAGGCTGGGACTGGAGCAGACTCACTGCAAGACCTCTGTGCAGCATCTCATGTACAAGTCAATCAGATTGCCTTGTAGCAGATTAACCTTCTGCATCACCAATACTTTGTAACCTGCAGTCAGACAGTCAGACAGATAATCCAGCTGATGCACCTTGAGAAGAGCCCTCCCAAAGTTATATCCCTTCTGGATTTCTGCCATCCTAAATCACCACAAGGTGATGAGTACAGGTGCTGTGGAGGTGTATGCTGGGCTTGCTCTGCTTTATTATCCACATTACTGTTTACCCACTTTTTTGATTCCTCAACTAATTTATTTTGCAAATCATTACTCTAGAATTCTGCTGCTCCAGATACCATGCACCAGTGAATGCCACCCCCACTGCTCCAAAATCAGACTCACAAATGATTTACTGTTTCTACTCTTTAATCTCCTGGAGCCTAGGTTTGCCAGGACATATCTTATCACCTCTACTTATGAAACTGATGCTAAACAAATTGCAAAAGCCCAACGTAATTTTTTTTTAATTACTTGGTTGTACCTTACAATTGAATATTCCATCTAAATTTCTCCTTAAGTTTTTACATGGGAATATTCAATATGCATATACCTAGATAAGTTGTTATTAATTTATGATTATTCTGGATCATGGCTACAGTTTTTCAATATAAAATGAATAAAGCTTTATTATTTGACTACAGTCAAATTTTTGAGTATTAGAACAATTCCATTTGATAGATACAATCTGCAGAAAGATTTACAAGCAAGGTTCTCATGGGGTCTGAATGGGTAACATTGCTAAGCAGAAGATAAAGAAATTTCAGCAGTTCACATTTCTATCTCAGAGGATGAAGTGAAATTTTGCTTCTGCACAGGCATGGATGGTCTTTTACCATCACTAGCTGTCCTGATTAGCTTTCTATGCTCTGATTCATTAAAAAATGTTTTTTTAAAAACTGCCATAATTACAGTGGGAACAAAGCTGCGTTCTGTCAAGATACCACACATGCTATAAAATCATATAATAGCAGCAGAATGTAAATCTATTGCACTGGAGCAGTTGCTCGGGGAGTTGAAAACTAAAAATTCAGATTCAGCTTTTGGAGCATCTCTTAATAATCATGGTTTCTGAATGGAGAACTGGACTGCAAAACCTCTCCTCAGCTTGGTTCACAATCGTTTTTTGTACGGAAACAAATTCATTAATCCAGTTTCAAACACAAACCATGTCCTGCTAGGTGTACCTCACTCACAGACATACATAATGTAGTTGTCAGGGTTGACAAGTTCTGCCTGCTGTAGCACTTCTATGTTTTATAGGAAATTTTAACCAAGGGTGTTATTTTAAGAGATGAGCAAATGGGGAAACCCCATGGCCCAGACAATAAAATATGAACTTTAGGTGCAGTGGAGCACTCATAAATATTACTAAGAACAAGGGGATTCATTGTTTCTCCTGACCCCTTTTAGCTTCTCCTCTGATCTCAATCTCTCTGTGTGCGTCATGGCAGCCCTCATCCTTTAACCTGTGGTTTTTAAAAGCTTGCTTCTATGTTATTTATGACCATAAGCGTTAGTAGGCAGTCTGTGCACTCCCTGCATACACATACTGGAGGTGGGGAGGGATGCATTTTATTTTGCAAGTATGAGAAGTTTTGCCTGAGGAGATGGCTAAGGGGTGAGGTAGCAGCTCTGCCATCGGGACTGGGAAGAAAACCACTCCCTTCACCTGCAAGGCTTGCTGGAAACAGAAACCCAAGTCCAGACTTATTTTCTCTTTCAATTATAAATTATCCATATTTATGACATTCTCTCTCATTTTCTCTGCTGTTCATCTCTCTGTCTGCTTGCACCTTCCTCTTCCAACCATTACACTGCTGTTCCCCCACACCTCTGTAATTGTCTTGGTCTGTGCAAAGCTCTGCTTCACAACACCTCTGGAAGGCTCCCAGTAACACCAGTGCCTCCCAGCATACACTGTACCTCTGTTCAGAACCTTTCCCAGGCCCACAGGCTGCTGCCTGCTGAGCAGAGGCCTCTGTTCCCTCTGAGTCCTGCTCGGAGCTTTGCCTTTTTTCTCTCATTCCTTCCCTCATTCCACCATCTCCCGCGCCATAGCCCGCTCACACTGCTTCTCTCCCTTTAATCCTTTCCCCAGCTGATCGCCACTGACAGAAAATTAAAGTTCAGTGACCCTGCCCAGGCAGAGGGGGCTAGAGACAAGGGAAAGGACAAGCAGGAGAGGATGGGGAAAAGTGTGGGAAATCATTATGAAGTCTGCTAGCAGCTAGAGCCCTCCTGTAGCCCTGGGGAGTCTTTCTTTAGCTGGAGGCTGCAATTGGCACTTCATAAACTGTTCATTCTCAGCTATGTGGAAACACCAGACAACACCTAGCATGATCAGACTATAATCAATCAATTTTCTGCAAAACTCCATTAGCATGTGGGCCCATGAAAGCAAGCTGAAAGGAACTGCCATGGCTAAAGAGAGAAGAAAAAGGAACTGCCCATCTTGTAATTACTGCCATAACTCAGGCAGTAAGAAGGCAGGTAGCCATGGTGAAATTCTTCGCATAATTTAACATCCAGAGAAAATAATGACAGAAGCAATGAGTGTAGGAGATCACATACGTGCCAGAGCTGTCCTGTTATCTAAGCATATAAAGTAGGATTTAGGAGGAGAACCAAGAGGATTTCCACTCAGCTCATGTCGGGCCGATTCCTCCCTCACATCCTCTGCACTGAGGCGTCTCCACAAGCCGCCCTTGTTCTCTTTCATGGCCAGCCAGAGTCACTTCGAGATTGTGTTTTCCTGGGAAAATATGTACTGTACAATACATACAAACCCCACAACCCCACCCAAAGTCTGTGTTTAGTCTGGAAAGCAGCGCTTTCTAAAGAAGCAGAGGAACTGGGTCAGCCATTCTTCCCAATGGGAAAAATATTATTAACAATATATATTTATATATATGCATGCATACATATAGCTTTTCACCATGCACGTCTAACCATCTGCTAATCTGCTAAATCAGTTTCTCTTCGGTTATCTGCAATTTCTTTCAAATCTGTCGGCAAGAAAAGTCAGACAGTTTTATGCCCCAGTTAATGGAGAGCTTGACATTTTTTTGGCTGAGCTGATACTATAATTTGCTTGAATTTAAGTGTTAACTTTGGCAAAAAAATAATTGACAGTTATAAAAAACATTATTTTGTTAGATGAAATTTATGGCTACACACAAACCTATTTTGAGGTAGAACAATATAGTTCACGCAACATGAGAGATTTAAAGGGAAAAAAATATATAAAGCAACAAATGCACTAAAATTCCAAAAAGGAATATGGAAAATATTTCTAGCTCAAAACCAAAAAAATTCTAAACAACCTGTTCTGTCATCACACAAAAATTGGTTAAATCTGCCTAATGATTTGTAAAGATCAGTTGAGGATTTTTATGGAACGTCAGTCAATTAGAAAAGTTCTTTTTTTTCTTGAAATAAATAAATAAATAAACCTGTGTGAAAAGCTGCCTTAGCATTTAATTTGAGCATAGAAAGTGCTTCTATTATTAAAAGTTGCTTCTATTGCCTGATTGGGTACCTAGGTGACAACAAATAATTTAAGCTCACTGATTGGATGACTAAAATTTATCAAGGGAATAAAAATCTTAGGATTTCAAGATACCAGTGAAGTGCACTTCAGACAAAGATTAAATGAGACCTTCTTGATCTAATTTGCTTTAAATTTTAAGGAAAAAAGTGAAAAACACTATCGTACTGACTTTTAGTTTCCATTCAAAAAGCTTCACAAATATTTTCTTGTTTTTTCTTGGTGTTGATCCAAGTCCACAAATAATGACATGGAGTCTATTTGTTATTTAACAAGTTTTATCTCTGTAATAGCATCCCTTTGTCCACAGAAAGGTAATAGCACTAGTTCTGTGACTTCACTTAAGGCTGTGTCAATATTTTCATTAGAAGTCTGCATTTTACAGACTAAAACTGTACCATCGCCAAGGAAATTCACATAATGTTAAAATTAGGACAGCAATGTCTGAAATTGAGTGAGAGGAAAGTACTGAGAGACAGAGAGAGGAAGGGAGGGAGGGAGGGAGGGAGGAAGAAGGAAGGAAGGAAGGAAGGAAGGAAGGAAGGAAGGAAGGAAGGAAGGAAGGAAGGAAGGAAGGAAGGAAGGAAGGAAGGAAGGAAGGAAGGAAGGAAGGAAGGAAGGAAGGAAGGAAGGAAGGAAGGAAGGAAGGAAGGAAGGAAGGAAGGAAGGAAGGAAGGAAGGAAGGAAGGAAGGAAGGAAGGAAGGAAGGAAGGAAGGAAGGAAGGAAGGAAGGAAGGAAGGAAGGAAGGAAGGAAGGAAGGAAGGAAGGAAGGAAGGAAGGAAGGAAGGAAGGAAGGAAGGAATAGAAAGAGAGAAAGAAAGAGAGAGAGAGAGAAAGAAAGAGAGAGAGAGAGAGAAAGAGAGAAAGAAAGAAAGAAAGAAAAAGAAAGAAAGGAAGGAAGGAAGGAAGGAAGGAAGGAAGGAAGGAAGGAAGGAAGGAAGGAAGGAAGGAAGGAAGGAAGGAAGGAAGGAAGGAAGGAAGGAAGGAAGGAAGGAAGGAAGGAAGGAAGGAAGGAAGGAAGGAAGGAAGGAAGGAAGGAAGGAAGGAAGGAAGGAAGGAAGGAAGGAAGGAAGGAAGGAAGGAAGGAAGGAAGGAAGGAAGGAAGGAAGGAAGGAAGGAAGGAAGGAAGGAAGGAAGGAAGGAAGGAAGGAAGGAAGGAAGGAAGGAAGGAAGGAAGGAAGGAAGGAAGGAAGGAAGGAAGGAAGGAAGGAAGGAAGGAAGGAAGGAAGGAAGGAAGGAAGGAAGGAAGGAAGGAAGGAAGGAAGGAAGGAAGGAAGGAAGGAAGGAAGGAAGGAAGGAAGGAAGGAAGGAAGGAAGGAAGGAAGGAAGGAAGGAAGGAAGGAAGGAAGGAAGGAAGGAAGGAAGGAAGGAAGGAAGGAAGGAAGGAAGGAAGGAAGGAAGGAAGGAAGGAAGGAAGGAAGGAAGGAAGGAAGGAAGGAAGGAAGGAAGGAAGGAAGGAAGGAAGGAAGGAAGGAAGGAAGGAAGGAAGGAAGGAAGGAAGGAAGGAAGGAAGGAAGGAAGGAAGGAAGGAAGGAAGGAAGGAAGGAAGGAAGGAAGGAAGGAAGGAAGGAAGGAAGGAAGGAAGGAAGGAAGGAAGGAAGGAAGGAAGGAAGGAAGGAAGGAAGGAAGGAAGGAAGGAAGGAAGGAAGGAAGGAAGGAAGGAAGGAAGGAAGGAAGGAAGGAAGGAAGGAAGGAAGGAAGGAAGAAAGAAAGAAAGAAAAAGGAAAAAAGAAAGGAAGGAGGAAGGAAAGAAAGCAGGCAAGCTCCTTCCTAAACTTTGAGGGGAGAATTTAATGATCCTGAGACCTTCTTGCATGTATCCTTCGAAATCAGCTTCCTTCCACAATTCATAACATTTTATGGCTTAGCACTCCATATCCCTCACTGGTGATATTTTGTCTTGTAGAAACTGAATTAGCTTGATATATGAAATGAGCTACTATATACACTTCAGGTCTGATTGTATTTAGCAACATTTTCTTTCTCAGATGAATCAAATTATGTTTGTACAGGTATTCATTGTGGATTAATGTACTGTAGGATTCTTAAAGAAGTTCTATAAAAGTTATGCTCTGTCGTGTTAGCATTCTTGGCTGAACACAATGGACTGTAAATCTTGTGAATTTATGTATTTGTTCAGTGTTTTAAAGAACATGACAGTGTGCAACCTTGGAGTAGAGAAACTGGACTAAAATGAGCGGTCTTCTGTGCCTCCAATAAGCAATAATCACTTAGATTTCCATGTCTGATTTAAGAACTGACCACAGAGAGAGTGTTTTTTTTAATTATTAATGATGTCAATTAAAATTACAGAATCATATTGAGTATGAAGAAGAAAACGTGTTTTGACAACGCATTAATAACTCTAAATATCTGTATAGTATTGCATCATCATCTTAATTAGCATGGGGCAGGTCAAAGGGACAAATTTTACACTGATCTTCACATCTGAGTTTTTGAAATTAATTTAGATGCTAAGAAAGTAAAGCATGTTAAAAAACCCACAAAGCTTTCATATATTTATCCCCATCATATATAGAGCATGTATAAATTCACAGAAAAATATGATGAAAACAGATTTGCTTAGCAAATGCAGCAATCTGTTGCAGATGTGTTATTATTCTATTTGTGTTATTATTTCTATTTCATTTTTCAAACAAATGAAAATACAGAACATTTGAAATGCATGAGAAGAAACATGGAAGTCCAGAGGATTTAATGATCACTTTGATGCTAATGTAAAATTGAGTCTTTGAACTGCTTAAATGTAGTTTTAAAAAGTGCTGCTGTTTCTCCCAGTCTCAGGCATGTATGTGTTTTTATCCTCACCTCTCTTTCGGTGAGAGGTGAGGAGTGGGAATGCTAACATTTATCTTAACAAGGTCCTTCCTCAACTAAATTTTGAGTGAGCAGAAAAGTGAGTTGAGCTACATTAGCATTATTTGTCTGTTCTCTGAAGTACAGGGTATCCTATATATGTCATTTTAGTAGATCAGCCAAAAAGAAGATGCCAGAACTCTAAACAGTCAGGGATTTGCAACAATATAATAAAATATAACAGGATAAAAAACACCCAGTGAGGAAAACAACATCCTGAACTTGTAGGTGATATAATCAGATCTTTGAAAACCCCAGTGTATTTAGTGGAGGATTTATTCTTTGACTGCTGGACCAACCCCAGTTAACTCTTCTGCTACAGTCATCAATATTTATGGAGAGCTGCCAGTGCACACAGTCTTATACAAAACACAGGACAAGGCATATTCTCTGTCTTGCTGTATCTATCAAGAAAAAACGAAATGGAAATTCTGGTGTTAGGAGCAGGTGTTTACAATTTTAACTTCAGGAGAAGTAAATGCAATCTTGTTTTTCTCCATGGTTTCTTGACGGGCTTATAATTGCAGCTCCAACCCCTACAATTCTGTGATTTTGTGATTCCCCTGATGATTATTTTTTAAATTTTCTTTGGTATTCACAGCTCTGACAGGTTGATTTTTTTATCAGAATTAATGCATACGTTCCAATTTTTATTCTTTACTATAACATTATTTGTTCTTGCCCATTTTTTCACTTTACTTTTTTAATCCTATTCAGTCTTTTCAATCAAATGCTTAACAATTCTTATCAAAGATCTCAGTGACATACTTCTTGTTTAAATATTTTTATCTTAAAATAATATAACTGACTACAGCTATATACAAAAATTTCAATTTAAAATATCGAGATGATTAATAAAGCTTTATAATTACACCTTCTGTAATTAATAGTGTGCAAGTATGAACATGGTGACTAGCTTTTCCAGTGCAGATTAATTTGAAGCAAGTTGTCTGGGGCTTCAAATCTAAAACCTTTTGAATTATTACTGTGCTGCACCAGCATTTATTGATTTTAAGGTACACCATTAGCATTCACTTATCACTGCATATTTTTTCCCATTGTATATTAAAGAGCTTGCCCTCATCTGTCACAATCTTATGTGGCATAAATCATACAAAATGGTTACCTGTTTCCATGATTTATTTTGTTATTATGTTAATTATACTGAAACATAGGATTGTTTAATAAAAACGTTGAAGCTAATCTACATCAGTCATCAATATTTCTTATGCACGCTACATGGTGGAATATGTGATAAACCACAATAACCAACAAGCATAGAAGGGCATTTGAAGTGAATTAGGGTTTAGCCTCACTAAAAGCTGAGACATATTTTAATTTTACAGAGCACAAACAAAAACTGGCATTTACTTTTTTTTTTTTTTTTGCTGCAAGCTAATTGAGTCTATTAACCATACCCACTCAAAAAAAAACACACTCACCCCTACTTTTCACAGCTTCGGAACATGAGATGAAATATACATAGACTTAAACTTCTCCTAATAACTTTCTCAAGGCAATTCTACCTTCCCAACAAATTGAGACTATATTAGAAACTTCCCAGTTAAGGTAAGACACTGGAAACCTGCAGCCTCCCAGAGAGGAGTTTCATCTGGGGAAGCGCAGCATGCATCTGACACTGACCCTTGAGAGACTCGTGAAGTGCAAGAAGTCCTCCTGAAATCAAAGATGTTTCTTGAAATCAAAGAGTAGGTTCCATGTTAACAGCCATCAGTCATCAGTACCACTGATGAAATGGTCTGCAACATATTCACGGAGGGTTTTTCACAGGACAAGTGAGAAAAAAATTTTCAGGATCGGGACCTTGCCTAATGCTTAAGAGATCAGAGCATTTCTAATTTTTCTTTGTAACATTGCCATTTTAAACTCAGTGTATTCCAGCTACTCTGGGTGAATCGAGTTGTCCAACGGTAACTTAAAAGAAATGCAGAGATAAGAAGTAACTCTTTCTTAAGGATGAGTAACACACTTTCCAAAACCAGAGATTTTTATTTTCTTCTAGTCTGCTATTTCAGGAACAAGAGCAACAAGCAACTGTATTTAGAGTTCATACATATGTTACCCCTAGTAAAAAAGATCTTAGAATTAAAACCTCCCCAATCTGCCAAACAAATGTAATTTTATTATTATGCCAACTAAACTCCAGGGTGTCATTTTTTTTTCCCAGAGATTTTAGCTGTTGGGGAGTTTAGTGTTTGGAAACATTTTTAATCCTGCTGCAGGGATTAAAAACGTGGTAGACATAAAAGGTATAGAGCGTGTGTGATAATCAGAAGGTATTTTAGAACATGTGCCATTGTTTAAAAACTTTCTAAAGAAGGCGTTATCCTGGAAAGCAAGGTTTTATCAGATTTTGTAGGAGCTTACTGAGAAGTTTTCAATTAAATCTCCTACTATTCAGATCAAACAAGAAGTTTTTAGATAGCTTTATGAGTCTTGCAGCATTTAAAGTACTTATAAAAATAGTAAATACATTTCATGAATTATTTGCAGCTTTCTTAATGAGAGTTAGGTTGCCTTCTATTAAAGAAATCTGTAACTGCTTTTTTAACCACAGCATAACTGGTTAGCATGTTTATTATACTCAGAAGCCAATACAATTTAGTTTTATCAGGTTTTGTGTCTGATCTGATTCAGTTTTCAAAAACATTCTTTGCTTGCATGGTTCTGGTGTTTAATTCTCTATTTGTTATTTAATTGATTAATGTCAGAAAATAAGAACCGTTGCAGACTTAGAGCACCATGGCCGTGTAGTAAAACACAGTCTGTGGTTATTAAATAGAAATAACAAAGAAACAGAAACAGATTATGTAAAATCCAGCCAGCCAGCTGAAAAGATAATAAAAATCTGACTCTTACCATCAGAAAAATAAAACAAAAAACCTAAATAACCTAAGAAATCTTTTTATTTTTTTTTCTTTCCCCCCAGAAATGGCTTAACTCTTCCCTTTTCATAACATTCTGGGCTTTAAAATATTAACAACCAATGTTTGTTCATGTCTGAGCTTTAAACAAAACAGTGCGGGAAATAACCAAGCAATAGGCATAAGTGTTTGATTTTTGAGATTTAAAAAAAAAAGGAGTTAGTTGGCCTAAGGCTAGAATTTTCATTACATCAATGAAAGAAAGAAAACAGAAGCCAGCGGAGGGGAGTTATAGAAACTGACTTTATATAAACAGTGAGAAAAATCTTTTTCCATGGCCACCTACAACGTAGCTACTTCACCGTTAGTACAACTTTTCTTTTGCTAGTGGCACAGCAGCCAGGGACCAATCCTGCTGTTTTAGAACAGGTTACGCTCCGGCTGAGACATTTTCCTCTCTCAGCCCTCCAAGATCAGCCTAACAGTTCGTCAAACAGAGCAGAAAGAACAAGAAAAAAAAAAAAAACAAAACTTTGACATACCTAAATTGACAAAGCTCATGACCATGTCAGCATCATTCAGAAAGTTGGTGTCGTGCAGGCTGGCTAAGGGTGGATTCTGTGTGGCCAGGGTGGTCATGCGCGATAACTGTATTCTCCGTGAATATCCATTTGGAGAGGCAGGGTATTCTTTGCGCATCCCTCTGCTTTCCCCTGCCATGGATCCCTTCTGTGTATACTCCAGCTCCTCAGAATCCTCTTCATTTGTCATGGCATTATACAGGTCCAGCATGAAGAGGGGTGCAGAAGAAGCCTGCTTTCCTGGTGAAAATGGTCTGGGTCTGTGAGGTAGACCCAGGATAGAGAGAATCTCTCTCTGAATCTCCCTTCTTTCATGGTTCCGCAGCCTCCTGTAAATAAAACTCGAATGGACATGATTGTCTCCTAAACCTCCCTGTGCGTGACCCACCAGAACCCAGCAATTCCAGAGCAAGCCCAGGAAAGCTTTGAGTGCAGTTAGGTTCATCTTTGAAAAGAAAAAGAACAAGGAAAAAAAAAAATCTTTTCTCCTACTTGTCCTGAGTTCCTATGAGGTCTGCTTTCCCAGTGGCTGAAAAACAAAATTTACCTATTCTTCATGTCAATGTCATCTCTAAACATAACATCTTTGGTGATTTCTCTCCCCCCACCCTGTTTAAATATTATGGAATGTGTCAGGTTGCAGTTATTTCTAAGAAAGCTGAAATTCAGACTTCCAATTTTCCACTGTTGTTATCGTTTTTTCTGCATTTATGGAGCAGAAGACCAGTATTTTGTCAGCTGACCTAGGCATTCCTATATAAACCTTAGATAACCAGGTCTTGGGTGGGGAGCTGTATCAGCAAGAGCTGTTCTTCTGACACACTGTAGTTCCCAGAGTTATCTTCCCTTCTTATTCTGAGTTCTTCGTACACCTTGCGCTCTTCCCAAGATAAATCCTGAGTCACAGATTAGTCTTGATCTGTACCTTGGTGGTGTAACACATATCTGTCCAGCAGCCTGGTGATAACGTTAACATCTTTTGAAGCGCTTGAGTGTAAAGTAATTCTAAAGCATGTTCTAATCAAATTAATGTGTTGCCATGAATTTACTTGAAAAAAAAAAAAACCTTCTGTAAATCCATCCAACCCTTTTCAGCTTCTTAACTGTTATTTCCAACTCTAGCAGGCACAAATATAACAGCTCTCTTCAAGAGAGATCTAAAGACTAATGTAAGCACAACCCTGCTGGGAAAGAAGAGGCTTCTCATTGTAATTTGAAACGGGTATAGCAAAAAAGTCCTTAACCCTTCTGTTGCCAGACGAAGCTGTAAACCTCCCTCCCCCCCAATTTACAGTAATGCACTTAATTTGCCTATTGACTGCTTTTTCTTTCCTGTCAGCTTGCGGAATATCCAAGCAAGCACTTTTAATTTTAGCATTTTTAGGATATGTAGATAGCTTAAGGCTTGGTGTAATGTGGAAGCTCCTGCGAGTCTACTCAGGAGTCTATAGTTTCGTAACCTTGGATATGAAACCCTTATAGCAGACCAAAATAGCATCTCATTAATTCAAAAAATGTTTATATTTTAGGTAAGCTTAGCAAATAAAGGTGACCTTTTTAATAAACTCCATAGGAAATTTTGTCTGTTAGGCTTGATCCCCCCTTCTCTAAAAATGCTGGGAATGCACTCTGAATGAAAACAAATTTATTCAGCAAGTAAGATTTCAAGTTGTGCATAGCCAACTCTGTAATTATGGTCAGAGTCACAACTTTCATAAATTGTAATTTGCAATGATAATTCATTCAAAATGGATTTTGACTCATAAATTGCTATACTACATTTCCCAGTAAATTTCAAAAGCTGAGATTTAATCCCACAACCTGTTATTAACTGGAGAAAGAAACAGCTTAACTGAAAGGGAAAGAAAAGAAAAAAGAAAAACAGATTTTAAAATTGCTACACTCACATTTAGGATTTAACTTCGATTTTACGAGAGCCAGCAACTTGTGTTTTCCTCTCACTAAAACAATATCACAGTGTTAAATTTCATACTGCTCAGATTGTTTGTGGTCACATTTTCTCACTCCTACAGTTTGCCTCATCTTGGGGAGATTTGTCTTTGATGGAGGTAGGGGTGGGGGAGGAAAAAAAAAAGTTAATAAAACACATGACGCTGAGGAAAAAAAACAGGTATATAAAATGCATCCTGCCGGGTTTTCCCTTGCATGACTAGCACCTACTCAGCAAATCACACAGTCCTTGAGTAAACTTGGGAGTGTGACAGCAAGTACAGTCACACCCTAAGAAGCCAGGGAGAATTTATCTAGTATACTAAGTACAAATAAGCTTTTCTCATATATTGTGACTTCTAGTCTACATTTACAGTCCAGTCCAACTATCATTAGATTATAGCTGATTCTCTTTCATAAATCAGCACACGTAATAGACAATGCTTCTACCAAGGAACGATTTATCTCATACTAGACCTGCTGGATTAACAATGAAATTAATGAAGCTATTTAGAAAAAGCTCTGCTATTCTTAGTGGAAAAATATTCAAAATCAGAATTTGCTTTCCTCCCTCATTAAGGTTTTCCGCCAAAATCCATCTGTTAGAAGGAAACCATCATTTCCGTTTTTGTTTTGCTTTCACTTGTTCGGCTCAGACAGTTGTAATGATACATGAGACTTTACCATATGTATGTCTTTTCTGAATCAGCCCATCATGTATTTTGTAACAAGGTTTACTTCTCTTTTCCAGCAATATATTTTCTTTTTATCCCTAAGCATTCATAAAAGCCCATGGATTGATTGCTCAGAGGATTTAAGTCCTCAGCCCATCAGTACAACCAGCAATAGAAACTTCCTATATTATCCCACTTGAGTGTCTGCAGTTCTGTATTTAGTTAACCTCATCCTATTGAAAAACCCAGAAGTGCCTCTAAGTTTGAGGATGTTTTTACCTTGTAAACATCATTCCAGATAAAAACAAGGTAGGACAACCCAGTAATCATATGTATGATGAAAATAGCTCTTGCCATTTCAGACAGAGCCACAACCAAGGCTGCAAAATAATACAATGCATTTATTTTACAGTAACCTCCTCTACACTGAGCTATCAAACATCCATAAGTAGAGCATAAAAATAAACATGTTTTTATTAACATAAACACAATGACCTTATTTAATAAATCTGTGTTCCATAAACAGTAATGGTTAATGTGGATCTCTCATGTATGTCCGCTATAGCCAGCTCTAGGAATGAAAGCCTTTGCTAGAAGAATAAAAGGACTCTGTAAGAGCTGATAGGTCCCATTTCACATTTCCAATACAAACCAATTTACTTCCAAAGAAACATACCACATACAATTTCAGCATGTCAAGATACTTTATTTTAAAATATATAAAAATATATTGGCACAGCTATCTGGATTCAGTTTAGCTTGGGGTTCAGTTTCAAAGTCACCTTAGATCTACGTTTCAAGTTTTACGACAAAAACTTATTCTGATTTGTTTGCATAACATCAAAACTTAAAAGAAATGCCATGTTCATGCCATGTTCAGACACATTCAAATACAAATAACAGTTGAGGTCAGTATAAATTACTGACCTAGAATCAAACCTGGCAATTTGAAAAAGATGCCCCAGAGATTCTAGCTTTACCTTGCATCCAAAACTGAAATTCCAGATTATGAAACATGCACACAGGTTGACATTCTTTCATCCCCAGATGCTCAACCAGAAAGCAACATGTGAAATCACCTGACCAGTACTTATCTGGTACATAACAAAAAAAAAAAAAAAAAAAAGAGGAAAACCAAAACGACACTCAGGGGAGCTCATGCTGGGGCAGATCTCTGGCAGAGGAGCATAAAGGGTCAGGGTCCCAGAGGCGAGGCAGCAACAGAGCACCATGTGGGCACCACAGGGAGCACAATGCAGGAAGGAGACGTGAATTTCTTGAACAGTGTATGCAGAATGAGCAGATTTGAAGCTTATTACAGCTGCACCAACCTAAACAGTGTTAGAGCAAATATAATTAAAGTCGTGAAACCTGGAAATCCAGATCTCAACAGACTTGGATTGCAATCGATCATAAAACTGCAACAGTGAAAAATAAATATTGTTATCAACAGGCCACTGCAATCATGAAGGATGAGGTCGATTTTATGAGCAGTGCCCACTACTCAGAAATAAAATCAGTGGAGGGCAGCTGAGTACAGTAACTCACTGGATCCTTACTGTCATATCAGCTGGCAGAAGTTCACCACAAGAGTGGGTCTCCATGACTATCTGCCACGTGCAAAAAAGAATGAAAGACAGATCCTTTCCAAGATCTTCGCAGTCTGAAGCATACGTGTGTAAACTGATTGATTCTGCTGGTTCTTTCCCTCTTAACGACCAGCTAAACTCGGCATTATATAATGCATAAACAGATGACCCACTGTTAAAAGTCTATCATTGCTGTCTCTGCAAGGTTAATGCTGAAAAAGATGTATGGAGAAAGACTTTTATAAAAGGGTTTCACGAAAGCAGGAAAATAACTAGGGGCAAAAATTAAAGATTCCCTTGCAAAATAGAAAACAAGTCTTCTATATTCTTAATTGGACAGAAACATTATACATAAACTATTGTCACACATAGCTGTTATACTACTTGCCTCTAAGCTGAATTTACAATGGTTTGAATATCAGCTATAGTTATATGAGCTTTTGAGCATGTGTGTCTATATTCGTATGTTCCAAATGTCCAAGCAACAAAACAAGCATGCATGACATCTTTTGCTTTTATTTTCCTTAATTCATTGAGTTGAATGATCTATGAATGTTGTATTTTTACCCTGCAAGAGTGTTAAAGAAAAATAGACATATTTTTCTGTACCAGTGAAATTCATGTCTCCTAATGCATAGGGAATTCCACTTATAATTGACAAAGTGTGAAAACTGGCTGCATCAACTGCAGAAATTGATATTTGGGAAATAAATTGATTACAATATTATGAAAGTAGTACGTCTGTATAAGACTCTTTAACTTGCGATATTCTCAGTGTTTGCTCCTTGGAAGACAGGAATCATTTAATGTGCAGAAACACTACCATCACTGGAACAGAAAATTTGTTCTGTGTAATTACTTTATTAAGCTTCATGTTGGAAAAGAACGATAGCTGTGCTGTGCTTCTCAAACCTCAATTTTAGGGTAACCACTGGTTTTTAACCCAAGGTCTGTACGCTTTACATATATTCCTGAGGATTGCTAAGCATTATATAGGGAGAGTGCTTCTATTTTATGCTACAGTCAGAAGAATGCATTGCAAAGGAAAGTTCGCTACATACAAATGTTCAAATATACTGACATTATAGAGTAATTTATTTGGTTACCAATCAGCTTCTTGTAGCAAAATAGTTTTTCATTTTGAACCTCAGAAGTTCCTGCGAAATCACATTTCAGCTGAAGAGGTAAGTCATCAGGCATTATAGAGATGGCATTTAATAGAACATTTTGTTTAAGAGTTGCAGAAAGAACTCCAGCTCTAAAATATAATTATCTGTGAAGTTTGTTCTGTCCGTCGCATGCACAAAATATTGTAAAGCTTTCAGCACAAAATAGTCTGCAGCATTAACAATGCACTCTTTTTTAAAGATTATTAAAAAATACAGAAAGCATTCTGTAATCTGCTTGAAGACTACTTATAATTTACTGTGTTTGAGGACTGAGAAAGTAAAAAAAGTAAAGTAAAAAAAGTAAAAAAGAACTTGTTTGACACGTACTCTCAAGAATACATGAACCACAAAACATACAATTAATAATACGATCCAACATCAGAGTGCTGTCATTTGCATGATTTACAAACCCAAAGAGCTCCCAGAAATCCCCTTTGGTTTACAATAAGCCTCTAATTAGTTAAAAGGAAAAAAAAAAAGAAAAAAGAAAAAGAACTGCGCTGAGGCAAATACAAAACAGTTGGACAAGAGCAACATTTCTAAGTAGCAAACTATAGCACTTTTTAAGAAGATTATTCTTGGCTCAGCTTGTAGACGGGTTTTATTGTGCCCCAGCTGCACACTGGTACCTGCTCTCATTGTTTGTTGGCTAAAGCGTTTCCGTAGGAATTTTCTGCTGTTCCCATACTGTTCCCCCCTGCTTTTTTGGGGAAACTCTTCTGCCTCTTGCTGGCTGCCTTTTTGTTTTCAGCAACAAAGAAGTTTAAAAATTCTCTCCTATGATGATTCCCTTCAAATAGCTGCATTGCACTATTGTTCATTTCTTGAAATGTTCAATCTGTCTCAATTTAGGATTTATTTCTTCCCCTGAGCATTTTGCCACTAAGCTCTATAGCTGTGGCTTTAGCACCTCTACTGGCAACTGCACGATGCAGCAGTCTCACAGTCATTCTATAAATTGCAGTTTTGTTTTTATATCTTTCCTGTGCCTTGTTTTGTATGTGCTACTCCTCACTTTCCTGTATTTCTTCCCATTATATCTCTTTGTTTTTGCATACACTGCCTCTGATGCTACACGGCCTTTCTTTTCAGCTTTTAAACTTGAATCCTTTATCCCTCACCATTCCCATTGTTTTACTCTTTCTCTGCCCTTCACATTTCTTCTCTCCCTACTCATATATCTGCAGACAGATCTTATTTTCTTCTTTTAAAATGACTTCCTTTGTTTAGAAATATGTTTACCTTTTGTGAAGGATCAGCTGGCCTCTCAGGCAGTAAAAGAGGAGCTGCTTCTCCAGTACGTTCAATTAAATGAGCATTACCATGAATCATTCAGTCTTTGAGAGACCAGTAACTTCTTTCTGTCTGACGAGGATTGCAGAAGATGTGTATGGGATCACTGACAAAGACTAAATTCACCCTAAAGTCTTTGGTGTATACTGGCTGGTCTTTCTACGTGGGCTTATTAATGCATGATGATCCATTATGGGTGTAGTAGCCCTGATCCAGCTAAGGAATTGGCAACAGTCAAGCTACAAAATGCTGAATGGAAGAAACAACACTAGGCTTGACTAAGAATGATCAATACAATACCTGAAATGTTATGAATGGTACAGTAGTATTAGAAACAGGTGCTGACACTGTTTTCATACTTGCTCATTCAGAAAGATATGAATTCATCCTTTGTGTTTGTTCTGAGTTATCACCTCAAGAACCCCAAACAGGATAGCAACCAAACTGGGTCAAGCAAGTGTGTTAATGTAACACAGAAATATCTGAATTCTCAGTGGCAGAATCCATTCATGTAGACAACATGCAGAAGCAATGAGGCAGCAGTGGCCATAACACAAGTCTTTGAAATGAAATAATGCCTGTCTGAATTTCTCTCCTCAGGCCATATTCCCTTCTAGCACATAGTACTGCCTTAATCTGACAAAATGATTACAACTTGCCACAGCTGATGAATTTTTTTTTTTAACCAACAGTAGGCAATGGTTGCCAAATTTTACTAATACAAACATTCTATTCAAACCAGCATGTGGTAAGCTGGCAAAGCAAAGGAATAGCATGAAAAGACCGTCTGTACTGTTGACCAAGAAAACTCACTTGTCTTCCCCAGTGCTTTGTTACAGTGGTTGACAAAAATTGAAATACTAGATAAAGCATTTACCTACTTTTTAGTAAAATCTGTATATTGACATTAAAAGATCACTTCAGCTGCTAATCTTTCCTTTATGGGGCTGGAATTTTGAAAAGAGGATTTGTATGATATTAATTAGAGTAATTCATGTCCCTTGTGAAACAGGCTTAGGCAAGAAAAGAATAATTTAGATCATAACCTTTGCATTCAAAACTGCATGGTAATCTAAATAAAGTAGAGACATACAAGCGGTCCACCTGTTCTCTTCTTTACGTTCACTACCTGCAGTGGTCCTTTTTTAGCATTCAGACCTTTAATTTGGAACAAATGGTATGTCCTAAAGGAATTCTCCTAAAGCCATGTAAATTATAAGACAGTTACAGATGCAGACTGGGAATGTGAAACAATTTTTTCCTTTGGGAAGTAGTTTCACAATTATATTTTCATGATTTTTACTATTCGTGGTTCAGTATTACTCATCAAAGAATGTATCTGTCTCTAGAAACTCAGCCTTGGGTCATAAAAATAAACTGGTTTTCGTTCATTCATAGCTCAGATTAGGATGATACACAAGGAACTTCTGTAGTTTTTTTAGTTGTTACATCAGTAATGCTAACAAGAATAGCTTCAGCATAGCGCAAGTACACAGGTATATGTTCTCACAGACCTTTTTCAGGGCAGATGTCCAGTATGTTCAGGGCTCATTGTTTTCTTTTTATCTTTGATGATAAAAAGTGCACAGAAACAAGTCATTGAGAACATTCTATGACTTTCTGACAGATCTTTTCCTCAATGCCCTATGAGCACCTTCAGAAGAAGCATATACAAGGGGCTGCTAAGAGAGCTTCAGGTTTGGCCCTCTCCACTTGAGATCTCTGAGATACTGCTGCCTCTGGTTCCAGCTATTTCTTCCTCTGGCACAAGAAGGTGCTGCAGGGCTCTGCTTGGAGCTAAGCTGTCACAAAAAGAAACCTTTTGCAATGATTTCTTCTGAGGCACAGGATTAACTAATTTCTGTCTGTTCTCATTTCTTCATTGTAATGTTAACGTGTCATCACTATTTCCATAAGGAATGCTAAAGTTTGTTTTCCCGTATTTATGGACATTCAAAGATCTAAGATTCTCCGCTTCCAAGCAATGAAGAATACTCTTGATGCTGATGAAAAAATAAAGTATGTTTATACTACAGAATGGCCAGAAAGCTTCAAAGCCATAAAACTTCTGGCTTGTTTAGTTCTCTCCTCAAAAAACTAAAAGATGACCAAACAGATTATTGGTATTAAGAAAAAAAAAAGTAAAAAAAAGTTTTTTCTAAGAACCTCTTTGCCAAGTTTCAATCCAAAATTATTTTTTATGGCTAAGTTATAAATTGTTCAAAAATGGGGTTTATAATGGAAATGGTGACAGACTTAACTATGGCGGCACTAGCAGGCGCCAGCATAATTACAGTCTTCTCAAGACATAACTTATTACAGGCAACACAGCAGAGCCAGTATTTTGTATTTTAATTAAGGAACCTGGATTTTGTTTGTAATAATTGACTGTTACGCTACCCCTCTTGCCAGGACGCTCTTGTAAAAGAGACTCTTGCCTGTAGTAGTCTTCCTTTGTTAAATATTTTAAATGAATTTTATATTGTTCACTGGAAGATCGTATGCATTTTATAGGTCATTATTAACTGTCTTTTGGTGACTTCAGTTGTTCTGTACTTTTTAATGGAGATTTTTGTTCCCCTCATCAGTTTACAGTTTAAGCCTCTGGGAAGCATAATACTACAGTATCAGTATGATCTGCTCTAATCTGTCCCACACAGGCCTTAAATCCAAAAGCCCCAGACAAGTGCAGGCTGCAAAATGGACGCCCACCATGCTTTCTCCTGACCAAGACTTCTTCCTGTTCCAGGGCCACAGCCACAACCTACACCAAGTGCCATCCAGCAGCATCGTGAAGCCAGGCCGCAGGGATCAAGGAGTCCCTTGCATGTCAAGCTCCACAGTGCCATGTTGCACAACCTGCTGCCCCTATTGGTGCCACTGAACTGGGACATGGCCCCCACCTCATCCACTGGCAGGCATGGCTAGATCCTTACTGGCTGTCTGTGGCTTGCCTCACAAGCTCTGTGAGTTTTGGGGCTTTACATTTTTCTCTTGATTTATTTTCAGGTGGATTAATGGTGTTAGAATGTGTATATATACATAGCCAACAACCACAAACAGTGTCAAATCTTCACATGTATGTTCCACAAATGTTGTGGTATTTCATTTTGACAGGAAAACCGCACCAGTAATTAGATATTCAGAGATGGACCATGATATGCACAAAACCAACTAGTTCTCAACAGCATATGTGTACTTCAACATGACACAGTATTAACACCACACATACACATGAACACGTGCTTTAATATTTTTACTCCAAAAGCAGAATATAAACTGAAGCAGGTCAAGACTAAAAGGCTATGTTTCTCGCCATACTTTTTCTATGCCTGATTTGCATTGGTACAGTGAGGACTGAGCTCACATTATTGCCGTCGTTCCCTTATTTCTGCCTGGCCTTGGAATTATGCTGTTCTAACAAACACTACTCAGACATTTCCCCAGGGCCCATCTACCAACCAGAGAGATTATCAAAGTTAATTATGTCACTTCCTTTCTTTTCTCCAACACACTCCCAGGCTAAGAAAGAGATAAAGGAGTCAGTGTTACCAGCAGATCTCTCCCTGCTTCCTCCTGCAGAAGTGTGCCTCCTGCCAAGAGGACACTCAGCAAGACTTTGCTGCCTTTTATATCTTGCAAGTGGGGCACAGGAAAAAGAGCAGAGGAGATAATCTATCACTACGTGCTTTGAAAAAAAAAAATTAACAAGAAAATAATTGCATTGTCTTGTTATTTCCTTTTGGGTCCTGAAACAGCTATCTGTATTAAATTACCAAAGAGCTATAACGATGGCCAAACAGCTGAATGAAAATGGAAATGGAGTGTTTGTTTTCATTTTGTGTCCTTGGAGAACAAATGGGGGGAAATGTAAGAGAGAAAAATAGCAAGAAAGTCAATAGAAAACACCAAGAAATTATATCACAAGCCTTCCTCCAAAGTCTATTTTTGAGGTTTCAAATATCTCAAGTATCACTCCTCACCAGATATTTATTAGGTGACATTGATTTCAACTGTGTGAGCAAAATATTCTTCAGCAACCGAGAGTAGGCAGAAAAACTGGCGAACAAGCAGTAATCTATAGGATGACTGGAAAGACTAGAGAGTGTGAGCATAGGATACCTACAACTAGCCAAGGTCCAGTGAAGTCCAAAGATCACCAAAATCCAGTAGACACAGTGGTGGAACATTATCTGAATGCTGACTCTCATTCTGCTTTTAATCTCCAGAAGAAGAGAAGCTTGAATGGTGAGATATCAAGCATGGTAGTGACTCTTTTTAGCAAGTTGTAATAGGGGGATGAAATCGGAGGGGAGCTGTACCCTTGAACAAGATGTCAGGGGGAGAGGCACCCAATGCTGTGCAGGCAGGGAGTGGAGGTAAGAGCAAGGAATGAATATGCAGCACAAACATGGGGATTTAGAAAAACCAATACATTTTAGGACTGGTGATGGAGAATTATTGCATTAAGTGCTACTGTAGGTTCGGTTATATAATTTTTCTCCCATTGGACATATGCTAAAACACCTCTTTATCTGATCCTTGCATATATTTCATCATGCATGAAACATGAGGGACCAATGAACAGGCTGTGTGTGACAACGAAAAAGAAAGAAAACACCAGCCCCATCATCTGACTCCTTTATCCAAACTGACTAAACTGATTGCCTTGACATCATGTTTATCAATTCCACATGTTTTTAGGTTTGGGGCCTTTTTTTAATTCCCAGAAAGGGATGCTTGCAAAGGTGAAAGCAGAAACCAGTAAAGTCCATCTCCTAGGAGGGTGTATTTGACCTCGTCAGTTTGTTATTTTCTGCTATAGAAGAGGAGTGAATAAGGCCTTTTAAAAAAGAAAAGAATCTGAAAAGGAAGATTAATTTCAGAAATAAAATCTACAAAATTTATGCCAGAAAAAGCAAGTGAAAAAGGATTAATTTGTATTCTGTGGTCAAGAAAACAGCTAAATGTATCAAAGTCCTTGAAAACCAGAATTTTTCCGCTTGAAGTGTCTGGTAATTTGAACTTGAGTTGTTGTCAAGATTCAGTCTATTCAATAAGAGAGATACTTAAAAATACTATGGGAAGTGTTTGGCAGAAACCAGAATTTGGTATCGGTCTCCTAAGAACGATATGTAAACAGGAAACCAAATCTCTGCTGCAAGATATCAGTGATAGAAAATATATATATATAACAAGCAGAATAAAAGATTAAGGTTTTTGAAATAAAATACTATTTTTATGGGATTTGTTGAAACAGAATTTTACACATGACATATACAGAGCTAAGAACAAAAGATTCATTTTGTTTACCTTACAGGAAGCCTTTTCAGTCTCATGTATGTAAATAAAAGGGTCATTAAATCTGGAAGCTCCACAGGAGCTGAGCAACACGATTATGTCGTATCATTAGCCATTGCAAATCTGCATGGAGATTCTGCAGCAGCCCTCCATTTGTCCTCCAGTCAAAACATGGAGCATGACTGATCCTCAGCTGGAATTATTCTGGTGACTTCTGTCATAACAGGGGAATGATAGGAAACATTGGCCAAATCATGCAGCCTATAGTCGGGCAGGGCACCTAATTAAGTCAGTGGGAGATGTTTGCTTCATGCAAACTGTGGAAATGGGCCTGATTTCTTTATTTACTCGCAGATTATCATTGTCTCTTTTTGTGCATCACTGGCAGATGGTTTGAACACCATCAGGCTGTTGAGTGTGATAACAGTCCAGCCCACAATATACCAACTCTATCCTGCAGAGGGAAGGCTTGTCCCAAGCAGGATTTAAAGACGGGTGATACAGTGTGCGAGTAAATTCACTGTAGCTAGCAGTAAAATGTCCTCTGGCAGAGTTCCAGCAGAGCACTTAATCACATACTT
Organism: Oreortyx pictus; assembly: GCA_036925125.1. Taxonomy (NCBI): domain Eukaryota; kingdom Metazoa; phylum Chordata; class Aves; order Galliformes; family Odontophoridae; genus Oreortyx; species Oreortyx pictus. Next base: position 83,904,582 of record JAUPFR010000002.1, on the reverse strand, counting down.
ATCAGTTAAAAGGATGACTTGAATACTTCAGATTATGAACAAGCTTTTATGTCTTGTTGCATCACACCCAGAATGTTTGCACCATTAGCCGGGATTAATATTAACCAGAGACTGAAAGAACTGAAATGGGAAAGAGGAGTTCATAGCAAATTGAAATTCCAAACACTACAGCACACAACCGTGATATTTTGATCCTGCAGATACTTTTCAAATGGTTTGTACAACCACCTGTTTAGCAGATGAGATCTCTGAGTAGGGACTTAAATCACTGATCTTCAGGAGTATTAAATACTTCTCTTTTTTTTTTTTTGTTTTGGAAAAAAAAGGTGCTTTTAAGTAAGTCATCCCCAAACATCCCAATTATATTTAAATTGATGTCTCTGGTATTTCATCTTCCCAAGCTGAATATAAACATCTTACGATCTTTCTTTTTTTTTCTAAAATTAATTCTCTTTGCTATGGATGACACAATATTAAAAAAATCAGAAACTCTTGCAGTTGCATAACGTAGTCCCAGCTGCAAGCAGATGATGATCAAATGAGGTTATCAACAGCACTACTGCTCAGACATGAGTCTGGCACACTTTCCTTCCAGTTGCATGCTCCTTTTGTCTTCTGAGCCACAAACATGCCTTACTTTTACACACTGACTGCTTCTAATGAAGTAATACAAGAAGCTTAAGAAAGTTTTCTATAACAAAATAGTAAATAAATTGCTACTTAATGTGAATTATGTAAAATAAATTGTCACTTACTATTATTTAATAAAAAGTAAGAAAAGGAACATCTCAATTACAGATAACTTTGAGCACTAAGACTCAAGAGACAGTAACTCAGATGCATGCACAAACAAGAAATAATGATAAATATCTAGGAAAAATATTTCAAATGAGAGAGAATTAGAAGTCTGATAAAAGAAAAAGTAGGACAACAAAAAGGGAAGGATTCCAATGAGTCATTTTGCTGAGAAAATGATCCTGTATGGAAAGTTTTTCTTTGCAACTCAAGAAAAAAAAAAAGAAAATCTGATCACACCAAGAATTGTTCACTGTAAGCTCTTCACAAAAAAGGAAATCATAGTTGATATTTTGACCCAAATTTTGCAGTTGCTATCATTCCATTAATAAGTAGTTTTTGGGTCAAAGGAATGGATATTTTTGTACACTCCTGAAGAAAAGAAAGTTAGCAATAACTTCACTTGTTAAAGCAAGTCCACACCACCACTTTCAGTGTAGTATGGGGCAGGTACTAGTGAGTGTGATTTTACAACCATGCTCAGTAGACATATTTATCCAAAGATTCAAGTAAAGGCAGAGACACTCATACACCATCTTAGTTACCGCAATAAATGACAGGTGAAAAAATAGTTGGCTAACAGATGACATTCTTCTAAATGTAGTTTGCACACACTCTGTTATTTGCATTTCCTATTTTACCTCTCCTTTACAGGAATTTGAATTATTGGCCTTTTCAGTAAGATTGTTGCTAGTTAACTGAAAGTCTGCATACACTGACCATTAATTTACCTCTCTTATTTCAAATGGAGGTGGCTTAAAAAAGTTGAAACCAAATTCTGTTTTCTCCGAGCTCCACCGTTACAGTGCCATATTTGGTTTTACAGAAACAGTCCAGTTCCCTGCTGCAGGCTGCGGTGAAATCTCATAGGGTCCATGCAGCAGTGTCCACTGCTCAATAACCTGGTGGAAACATTATTTTCATCACTGGATCACCTCTAGACCGGAGGTGGCCTGGGATCGTATCCATTCTACCAAATGACAGGCACTGCATGAATCTCGCAGGACCTACGTACTCAAAAGAGTGAAATGGGCATTTTGTGTCCTAAGCACCCCTACTTTAACAGGTAATTAGCAGCCACTAGAATCTGACGATGTGTAATTCAACTAAAACGGACAGCTCTCCTTCCCAAATGCACTTCAGCATTTCTGTTTAGCAGGAGGTAGATGTAGGAATTATTAGGTAAAAACAATTTGCATGTATTTGTATCATGTGATTCCTCCATTAAGTATACTGAAAAGGAAATAAATTAAACACACTGTGGACGCAATCTGCAGTAGCAGAAAGCATCCATCCATCTGACTTCATCCAGTACCTCTAGAGGTCATTTTCAACACAAGCGTGGAATTTACTGCTCACACTACAAATACCTGTATGCACACAGTGAACCACTCCTCACTACGAGAACTGTGGTTCACTTCCAAAATAGATACACCTAGAAGACAGCAAAATACTGTAACAAGTATAATTAACAACCTCTTGTAAAAGTCACTGACATTTTGATGAAATTCACTAATAAGTCTTTTTACCAAGTATCTCTGTGAATTAATAAAACAAATATACTCTTCAAATATTTAAAATCCATAAATAATGAATTTTATATCTGTCAGGGTATGGGTTAAATATATGATACAATACATTTTACTCAGCTCCATTAATAAATTTTCTTAAACAATCTTAATCCTTCTTGATGGCTGTGCTAGAGTAATATATGGCAAGTACTGTGGCTTCCCTTAGAGTTTGGTTTTGTATAATCACAGAATTCAACATTGTGGAGACATACAGATTTACTATAAGGAGACAGCTATATGACAATCTTGATAGAGAAACTGGTCATACTGTGGACAAATTTAATAAAGAAATAAATCAAACATTAAATAATTCTCTGAGGAAACTTACTTCATTTGAGGGGAGAAATAAAGGTTCTCCAGTAACCATAGTGAGTTCATATTATTGCCATTGTTTTTATAAGTCGTTGCCATGACTTTTTTGACTTTTGGGCTAGATTGGACTTAAAACACAACAGATGGCTACAATTATGTGCCTGTAACATTTTTTTTTTTTTAGAATAACTAAACAGAGCACAATAAAATAAACAGGCTTCTATTCCAAAGAGACTCTCATGGTTTAAGAGAACTATACATGGTTATTAAAAATAAAAAAAATAAAAATAATAAAAAAGAGCAACCAAAACAAAACTCTCTAGACTGTATGCAATAGGAAAAAAAGTATGAATTAAAAAAAATTGTTTTGCAAATATACTGTACGCATTAAGCACATGCTTACTGTCTAAATTCTAATTACAATCTAATTTCTTTGATTAACAGTTTCAGCAGTGTTAAAATGAAAGCATTTTATATCTAGGTTGCTCTGAAAGTAATGCCTCCTATTTAGAGCACAATAACACTATTTGATTGTGCAAATTTTCAGCTACAAAGCACTATTTTTCAACAGTCACCACAATGAGATTTACATTTTCATCAGCAATGAACAAAAGCCTACATGTTGCACTCATTAAAATCTGCACCAGCAGTGGTGACCCACTGTCGCTGTTGCCACTGCTGAAACGCACCACCCGCTGCCTCACTGGTTCATGTCCACATTCAACAAGCATCAGTGAATGTCAGCGAGTACAGTTTTTTCTTGCATACCTTTTCTTCATCTGCACTTCCACATCGGACACTGTTTTATCAGGCTGTTCATCTGCTGCCATCTTTCTCATGACAATAAAGTGTAATTCACTGTGGGATTTCTCAGCCTCTAATGCCATACCACCAACATCTGCCTCTGATGTGGTCCAATATAATAAAATAGTAGGCATTACTTTTAGAAAATCCATTTTTAGAGAACCAAACTTCTGTGAGTATTTAGGGTCTAAGAGTGCATCCTTTTCAAGAGCAAATCTTCTGCATATTTTTTTTCTCAGCCTGAACTGATAGCTTGGGTTCTTTATCATTTTTCAGTGAGTACAGTTTAATTGTAATATTTATTATCTGGAATGCATGCTAAAGCAAGTATGGAATGAAGCAAGCAAGACAGTACTAGCTAAGCAACAAATTACTAAATCAGTAAAACAGTGATGACATGAGCACCCTTATGTCTAATGGTGTTATACAACATGGGTTACTTTAACGCAAGGCACTTTGATGAGCATAAATATCCTCAACTATGGAAAAAAAAAAAAAGCAAATTTGACATGAAAATCAGCTGAATCATTGATATTTTTAGCTTTTAATTCTTCCTCTTTTTTTCACCTTTTTAAAAATTTTATTTTCAATTAAGGTTGCTTATATAATTTATTTTTTTCTTTACAACTACTCAAGCTACAAAGACATTTATCGTCATATTTTTTAAAGACACTTGAAAGCTACTTGAGACTTCATAGGAATGAGCCTTTCTGCTCCCTTAACTGCTAAGTTCAACGTGTACAGAAGAATCCCCTAGCTTAGGTGTCTATCTATGACCCAGGAAAAAACACTACAGTCTGTTCCACAACTGTATAATCAATATCCATAATGTTCACCTGTCAAACTGAATATAAGCAACCTAAAATCAGTAATTTTTCCATTACTAACAATGTAGTCCAGCTAAACTCCACAGCCTATAGATGTGTGTAGTGTGGCAGAAACTGAAGTCAGACTGAAGCATTCCTGCTATGGGTCTGCAATCTTCTATACTACTATGGAAAGTAGACATAACCGAGTTAAGAACAGTACTTTTTGGAGTCTGCAGCCTTAATGGTGCTGTGTTCATTTTTACATGTTGGCAGAACTCCATCCTCAAGCCTGAGTAGGTTTAGCACATTTTCAAAAACTTCCAATAGGCTTTGAATGGATCACATTGGACATTTCTTGACATGGCGGCACCACACAGAAGGAGAAGCCAGTTCATGTTAAAATGCGCTTGGAAGAAGGCAGTTTTTTTAGTTTGGTTCTTGCCAGCTCTGTGTGACCTTCCCATCCTTTAATTCTCTCACCTGTTGTACATAGCTTCCACAGGACCCTTATCGCTTTGAAATTTGAAATATGACATTCTACTCTACTTACTTGTAATCCAAAACAAAGATAATTTTAAAAGTCAGAAGTGATCTAAGATAGAAAGCAAAGGTGACGAGCATAAGAAACTTTAATAGCATAATAAAAGCACAATAAATCATAATGCATAAGCAAGACACCCAGTTCAGCAAAGCCCTCCCTTCAAATACATGCTGAAATTCAATGAGGTCAATTCCTCTTAAGTAATTTACAGGATCCAGGATAAGTTGTAGAATACAGTAAGTAATGAAAAAAGCCAACAGACACTTCATATTTTTCAAGATTTATTTTAATGTATTTGCCAAATCTCTGTATACAAAACATGGTGTTTGGGCTTTCAGCGTATGATGACATCGATCTCACATTTGCTGGACGCACTCTAATGTTTTCTAGAGTAAAATTCTCAGTAAATCTAAACATAGACTGTTTATCCAGTCTGGCAATATATGTATATTTGAAATGCTAGAGAAATTGGAAAACACATTTTTTGTATCACTGAGAGTTATTTCAGAAGTATCATGGAAAACTACAAAGAATGAAGGGAAAGAGTGCTGCTTAATGCCAGCAAAGACTGAGATGGACACTGATTAAGTTTAATCACCAACAAACCCTGGAATTTATAATTTGAATGACATGTTGTGAGCATATTTTTCAAGAAAGGCTTTGCTGAAGGATTACTCCGTACAAAATAATTTTTTCTCTTTGGTATTCCCTGAACTACAAAGAAGTATGATGTTTGCTTAGTTTGGTTTATTTTCAGTGTAATACTGATTTGTGATGTGTGGAACTTGTTTTGTTTTCTACATCAATAGTTCCTTTAAAGTCACCTCTTCATTTTAAGTCTGGCTAGTTAGATGTTTCCTAAGAATCTTTATAAGGAATTGAGGATTACATGAAAAAAAAAAACACAAAGGATGCCACATGAAAAGGAAAACCCTTACTCTAGTTCCTTTAAACCAAATTCCATCAGCTTCTGTTGAAATTGTGAACTCACCACTTTCTTTACGTGACTAAAGCTGATACTTTTGAATCCAAACATTCTCCAGAAGTTTGATTTTATAAAATCTGCTGAAGGATGAAACAGAGAGGTCTTAGATTTGCTTAATATGTTGAGAGATATGACCACACCAAAGTACAAATGGCAACTGCCTGGTTGGTGCAGACTTCGAGTTCAGTCATGCACAGTTACTTATATGAGATTTCTCCCCCCTACATGAATCCTGATGGGAGAGTTTTCTACAGCTTGCTCAAACACTTCATGGAAAGGAGATTAGTTTGGCTTTAATTTAACCAACTAAATAGAGTGTTATTACTGGAAACAGCTCTAAGCTTTTCAATTCCCCTAATGAAGTCCAAACTTCTATGGATGCTATCACCTGAGACTACTGTAATATTTTATTTGGATTTAAATCTTTAGCTTGGCAGTGCTTCTGTGTCTCTGTGGACACCTCTCATTTTAGTTTTATATTCTCCCAGGTGGTTGATTACTTATCCTCATAACAGGATTCCTTTTCATATCATGGAAGCTCTTACCTCCATTCCAGCACTATACTGAAATTTTAGCAGAGATGGAACGTTATTTTTGTTTGTTTTGCTATCAAGACCTAACAATCCATTATATTAGATTTATGTGATAGATTTTTCAAGGCACCTTAATTTGCTGAGCTTCTTTGATTCTTTATGTCATTTGGAACTAATTTCTTCTACTAATATGAAAGTAAACTAAGAGCCAAGATTTTTATAGGAGACAGACAGGAAACATATATAAAGGAGTACTCTGTTATCTTTTACAGCAACAACAAAGGGAATATAGTCCCAAATTTACCCCCAAATGGCATAGTTGATTTTTTAATTGGTTTCAAGTGTTAGACTTCTTCGAATATCTATATGGTATTCACAAGAGCATTACAACCTGCTTAGAACCACAGCCACAAAGCAGAGTTACTGGCTGCTCCTTGCTTTCGGTCAGAGAAGACTTAACCTGCATGGAGCTCTAGTATGTCTCAGACCAGTTGCAACTGTCATCTGGAGAAGCTAGTTCAGAAAGGAACTATTAACACTTCCTTTATTCAACACTTTCCCTCTGTTTTATGTGTAGGCATATAGAAAAAAAAATTAAAATGCATATTGAAAAAAAAAGAGGAAAAATCATCTAGGCAGTCATTTAAACAAAATTCTTTCTTGTGTATAAAAAAAAATCATACACAAGAAAGATATTTCTAGACTATGATACAATTTTATGTTACAGATATCACTGGAAAAGCTCCCTAAATCAGTGTAGAGAGAAGCAGTGTTACACTGTCCAGAGAACTTCTTTCCAGTTTGTGAATAAAATATTTATTTACCTTAACTGGTTTCTATTCACTGTTAAGAACAAACTGATTTCTACAGTGCAAGTTATTGATAAATTAGTTGTTTCTTGAGATACGTAATTTGTGAAATAATAGACTTGAAAACACCATCTGAACAGACAAGGATGAGATCGTTTAAGAAATACAGTTAATATAAAATATTGCTTCTACAAAAGAGGCATCAGTCAAAACAAGGGAACCAAGTTTGACAATGTTTGTATTGTTTGCTGAATAAAAGGATGAATAAAGAAGAGCACAAAAAATAATAAATAGCATCCAGAATAAAGGGAGATCTCTACTAAGTTAAAAAAGTAATAATTTTGTTGTATCAGTGCACTGCAGCAGTAGGTTAAAGTAACACAATGGCCTTCCTCAAATTTACTCTGTATAAGGAAGAATATCCTTGGAAAAAAGCATCTACATTTTGTTCTTGCTGATACTAGCTAATAATTCAGAAATCTTTGGGTAGCTTCAGGGTATTTATCAGGGACAAGATCTGATGCCAAAAGTATGGAGGTGTTTTCAGGTACTGTTAGGAAATCATCATTATCAAGAAAGAAAAGGTACCTGAAATTAATTTATGCTGAGAACATTCACCCTGTTCACACCCAGCCTTCTTCAGAACTGCATATCCTGTTGTCTTACACAAGTCAACAGCTCAGATTCATCTAGCTTAGAAATAGGTACATATATCTGACCTAGGTTATTCCTCTGACAGCACCTCATCTTATCGGTTTAATACATATTTAGATGAGCTGTGACTAAGAAAGCCTATGCAAGTAACAGTGGCTAACCCAGATGCAGGCATCTGAATTTGGGAGTGATGAATACACTATGCTCCTCTCTGTATCTCTGGCCATAGTTCCATGCATTCCCTCTCTGGCCAGCACAAGGAAGCAAGTGCTGCCTAATTAAGCTCTCTGAAGACATCAGCTACTAAAACCAAGAGAGAAAATACTGTGAATATACGGCCTTTGTGCAAGGAGTGGTTTTGAATAAGCCTGAAACAGATTTTCCCATGAATAATAAAGGTCATGCTCTGACTCCAAATTGCATTTTCTTACCCTTCTTCAGCGTATCAGACAGCAAGAGTCATTCACAGAAAAGATCTCAGACATTTTTTTAAAAACATGGAATAACTAACTCATTTTCCCTAAGCTTTCTTGGAAATGACTGAATCTTCTCAGTCAAAAATTTCCACAAAGTTCAGCCTGAGGCAGAGCCAGGATATAAAGCATTGCCCTGAAGCAGCAGTTCAGAAAATCTGATGGAATATTAAAAAGCAATATTAAAAGCATGGGTGATTCTATTCATCTCAGTAATTTGCAGTTTACATCATGCATAGGAAACATTTCAAATCACCAAGATGCATTCACTAAGTATTAGCTAATTAAGATAAACTAAATGAACTCCGAGTGTTTTCCTATTTGGAAACTTCCTATTGATGCTCAGCAGTTCAGCTGTTCTGTAGGTATAAAATGTCAGGGTAAGTATTGCTGAAGTGAAGGTCTTTGGAATTTTTGTTGCTTTCCTCAGAAAGCATTATCTCACCCTCCACCTGAGAGGTAGCTGAGTTTTCCCAGTGTTTCCAGCCTGCAGATGTACGGATGCCAAACTTGAATGGAAAACATCCACAGTAAACAATGGCATTAGCAACTGCAGTGTTTGCCTGGCAGTCAGAAGAACTACTTAGGGAAAAAGAAATCAAAATATAGATACATATTTACACAATGCATGTGGGGGGGGGGGGGGGGGAGGACTCTATGCATACATGCAGTGCATACTTGCAGCATTATTCAGGGAAGATTCCAGCTGCTGGCAAAATAAAAACTACTGCTTTGTCACAGCACTTTACTAGTGCTACGTTGAATTGAACCTCCGTGAAAAAGTGTTAGTGATAACAATTATTGCAAAAAATTTGCCATACAACAACTTGATATGCTACCTAATATAAAGCATTTAAAATACATTTAGTTTACTGTACACACAGTCTCAAAACTAGATGCACATTGTAATGGAAAGACTGCAGTGATAGTATTTGTATCAGTTTCATTGTATCTCTGGAACATCTTTTGGTTCAGTTGTGTTTTCTATGTATTTATTTCATATTGAAATTTCTCCAAGCCATGTGTAGCTTTGATGCCACATAAATACAAGTGAATTTTGTAGTCAAACTTTTCTGATTATGTTCTAACATTTGTTTGCAATAATTCAGAGAGAGCAGGCCTATGCAATCAAGGGAATCTGGCTAACGTCTTACAAGATATACTTTTAATTAATAGAAACTCCTCACTTTTGGATCAAAAAGGGGATTTAAATCTGATAATCTGGGTATGAATTGCTGAGTACTCTGGTCCAAAGTATCTTCTGCCATCTAGTGGGCAAAACTTCTCACAAATAACGGTTCTGTGCTTTCAAATAGCCTCCTAGCTGTTTGTAGATTATTACAATCAGAATGCCTAACTTAAAAATATTTACTTCAGCATAGCTTGAGTTGAGAATCTTAAACCATTCAGTCAAAAGAAAACCAGTGTATTAGTGTATTTACAGATGCGATCACAATCCTGACCTCGAATACGCCTTGGAAGCCTGGGTTACTTTCACTGGAGGAAAGCAACAGAACAAGAGAGTTCCAGCAGTGTTTCTCCACATTTCCACATCCAAGCAGTAAAGGAAATGACAAATCCACTGAGTCTTTGCAAAGAGGAGTGTCCATGCCTTCTCTGAGGCAGTGATTGTTTGGAGGTTGGGGTCAGTGCACAGTAGTTTCTATCTGTGGCTTCTCTCACTCTTCCCGTGCCCCACTGTGAGTCCACTTTTGCCTTCAGACCCTCTGCGGGTGTGCCTGGTGCATCATGGAGCGCATCTTACTCTTCCAACCTTGCTGTTACCTCTGCTTTTTCCTTTGGCCTCAGGCTCTCCATCTGTGCCCCACTCTGCTTTTGTACCCATTCTCAAATATGCTGCCATCTTAGCTGTGAGGCACAGCCATGCTCTGCACTAGAGCAGTCTGGAACCAGTTGTGTGTGGCAAGGGGCAGCCCCCATCTCACCCCACAGAGGCCCTGCAGCCCTACCACCAGCACATGGGCTGCAGGCCTCTGGACTTCTGTCTTTACATCCTCGTGTATGCAGCAGTTGATCCTTCCAGAAGCGATACTGCTTCAGGCAGTGCTGGGTGCAGGCACATTCATGGGGAGGACACTGCAGGATGGCTTCAGCTACATTCCAGTGCTAGCAGTTAACATTCAGATGCGTATTATCTGCCCTGCATGCCAGATTTCCAAATGGAAAGACGAGGTGAAACAAATTATTCTATATTTACATCTGAACTCCATATTATTCTCTAACAGAAAACAATTGGGAGAAGAAAGAAGGGGGTAGCCAAAGTTGAATTAGCTCAGATCTCAAAGCTGCGGTCCTCTGTAGTCACCCAGGAAAGCGCCCTTCCTACTATGGAGTTTCTCAAGCAATTTGCAGTTGCTGTCATTTACAGATGTAACATTATAGAAAACACCCAATTTGTTAATGGAACTTAAACCTACAGGATTGTTCAGAACATACTTACAGCCAAAAGTCAGCACACAAATGTTTGGGAGATTTCATATGGCATGTGAATACCTGCTACAGCTGGTACAGCTCATCCTTGATTTGTAACAGAAACTGAACTACCAATCTTCCACGTTCACAATGAGTGTTTATTACTGTTTGCTCTTTTTCACTAGCTGAAAAAGAAAATTAACAACTAGACTTGAGCTACTTAAGCAGCTGGTATGAAGTACAACTTTAACTCCAGAGAAAGAAATATAGATGAGGAGAGATCTAGATCTGGCACAAGCAGCACTGCAGCATTCAAGCTTTTAGAAGATAGAATAAGATGAATTCATAGCCAACTCTACTACCAAAAGACAGAAGAGAGTTTAAGTTTAGAATTAAACTGTCACAAAAATTAGTCTTCATTTCTTTTCGGCATTATCAGACTGTTAAGAACTTCATTTGCTTGAAAATCCAAACACAAGTGAACTGAACTGCCTTGCCATTCAAAACTGATTACAAATCTTTGACAGAGAATCACAAATCACGACCATGCACAGATAACATAATGAGGTGACTAGATAAGAAACTTATTTTCCCTGGAAGTTATACAGGATAATCACAGTCTTTAAAAAATGCCATGAAAAATAAAAAGCTTATTTCATGACTGGGAAGGTTTTTACAGGCACACAAGAAGATTCTGTATAGATACATCGTTACAATTTGCTGTGTCTTCAAGATCATTGTTAAATGTGTTGTCATCAGTTCTCATCTGTTCTGAAGCTTCATAAGACTTTTCAAATATATTAAAATTGACCAAGAAGTGTGGAAAGGGACATCAAGATTTCATGACTTCCAGCATTAGGTTCTGTCTCAAGAGAAAAAGCAGTTCAATGAGAAAACAAAATGCATCAGTCTATTCCTTGATTAAGTCACCATGATTGCATGGGTATATTAGAAAACATAGACTGCAATCTTATTTAAAAATTATAATGTGAATCACAGAATTAGAGATAATGTTGCAAATCATCCTGATGAGGAAGCAGAAATAAATGTCTATACTTAATCACAAAATGACATTTTTTCTTGATTCTTATGATTTACTAGACAGCGTAAGGTTTTTCCTATTCACAGTTATAGTTAAATATAGCATGTTTATTACCCTGTTTTCCTGACTCACTTGCAACCAGGTGCAAAGTTTAGTTTAACAGGAATGAGACAAAGTTGACATAGAGAGATGGGGGGTCTGGGGAACCTTCCTTCTTTCATTGCTTTCTTTCATGAGGAGATGTGAACATTCACCATCTTCCAACAAGAGTGCGACTATATCTTTATATCCTCATATACAGCAGGGATTAACTTTACTTAAGGTATAAATTATCCCTAAATACAACTTAAAAAAATCAGAGTAACCTAGCAATATATGCCAAAACACTCATTTTTGTTGAAAATCATTGTCTTATTAAGAGTCAGTTTACTATTGTAAGTTTCAACCTGACTGTAGTGAGAAATTTTGGGACAAAAAGATAGGAAGAGATTTAAGTGCAAGTTTACTTTAGACATTAACTTTTTCGAAAAGGACAGCAAGATCTACTTTGTCGTATTTTAGTTGTGCAGTACTTACATGTAGTAATTTACATATAATAAACACTAATGACCACTATAAGCAATTGCATGGGCTGACCTTTAACCTTCACACAAGTCATAATGAACAAGAGCTAGGCATAACTGTATTTTTAATTACACTCTTTTTTTAATTACCATTTAATCAAGTAAATATCTTTTATAATACAGCACACATCCTCTTATGTAACTGGTGATTTTTATTTTTATTTTTAAATATATAACCTTACCAAAGAGGTCACGGCAGAAGTAAGCCATTAAGTTATCATAGATAAGCCTGGAAGTAATTATGTAAAGCCAAACAAATCCTGACAGATACATTAAACAAATCAATGTTCATTGCTAGGAGGACTAGAGCCTGACCCAGTAACCTCATGTGCTTGTTCCTCAGATTCCATGAGAAAAGAAAATGAGGTCCTCAAAAACCCAAGATAAGGAAGATGAGCATTAAACATGTTTATTAGCATGGCAGTCTTTCTTGGTCAAGGAAACTGGAATTGTGCTAGACTTCATAAAGGCGCAGAGCAGCAAGTGTACTGTGATAGTCACAAAAAGTCTATTAGTTTAATGTAAAAAAAGTACACAAATTAGAAATAATTTAAAAAATGTGACCTTTTAAAACTTAATCATTTAAAAATTCTTTACACTAAAATTCAGAGCTGATCCCACAATTAAGTTTGAAACAGGGACTGATCCCACAATTAAGCTTGAAATAGGGACTGTTCTATCTCTTATCAGACTGTAATCACTTGGGAGTGAGTTACGAACCGGGCTTGAGGGGTATTTGATTTTATTTTTAATGCATTTCCATTTATTTGCACTTCTGAATAAAAACAGGCATTATGCTAGCAGGCAAATCACTGTACGATGCCTACCACATCAAAATGTAATATCTGAGGATACCAGGTTTCATAATAAGACAATCACCTGTGACCACCTTTTTACAGAAGAGACAAAGATGTATTCTGAAGGTCTAACAAAAACTCTTGAGATGCTTAGTAGAAGATCACATGAAATTAACTATCCAAAAACTGCTGCTCACCTTGACTTTTATGAACATAGATGCAACATAATCAAACTAGACATTAGGATTCAACCTGTTATTTAATACAAATCCCCTAAAATCTGCTCTGAAGATCTGATTCCTTTATTTTCAAACTTCCCTTTCTACAAGATAATACCACTAACAACACTGCAACCCTCTTAGCTCCTCAATAAAATGAGAGAAATTTAAGTCAAACGGGGTCTAGTAGTCCTTACATGTAACTAGTCTCTGTAATAGTTTCTGTGTGTTCTTTCAATTGCATGAACCCACAGAGGTTCAGAAAATCTTTATTGCACAGTTGGCACTGAATGGTATAACAGGTTCTATTTCACTGAGGTGAATAGGTTGATTCCAGCAAGTAAATTTCAAAGAATGGAAGATTCTTCTGCTCAAGGACATAATATTTCAAATAGCAAAGACAAATTCAAAAATTTGTACACCAGATGGCAATGTATTCTTAAAAATGGCTGAACAAACTGTTCTGTGGAGATTGTTAGATCATTGCCACTTACTGTTGAGTAGTTTACCTATAGGTCTGTACTTATTTGCCTGTTACTGAAGTGAGATCAATCAAGAAAACAGACCAATGAGCAGATCTAATTCTTCATCTGAATTCTCAGTGGTGAACAGGGCAGAATTTGAATTTCAGTGTTTTTTATAAAAGGTAATTTTTAGTAGTATTTACTTCATTTGCTTAAATTAAGATATGAGCAACTGTCTTGTGACTACTATGAGATTTTCTAAAGAAGTCTAACCTAAAGGATGCTCAGAATGAAGACTCATACGAGAACAACATTCATCCATAAGTCAGCAAGTCAGTCAACAGGGCTACATTCATACTCATACTAAACCTTTTGATCTCTAAAAAATTACCAGAGAAGGTGCGTAGTAATGGCCAACAGACGATGGAAAAGCATACGTGAAACCCTAACAGGCACATATGCCTTGAATGCATTTCTTAGATCTCACACCTTGTATTTAATATAACAAACAGCTAGGCCACACTGGCACAATGTTTTCATGGTGGCAGTGTGTTTTACAATCATAGGAATGGAGGCTTAAGTCTAAAAATCATGATTACTTACCACACCTACATAATAACTGTTAATCACTTAACATTCCTTTCTTTGACTCTATACAGTGCATTGGTTTTGGCCTTGTTCTTTCAGCGGGGAAGAAAACTGAAAGAAGAATCTAAGAATCACACTCTCCCTCAGGAAGAAAAATCAAAACAAATGCTTGTTCCATGAACTGGGGCTTCATTTCCAGACACAAACATTCTCTTACAGTTCATGCAATCTTTATATATAAGAAGCAGGGACTTAAGTATCATCAGAGAGTAAGTGTGGATCCAACCTCTCTCCCAGGGTCAGTCTTGTACAGTGATAACTAGAAAAATTCTTTTTGTCTCATCCAAAGGTCCCATCTTAACCACCCAGCTAAAAGCCAGTATTAGTGCTGCTTATCACAACAGCTCTATTTTTGTGCAATTTCAGTTGTGTATATTTCAACACCCTTTATGAGCTGCACCCACATACATCACAACCCTGATTGCCACAGAACTGTAGTGATCAGAGCCATGATACCATTACCCTTATTAGTGTTATGTTCAAGATAAAAACAGAATTCCTGCTTTCTCTTCCTGCAAGCACTGCTCAGAGTGTCTTGTTACGTTATCATAAGTTACAGCACATTCCACACTTCCGTTGAAGAACTGCAGGTCTTATTTTCTTACTACTTTCTCCCACCACAAGCACAGGTTTCATTGCTGATTCTGCTGTTTGAGTATGCATTACTTTCTGCTTATTTCAAGTCCACCTAAAATACACATTTTTTACACACACACACAGAGAATTCCTTTATAAGTCACCATGTCCAAAATTTCTTCATCCACTTAAGAAAGCAGTGGAAAATTGTAGACCACATTTATTTGTCTTGATTTTTGAAATCAAAATCATGTATGTGTGCTTGAAGTTTGGAGTTGGCATCTCTCTGTACCCTGTGGAAAAAGATAGGAATGGTCATCTGAAGCTCTTACATAGTGTCTTTAGTATTCCAAGAGTGTATACACTGTTTTCCAATACCCAAAATAAATAGAGTAACTCCCTGTCCTGTTGCAGGTTTTCATTCTCCACATTACTCATGTGGCAGCAGATCACATGGATGAAACCTCAGCAGTTCTTTTTGTCTCTGCTTGAAGCAGATTTAGGTCATGCAACACTACCCTTCAACAAATGGAAGAATCAAACATGCTTGTTTTGGCTGGGAAAAGAGTTAGTTTTACCTCATAACAGTTGGCGTGGTGTTTTGGATTTAGGATGAGAATAATGTTGATAACACACCAATGTTTCAGTTGTTGCTGAGCAGTGCTTACACAGAACCAAGGATGTTTCCACTTCTGGTGCTGCCCGGACAGTGAGGAGCTGGGAAGAGAACCAGAACAGCTCACCCTGACTGGCCAAATAGATGTCCCATGTCATGTGGTGTCAAGCTTGGCAATTAAACTCAGGGTATGTGAACAGGGCGATGACATTGCTAGCTGGGCACTGGTCAGCTAGTGGTGCATCAGGTTCTCTTTATTACTATTGCTGAGATTTTAAAATTTATTTTCTTATTTTTCAAATTAAATTGTTCTTTTATTTTTTTTTGTTTGTTGTTGTTGTTGTTGAAGTTGTTTTGGTTCCCTTCCCCATCCCACTCCAGTGGAGCAAACAAAAAGTTGTATAGAGCTGAGCTACCTGTCAGGATAAGCCACAACATGAAAATTTAAAAGTCTGCTAAGAGCGACAAAATACATTTTAAATATAATGATGACTCAGGGATTGATCATGTCTTCAAACTCCATTCAAAATGTCATTCCACATATACAATTATTAAGGTCTTGATGTATCTATCAAGTCATAACACATCTGTAAAAGCAACAGGTTACAAAATGACATAAACCTTTCAAAGGAAAAATCTAAACACTGTGTTATCTACTACTTAAATAAGAAAAATCACTATTAAAAAAATGCATTTCATCCATTGTGTTCATTTTCCTCCATTTTTAGTAAATATTAACAAACATGAAGTTTTTTGTTTACTGTGTTTCTCCTTTGCAACCTCATACAAGTATTAGAAAACTGGGTTCAGAAAGGACGTCATATGGGATACCATCTCAAGTTTTGCTACTACAGGTGCTGATTCTATCTGCTTAGTTCAGCCAATAAACAAATAACTTTGTGTTTCATCAACATTAAGACATATATCTTACAACTATCAGTATAAAATGCATTTAATGAATAAATTCTATGTGCCTGGTCACTGGAAAATGTATCTTGTTTTCATCTATTGAATACATATGTTGCCCATATGGATGGAAGTGTTTAAGTCTGTCCTGAATACTTACGAATATTTTCCAATAAATTTTCTGTGTTATTCTACCTTTTTACTCTTCCTAATACAGGGACTTACTGTTTTTTATGTAAAAGTTAAATATTTTTAAAGTATAAGTTATGCATTCTGTTCTCTCTATGCTTCAATATTTTCAAGGGATTCTGGATATACTTTTGTCTTCAGATGTGCAATAAGAACTCTAAAGAGCCTCAGGGGGAGCCTGGCTCCTGTTTTAACAGCAGAAGCACTTCAGTTGTATACAGATTTGATATTAATGGGTTAATATGCACTATCATATTTATTTTTCATCTAGGTTACTTTCCGAACGGAGAAAGTTTCTCTTAGCACAGCTTGAAAGCACAAGTTTTACAGCAAGTGTTGTGTGCAAATTTAATGCAGTTCTACTGATTGTGAAGAACATAGGAAGAGTCTAGGTCAAAGAAACAAAAGCAGGGAATATTATTAAACCAGCTCTAACTTTTTGTGTGTATATACGTACAGCATCCCTCCCAAAAGAAACATATTTGACCAGCAGCTGACCTACATAGACGTGGGAAGCCAACTTGTGGTGTCATCTCTGTGGCAGCAAGGCTGCTACCATCATCCAAGCCAATTTGTCTAAGCAAGCTCAGCTGTGTCTGTACTGATGGGGTCAGATTTTAATTGCAAAAGGATTTTCAATTGTCACACTTGAAGATATGGGCTCTTTATACATGTTTCCAAAGGGAGATGCTGGATAAGAGGCAGGTACATTTGAGGTTCTGCCTATAGCTTCATTTTGTAATAGATAGACACATTGGTAAACTGGTAAAGTAAATGTCGCAATTTTCAATACATGTCAGCTTACAATGATCACACAAGAAAACAAGCATTATTAAAATACTTCAGTCTAACACTAGAATGAAATTGTTTACCATGAGGAAAATGAATAGACCTATGCGTATAATGCCAGCTCTGGAGAACAATTCTCATCAGTTTCCATTTTGATCAATTACTGTAACATTTCCTAACTGATAAAAAAAAAAAAAAAAAAAAAAAAAAGACTGAATAAGTTACTTTGTTAATGAATGGTTTACAAGGAAGAAAAATGCTGGTCTCTTATGAAGCACCAAAAAAAAAAAAAAAAGTAAATAAAAGGGATGAAAAGAAATCATTAGAAATTATTTTGCATTTGAAATTTAAGTTAAGTTGTACTGAGGCTCTTGCACTCTGACCTCCCAAATTAGCATAAATTGTGGAAGTTGGTTCAAGTGCTTGAGGAATATCTAGAAAATTCTGTGAATACTTTCTTTTCTCTTCTGTTTCCTGTACAGGAGATGACGGACTGCCCCCTAACTTAGGTATTTGAGTCAGATGTCTACAATTTAACAACACAGAGAGTGCCACATGTCTGATCCAAAACATATTCCAGTAATATAGACTGTCTATCTGCTGCATTTTCATGGCCTCAGCTCAACAAACTTCCATGGGTTAGTGATATTATGACAGGCTTTGTCACTGCCATGTAAAGCATTAGTTGTTTTTTCCTTCAAATCAGATAGTAAATGGAACATTTCTGTGGTCAGATTTTGCTTGTATTATCTGGTACATAAATGTTCAATGTAATGAAAATTGATTGCACAATCCTTCAGTTGGTGACAGCCCCATGAAATTTCAGTCTAGTCTTCTAGTCAAAACCCAGGTGAAAATAATGACTTTCATCTACTTCTGCAACAAAACTACTTCTTGTATCTTTCTTTAGAAAAGGAAAAATTTAAGATTGCTCTGCAGATGTAAGCTCAAAGAACAAGCAACTTGATGCAATTCAAAATTAACTAGACATGCTACAGGAAAATGAACAAATCAACAGCAAAACACAGAACATATATTTGTACTAATCCCCTTTGGGGATATTAATGCAAGAATATGAAAATCTAGCGAGGTAGGTTTTTTCCTAGCTTTCAAGTACTGATTTCTTTAATATGGTGTTAAAGTTCCCTATATTCTCATTTTCTACCTAAGTAAAAATCCAAAGCAATCAGCAATTCTAATTATTTCAGCGTATCTGGAGAAGATTATTTATTTTAACCAAATAAAACATTGTTAGTAACAGAAGTATCGATCCTAATGTTCAGTGGCACAGTTTGATAACAACATGAAAATACTGCCAGTTCTGAGCTCTTGGACAGAAAAAAAATGACCCCAAATTCTGTGACACTAAGTACGTTATGTGGGTCAGACAACAATCTTTCTGTGTTGCAAACAAGTGTTTAGTGCCTAATATCTTAACTATGTGTTGTTAAACACACAGAGATGGAAACTTGCATCTAACCATCTATGGTAGATTTCAGTTTGTATTTCAGTTCATTTGCAAAGCAAGGGAAAAGGAAGAGCCTTCCATAAATATTTGTCCACTTTGTTAAACATCATCAATAAATGTTCTAATAACGCAGTTCCTATCTAAGTGTATCTCTTTCTCACATGTAACCTAATGACAGAAGAATGTCAAATAAATTTGGAGCCATTGCTTCTTTTCTCCTGTCACTATTCTCACTGATGTTCACATATAACCACATTGAACTACTGCTGGGAACACCTATTGTCCAGGGTGTGATTGCTTCCCAGAGCAGTAAAAAAATCAGTGTTATCACTCAGCAGAGAACACACTTTGCCCATAGCTAGTATTTAAGCACCAACAAAAGGAAGTCCTTTTTCACACAACACGTAATTAAGTTTTGGAACTCATTGCCACAGGATGTTGCTACAGCCAAAACATAAATGGAGTTGAAAAAGAGACTAGACAAATTCATGGAGAAAGTTTCCACCATTGGCTATTAAAATATGATGGTCCAGATGCTGTCTCTAGTTCAGGAAATCCCTAAGCCACTGACTGCCAGAAGTTGAGTAGAGAAGAAAGGATGTATAATTCAGAAGATAAGGCTCAGCACTGGTGTGTTATTCTTTAGTCTGGATACTTCGGGAAAAAAAAAAAATCAGTCTTATACGGTATACTGTCAGTCTTACCGTGGTATCTGACAAATATCTCATGAGGATCATAGAGACAATTATGCCAAAAAGGCAGAGCAACAGAAGACAGAATTTTTCAGTGCCCCAAAGCCACAGAATCAGCTCAGTTTTTATTAAATACAAACCCACAAATATGCAAGACATCCAACTGCACTGCAATAGCTACTTCATATTATAATGTATAAGTTTCACACAACCTATTAAAAATAATTGCAACAGAATTAAAGCTGTAATTAAGGATATTATCAGCATAACACTCATCACAGTTTTAATGTCACACAACAAACTAAATAATCCAAAACCCATAGTCCATCCATCTGCTGAAATGCAGACAACACATGCCATGAAATAAATTGAGGAGAAAAAAACAACCTTAAAAACAACAAGAAACAAAGCTGTTTACATTTGATAGTCAAAATGCATATTCTGCATTACCATTCATTTCCAGGCACATGTCATAAAGTCACATCTGCACCAAATGTTCTACTCCCTTTCTTTGAACTCCTTTGAAATATTTTCTTGGTCTTTTTAAAGGGGTGTAAAAATGGACTTTGAAAAGCAATTCAAAATCTGTTTTGTTTCTTGCCAAGATTTTTTTCTAGATAATTAAGAAGGCCTCAAAATTTAGCTAAACAAAATAACTGTGTTGGAAAAAAAAAATGAATAATAGTAATTTATTTGAAAAAATCATGTTTCCTGGCAAAAAGGAAAAGAAACTAATAGGAGATGAATGCAATAACTGAAGCACTTTCATATACAAATAAGCATGTGAGATTGTCAGTGCTGATTCCACACAGTCAGCATATGAAATTGTCTTAATTCTCTATGCACAATATAACGTGGACCACTACAGTCAAAATCATTTGAAAAACCCAATGGTCATTCATGACTTAACCTTTTCATAGAATCATAGTATCATTTGAGCTGGAACGGACACTTAAAGGTCACCTGGTCCAACTCCTCTGCAATGAACAGGGACATCAATAGCGAGGTCAGGTAGCTCAGAGTCCATCCAGCCTGACCTTGAACATCTCCAGGGACTAGACATCTGCCTCTCTGGGCAACCTACTCCAGTGCTTCACTACTCTTATTATAAAAAATATTTTCTCTTACATCCAATCTAACTGTCCCTCCTTATAGTTTGAAATCTTTTCCCCTTATCCTACTATCACAACCTTGTCCTGCTGAAGAGTCTGGCCCCTACTTTCCTATAGCCCCTGTAAGGATAGTTGCCTTTAACTAGTTTCGGATCTCACAAGAAAGGTAGCCATCACAATTTAGTAAAGAAAGAAAAGTTTAGCCTTTCTGAGGATCAGGGCTCACTAGAAACTCAAAATAAAGGTGATCTCCAAGTAGATATGAGGTTACGGAGGGGTGGACTCTGAGTTCTGGTCACACTGGTGCCCCTGTGCTCTCCAGGGCTGGCCATGCCCCTTCACGTGGCCAGTATCAGTGCTCCCCAGAGCCTTCACTTCTCCAGGTTGAACAGCACTTGCTCTCTCAGTCTGTCTTTGTAGGAGAGGTATTCCAGCCCTTGGATCATTTCTGTGGGTGTACTCCAACAGGTCTGTGTTTCTCCTGTGCTGAGAACTCCATGTCTGAACAAAATACTTCAAGTAAGGTCTCACTGGTGTAGAATAGACAGAATCAGCTCCTTTGACCTGCTGGCCACACTTCTTTTGATGCAGCCCAGGATATGGCTGGCTCTCTGGGCTGCGAGAACATATTGCTGGCTTTTGTCCAGCTTACCATCCACCAGCACATTCCAAGTTCTTTTTGGCAAGGCTGTTCTTAAATCCATTTGTCCTCCAGCTTGTATTGACAGTGAATGTTGCCACAACTCAGGAGCAAGACTTCGCATCTGGCTTTCTTGAACTTCACGAGGTTCAACAAACCCCACTGCTCGAGTCTGTCTTGGTTTCCCTGGATGGCATCATGTCCTTTGGGATTGTTGATCATACCACACAGCTTGTTGTCGTCCAGAAACTTGCTGAGGGTGCACTCAATCCCATTGTTAATGTCATTGATGAAGATACTGAAGAGCATTTGTCCCAGTACAGACCCCTAAGGTACACAACTCATGCTTTTATCCAGTAAAACATCTTCATGGCATTCCTCAGAGAGCTGGAAAGTCTCTGAGGAAAGACAGAAATATGAATCCATATTGTTAGAAATTATTATCCATTGGGGAAAATCTAAATGTGAACACAGACTACAAGTATAGAAAAACTAACGCTTGGTCAGAAAACAAGTGCTCCTATGGGGTTACTTGCTGGATTGACTGTGATTTCAGGACATTCATTACTGAATCTAAAATTTTCTAGCCAGTAATAGTCCAAAACCACAATTTCATCTTTTAATATTTTATATCATAAGTATTTTAAATATTACCTAACCTTCAATATGTTATAAATTGAAATAAGTCAATGAGAAAACCCCAAAGACCAAACTTATTACAAATGGCTCAATCCTAAACATTTTGCTTGTAGTCTCACTGAGTTCAATAAGGCAGTTCATATAATTAAGTGCAAAGGCTCAGAAAACCTCAGGGAAAATGAAGAATGGATAATTGTTTCTAACATATCATTTACATGTTGTGAAGTATTTCTGACTGCTCATGGGAAGTCTGCACTGATTCATGGCTTCAGTCACAGAGAGGTGAAGAGTCTAACACAGCATTCAGTGAAGAACTCTTAAGTCTTGCTTTGAGATTGTATTTTTTTTCTTTCTTACAAGCAATAGAAGTGACATCTGCAATTGCCTATGTCATACAATAAATTTGCCAATACAAAGGAAACCATTTTAGTGAAAAAATGGTCATCTTATGAAAATAAAATCCTAGAAGTGTCAGTGAGAGTACTACAGTGCATATAGCTGCATTCCTGTGCCCTTACCAGCTCTCTAGCACTTCTATACTACAAAACTTCTACACCTACCCATTTCAGTAAGCATCAAATATTAATTAGATCTCAGTTCCATTCACTCCTTAGTATTCAGCAATGATGATACTTAGAGGAAGTCACGCATATGTCACCAAGTTGAATATCTCCTAAGATTCTATTGTGTCATTTTATATAGATTTCTAAAGAAACTCTATTTTAGGCAAAAGCACATCAGTCCTACTGCAATATTACAGTTGCCTGAGGTAATCCCATTGGAATCTACTGGAGTCTTTCCAACTGCTTTAACTTGTCGGGGGACCAAATATATCAACTGAAATGACTAGGCAACAATGCTGGGGTAGGTTTCCTAGGACTCTAGATGAATTTTCATCAGTTTCCCAAGTATCTTCTCCCTAGAAAGTTCTCTGATTGGGAAATAGCAACAGCAATATTCTGATGATTTTGAATAAGGCAATGAGGCTGTAACTTCTGTGTATATAACATTCAAGTCAAACCCTTCTTTTTGATGCATTTGAAGAATAAATGCTTCATTATTTTCCAGAGGCTAATGTCAAGAGTACAGACAAAGACATGGGAAAAAAATATGTAATTCAAAAATTAACAGTGTTTCACCTGATTTTGTTTCTCATATAAGCTATTTCTCTAAAATAAATGAAAGCACCTTCGTTGTTTTTTTTTCCAACAACCCAAACTCTTCATTCAACTGTCCTTACAGAGACACTTAGTGCTATTCAAGACCTACAGACTTCTCAATGGTTTAAAACTGTGCCACAGAAGGTTTCAGTAGGATATTAGGAAGAATTTCTTCATAGATAGGAAGGTCAGATATTGGAGCAGGCTGCTCAGAGCACTGGCAGAGTCCCTGTCCCTTGGAGGCATGTAAGTGTGTCAGCAATGGACATGGCTTAGTCAATGGAGTCAGTATCAGTTTGATGGTTGACCTTGGTGGTCTTGAAGGTCTTTTCCAACCTAAATGTTTCTACAATTCCATGAGTCATTGCATAGGTTTGGAAGCAGAGGAGTATTCTTTGTTTTACAATAAATAATACATTAAAAATATATTCTGAATTGTAAGAAATCAAATGTAAGAATAAGACCTAAGTAAAATGATAATAGTTGGGCAAATCCCATCATAAGTATTGTTACTTTAAACACTGACATCCCTGAGAAATATTCAGAAAAAAACTGATGTACAGGCCACCTCTACTTTTCAGATAATGTCTATTTCCCACAGCAGAGGTGATTTTGTGAACTATGGACTTGTAAACTTCTAGGCTTCCCTGGACGGGTGTTAAATTCTACCCATGTAGTTTCTATGTTCACATAAAGCAAGAAATCAAGTAATGCCTCTGAGTACAGTATATTTTAACTCCACCCTCAAGAAATCTTTCAGTTAATTACCCAGGACTCAACAAACAAGCAGTCAAAGTCTTCCAATGAATAGCTTAGACACAATTATGTGAATAATAAGTTAAAGTCATCACTACTAATGAAGAAAAAAACGTTACAAATTTTTTGAACCTGACAAGACTCAAGTCTATATATTTTTCAGTATGGGTCTATACACTTCTCTTAAAATTTGTCTAATGAGATAAATGTCATTGAATTTAAGGATTTTTGAAGTTTATGTCCCTTTTGAAAGAAAATGATTACTTTAAAATATTATGATCATTCATTTCAACTAAGTTTGCATCTCAAAGAGTACCTCAAATAATTACCACAGAATATTGATTGAAATTACTTAGGAATTATCATCACAAATCCTTGAAATCTTTTTATGTAAGATATTGATATTTTCAAAGAAACAGACCTGTAATCCTCTTAATTTAAACTTAAGAGGTAGTTAGTAACTCATGCAGCAACAAGCTATGAAAAACCAGTTGTCAACATTAATTTTACAAAATTACAATATAAATATTGCATATATAGCTGAGAAAATAAAGTCTCACAGGCAATTTACAATGCAAACTGAGAGAAGTTTGCACTTGAGTGGTAGCTATTAGTCTGTTTCAGAACTAAGCTGTTCTAAATCAAAGAACTTACTTTAAAAGGCAGAAAATAAGTAAATGATTATTTATGATTATGTCTGTACTTCCTCCATGATCTTTTGCATCTTTCAGACCAATTGGTGTCTTCCACCTTCACTAGTAGCAGCACCCCCCAGTGTATACTGTCCTCAGCACCTCAGGTCCTTGTGCCTGCCCACATTCAAGCCTGTCTCTTACTTATTCTAGGGGCAAGTCATGGACTTTTACACAGACTAACTATGGGTTTCTGGGGTATGTTTTTTGTTTCAGGAACTCTTCAAAAGGATGAGCTGAAAACCTCCACTGAGATCAACATACTCATACTGCTGTGGACATCTGTAATTTCAAATCCTCCCTCAGATCTAGGTGTAACGTCAAATAGTCTAGATCTTTTGCTGGCCTATGACAACCCTTTCTGAGCCAGAAACATTTTAACATACAAAGAGTAAACCATTCCATATGCTATGTGTGAGAGAACTACATTTTCCTCTTGAAAATATGTCTCAGCTTGATATGTTATTTAGCAGAGGGTTGTTAAGAGGGCAGTATGATTAGGTTCGTGGTTGGACTCGATAATCTTTGGGGTCTTTTCCAACCTAAGTGATTCTATGATTCCATGTTCACTTTTATTTCTACATAAAGCAGGAGGATCAAGAAGAGATTCATAGTGATAAGGTAGGTGTGCAAAATATTTGCCCCATAGGCACAGAACATTTTAAGATCACAGTTTGGTCCTACTAGAACTGTCACAAAACTTTGTATTTCAATTTATTGCTGAACATTGTTAATTTTATAATGCAGAATGGAAGAAAATCACTCTACCTGACTTCATGGAAACGGACAGGATTATTTTTTTTTCCCCATGAACACAGGTATTCAGATTCCAGAAAAATACATCCAACTTCAGCTGAATCAAAGGAAGATTTTTATAAATACCATACCAAACTGTGAATTATTTTACAGTTTGAACATAGTCCAATTTCCAGAGTCCTTAAAATTTATTCCAAACATGATGGAATTGACCAAGAATCACCAAAAGATCGAGGAAACCAAGGGAGCCTGATTTGGAAATATTACAGAAACCAAAGCCCATAACGTTCACATTCACACTGACAAGCTGTATATTTTAATGTCATTGAGAAAACAACACATTTGCTTTCCTTTACAGATTAACTTCTATACACCCAATAAATGTTAATGGAAAAGGATCAGTGAATTATATCATAAAATGCAACATTTAATCAAAAGAGGACAAAAGCATAAATGTGATAAAAATAGGATTTGTTGAAGTTATGATTGTTTTGATTAAGAATGAGAGCCATGTTTGGAAATAAAAGCAAACACAAAACATATGGAGTTTGAATTATTTCTCTATGCACAGCACTTTTAACAGAAGATCTGGTTCTATCACTTCCCAAAACTCTTTCTGCACATGCCTATGACTGACTCAGTCAGTGATGGTGACACCCAAAGCAGCTGCCAGCTCCAAATCAGGTAATTTAGATGTCTTTATTGCATGACACAAAGCTGGACACAGAAATCTCATTTCCTATGGGTGTGAATTCTGTTAATCAGGTATTTGCAGTAGTAGCCTATTTTTATCTAAGCAAGTCAAGAAAACAGTTTAGCTTTAGGAGTGACTGTGTCAGACTATCGAGAACATCTAGCAGTTACATTACACTCCGTAATTCTTAGATACAAACATAACAATAGATAAGTACATTGATACTAGACTGTGGCAAGGAAACTAAAGGTCTTAGAGTAATTCCAGAACAGAAATTTAAGCAGAATCTTTGAAGTTAAAGCCATGCACTTGTCATAGAACTTGAATGGTCTAGGGATATAAAGAATTGTGTACATAAAAGGACTAACTCATTCTAAGACAGTACAATATTCAGAAGGAGTGGACTAGTCAGAATTTCCACTAAAATGGAAAAGAGATGGGGCCACTGTCATTTTAGTATGAGTTATTATCATCAAGTGCATCATCACCTTAACCTTTTCATCTTTGCACATGTCTTGGAAAAAAAGATCAGCAAAGATGTGAAGTCATTTTAATGGAGGAAGAGATGACAGTCCCTTTGGTTTAGACATAGATAACAAAAGGAAGAGATACTGGAGGTCTACAAAAACATGAAATACATGGAGAAATTGAACAGAGAAGCACTATTTACTATTTTTCTTTTTAATGGAAGTATCAGGAACTACCCAATTTATTCACCAGGCAGAAAGTTTAAAACAAACAAAGGAAGTCATTTTTTACACATAATTAAAACTCATGCAAAATTAAATTGTGGAACTCATTACCATAGAATGTTGTGGAGGTCAGAAGTCCAGAAGGTCCAAAAAGGCATTAAAATGCATTCTTCTGGAGAATAAATTAATCAAAGACTACTTAACATGATAGTTCAAGATGAGATCTGTAGTGCAGGAAAGCTTAAAAGCACTGATTGCTAAAAACTTATTCCAGGAAAATGAGCATGTTAAGCACAATCTATTTCTATGAAATTTCTATTAAGTGTCTGCTACTGGCAAAAAACAAAAGGCAAAATGTACAATTGATCCGATTTGGCACGGCAGTATTTATGCTCTTTTCTGTTTCATATTTATGTGAATGAAAAGTGAAGTAAGTGAGTAACTGACATTTTTTACTTGGTAGAACCTTAAATTAAATTGGATAAAAGGCAATACAAGGTGAGCAGTCATAGACAGATGCTCCCTAGAGCACCATGACTAGAAGACTGAAGAATTCCAGTTTTCCCATTGATTAGTTTTTGTCTTGCTTGAGAATCAATGAGGAAAAGCTGTGTTTCTTTTGCGTTCCCTGAAAAGAGCCTGAATAAGGCAGATTTTAATGATTTATGTATTTTTTTGTCTGATTCTATATCCTCTGAGAGTTATGTATTCTGCAACCTTGTAGCAAGGATTTGACAAGTTATCTATATCACTATGGATTTTATCATCCAAATAATTTTCTTGCAAATCAAGCTTTCCTCAAAGATACTGATGATAATTATGAAATACCAAAGCACGTGAGAGAGTACCAAAAAACTGAAGAAGCAGACTTTGACACGCATTGCCAGTGCTGCAGGGAATGTTTCATGTATTATATTTATAATTACATGTTTAAGAAAGGCAGTATAAGCGAACTTAGAACACATCATCCTAAAATGTGACTGGAGACTATAATAATGTTTCTTACTAAGGAAGTTTCCAGCTCTTACAATATTTACAGAAAGAAGTGCCATGTTTTAACATTAGGCAGAAAAGTTTCCATAGGCAATGAACACAGCAATGAGTAACAAGATGCACTTCAGTAGCCAACACATGTGGTAGTTCTATTAGCTCAATCTTTTCAAGTAAGAATCCCCAAAGATCAGCAGCCCACAGAAGCTGCTTAATTTTGTGTCAGTTACATGTGCTTTTTCCAACTGAGCAAACTGTGCAAATAATTTGGCTAGATATTAGATGGTTCCTGGCAATTTAAAATGCCTGGAAGAACACATGCTAGGTAGTTTTATAGTTTGTTTTGCCCACAGTGTATTTGAAAAATTAAAGAAAAAGAAAGTAAAAAGGAAAAGTAGCAAAGAATTTAATACATTAAAACAAATTAATCTTCAGCATGTGTAGAGGTCTTGACTGACTATCATGATGTCTTTTGACTCTGACAGACTAAAGACATTCTGTCTTGATCTGCCATGATTAATTTGGAGTAGTCTGTGGCCAAAATATGCTACTGTGTGAATTCTTGTAAATTAGATAGAATTTGTTTCGGATAATAATTAGATACATCCAAAGAAAGACAAAGCTTTTTGCTGCTGTGTCTCGAGCAACTAGGTTTCCTGTAAGGATACTAAATATTGCTTTGGACCACAGCAGCTATTCTTTTCAATTGGCTTGAACACCCGCTGTATTTTCATTTGATGACCCAATTCGATAACAGCAAATATAAATTATACAGGAAATAACTACAGAATTCCATGCAACCAAAAGCACAGCTGGTTCAACCAGCATCAAACATGAGCATGCCCCAAATTAGTTTGTACTAGCTCATAAAATACAGATGTTTGTAAGAGACCACATACCCCAAGGCTGTTGTGATGCACATTCTGAACTGGTATGTGTGGTGTATATGGAACCCATCTCATTTATTTATTACTTGTCCAGGGCTAGGTTCAGTCTAGTTCTTCCTATTTTCCTTCTCTCTTCTCCCACAAGAATATCACAGCTAGAAAATTAGATTTGCATGAAGGCACAATGCTCTCCAATAATACAAAAGATCAATGAAAGGAGGCTTTCCTAATCTGTCATCTCCATGTATACTTGATTGGTACAATTGATAAGTGGTTTTAAAATTATCTCAGCTTTTCTGTTTCTACGCTTTTCTGTTTCTACTGAGTATCTTTCCTACTTTAATTTCTCATCCGTTTTGTATCATATACATTCCTTGGTGACTGAAATAAGGCAATGTCATAACTATTTTTAAGAATGGTAGAAGGGATGACCTAGCAAACTACCCTCACTTCTGTGCTGGGGAATATAATGGAGCAGATCCTCCTGGAAACTATGCCAAGGCATATGGAAAAGGGGAAGGTGATCCAAGACAACCAGCATGGCTTCACGAAGTGCAAATCCTGCCTGACTAACTTAGTGGTCTTCTATGATGATGCACCTGCATCATTGAACAACGAGAAAGACACTGATGCCATCCATACAGAGATCAGAAAGGCCTTTGACATGGTCCCCCATAACATCCTTCTTTCCAAAATAGAAAAATATGGATTTTATGGGTGGACTGATCAATGAACGAGAAGCTGGTTACAAGATCATACCCACAGAGTGGTGGCCAATGGTTCAATGTCTGGATGGAGATTGGTGATGAGTGGTGTCCCTCAGGGTTCAGTACTGGGACCAGTGCTCATCTTCATCAATGACATTGACAGTGGTCAATCACACCTTCAGCAAGTTTGCAGATGACATCAGGCTGTGTGGTGACATCAACTCCCAAGGGACATGACCCATCCAGAAAGACCTAGACAGGCTCTAGCAGCAAGCCCTGGAGAACCTCCTGAGGTTCAACGAATACAAGTGTAGGGCCTTGATTTCCTGAGATTTTATTCTTTGCCTATCTGATATCCTTCAGGAGTATGAACTTCATAACTGAATGGTCACTAGAACCCAGGAAACCTGTTTCTATTCCTCCTTGTCTTCCAGGTTCCCTCCCTCTGCCTGGCGGCTGGAGTGTAGGGGATCTACTGTTACTTGCAGTGTTCCCCCTGCACCTCACTTGCAGGGATGTCAGGGGATGGCTCCATCAATCACACTTTTACACTCTCTGAGGCTTCATAATCATTTTACCTGCTCCTATAGCTGTGCTACCCGGCAGAGAAGATTGTCCACCTGCTCACATCACACACAAGGGTATCCTCACTACCTCTTGGTACACGTCCCAGTACAGATTTAGGCGCTCTCTGCAGACCCGGACAGCCACATGTTTTCATGGGTGCTCCATCTGACTTGCAACAGTCTTCTTGGCAACAGCTTTCAGCCAAGCGGAGACCATGGCTTGCCTAGCTTCACTAATGAGGAGAAGAGTATTAGGTAGGTTGACCTCTTCAGTGAGGAAGAGAACTGTGGTCTGCCTACCTGCTCTGCTTGCCTCAGCTGCACAAAAGGATACATCAACAGCCACAGCAGAAGCCACGCCATGCCCTGTTTGCCCATCCTGTTCACAGAACTCCTGGGTCGTTGCACTCCCTAGGATCAGCATTAATACATACAGAGGTTTGGTCACCGTTTCTCTCAGAGCTGCCACTCATCAGAGGCTCCACTCTTCTCACCTGGGAGGGATGGGATGGGTTGGGGCTCCCTTGTTTTCCCTGTGCTTCTTTTGGGAAGCGTTTTGCCTCTCTGTGAGGGATCCCTCAGTACAAGCCACCCTGACATGGAATGTCATTAGGCCCCAACACTGTGGCTTGTCAAAGAAATACATCATCTCCAATGGGCCCTGCTGAACTCTGTGCTGCTGGAGGATTGAGAGCTCAATCATTCATTAACTTGTTGATGCATCTGACTTTTCAGGAAAGACAAAAAGGGATGGTTTGGCTACTTTTAAATACCTGCCACTGTGCCAAGCCCTGCCCCATCAACCACTCTGTCAGCTGCTCTCAGAGAGAAAATGGTGCCTGGCAGTTCTTTGAGGCTCCCTCCTCACTGCCAGGATTCCCTTGACCAGCTGAAGTGATTCTCTGCTTCACTGTGGAACAGGTCTGCACCAGAGCTATCTATCTAGCCTGCAGGAAAGGAGGTTAACTCTGCTGTTAACTGATCAAATAGGTTTGAATGGTAAAGGTGGGGACGAAATCTCAAGACGACTGCAGGTCACTCTCCAAACACATAGGCATAGGATTGCAATGTCTACCAAATGTATATAACTTTCTTACGTTAGGTGGAAATATCCCTTAGCACTGTAATAAAATACCTAATTATTAATACTGCAGTGGTGTTTGTTAATTTGTGTTGTTTGGGCTGGAATTTGTCCAGCAACAGCACTGGCCAGTCCCACAAAACAATAAATTGAATGTTTTGGTTGAATCCCAACGTCCCAAAATTCCCCTTCCCCAGCTGGCCACTGCCTGATCCAGGAAGAAGCTTGGCCACACCAGTGTCTTGTCTTCCCCTTTGAAGTTACCCAACCATTTATTATACTGATCCTTAAAAACTAATGTGAAGTTGATCTGGTGCCTGAATTTTAAGTCTTTCTTCACTATCCACGCATGGGCATACCAAGGATATATTTTTGGCCTCATTGGCAGCTATTGGCCTAATTTCAGCACTCTGTATCTGGCCCAGCCACTTCCAAGCACAGCCTCTGGCCCAGGAGGTACACCATGCTTCCTGGGCTCCCCATTCTGCCCTGGCAGAGGGGAAGAAACCCCCTTAACTACATACACAGATGGTTTGGATTCAGGTTCTCAGGGAGGGAATGGCCAAGGACCTCTAAGCCCTGCAATGCCAGCAGTACAAAGAAACAGCATTTGGTTTATTTCTTGAGCAGGAAGCATTCCTGGGCTAGGCTGTTCTCTGCTAAGGATCCTGGCTGGAGCCAGACCCACCACTTACAAACTCCTGACAGCAGGAGCCCATCCAGAAGACCTCTGCAGCAGCATCTGCTGTAACACAGCAATCAGGCAGAACAGCCTGATTCGGGAAGGAATTTCAGCACTCTCCCAGGCTTCAGGGCCCTCAAATTCCCAGCTAAACACCAGCTGCAAGGCTATCCAGGAGTTCCACCTCTCCTTGTTTCACTCATGCCACTTTGTAAAGTAAACATTGGTAACATGGTAGGAGCACAACACCATGAGCAAATATTGCAGTCAGGTGTCTTATTCAAAGCAGCTTCTTTAACAGCAGCATTCAAATGTGTGACAGTGGGATTAAGGTAGGGTGTCCACCTTCTAACTCTTCTGTCTAGACCAGGAATCAAATGTTCTCACCCTTGTTTTGTATGAGCAGTTTCAAAATCAGAATATTGTTAAGCACATCTTCAAGTCAAGCAGAAAACTTACTTTTAGAGCTAAATTTGATATCCCCTAGATATATCACTTAAGGTCTTTTATGCTGCACATTGCAATACAGAAGAAATGTGAAAGGTTAATTGTTTAAACATGTTCTCTGAGACAGTCATAATACTTGGATTATAACAATAATACTTTATAGAATATGTGAACTGTGGAACACAGAAGTCTTAAAGTATTCCATGGAGAAAATGTTGTTTACTATTTTCATGCTTTCAACAAGTTTATACAGCTTAAGGCGTATTTCTGGGAAGAAAGAAAAATAAAAAATAAAAATAAAAAACCCCTGAAATTTCAAAATAATCTCAGAAATATTTGACCACATGACTGCCAAAATCAATGCAGAAAATCTATAGAGGGAAAAGTAGCTATGGAACTTCCTGACTAATTCACAGGACAAAAATGAAAATGTAAATGTAGCTACAAGAACAGTATGCAGAAAGGAAAAATAGCTCTCCCCCTAGAGGTACTCCTCCTTTAACTTGAATTTTCTTGAAGGAAACAATTGAACAGGAAGATTCATTGAAAAAAAAAAACAAAACAAAATGAACATTTATAAGGGTTTGCAGGCTTGATTTTGAACAGTGGGTTAGGCTCTCAGCAAAAGAGACAAAAAAACAAAGAGATAGTACAGATAAATAGCTGAAAAAGAGAAAATCAGGTATTTGAAAAGAATACAGTTTAAATTAAGTTGATATCATACCTGAGGAAGAAGTATTAAAATTGTAAATGTTAAATCATAGCGAGACAACAACAACAAAAAATAATAAGTGTGCAGGTAAGTGTGATCATCAGAATATAGGATGCCACATTTTTCAGAGCTTCTGAGCAAAATCACTTATTACTACAAAAGAAAAGAAAATGCCATGTACCGAGAAAAAAAATCTTCTAGGAGATCAACAATTGGTTAAGAAACAGAAAGCTGAGCAGAAATAAATAAATGCACTGAGATGAGAAGAATCTACTCTGAGGTTTTTCTTGCTGCTCCACATTTTCAGAAGTTATGTTGAAAATGGACCGAGTTCACAGATGTCAAAGTTCACAGATGACACATGTACTCATGATCATCAAATCTAAAAAATGACTAAATGGAGAAGTAAAAACTTCTCACTAGAATGAGTTACCAGGAAATTGAATTGCCTGAAGATGAAAGTCATTATTCAATTAATGAAAAGTAATGAATGCAGGGTAGGGCAAATGCCTAACCACAGCTACACAGAGGGGCATCCGAATTTGTTATCACTTCTTGAAGACCTAATAGTTATTTCGAATACACTTCTGAAAACATTAACTCATAGTTCAACTACAATCAAAATTCAAATATGATTGGAAATTATTAAAGTAGAATGCATATCAGAAGACATAATACAGAAAACACTGCATCATGCAAAAACAAACACAAAACTGTGGGATGGTTAAGGTTGGAAGGGATCTATGGAGGCCACCTGGTCTAACCCTCTGTTCAAGCAGACCCACCTGAAGTACATTGCCCTTTATATATTTCAGGTCATAATGCAACTAGGAAAAGCTCAAAAAGGAGGAAATAGGAATTATATTGAAAAACTCCTTTATAAAGTACCATTAACTTCTTAATCTTGATCTTCATCAGGAGCCGAAAGAAAGATAGTTCAGGAAGCATGTGAGTGAAATCTACAAAATAATGAAGAGGAATCTGAACAAATTAACTTAGAGAGTTTAGAAAATCTAAGATTAGTGAGGAATCCACATCCAGATTGAGGTATTTGGGGAGATGAAAACAACTGGGTGAGAAATCAGA
The DNA here is from genome assembly GCA_036925125.1 of Oreortyx pictus. Taxonomy (NCBI): domain Eukaryota; kingdom Metazoa; phylum Chordata; class Aves; order Galliformes; family Odontophoridae; genus Oreortyx; species Oreortyx pictus. Next base: position 83,870,536 of record JAUPFR010000002.1, on the reverse strand, counting down.
CAAAACTTTTTCTCTCATCAAAGAAATACTGCTGTTCCTATCCACATATTTCTCCATTTGCCAATTTGCCAGGGAGATAATCACAAAAATAAATAAATAAATAGAAACAAAAACAGCAAAACAGCTTCATCCAGAAAGCAGACTTGGAAGTTAACTTTTTTCTTACAGGAGAGACACTTGCTGTACTGAGGAATCTTGGAATTATGCCTGCAAGGCTCATTCAAGTTCAGGGAACAACATCAACTCTGTTCTTTCTGAATAGCTTTTAATATACACTTTTCTTCTCCAAATTCCGAATTAATTTTTACTTAGGAAGACATAAATATTGTATTGTTTCTAATTAGAGTCACACTTGAAGGACATAAAATATGATTAGCCATTGGAATGCTAATGCACTGCCTTTCAGCCAACACGACTGTACATAGGTATACTCGGATGCCCTCTTGTGTTAACCACAGAATCACAGAGAATTGCAGGGGTTGGAAGGAACCTCTAGAAATCATCTACTCCTAACCCCCAGTTAAGTGAGCTTTCAAATGAGAAAGATCACAAACTTGATCTTTTGTATTAACACCTAACATATATTCCTTAGAACTGAATATTCCAAATACTCAGAAATATTTGCACTTTGACAAGCTGCATCTATTTTCTTTTATGAGTGAAATGAAGACTCACATGAAGCACAAGCACAAGGGACTATCCTTGACATACATACGTGACTGAGCTTCAAACTTCTCAAAGAGCTTGAGGAGTTATTTCATGACAGAATATATCATTCAGAATGAATATGCACAGAATAGAGACTGTTCAGTAAGTTCACTGCCATGCACACAGCAAGGACAAGACAGAGATGAGCTCTATAGCTAAAAAATAAATTTACAGGTAAAATGTACATGTGCTCCTCATGGTACCAAAGTCTCTTGAATGATAGGTATATTTTGTCTGAACACATTTTTAAACAGAATATCGTGTTTCGACCACAAACTGCTGGGAGAACAGGAAAGAACTTTCCCCTCTCTCTATTGCATGGAAAACTGCTCATGATAAAGTTGTTCCTAGCTTTATCTAGGAATGCCATCAAATAAATTTGTGGCTCCATCAGAAATGTAAATCACTGATGACACTTTTGCTTATCCATCCCATTTTTTTCCTGTGGCTATTGGCTTATAAGAGCCTGTTAGACTGAGAAAACAAAGAAGACAGCATTAAATTATGGCACTAATAGCCACATTAGGATGCTTTCCTTTGTCTTAAAAATATTGTAGTAACATTTCACTTCTTTAGCTTTCAAGTTTCTTGTCAAACTTGTCAGTAATTTTTGGACTACATTTAACATACAAAACAAAACAAACAAAAAAAAAGAATGAGAAACAGTGTTGCCAGGCAGCAGCCAACGTACTTCCAGCTTGTCGCTTTGAATCTTTATGATTCCTAGTTGTATTGTACAGACTGTCAGTTTTCTTTAAAATTAATTGTTTTGTCTCCATTCTTCAATTTCAACACTTATTTCAAAAACCTAGTCCAGAGCCCACTGAATTTCTGCCATCTGTCTGATGAATTTGAAGGTGTTTACACCAATGAAATCGCGTTACTCAGCACTGAGTGATTTGGTTCACCAGGAATTTTACTGTGCTTCCCTCAGAAAGTTTGAATAACTTTGTTTTAGTAGTAGTTTCAAAACAAAATCTGAAGCAAAAAATAAATATTTACATTAACGGTTAACATATGCGTATACGAGATCAGCACCTCATGTTCTGGGTCATAGTTATTATCTCTAACAGTTGGAAGCATTTGGAAATGTTCTTTTCAGTACTGGCATCATTATATATACAAATTTTTCATTATTTCTCCCAGTAATCTCTATATTGCCTAAAAGGTTATAGTTTTTTGTTGTTTTGGGGGTTTGGTTTGTTTTGCTTTCCTTTAGAAAAGGGCCTGGGACTTAGCTGCGCTACCTAAATTAATATTTTCAATGAGAGTTTTTCTTGCAGACTATGATATCCCAGCTATGTTTGTAGTGAAATATTTTCACATAAAGAACAGCCTATCCATGGGAAGAAAATAGCTACGAGCACAGAATAATTTTATCCCAGCTAAGTTTGTAAGCTTGATAAAGTTGTTGCTAAACACTGCATCCTGTGTACCGCTCTGGACAATATTTATTCCAGTTTTTAGAAGGCCACAAAAATGAGTAAAGCTCTTACACATGCCTAGCTTGAAGCACACAAGCATTTCTAGGTCTAACAGCCCTGAGGACTTCATTCATCTGCTTGCATGTAATGTACACATGTGCTTCTCCAAATCCATGATGAAATGGACAAGCAATAAAGAAAGTAAGAAAGTCACTGCTGAGGGCGCACCTATCCATTACCTTGGCTAGGACACCCAACCTTCAATGCAGCCTTTTCAGTTTTTTTCTACAATTGCTCCACATAAAATATTTATCAAAGATGTGTACACGATTTGTAATTTACTATGATTTTTTTCCCTCGGTTGCCTTTTTTTTTTTTTCTTTTTTTTTTGGTGCAAAATCCCCCTTTTCTCTGCTTGTAAATCAAAAGTTGCCAGACTCCAAAATTTCAAAATCAGTGCTCTTCTACGGTTCTGTTTTATTATCCCTCATAAATCTGCTGTAGAAATTTTCAAGTTGTTAATTTCTTTTAAAAACATGTAATTATTTACTTCCTTTTCTATCATTTCTCAATTTAACATGATGATGTGTCATTTAAAATCCCAGGCTGGCTAGGTTTATTTTTATGCATATATTTACATCTCTTGATTACGTTTATAGCAATAACTTAAATGTCACACTTATTTTCCCTTTGAAAAAGGAATTACAAAGAATATCTATGTTCTGACAGACCACATTTAACCTAGTCTTTTATTCCCCTTTCTTTTTTTCTAAGTTCTCCAGCACTGAAACATGGCCCACAACAGTTGTGAGCACACAATGAACATGCTGCCCTTTGTTATGTGACACTTACTGGAAGAAATCTAATTATCTGAGCAAAATAAATAAATGAAATGAACACTGCTTTCCAGTGTACTTTCATTTTGTTCCAACAAACTTAAACAGCACAAAAGGCAATTTTGGAAGTGAACTAGTGTAATACAGAGATTGGAGGGTTGTTTTTTTTAATTTCTAAATTCTGCATATTTTTTCTTCCAGAAAAAAAAATTGTTTTATACTAAATTAACTGTATCTGTGCTCCCACTGTTTCTTGGTGAGACGTGCTTGATACTCAAACTTCTTGAGTATCTCAGATCAGACTCAAAGACGAGTCAGGATTCGTGCAAACCACAGATCACCAGCAGTTCCAGCACTGCAACAGAACTTGCTGCTGCTTCTCAAAGAGGTTGCACACTAGCTTAGATTAATGCATCTGCCAGCTAACTGCGTATAGCTCATCTCAACATGGCATGTGGGCAGGTGAATACAGCCCCACGTGGACCCAGACTGTCTGTGTTTCTGAACCTGAATGGGTGTGGAAAACCTGAAGGCCAGGCCAAGCCAGGGAACTCCGCGTGCATGAGAACAGCAAGTGGACATTCAGGCTGACTTTGTGAAGAGATCATTGACAACATTTATAATGCCGATGTGAAAACAGAACTTTCCAATTGAACTTGGAATTTCGCCTCACAGTCTTAAGGTAAGTTATTCCAGAAAGACTTCTAAGAACTTATGGAAGGGAGGAGGAAAGTGGAGAAAATATCCTGTGGTTATTTGAGATTGTTCAAAACCAAAGTGAACAAGCATGCATGATAATCTAGCATGGCCAATGAGATTGCTGCTTCTCAGAGATGTGCTGGAAAACTTCCCTTCACCATAAAATAATTCCCACTAGTACGCTCATGGTGAAAATGAATTTCCATTTGTCAACACCCAGTGCCCAGGGCTCTCAGGGCACTTTAACAGATGACAATTTGTATAAACATTTGTTTTAAACATTTAGACAGAAGAACATTTTGTTATGTACGCATAAAGTTCTGCAGAATCAAAATATTTTTACTGGAAATTGAAATTTCACTTCTCCCACACATAGTATTTCTTGGCATAAGGGCACAACAGGCGGATAAGTTGCTAGAATGCTGAGAAAAGTTCCTCTCAATTTTGAAGACTTTGGAGCCAGTGTTAAGATTTTCCTCTTTGTTCTCCTTGAAATCAATGATAATTTTTATCACTAATGCACACTTTGCATAAGCTTGCAGGAAGTATTCACATCATCTTATATTAATGTATAACAGAGCACTCTTCAGATTGATAATTAAATTTTTCCACATTTTCAGACATTTTAGTATTACAACTAATTACTGAGCTCTACCTATCGAGCTCTCCAGCCTGGGATGTCCACTCAACTCAGGTGATCAACCATCCCCAGAAAAGTAGCCTCTGATTCTGAGTACCTTGATACATTAGTTTTTAATCAGACAATAAGAAAAGGAACACATACTGTAGATAATCCATGTTATTTAAAAGGATCCTGCATTACCAGAAATGAAAGCATTTCAGGACTAGATTCCTAAAGATTTGCTTGAAACCAGTGGAACTTAAATATAGACTTGTGTGGGAAATGTTCTCAATTTCACAGAAACATAATATTCTAAAATACTTTGTTTCATTTTCAGATGAAACTTAAGAGTTGACAAATTGAAAGCACCAACCTTTGCCTACCTCATCAGTGCTCCAGGACCTGCAGGAACTGGCATGGAAAAGTAGAGTGATCACAGTAACCCAAGTAAGAACTTGGTTCCCATGCAGCTGAGGGTTGGTGCCTTCTCTCCCACACACAAGGAACCACATGATTCTTCATCCAGCTGGTGAATACCTTCCCACTCAGTTTCCTTTCTGACAAGAGTTCCTTTTTGGAACAAACAAGGAAAAACTTTTCCCTTCTGCTTACAAGTTTACTTTTGTACAGCTTGGTTAACAAATATTAGTAGAAGTTCTATACATATGAAGCAAAAATTCCAAGTGCTGGAGAAGAACAGTGGAAGTATTTGTATACATAAGATGGGATTTACTCAAAAGAAGTGAGAGGAATTGCTGGGTTTGTTCCAGATGCTTGAGGATCCATAGACTGCTTTTCATGAGGACAGTGACACATGAGGAGCTGGCAGCTGCCAGAGGCTCTGCTCCCAACTATCATTCTCCATTTGCTTTCCACTGCAGTACACCTGTGGTCAGATTATACCTGTCTTCTTGTACAGTAATATCATTCAATATAAGCAGCACTTTTTTCTCCCACCATTCACTCTGTCAAAAAGGCAACTACAGCCCTTTGCATCACCTGTTCTGTTATGCTAGACAGGGAGCTAGTATTTATATTTGAAGGGTGAAACGGACTCTTACATGTTTTCTATACTGCAATCCATTAAATTGCACCTAGGTATATACGTCCAGTCAACCCTGTAATTTCCTTACTGATAAAAACATCAACACTCAATCTTCAAGCAGTATAAGAAGGGATGCACAACAAGGGCTCTGAACCTCATATTTGTTGCACACGTGAAGTAGGAAGTAGAATACAAACAGATGAGGAAGTCTATTCCAGAGAGTAAATGATTTTGCTGCTAGGTTTTTCTGGCCCTAGTAACAGCTACAAGGTAGAGAAGAGTGGTGCTCCTAGTACGATTTCCATCAGTATATCAGCATTTCTTCCCATACTGCAACTAAGGGCCACAACAGACAGGTGAGTGCTGCCAGCAGTCCCATCCAGCAGCTGCCGGCTCTTCTAAGCACTCCCTTCTCTCACCACAGCTCTGCAATCAGAAGGGCTACACGGAGAGAGAATAAGTGCAACGGTAATGGGATAAGCATGCAGCTCTCACCAGTCAGGTTACAATTCCTGCACATCTTACAGTGTTTCACACTGTATCTCAAGACCCAAGGGAATGCTTAGCTTTTGCACTGTCTATTTACAGGAGCACTGCGAGCTCTGCAGGGGAGACTAAAGTGGAAGCAAGAAATGGATATAGATACACATGGACACTGTAGTATATCATAGATTAAAGAACTCTGAATATTATTTTTAATATTTTAAAATAAGTTAACAAAATCAAGATTGAAAAAAACACTTTACAGCTAGAAAAAGAGTTTTAAAAAGTGAGCAAAGGAAATCAGTTATCTTTCAGATGAAAAAACTGAAAGAAAATATTGTAGAGACGTGGTGAAAGGACTAATAGCAAGAGTGCCAAAGCAGACAGGCTATGAGTATGAGTTAGAGGGAGGAGAGAAGGAAAGAGAAAGAAAGGCAATAAAAACCATAATACTTCTATGGATTGCACTTTGCAGGGCTTATGTCATATGTCATCTGGACATTAAATCTTAGAAAGCAAAAAAAATCCCAACCAAAAATGCAAACTGCATCTACATCTTCTTAGACTTCACAGTGTAACTGTATTCACTGCACAAAATTTAGTTCCAGTGGAATTCTTCCCTCCCCTTTTAACAACACTGTCTCTGATGCCTTCTGTACTGTCTAAAAGCTAGTCTCTAAGAGATGGTATTTTCACTGTTATTCATATTCCTATTCCACTGTACTACATAGGCACATGTAACAGGGAGAGAAAATGAAAAGGCTTTGGTTATTTTTAATCCATCTGCAAACAGCTCAGAGTCAAAGCTAGATGTTTCTTTTACAGACAGAGTATCATTGAAGCCACACCTGTCATAAGCCCATATACATGAAAGGTCTCCAGGTGAAACCATGTCTCAGACACTCTCTGTCGTCAAAAACTCAGTCTCACAAAACAGTGCTTAGCTCTAACTTTCATTTGTTATTTTACCACTCTCTGCCTGTTTCCGTTATAGCTGGGAACTTAGTTCAGTGGCATTACATTTAGCAGCAATACCCCTCAACCTTCTGGGAGTAAATCTCATGTAACCACATGTCGTCCACAGGCTCAGCTGGAGATACCAGGAGCTGGGATTTCTCTCTAGGGGTCGCCAGAGTATTCATGGCCATAATACAGCTCCCTCATCAAACATAGCTCAGTTGCTTCTTGTCAACTGATCGTCAAGTATACATTAAATACTGGCTTATTCACTCCTCACCAAGTTTTTAAGAAAGTGATGCTAGAGTAGTCAGGGCTATACCGTCAACTTCTCAAGCAGTAAAGTGCATCATGATTCACCAGTGAGTTACTATCAAAGTAGCATTGCACCATTTCTCAATGGTTTGCTATTCCACACATGTGAAAGCATCCTTAAGGCACGATGGATTTGTGAGGAAATACAGTATTAATCCATATCTATGTCAACCACTGTACAAGATGCCTTCATGTGGCAGGCCCAGGTATCTGGTTTTTTCTTGCTTATTATTTATTATGCCAACCATTATAGGAGTATCATCAGTAACATTTAATAGATGTTTACTTTTGCAGACACGTCCTGTAGTGGCCTATGTACCAGCTTACAGGTATATACACCTGGAGGTACATGGAGGGTGTGTTAAATAAACAGCAAAAGGCAGAAAGATTTATCTGATTAATAACAGCAATCTGCTTACATTATAGCCTGTAAATTAATACTGTACCTTTGGGTTTCTCTTAGCTTGGCTAAGTAGGAATTGTCCTTGAAACAGCTGCTGGCGGTTGTATTTCTGGGTGTAACAGAAACTCTGGTATGGGGAAAGAAGTAAAAGAAATTAGGGAGGATTTCATGTATGCCAGTCCAGCCTTTTCCTCACAAAGGCAAACTGACCCAGCTCCCCAGTTCAGATGGCTTTGGATATTCACTGCAAGATCTGTGTATTGTAACTCACAAAGCCTGGATTCTTCTTCCCCAGTTCTGGGTTTAGAATCTTTTTCTAAGAAACACTATAAAAGGGCTTACTTCTTAGATAAAAAATCTTTTTAAACTTTCCTAACACAAACACTGCTGAGTGCTAGCATGCGCTTGCCAGTTTCCAGAGCAGAAGTTAGATAATGGGTGGGACAGTTGTTGCGATCTCTTGAACTCTCATCCAGACTTTTGGTGCATCATAGTCTCCCTGTCAAAAATTCCTGATGCTCAGCACTGGCAGATTCACCTCGCCCCGTCACCTCTGAGAGGTCTCTCACTTCATATCTAGGAGGTGTTATTTTCACAGCAAATTTTCATATAGCTTTCTGTAGAGGACAGAGAGAATTGCCATCCATTCAAAATATCAGTAGTACGGTAGAATGGAGGAATAAAGTGAATAACCTCCTCCTTTACCTTCATCTGATATCCAGGCTACTGAACTGTTTACACAAGTTTTTTTCTTCAGGCAAGAGAGATCTTGCCCACACTAAAGGGAGCATCAGTAAAAGCTTCAATTTTGCAACCTAATTACAAGACAGACACCTTATTTTTTCCTTCACCTCTCTCTTCGACCTCTGATAGCACTGTATTTTTCATTAATTCAAGAAATTTCTTTGAACCACTGTTTATAAGCACTATCTCCTTTTCTTGCATGACACTTAACATGAGATTTTAACGTGTCACACAGATATCATGAATATATATATATATATATATTTTGCTTTGCAAAAGGAAAAACTGAAAACAATGAATGGAACACTCTGGAATTTACAAGGTTCCAACATGAGAAAGATATTTTTTGCAGGCAACATGGACATCTGATGCCGTAACTGTTAGACAGCTGATGAATTCACACCTACCTTTTCCTTAAGTGGAAGAATGCTGTGTACTTTTATCAGTGACAAGAGAAAGTGTGTCAAACAAGGAATACAGAGTGCTTACGTAATTCTATAAGCCCATGGCAGACAACCAAGGAGCCTCCAAGCCACCAATATACCTTCTGGAGGGATAGCCAAGTGGCCCAACAGCTTCTGGAAAAACAGCTTCTCATAGTTGCTTCTTTTGCCAAGAAAGGAAAGAACAGCACAAAATAATACAATATGCCGGACCATCACCAGAATATTTCTGTTACCAAAAAGCACATTATGCAAATACAGTGACTACTGGGAGGGGAACAATGCTTGTAAAGAAAAACTCAGGAATCACATAGTTGTGATATCTCCATTGTAAAACTGGATTTTGATTCTCCAGGATACACAAATGACACTCTCTATGAGAAAATCTTGCCTATCAACAGAAGAAAATAACCCACAAGTATTTTCTATGTTAATTAAAGTCTTAAGCATTTCAACAGCATCCCAGATGGCAATGGCTCTAAAAGTGGTTTACTGACACTGCTGAATATAGGTTCCTAACACAAGGTATTTTTTAGCATCTGTGTCTTCCTCATTCAGGAAAATACCAGTCTATTCCACAGGGGTTTGATTTAATCTGTGTGAACTGTAAAGGAGAGACCTTAACAGTGCCCACTGCCAGGCTGGTCAGATGCACTAGTAGCAAATTTCATTTTATTGCAACTTGATTTTTCTGAGAAATGAGGTTCTCCAATTCTGAAAGATGCATAGCTAATGTGCAGCTCCTCCTCTAAGAGGGGTCAACCAACCCTGAAATATACTGCCTACCCCTGAAGCTGACAATTACATCTTGTCTATCAGGCAGCAGTAGGACTGTGATAGGTCAGTTCTCACAGCAGACTAGACTTCACCTTTTTTAATTGGAATACTGTCTTTCAGTTTAATTAGGAACTGAGAACCATATCTATGTATGTCAAGTATACATACTCTACACACATACACAGATACATATATACATACTCACCATGTAAATACGCATGTAGAAGCCACCTGTGAATCTGGTCTTTTGCTAAGTTTTGTATACGTACATACAGACATATCAATGTGCTTACTCCAAACTCCCTGAAGAAGATTACAATTCTCTGAGCTACAAGGTTTTGAGCTCCACACACTACTAATCTTTCATTAAGAAATCCAATTCCCACACTAATACTTCGTAATTCTGCATCTTTATGTGGAGATACTCAATATCTAAGAAGTAATAGCAAATAACAACAGTAGTAAAGGGATAGATGTGAAGTCCATTTTATGAACATACATTCAAATGTGCTGACATATCCAAATTACTGTAGTGAATTGTAGTTCCCATACTGACACCAGTAGGAATTAGATCAAACAGGAACTGTATTTTATATTCAAGACTGAAGAGCAAGCAGGATGCTACTAAATGAAATCTGAAAACTCTTCTTGCATCTTGCCCTCAGCTTAAAATTTAGCTGAAGCTCCAATTTCAAAGATGATCATAAGGAGACTAAGTGACCATTGACAGTTTCTCATAACTGTTTCCAGACAATACCTGGTTGTTAGACATGTTTCGCTGTTGCTGTTTTTTATTCACAACTTGACTGCAGATGAACACCCACAAGAACTATATAAGTTCTATATTTAGTTTATTTAGTTCTATATATATAAGTGCCTATATAGTAGGTACGAATGTCTTTCCTGTGGATCATTAATCTGATATTTCATTTACTCAAATTTATATCATTTGTTTAAATGGGAGTTTGCTATAAAGATATAACAAAGATATGCTCTACCTGAGATTGTACTCTTACACTGCTATGTACAGAAATACTCATGCTAGGTCAGAATGAGCTGCCTTTGGTAGCAAAAGGAGTAGAGGAAAATTAAAAGTCCCCCTTTTACTGCTATAGACAAAAACGTAAGAGGTATATGCTTCCAATTTGGGGAACAATAAAAATGAATAAGGAAATAAGGCAAATAGGAGTGATTCAAAGGGAAATACAACATAGTTGATTGCTTCAAGGATTTGTTTTTGGACTGACAATGCTGTTTTCCTACTCAGAAAAAAAATAGGATCATGCTAATCAAGACAGGATCAAAAGAACAGAAGATCAGAACACATGAGGGTTTAGCTTGGAATTAGGACATTAAAAAAGCTCTGAAATACAGTGCTACAAAGCATAAGCACATACATGTACGAACTACTAAAGCACAGCTACTTTAAGCTGAGGTCCCCTCCAGACAGAATCACCTTACCCTACAGAAGGAGGTCATTCACAAAAAAAAAAAAAACAGAAGAGGTAATAGATCTTGGTAATATAACTAGAACACAGAAGATCTATACGACAGTTGCATAGCTTACCTAAGAATTCACAAAATGGGAATCTGAACAGAGCTACATTCATAAGTATCACTGAGGTATGAATGAGATTCCTTACTTAGCATTACAGATGTATTTCTACAGTGGTTCATTTGCAAAAAAAAAAAAAAAAAAAAAAAAAGAAGGAAAAGGGTGTGGAGATCCTTTGATACAGGTTGAGAATGAAGGTTTTGCTCCTCTAAAACAGCATAAAAATGTTATCAGGAACACCAGCTTTCTGAAAGATGCCAGAAGAAAAGGAGTTACTCCAGCCAAAGACAATACTAGCATTAGCATAAAGGTATATAAAATGGCCATTAACAAGTAGTGACTGGGAAGTACAGAATGATCTTCAGTCAGAATAGTTTGGAAACAGTCCCCCACTAGGACAAACAGAATCACAAAGACACTATTATTTTTAAAGTCAAAGTGCTATATATGTGTGAATTTGATCTCATATTGCATATGATTGAATTGATTGCATATGACAACAAAAATGAGATTGGACATTTTTACTGGTGAAACACACTATGTTAAATTTTTTCTTCCACCTGACAGATCAAAAGAGTTTAGATATAGAAAGGTTTTGACTAGATAAATGGGGAAAAATAGAAAAATATTCCAAAATTTTCATAACTTTAACCTTTTCCTGGAGGTAGAAGAATGTACAGGTGTTGTTTTACATTATAACAGAAACAAACATGGGTACTAGGAGGTTCAGGGGAGACTTTATTGCTCTTTGTAACTACCTGAAGGGAGGTTGTAGTGAGCTGGGGTTCAGATTCTTCTGTCATGTAACTATTGATAGGACGAGAGAGAATGACCTCAAGTTACTCCAGGGGAGATTCAGGTTGGACATTAGGAAATACTACTTCTCCAAAAGAGTGATCAGGCACTGGAATGGGCTGCCCAAGGATGTGGTGGAGTCACTGAGCCTGGAAGTATTCAAGGAATGTTTAGACGTTGTGTTGAGGGTCATGGTTTAGTGAGAACTATTGGTGATAGGTGGATGGTTTGACTAGATGATCCTGTAGGTCTTTTCCAACCTTGATGATTCAATGCTTTTCTACAAGTAAGTAATTCAGGTTTTCCGCTTGTATTCACTGTAGTCAGATGATCATCAGACCCCAGGACAGGATACTACCCAAAAGATATGGCTCACTGGTCACAGCACTATACACCTTAAATATAAAGTGACTTAAACATGGGTTTAAATTTGCATACAGAATGGACAGCTCATAAGGGCTCTAAAAGCATACTGGGGTTCTGATTCCTTCCTTACCTAGTGACTTGCTTTGCTTCCAGCTCTCAAAAATAAACAGAATGAGGCTGAATGCAAGTGAAGAAGAGCTGCATTTACATCTTCCACAAATTCAGTCAGTGCTTGTTCACATGGGCAAAGTCCAGCCGTGTGTGCTAAGAAACACTTGTCTGGGGAAAAAATTTTGTACAAAGCTTCATTTCTCAAGTTGGTATTTCTCAAGAATTATCCTATAGGTTTCTAAACTAGTTTGATGAGACACTAATACTTGCACTCCACCATGTGGTTTGGCTAAGCTACTTGCTGCACCATTTCACAAGGCTGCAGCACCATGCAGCAAGAGGTGCTGCTCTTGGGGCTGGTGCTGTATCCAGGAAAAATGGAAGGACACCAAACAAAAAGGCACAGCTGCAAGGTGAAAACGTCCCTACCTGTAATACAGACATCACTCTTTTCTGCAATACAGGACACAGGCAACTCTTCCAATTGTTCATCAAACCACCACGAGTTCTATACAAAATTTTATTTTACCTTGAATGTCAAGCAAATTACCAACCTCATAGTGGGACAACAGAAAAAGAACACATTAAAAAAAGCCACTTATAAAGCATTGAGTAAGCTCAGTACAAGACTCTGCCTTAATTTAAGAAAAAGATTTAAAATTGTCATGGAACTGTGCATTTGCCATTTATGTGAAAGCAAGCAATACACCTCATTAGCAAAGCATACAAAGAAAATGATACAAACTTTGCTTAAAATGAAAAAGGAAACAGCACAATGAACATTGCAGTTAGTTAGCCAGCAGTTAGACCTTTCTCCTTGTAAACCTACTCTTTCAATTTGGTAACTACAGTTCTTGGGGAGAAATAGCAATGGCTACATAACTTAATCCGTAATTATGCAGAACAGTTACAATGGGCTTGTGTAAAATTTTTTATTAATTATTTTTTATCAAATTATAGCTGCAAGACAAGTTTACCAACATTCCATTCTTTTTCTTTTTTTTTTTCCCAAAATATTTTCATGAAAGCTGAATCACCAACATGGGATCTTTTTGACCTTTTTTAGCCAAAAGTACCACCTTCAATAAAACCTTGGCCCTTCCTGAATCAGTAGAAGTTCTAACCATGCATTTCACCTTGGTTTTAATCAAGGAACTGCGTGGCAAAATAGGTGATACTACTTCTACAACAAGTAGAGATATTTCCCTTAATTTATAAAAATCCAATATGAGTTTTTCCCACAGAACACTTGGAGCTATGACATATGAAATGTACACAAGCCAATGAGATTAACCCACATATGAAGTCAAAGCCAGACACATTCTTTCAAAGTCAAATATTGTATATGTCAGCTGCATGTGAAAAATGTCACAGTAATTTACACCTGACCTATACCATTTCAGGACAATCCTGCTGCCAGTGGAGTCTCCAGCACTTTTGCAAAGGACTTCAGTGGCAGCAGGAGGATGATAGGACACTTAAATACTAAATGTCTAATATTATAGTTATTTCTATTCCTATTAAAATTGACGATTTCTTTAAAAAACACTTCAATTTATGCAAGTTATAGAAAAAAAAATATTGGATTTCCTTTTTTAAAGGACTGTATAACCTTTGGGAACTTTATTTATAATGTCTGTAATGTCAGAGGTACTCATGCTCTTGTTTATGGGATTATTGCTGGTCACCTTCCTGAGACTTGAAAGACCATTAAAGACAAGCACCATACCTATTCCTCTAAATTATTACATCACAAATTAATAATTTGGTCCCTTTCTAAATGGATCTCTTCCAACAATGACACTAAAACACAGTGATGGGTCACAGATTCCAGGGGGTCCAACTGGTCCCGGCATTCCAGGACTGCCACGATCTCCATCTTTACCAGGCTGCCCACGCTCTCCAGGGCGTCCTTCCTTACTCACACCTGGGGGACCTTCAGGACCTTAGTGACACATGCAAGAAAAATACACATTACAGAGTATTTTTATTCACATGGAAAACAAAAGCAATTAGGGACCCAAAAGAGCCTTGCTTTTTGGTGAAGTACTAAGAAAACTCCACTTTCTGGAAAAGACAACTGTCACAAATGATCTATATGTGTAAACAGCAAACTTTTTGTCTTACAAAGACTTGGAAAAAAAAAGCATGTAGAACACTAAGTACAAATAGATTTCTGAAGGAAATATAAAAATCCGCTTTGGCACAATTATACTTTATCATATAATCTGGAACCATTGAGCAGGAATCAGAGTCCTCTGAATTTTATTCATTTTTCTAGCTCTGAATCAGGCCCTAATCTCTCTTCCAAACACTCAGCTTTGCATTTTGAATCAATGCAATGCTGTTAGGAAGAATATTTCCTTCACTAAGCAATGGTTACAAGTCACATGATTATATCAGGAATCAGTTTTCAGATTACGTCTGATTTTATGACCTGCCAATCCAGAAAAGAATCTCAGGTACAAACCTATACAAGATTGGGTCTTATATTAAATAGTCTATCCTATGACAATTTAAAAGGTATGGAAGAGGCTTTAGCCATGAAAGATACATGGTAAGTAAGATGTGTAAAGACTATTCACATTTTTCTCAAACATATAAACATTTTTTGTAAACTATTTCTTTATGTTTAATAGCACGCACTGAATCTGCATAAACTATCTCTCACCTGGAGGTCCTGGCGGGCCTTGGATTCCAGGAACCCCAATTCCTTGATTGCCTTTAGCACCATTTTTCCCCGGTAATCCTGTGGATGAGCAAATACACGTATATCTTTGAATACTGAGAATATCTTCATAAGAACATCTAGAAAGTCAATATTTGATTATACTCATTGAATGAAAAAATCAAACTGTTCCAAAGCAAACCATGGGATGTAAAATAAGCATCTCCCTGTAACCTACAGAGTAGCGAGGTTCTTATTAACCTCATCCCCACTAAATTAATAGCCAATGTACCCTGACAAGCAGATGGCTACCACGAGGTGAGATAGCAGATGATGAAGAACGAAGAAATGTGTTAACTGGTATTGCTTTTCTATTGGCAAAGTTTTTTATGAACATGCACGAAGAGAGTGTAAGATGTTCACCACAGTCCCTGTGGAAAACAGACTACACAGGAAATCTTTCACAATGTACTGTAAATTAAAGTCTCCACCAAAAAGGATTTACTCTCTGAGAGGGGCAAAAGATATACTGTCATACCAGTACAACCCAATGAATTCCTGCACTTCACAGAAACAGATACTGCTTTTTGTCATATGGAATAGCTAGAGAGGTTAGTCAGTGTCAGCTCGAAAGGAGAACTGTGCATTCTCCTTTTGAAGATGAAATTATGAAACTACTACAGATTATCATTGCACCCAAAATGCATCTGATTGCAAGGTCATAGTTAAGAAGTCAGAGAAAATACTTATTTACCATCCATTTTCCTGTCAGGCCTTGGCACATTACTAGGTAGGTATATTTCATATAACTTTTCTGATTATTTTGATGCATCAGGAAACAGTTGCTGCAAGGAGCAGTTAGCAAATGAACTTCATTTCCAGACTAGATATACACATTTAAGCTTGTGAAAAACCACCACAGAAATCAGATGGAATGCTTGTATGGCTGAGATACCTAAAAGCATTAGCTTCTTCAGCATTATTAAAAAGAATTCAGAACCTCTAAGAATAGTGTGAAGAATTTAATAGACTTCCATGAGATGAAAAGAAAAAAGGTGAAAAACCAAGGAAGTCTGAAGGCTATAAATGTGTCATAAATGCAAAAGAACAGCCTACAGGTTGCTGATAGTAAATAATACAGTTTTTGAAACAACAAAAGAAAAGAAGTTTGAAAGAAAACAAATATGGAAATATACTGAAACCCGTGTCTAAACATACCTGATCTAAAAATAAAAACAAAACAAAACAAAAACCCTAAATGCACTTAAAGAAATATCTATACAAGGCAAGTAATGAAATAAAGATGACTCTAAAAAGATCAAAGTTTAAGTGCAGTGGAACTGAACACTAATTATCTTGTGCATTCTGCTATTTTGTCTCCATCTAATATGCGCACTTCAAGAGCAAGGAAACTTTTGCACCATGCCCTCATTAATGCTTGGTGATAAAACCCAGCTATTCCCTTACTCCTCCACTCTGCAGTAGCCTCATCCAAAACTGCAAGCAGAAAACGAAGCCATAATGACCATATGCACAAGGTACCTCTAGTCCCACGAGCCCCAGGGCGCCCTGGGATGCCAGTCAGACCTGGAACACCATCATTCCCTGGCAAACCAGGAAACCCTCTTGGACCTTCAGGGCCTCTTGGACCAGGTGGTCCTGGAAGACCGGGGGAAGCGCTTTGGGACTGACAGTGGTTGCAGTTTTGTAGCCTTCCACTCTGAAGAATAGCAGGTAACTGGGCTGGGAGAATCCAAACAAAAAAAGTGCTTAGAGTGCTTTAAAATACAAAAAAATATTTATATATTTCTACCTATCCATTAAAATAAAAACAGTTTCCTTTCTTTAGGCAGTATGGTATCTTTAGGAAACAAGGTGCTTTCACCATCTTATGGAGCCACTGGTGTGGAAGTATATTTCTACAACCCTATGAAAACCAGTGATAAATCAGATCCAAATATTGGAATTGTGTTCAAGAAAGCATTTTTATAATTACAAAGAAACTTCTTCAGCACTTTGAACAAGGAAAGAAAAGTAAAGAGGCTTTCAAACTTACTTCTCAGTACATCTGAACACACCTGTCGAATGAATTCTTCTGAAAATTCTCGTGCCTAAATTGAACAGAGAAGAGGTATAAAAACAGAGAGCCCACATTTGTTGGGAGTTTTAAAGCACCCAAAATGACTAGTGGGAGGTCCCATGCATACAGGTTTTCCATCTGATCCAGGTGGTCCTGGGGGCCCTCTGTCTCCAGGCTGACCTCTGACACCAGGAGGTCCAACCAGACCCTGGATACCGGATTCTCCCTTCTGTCCATTGATGCCTCGAATGCCTGGGTCTCCTTTCTCACCTTTCTGAAAGAGAAACCAGTGAAAAGCAAACTGTATCTTTGCATGCTGTATCTTTACATGGAAGGTATGTAGCACCACAAATATATTCAAAGAATAGTTTCATTGACAATCTTCATTTTAAGCTGTCACTTAAAATGAATTTGATACCGATTAGATCTATTTCACTAAAATGCATTACATTTTTGTATTCTTTATTAATTGTTTCAAATAAAAAAATTTACAACGTACCTGCATTTCCATATTTGAATTGAATCATGGAATTGTTTGAGTTGGAAGGGACCCTTAAAGGTCATCTGGTCCAACTCCCCTGCAGTGAACAGGAACACCTACAGCTAGACCAAGTTACTCAGAGCCCTGTCCAGCATGACCTTGAATGTCTCCAAGGACACAGCATCCACTACCTATCTGGACCACTTGTTCCAGTGCCACACAACTCTTATTGTAAAAACCTTTTTCCTTATATCCAATCCAAATCTTCCCTTTTTTAGTTTAAGACCATTTCCTATTACAACAGACCCTGTCAAAGAATCTATCCCCTTCAGACTCCCTTCAGAAAGAAATCTTAAACAAATCTTAAACAAGCCCATTTACTAATTAATATAAAACAAATTCCTTTCTAACATATAGAAGAAAATATCTATTCACTTAGAAGGCCGGAAAAATTACAAGTGAAATACTGGACTACTGAAGTTCTTGGCATGCTTCCAATTTACATTAACAATCAAGATTTTTTCCTCTATGCCTCTTGTTTATAAGAGAGTGGAAAAATTATTCTGATTTCAGTTAGGGTTTCTGTTGTTGGTGGTTGCCTCTTTTTTTTTTTTTTACTTCATTTATTCTCTGTATGATTGATTGCAAATGTAGTCCATTTGCTTCACTGGAAAAGGTTAAAACAATATTGGATATATCTTCATCAAAGCAACGGTTATTCTATGTATGGGGTTGCCTACTTGCAATAGCTCCTGTGGAACAATTTCCCTATGCTGGAGCCAACAAAACTTCATTAGAATGCAGTTTGGTACGTGTCCAAGATTATAGTTAGTATACTTTATTTGCTCCCTGATGAGTTTCTCCTTCCATGTTTTGTAGCCTCTACACAGTGTTGTCAGTAGCTTTAAAATTTTCTTTCTCACTTTCCAACTATTTCAGATGGAATTATGGAAATAAGGCAACAGAATCACTGTGTATGACAAACAAAATTTATTGGAGCAAACAATGCAAGTTTAAGAAGCACAGGCATGCTGTCTTCATAGACTTGCATAGATTTTAAAATTATGCTATTTATATTACTTTGTATCCTTCTGTGTAGTACTTATCAAAACACTTTACATCAGAAAAATATATGGCTCATGCAAAACTTCCCGGCTTGGTCTGAATTAGTAACAGTGCCCAGAGTTCTCCAGATGAATTATTACAGAGTAGAGCTCATCTTATATGCAGGGAGCTAACTGTCAGCATTTTCACCCTGCTACACTTAGATGATTTATATCTCAGAAGTGAGACACAGTTACTGACACTGAAATGAGGAAAACAAGGTCACTGAAAGAGAAAACACTCAGAACTGCATACCTGGCGTCACAAAAGGACCGCAGCCTATTCTGGTTAACTGAGCTCTTCCATTATGACATTTAGTTTTGCAGTAAATAAAATTTGAAGGCAGTGGGGCAGTGCAACCCTACTCCAAAAAGCTGCGGCATAAAAAACATACTCCAGTGACTGGACATCTGTGCATCTCAAAAAAACTTAGAAGTTCTTGTGATTTTGGGGGGTTTGGATTTCTTTTTAATTTTTTTTGTTTTACTTCCATTACAAGACGCACCAAATAAAAATAAATAAATAAATAAACAAATGGCTCTACAAGAAGGCAGACGGTTTTTCCTCTTAAAAAAAAAAACAACAACAAAAAACACACACACACACAAAAAGACAAAAGGTGACACACGTTGGTAAAATGAATAAGAAATGGCCAAAAAGAAGTTCCACGAGCAAGATGGCAAACGTGAATTGAACAGCAGCCCATACACTCTTCCCAAAAAAGAACTTGTACACTAATTCAGAACTGACTTTTTCAAATATTGTAGCTGGATTTTACTTTCTTGCTACTGTCAAGTGGAACGCTGTAGCCATAGAGACTTTATATTCTTAGTTACACCATGTATTTATCCACTGCTATTACAGCATTGCAAATGGCATTACATTTCACAGGAATTTTAACAACACAGGATCAGCAAGGCTCAGGGATAAACATATGAAGCAGCTGCCTGCGGCTACACCAGAAGCTGCATGTGTTGAGATCTGAAGATAATGCTGTTCATGTAGCTAGAAGTTATTTGTTTTAGTTTCAATTACTTTTACAGCTACGGCCTACATCTGCATGATGACATCTGATTTGCAAGTTGATTTATTTGGAATTATATGCGTAGGGTAAATAACCCCCAAGAATAGCACCCGAAAGAAATAGTGCCAAAGATGGTATATTTTTGATGGGCTTATGTAGATGATATACAGAAAATCAATAAGGAAAGAGCGGCTCACCTTTGAAGATGGTCAAGGCTTGCCGATAACTCCACTAGGGAGGGATCTCCAACCAGAGACCCTTCCCTGGTGGTGGTCAGCCCTTAAATAGGGTCTTGGGAGAGGTGGAGTCAAACTCCACCCCCTCCAATCACACTCACTTGTGCCCCTGCGGCTGACCCAGTGCTCACCTCAGGTGATCAATCAGTGGTTCAGACCGTGATTCAACAGTTCCCATACATAAATGTTAAAAGGGATAGAAAGCTTTAAGAATTGGCAAACTATTGGAAAAATGGCATATACTGTAGAAGAACATCGTAAACAAGAAGCCAGTAGTTAACAAAAACAACACAAAATAAAAGGCAAACATTAGAACCTCAGCACAACTGCCTGCAGTGCTTGCCAAAAGCAAATGAAACTGCTGAGGGAACGTTTTCTGCAGTATACTGTGGTCTGGTAATGCTAAGCTGCATCCCGTGTGTGGCCTTGTTTGCTGACCCTTTCTATTGGCAAAGAAAACCAGTAAAAAAAAAAAGAGCTCAGCAAGTGCTGAGAATTAAAGCCTGAAGAAACTTTTCTATTACGGAGTCAAACCGTAACAAATGGCAATATATTTTTTAAAGCAGAAAATAAGCTAATTTTATCGGCCTGATAAGTAAACATGGTTACATCGTTATATCATAATACTTAGTAAAGATAATATTGACAGGATATTTTTAGAAAACACTATATTATTTACCATGATTTAAAACATTTAAAGAAGCAACTTCAGTGGTTCACAAATAATCTCTTAGCAGTATTAGCTACAATTTAGTGAAGTGCCTACAAGCCAAACTGTAATTTTTAAATATTTCATAGAACCACAGCTGCATATAGGATGATTCTAATGTTTAAATGCACTTGAGTTTCTAAAGTGGATGTCCAATTATTGATATGCATCCCTACTTTAATGAAAGAGGGTTGCACAAAGGCATCTGTAGGTAAGGTTGAAGCAGAATGGGGCATTAGGTACTGATTTCAACAAACACTAGAAATTATCAAATTTAACTACAAAGTTAATCTTTTATATACCGATACTTTACATAATGTGTAAGACAAAAAATTAAAAGGTCCGATCATGAATTAATTAAATTAATCAACCACAAGGAAAAGAGATGGGACTTGAAAATATTCCAGAGACCAACAAATTTAGCTTCTCACAGACCAAGGGAATTCTAAGCGTGCTTCCCTTCGTCTCCCTCAAAATTCAGGCTGGTGTGGAAATTATTCCAGTGTAAACTTAGTAGTGGTGAGAAATAATTCAGCCCTGCATTTTCTGAGTCAGTCTCAATGACAGATCCTTTAAAATAAATCTTTGCACAGTCTTCACTATGCTATTACTTTTGAAAAAAAGACACAAAGCAATCTCAGTGGCCAAGTTTAAAATGAACAGATAAATATCACAGCTGCAGAAGTCCTTGCCACAGACGTTTCTGGAAGCTAAAAGCAAAGTCGGCACATCAGCACAGTCTAAGGGAATTAGATAATTTGGTAATTGACTATAAATATAACAGTTTGGATCTTGAGCTTAACTTCCCTTCATCTGCTGACTGCCAAAACCACTGAAAGCGTACAAGAGAAAGGAGCTTTGTTACGTATTGTGTTCCATATTTTTACATTGGCTTCTACTGAAGTGAAGATACTGAAAAAGATGGATCATTTAAATCAAATATTCTGTATTCTTTTATGAAGTAACAGCTTATTTTTCAATGACAGTTATTTGTCTTCTTGAACCAGCTCCCTTTCTGACTATCTGTACCCCCTTAAAAGTTATACTTGGCTTTAACATTTTTAGATTTTGCATTTCACGAAATATCCATTATGCTGTCTCTTTTAACTGATACTTCTTTCTCTTCTACTCTCTGATACTTTTTAATTAACTTCTCTTCTGTTGCTTATATATATAAGTATGAAAACAAGACGGCAAACATACTTCTTATAGGCCACAATATGCAGATAGAAAAATTTTTGTTATACTATATTAATCATTACAAAATACATACCTCTCCTTGTTCTCCCCTCAATCCTCCTGTTCCCTTTAAGAGTTAATAAGAAAAAAAACAAAGCAAAAAAAAAAATTGAGCCAAGTTACTAGGAATAAAAACTAATTATTTTCTTTTGTTTTCAATAATTAATCACAAACATGAATTCTTAATGATTCTGAGTTATTTGTATAAGAAAGCAAATTTTATATAAGTAACACTTTTGTAATAACTTTAATATAATGTGCAAAAAGGATAACCAAGAAATACATCATACATATTGCATACCATATATTTTATTGGCGTAGAAGAAGTGGATATAGACAAAACCCATCCAATCTTCAAAGACCAAAGAAATAAGATTCTTTATCTGTTTCATATCATCTTATTAGACAAAAATCAAGCTCAGCCCGCGTGAAACGAAAGCTTGGTTTGTAAAGCAGATTTTGCATGTTGGCCAATGGTTCTGGTATCATTTCTGCCAAATGGATTGTTAAATACCAAGCAAGCTGGCAGGTTAGCACAGGCTTTTTCCCTTCTCTGACGGGCTCTTATTAACAAGGGAATCTGTATTGTATCTCAGAGAAGCCCTGAGGGCTTTAGAAACCTTGGGAGGACCTAGTACTGTCTACCAGAGTATTTGAATGACTGATTTTTTGGTTGCTGCCCAAACTAGATAGGCATGGGAAACAATTTTAGATCTGTCTCATATTATTTTTTCAGCTTAAAAAAAAAGAAAGAAAGAAAGAAAACATAAAACATAACAGCAAACCCAATTGTTACAATTAACCTGGTGATTAAAATAATAAACTTAGAGAGTTATGTCCATTATTTGCAAGGGGGACAATCCAGAAAGTTTAATTTATAAAATGTCAGAGTAGGACATTATATTTGGTTAAAAACACCTATTGGTCTTTTAGTTTAAGCTATTTCTCCTTAAAAAAATTCTACTCAGCTTTACTACCAGATTCCTGTCAAGCTGCATACCCATGAGAGTGATAAAACCAGGCTAACATACAATCTAAACCTCCTGCCCATGTTCAACTGGAATCAAATCTTTCTGGCTAGACAGCCAGCTGTATCAATGTTGTAATTCTGAAAAAACAACTGCAACTTCCTTCCAAGTCTAGTTTTAGATATGTACCTCTTACAAATACTTTTCTGTTTAGACATGACATACATTATGTAGTTAGTAAGTATTTATAAATATTAACAGTTATTTTCTGTGGTACAACAGGACAGCCAACTATGACACAATCAGGATACATTGGCCCAGAATTAAAAGAAAGAAAAATAACTGGATCTCATTGATTTGCAGCTGAAACAGGAAACATCTGTAATTTATGTGCACAGAAGATGTCAGTAATGATTCTCTGTATACCATCAGAGTTAATAAACTACATGAAAGTTCAGCACGGTACATACAATATCTTAAAATCTCAAGCATCACTCTCAAGTGATGCTTGACTTTTCACAAAGGCTGCTTTGTGCTTTTATCTGTTGTTTTTTTTTTTTGATGTTGTTTGGTGGGTTTTTTTTTTACTATTTATAACCATTTCATTAATATTTTCCATAACGAAGGCTTTCATAAAATAAAGCAGGAATACGGACTTCCAGTCTGTTTCTCAAGATATACCCCTGAACCACAGAAACATGCGGTCTGGAAGGGACCTCCAGGGTTTCAACCTCCTTTTTAGAGTGATTCTATCTAGAGTAGGCTGCTCAAGGCTGTGTCCAGTCGGCTGTTGTTACAGCCTCCATAAGTAGCCAGCTCTAGGGTTTGACAACCTTCACAGCAACATGTTTATCCTGTATACCAAACTGGAATTTTCTGCATTTCTTCTTGTCATTCTACTATGCACAGCCAAGAAGGGTATGTCTCAATCTTCTCTACTTCAGCTGTATTTGTTATATTTAAACTACGAAAGTTGCTGAAGAAGTAATTTATCTAACTACATAATTATGCTATACATAAATATAATTCACCCAATAAAAAGAACTGCCTAACCATTCTGATGGAGATAATCTTAGGAAATAAATATAAATCATAGCTCTCATGAACTAGGATCATCATTTTAACAGTACCTGTAAGCCTGGATTTCCTTGTCTTCCTTTTTCTCCTTTTTGTCCCTTCAAAAAATAAACACGTTTACTTAAATTTGTGTTATCTGTGAGAAACAATTATGCTATCAAAAATGACACAAAAAGTCAAAACCTAAAATCTCATTTTAAACTGGGCCCAATCCCTCTAACAGCTTACTTTCCAAGAGTTCAGAGATGAAAAAGAATAGATGACTACAATGTCTACTCTGCAAACACAGGAGCCAAGTTAGGATCTGAGTAGTAACAAGGTCCTCTCTTCTTCCTGAATGTATTTCCATGACTTTTAGGAGAAAAATTCCCCAGCTTATTCCTATTACTGTAGTAATAGGAAGAGACCAGGTAGCATTACTGATTATGAGGATCTATGTGGTCTTGCGATGACTGGAGCAGACAGGGACAGAACCTTTCCCAGGATGGTGCTACATCAGGTCCCAGCACTCCCAGGCAGTAGCACAACCCATGTACCTGTATCCTCACTGGAGCCACACCAAATGCCTTCAGCCTATTCAGCCCAAAAGCGCTGCTGGCAGTTAACACAGGGCATACTAAACAGTTTTGCTTGATGAAAAATTATGGCTCAGTGCTATTACTCTTCTTCAAGTAAGAGATTTTTTTTCTAATTAACTTCTAGCTTTTTTGTTAATAGCGCTTATAATAACTGTGTTATTAATAGTGTTGATTATTAATAGTTCTGTGATTTTGATTAGGAAAAAAAAATGTACCTGGATACCACTTTCACCCTGACTTCCTTTGTCCCCCTGTAAAAATATTCAAAGAAAAGTCTGTATCATAACACAATTCATCTCAAAGATTTGTACTCAGATTTAATTTAACACAGTAAATACAAGGGAAGCATCTAATAGCCTCTACTTATATGAAAAGAACACAGAAAACTTTATCTTCATGTACAGAAAAAAAAATGAAATTAATACAGAAAGTTATATGTATAAAATTAAATGGCAAATTTAGCAGGAGTTCATTTACTGAATGTATGGGAGGGAAAAAGACAGAGAAAGTAGAGCAGTGTTTCTGATGGGTTACATTTCATTTGGATGCTAACTAGTAAATGTGCTTTCCTGCATTTCAAACTTATGCAGTGTAACAAAAACCCACTGACTGCAGACACAGCACAGAAAAATATACATTTTTATTTAATCAGGAAAAAAATAAGATTGTATTTGAAGGCAACTAAAAGTGTTGTAGGGTCTAAGTTCCACTTCCACCTACTCCTTTTGACTGATTGAAATTTTTATAATAAATAAAGATTAACTGGGGTGATCTGTGCCAATCAAATGGTGCAAGTATCTAGCTTCATCAGGCTGTACAAATACAATCTCATTGTGAATGGAAAGAAACAACTCTTGAAAAAAATTCATGCCAATTAACAATACAGTAACAATGTAATCCTAAAATGCATCTACTTCTCTTCGTTGACTGAAATGGAAACTCAGAAGTTATGGGATATCTCTTAAATTGGTTTGACTATTTTAATTGCCTTGAATCAAAATGTTGGGCAGAGAACACAGCAATGCGAAAAATAAAACTCAGATCTGGTGGAGATGATGGTGCAAAACTGCATTTAATAATGGAAATAAGTGGGATGAAGCCTTTCTGTCTGTTTTGCCAGTTTCCTGGTATAAAACAACCATGTACGTATTTAGTTGCTTTTCTTTAGAGAAAATGTTTATTTAAACACTAAACAGTAGCATGGAGGAAATTCTGACCATGGCAAATATTTTCCTGATTGAAAATCCCACAAGATAAGAAGGTATTTATGCCAGCTGTTGCACTGTACTTAGAAATTAAATATTTGGCTTGGTTTCAAGTTTTAAAATAAGCTCTAGCTGAAGGGCTTCATATTTGCTGCAATATCTTTCCTGAATAATTCAAGACTTTGTCATACTTTTGACTCCAGTAAACCAGAAATACATATTCTGACTTGCATCTTCATATGAAATGAATAGTGAATTTTGCAAGATTTATCTTCCACAATTTAAAATTTAGAGATCTTCCACAATTTCTAACAAATTCTCCCTTCTTAAAATCAGTATTTCTGCCTTGATCCATTACCCTTAGATATTAGAAGTGAGTGCATGCTGGAAATGAAATTAATTAAACTATTCCTGTGATGCTAGATCAACTCTAGTTGCTCTTGGGCTTGAGTGGCTTTTGAAGGACGTGAGCCAGGAAGTCTTCATTTTTATGTACTCTGGAAATCACTATCTGAAAGTCTGTCAGACTAATTTTACTGAATGTTGTCTTGAATAATGGAACTCAAGTTGAGATACCTGCACCTAAATTTGGATGGATCATTTTCTAGCCTCCATTACTGCACTGTCCAGGGATTTGTTTCAGTTTTCTAAACACAAGCACAAAATTACTATTTAAGGTATTCTAGGCAACTTAATACTCTAGCAGATCTATGATATTAATATTTGATTGCATACATGTATGCTGTCATATATAATACAGGACATACAGGAAACCTATGGAGCAGAAGCTAAAGTCTAGTAGAATATCTCTGCGTGTGATTTTCCATGAAACTTTAAATATAGTACCCTACCTCTAACTTAGGCTTCTTTAACTTCCACTCTTTCTTTCCATACTGAAGTATTTCTGTTTCTGTAATGCCTTTCTACAAAGATCTACATCCCTCAAAAGGGGGTCCTCAAATACTACACAGGCATGTTACCAGATTTATTTCTTACTAACTGCTTAGTTCTTTCTATCTGGAATTCTACCGAAATTCATACACGCAATGGAGAAATCTTTAACCTAGCTGAGACATAAGTACTTCCCAAGAAATAACATCATGCTTCCAAAAGAAGTGTCAGACATGCTAGATATACTAAGCATATGTAAATTATTTTTATATTTTAAAATCCTATGCATCTTAAATCAGTACAAATATCATTTTAAGCTGATTTATTTTATTAATGTAACCAACTTAATTATTTAAAATTTAATCTTAACATTTTAAATTTTATATTAACTGATAGAAAACACAGCAAAAATTTAAACTTCAAAGCCTTCCCTACTTGAATAACTATCTGACAGGCTTCATGTAAAGTGTGGTATTTATAATAACCCATGACTTGAAGAAACAATTCTACTACGTGACATCAGATTGCCAAAGAAACAGTATAACATTTCTTTCAATGTTATATATGACAATTAAAAAATTGATTAAAATCTTTTTCTTTGGCCAACCCATTGTGTTCTCCCAAAAATACAAGATACTGAAAGCGATAGCTGTACTTATTATCTTGCAAAGTTACTAAAGGTTTAGTTTTCAGGGCACTAACGTTACTGCTTTGAAAGTGTCCACAGTAAAGAAATCTCAAAAATAAGACTATACATGTAATGGATACAAATAAAAACTTCACTTACAATTCAAAATAATTGATTTGTAGCAGCGAAGTTAAGAATTTCACTTCAATCAATTAATTTCATATCAATTTGCCTAATAGCATATATGAAGTGTAAATTCTTGGTATTTCTCTTTTTCTTGATTGAGTTACACAGAAGAAAGGTACCATCCTGAAAAAAACATTATCTAGAAAACACAATATTATTAAGCTCTTTGTAGTTACCCACAAGGCATGAAAAGTAAATATTTTCTATTATTTCTAATTTATAGGTTCATAAAACCAATTTCACAGATGACACAGTCGATTTTTCCTCAAGTAATTCATTTCACACTCCAGAAAGTTCTGTGAGTTCCAGCATGAGACAGCTCTGTCAGTATTTTGTAACTGGAAATAAACTAGGGCTTTCCAGCTTCCAGTCAAAATGTTTTGCCTTGTTGGCTGAGATGAAAATGAGAACTTTTAAACACATATGAGATTTTCAAAATGACATCATTATGTACAAGAAAATCTCAAGGAAAGGACTTAATTTAATGTTAACTACAAAACATAGCAGCAAAGCAATGCAGGTTTCAATTTCCAAATGTACTGAAGAGCAATACCGTGTATAACCTGGGACTCCTTACAAATTACTCCTCACGTGACTGTGAGAAAATCCTACCATACATACCAGTTTAAAAATAGGTGACTATTTAGAAATTCATTGAATCACAGAATCATAGAATCACCAAGGTTGGAAAAGACCTCTAAGATCATCCAGTCCAACCATCCACCTATCACCATTATTTCGCACTACACCATGGCCCTCAGTACATCTAATTTCTTGAACATCCAGGGATGATGATTCCACCACCTCCTTGGGCAGCCCATTCAACTTCAATATTAAACTTTATGTGTTTATGAAACACTCCTCTATCAATGAAGAATGTTTGCATAGCCATGTCTGTAACAGTGTTTGATTGGCACAAGGCCACACCAAGAGATGGTGAAATCCCAAAGGCAAGAGTTACAACTACAGGTTGATGACTGAAGAAATAATTTTCAGCAAGAACAGTAGAAGTAGGATCCCTCTAACCTTTGCCATAAACATTTTCAACACTTAATGGGGCTTATATTCAAGGCTTCAATTACAGTCAATGGTAATAGATATTTCCAGAATCATTCATGCCTAAGCAAAGATGTGAGAGAACAACTCTCGAAGGAGCTCAGACTCCCTCAGCTAGATATGGGGAGTGCCTGGACAAGCTGGTTCTATCGGGTGACTATAACAGCTAAGGGTAACTGAGCTGAATCTGTCCTAACTACATATAAAATTACTCTAGATCTTTGGGGAGATTCCCAGAAGACCTTTTACTATAGAAACTGTCAATATATTCTTGCTAGAAGAAGATAAAATATTAAGTAAATATTGAACCACAGCTTATACCCTTATGTAATATAATTCATAATGGAAAATAAATGCCTATGCCACAGCACTTGATGGTAACAGTTTGTCCCTTTTCATCATTCTCTTCTCCCTGTGACATGTGACTGATTTTTTAGCAAACAAAACTTCCAAAACAGACTAAATTGTCTCTAATACAAGCAATGGATTAAAAAAAACAACTTCCCTGACACTGGTCACTTCTTGGAAAATCACTTCCAAGAAATAATGTAATTAAAATAAAACTAGGAAAAAAACCCAAACTTCTTACCTTTATACCCTGGGTACCAGGAATGCCTGGATAGCCTGGTTCACCTGGGGCACCCGGTCCTCCTGGTTCTCCCTGAATAATATAATATCTCTGTAAGTAGCAGTGATACTCTGTGTGTCAAAATCTATACTGTACACCTTTTCAAGGTCACATGATATTTTTGGCTATGATTGCTTTTATTCCATTTTAATACAGTTGATGTTGATTTTTCAACATTAAAGACAAAACTATATGAAGTGGTGGCAACATTTGCAGATTTGAATTTTAGTAAGGAGCTGGAAGTTACATAACAATAAGACATATTGGTCTCTGTGTAACTGAACACAGCTTCATAATCTCTCCAGTTAATAATGCACTGTAATAGAATCACAGAATTACATAATTGTAGGGGTTGGAAGGGATCTTTAGAGACCATCTAGTCCAACCCCCCTGCAATGAACAGGGACACCATAGCTACAGGCTGCCCAGAGCCTCACCTTGAAAGTCTCCAGGGATCAGGAATCCACCACTTCTCAGGACAACCTGTTTCAATGCCTCACCACCCTCAATGCACAAGACTTTTTCATTATATCCAACCCAAATCTACCCTCTTTAAATCTGAAGCTATTTTCCTTTGTTCTATCACAACAGAATAGAAGGCAATGTCATTGCTTACATATGAAGCACAGAGACAGGAGAAAAGGTAAAAAGAAGAAAATAACCAGTACTTTCCTGCTCTTCCCCATGAAGCTTTCCCAACATTAACTTTTTGACTAAACAGTTTCTCCTTTTTGATCATCATCTTCTCTGCTTTAAATGACTGCTCTTCTGGTGAGACTGAGTTGACCCTATCAGAAAGTCTAATCCTGTCCCATCCTGTTTCCGGATCATGGAGTTTCCTTTGGATTGTGATGATAATTTCCTTTTAGTGCTGCTTTCCCATTCAAACACTCATTTTACAGCATCACTGGGAACAAGGCTGCAGGTTCCCTTGGGCCTGGCTCACAGGCATCACCATAAGTCCCCTCAGGTGTTACAGCACTAGACAGCACACTATAACTGAGAGACCAGTCAAAGAGCTGCCACAGAGGTTAGAAGATGTGACACTATTAAGCGCTGATTTAAGCCCAGCCACACAGGAATGTGATGGAAATAACCACACAATCTTGCTCAACACAGACTACTATAAAGCAGGACTCAATGACGTTGTTGACTTTCCAAAAAGTCTGGTATAAAGTTAGTAAGAATAACCTCAAATGAATTGTGATTTTATGTTCATTGCTGTTCTATTTTGAAACAATACTGCCTTATAACTAACTTTATCACAGAAAAATAAATCAATCTCTACTTAAGTTCCAGATTCGTACTTACCTTGGCTCCTGATGATCCTGGTTTCCCCTGTAGTCCAGGTTCACCTTTATCACCCTTATTATTAGAACAACACAGGCATTTCGGTGATACATCACCATGATTTTGTATTATATGTTATTTTATAATGTTATCATATAATATGACATTATTACCAAATAAAAACAGACACTGCTAGGTAATCAGCTTTTAAGAATAAGTACAGTGAGTGTCTGAAAGGTTACTGTTCTGCCTCTGTAAAGGAAACTTGCAAATGGAAAATGAGATACTTATGACAAAATGCTACCCACTTGCCTGTGCTCAACTGTCTCTTACCCTTCTGCCTTACTTCCCTTTCCCAATCATACCATGTTTTTGTATATGGACTTTATATTTCAACCACCTTATTTAATAAAACTGGAAATCCTTGGACTTCTTCATTATTTATTTTTTTTTTTACTTTTTATTTTTTTACTGTAGCCTATGGAATTAAGCATATATTCAGCACAAGTACTGCCATTTGAGTCTAAAAATTACTGATTACTTTATGATGCTTTTCTGCAAGAATAAAGATCTCCTTTGGAAATACAGCTTAAATTCTGAATAAGAGGTGAATACACAAAACAAAAGGACATTTCACAAATGGAAATAAAGCTAGTTAACTTTTTGTCATTTCATAGGTATTCAATCTTCATCACCATAGCAAACACCAACCACTTAAAAACATGTATACATTCAGTATACAACTTTAAAGAAACACATGTACATCTGGGTATAAAATAATGTGTGGAAATAGAGTTCAATGTAAATACAAAATTTAGAAAATGGATTCCATAATCATTGATTTTTTCTAGGATATACATTTCAGTGCATACTAAGACTCATCTTGGATTAAAATAAAAAGCTACACTAACAGATCTGGATTTACAGTATCTATTTTAGTTTCTGAGAACATGGGTCAAATTAATTCTTGCTGTAGCCATAGTGCAATCAATAAAGTTACATCTGAAATAAATTTGGCTCCTCAGTTGGAAAAAGCAGCACGTAACTCTATTTAAAACAATCAAAATATAAGCAAATGTAACGTGGGCATCTGATGTACACTAAGAATTATCTAATTCCAAGCATTGCAGAACATTTTCCAGGACTGCAAAGTTGAAACAAAGTCTCATGACCATTTCTGCAGCAGTTCCAAACCTCTTGGGATGAAAGGTGCCATCTCCTGAGCTACATTAAGCTTTCTTGAGATTTAACTATTATAAAAGTTAACATGTGGAAAATCACATAGTCACTCACCAGCATTCAGTATACCAAAAACTTAGATGCAAAATCCTAACCTTCTGTCATCTGTAAGTCAGCCATTTATCAAAGTCACAAGTGAACTAAAAAAATGCTCACCTTAGGCCCAGGAGCTCCAGGTAGTCCAAATGAGCCTTCTGGTCCCATCAAACCCTATTCAATTTTGAAAAAAGTAGAGACATTTCCAAAATAAGCTGGAGGAATAATGGCTTCAGTATGGTGTAATAAGTATTATTAATATTATATTTTTACAGCAGAATAAATAGATAGGAAATACATTTTTCATCATAATCCTATACAGGCTGTAGCTCTGGATTACTTAGGTCTTCTGTGGTATGAGGAAGGACTATTGTGCAATTAAAAAAAAAAAAAAAAAAAAGGAGAAAAACAAAGTGCTGTCATAAAATATTCCTGAGAGAGAATCTCCTGCAAATCAAAACTTCATCTATGTCATCTAGTTTTTAATATAATTTTATTACAACCTTAGCATAACTGAAAGTCATGCAAGAATTTCTCAGTTTCCATTTAGGGTTCCCAAAACTATTCATGATATCTCAGAATTCTTTTCCTTGTTTCTGACTGTGATTTCCCAGGGTCACTGCACCTTGATTCTTCCAAACCTTGGGGAGATTTATCAGATCAGACAACTTGGGGCAACATATTTGCTTCTTTTGCAAGCAGTGGGACTGAACCTTTCCTTCAAGAACCCAACAAATTCTGCTACTTCACCACACATACACAACCAGAGCACTGCCAAAACCAATTCTTTAGACTCCTCTCACAGAAAAACATGATAAAGGCATGTTTAGTTGTCTTTGTTTCACACATAAACAAAGTACTAAAAGCTGTTAAATCATTAAAAGGCTGTCTTTCTTTTCATTTCTCTAAAGCTACTCTAAATTATACTTTAGAACTTATCAATAAATCTTGCTTTCCAAGAGGGAATTCCCATTTATTCTGGTGTTAATATACATCTATGATACCACATCATTTCACCACTTTTATACTCCAGAACTTCAAGTGTCAATAAAACCAATGCATTATCATTGCTTTAGTTGGATTTCCATGTATACTTTGAAATATGATCTGCTGTAAGAAAGCATTTAACAAGACACAGAATAAAATACAATAAATAATATAGCAAGTCAAATAAATAAATAAGGTCACGTAATCTAGTTTACTAGATAACAAATTTTATTGATGTTACTGATGGTATTTTCAAAAACCACTGACAATATTGTTATTTATATAAATCCTTTTGTCATACAGATAGAAACAAACACTCTACGTTTACTTCTAAATGATAGGAACTATTAAGTTTAATAAAACTATCCCCGATCTTCTTCAAAAGTGACAAATGATCAAAACTAAATGTGTCTATAGTAATTTGTTACATAGAATGTAATTCAGTTTGTTGTTTTTTTTTTTAAAAAAAAAAGAAACCTTCTTTAGTAAGACTAAAAGGAAGTAATTTGGTATGCGAAGTTTTTACTATCCCTTTTCCATTATTTCACGTATGCTGCTAATTGAGGCAGCACAGATTAACAAGGGTTTCAATCTTGCTGTAATAAATTTCTGGGCATGAAATTAACATATTAAGCATACCAACTCGCCTTTTGGGCCACAGATACAGGGCCATGAATACAGAAAAAAATGGATCTTTTACACAAGAACAAAACATGAGAAATTTCACTGCTAATTTTGTGACTCAGATTTCTCCCATTCAGCTGATTACACATGAAGATTCTTTCATTAAACTTTAATTTCTCTACTATAATAACATTATACATTGCATAATCTCCAACACCTTCCTGAACTCTGAACATCCATTCTTACCTAAATGACATGATGAAGCTCCTTCAGGATACCGTTTTTTTCCTGAATAAAGCCTTACTAGCCCACAATATTTCTTTAAAAATTTTGAAAAATAAGTCATCAGTTCCTCTCTAACTGGAGTGAAGCTTCTGTAGCATCCTTTCATTCATAGCCCAAGAGAGAGTGCGTATACCCGTTAACCATTTGCTTACAGTATGTTTTCAAAATCAGCATTGTTAGAGAAAATGTGAGAAAATATTCATTTGCTCTTGAAACTAAACCTTGACTACATTAAAATTGTCTCAATTTATCAGCAGATCAGTCCTGCTTCTTCACTTTTTCCATTTACATTTAAATTGCAAAATGAACTAATATTTTGATTTCACTGTAATGCTGAATACAGTTTTGCTTTTTAAAGTTGAATTTCATATTCTCTATTGACTCACTTCTGAAATATAGCTCTAAGTCATCTTTTTTGCAGTCTTTGAACTCTACCTTACTTTTCTCCAAACCCTTGTGACATTACTATTCCTTCCTCCTCAGGTTCCTGTTCTGGGCTCATCTCCAGCACATTAATCAGCAAAATAAATAAAAAAGCAAGCGTAAGTTCAGGGACTGATAGTGGGATGATACAAGAAGGGACTACATGATTTCTGGCTCCTCCCACATCACCAGCTCAGTGTGGCCCTGCATTTCATTTCAGGCAACATGTTGAGAACCTATCCAATACCAGCTCCACACTTCTGGCTTATGCCCAGACTCATCCTTGGATTACAGGTAGTTAAATGATCATTGCAGATGTCCCACATTCATTTTATCTTATACAAATTGGAAATATTATGAGTACAGTATAGCTTTAGCTTTTTATTTATTTATTTAATCAGTTCTGCATATGTATATCTACCTCAATCTTTTGTAGCCAAACTAGATAAGGCAGAAAAAAAAAAGGAGAAACCTTTAATATAACTAAAGGTCAGGCATGCATCTGCAGGAAAGGGAGAAATAAAACCAAGCTGTCCTGATTTCCTGCCTCGTCCTCTAATTTCTAAGCCATATTTCATGTATTTCATTAACAAATACAGGAAGACAATTCTATGAAATCAGTGTTCTGCAAGAAGAAAGCTTTCTGGTGCAATATAGGAAAAGCCTGAGAACATAATCTGAAAACTAAGGCATGTAAAATTATAAGAGAAGAGTATGTTCTGGATAAAAATAAACGATTCAAGGACATAAATCTAGTGTTACACTATTTATGTGGCATACAAATGAATAAATTACTGGTGCTGGTAATGTAATAGGAATAGCTATTATTGAAGAAGAACTTGTTATTGAAGAATTTTCCCAAGGTATTAATAGCACATCCACAAGCTTTCCATCTGTTTTGTCTGGAACAAACATAGTCAGTGTGACTAATACAAGGAAAATCCCACTATCTTTTCTGGCTGAAATTCCCTAATGTCATATAACATATCCAAATATTCCATGCATCAATTTCCTATTTATTTTTATCAGGTGACAAAAGATACATTAAATTGAGTTGTCAGGAAACGTGAATATATCATTTTCAAGTGTATCACAGAACCAGATGTTTTTAATGTAAAGAAAATGTGAAGAAAACATAGTAGGTGAGTTACTTGAATAAATATGTACATTGGAATCCCACAAGGCTTTATTATAGCTGCTCTTACAGCCTCTCCTCCAGCATATTGTTCAGCTTTCCTCAGAAAGAAATGAGGAACGTTTTCCAGTGATGGGTAATAAAAATTATTAGAGGAACAGGTGAGAGACCAAATACACATTTGTTACATAGGAGCAGAGATAGCTTCAGTATTTATTTCAATGTGATCTGAACAACTATAATACCTGGTTCTCAGGGAAATTTTTTTCAAAGAAGATCTTTGGGTAGCTGAAAAAGTACTTTAAGATCATAAAATAAAATTAACCAGAGTACTCATGGGATACAAAAAAAAGTCTTTTGACAGCTATAATGTACTGGTTGTGTCAATAAATGAGTCGGGAAAAAAAAGTACTGATGGATGGATGCAGGGCAGGTGCATACTGTGCAGAAATTATGGAAGCTAATGGGTGGCAGAGTAGCCTAGAATTATTAGAAATTAGAATTATTAGCCTAGAATTATTAAAGCATAAAGATGGCTTCAATCTTTTTCTTCCTTCAGAATTGCATTGGTTTTAATTGATAATCTAACTTACTAAGGAACTTCAAGGTCAAAAAATCACATCAAGTCATCAACATATTTATAGGCACACATACACCCATATGTATCATCTATATGTCTGAAAACCAAAGACAAATTTTTCAAAATTTGTTCCAGTGCCTTACCACTCTTTCAGAGAAGATGATTTTCCTAATAACCAATCTGAACCTCCCCTGGCACAACTTGAGGCCATCATCTCTTGCCCTATTGCTAGTTACCTGGTGACAGGTGGTTATCTGTAACCAAATTCTACAATTTCTAAAGGATTATAAAGAACACAGAAATCACCCCACTTAGGCAGTAACTAAGATGTGTTAAGCTGGACAGATCAAAAAGAATGAGTTCTATTCAATTTCCTACATTCCAAAATAAAAATCTCCTTTAAGGATTTTGGAAATTCTGTGACTTCAGCTGTTCTCACTGTTCTTGTCAAATGTGAACACTGTTACAAAATTATGCTGTAATTCAGATTCAGAAATTCATTGCACACTATGACAATATTTAACCAGACTTTAACTTCACAATAAATTGATATTAATACATTCAGAGTTAATTCAAAGTTAAGTAACTCAAGGGTCAAATTCATACTAACGTATCAGTGGATTTGTTTATCAAATGTGCAGACTGGAAATCATTGATTTTAAAAGAAACATGCGAAAGAATTCAGAGATTAGACTTGGTCTGACTGGATTTGTAAATGTGAATATACTGGGTTGCTGCCGTATTGCTTATTTCCTTACCACAGGTAGTAAACAAGAACATGAGAATTATTTGTAGCTCCTGTTCATAATGACACAATTTTACAAACTTACAGTTTCCCCTGGTGACCCTTTTGCTCCTGGTACACCTGGTAGTCCAATTTCACCCTGAATTTTTGAGAGAAAGAGAATAGTTGTTAATTTATGTCTGGATAAAAGATTTCTTAAACATCCTTTAATTTTACGAATATGTTTGAGTAAGATTATTTTTCAAAGTATTATGATATTTTCTTTCTTAGTATTAAATTCTGCATTCCTTCTGGAATACTATAAATAAAATGTAATAAGAGATGACAAACAAACCATAAGCACTTCGGAGCAGGTCTCCATTCATTTGCAACATGATTTGTTGTCCTAAATCTCCTCGGTGAAAACTGTCCTCTCAGTATGGCCTGAATCCTCACTTATAGTATATCCTCACAAATAGTATATATTTGCACGATTTTTAACTGTGTTGTGAGATATTAATACCTTCTGTCCTTTTGCTCCTTGATTTCCAGGGATTCCAGGAATCCCCTGAGGAAGGGAAAAGAAAATCTTTTAAATACACAAAATATTTTATAAATATACACATATATATATGTATGACTACATGTTCTCATGAATTTAACATTTGCTATAGGATTAGGGTTCAAAATAAGGGCTGGAAATAAAAAATTTAATAAACAAGTATGAGAAAAGAGCTTCATCTGAAAATAAACAGTTATGTTCAGTCCCTCTGTGGTACTCTCCTGCTGGAACTCTGCATCTGCCCTGGACAGGCTCATGTACTTCTGCTTGCCCAAGAAGGGCTGTAATGCTGTACTGCAAATCCTGACGAGGGGAAAGAAACCACTATTCATTATACATAAGATTCCCATATGAGATCAAGCATGTCTTCTTCCAGAAATAGTCTTGGCCAACGGTACCTCAGGTAATCCTATTTTCCTATTTAAAATACAGTGATTCTAACATAAAACAAGAGAGAGCTATTATCATATGTGATGCACACTGGCTTCCACTTTGATAAGCACCTGACTATCTCTAAAATTTCCTTGACCTCAGCATTTATTTCACTCCACAGTACAACTCATACTGGTTTCTTACAGTGATCCTCTAAATGAACATAGCTTAACTTTAAAACAAAGCTCCATATGTACTGGAATTCTCATTTACATCCAGTTAATTTGTTTTTCCTCTTAGTTAGATCTCTTCAAATTTATCAAACAGATACTGTTATTACTTGTATCGTCACTAATCTGCAGCAAGAATTTAGCATATAGACTCCAACAATCAGGATTAACTCGTTTGTTTCCATATGAAGAACAGCTGTAAAACGCTGTCTTGGAAAAAATAGCTGAATTGCTTTGTAGCTTACACCCACCTTCTTGTTAATAATGAAACTAAAAAGCAGAAACAGTTCAGTGGTCAAGAGCATATAAGTTAATTATGGCATCCTCGGCATTCTGCAAGTCACCAAAATTGCAATGTATATGCCATTACAAGAAGAGATCAAAGAATATAACAAAAAAAACTGGAAAACCAATGCCTCACTCTAAGACATCTACTCCCATGCAAAGCCTTATTGCTAAAACTTTGTTCAAAACCATCTTATTTGCAAAAATATTGATAGGAAATTGGGTACATTTATAACCATATTTAGGAGCTTCCAGGCTTCACATGGTTTCTTGGTATATTTAAGCAACAGTTACATTCTGTAGCTGTAAAATGCAAAATTTAACTATAAATATCCAGATCAGAACTTCAGACAATGCTGAAAAAAATCCTTTACCAGACAGGAATCGTCTTTTATTGAAAAGATGCACCAAAGCTTTCCCTGGTTACCTTTCTAATTTCTGTTCAGGGCTGAGAGAAGTTCTTCCCACATACTTATTCAACACAGTGAATGAACTATCCTTAAATAGGAATGCCAAAGAGAAGAAACACAACAGCCCAGTTCTTGGCTTAAAAAAATCACTGATACAAGACATTTAACTTCACAGCAGTGGCAAAGAAAGATAGAACTCAAAGAACAGCAATTGTAAAACTAAGCCACTAAACTAAGTCATTGTTAGTCTTTTTTTTTTTTTTTTCTGATAAATTCTCTACTACTGAAGTGCTGGGAACTTCTGTTCCTATTTCAGTGGCAGATGGTCCAGACCTCCAGAATTCCCTTATGATTTACTGATACTCACTCAGCTAAGAATGAAACTATCTTAATCAGAATGACTCCCAGAGTACGCGGGGTGGAGACTTTGAGTTACTCACCACAAGTCAATTGGCATAGGAGAATGAAGCGGCTAATCTGTTCATAAAGAATGAGTTTTTCTCAGGAGAGCTACTTTGCTGTATAGTTTCCATGGTTCAACAATTGCAAAGACTGATTTCTGTAGATTCAGTTCCAGGATTCTTTACAAATTAAATTTTGTCTCCTTCTCATTGTCTTTTCTGAATCTACTACTTCCTTTTACATGGATATCCCCAGTGCATGCCAACTAGAATTACTTGTACTTTCCCAGATGACAAAGTTAGAAAGCAGCCTCGATAGCCTCAGTTTCTTCCCTAACTTCTAGGTCAAGAGCCAAACCAAGTGTTGGATATATATGAGCAACCCTGCTCCTAAACAAAGATTTTATATGCAGTTCAAATCCTCAGAATCTGAACTTTTTTTCTGTCCACCAGTAATAAGGCACCTTGAACAGAAAGACAGGTTCAATACAGTACACAAACAAAACCATCAAAGAAATCTTAACTCTACCTATCACAAAATACATTCTCACTTCAGAGCTTGAGGTAAAGCAACTAATCTCATTTGTAAGATTAAAATTCCATTTTCTTTTTTTAAGTGCGTGTTGTAACTAAAATTGTCACAAACGCCTGTGTTTAATCAAAACTTAATATGAAACAGATTAATCATGCAATTTTCCTGCCATTAAGGGAAATACAATGTTTGGAACTACCACAAGTGGGAAAATTGCCACCCACGGGGAGCAACAGAATCAATGCTATGGAAGAATTCGTGATTCACTGAGTTAGGGGAAAAAAATGATTTAAAGGATGGATGTTGCAAAGATATCAAGCAATATTTTGATCATAGAAAATTTATAAAATAAGTTACAATTAAAGACCTTTTTTATTTCTTTCCAGAAAATGCATTTTAAATGGCTCATGCTTATCATAAATACAGTTATAATACCAAGAAGCATAGCATTATATTTCTAACCAGAATAGTCAGAAATGCTTTAATGCTTCCTGTCCTTACACAAGTTGTACCATCTTAACCCTTGGAATCAGTTAATTTCTTGGCCTGCTTTTACATCACATTTAATCCAAGGTTAATTCACTGCTCTCCATATTGAAAAACTAAGTTACTGTAAGCCTTAGCCCTGCCTTAACTCTTTAAGCATATTAATCTCACTTCCTTAATAATATTCATTTCTTTCAAATGTCTCACCTTCCCTCTGAAAATTTACCTCAAATGGGAAGTCTTCCTTCATCCCTTTATAAAATTTCCATGAACATATATGAAATTGTCTGAAATCGGTGTCATTTAAGATGCTGTGGTACATTTAAGCTCATTAGTTTCTTGGAAAAGATGTCAGTGCACTGTAAGTACTACGTTACAGATGCCAGATGTTGCAGATGACCTCACATATCTTATCTTAGGCAATCAAATCTCACACCCTGGTGTCTTGTTCTCTGGAGCAAAAACGAATATAGCTTTCTTTCTGCTTTGTTGTTTTTTTTGTTTTGGGGTTAGTTTTTTTGATTGTTCTTTTGTATTTGTCTGGTATGACAGGTCTACATAGGCTCCATTAGCAAAACCTCCTAACAGTCTTCCCTAAGAAGCAATTATGACTAAGATTCAAAAGACATATAACTGTAAACTAGGAATATCCAAGCGAAAAAGGAGCTCTGAGTGTCCTTCTCTTGAGCAAAATACCACTGCTTAGCCATGAGTGTCAGCTTCATAGCAGAATGGATATGCAGCTAAATCCCTTGATGCAGTCCTTCTGAGCAGCAGCAGACTTCATAGCTACAAATTCAGAATACCTAAAAGCAATAACTGTTTCCATTATGATGATGAGCTTCAATGGTGATACTTAAGCAAATCCTTATGAATTCTCTGTTATCCCACTTCTAGCAATATATTTTTTTTCTGTTCTTTGACATTATCTGGCAGATACAATGGATTTAACTGTAAAAGAAAGGTTGTTTCACAATCCCTGGAAAAATTTTCCTGTATGTTTCCTCAGTCATGATTGTCTATTTTTGGCTTTGGATGATATTAAACAGCTGTGGTTTATTTTTTCCATGCAATCCAACTAAAAGTTTATTAAAGTAAGTTGTTTGGGACTTTACGTACAAAACAACTGGGTGTCAACATTTTCACTTCAGGCATACACTACATTTCTCAAAACATTTTCCCCCTTTTCCTGGTTATTTAGTTGCTTTTTTTTTATTTTTATTTTTAAATATTCCTCATCTCTAGCTGTGTTTGTGAAAAGCAGAAGAAACAATGCATAAAAACTTTTCAAGGAGAAAAAATTCTGAAATAAGCAAAATAATGTCTTAGCTTATTTCATTCTTTATTTTCTACAGTGCCTGGTAGAACTTCATTCTATGGTTGACAGGTTTGGTATGTGAAGTGAGAACTTCTAGATTACAGGGAATATTAACCACTATCCTAAAACTATCATGCGGAAGACATAAAATTACAGGGCATTTCCAAAAGTTTCCCTGTTAAAAGCAAACTGTTTTGTGGTCAGTTCCCCAAGACTGTGGAAAGACACTAGTATGTTATCTTACTTACTCAGGGATTATATACAAAACTTTAGTCTTTTACCATACTGTTTTAAACAGGCTTCACATTGAATGCAGGACATCCGGACTTTTTGTACTGGGCGAACAGTTGATAAA
This sequence comes from Oreortyx pictus, assembly GCA_036925125.1. NCBI lineage: Eukaryota > Metazoa > Chordata > Aves > Galliformes > Odontophoridae > Oreortyx > Oreortyx pictus. The sequence continues at coordinate 83,829,221 of JAUPFR010000002.1, read as the reverse complement.
TAATGTTGAGAAGAAATCATTATGGGACAGTTTTTCAAAGTATCCATTCTTTTTTCAATGTCAAGTCTAAAATAACTGAAATAAAACTATTTTTCTCTGTTAAAAATGATTAAAAGATAGTAAAAAATAGAATAAAAAATATAAATTTCCTGCATGAACTGCGAGACCTTCTGAAAGACAAGACAAAAAAAAACAGTAGTAAAATATCAGGCAAGCATACACTCTTTATTTCTGTACTCATTCTTTATGAGAAAAAAAATATATCTGTCTACCACCTTATTTACTACTGTTGTTGAATATTGTTTAAAAACATGGTTTATTTTATGGTATAATATGGTATCTGCTTTCATTTCTTACCTTTGAATAAGGACGGCTAGTAAAGTTACTTTGTTGTGACATCACCTTATTTAAATTATATTCATTTTCAAAAATAGATCCAAGAATAACATTCAGAAACTTGTGTTAAAAGATGGCCACATGCTAGTCTGTTGCCCACTTCAACAATAAAAACTCAGGCTGCATCCCTAATGATTACTCATAATCCAAGTAGGGTCACACATGCCTCACTAAATGTTCCAAGCATGGCACTGAGAAAGGTTTATTTGGCATTTCAGTCTCATAAAGCATACAGAATTTTTATAAAGACTGCAGGAATGGTACTAACTACTACCTTATCTTTTTTCAACAGTATGGATTGGTTGGAGTACAGTGTTTAAAATGTAAAAATTGTGACTACTGATATAAAGATGGTTTTCCTTGCACATACGAGTTTTCTGGATTATATTTCAGATAAATTATTCCTTCCACTCCAAAAAAATTGAAGTTCTGTTTCTAGGAAGGCATTGAAGTACATTGCATAAGTTATAGCAATAGCACAAGATTCATGAAGGCATCCACCTACCAGGATATCTCCATGATCTCTGCAAGCATTTGAAAAAACTCAACTGTTTCTACATTACTGATCTTTATTTGAACAAACACACTTGATGACACATGAGAGATTTACTGGAGGCATGTAAGAAAGTACAAGTCAAGTCACAATCTGGATAAAAGTGCAACAGTCCAGATACTTTTGAAAAGATTAGACCAAATCCCCGATAATCCTGAAAGAATGAAAGACATAAAATCAATTAGGATAATGGATAAAACTCTTCTGCTGTGGAAAGTAGAAAAAAATGTATAAGAGAAATTCAAAGAAGTTGCATCAGTTACTACTGGTTACCTGGAACTGACAACAAAGGAAAACAGGCTGAATATAAAGTACAGTTCCCACAGGCATAATGAGAACCCACAGGACTAAAACTGCAGCTTTAAATTAAATGCAAGAAAGGAGAAAACGTTACCAAGATCTTCACAGTTATAAGAACAGAGTTTGCAAACACTTTTTTTTCTTCTTTGGCGAATTGCTTATAAAAAATTAAAAAAAAAACATATGTTACGTGTGGAACACAGTGACCCCTGTTGCACTGCCAACAGCACAGAACTTGGAAAACTGTATTTTGAAAGCTGGAAACACTAACAGAATATGATAACTGTGCATATGCTGTCACACAGTGGAACTGATGTCAGTTTCTTGCAAACACGCTTCAAAATAATACGAATAACAGACTCAGCACATCTTGGTGGATCCAAAGCTAGGCAGACAAAACCCAAGACCCCAGCTCTACAGGTGACACCACAAAGACCTCCCTCTGCTTATCCTGTCAGGCACTGCAAACCAAGCATGTACACTCTGGCTAAAAAACTCACAGTGACTTGTATCAACTGACAAACCAAGATGTATTTCATACCTACACGTCTGTAAAATATTCTACAATTTCTCCACTAACAATTTCCAGCAAAAAAGCTTATAACTCATTGCAAACTCTGAGTACCCCGCACATCACTCAGGTTAGGGCTGGCAGAGCATCCACAAATGGCACTGCCTAGTGCTCTGCTCCTTACACCAATGCTCCAGGCTGTCCAGCACATCAAAAATTACAATTCTGCTCACTCAGACCACACTGATGTGGAAGAATACAATTTTTGGCCATTGCCCTTTTCTGTAGTAAAGGGCCATTTAATTATTTAAATTAGCAGGGAGTGGGTTTAATAATAAACCATGCCTTTTTTTTTTTTTTCTTTTTTTATCCACAGTGCCCATACAGTGAAATTTGTCACAGCATGTAGAAAAAAAAACAATAAAACTGTGTTCCAATACGGACCGTAAAATTACTAGTGGTTCATTGCAGGCTGTTAAGTAGGAAGGGCCAGTATGCACTTTTGACTAAGGAAGTCCCTAAAGACCATCAGAATCTGGCAGTAAATGAAAGGGGAAAGAAAATAGATTTTCTACAAACTCCTATTCATTGTCAGAAAAAAAAAAGTTCTGTGATAATTCCTTTATTTTGAGCTTGTTTGGCAGTTCTTACCTGTATGTAAAACAGCTAACAAAAGTTGTTGCAGAAAATGCGATGAAGCCCTTCCAGAGCACAACTAAGGAAAATCTTACTTTGATTCAATCTGTAATCACTATGGCTAAATTTAATTACTGAAACAGAACTTTTGCAATGTGAGCCAAAGATTCCTTCTTAAATGGTCTGATATTTCTGTAGTACACTGCTTCATGCTCTGTCTTTTTGGATCAAAAAACTTTGTTTTTGCTGGTCATGTAATAATTTATTCCATATTGGTCCAATATGAGTAAAAGGTGTCAAAATCCTCAAGACAGTTTGTTCTGTAGCTTGACCTAAGAACAGCATCATATATTCCATGTGCTTCATCAGTCCCAAGTGCTACTTGATCTCTGACATGTCATCTTTTTAGAAAAATGCTGAAGTAGAAATATACACCATTAAAAAATTATCTGCCTGAAAGGAATTACTGATCATAATATATTAAAAACAAAGCTTTTCAATACAGCAAATGAGAAATGTTGTAATATCTGAATAGTGGTAAACTGTATCTACAGGAAGGCATACTGCAACACTCGAGACAATCATCTTCCTGATATTCAGAAAAAAAAGTGCTAATGCTTCTAAGCCTGTGTCTATTACAGTCACTGATGTGGAGGACTCCAGTCTCCTAAATTCCCAAGCATTTAAGAGGGAAAACATTTACACTGACTTTTAAGTAATTTTGCCACGAGAGGAGATATCTGTTCTGTATACATCTATATGTCAAGTAGATTCGCTTTTGGTTTCACAGCACATATCTAGACTCTGTCCTACATAAGCTGACAGCACAACAGATGAGGATGCAGTATAAGGTGAATATGATCGTTGCCATAGCAGGAAGAGGCACAACGTGTGACACCTGTTATTCTATGGACTTTTACTCTTCAGTATAAGCATAAAACAGTCAAAACACTTAATCTGGGAATTAAAATTTACTTTTAAGCAAAGCTAATAAGTATAATCTCAAATTCAAAGTTACCCAAAAATTTCCAAAAAACACAAATTATTTTAATATACCAAAGAAACTAGACTCTTCAGATGCACAAGTTTGTGGTTTTGTCTATAAACAAGGCTATCTTATGGGAATCACTCACTGAATGCAAATAAACAAGTACTAGCAATAATTCTGTGCCTCAAAGATACTGCAATTTAGCAAAAGTGCACTTAAGCTGTTTGCTGCATGACAATTCTTACAGAATCATGCTTTTATAACAGATTTCTTTCTTAGTGTATATAGAAAGTTAACAAAAAGTTGAGAGATTTTAACAAATGGCAAGATTTGATTTGTTGTAATACAGTTAAACGTGTCAGTAGGGAGATTGTAAATTGGTACACTATATTGGACAGAAATATTCCTACACCACTGGGCTTTTTTCAGTGTGATTTTCCAGAGTAAGTTATCTGATTGGAACTGATGCTAATTGAAAAATTCCAAATAATACTTTCCTAAGTCTTTGCAGACATAAATAAAAAGATACCATATAATTACAGAAAATGAATATAATTCATCTAATTGCATGGTGTATGATGCCAAAATGTAAAAATTAGAAATCACAAAGAACAAGATAGAAAGTGAGAATTAGATGGAAGAGAGCTGCTCCATTTTACAACTTCAAAATGCAGGCATTATTTTCCAAGCTTCAGTTGGTCAGTGGATCCAAGTCTATTACAGTATTTATTGTGGCTGTTGTCCAGATTGAACTCAGTGAAAATCCTTCCAGTGACTTCACTACACTTTGGATCAGCAACTAGTTGTCATGTTTTATAACACCTTTGTCACCTGGGAATAACAGAGTCATTGACATTAACCTGCCTGAAGTCCCAGAAGTCTTTTAATGGCCTGTTTCTTTACAGCACCATTCACACATTCATATTCTTAACAGCAATTAACTTTGCTGAAAATGTAAGATAGAACGCATTTAATTAATTAAGTTTCTTAAAAATATATGCACCTTTTAAGTGAATTTACTTAGAAATGAAAATTGTCAGGAAAACCTGCACTCAGAAAATGTGCATTTTTTTGTACTTTGAGGAAACCAGCACTCTTAAAAAAAAAAATTAAAATGTGGCAGAGCTTACTGCAAGCACTACTTCATTAAAGATAATTGAAATGGTGTTATCAAAGCTGCCATCTCCCTGTTTCTCAAGTAGGAAGAAGATTAACATCCATAACAGTAGCTCCAGCAATCAGAAGTCATCAGCAAGACTCTGCCCTGACTACACTCACAATTCCATAAAGCCTCTCAAGGAAAAATTAGTGATGCACTTTTTCTTTTTTTTTGAGAGAGATAGTTGAAGGAAGAGGGGAAGAAGAAAAGTGCAATCAGAAAAGCACTCCTGCCTCTAAAAAGCTTTGCTTAGTAGAAGAATTTAATAAACAATCCAATCTGTTAAAAATCTAATTTGACTAACAAAATTTACTTGTGAAGAAGTGACGTATGAAACTTTACCTACCAAAGTCGTACTGCATCAGCTGTTTGTGTCAAAAAAAACCTCACTCCACTTAAACAGCCATTTAACTTAATCAGTAAAGGTCCAAGTAAAATTTTTAAGAAAGAATTTTTTTTAAGAAGAAATTTTTTGAGAGCCACAGGACATAATCTGCAAAGAAAACACTAGTCCTTATTTTCATTATGATTGGATTATGATTGGCTAGTGCCTTTGGAAAGTAGGCCACAAGTGCTCAGCAACCAATACTGAGGTATCTCAGACTAGTAGAGAAGTATAAAAATTAGATTTGAAGCTAAGAATTTTGATGGACCTACACCATGGGGTTGGACTCGATGATCTCTTGAGGTCCCTTCCAACACCTATGATTCTACGATTCTATGATCAACCATATTGCTAAGTCTCCTGTACATTCCAATTACTTTTGTCATAATGATTGACAGGGAATAATTGGTTTAAATAGACTACTCTCATAACAGTGCCTACTTCAAGGCGAACAAAAACCTGACTGAACAATTAGTACTCCATAAAATATTTTCGCAACTATTAAACCTATACAACATACGATTCTTTGAGCACTGAAAAGCTAATAGGATTTCTATGCTGCAATCTTCTAGTGAGAGAATGAAAAGAGAAGTATAACAATAAGCAGAATAGGCACATTCAAAAAATTAACTAAGAAATGCTTTTGAGATAAAAAAAAAGATTTGTCACAGGCCCTACCATATATTTATCCTACAGAGATTTTGGGGTTTGCTTGTAACTGCAGGATATAAGCATTTCAAAAATAACTTTCTCAGTGCAGATGGTAGAAAATAAGGCGTAAATATATGGCATCTTCTTGGTTAACTAAAACTGGTAGAAAACAAAAAATATAAAATGTTTCAAGCTAACTATACCATTATGGTCACTGCAAAAAAAAATGTGTGTGTGCATATGTGTGGTGCAAATATTTCACTTTCTCAGTCAACAGTCATCATTCGTTTTAGTAAAATACTAACGCTGTGCTGCTCCATCTATTCCTGAACTGGAACAATAGGACTGTCAAACCATTAACACATGATTCTGCATCCTCAAACGTGGCTGTTACTAGAAACATCTCTGTAATAATGTTCACAAATATGATCACTAAAATTAATAAAATAGCTTAAATTTTCTAAGGGCAAAGTGAACAGCATATTTTTCCTAATGAGATTAACACAGTTCCTACACTCCTCTATTGCAAAGGTTTTCATTGTGAATTTTAAGATTTCTTCCATTAATAGTATTAAGCAATTACCAAGTTTTCCACTATTTGCACTCCCATTCCATTTCCCTCTCATACTGTTTATCATGTTAAAATTATTTCCTTTTCCATCTTATACAGAAAAGTGGATTTAGATGCATTGAAATCTGCACATTTTACAGAACTACACTAGTTTATCTCAAAAAACTTCTATTCTACACACCACCCTTTTTTTCAGATTTTTCACTCAAACGTAATGGTTGTGGTATTAACATCTCCCTCCTCACTGATGCTCATCTGAACATACAAAAAGCTAGAAGCATAAAAGGGGGCAATTTAAGGGAAAGAAAACTGGCTGCTGTAGATAAATATATGATAAAATATATATTGCAGAATTTCCTATGTATTCACATATTCACCATTTACATGTCAGTTCATGAAATGACAGTGATACAATAAATGCACAGCTGAACTGAAAAAGAAGAAAGTTCATTAGAACCAGCTGCAACTAATATTTATTTGTTTAAAAAGTATTTCCTGTTTTTATGATCAGCTGTCAGGTTTTTCTCCTGAGAACACTATCTCTGAGCAATATTATCAATACACATTTAAAGCAATTACTAATAGGACTGTGTTTGTTTTTTCATAGCTTACTATGCCAAGAATGATAAGAGGTAAGAGAACATAATAAAGACCACATGACAAAGCATCCTGCCTCAAGGAGGTGTTGCAGGAAAGAAGGAAAATGGTAAGAAGGAAATGGTGGAAAACTATATAGTGAAGGACAGGTAGCGGTACTACAGAAGAAGCACCAAGACTATATTTTGTTCTGCATAGTACTACATAAGCAAGTCAGGAACTTCCTCTCCTTGGATCCTATTTCTATAAATTTCAGCATGGCTATAAACGCACCAGAATTACACTAACCTTAGGTCTGCTTCCCATATATTCAGGCTATCCTCATTCTGTTGTGTCACACTTCAAAAATTTCTGCTTTATGAACGAAAATAGAGCAACATCTGTAGTCTGTAATTTCTTTGATTCTTTGCATGCTTCAAAAAGAATTCTGGTACCCTAGCATAGAACACAGGTTTTGTGAACTTTGGAGAGCAATATTTAGAGAGTGTGCTGATCTAGATCTGATACAACTTGTGCAGTAAAAGTAAACGAACATACAAACTAAGAGTAGGTATAAGAGCAGGAGTCTGGTCAGAAGCTGAAAGCTATGTTGTACTGCCATCACTGTCACAAACAGAAGACCACATCTGAAGTCTAATGATGTGGCCTCAATATTAAGGGTAAATCCTATCATTTTAAGTATTTGCAGCTGTATTTCTGAAAAAATCTCTGGAGAGTAAACATCAGCAGCTGCAATTGGTCAGACACATTAGTTGTGGCAAAGCAGCATATGCCAGGCCTAGAAGTGAGCGCTATAAACGTCCTGGCAGTTTCATCCACAAGCACTCACTTCAGAATTCCCATCTGCACAACTGTAAACAACAAATCTCACTTTGCATTCTCTGAAAAGAATCTCTGACAATGCCCTACCTACCTCAGAAAGGAGAACTAGGCTGAAATTAAGTTCAAATATGAATTGATTTATTCTACCCTTTAGATAGCTTGCCCCTCAAAAAACTGTACTTTTCAAAACACCCTATTGTCAGCAAGATGCATGACTACCCATTAAAGTGCCACTCAAGTGACAGCACGACTGCACTTGGAGCATGGCCTGTTTGTCATTGGAAAGCTGAGCTTGATTATCAGTTTCGTTGAATGCTTTGCAAAGAATTCTGTCTATAATATCAAACATTTTTTCATACACAGAATATGTAGGATCAGGAGGCCTTATTACCTTCAGTTCGCCTAGTACTACCAGGGGAAAAGAAACATTTCACTTGGCATTATTTTTACAACCTATTTTTTCCTGCTCATATATTTGAGGATTAATAAGAGCAATAATATATGAGACAGTATGGTATACTGTCCAGAAAGCAACCACACATCTCAGATGCTGGAAGCAACAGGAGCTCAGCTCAGCCGTGCTTCAGTCCCAGGCAGTTGCTTCTTAGACATTGTTTCAAGACACGTTCACTTTCCCACCATGCTCTTTTTATTTGTTAAAGCAGAAGGGATCAAAAGATTGTTATATTTAAAAAAAGTCTAACTTAACAAATTAGGCCATGTTTAACACTAATGGGGCTGAATGGAAGAAATGAAGATTGTTTGTGTGGGTGGGGTATCCATGCAAACTTCTGAGCTGCTCCCGGGCTACAGCTGCAGCTGGTTGGCCAATACATAGTCATAATTTAAACAGAAACATACAAGGTCTGTCTGGAGTTTAGGCTGCTTATTTCACTATCTCAGGGAGTTCATAACAGAGCTGGGTGCCTTTCTCCCACATCAATGCCCTAACTATTAGGGTATCCCACTGGAGAAGACTACACTGAATTGGAAAACTCATGGTGACAGAAGAGCAGAGAGGAGACTTTTACACACTATGCATCAAATACATGTTGAAGAAATAACAGAAGCAGTAAATTGCACATGGCATTCCCTACAGCCCCTGCATTCCTGCCCACTTTCCATTGGATGAAGGCCCACTACTTCCTACCTGAATAAAGGATCACACATATCCCAGTCACCGTGGCTGACAGATAGTTTTCATTTCCCACAGTCCAAGCATACACTTTTGCCATACAACGGCTGCATGGAGATATCTCTTGTTCTTCTTCCAAGATCAAAATAGATGGAGGTACCACATCTCTACATATGATCTGGCACTACACCACCATCAGAAGTAGAGAACCAGACATAACTAGGTGTCTTACATTTCTTACTGGCTACCTCGAGGCAATTTCCTGATCAGCACACAGACCTTCTGCTCTTCAAAAGAATCTCCACTAACAAAAACTGAAACATATAATACAACCTGGCTCAACCAGACTGCATTACAATTTTGCCTTTTAAGGTGCTACATTCAATACTGTATAAATTCACAATCTTTTAAAACTTCACTTTCTTATCTTACAATACATCAGAAAGGCAATGATTAACCAGTTGAGCTTCATTTACTTCTTTGCCTACAGAACAACTATTGACAGTTTGAAGACAGCGGGCTCACTATCAGCACTGAAAGCCTTCAGCTTTCTTCAGGTAACTTAGATCCTCTGCACTGAACAAAGAATGGTGGGATTGAAGAGCCAGACAAGGAAACCAGGAGGACATAGTCCACCACATAAAAACAGGAGGAAAAAACACCAGCAGAGAAACAATGTATTGGGAAACAAGAAAACAAGCACTGCAGCAACATGCCCCCAGGAAAGCTATTAGACTAGACTTTTAGATAACATGACCAGTGTAACAAGATACAAGGAAGTTAATGAACAAAGAGGGAAAACAGAAAGCAGAAAAGTAAACTTAAAAGAACAATTAATAAGTATATAAAGTAACATATTCTGAGTTGCAAAAATGGGAGTTAAAAACAACCAATCTTTCTGCAAGTAACCACCAATAAACAACTAGCCAAACCATTCTGTCAATAGGAAATGTCAGTAATGAGACAGCTTTATATTATCTATAAAAACTGGTGTACAACAGCAATATAATTAAGAATCTTTTAAGGCATCTTTGACTTTAAAAGTTTATTTCTTTTATTAAATCCAAATTAAAAAATGAACAATAGGAAATAAATATGCTTTAACAAAAGAGGACATAGCAACCAATTCAAATCAAAATGAGTGAAATATGAAGTGCTATATCCTTTACGAGAAAAATAAAGAAAAAATAAGAACGTGCCAGCAGTGTAACACCACTTACAGGCTCTCCCCGATGTCCTTCTAGTCCTGGAGATCCAGGCTGTCCAACTTCTCCCTTTAAAACGATAAAAATTGTTAAATACCATACTCAAAAAAGACCTTATTTTACATGATTATTATTTCAATTGGTAAATTAGTATTCTTATTATACAAGTAAAATGTAAAGCAAATACAAGTTCAAACAAACATCTTAAAACAGTTTCAAAAGCTGTGAGAACTTCAGTACAGAATTCCTTCATTCTGTGTCCAGCAAAGAGTTTGCAAAAAGAAATAAGAGAGGACCACCTTTTGAAATTTCAGAAGGGTTGACTTGGAACAGGAACTATTTGTTCAAGGTCATAACTCTAATAAATTGTTGTCTAATTGTTAGTGCAACTGATTGTCCAAAAACTATTTCAAAGCACTTCAGTGCTTTGGTAGTGGAAGCGACCAAATCTTCATGTTCTCATTTAAAATAAGTATGCTCCCTTATGGTAATTCAATTAAGTAAATAGTTAAGAAAATGCCTTCTAGTTTAAATGTAAGCATTTTCACATTAATATATTGAATCATCTGTATTTTGTTTAGAAGCATAAAAACAGATGAACATATCCTCCAAATTCACAATTTATGAGTATAATGCTTAACTCTAAGCAGTGTTAAAATTTTAACTGTAACACATCTCATGTTAAACAACTGCTACTATTATATGTCCACATTATCAAACACCAGAGAGGAAAACATCTAATTATTTGTTCTATTTCCTGAAATTCCAGAAAAGGAACTTCTCCAAATTAGCACAGATATCTGTACATATGTAGGGAAAATAAGGGAGAATCCATTTGAAATAAAGACATGTAAGATCATATCACAGCCAAGAGATCCAAAATTTTCAAGATTCAAACTTGCTTCAGCTATCAGTCACTAAGAGCTCAATTTCACTGCCCACATCTGGCCATTTTTGAGATACTCAAGTTTGTCTTGTATAGGAAACCTGGGCTTCTACTCTCACTCTAGAAACACACTTACTTTCCAAAGAGCTTACATTTATCAGCTCCCTTATGATGTTTTGGACACTCACATCTCCAATTGCACAAGATGCTTTATGTAGGCCATTAAGCTGGTGTCTATAAGTTTTACTTCTTCGACCTGAACTGCTCTCCAGATTCCACTGGTATAACTGAATAAGCCTTCTCTGGCTTTATTGGGAACACAGATACCTATGTCCACAGGCATAAACCATCTGTTTTAAGAACATCTGCAAAATTGTCTTTGCCTGACATAGCTGCAAGTGTCAGAGTGTGCTGTTATAAATACACATTAATAATAACATTTGTAGGGAAGTATAAATGGGGTGAAAGACAAACATGAAATTAACATAGGGTTTATGTATCATTGAATTTAAATTTTATGGTACTTCTAAAAGGCTGTTATTTTAGATGTCCTGGACAATTTTCAGATTAGCAGTTCTGTATTCTTGTAAACAAGTGAAAAATTTTGACTTACTCCTTTAACTACAAATTAAGACACGTACATGATTTTTTCAAGGTTGCCATGACAGTTATGAGGGGCTTGATTCAGCTCCCTGGTGCTATTTGACGTGCTGCAGAGCAGTAAAGAGTTTCCACATCAGACTGGCAGATATCACCTAGAGAAGACCCGTGTCCTCCTAAAATGGCACTTACAGGTCACCTGGGGTATCCAAAAGCAGGAAGAAGCACTGCAAATTTATGGGTGGTCTTAGTAGTAAAGTCAGCAGCTGAATAAAATACGGGTATGTACAGCCACTTCCTTATACAAATAAGGGTGAAAAATTTTTCATCATGAAGACAGTTCTGGATGATACACAGGGCAGTTGTGCTACCTCTATGCTTGGCAGAGGATGAATAAGTCCCAAAGATGAACAAAACTCTGTTGATCACTAACGCACTCTTAATAAAAGCTACTGACCCTGTTAAAAACTGACTGAAATCAATAAAGTATGCCCAGTCACTACAGTAAACTTTGACATTTCCCAGTACAGTTTTAATTAATGTCTAGTCATTCTAAAGTAAATACATTTAGACAAACCTGAATGCTATTTAAAACTTGGTCAATATATGAATATATATTTGTAAATACCTTGAAACCAGGACTTCCTGGCAATCCATCTTTTCCACTTCTGCCAGGGTCTCCCTGTGGCAACAGTTAAGTTAACACTGATCAGTAGGTGAACTAACAAAAGAAATAAAAATAAAAAAAAGGCAGTTCGCCTGAGTAGAACTTACAGATCGCCCAGGCATTCCTGGAAATCCTGTATCACCTTTCTCTCCCTTTGATCCCTAAAAGAAGCAACAAATAAAAATAAGTAATTCAACCTATTTGAACACCATGTGCACATATATTATTTCTTATCCTGAAAAATTCTGGAAGATCTGTTTCTTTCTTAACACAGATAATTAACAATAATTATGATTCATTTTAGAAGTGTAAATATGCTTTAAAAAGCCCAGGCTGTTTTGCAGTATTTTTAAACTAAGACAGGAGATTTAGGTTAGAAGATAGGAAGAAGTTTTTCACATAGAGGGTGGTGACACACTGGAACAAGTTGCCCAGAGAGGTTGTGGATGCCCCATTCCTGGAGGCATTCAAGGCAAGGCTGGATGTGGCTCTGGGCAGCCTTCTCTAGTGGTTGGTGACCCTTCCCATGGCACGGGGGTTGAAACTCAATCATCTTTGAGGTCCTCTTCAACCCAGGCCATTCTATGATTCTAAGATTTAATACATATATAACCTATTAAAGGCACTAAGTACACAATTGTAAAAATATACCTACATGCATTTTGTGTCATATTAGAATGAGTTATGTCTATATATGCCTTCAAGACACGGTAAAAACGCTGCACAGAAGTGGGGATAAAATGTGACAAGCAACCCCACCACATATATCAATAACATTATTTTATAATTTTACTGGCCTTTTTTCCATATATCCCTGGCACTCCTTGGTCTCCTTTAGGGCCCCTTTCTCCCTAGACAAAACATGTATGAGTAAGCTGACTTTAAAAGTAGAAGCAGATATATATACAAGTAAAGATATACACAAAATAATATAGGAAGTAGATGTAAAAGGAAGCAGGCAAAGTGTTCCACCCGAAAAAAAAAATAAAGAAAATTATCAAGACAGTAAATGCAAATCTTGGATTTTCCAAGCTTTCCTAGGGAAGAAACCTAGACTGACTGCTGATGAGACACTCTACAACTCAGAAGCTTATTGCTTTTCATTTCAATGGAAGCAGAGCAGAAGGCATTTAAGAGTGTCTGGTTAGTTTCTATAGGTAGGTACTTTAGTGAAAATTCAGCTCTCTATGAAGTGCTGTACTTTTGTGAAAACCTTATCCAAAACAAAACTTGGAAAAGCTAAGAAGTCAATCCAGTTGCAGTCTAACATAAAAGATGTTTGATGATGTTGTGGAAAACATACAAAAAAATTCATTCTGGTTAGACCAGAGCTATCCTTCAAAATACTGTCACTCAAATTCAATGACTTCAAGAAAATTCTATGATTATTTTTAAGTTCCTGATACATTATTTGGATGTAGAAGATTCTAAGTACTTTAAAATCAAAGTTCTAAGTAATTCACACAAAATCCCACAGAACAGAAGTATAAAAAACACCACATGTAAATTTTTGATAATCAAGCAAAGAAAAGGCCTATGGCACTTATTACCCTTCAATTTCAACATCAGATCTGTTTATTTAATATTTTTCATCAACTGCAACAGTACTGTACAAAAGGACTTATTTTTTTAATAAACTATAGAGTAGGCTGAGATATAAGAATACTGTAAAAAGGTTTTATTTTCAACCTTTGGTGCTGGCATCCCATGTAATCCAGGAAACCCAGGTAGCCCACGGTCACCCTAAAAGAACAAACATATTTGAAATCCTCATATCGAAATGATTAATATTTAATAATACCCATAATCTAATTGATCAAGAAATAGCGTAAAGATGTTATGTCATACCAACAACATAATATTAAGATGCTTACTGATGAGCATTTAGTAATCTTTAAACAGAATTTTATACAGAAAGTACGAAGTAACCACTTCTAAGTAAATTTTCTTTAAAAAAAATAAACGAAGTGAAACCAAATTAAATAGATAAAAATTTGGGATTTTGACAATGGGGTTCTCATTTAAATTAATGAAACGATATAAATTCCAAAAAAGCAGCTGGTAATTGAAAACACAAGACAAAAAACAAGGCAAAACAACAGTTCTTCCTATTGTCCTCACAGCTGTCAAATGTCAGGAATTTCATAACTTCTGCTATTGGCACTGAGGATATTTAACTGACCATCAGTCTGTAAGTTTCCTTGAGTTATTACAGCAAGAGGTTAAATCATAACTAGGCATCTGCTGACTTGAAGCAATAAAAAGAAGGTAAGTTACTTGTCTCAGTGTACTGGCCCTACTTCATTCAGAATGCAGCAAATCACCACATAGTTTTTTCGACAATCACAGTGGTACCTTTCTATTCATTTCTAATATAAAATACAGTGATATATTTCAATTTGTTTAATATACTTCAGCCATGAAAGAGTAATAATAAATTATGTCCAAGGAAGTTATTTTATATATATTTTAATTCTAAGAAAAAATACAAGAGATAATATGTCTCAGTGGTATTTACCAAAATCATCCATGCCTAAGGAGATTTGTAGTGGTCAGTCACACATGCCAGAAGATAGGAACGTAATCATGGGAATGAAAGCTTGTGGGTTAGTACAATCGAACTATCTCTCAACAAATAAGTATGGAAAGTAGGCAATAGAAATGGAAAGCAGTTGAAAAAAAAATTAACTTATAAAATTAACATTTTGTACATCCACTGCTTCTTGCTGTAAAAAAATGGAACCCTAATTTTTGCTCAGAAATGGTGATTTAATTATTAGGTAAACTAAAACACTTGGCAGTGGAAACAGTTTTAAATTAGTTGCTGTAGAAACTTCCTAAGTAAGAGGATGAAATTAAGAGATGAACATTTGGGCTTAATCATCAGGAAAAAATTTCTAATGGCAAGACCTACTTTATTGTGGAAGAAGTTTTCTAAGACAGTGGTGGAAGCCCTATTTCTTGGCATAATTTAAATAGGGCTGGACTGAGCTTTAGGAAATATTCTATCTGTCACAACCTTACACTGCCAGGAGAATAGCATTTTTTGTCATCAGTACCTTACATTCAGCACATGGCCAGATACTGACTGATCAATTAGGTTAACGTAAGACCACTAAAGCAACAAAATACATAGCACATTTTTCATTTCTAATAATACATTACAGAGTTTTGCCAAACAGTAATGAATGTATGGACCTGCTTTTAAGATTGGGAGCTTCAGAAGGAGGAAATTTTATAGTAAAATGTGTTTTGAAAATGAACTGTCATTTAAAAAAAAAAAGGCACTGAAGTTTTAATACAAAAAAAAGAAAATAAGCTTGTATCTCAAAAAACTTCAAACTTTTCTAAACATACTTCTATAGGGCAAAATTATGACAGAAGGGTAGACACAAATATTCACATATCAAACAGACTTGCCAACAGCCAAATATTGGTTTATTTGTTGTGCATATAGGAGATCCAGACTCAAGTTTATGCTGATTATCAGAAGGGACTTAGGTATAAAAGTTTATACATCTGTCAACAGCTCCAAGGTACTGGCTAGACTCTAACTAGAATTCTTCCAGAAAAATCATTAGTTTTCATTAGTCCACTGTTTCTGATAAAAAGTGTTAACCAAAAACTCTAACCCAGTTCATCTTGATGCTCACTTACAGAGAAAAAAGGTGAAATGAGATGGAAATAAACCATTCTGACATATCTATATCAAACTTCCAGTAACTTAAATATACATACGTTTTCTAAATGTAAATCATTCACAGTAATAAAGGTGTTACTGGCAGTGGTAATGTCTATATAAACTTTACTAAAAAAAAAGCTAACCAGATTCAGAATTCCACAGAGGACTCTTGTGAAAATACTGATGTTATTAATTGTACAACCAAAATGACAATTGATATAAACAGAATATTTTTATTTCTTTGTTTTCTTTTAATTGTGATTTTTTTATTGTTTCCTTGCTTTTACCTTAGACCCATCCTTTCCTGGTTCTCCCTTGATACCTGGTAAGCCACGTGGTCCCTAAGAGAAGAAAAAAGAATAACATCTGAATTATGAAGACACAGTGCTACAGAATGAGACCCAGATATGCAATGCAATGTGACCTAGGGAAATATCTGTGAATTGACTGATCATAGCATTTCAGTAACTGGATACTAAAGCAGAAATAAGCATGAAATGTATCTAACGTGAGAATGCAGCAAGCTGTCATAATCCATGACTTGGGAAAACCAAAACTATTATTTGTTTTAACTGAGAAGCACCACAGGCAAAAAGGATTGTCACACAGATCATACAGATGTCCCCTTCCCTTCAAATACCCATCAGAGCAGTCTTCACATATTTTGTGTTGTGGTGAGGCTCTTGGTCCTGGCATGCTCTCAGATGCTTAATACAACTAATTAAGTTCTCAACTATTCAGCAAGACTGGATCATGCTACATGTAAAATACAGCATCGGTTTGCAGTAACTGTCCTAGTAAATGCTCCTAAATTAAAAGCTATGAAGAAGAAAAAGAATTCTTTCCAATCACTTTGGACTTACTCTGAAATCTTTGTTTAGATATGTGATTAGTAACTAATCACAGAATAGCTGAGGTTAGAAGGGACCTCCAGAGGTCAGCTGGTCCAACCACCCAGCTCAAGCTAGAGACACCTAGAACAAATCAGTTGCAATGTCGTGGCTCAAAATCACTGTTATCAGTTCAAATTAAAATAGAAAGAACTACTGTTTGGGTTCTAGACCAGAATGAAAATATCCAAGCCCCAGTGAGGCCTTGATTAGCACTGATTACATTAGTGGTCTAATTCACAGCATACCTACAAACCACAAGGCTATGTAAGCAGCAAAGCAATTCATCCAAGAAATGTCCCCAAATTCACACTATCCCTGGAGCTTTTTTTTTTTTTTTTCCTATCTCCCCCTGCAACTCACACCTCAGTGAGAAACAGTGAATACTGGGAGAGAGCAGGTAGCATTTAGAATCACAGAAACATAGAAACATCTAAATTCTGTGATTCATATGAAGGAAAAGAAATTCGAGACGACCAACGCCATCCATAAACCTGACCTACCTTGTTTTAACAATAAATCATATCCCTTAGTGTCACATCCAAAGGTCTCTTAAATACTTCCAGGGATGGAGACCCACCACTTCCCTGGGTAACCCTGTCAACATTTGACAACCCTCTCCATAAAAAATTCTTCCTCATATTCAAGATAAATCACAGAATTGTAGGGATTGGAAGTAACCTCCAGAGATTATTGAGTCCAACCCCCTGCCAACGCAGCTCCCTAGCCCAGGTTGCACAGGTAGGCATCCAGGTGGATCTGGAACGTCTCCAGAGAAGGAGACTCCTCCACCTCTCTGTGCAGCCTGTGCCAGTGCTCCGTCACTGCACTGTGAAGAAGTTCCCTTGCATATTGGTGTGGAACATCCTATGCCTCAATTTGTGGCCATTTCTCCTTGTACTGTCTCATAAACCACTGAAAAGAGTCTGTCCTTGCCCTTTCACCTCCCACTCCTTAGATATTTATAGACGTGGATCAGATCCTCTCAGTCTTCTTTTCTCAAGGCTGAACAGACCCAGGTCTCTCAGCCTTTCCTCATAAGAGAGGTGCTGCAGGCCCTTTGCTGGACTCTTTCAAGGAGATCCCTGTCTTTTTTGTACTGGGGAGCTCAGAACTGGACACAATACTGCAGGTGAGGCCTCAGCAGGGCAGAGTAGAGGGGAAGGATCACTTCCCTCAGCCTGCTGGCCACACTCTTTTTAATGCACCCCAGGATCCCATTGGCCTTCTTGGCCACCAGGGCACACTGCTGGCTCATGGCCAGCCTGTCATCCACCAGAACCCCCAGGTCCCTCTCCACAGAGCTCCTCCCCAGCAGGCCATCCCCAACCTATACTGGTGCATGCAGTTATTCCTCCCTTGCTGCAAGGCTTTACACTTATTCTTGGTGAACCTCAACTGGTTCCTTTCTCCCAATTCCACAGCTTGCCGAGGTCTCACTGATTGGCAGAGCAGCCTTCCAGTGTGTCAGCATTCCTCCCAGCTTTGTATCATCAGCAAACTTGCTGAGGGTGGATGCTATCACCTCATCAAGGTCACTGATGATGATATTGAACAAGACCAGACCCAGAACCAACCCTTGAGAAACAAGACCAACACCTGGGAAAAATAAACCTCCCCAGTGCAACTTGCGACTATTTCCTTGTCCTATCACTCCTCAGCTGAGAAAAGAGACTAATGCCCTCCTCATGCAAACTTGCTTACAAGTAGTAGCAGAGAGCAATGAGGTCTCACCTCAGCCTTTTCTTCTCCAGCCTCAATTCCCTCAACTTCTCCTCATAACTCCTCGTATTATCTTGCCCTCCAGACCCTCCACTAGCTTTGTAGCCCTCCACTGGGCACTCTCTCATATTTTTATGTCCTTACATTGGGGCATCCAAACCTGCACACAATGTTTGAGGTGATGCCACAGCAGTGCTGAGTAGAGTGGAAAATGAAATAGGATCTTACTTGAGCCCCTGGAGTTCCTGGGATACCTGGAGTCCCTGCTGATCCTTGATAACCCTAAAAAAAAAAAAAAAAAATGGAACCAAGACTTGTGATTTTTCATAAGATATATTCAAAAAATATCAAATACCACTTTAAGAGAAAAACAAAACACAACAAAACAAATCCCTCTAATTACTAAAGAACTGTTACACCAACTCTTCATGTTAGGTCACAAAAATTTCAGTAATTGTGATTAGAATCTTACTTTTGAGATTTAGATTCCAGCTATCATAAATTTTTATTTCTGCATCTAAAGTTTACAGCCTGCAAACTTTAGCTAAGTGAATCTTTTCAGACAATAAGGAAAATCAGTTATTTTAGAATTTGTACTCGAGAATGTAACAAACATTGTTTTACTCACAATTCTGTAGAGAAAAAAAAAAAAAAAAAAAAAGAACAAATTGACCTAAATATGCAGACATCATTTTTTGCCTTTTTTTTTTTCTCGTTCCACAGAAGTAGTTGAGGAATGCCAGGAGTTTTAAAGGCCTATTTCTAGTTACAGAAAACAAGCTTTAATGAACAAGGCATGTTCCAATACATTTTGCAGCTTGTTTTATAATATCTCTAAATAATCAGAGAGTAAATCAGAAAGGTTTGGGTTGGAAGGGAACTTTAAAGTTCATCTAGTTCAACCTCCAAATAACAATAAAAGCTCATATAATAATAAAAATTCCATTCTCAACAGTAACCACTTAGCTATGAACTTAGAAGTACATGACAGGGTATACATGCAGGAAAAAGAAAATGGAATTTGAATGACTAGTACAAAGAAAAGAAATACTTAATATTTCATGAGATGAAAAGAGAATTTCAGGAATGCTTTACTAGAAATCAGCGTCTGAAGAACAAGAAGACCTAGATGGAATCCCAAATGTACACCTCAGATGTCACAGTAGATTGGATTCAGTAAATACTGCAAAGATAGCAAGTTTTTTATGTAAAATTAAACACTGCTTCAGAAGAACTCTGAAACATAAACAAGCTACTGAAGAATAGGGACTTCTACTTAATTCCATTAAATCATATCATTCCAATGAACAAAATGAGCTAGAAGGAAGGTTTTTGAGAATATATAACAACAAAGGAAATTGTCCTATAAAATTCTGAGGTTATGTGGTCTTTGAACAGGTAGTAAAAAAGAAGTGGAAACATTATTTCATTTGATAAACCCTCAGAGTAATGGACTACTCAATTTCAACTGTTCAGAATCTGATCTTGGTTTGATCTGAGTTAATAATCCCATTTCTACAAGAGTTTTCAGTTTTAAAATCTTAGTACAAAATTTAATGGGGGATTTCCACACTTGTGCAAGAGGAGCTAACAGAACCTTTTCAATATAAGGAAGGCAACTTTTATGTCTGATTTCTTCTTCAAATAAATTAGAGCTGCCTGGGAGTAATAAACAGAGCTAAAATTATTTACTGGGTTAGATACAAGAAAGTACTTTCTGTGCCCTCTTCACAAAAGATGTTTGAGCAGATGCCCAAAGAGCCAGCTGGTAATATTTAGAATAAAGTAAACAGAATTCTAGGTCTCTGTCCTACATGGCTTCTTTATCAAGCAATTCTCTTTTAATGCTCTAGGCAGTTCTAGCAAAATCAGCTTTAGCTGTAAATAGTGTAGCATTTCAATACTGCTTATAAGGCTCCTGGGTAGCTGAAACAATTCACCAAGCCAAAAATGCCTTAAAAAGTTTGTCCTTTTATTTCTACTCCAAAGAAAGCAAAAAGTTTGTGTGACTTCCTGTAGGATACAGTCCTATATAAATAAAACTGTATTTCACATTTTAGATCTCAGAAATGCAATTTCCCCTTCTTCTCCTTGTAACTGAGCAGAAGAAGAAATAGCAGAGGATAATTTCCTGGCTGAACTGAATTTCAAAATTTGAAAGAAGAATGGAGGATGGCAAGAGTTTTCAGCTTACAGAACCGCACATTTAACTCAGTGCTATACCTTGTTATGCTGTTTCAGAAGAAATAAAGCATGTGTTCATTGTGTTTGTTCCATGGAATGCAACAGATAAGATTAAAAGGAAATTCACCATAAGATATAAAATAGAGAATCAATGTGTGTTTCACATAACCTAGCAATTCCCTGGGCACGTTTCTAGAAATTATGACAACCAGCTTTCAAAATACTTATTTTTTCAGTTATTAAGTAGTAATGTATTATTTTATCGCTGTCACTTTGCATAGTCTCCTTCTGTTTGTTTACATTAACCTAATTGCATACTTGCTTATAAAACTCCAATTTAAAAACATGCATTCTAAGTGGCAAATACATCATGGATTATCAAACCATCACACGTTAAGACCTACCTTTTTTTTTTTTCTTCCTCATTAAAGCCAGACAAAGTCCTCATTTCTCAACTTCACAGAGCCCTCAATAAAAGTATGTACGTGACATACATATATACACTCCAAGAGCAGCTCTGTCATAACTCATATTTTATGTAACAAAGAAAACTGAAAGTACACTTTTCATTTGACTAGTTCAAACTAGCTCAAGACTGAAGATTTGCTTTCCCCATAGGATGAAAGTGCAAAATTTGCCACTAAATATAAACAATTTTTTCTTGGTTCTCTCTCATCAATTCCACAAAACACACATAAATGGTAGGAAAAGTATCATAGCTAACCCTGAACTTGATATCCAGTTTTGATGAGTAACAGCTTAAACATAGGCAGTTAACTGCCTTTTAGATACCCCCTAGTCACCTGCACAGTGCTAAAAGACACACAATATATTTGGAAGATGTGCACCCTTTTGAAGCAGCAGCTGTAGGCCAGACTGCCTCATGCTCTATGGCATGAGAATATCAAATCTCCTGGGGTATAGAAGTTATAAATCTGTTAAATGACAAGGGAGTTTAGACATCCAGTGTTTTTGTACACACTAAACGTGGGTGCCTTGAGCTGAACCCCACCTATAATGTTTCATCAGTGTCCTCAAACAGTACTGTTCCACAGCACTTTGTTTACATTCTCACTTATTTTTCATCAGTGCAACTCAGTATACAAAACCTCCTTCTCAATTTGTTGTGGATGGTAGCAGCGCTCATAAGTTACAAATGCCTGAAAACCTGTAGAGGTGAAATTATAATCTGCAAGATACCACGATGCTTAGGTACCAGATGGGTGGATAATAACAAAACCACAGATAGAACTTATAGAATTCAGATGGCAAGAGAATAATTTACAAATCTAAAGGGAAAAGCAGAACAGATTTCTTAGGCCAATGAATTCATATAAAGGACACAGCAAATCAGCAATACCAACATCATCAGTGAAATAAGAACTTTGTTGGGAAATTCAAGTTAGTTTATCTGTACAGAAATAAAAAATTGAGCAAGAGAGGTGTATGACAATTATCAATTCAAAAGACACCGTAGGTACAATAGCAGAATAAATGTCAGAAGTAGATCTTCAACACTTTTGCATGCCTAAAGGGCAAAAGTTCAGACAGTATTCGTGGGTGTATCATATCAGAAAAAATAAAAAAAGTAAAAAAGAAAAAGAAATAAATAAAATCTAGTAATTGCACTGTACGCTTCCTTACTGAAACCTTTGGAAGTCACTAAACAACATAAATGATAAAGCGATTACAGCAGGGCTACTTTGAAAAGAAGTAAACAAGTTCTGTTTGGCTAGGAAACAACCAAGGATCAACCAAGGATCAAGTAATGGTCTAAAGATATTTAAAGACTGTAAACACTAAGTAAACAGAAGTATTTAGGGTGGTGTAACTAATCATAATGGAATTCAACTTTGTAAGAAAACTGTGACTTGGTGTTGGGAAAACATTCTGACAGAGAGGTTCGCAGACCCTACATGGAAGTTGCTGTAGAAAATCTTTAGTACATTTAAAACAGGCATCTAAAGCATCAAAAGAAAAGCTTTTAAACTCTATTTATGAAATACATTATGTGTCAAAGGAGGCAAGTTTTTATAATCATTCAAACAAGTATCCATGCCTCCATTCAAATTCATACTCATACTATGACCTTCTCTCTCACTGGCAACATCTCTATAGCAACTAAAATCCTGTAAGGCAATAGAAATGTTAGCAAGTACTGAATGTATTTTAATGAAGTGTTTTAGCCTTTCTCTGAGTTGTTGTTTATCATCTTAGCTTTTTTTTCCTTAGGTCCTTCCTCCTATTTTTCTCAATGAGCATTTTTCCCCATCCTTAAACAACCTACTCTAGCACTACTCTCTGCCTGTACTCATTTGCCTACTGATTCTCTTTTCCTGCCCCTCTGGATGTGTTGAATACCTAATTGGTCCTGTGTTCGGAGCGTCACACTTTTCTCTAGGAGCTCCTGCAACATTAGAGCTCCACTGGCAATTTGGAGATCAAAACAAATGTCAGATCTTCACTCCTACCTCTGTTACACAGCAGGGCCCTTTAAAGCACTCCTGTCTATCTGCTTCTACCACCAACAGTGAAGCTCCTCTGCCTACACATATCAAAACACGAAAATGAATGGTAGACCAAGCACTAAATCACAAAGATAACTAAATGCAGCTTTTACCTTCCAACATAATCAGGAGTCACTTCAAACTTTAAAGGTCAGTCAGAACATTATTATGGTAAAAGTACAGATGAGAGTTTTAATTGCCTTGTTCACTGCCTTATTTATTGCCTTTTTCATTTTGCTTTGAACTGTTTAGTTCTTTCTCCTTTGATTACACTTCCTTCCATTGGCTACCCCTTCATCTGCCAAGGTTTTCATAGCTCTAAGCCCCCAGCAGTATATTTTAACTCAGCACAATGTTGTGTGATATATATCTGCTTGTTCTGAAGAATCATGGAGAAAAAAAGTTTCATCAAGGCTATTAGATACAAGATCATAAAATCTGGCTTGAAATGTTCCCAAGCTTTAGACTGTTGGGAAATGAAATTATGTACCCTGCACGTATAACTTCCTACTCATCGCTTAGGTGTTTGTCCCTATCATCTTCCCTTACCCACTACTGAAAAGTCAGACGGACTTGTATCTGCACTAATGCACAGAGCTGCTTGATGCACAGCTGTATGCAATATAAGTCAGCACAAGGTATCATTTTTCAAATAGGAGGTCTCAGTGAATCCATTCCATGACTGCGGTAGAGAAAATGGAGTTGCATAGTTTCTCTACCAATAACACAGTCTCAGCATTACTGAGGAATATGAGAGCAGCACTTTCTAGTGGAATTATCAACTACGCTTACGAAAGATTCCCGAAGAAAGTAGGTACAGAGTTTATACCAACTTAAATCCCTAGACAAACCATCCAACAGCACAGGTAATCCTAAGTATACATGAAACTACAATCCATTTTGATTCCGAGAGTACTGTTAAAATAACTGGCCACTACATTAAGTTCTTCATAAAAGGTTCAGCCCTCAGTTTATCACCAAATCTGGGTAGTACAGCTGTTCTACAGGTTTTTAAAAAGAAATATTGGAAGGACCAGAAATTACTTAATATGCCAGAATTTTGATAGCTTATAAACTCTGCATCTGCACATATCAGTAAAGCCAGTCTCATTAGATTATTTTTAAACTGCTTATTGCTTATGGACATTGTAAAGACAAAGTAACTGGTTCCAAATTTCCATTAATGA
Organism: Oreortyx pictus; assembly: GCA_036925125.1. Taxonomy (NCBI): domain Eukaryota; kingdom Metazoa; phylum Chordata; class Aves; order Galliformes; family Odontophoridae; genus Oreortyx; species Oreortyx pictus. Next base: position 83,804,987 of record JAUPFR010000002.1, on the reverse strand, counting down.
AATTAAATTGATTACGAGAAAACTGTCAAGATTTGTCAGTCATAAGTTTCTAAGTTGAAAAGTGGCAAATAAGTGGTTCTTTTTCTTTTTTTTTTTTTTTCATTTCTTTCAGCAGACTGATAACCTTATCACCTCTATTAACCACAAGTGATTGCTGCTTGAGTTCTTCCCCTGCATGTATAAAGTAGCCTGTGGAATAAAAAATAGCTTTATGACTGCAGCCAGGCTGCTAAGCATTCTTAGGGCCAGCAACTACTCCAGCTGTTTCTTTCTGATGAATAATTCCCATTAAAATGAGTTCCATTTGAGAATCAAATACTATTTTTGCTCTTCCACTTATTTATCAGTGGAACTTCTCCCAGCAAGGCAATTTAATGATTTCAGGTTGAGTATAACATCTTTAATTGAAAAGAAATGCATTTGATTGACAGTCAGCTGAATATGAGCCAGCAGATTGCCCAGGTGGCCAAGAAGGCCAATAGCATCCTGGCCTGTATCAGGAATGGTGTGGTGAGCAGGACTAGGGAAATAATCCTGCCCCTGTACTCTGGTGTACACTGGTGAGACCTCACCTTGAGTACTGTTTTCAGTTTTGGGCACCTCAGAACAGAAAGGACACTGAGGTTCTGGAGCAGGTCCAAAGAAGGGCAACAAGGTTTGTGAAGGGCTTGGAGAATCAGCCATATGAGGAGCAACTGAAGGAACTGGGGCTATTAAGTCTGGCGAAGAAGAGGCTGAGAGGAGACCCTATTGGTCTCTTCCAATATCTGAAACGTGCTGACAGCAAGAGCGGGGTTGGTCTCTTCTCACTGGTGACAGGATGAGGGGAAATGGCTTCAAGTTGCACCAGGGTAAGTTTGGGTTGGATATCAGGAAACACTTTTCAGAAAGGGTTGTTAAGCACTGGAATAGGCTCCCCAGGGAGGTGGTTGAGTCACCATCCCTGGATGTATTTAAAAACTGTTTGGATGTGGTGCCCAGGGACGTGGTTTAGCGGAGGGTTGTTAGAGTTAGGGTAGTATGGTTAGGTTGTGGTTGGAATCGATGATCTTTGAGGTCTTTTCTAACCTAAGTGATTCTATGATTCCATGATTCCATATTATACTTTTCACTTCTGTGCTTTTCTCCGGTTACTTTGATTTTTTCTGTATGTATCAGAGTAAGAAAAATAAACAGAGACATTGATTAAAGAAAAGAAAATAAAAACACCAAAAAGAGCTAATAGCCCAAATTATTATTTCTTTAATGAAAGAATGATTGAAATTGAGTCATATTTATAGTCACTTTTCCTAAATATTACAACAAAAAAATTTACTAGGTAATTCTATGTGAACAATTATTTTCTGGTAATACTGAAGATCTATTCATGGGAATATTTTAGATATTTTTTCAGACTAAGACTAACTTCAAGTGTTACAACCACCTAAGCAACCCATGAAAAATAAACTAAATTTTCTCAGTGCTTAACTTTAAAATCAGTCACATATCAGTTACATATAAATGCATGCCTAAAATCTTTCTCACAGGAAGAAGCATTTTGTTGATCAGTTATACTGTTCCAAGAAAATGAATACCAGATATGCAAACTGGAATAACTTTAGAGAAGAACATAAAAATGTATTTGGGAACAAAAAAGATTGACTTTCCAGGAAAAGCTTTCCATGCAAAAGCCATTTGATTAAACAACACTGACTACACAACTACCTGTAAGCCTATTGTGCTGTCTGAATTAAGAGCTTACTTTCCAGAGTCCTCCAAGGGGATACAGCTAAAATGATTCATATGAGCAAAGTTATCTCAAACAGGGAAAATCACTGACAGCAAGGATGAAGTGCTAGTAGTCTAAGCAAATAAATAAATAAAACAGAAGACAAAAGGAAGGATCTGTTTTCCTACACAGTGTATCTAAAGGGTCTTCTGTCCTTCACAGCTAAAAGCTAGCTTGGAAAACACTCAAGAATGTACTGTAAGGAACAATAATGTACTAGCCAGAGCTGCAGATGATCTAATAGGCTTGCAATTATGTCTTTACAAAGAACAAGGGCAAAAAGTTACAGCTGATTTTTCAAAAAACAAACAAAACAAAAACTAGGAAGTTAACAGGATTTTACTGGAAGCATTTAACATAAAATATGAACTTCAATACACCAAATTGGTAAAAATACTCAAATGGCAGGGCTTTTTGATACTATTCTAGCTGTCTGAGATACTTTTGTTAATTTTTACTAAGTTCAGAGAATGCCCATCTATGCACACTATGACTCACTCGCAGGAAAAAAATATAACTGCCAGATTACAGCATTACAGAGAGACGACAGCATCGATTTATTTCTCCTCTGTGATTCACACAGTTACAAATCTCAGTGCTTATGGGACAATATATGGCACTTAAGTGAAAACCAATTAATAAAACTGAGAAAAAATCATAAGTTATTTCTAAAACAATGCCACTGCATCTGGCTGGGCACTCTGGAAATAAAGTCAATCCTCTTTTTAAAAGGAGAGGATGGAAACTGACAGTTCTCTACAAATATTCACTCTACTATGACTTCACTAAAGCTTACACAATTTCATTTCATTTTCCAAAATATCAGAGGTAGTTGGAATAATGACAGTACTGCTTAACCACATTGCAGTCCTAACTCTAGCATTCTGAATGGTCAAGCAGTGATGTACTCTCTTTCTGGGCTGACACAATTTGTACAACTGCATTTTTACAGAAGAAGAGGAATGCTCCTCCGAAGCTTAATCATCATCAATAATCAACTGAACAGAAAGCTATTTTGGTTTGACCATAACTCCCAAGCTCTGTTTCCACCTATTCTTATTTAAAGCCTATATTTTCATGATTGCTAGGGAAAGAAAAAATAATTTGAAGAAAAGACTTTGAAGATAATAGTTTAGCTTTGTTAAGCTTTTACTTTAACTATGAAGACAATAATTATCAAAATCTGACAATTACCACAAAAGCTCAGGGAAAATACATGAATTATGTAACAGGACAAATGAGGATCTTTACTTGCAGAACTATTAAAATATTCATGTTCTCACTGGTCTGCTGGACCACTAATTCTACCATTGGTATGTCTCAACATACCATGTCTATATTTTAAAATAGAATAATTCTCAATTTTTAGAAATAATTGCACTTTTTGTATTCAGCGGCTTTTTTTCTTCCTTTCCAACTAACTCTACTTCTAACACAACTCACCACATTTAAATCTATCATCCACTATCCCTAAGAAAATGCCAGCATGTAACTAAGCAACAAAGAAGGATAATTTTTTTTTTTTTTTTTTTTTACGTAATGTGTAGGACAGAGCTCTTTCTTTTAACTAATTATATCTATTGACCTTAAAATGTGGTACTTAGTTGGAAGTGTACAATCTCAATGTTTTCACCTTTAGTTAATGTAGAACTGAAATGTATGACTGATATGAAAAAATCTTAACAAAAATAGAACCTTTGTGGTTTTATTAAGCTAACAAAGATGGCAGGTGCCATAGAATGTACTGGGTTTAAAAGGACCTCAAAGACCACCTAGTTTCAAACCCCTGCTGTAGTCAGGGTCGCTAACCACTAGACCATGCTGCCCAGAGCCACATCCAGCATTGCCTTGAATGCCTCTGGGGATGGGGCATCCACAACCCCCCCTGTAGTATAACTTGCTACAGTTACTAAAATTGATAAGCAATTGCAAATTCAAGTTACAATTGTGTGTAGTTAAAATATCCTCGTCAATTAATCCACAGGACAGAACCATTACTATTAACAGAATACTAAGCTAAAAAGCCCAATGTAGCCCTTTCTTGCTCTCTCTGAAGTTTTTTTTTGTCCAGAATGGACAAAAATGGCACAAAGTAACTTAATGTCCTTTCTAAATCTCAACCAAAACCACATGACTATTAATTACTCAGTCCATAAGCCAATGCTTATTTCATAAACTATTTTATCTTCCCTAACAACAACAACAAAAAAATCCTAAATTTTGTAATCTCTGGGGTATCTTTCTTAATTCTTGATAGCATTTGGGATCCCTCCCAGTTGTATTTTCTGCAGCTACAAAGTCACACTGTGTATCTTCTCTATTTCTACAGGGGGATTTCAAGTTAACATTGCAACCTAAGGACCCAAATATAAAATTTAGACCTATAACTAAGAATTAAAACCTACAGTGATTTAATTTGTAGCATGTGCATGAACTTCTCTTTTCCTGCTTTTTGTATCCAAGTAACCAGCAGAGAATTTTCCTCTTTTCAGAAGAAGCAAATTCTAATTCTAATGAATAACAAAGCACCATCAGAGGCCACATCCTGAAAAATGAAACATGTGTGGTCTCATCTCCCAGCATTTAGCCTGTCTTCTCTCAGCACACCATTGGCACATACACACACCAATGTTTTTTGAATGCAGGTCCGTGGGCTGTTAACAGAATCTTGCTCAGCAAAGCAAATTGGATGACAATGTCTTGGAGGCTTCCAATTAAATTCAAAGATCTGATTAACTTTGTAATGAAATCTTAGACTATTACTATATATTTATTTGCTTTTAATACAGTGTTATTGCAATAAAACAGTTAATCATGAAGACATGTCACATCTGGTATTTTTATTTTAGAGGTACATGTTATTCACCTACTTTCTTCCATACTACAGGAACGTCAGCTTAAAAAAGTAAAAAGAAGGACAAAACGCAGGTGTTTTTCAGATGCATGCTTTAACACACAGTGCTTAGAACTGCGCAATGTATTTTTACATTGTGTACCTATATCCATATTTATATTCTAGCTGCCCTAAAAATCTATGCAGTAAAGTTTGACAGTCAGAAGGTATTAGCTTCTGCAAACTGTTGCAAAGACACACAGGAACACAGATACTGTCCTCTGCTTTATAACAATGCCTACCTCATTTTATTACATCTATATTTTAGCCTGAGACAAAAATACTGTGATTAACATTGATAGAATTCTTACATATTGTTACATTCATAGAATTGATAGAGCTTAATGACTTCCCAATTTCAAATAACAGAAATAAAATCATCTAAATTTCAGAATCTGATATTAGCAGTAAAATGTCTTTTCTCCTCTAGTTTTGCATTTGCAATATATGACTGAGTTTTTAGTACTCACAGGCTTACCATCTGGACCAGGCTGACCAGGATAACCATGATTCCCAGGCTGCCCAGGATCACCCTACAGAGAAGCAGTATGTTAACACACACAAGACATGAAAGAGCATTTTAAAATTAGCGTAGAGTAACCTTAACCCTAATACATCCCATAAAACTGTGGCTGCAATCCCAGGTATCTGCAATTGAGGATTAATTCCTAAAGCAAAAGGGAATTGATTCTGTAACCCCTCCCTGCTAAAACTATCCCTAACTTCAGATGCAGGATGTGGAGAAGGAAGCCCATGCTCACTGTTACAGTACAGGTTAGATCTATCATATCATCTTCAAGATTTTCAACATCATCAGCAACAAAAAAACAAACAAAAAAAACAACCTAGAACAGTTTTGATCAAGTAAATGTAATCAAATCTCTATTAAAACCTTGTTATTCTAGCAGTTCTACTCTGAAGAAAATTCTCACCTGTTTAGAAAAGGTTTGGTTGCATCTAGGTTTTAAAGTATAGCATTGGAAAGGCAAGAGCTAAGATTAAATCCTGATAAATAAACTCTTCAGACAATGCTGTCTTAAAAAAAAATATTTTTTTTTTAAAGATTTCTTCTTACAAGGCCTTTGCAATTATTTTTATAACCTCTGTTAAGACCACAGTAAAGGAAAAGAAAACAATTTCTCAGACATCATGTTTATTGTCAGAGAGCAAGAATACATCTTCCTACTTAATATATCCTCTTAATGTATTTAAGTTCTCTGTTTATTTTACTAACAGACTTGATCTGGACTTGAAAAATCCATTAAAGCCTCAGTCAAGAAAACATTTAACTCTTGCACAAGCATTAAGCAAGTACAATTTTCCTCAGTCTGATGCATCAATAGACCTTCAGGTCAGCTACAATTACAGAATTGTTATAAACAGGGAGAACACCAGGAGAGAAATAGGAAACAAGCTTTCAGTGTGAAAAAGAGCATATTTTCACATATAAGCCACAGAAAAGTCATGCTGAGCTAAACGGGAAAGGATATAGAATAGCATCTCTTTAAAAAGCCACTGAGTGTAACAGTTATAATTTTCTAAATCAACAGTACATTCTCTGGAATGATTATTGACCAAATTAGAGTCCAGGTTTGAGACCCAAGAGAAAATAAATTTGCTCTCAAGCACACTACCAAAACTAAGAAATGTTATGCCTTTGTCCTGAAAAAGCTAAGATATAATTTATTTGTATTTGAAAATTTATAAATCAATTTTATTGTATTCCATTAATATCACAAACACACAAATTAAGATTAAATCTATAAGCTTCAAAGCCCAGAATAGTTAAGAAATACTGTAACCGAGATAATCTATAAATCTTAAATTGGCTTCCTTTTCATTCTTCCTGCAGTCTTTTGGTTTGGGCACCATCCTGTTATCTATATTATTATCTCAAATAGTACACAGCAATGCAATTGGAAGATGATACATGAAACAGATGCTTAATTAAAATTATATAGGTCACCTTAGTTTTGATATTTCATACTCTTCCATGCTTTACAGGATGTGGCTTTCAAAAATTTTTGTTATAAATATTTTCTTTGGTTTTTACTCTAATATGTTGAAGGAGAAATAAAGAGAAAAACTCACCACAAACATTCTATTACATGAAATAACAATTGCCTCCAGCATGTGGTTTCCAATTCCCTGATTAGAAATCATTATCACTATAGTGAACTGTCCTCTTACATGAGGTAGCTGCAGCAGACTGTTACCACTTAAATTATGAAATTATTTCCCTTAAATCATTTGCTTAATGACAGATAAGCTGTTTGGGATATTCTTGTCAACCCATATGTGGAAAGCAAGTAACTGGGGACAGCACTGCTTACCACTGTATTTGGGGAAGATAGGGCAGCAAAACAGATGTGATGTGAGGCTGAAACGTTAGGTGTCTAAGACTTAGGACTAGTTCACACCTTTATCCTGACTATCAGTGGTCAGGATGAGACTAGGAGGGAAAAAAAAAAAAAAAAAAACCACAGCGTACACTCAAGAAGAAAGAATGGAAACTTACTTTGGGGCCTGGAGGTCCTTGTTTCCCTGGAGGGCATATACAGGGGGCAGGTGTTGAGCCTACATCACTTGGGCCATTCATGCACTACCAAGAGGAAAAACAACCATCAAAACACGTGCCAAAACCACAAAACAAACATATAATATTATGTGAGGCTGACTTTCCGTAGGTTGCATAGGTCCTGTTTTTCACTCTTTTGTTCAGGTGGAATTTTTGCTCACAAGAACACTGCCCTCCTACTACTCTGCATCCACAAATCCATCAGTTTACAAGGAAGAAAATAAAAAAGTAAATACTAATACCCCATGATAACTTTATTTGCTTTTCCACAGATCTTTCATCAAGCAGTTCGGAAACCTTCTATCTGGCAACACACAAAACTGTTTTCCTAAACTAACTGATATTCATAATTTGAACTGTGAACACTTATCAAATACACCTATTTAACAGAAGTTTGCAAAAAGAATCTAACAAATAATACATATAATACATATAGCATAGTGACTGCAACTGACTGGTATGCGACTGTGTAACAAGCCAGAAAAGAATGTAAAACCCAGATCTCTCACATTGCGGATGCTTGGCCAGCTACTAAGCCACTTCAGGAAAGGCAGGCTGCTACGACTGATTCCTACCTGGAACCCCAGGAGTGCTCATCATCATGGTTACGGGAATTCCCCCAAACTACACCATTTACTGGGGAAAAAATCAGGCTGCTTATACTAATAAATGTCAGAAAACTGTTTTTCAGTTTGTTCATGGAGCATCACTCTATTAATGGAAATATAGAATTTTTGAGCTCAGTAAATTTCTGTTTGTTCCTTAAAACGGAGAGTATATTCCCTATAAGTTATAAAAAGTCATATACTACCTTAAAGTGAGTTTGAGTAGGTTAGGATTGTGCCTACCTCTCCATTCTGAAACAAGAAGAAACATAATTTAAGAATAAAACAATACTTCATAAAAAAAAAAATCCATTCATTTGTAAACATCATCAAAACCAGTCATAAATTTGAAGTGGAAAATGCCAAGCATCTATCACCCAAAATTCCAGACTTTCTCAAGTTTGTGTGCAGCTGCTGTCAACAGACATGATGCTTAGTATCATTTATTGGTCTTTAAACAAGAGTTGTCAGTAGCAATTTTTAAAAGGCATGACAAAACTAAAATTAAAACTGGACGATGTAAATAATTATTTACTGAATGTTCTGTATGTTACTGTATGTTCTGAATGTACTGAATGACTTGGTTCAAATCTCTTGCCAGGAGTAACTTCTCATCAAAAGAATACTCTGCTTATTCATTCATGACCAATAATTTCCTAAAATCTCCTAAAATTTCTAAAATCTCTGATTTCTGCCCCAATTCAGCACCTGGGAAAATGCACAGCAGTACAGAGCCAAAGCTGTCTTTCTCCAACATGATTTCCTGTGTGACTGAATAGTATCTGTAGTATCATAGAAAAATCCCCACGTTTTAGCACTACAAGCATGAAATTGTCTGTTTTAACAATTTAGTAGCCACCATTACCTGCAACACATACAGGATGCACACAGTTATCACAGTCTTTATACACAGTGAAAACAGGTTCCTCTGAATTCAATCTTCCTCTCAGGCAAACTCTAGAGAAGATTGATTTTCCCCAAGGATCGTAGTGGGAGTTTGAAATTATTCTAAAGCCATGTGCCTCGGGGAGAGGGGATGAATTCAGGCTGTAAATATTACATACAGCCCCGGCTTAGTTCAGGAGCTCTGACACAACCGCACTTTGATGGAATACAACCACAAACCACATATGTCTCCAACTTTCATTACCTCTTTGGAGACCATCCAAAAATCTTTATTTCTTGAAGGAGTCCAGAATTTCATGGGTGAAGCCCAAATTTAATTTACAACAGTACATGAAACTGCCAAAATATGAGCCTTATGCTCAGACATATTGCCAAGTTGAAGAGAATGCAAAATATGACAGATTTTTCAGTGTGCTTTTTTTTTTTTTTAAGGGTTATCTTTCCTTTTTCCTCATTTATTTTTATATCCTACTTATACTATGCAAAGAGAAGGAGGATAGGTGGTGCATGAAATAGTGAAATAATTAAGTTTGCTTCATATTTAAAGCTAACTTTAAAAGTTCAACTACAAAAGTGATCCTGAGTTCACTATTTCCTGACACATACTCAGATTTCAGAATAGTTAGCCACCTAGCCACTTTCTTATTTCCTAAACCAAAGTTGTCAGTTCTGGAAAGGTTTTAATGCAGGTGCTGATGACAACAGACATGCTGGCCCTAATTGAATAGGAGCCAAACACATTAGCTGTGGGTCTATGCAAATATGGCCAAAAATGAAGTATCTGGATGTTGAAGATTCACAGGCTCTATTCTCAAGTTGGCAAGATGGTACTGATATACTGAATCACAACATGCAGAATATAGTTTTTCATGCACACCAACTACTGTTCGCTCAGGTGGGTTTAGGCACCAAAGGAAGGATGACATTTTGAAGGAAACTGTAGATTATAAGCCAAACTCTTGCAAATATTTGGGGATGGGATTTACATGCTTTTGAAAAGCTGGCCACAGCTGTGAGCCACAAACACTTTTTCTAATTTGTTTGCATGTGTTTTACATGTCTTCAAATCATTAAGTAAGAGAGAAAAGAAAGAATCAAAGGAGTACCACAGACTTCCTAATTACATATAAGAATTCTGTAATACTGAACTGCATTTTACTTTTGTCTTACCAATAAAATACTTCTTAAAATCTTGGCTTCGTGTCAGCCATTGGGATTTTAAAATCAGACTTCAGCATATGTATTTCTGATATGAAAAGGCGATTAAGAACTATAGGTTTGTTGACTACATACAGAATTTTCAAAGAGCAATTAGCAAAAAGATATAATTACTAGATAAGATAAAAAGTTACGCTTAAAGTGTTTTGCACTGTCACAATCAAGGTTTTATTAACTTGTAATGTTCAAAATGTTGAAAAAAAAAAACTGAAAATTCTTGAAAAAAAACCCTGAAAACTCTGAGATTCTTCTATACTGCTGTTACAAACTGTCAAATGTTCTAAATGAAAAAAGGCTTCTACAATATGTCTGTGCAAAACTAAGCCTGAAAGTGGACAAATTCTGGGTCACTTGATACTGCAGAGTCTTAAGGCATCTTCAAACAATGTGTAAAAAAGCCAAGTAGTTCAGAAAAGTTCATTTATTGTACTCACAAATCCTGGGATCTCACAGACTGTTTCTCGATTATTTTGCTCTGGGTCACAGTAGATTCGCAGTTTTTGTAAATCAAACTGTAATTTAAGACATAAAACACAGTTTTAGAAAAAGCATTAATAGTCTGACACTATATGTTTAAACAAGATTCTTCTTTATATCCTCCACAGGTTTAAAAAATGGACATAATGTTAAAAGCAACTGAAAATGATAGCTCTATGTATCGACTAGAGTTAAAAATCAATGAAAGACATAGGACTACTTTAAGTGAGGCTTCTTACAATGATTCATACACGCTACCAATCCAACATTCTGTAACAAAATTATTTAAAGAAAAAGAATTAAAAAAAAAATTTTGTTTTCTGAAATACTAGAAATAAGCACCTTCAGTCCTTGCTAATATATCCAAACACACACAGCACCAACTATACCAGCTGATAATACCATTTGGAAACAGTTACAACAATTCAAGTATTAGAATGAATGATCTTGAAAGTCTTTTCCAACTCTGGTGATTCTATGATTCTAATTAAAACCAACACTTTACTTTTTACCACAGTCCTGCTTAGATATGTCTAACTGACCTGCCTCTTCTAGATTACAGATTACTGTATTGCGGCGAAGAATCAGAAAGCATTCCTGGAATACACCTGGAATAATTTAGAGTTTAGATGTATAATGTAAAATTATAAGAAGAAGCCAACAGAAACACTGGCAACAGGTATGCAAAAATTTGTGTCATTCTGCTCTGTCACTGTAGGGAAACAAAAGCACTGAAGCCAGCTTTTCTAGCGTGAAGCTATCATGGCCACAAGGAGAAAAAACCCCAATCACACTTAACAGATGCTAAGTTTGACAAGTAGGGGGAAGACAGAAGAGAATATCAGGTCTGTTAATACCATTCATAGCAATGTGTGTGTTCAAATTTAAAATGCATTAACTAGAATCTACAACATGTCAGCATGTACTCAAATTCATTATCATAATACTGAAAGGGACATAAGCCAGTTAGACCCTAATTAGATGGAGAACACCTGCAAAATATCACTAGAAAACATCTGAATCATAGCAGCCTAAGAAAATTCACATAAAGGTTTCTGAATAATCTTATATCATACTCTGTATCCAACTCCAATTGATTGCCTTTTTAAAGGATTACAAAATACCTCTTCACTGAAGAAGGCAAATTCATTAAAACATTTCTAATCATAGTTTAAATAGATATATTCTACCAAAGTTTGACTGATAATGCCTTGCAGAATATGTCACAGCCTGAGAAACTGGAGAAAAATACCTTTTTTAGATTTTTTTTTTTTTTGTAGATACAAAATTGTAACGTGAGGCAGATTTTCCATTTCTTTTCTAGTTCACTATGGAGAGATTATCTGATACAGCTCTACATCCCTAACATGTTTTTGTTGTTATTTGCAAAAAATATAATGGAAAATAAAATTCTTCGACTGAAAAACTGTATTCCTGAGAAATCTATGAAATCCAATTCTGCAGAGACAAAAAAAAAAAAAAAAAAGGTACAACAAACAATTCTAAAATCCTAGAACATACAAAACTATAAGAATGGGCAAAGCCTGCACTGACAGGGAAAATGTGTGAGACTATTGATTAAAATTCCAAAATCTCAATGTCCCTTGAAATGCATACCAGAAATCCATGGGAAGCATTCACTGTTATTCATAAAGATGAACATTACTATACAAACTATACTTCTAACAAAAATGCTGAGTCACACATGCAGAATGTCATCCAAGTTTCCATGTACAGTTTTAGAATAGGGTAATAATAGCACTGAACTCTGGCTGCAAATGCACAAAACTGAGAGTAACTGATTAACAGCATCTGAATAGTGTTAACAAAGATGATGCAGAACACATTAATGTATTTTAATAGGGATAGTAAGGGTCATGAAATTAAACACTGGAGCATGAAAAAAGATAATTATGGCTTGCAAAATACGCAGAAAAATTCTGCCAACTTGTTTAATTCAGCATTTCTTCATATTGCTTCCTTTACTGACAATCTAATTATCAATGTTTTTATCCCTTTGCTCACATAGTTACAAATGCAAGGAAACAATCTATTTTGTCATCATCTGGAACAATGTCGACATGACAGTCCTCACCACTGCTCTACACATCCTTTACCCATATAGCCTGATGTTACCAGCTTGTTGGTGTCTGCATACACCTGAAGGCAAGAGGAATATAGCATTCCTCAGAGTAGAGAAAAACAATACAATGGTTTCAGTGCTTTTTTCCCAGCACAGCAGTCAAATAGTGCTCCCTTGTGCACCCAATATTTGCAGCGCAACATAGCCAGCGTTGACAGGCTTCATACTTTCTGCATACAGCTAGCAATGGGAAAATTTTTCTTCCTCTCCCAGTTGTGTTGACATTGCTCACACAATGATAGATGAAAATTACAAGTGTATTACTGTGTTTTTAACATAAGCATACCTGTACAGTTTCCTCCTTTCCAGAATACTTTCCTATTTGGGTTAGTCCACTGATGTAAATACCTAAAACAGGATGTAACGGCTTTGTTTCAATTTCTTGGTCATCTATATACAAAGTTACAAAGTCTTCTGTAACTAAGAGACGAATTTGATGCCAGCCTTCATCAAACAATGTCTAAAAGAGTGAAGAAAAAGGAAACGTTTAAAACAAAATTACTTTTAAGTGACAAAAAAAACTCATATTGAACACTTCAGCTAACAGCTAACGGTTGAGATTTTTCCAGGATTTGCCATACAAAAGTATTTACAATTGCACAGGCAAAGAAGGTTATTAATCAAGCAATACTATAGCTGAGAAAATTATACTTGCTAATAAATAGTCCATGCCTCAGAATTATTTTAAAACCAAACAAATATTTTCAGTCTAACTTGGAATACATTGAGACTTATCTTTGTTGCAAATATGAAGCCTGAGATGCAATTTTTTCAGTAGAGGTATAATGGCTTGAGTACTTCAGATCTTAAATTGTAGTATAAATAAATTGGCACTTGATCTTTTACAGAGAAATTTTAAAGACATGATATTGGCAGAAGGAATCACAACAGTCCAAAAAAAAAAAAAAAAAAAAAAAGACAACTATTAAATTCATCATATCACAGAACCTCATCTTAAGATTTAAACAAATTTACATAGATAACAAAATGAGAGAGAGCTTTACAGAAGTATTTATCACTTCTACCTAAGAGAAGAAATTCAACATAAGAAGAAACGCCATCTTGTTTCTTTGCCTTAATATCAAGAACTATTTTTCTTTTTTGCCTAGCCTAGACTAGATGTTCACCTTCCATGTAACTAAATTTACAAAATTCATCCCACAGTAAGTTCATATAAATAACAGTAATTTAAACATACATCTCTCATTATGTATCTTTACTAACTTTTGCAGGCATGAAGAGAAATTAATTTCACTTCACTTAGTACATTTGTAACTCCAAATCTAATGCCTCCTATTTATTTCCATGGAAACTACAACAAATGCAAGGAGCACAGTATGACTACTTCTTGAAGCATATTCTCAGCTACAAAACACACTTTTTCAACAAAGCCACCAGCATTAGCTATGCATTTTTGCCAGCAATGAACAAGAGCCTGCATGGTGTGCTTGTAAAAATCTGCACCAGTGGAGGTGACCCACTTTTGTTGCCACCACTGCTGAAACGCATCACCCACTGCCCCACTGTGCTCACATCCACTGTTTGGACTCTATCAATGTTCAACAAGCATTGATGAACATCAATGGGTGCCATTTTATCCTCACAGAGGAATTCAACAACACACTTTTGCTTCACAGACACTTTCCTTGCAGATTGCCCTTCTGTCAGACTCCCCCCCTCCTGCCATCTGCTGCACAGCAACAAAATGGAATGGAATATTATTGGGAAGATTCAGACACTAACACCATACTACCAACATCTGCCTTTGACTTTGCGGTCCAACATGGTAAAATAGAAGGCACCATCATCATTAAAAAGTACAAATACCTAGGGCTGCAGAAAGTGTTTTTTATCCCCTGTAGATACCCAAAACCTTACAAATAACACATCAGATTTGCCTATAAATGAGATTTCCAGCAATCTCAGGTAAATCAAGGCAGAGCAAAATTGGAATGAAAAAGCAAAATTCTTCATTCAATAACAGAATAAAATATTTCCCAACAAAAGCCTTGTGGCTAAGACCTTCTCTTAGACATTAGACCTCCTTTCTCTGAAGATTTATGTTCCAAATTCCTTTAGCCTCATTTGGAGTAAGAATTCAAATGCAGGCCTTCGCTTCCCAGAAAGTCAGAATCCACTTGGCAACTCAGAGATCCAATGGTAAAACTTTCCTATTTTTTTTTTCCCAAAGTGTCCCTCTTTCTTGAATTAAATAATATTCCCTGAGCCAGGAACAGGAATCACCAGGCTGTGTATTCCTACATGGGTAGGAAACAAGAGTGGAGACATTTAATCTCTTTCATGCACCCTAGTTCATCTTTCTCACAGTTGTGAATACTCCACTGGAAATTAATGAAAAAAAGACTGAGAGGAAATTTACAGAATACAGTAAGAAACAATAGAAATGGTTTGCACAAAGAGGGGAATCCCTTTAGTGAGAAAAACAAGCAGCTGACAGGAATTTTTATTCAATAGAGAACTAAACAAATTCAGACTGAACTTACTTTTGTACAGTGCTTTTCTGTAAGTAACTCATTTCATTATGTGTTTACAAGGAATTAAAGATGCTTAACAAACAAACTCTCACTAAAAATGGACTACTCTCATTCTCACCTTCTAGCCTCTATATCAAAGGCAGAAAACACTCTCCAGCATATGTTAAGACAAGAGCTGCATGCAAATAATTCTCTGTGATCTTCACAATTACCTGCTAGAAACTACTGAGTAAAAAGCACCTGCAAAGCAGACACTATGGGTGCTCTGGAAATATGAGTGAAGTACACACCATCCATTTTTTAATGTCTTAGCAGCCAATAATAAGAATCAGGCATTTAAAAAAAACAACTCAAAGTACAAAGGAAAAATGCAGGTTTAAATAAGTATTCCAGCATGATGCTGACCTATTTCTTACCTTTACACGAGGCGCAGCAAAAGTAATAACCTGCGTGCCATTTATTAAACTTGTTGTAGTGAATGATAACGTCTTCTCTTCTCCATTAACTGTGACTGCTATCTGTGGTCTCTTATCCAGGCTTAGAACTCTCCACAAATCCCACGTCTTTTTTACTTTAAATCTTTGAGTGGAAACAAACACATAGGATGGAGGCAGACCTTCTGGAAACACATTCCTAAATAAGGCAGTGGAAAATAGAAAGGACAGTACATGAGTACTTATATAAATCTTAAGTTTCTCTCACTTTAAAGAAACAAACATAAAAATATTACTAGATTTATAACCTTATTTATAAATGTAAATACCTTGTCAACTCTGACAGGTCAACACGGGAGGTTACTTCGTAAGCTTTAGCATTAGTAGTTGGTATTTGAATTCTCTTTTTAACCTTTTTCTTCACACCTAGTCCTACAAGAATGTCAAATCCTTTTTCATCTCGAGCTGCCACTGGAATTCTTGTTGGGCAAACAGATTCTGCAGAGTAAGAAATGCATACACGGTTAAAAATACAATTTAAAACTTTCAAAAGCTAACCTCTCATCCACCTCACCTTTGTAGCTGTCTTCCAACAAATAAAAAAGAAACTTAAAGCTGCTGCTGAAATACAAGAGAGAGACAATATGCAGAATCCTCTGAGACTTAAAGTGAGTACACAGAGATGTCACTTTTTACTGCAACTACAGACTGTTGTTTTGATTTGTGACTAATTATAGTTATACAGCATTAGAATATTTGTCTAATAAAAACATTTGACTTATATTTTAAAATTAATGGTCTCAAAATGCTACAATAAATTGTATCATGGAATCATTGAACAGGTTAGGTTGGAATAGACCTTAAAGATAATTCAGTTCCAAGACCTGATGTGGGCAGGGACACCTCCCACTTGAGCAGGTTGCCCAAAGCCCCATCAATTCTGGCCTTGAATACCTTCAGGGCCTCCACAAACTCTCCAAGCAAACAGTCCCAGTGTCTCACCGCTCACTGAATAAAGAATGTTCTCCTCTTTTAGACTGAGATATTCCCCTTGTCCTATCACTATCAGACCATGTAAGAAGTCCATTCCTTTCCTGTTTATGAGCACCTTTCAAATACAGAAAGGCCACAATTTGGACTCCCCCGAGCCTTCTCTTCTCCAGGCTGAAGAAGTCCAGCTCTCAGGGCCTCTCTTCGTAGATGTGCTCCAGTCCTCTGACCATCTTCCTTGCCTCCTCTAGACCCATCCCAACAGCTCTGCATCCCCAGGCCTTAATGCAGTACTTCAGATGAGACCTCACAGGGCAAAGCAGAGAGGGATGATTCTCTTCCTCCTGACCACCAATTGCTCAGGATGCAATCACACTTCTGGGTTGCAAGCACACACTGCTGGCCCATGTTGAGCTTTTTGTCCACCAGAATCCCCAAGTGCTTCTCCGTAGGGCTGCCCTCAATGACTTCTTCTCCTACTCTGCACATGTACCTGTGATTTCCCTGACCCAAGCGCAGCACCTTGGATTTGGCCCTGCTGAACTCATTAGGTTCTCATGGGTCCACTCTTCAGGCTTACCCAGTTCCCCTGGGATGGTATCCCTCCCTTCTGGTCTATCATGCACCACTCAGTTTGGTGTCAAAATAGATGTTAATTTATCTACTGCATTAACAATTTAGATTAATTCAGTCTCTTTCCTATAGGAATCTATATAAAATCATTGGAAGGGAACAAGATATAATTGTAGGCTGCTGCGCTGTTGTGACTGGGACTGTGAGCTGGAAAAATCCAGTGGAAGACAGCTCACTTAGACTGAAAATTGATAAAGTTACAATTATTTACCCTTTTTTTTTTTTTTTCCATCTAACCTACTTTATTACACTGGTATCTCCTTGATGCTGCACAAACACTGCATGGTATTCTTTCCATGGAAACTAAAGTAAGATTAATGTTATTTGTTTAATCTTTTCTTACATAAAATCAATACTAGGCAGCAAAATTAAAATGTTTTAAAAATGTGCAAGACAGAAAAGTGAAATTTAATTCTAAAGCTAATATTGAATTATGGCATAAAATGAATTAAAAGATCACAAATGCTTCATTATATTAAAATCATGCTAAACTATCTATGTTTTCATCACTCATTTTCTGTTTATTCTGAAACATCTTTTCATAGAAAAAAAAAAAAAAATTTGGAATAAGTTCCAAAGGAGAGGTGGAGAGTTCTCTCATCTCCATCATGGTGGAGGGGCTGAAAAACTCAGGTTTCAGTGCCAGGGAATTATCCACTCAAAGGTTTAGAATGGCATTTCTTTATAATACAAGCAACATCACACAGCTTCTCTTTTTAGCGTTTGCAAGGGCAATCAGAAGCTATCTCCATTCTGGTGGAGAAAATGGAATACATACCTGTCAGTAAAATCTTGAGCTAGAGTGTCTGCACAAACTATAACAGGAAAGGACAATAAACCCCAACAGGATGTGCCACAACTGCCTGGAGAAGCAGCAAGAAACTGCATGCAAACTCCTTGGATTTCTTTTTCTCTCCATAGCAAAATGCCACCAGAGTTCCTCCAAAAATATACATATTACAAGTTATCTGCCTGGTTTAATAAAAAAAGGACTGTGATAACTCCCTGCTTAAATAAAGGAAACAATAGTGTTTACCTTCTGAATGCTACAGTGAAAAAGATAGAAAAAGAAAAATACAACATTGCTTTCCTTCTTATTTACCTCAAAAAACAGATGTAGGATTTCAGTCAACAAAATAACATTTTATTCTTCAGGATTATTCACAGTATTTAGAAAAAGTTTCCATGATACTGCTACATGTGTCATTCTCTAAAGCTGAATAATGGTCATATTGTTATTAATACAGATTGTAAACAACCACATACACTGATAGATAACAAATGCATAAATCTCTTCTCAGTCACAGTATTAGAAATTTACTGTAAAAACAAAAGATGCATAAATTAGATTACTTTATGTGAGAGGGTCATCATTCTGAATCAAACAATTATAAATTAAGCATGTGCAAAACTGTACATTAAAAAACTACTGTTTATTTACAGTGGGATGTTGCAGAACTACATAATAACATTCACAGTAAGGCTGATCTTTAGGTTTTCTGGACCACCTTCTGGCAGGACTACTTTGACAGTAACTGGGCCATTACCGAGGATCCAGAAGTTAAGAGAGAAGTGAGCTGTCTTCCACTGGATTTTTCCAGCTCACAGTCCCAGTCACAACAATGCAGCAGCCTACAATTATATCTTGTTCCCTTCCAATGATTTTATATAGATTCCTGATACTTTATTTTTCACTCCTGAAGGATGAAAAAGCTTTTAGATGTTAAATCCCATTATTTGCCTCTGAGGTTTGCATTGGCTATTATTTTTACATCCGTTTTTGACACACAATCTCTTCTGAATTTTGACTGGAGAATATTAACAATACAGAAACACTCAATATCTGTAATAAGAAATCTTAAATATTTGGGGATGCTTTTAGCCTTATCTGCCTTTCAGAAACTCCTGGTCTTTTCTGAAAGACAGGATCAGCAGCTGTTTTCACCCTGGCATACTCTGAAACAAACACTAGAGTTTCCAGAAGACACCACAGCCCTCCTCCCACAAGGCACTTCATATCAGCACTACTTGCCACAAAACCCACCAAACCTCAACCTTCCTTTTTACAAAGTGGAAATACTGCACCCTATGCTCTTGTGTTCATTAAATAACAAGCTTAGAAACACTATAGAGTAAAGGCTAGCATTTCTTTAGACATTAAAACAAAGATGATTCAATCAAAACTGCAAAACTTTGTGATCAACCACATGGAACTTTCTCAGCCAAATCACGGCTGCTTTGCCCTCATGGGACTTCCCTCTCTCAGAATCAAGATCCAACTTAACAATATGAAGAAAATAATCCATTATTCATGTATAAAATTTTCCCAGCTAGCTAGTCTTTGAGTTCACCTGTTAAAAACATTGCAGGTAGAAACAAAGCTGCCAACTGGCTCTGACCACTCTTCACAAGAGGCATCCCTGAATGCCACTGTTTTGCACATGTAGTCAGCAGTCACAATTTAGTACTGCAAGAGTTGAGTCAAATACTGCATTTGAATTTTAAGCACACTAGCTAACTTGCATTGTAGAATTATTTAGATTAGAAATGACCTCTCAGATCATCACATCCAAGCATCCACCTAGCACTAAAAAATCCACTGCTAAACGACATCACTAGATGTAATCCTGAAAGCAGAACATTTATCTTGACAAAATATAGTGGTTATTTAAAGAAAATATTGTGCTTATTTTAGGAAAACTGCCCCTGCATGAATTTTTATTAAAGAATTCAGCTGCTCTTAGTTGATTTAACTTTTGGACTGACTTGACTTTACTACATCAGCCGGATGGAATTATGATTTTCATAACATTATCAAGAAATAAACACCATTAATCTCAACATAAATAATACTTTTTTTTTTTTCAATGAAGTCAATACTCCACGCGAGAACAAATGAAAACTATTTTTTGCTCTTATTAAGTGCAGAAATATGGTACAACTGAAATACGACTTCTACCAATTCTTAGTAATAGAACACATACTACATAGCACAGATGCATATTAACTGGCCTGAGTGCCAGGCTTTCAGAAGAAATTTGCTTGCTTTTTCACGTAGAGGAAATACATTAATTTTTTTTTTATAAAGTTATGAGAAAACTCCATGCAATAGCACTGCTGCAGCATTCTAAAACTAAAAAGTCATTTTATAGTGTTGGTCTTGGCTAATCCCTCTACAAAATCCTTTTTACAAAGATCAGCTTGTTACAATTCCAGACACCTCTGCCAACAGTCTCTCCTCTTTTTTTTTTTCTTTCTTTTTTTTTTTCCCCAACACATGCTTGTAGAAGAACTCTTGTTTGGAATAATAGGCCATCCTTTCAACTATCAAGAAGAAATGCTGAAAGGTGGACAAGCATCAGCTGCACCAAGGAAAAGAGATGAAGTAAGCTCTATATCCTCAGCATTCTGAGAATTGCTCAAATAATTCAGTGTTTCTAAACTTTATCAATGCAAAAAATTAGGCACTTAGGGCAAAATTCTACATGCTGAAATTAAATTCACAGTGTTTGTTTGGCAGAGAAATAACACTTCAGGAGAGATTTCTGCAAGCATGATCAAAAAGAAAAATCATAGGAAAGGTTATCAAGAGCCTTAGGGTAAATGTATCATGAATTCTGCTTGTGAAAGAAATCAGTGTGGGTACAGAACTCCATTCCGCACACCTTCTAAAACATACTATGATTGCTTACCTTCACAGAGCTTTTGCTTTATAACTTCTTTAATTCTTGATATTGCAATATAATCTTCAACATAAAATACGTAAGTTGATGAAGGCTTGTTAGCAATAGCTTTAAGTTCATCCTCCTCAATTTCTGAGCCAACACCAATTGCAAACAAAGTGATTTTATTTTTCCTTGCTTCTGCTGCTACATCTTTAACTTCATCTTGGGATTTTCCATCAGTGAGAACAACTGCTATTTTTGTTAAAAATCTTGAAGATTTTGCAAAAAGATGGTCATAGGCAAACTGAATAGCTCTTCCTGTTCTTGTATTTCCTCCCAAGT
This sequence comes from Oreortyx pictus, assembly GCA_036925125.1. Lineage (NCBI taxonomy): Eukaryota > Metazoa > Chordata > Aves > Galliformes > Odontophoridae > Oreortyx > Oreortyx pictus. The sequence continues at coordinate 83,783,840 of JAUPFR010000002.1, read as the reverse complement.
AGTGTATGGATTCCATTTCCCTGATAAGATTTTCAGTGGATTCATGAGTTCCTAGAGGGATTTCAAGTACAGGGTAATCACTGTACTGGACAACTCCAACTTGAATAAATTTTGGCCCTATGTCAAAATTTCTTGTAATATTGACAAGCCATCTTTTGATTATTTCAAAGTTTTCTGGGCCAACACTGTAAGAGCCATCTAAGATAAAGACTAAATCAGCCGGAGCAGTTCTGCAACCTAAAAAGAACAAAAAAATGAAACAAACATTTTAGTGAACTCATCTGCTTTCCTCTTCCACAGGAAATTATTCTTTCATATCAATTAACTGTTTTTATTTGAATCTGTATCAAAATAAATACATGTCATTGAACAAGAAAAGTCAGCTGAGTTTGTTAGAGAAAAGATCATTTCTGTAAGCCACACAGATCCAATTTAGACTCTGAAAACTATACCATTTTCTGTTTTGTACATTATCACCAGAAATGACTATGAAACACTCTGGAAATCAGTTCCTTAGCTGCCAATTGCAATTCATGCAATCAGTGGAGAGGAATTTATTTATTTTTATTCCATATCTCTTTTTCTGCACAGATAACAAACAGAAAAACTCATTTTCATTAGCAAACCAAAACACACTGAAGAGCAACTCCAGAATTCCACAGTAACATCCACTCCTACAAATACATTTTAATGGACTTCTACTACTTGGCACTTTTAAAACTTGCTATAAAGCCCTGAGTCACAACTGAATGCTGCTAATAGCACATCTTTATTTTAATAGAAGAAAAATATTCAGTTAATCAGCTCTAAATCCATAGTAAGTTCATCTAATTGTTTAGCAAATACGATACACTCTACTTATAAACGTCATCATAACTGCATGATGACTTAGGAATGGATTCAGCACTCCCAGCTGTAGCCACCCATACACTGACCTCACAGATCAAATTGGTCCTGTTTTTGGGACCAATTGGTCAGCCCTATCCACAGTATATGCACATCCTCAAATGGAAGGAATAACTCTGGAGGGGAAAGACAGCTTCTATCCATTATGCAAGCAGAGAAGATAACCGATATACAAGGCACCAAGCAGATGGCCAAAATCAGGAGAGATTCATTTGATCCCATTGCACATGGAGCCTCACAGGTTGATCTGGATTACCATGCCTTCTGTTTCGTGAAAGGCTCCAACTTCACATTAGGTAGGGTAACATTCCCTTGTCCTGACTTCTGCCTATGGAAATTCCTTGTCAGATTTCATTTGCTTTGAAAGCAAGTGGCCACAGTTTGCTGAATAAACATTTCTGCAGGACAGGTGGTGACAAAGAAAAAAGATGCTGGGAGAAGGAGCAAGAGGCAAGCACAGTGTGATTCTTCAGAGGACAAAATAGTCAGGTCAAGGGACAAAAATACACAGAGTAATTTGGTTAGACTTTGGATAGCACTGGACTCTGCCCTCTGGGGCTTATATATATATATATATATATGCACATATATGTTATCCCTTATCTGAAATACAAAAATTACATCTTACTTGCTCTTGTTTCCCCATCTTCAGCTGAGATGTAATCATGAAGTACCAGAATTAATAGTGTCTGAAAAAGTCTTACAAGCTGTGCCATGTGTATTATATTTCCAAAGTCTTGAGGTTAAACTAGAAAGGGAAGAAACAAAGAAGATACGTCATTACAGTACAAAACAAATGCAAACCTTTATGTTTTAAAACCTGTGCATAAAGAACAATTTTCAATAGAATCTGCAGGCTCTGACATAAAGCTAGTCTGCAATGGACCTCAGACCCAAAAAGTCTCAGTCAGGCAAAAATTAATGGCATAGCCCTCATATGTCCCTACTGGTCACCTCTCATCAAGCTGCCCTAAAACTCTGCAAAACAAAAGTTCCAGAAGATGAAAAAAAAAAAAAAATGCTAACAAGATTTCATGGCCTCCACCCCATCTATCCAAACTACTTCTGCTCACCATGAGGCCGTGGCCTCTCAAACTAGGGCATATCTAAACTCCTTGCTCCACTCAATAATTCTGCCTTCACAAGACATCAGGCATGAATGTGTAGGAAGCACATGAGGAAACTGTAGGGCATGCATAATATGTATCTCATTTCCCTGTGAAAATTTCACAGCAGCCTTTAGTGTAACTATCCTTGAAAGACAATAAAGTCACTGAACTATTACATAAGAGCAAGATTTCTTGTGGTGAAAACTATGCTCACATTTGAGATATTTCTTAAAAAGGATCAGCAGAATAATTGCTGAAATGAGCTTGTCTGATTTGCGGAATTAAACTGTATTTCCTCTGTGGAAAATTTTTTCCATCTCTTTGACAGTCCTTCTGTATTTCATTTACAACAAAACCTGAAAAATATAAAATACTGAACCTAAAGTATAAAGCCAGATTAAGTACTTAGAAGTCCAAAGCAGACACACTAATAGAAACCAAAACTGAAAGGATAAACCTAAGACTTAAGCAACCACACAATCAAGATACCAGGAATTATTCAGCATTCAATAAACATTAAAGAAAGTAATAATATAGTACTGCATTTTTAATAGCCAAAAGTGATGTCAAACCAATAGTTCTAGAGACCAAATTTCTGTATCTTCTCAACACAGTAATTACAGCCCAGGCAACAGAAGCACACTTGAAACTACTTACAGATAGCACTTGCCAAAGTGCCTTCTTTCTACTACCATGAAGAGGCCATCATTAATACCAGTCTAGGACCTCTTCACTGACATTACCAAAAAAAAAAAAAAAAAAAAACCCTCACAAAATTAATCACAGCGGATTGTGACCTATCTTTCTTTTTGCTAAAGAAAGATAGAAAGCTGTCTCTACGGCAGTCCATAGAAGTGCTCACTACTTTCTGTTCTGCCTTTGAGAACTGAGAAGTCAGGGTCTTCATGCCAACTTTCTGCCACCGGAGCTCAAAAGCTGGTTCAGGCTGTGTGGGGAAGCACTGAGGGGTGGTAAATCTGGCCCAGCACTGAACAGGCAGCAGGACACGGGAGTCTTGTTTGCTCCTTGTTTTCTCTGCATCTGCTGTGAGTCAAACAGTAGCCAGGCACGTACCACAAGGTATTACAGCAAACAACATGGAATTACTTTAAAATAAAGTAAATAAATAAATATTTAAAATTAAACTTTAAGCCTCTCCTTTTTTCCTTTTTTTTTTTTTTTTCCAAATTACCTGTTCATGAGTAGATTTTACCACAAGTAACCAGGAAATTAGGAAACTATATTTATCTTTTTTTTTTTTCCCCTACCTCTTGATTACAACAAACCAAAGCAGTTTTAGCATGTGGGAACTCACAGAAGAGAAATTCATACAAGGTTACTACATTAATGCACAGATACTGCATCCCACTGAAGTAAATGTTTGATTGGAAGAGCAATACAAGAGAATTATCGCACACATTACCATATTTGTCAAGGTTTTCCTCATGACTACTTCATTTTTCCACTGTAAATGGGACAGTGCACCACACCCAGAGGCTCTGCAATAGTGATGCACTGGGTGGCAAAAGCAAACCTTTGGCTACCTCCCAGCTCTACAAAACTGTTTAATTAAAAGCCACAAAGGCCTAACATGCATGGCCAATCAGGCCACAATGATCTATCAGATATTAACTGAGACAGGATACTCAGTTCAGTGGATCTTTAGGAATCAGTATGGTCATTCTTCTAGTCTTTACTACACGTTTTGTTTTTTCTGTGTATTGGCTTCATGCTGGTTACTTGCCACTACTCTATTAGCAAGTGATGTTCCAAGTAAGCAACAACAGTCCTCTGGGGCAAAACCTCTCTTGCACAGAGCAATCCTAAATGTAAAGGTCTCTGTTTTGTGCCCCTGATGTAAAGGATTGTAGAGCACACCAGATATTTTTCAGTACCTTTGTACTGTAATTTGCACTGAAAGCCAAGCAACCTGCTCATCTCAGAGTAAGTAAAAGGCAAAACCACAGCAATAAAGACTGGCTTCACATTCCATGTCTCACGAGAGCATGGTAAACTACAGAGACAGATAAATTACACAATTTTTTTTTTATTTTTTGTCATCTACACGTAGAAAATTCATTTAAGTTTGGAGCTTGTGACATATCAACGTAGTCCCATGTTGTGCCATTTTAGGCAGCTTGAGCCAATTAGACAGACAGTGCAACATCCTTCTTGGTTCACTTCCTGGGCACTGCAATTGTATGATGCAGCAGCAGCATTTGCACTAACCTGGGATACACCTGGTACAGCCATTAATGAAACCAATAGCTGCTACCTGATTTTGATGAATCCAATATATTCCTATATGATTTTTAATCATTGATGAGCAGTGCTGTACAAAGCCGTTGCTGTTTCAGCTTTTCAGTGTCTCAGACTGTCCTGCCAGCAATGAGGTTGGGGAGGTACAAGAAGCTGGGAAGGGTCAGAACCAGGATAGCTGAACTAAGCTGGCCAAAGGGATACTCCATACCATATGACATCACATTAAAAAAAAAAAACTATAAAACTGCACGGAGTTGGCTGGGCATTAGTCAGCATATGGTGAACAACAGCTTCAGCATATACATATATACACCTGCATATAATTGTTAGTTCTCTCTTCCTTTTATTAAAAGTATTTATCTCAGCCTACAAGTTCATTTTTTCAGTTCTCTTCCCCATCCCACTGGGGGTGGGGGGCATTATCAAAAGGCTGTGTGGTGTTCAGCTGCTTGCTGGGTTAAACCAAAACACCTCTGTATGCATACACAACAGAAGAATTTCATGCCCAGTTTCCAGTAGGAAACACAGCTGCTTTAGCAGGTCAGGCAGCATAGCATTATAGCATTTCCACTCTGCATTTAAGCAACCCAAAATCAGCACCTCTTATATCTCACAAGGCAGCCTGCTGATGCACTCTCTCCACACACAGCTTTCTAATGCCCAGATATGTGTATCATTTCACTCTTCTTAGGAATACGTGCGGAAGAAGCATTCCATTTAGAGCAATTTGGAATCTTCCAGAATCAGAACTATTTGCTCTTCAGGGCAGTTTTATCACTATTCAAACTGAAGAATGGAGTGAGACTTCATTTCTCTGAAAAGCCTGGTTTTAATAGTTCTTGCTCGTCAATGGCACTTAAGTGTTACAGAGGTTGTTTCTTTCTTCACTTCTTCCCATTGCTAGTTTCTGCATACAAAAGAAGCTGGTAAGGGTATGATTTTAACCTTTTCCAGCATTCCAAGAAAATAATTAGACTAAGGCTTACATACATTATCTCATCTTCCAAGTATAAATTAACACTTCTCTCATATTACATCACTGTATAAAAATCTCTGAATTCAGCTAGGGATCATTCAGTTTGGCAAAGAAAGAAATATTAAGACATTACAATAACAATGATTAAAAGGACATACTGGAGAATTTCATGTTTCCAAAACTTATGCAGTAATACAGAAAATGTACAGTAAAATAAAAACAACCCTGAAAATTCCGATTTATATGCATTAAGTAACGTGGAAAAGAAAAGTGATGTTGTTTCACCTTTTTATATCCAATCTGTTTTCAGAATTAATGAGTCTCACAAATAAAATGTTGAGGCAACTTATATTAATCTTTTATTACTATTCTCGATATGAGCTGCTCTAAACATTCAAAAAGTTTAAGGTTACTCCAAGTCTGTTGCTTTTAACAAGAATATATCTGAATCTACTTATTTCCACTTGGATTTCATTCCCATTCTGCAATCTTATTTTCCACTTTCGCCATATTATTCCTCTTCGTGTTCTTTTTTTTTTTTCCCCTTGATGAACACAACTGGTGAGGTTATTACATCTTCAATCGTTTAAAAGAATAACAGCACTGCCTTGGAAGGGTGAGGTTATAAACACAGTTTAGTCTCAGTTCGTACATAAGTGTGTACATAAGTGCAATGCTGTGCACAAATAGATAAAATCTCCTACAGTAACGAGTGCATTAGTACTCCCATGCCATTTCTTTCTATTTTTATGTAGGAATGAGCTATTTTGGCACAACCACCAGTATAATTACTTTCATACTAGGACTGTTCTACAGCATTAAATACATGCTTACAAAATAGTTCACTAAGTTTACTAAGAGGGATTGAAAATAAGAATTATGTGTTTAAGTTGCATATATTGTGAGTTTTCTTTATTTGTTATTATAGTTAGCACCTGTGCAACAGGAGTGAGAAGTAGTCATTTAACAGTTCTTTTCCAGGTAAACAGCATCTACACTTATTTATATTACAGCTGCAACATAGGAATACACAGCTAGCATACACAGGGATATTTCATTTTCTAATCCCAAAAACAAGCACAAAGCATATTATGGACTCCCTTAAAACACAGACTAACACATTCCATCTGGGCCCTCCAACTCATTCTGACACCCTTAGCCATCTTTCGTTTTATAACAGTGACAAGAGTAGAAAGGGATTGCTTTATTCCCTCCCCTCCATAGAAAATCCTGCCTGATAAACAGATTAAAGAACAGAGATGGAGTTGGAGAAGCACATGGAAGAAGTGGGGAGAGGTGCAAAAAGCCTGCTGCAGTACGAGTACAGGTCCACAGCAGAAGCAGCAGGAGCTGTGCAATGACGATGGCAAAGGGGTGCAGTTAGCTAAAGGTGAGTGTCCAAGCACCTGCAGAAAGTGAACAAAGACTGAAGGGGTCAGAGAAACTTCAGCAGTTTCAGAAAGGTAAGTGAAATGGACATACACCCACCACAGACACCCACAGTGTTTGTGCAGGTAAAGCAGAACTCCTGAGGCTGCAAAAGGATCAGAAATAAACATGCAAGCTCCACACAGTAGAATTCATTTCAGTTATTTCCCCAGGAAATGATTTCTACTGGAATATCAAATTTCTCCTCCACACCATACTAGCCTCACATCTAAGCTGCATTCCCACATGCACAAGCATGATCTATCACTGAGTTACAGTATGGTTTGGGTTGGAAGGGACCTTTAAGATCATCTAGTTCCAACCCCCTGCTATAAGCAGGGACACCTCCCACTACACCAGGCTGCTCAAATGTTATTTTAGATCTCTCATTCAAATCTCATGTGAAATCTTATTTCACATGAGATTTGAATGAAAGGCAGTAACAACTACTTCATGTTTATGTTTGATATTTCATTCCCCCATGGCTCAGCTACAACTCAGTCTCTCATTAAAAATAGATGACTTAACATTAAAAGAGCATTACATGGACTACTGGTAAAACTTTTAAACCCTCAATCCAGAAGACATTTCAGAGATAGATAAGAAAAAACAAACAATGAGCAAGTACTTCAAATGAAAAGACTATGCAAAACAATTGTAATTTTCACTATTGGCAGTATTCGGCATATAAAATAAATTCATATTAGTTAAAACAACATTGTAAGTTTACAGTCCATATGTATTCCTTTAATACATCCTGCAGCACAAAGTATTATGACAAATAAAGAAGTGGTGAAGATTAAAGAAATGAATAATATTTGGGCAATTATAATAGCAGGCTCTTCAGAGACAAAAAAAGTTTGTACTTCTCAACAAGTTGGGTTTTAAAAAAAAGCATTTTTTTACACTGTAAGATAACAGGTTGACCAGTCTATTTCATGAGAAGTTACATGTCAAAGACAGATGTGATTGATACATATTTTAATTAAAAAAAAAAAACCCTTTTAACTGAATTGGGCTATTCTTCATGTGATTCAATAAAGCACAGCAAACTCCTCCAAACTACAGCAGAGGACATTCGCATCCACTTTCCAACATCTGAAATTACAGAAATGTATTTTTACTTTTTATTTTTTGTCATTTTCCACTTTGCTGGACTTTCTCCCACTCCAAAATGATGCTGTGCCAGGTTACAGAAATTAGTTTTTATGGAAAAAATTTAAAAAAAAAAAAGCCTTACCACACTGATCACAGCTGCTGAACTGATACACAATCGACTGCAAACACTATAGGACAGGCAACTTATGTAATCAACCACTACTGGCAGCTCAGCATCTTGGCTACAAGTAACAAATCTGAGGTCTCCCTGGAAACCATGATTTCATCCAGACTGTGAAAGCCCATGCTGTTATTTCTCTCTTTATCAAGCAGCTTGAGATTCCACAGAATTTTCCTTCCTTCAGTGGATCCAAGGAAAACAAAACAGCCAATCAATGGGATAAAACACGACACTCAAATTGTGCAGTTGAAACTCAACTATGCCCTGATAATAAGATTCAGTGTAAGAAACAGTCAAACTTAATCCTACTGGAGAGCCAAAAGGTCTAACTTTAAGTGTGCATATGTATGTGTTTTGAAAAAAAGGACAATTAAATCCAATTGACAATTCAGTCCTGGAGCAATAGTCTAGGAGACCATTCTGTCTGCACACAGGAATGCAGAGCTTAATTGGGTCAATAGTAAGTGTTGATAAAGGAAAGAAAACAGCTGTTGGGGCACAGAGTGAAGCAACTGGATATCATAAATAATGTTATGTCAACATCTAAACTAACAAAAACTGAACCAATCCAAGCAAACTTGTAAAGCAATGTAAGGACTACGTTAGGATTACAACCTAGCTGTCATGGGATTCACAGAAACTTTGATCCATTACTGCCACATTCTCAAAGTCTGCATAAAGAATGCTGGCAGAGAATTAAGAAACATTGTCATTGCTACCAAATTCAGCTGGGTCCTCATACATCAATTAGAAGCTTCCACTCATAGCTCCTCACTTCCTCCTCTTATCCATACATTTATTTTTGTACTCTACTTTTTAAAAAGGGAAGGTAGAGCTGGCTTAGTTAAGACACACAATTTGCAATGTCACGACAGCAACATTTTGAGTGGAATCAAAGAAGTAGCAGGAAACACACAACAGGTGATTTAAGATTTCTGATATGTAAAGAAACACCACCTATGAGCTCTGTCTGTCTCTTTCAGTACAGAGCATCAGAAGCAGGAGTTACATTTTCTGTCTCTATTTCATTTCCTTCTCCTATTCATTCCTTTTGTTTATCCTTCAAAGAGGACTGGATGACAGCAAGCACAAGAGATCCAGTCTACTACAGTTATTCATCATTTTTCTAACTAATGCTGCTCCCAGTGACACATGATATAATATCAAAAGCTAGAAGTGCAAAAATGACAACAAAGAATCCCACTTCAGCTGAAGGTTTCAAAGTTTTATTTGAAGTATCAGCCCTTTCCAATTCTTTAACTGCCCTCCCTCTTCTTGCTTATTTCTGGAAGCATTCAGTTAGACATAAAGCAGACCGCTGCTTAGCTTACTCTACAGAGATTTTTTTTTAATTATTATTAATAGTAGTCTATAGTCATAGGAAAAAAAAATGGTTAAAGTTTCTGCTAAAGCTTCAGAACCTGATTTTATTGTTTTATCCTGTTCAGTTGTAATGCAATGGAAAGTGCAGCAATGACAGGCCCCAGGCTGCAGAAAGCAAGGGTTTGCTCAAATGCAGCAGCCACACACACAGAAATAAAGGAAAGAATCTGCTTACCTTCAGAAGCTTTCAAGTAGGCAGGGATCTCTAGCAAGATACCCTTGCCTCCACTGCCAACCCTTAAATGATGTCTGGGAAGGGGTGGATCCTGGCTTCACCCTTCCTTGTCACCCAGGTACACTGCATACACCTGAGCTTCCCTGGGTTGGCCCTGCTTCCCACCAGGTGCTCACTGTTTCAGGACACAGCTTAGCATTTCTGCTACAATAGTAAAAGCCATTGTTGATACCTCTGTCTTCTGGGGTCTCTTCATTCCACTGAACTTAGTACAGCAAGCTTTTAACTACATAAAATGTTATCATAAAGTACCTTGAAAATATTTGATTACATCTTAAAATTTCACCAACAATATATAAAGTCACCAACATCAAACCAAGAAGAATCACATGAGCTAAACAGGCAGAAGAGAATTTGAGGTATTCTAGTTCCATTTTTGAAAATATAGTGATTGGGGGATGCTGGTTTTTCTCTTTTTTTCCCCCCGCTCTAGCCCTTTTCTTATTAAGAAGTAGGCTGCGATTGCTGAAGGAATAGAAATAGTAGCAATCCTAGAGGAACTGAGGTCTTCAACTATCAAAAACTTAAAATAGCTCCAGTTCTCTTCACTGGAGCTAAATCAGACTCATAGCATTTAAAATAGTTTTCTGAGGGAACAACTTTAGCAAGTTCAAACTCAAAGAGCAAAATATCTTTACTACATAAATATTTATTCTTTCAACTATATCCAAAATTCGTACTTTAATGAACTCTTGAAGGTCTAGATAAGCAATGACCCAAGGCAAAGATTAAAACCATGCAAGATTTATCTGCTCAGCTGTTTTCAGCTGCAAAAAGACTAAGGACAATCCAGTAAACATTCAAACTCACTTTCTTTAAAATGTGATAACTTTCACAGCCTCTTATGTGACAAAAATAATTTAGATTACATTTATAAATTATGAAAACTCCTCCCCAGTCCCTAACATAGGTCTTTCCTTCAGTCCATCAGGCAAGTGAGGACAAAGAACCCACACAGTTGAACAAATAGAGAACAGGCAATGCACACTGAGGTTTAGCAAAGGCACAGACTGGGAGATAGCCTCTGCCATCCAGCTCTATTTAACCAGTGTCTCTGGATAAACTCTTTCCCAGGAAATTCCTCTGTATCCCCCACTGCTTTCAGCTTTGTTTAATGCAAACTTCACCCTATCTGCTGTAAATCAGTTTCTAACACAGCAAATACACTAGTTTATCACCAGTGGGTGCCTGAACAAGAAGCTGTTCTGAGTTGTGCATGAAAAAACATCCATCTAGAAGAAATATGCCATTTTAATAACCATACAGTTAAGTGAAAGTTCATCTTTGGCAAAGTTATTGTATGACACTGGGAAGAGAAAGGATCACCCAGGATAGTTTTATCACCAAGTTTGATCCCTGTAAGCACAAAGCCAGAGAATATTTACAAGAAAAGCATTTACAATAAAAAGCTTTTTTTTTTTTTTTTTTTTTTAGAAAAATATCTATTCTTGTTTTAATGGTTGTAAAGGCAAAAGGACCAGTGTAAACAAGGAGGCATTACAAAAGGAAGAAAAAATGAATGCTCACCCATCTCCAAGGATCTAGGCTCACAGGGAAAGAACTCCAAAGGAGGGCTCTCCAACAAGAAATCTTTCCTCGGTGGCAGTCAGCCCTTACATGAGGTCTAAGAGGTGAACTGCCTTCACCTGTGCTCCCAGGGCTGACCGGGTCTTTCCTTCAGGTGATCAATCAGTGCTTCAGGCCGTGACTCAGCAGTCCCCACACAACGACTCTCCTTCCTCCATTTCCCTTTATCTTTTCTACCGTTGAACCACCCTCACTTTTAAGACACTGTACCATATTTCTGATGCTTAAAAGAAATTGCACCTTTTTTCAAAGCTGAATTTGCTTGAATTCTCAGGCACTAGTTCTGTTTTTGACTTTCTTAACAAAGTTAAAAGGTCTCCCCTGCTTCATTCTACCTATACATACACACAATCCAGGCCACCACTCGGTCTTGACTTTCAAATAGTTTGCCTTCATAAGTTTCACACTGCAATACTTGTTTTTCAAATCTCCTCTCATTTTTGTGACTTTCCTTTGAACTTTGTTTTGCCATCATATTTATGAAGCATTGACATAGAACAGGGCACAGTACCCAAACATACTTGCTATTGTAAAATTCCCAAATCAATCCCTGTTTCTATTCAAAAGACATGCACTTCAAGCATTCAAACATACTGGCTTATTTTGCCTCAGCAGTGTAGAAACAGCACATATTGAGGCAATTATCTAGTGAATAGTGACAGAAAAAAAGTAATATCTGAAGTAAGCTATAAAGAATAAATCTCTGACAAAGAACGACTATTCAGGATGATCTCAAAAGCATTGCTGCTCATGGGTATCCCTTAATTGTCTGCTATTCAACCTGTTTCTACTTAAGAATGCCCTTTGCAGAAGAAATTGAGGCACTACAGGATGGAAGCAGAGGGTGGAATGCTGCATGGCTTCAAGTCATGAAGAGGGAACTGGTAGGAAGCCAAGCTGTCTGGGAGGACACTATTAGACTTGCAAGACAGGGATACAGGATGGGAAAGCTGCGTGCAGTCCTGGAAATACTGTTCTGAGGTTGTGGGAAGCTAAATGATAGAATCCTTAGAGTTGGAGGGGTCCCCTGAAGGCCATCTAGTCCAACTCCCCTGCAATGAACAGGGACACCACAGCTATGTCAGATTGCCCAGTGCCTCATCCAGCCTTCCCTTGTAAGTCTTTAGGAATGGGACATCAACCACATCTCTAGGCAACCTGCAAATGGGAGGCTGCAATAAAAGTGAGTTTCTTCTCTCCTCAGCCCTCAGTCTAAATACAGGTAAAGCTGAGGAGACATCTTACTGCAGGCTGATAAGGAAGGCATAGAGAAGGATGGAGTCTTGCCCCACAGCCATACTAGAAAGTCAAGTGGAAATGGGTACATGCTGAAAAATAGAAAATGTGTAAGGGACTAGAAGAGACACCAAAATCTCCACCCTTGGGGTTATCCAAACGTGGTCTGTACAAGGCCCATACCAGACTACACTGAGTGGATCTGCTTTGAGCATGGCTAGACTACAGAATCTCAGGAGGCCCCTTCCAACCTCCAAGTTTCTGTGTCTCTGGATCACTTTCCAGAATCCCTCCTTCTTACTCATGAGTGTCACTGCCAGGGTACTTGCTCTTTAGGTGCAGAAACCTTCCCATTCATCAAGCACACTGCTCCTCTCCAGGTCATCTGCCTTCCTATTTGTTTTTAAGACAAAGCCTGTGAAGGTAAGAGGACAGTATGATGAGAAGCAAACAGGAGGAGAAGACAGGGTGAGTAAAGCAGGTCCAGACAGCCCTGCCATCCTTCTGCCTCAGAGGACAGAACACCCCTCATATTTTACTTCTATTGGCATGAGGAGGTGAAAGAGAGAGAGATGAGTAACCAGGAAACAAAGTTTAGCTACTTAGAGAACATTCTATACTGCAACACCTATCCTGTACCTCCCAACTTCCAAACTGTTCTTTTACTGTTTACAATTCTTTAACAAGTAGTGGTGTGACTTTCCCCCTTTCATGAGTATCTCCTTGGATGTTGAAGGGTCAGTGTTTGTATTTACGCATTAAAAATGTTCCTTACATTTCTTTATGCTGTTTTTTTTTTCATGTAGTACTTTCTACTTGTATACATAGTTCCATATTTGCATCATAACTGCTTAGTCATTGCATCCTTGTTTTACAATCCATCTCCTGTGAACACAAGGGAGCGAATCCTCACTACTAAGCCAGGAGCACCACAAGTACTACCTCTCCCTATGAAAAAACCTCTGCACTCTGTAATACTGCTATAACCATTCACTCTAAATATCTTTGCTTCCCCTTTTCTCTCCGTCCAGATAATCTTTGCTACTGGCCACTTGCTTAATTTTCAGACATTCACAAATCAGGATTTAATTGTATGACAGGAGTCTTCCTCAGTTGCCACAGACAACTCCCTACAAGCTGGTACTGCAAGGATGGAGTGGGGGTGGAAGGCAGCATCCTGTTCAATCTTTCCAGGTTACAGCACATGGGAAGAAGGCAAATTCTTTCCTCCCACTCCACAACTATGAAGCAATCTTCAACATATGTGTTGCACAGTCATCTAGGACCCAGGGATGAGATTTGCTACTACATTCAGCAGAGATCCCAAACAGTTATTAGCATTCATCATCTACAGAGGTTTCAGCAACAGACTTTTTTCCTCTTATAAGCAATAACTGACTATGTTAAACATGCTTCCTCAGACTACTCTGAAAGATTATACATTGCACAGTATTATAGCCCATATTGTAACCAGCTGAAAACTTTCCTATTCTGCCCCTTTCATACCATTCCACTTGCACCTTTTCTGTTCAAAAGAACAGAAGTAACAGTTCTGCCCACTGTTTCTATTTGGCACTAAGCAGCTTAGAATTTGTTAATGATGAAATTGTACTTCAGACAGAACCATCACATTTCTGAATCAATCACCATGAATTAATTTAATAGGTAAATTAAATTGTTCTCAGAGGTTAGAGCAGCTTGGAGAACATTTTTTCAAATCACTCTCTAGAAATACCTCAGGAGTTCCTGTGCTCTTCAGATAAGGCCTTGGTAGGGCTAAAAAGAAGATGAATACAAAGGAAGTAACAGCCCTTTCAAACCAGAATCATGAGACTAAACTCTTATTTCTGCCCAGAACTCTCAACAGCACTTCTAAGTAACACAGAGTTGAACAGACTGTAGCAAGGAAAAAGGAATTTAACAAATAATCCTAGAATGATATCTCTTGGCTTCCAGAATAACATTCACCCCTTTATTTCATATTACAAAGAATGAACTTATTTGTTCTAACAAGATAAATAAGCAAAATAAGTTCTACAAGAACAGCATAGTGCTCTGATTGTTTTTTCCAGTCTCAGAAATTAGTCTTGATCTTCAAACAATGCTGTGTTCATACCCTACTGCTGATCACACACTAAGCCTGGCTAAACAAGATGGTGCTCCAAAGTACAAATACAGAATCAACAAATGGTTTTGGTTAGGAAGGACTTTCAAAGATCAACTCCCACAACATCAAGCTGCCCAAAGCCCCATCGAGTGCCTTACCACAGTCAGAGTGAAGAATTTCTTCCTTATATCTATATCTTAATCTAATCTACCTTCTTACAGTTTGTCCTGTTACTACAAACCTTGATAAGGAGTCTCTCTACAGCTTTCTTGTAGGCCCCTTTTAGGTACTGGAAGGATTGGAAGCCCAACTCTCTCAGCCTGTCTTCATAGGAGAGAGAAGTGCTTCAGCCCTTTGATTACCTTTATGGCACTCTCCTGGACCCACTCCAACACTCTGTATTCTTTTTTTATGCTCGAGGTCCCAGTCCTGAATACAGGACCTCTTAAGGATGGAGAAGAGAGAGTGAATCACCTCCCTCAACCTGCTGGCTGTGCTTCTTTTAATGATAATTTTTATACACACAGTCATGTGCACTGATGTCCAACTATCTCCCCTAAGAAAGAAAGGAAGAGAAAAGAAAATAGCATGCCTCACTCCTCACTGAATCACCAAGGTTAGAATAGACCTCCAACATCACTCAGTCCAACCATCCACCTACCACCAGCACTCTAGAGCTCAATATATTTTTAAAAACATTCCACTGCAAATTATTTTTTTTATTACTATTTACGAATCAATCACACATCTCAAAACATACAAAGCACGTGCAGTATGTTTTCTGCAGAGACCATGCCACCGAAGTAGGTTCCAATAGAAAGAGAAAAACAACATGGCCCATTTGGTAGGACCTATGATAAGTTGCTTACACAGCACAACAATGCTTTTGGATAGGCCTGAACAAATAACAGGTGTTTTATTTCATGAATTCTAATATATAGGTTTCCAAAAAAAAAAAAAAAAAAAAAAGGAAATACAATGTTATTATGCATGCCAGAAATTTGACATTTCTGAAGATGCCAGACGCATTTTCAGACATATTCCTGAGGTGTTTTGTTTTTTTTTCTTTTCAAGTTTGGAAGGACTTCCTATTTTTTGTTAAATGTCAGACTGCTAATGAAAAAAAAAAAAATCCCAAAAACCGCATAACGCTGAATATATATACAGAGGAGAATTCTAGTATATTTTGTGTTCTCACTGCTCTCCAAGAACACAAACTCCTGAACATCACTTACAGTGTTACAAAGTTTCCAGGGTTGATCCTGACACTTGAAACTAAGTATTATACAGCTGGACAAGGGTACTGAGCATGCAGCCTCAGTGACTTCGTGTAAAGAAGACCTGCGGAGATAAATTCATCCATTGGATGCAGGTTCCAATTTGTACTTCTTACAGTAAATGGAAAATCATGCTTTAAATGCATTATTAGCAAGTAGTTACAAGAGGAGGTGGTGCTAGTGCCTTTTGTGGTACAAAACAAAACTTCAAGATTCAGAGTTCAATGTCTGTTTCGATGTCGTCCAACACTAACAAAAACATTACCTGTCTTGTATTTACTCTCCAAGGTGCACAAGATTTATAATTATTTCTATACTGGTATTAGAAAATATCTACCAGCTTTTAAATTGTTGAATTCATAAACTGTTACAACTACCGTAATCCAGCAGCATCAGCAAGCATTAAACAAATACAGAATACAATAAAGAAGCAAAAAGAGGAGGTTCTATACCCATCTTATCCAAGAGATAGCAATAAATAATTATTTAACCAATAAATAATTTATGTTAACCAACATATAACAACAGAGATCAAGATAGACCCAGGTAAAGAATTTCTAAACATAATCCATGGTATATGAAATTCACTTCACAGACAAAAGTTTTAGTGGAGTTAACATGAATTAAAAAGACAGTTTAAAAATATATTAAAACTTTACTTCTACATTACACTGCTCTAATACTCTCATGATATTAGGAGGGCACTATTAATAGGTGTTGAAATGCTCTGCAGAACACAACCTCCTGGTTGTGAAAGGCAGTGCGAAATCAGGCACAGCCTTTGCTGTCCAGCCATGCCACAGAGCATCACTGAGTGTGTATGAGAGAGACACTTCTACACTTCTCTAAAGAGCTATCTTGGACAGGAAAATACTAAAGAAGCTACTACGTGTGCTGCTACTGCTACTATGTGAAGCAGCACGAGCAATGCAATCACGTGTTTTTGCTTTTGCAGGTTTGTTCCCAACACAGCAACCCCCACTTCACATTTGCTATTATCTTTAATGTAATAAATTACACTTAACGTAGCTTTCATCTTTGTCTAGTAAGAAGCATTACCTCTACCGTACATAGATACAGTTTATTTTGGTTAAGCGTAAACAGCAGATTCTTACTGAGTGACATGGCTTGCTTTAAGAGGCCTCTCACTTTAAATTAATCAGATTTCTTTGGTGTTGGTGCGTGTCAGTTATGCACCCAAGACCACTTTGAAAACTGAAAATACTGAAACCTATGTGTTTGGCTCTCTGCACTGCTGGCAAAAAAAAAAAAAAAAAAGGCTTGAAACACACAACACCACCCATAATTACACCACCTCTCACCATTCTCCTCTTCCATGCCACCTCTAATCAGAAGCTCACCATTTAAGCATTTACCAGTAATGAGGTAAATGGTTCAAAATGTTTCATACTGAATAAGGAAACTAAAAGGTCTTCTTCATCTTGGCTAACGCTCTAACCACACAGCATAAAGAATGAACAAAACAAACAACATGTCCTAAAAATTCCTGCTAGATTAATATTCATAAGTGAGACAGAGGAATTTCTGTCATGTAAATCTTTCTAGGAATCGGGCAATTGTTAAGTACCTACCATGCTGCACCGTCTAGGCATGCCTACCATCAGACAAGTAGGCGTGCAGGAATTTTTACTGCCATAAACTTCAGCATAATGACTTTGGTTACCTCTGTGGTTAAGTAGAAGCAAGAATCCCTCTGGCTTTTAAATGGTAAACCCCAGCTGTAGTTACACATCTAAGTCCTTAGGTCTTAAGGAAATCATACAATCGAGACTTATTTCTGTACCTGAGGGCAGCCTATTTAAAGTAAACCAGAACGTAACAGTGATGCAGAATGCAAACGTTCTGCAGTAAATTCTGTACTTCAAAACAAAGAAGCTAAATTTAACTTGGGTTAAATACCATATATCATTAGGATCGCAGTAAGCCACTTGGCCTTGTTCAGCTGCCTAAGCTTCTCACAGGTCCACAGCCATGGATTGTCACGGTCCCTCTAGATGGCACCCCTTCCTTCCAGTGTGTCAGCTGCACTACACAGCCTGGTGTTATGGGGGCAAATTAACCATAAAACTGTACTTCTGAAATTCTGATTTTTGAGCAAGATTTCTTTGTACGCAGATGCCTTTGAGGCAACTTTTCAAAGATATCCTACAAATACTCCTGGAAAAATAGAAGACATACTACTACAGTTCTATCTAAAAATCCTACCAAACGGAAGAAGAGACAAACTCAGAAGTACATGAGGTCAAGTCTTTCTGGGGAGAAAGAGAGAATCATGTCTCTGCAAAGCATCCAAACTTCTGTAAGGAAAAGGCTTAGGAATGGACAGCTCCCACAGAAGCCTTGTTGAAGCCTTTTTCTTGCTACTACTAGGTAGCATAAAAGGACAAACTACTTATTAACATCAGAGATTACTTAGCGTAAGTTACCTAGGCATATGCAAAAATAAAATTCCCTTTGGCTAGAAGTATCACTTTTGAGAGCAGATACCTTATCCGAAAATAACAGAGGAGATCAAATAAATGGAATTCCTTTGCTCTTTAGGAAATCAAAATTAAGTCTTTTTCTTGGTACTGCTTGGCTTCCTCAGAGACAACTATGTGCTTCTGAAAATTAGGTACAGCTGTCCTCTCTTTTGAGCTCCTTAATGAAATCCTCTGCATCCTAGCTTCCCTCTCCTTTTTGGCAAAAGCTGTCAATGTTCATTTCAGCTGAGTCAGAAGCACATCATGACCATGTGGGCCTCTTCGCACAGCAAATGGGCTTAATCACAGGGGCATACAATTACATTCCTTTCTCTTCATTGCAAATTCATCAGGGAGTAACAAACATAAAACTCTATTGTCTAGGACCTTAAAAAAAAAAAAAAAAGTTATTCACATTCAGTAAATCTTCCTCTCCTTCCCCACCCTTTTATTCTTTTTCACAGAAGAAAAAAAAGCAAAAAAATCTGTTATCATTTTATCTTCCATTATATTTAAGAAGTGTATCTTTCAGTTCAATAATCTGCCAGCATTTCAGTACTTTTTATTACCAGTGATTTCTCCATGATTTGTGCAATTCTACCTGGAGGATACTCAACTTTACTTTTCAGGGACATGAAGAATCTTCTCCAAGTCTTCAGCTGCCTTTAATTCCCCATTCTTCTTTTTCTGTCAACTTCCAGCCAGAGCCCTACAAAATGTCATTTTGTGTATTTTGTTGGTTTGCTTAGAGCTGCCACTTAATCTTTGTTTTCTCATTATGTGACAGAGTTTCTGAAGTACAAAATAGACTCCTTTTTAGAAGGTGAAAGCTTTTATTTCCTTTCAGTAAGATACATAACTGTTTTGACAAATAACACCTTTCAATTTTGGTATTTCCACCTTATGTTTCCTCTGTTTTATCATGCTATGAAATGAGGGACTCCATTCTTCATACAGCTCCAATTTCCTTGGCTGTACTTTTCCACATAGTTCTTCCTCGTAAGATAAACTTCATATGGTGCATCTCAAAACTTCCCTCAATTTGGCCTGCCCTGGTCTTTTCCCTCCAAATGGAAGCCTTTAAACAAAATTTGATAACTTTGCAGAAACTGTTCCACTTGGTAAGGAGTTCTGTTTTCCTAAGATACTGTCAATCACTTCAGTTCCATTTATATTCTATCAAGAGTGATCTATTTTATCATGTAATCACATGCTATCAAGGCTTAGATTTTAAGAACTGGAGACTCCCATGTCCATCTCCCATAAACAACCAATGCCCCAATTAAATGGAAATGCAGTATAATAACTTTCCACTGTTTTTTTTTACTTGCGCATAAATTCTAATCTCAGAGAGCAACTTCCCACAGAGAGCTTTTCTTGTTTTGAAACACTTCGCAGCTGAGAAAGGAATGAATCCATGACCCTAACAACACAGCAGTGGTCCACACTCATTTCTTCCAACTTCAAGTCATATTTTGCAGAAATCACCCACCCTTTAAATTATTGCACAGATGTGCCTTCCTCCTCTCCTCCACGATGACACTGTAGTTACACTGACAGTGTTTATTTTTTTAATTATTTTATTTTACTTTTTACTGGGAATCTGATTTTGTCTTCTTTACTTGCAATGAGGAGAGAGGAAATGAAAGAAAACCAGGGTCAGGTCCCAAGTGTGTGAGGTAGGAACATGCTGAACTGGTCAAAGAAAGTTGCAATTAAAGGATGAGACATTCATTTTAACATGTGGAGATTGCTGCCTAATGGAGTCTAACTGTGCCAGAGCTCCAAGAGAGCCACCCAGGTGGTTAAAAGATTAAGGAAAGAGGAAATACTATACTCAGGGACACCAAAAGCAATATGTACTTCTCTAATTGCACCAACAATATGAACATTATAAGTGTTTGGTATCAGGAAAAGAATTAAAGTACCACTTTACACATCTTCCCTCAAATGTACACATTACTCTCATAGTCCAGAAGGCTCGTGATGGCATCACACAGTCCACCCCTAGTGGTTCCCCAGCTAGCTTGGCAAAAGTTCACATAGTTCTGTGCACCTCAGTGAAACAAGGGTTATACCACAAGATTTTACACCAAGCTCAATAATCTCATATTTTAACACATCCTACTGTTTTTACAATTATGTAGCAATATCTCAACCTCTCCACATAAGATATCATGGGCTGTTGTGGAATGCGGGAACTAATACTTATAAAGCAATGAAAATAGCAGCTGGTGGGATGAACATAAATAAGCACTAGGGATTCTTGGTAACAGAGTTCGCAAGTCTTTGTCAAAGGTTGAACCTATAGGTAGTTCTGCTATTACAGAAGCTGCAGCACTCTTCTCTTATGGGTCTTTAAATTATCTTAAGTGGGCTCAGCAAATACAAAATAAAAATGCGGCAACTGCTTCGACTAAAAATAAAACTTTTGGAAATCATTAACTCCACTTAATGAAGAAAGTATAGACTGTTATAAAATAATGTGGAAAATACAAGCTGGCATGCTTTAAAAATTATTGGCTTACTCTCAAACTGGAGCTTGGTTGTTTTGTTTTGTTTTGTTTTTTTTTTTTGATTTTCTGTTGATGTAGGATATAAATGAGCTCAGGCAAGTTAAAACATGCTTTATCATTACCATGGGTCCAAAGATTTACACGAGAGAAAGGGGGAAAGAATAAAGACAGCGTGAATAATGCAACTCAGTACTGTAAATTTGATAAATTGGACTGAACGCTGAAAAGGTTGAGCTTTAGTTACTGTACATGCTTTTTAAAATATACAAAAATGTTCTGAGGTAACCAAATTTCACTGTTTATGTGCATTCCAACTACAGTAGTTGGAACACTCTTTATACCTGCAACTCAATTTCTCCCTCTCACAGAGAGCTTGGGTAAATATGCATTTCTAGTGTGCTCCACGGATAAAATATTTTTAAACTCTTCTAAGTTTTGTTACAGCAGCAAACATGCACTAACCTACAAGTGTTCCAGCCATCAGTGATCCATGTTCAGATAGACACATTCCAAGCCATAATGACTCCTTAATTAAGCATACAAAAGCACAACACTCACTTTTTTGTTCAGTCTTTCATAGTACTGAACAAATCTGCATATGCATTAGTGAGTAGTCCACTACAAT
Source organism: Oreortyx pictus (assembly GCA_036925125.1). Lineage (NCBI taxonomy): Eukaryota > Metazoa > Chordata > Aves > Galliformes > Odontophoridae > Oreortyx > Oreortyx pictus. The sequence goes on along the minus strand of JAUPFR010000002.1, from coordinate 83,762,431 downwards.
TGGCACATTTTACCTATTCCATGCATGTCTTCAAAAGCAATGAGAAGTACCCAGAACATGAGACAGTTCAGGAGAAAACAATGAGAAAGGCTGGTCTGGATGAAAAATGTGAGGAAACACCCAAACTCTCCCCAAAACCCTCCCAAAAGTCCTCCGAGCCCTCCTCACAGCCGTTCCCATGTCAGTTCCCAAAAGACTCCTGCTCCCAGTCCCACCTCCAGAGCCACATGGCCCCTCAGCTGCTTTTCAACCCCTCCTGCCCCAAAGAGTGGCAGTTTCTCCCAGCTTCTACTTCACTTCCCCCTACAATTTCCAGAACCCGTTCATTTTGCCTCACCATTATGTCCATTGACACCACTGAGAAACCTCCAGCTTCTCTTTGTTATTAGTACAGTGCCTCATGCCTCAAACCAAAGTTTCAGACCAAGCTACACAAACTAAACATGGGAGGGAGAAAATCTTGAAATTCAGAAGTCTGAATCATGAGCAGGCTTCAAAGTACTAATATACAAGGAGGAAATTTAGATTATCTATGCACTAACGCAGCGCTCTTTAAAGGCCTACTTTGAACTGACAGAGAACTCGAGAAGAAATGAAAATCTCTCACTGGCATGAAAGGTAGTTTAATTTTTCATCATACCAAGTGCAAACAAACTTCCCCGCTATTTTTGCATGTTCTTTGCTAGAAAGAATGCATCTCATTTCCATGCCTGTGTGTTTTACTTAGAGCAGCTATTCTCACAACTTAAATTATATTTTATTAAAGCATAAAGCACACTGATAAAAAGACCAATTACTCAATCCAACATGGAAACGATATAAATCACATAAAATTCCAGAAGGCTGACATGTATTTACTTTGTACTCCTATTTTAATTCATAGTATTATTCAGTGCATCAACACCGCTCAACTCCCAGTTTTCTATCTGCTGTTAATCACAACTAATGCGACTGACATCTCCCCTGATAAGCTAAATCAATCAGCCCTGCTGTAAGACAATGTCTGTGCAGATTACAGGCAACACAGAATTAAGTTTCTTTCATAAATTTCACAGTACCCCAGTACCATGGAAACTTGAGAGAGGAAAAAAGACTTTTAAGTCATATTGTCTCTGCCAGCACTGTTTAAGTTTTCTGCTACCATATATTGCTTTTTTCCATGGCCAGTCCACTTTTAAATGAAGTAATACAGAGTAAGGCTCAGCCTATTTTCCCACTCATGGCCAAGGAAGAAATGTCAAGCCTCAATTTCCTTATTTCTTTATTTATTTTAATTTAACAAAGTGGTATGTATGGTCACAACATATCAATCTCCTTAATTTTCTGCTTATCCCTAAATACCACTGGTGAGCAACGTGAGCAACCCACCCAGACACCTACCTGTGCAACCTGGACTAGGGAGCTGCTTTAGGAGGGGGGTTGGACTAGACCTCTAGAGGTCAGTCCCTTCCAACCCCTACAATTCTGTGATTCTGTGAGTGGCAGAGTTGGCTACTCAAAGGCTACAGTGCATTGCTCAAGGAGGTGCACTGAGTCCTCCTTGGAAGTGGATACACAGGGAACATCACATGCCAGGGCTTTGCTGAACCACAGCTTCCTATTGCATAATTTTTTTTCTAGGGGTTTTGTTTAATGGACAGAGATAAGTGCTCAAGCATTCTCCTTGCAGCTGTCACACTATGATGGAATGTAACATTGCCTCCCAGTCTGTCAGCTCTCTAAAGTCCCTACCTTTGGATATCGTGCTAATGGGTAGATATCACATATTTTCAACACAAAAATCAGATCAGTGAAGCTCTGAAATTTTTTCATTGCCCTCAGGGCACTCACAAGCTTAACACCCAGGGCCCTATGCCAGTCATGGGGCTCACAGCCCCTGCCACAAGCGAGGCCACACCAGGGCTGGTCTCCAGCTCCTCATCATGCTGCCCTGCTGGACCCAGCTGCAGGCCCACGGTTTGGCCTCCAGGTAGGTGCCAAACGGGTAGGGCTGGGTCTGACCCCAGTTGTCCTACTCTTGGTGGGGCAGTGGGATGGTCCCTGATGCCAGGCCTTGCTCTGACACCCCCAGGGAGCCCCGTCTGCTCCTGGCCCTGATATGTGCTTTGAGATGATTCAGAGCAAATCAGACAGCACACTGACAACAAACTGAAATCAGTAAAGCTAAAAGCAAAGCAATGCATTTTGTAAGCTGTATTTTGACCTCCTACAGTATTCTAAACTAATGCTACCCAGCACCAAAGGCTGCTCCCTCAGTGTGTAGACATGAAGATATGATGGAAAGCAAACAGAGCAGCAAAACAAGAAACAGTAAACAGTGGGTCTTCAATGGTATTGCCAGATTCAGCTTCGGATATGCCAGCTCAAAGAAGACAAAAAAGCAGAAACAAAGACATCTTGATAACACAGATGACTAAGAGCGTTAAAAAAAAAAAAAAAAGGCCTATCTTATTAAAAAGACACCGGAAAGATTAGATCTGTTCTATTCAGTGTCTCTCTACAGCACTGAGGGCAAAACAACGGGACACAAAGCAATGAAATACCTTGAAAGAAAAGTTAGGATTTACGTATGACCCTTCTCTTACAAAATGGAGATATTAAAGAAAAAAAAAAACTGGTTTTCCCTTTTCATTTCATAGGCCAACATGGGAAGTAAAGAACCTAGTAGAATTTTAACGGTAACTAAAATGTAAACTGGTAATAACACGAAGATTAGCCATGAAAGAGTAAAACTTGAGCAAAATGGAAAAAAAAAAATAACAAAGTAATATATTGGAGGTAAGGGAAGAAAAACATCAAGAGAAGGTCCATTTCAGCCAGCTATTTCTGTTGCAGTTGGGCTGGTAACCAAACTGGGAAAAAAAAACTTTGTGAATCCAGTAGGACAAACTACACTCTCCAGCTACGTGTGAGAACTGAATTATAATGCAAGTAATTTCCAAGATTATGATCATAGCCTAGAATGAGGCAAATTAAACTAAAGTACAATTTTTACTTTATGGACTTGCCAGAAACATATTTGTGTTACCAGGGACCTGAAGGGAGCAATGTGATACAGAACTGTGCTCTGGAATTGAGTTGAAATTCCCAACATTCACCAATAAGCTAATCTGCTTATTAGGATGGTGACAGACCGAAATGTTCTTTAGCAATCATACACCACTCTTTTCAGACCTCAGCTGTAAAATGTGGTTTGAGCAAAAGGAAAAAGGATCATAAAATCCAGTATAACAATTAGGAGTATGGGCGAAGTATAGTAAGTGGATTATTGAGCAGTGTTTCGCTTACAAAGCTGCTTATAACTATATAACTGCCACAAAGAGTGCCAGTTCATAAGCTGACCTCCTGGCAGTCTCTGCCACCCTAGATGCTTGATAGGGACCTGAAAAGATGAGGTGTTTCATAGTATCAGAGTCATTACGGTTAGAAATACCATTAAGATCCTCTAGTCCAACCATTAAACCATGACTGACTGCTCTAGACCATGTCCTTCAGAGCCACATTTACACTCTTCTTGAAAATCTCCAGAGACAGTGACTCTGCCACCTCCCCAGGCAGCCTGTTCCAGCACCTCACCTCTCCTTCTATGAAATCTTACCTAACATCCAGCCCTTGCCATGGTCACCCTTGCTTTCAGCATTTCTGGTAAATATGTTGTTAGATAGATTAGAAGTGATCTTAAAAAGCGTCAGTAAAAGCAATTCCATACTCTACCTGGACAATCCAATGCTCAATTGTTTGTACAGTTAGAGAGGACTTCCCGTGCCATGTAACCTAAACTCAACTGCTACAGTTTAGCAAGCTGGTTCTTGTTGCACCTCCAGTGGATGTGAAGAACAGCCCATTTCCCTCCACTCTGCAACAACCAATTACACATCTGAAGATTGTTATCATGTCTTTCATCACTCTTTGTTTTCCTACACCATAAAAATGCAGTTCTTTTGCTTCTTTCTCGTAGGTTATGTCTTCTAGATTTTGGATCACCTTTATTACTCTTCTCCTGACTAACTGCATCCTGGAGCTATGGTGTGCAAAATCACATACAGTACTGATACTGTAGGCACTGAAGATACTGACACAGGCACCAAAGTCTTAACTACCACTAGGTGACATTATATGCCTGGAACACTCCATCATTCCAGGATAACATTTGTCTAGATTCTTATTATTTTAAATACAAACAAATACACAGTTCTGTTCAGCAGAACTGACTGAGCAGAACTCTGCCAGTCCACTTTGCCTTCTGCTTGGACATCATGTTTTGCACATGCACATAATGCACCTTATCCCGACAAACTCTTCACAGTTGAAAACTACATTTGTTATTGAAAACACGATTTTCATGGCACTTCAAATAAACGTTCTGCACTCATTCTTTAGTTCAGCACTACGTGCTTGCATAAATATTGAAGTACACTGAGCAACACCGCAGTTGGTAAGGTCAGAGGGAAAATTCCAAACCTTAGTTTAATTATGCAAGTTTAATAAACTGCAATGCTTCCTCAGGTGCTTGAGAGCTGGAAGACCTTACAAATCAACCAGAGGACTGGCTTCCCAGCCTGTGAAATCCTGGAGGCATAGACCAAATCCTCCCAGCACAGCGAGTATCCCAGCACTAAGCAATGAACATCAGAAGGGGCCTCCCAAGCAGGTTTTTCCTTCCAGGTACAGAAACAAGAATAATTGCAGTGACAGCAACCTCTTCTACACTGCTGTAATGTCTGAACTCCCATGCCACAAACTAGCTTAAGCACAGATACATGAAGTCAGCAATTCATTTCACTCGTACGCCTGAATAATGCGGATTTCTATGTCACACAGAAGGATATAACACAAACGACTTCATCTCGCGCCAACAAAACGAGCCAGGACTTCAAGACAGCACGACCTACCCGCTGCTCTGCAACTGTATTGCAAAAGGAAAGATAATAATAACAAGGAAACCCAACACATCAGTGACACACTGCTCTCACAGCTCCCTGTTAAAAAGAAGGCACAGATAGTCATCACCTCAGACCCACGTCCCCGTACCGGGGCCTCCCCGACGGCTGCACCTGCCGCCCCGACGGCGCAGCCCCGCTCCCGTCCCCGCCGCCCACCAGACTCCGGCGCAGCCCCGAGCGCGGGGTGCCCCGCGGGGGTGCAACGCGCCCGTCCCGCCCGCCAGGTCCCGCCCCGCCGACCCTCAGCCCGGCGCGCTCTCGGCCGGCCGCGCTCCCCCACCTGCGGCGGGTCCTCTCGCTGCGGCGCGGCTCTGCCCCGCGCCAGCTCGGCGGCAACGCGGGCTCCCCGCCGCCGGCCCGCCCGCCCCGCCCGCAGCGCCGCCTCCCGCCCGCCCCCCGCAGCTGGTGCCGCGCGGCTCAGGGTGGTGCGTGGGACTCGCGGGGCGTGAGGGGGGGAGACACCGAGAGGTAACGCCGCGGTGGCACCGTGCGCTGAGGAGATGGCTGCGTGGCCGTGCGGCTCAGCGCTAGTGGTGCGCGCGTGCTTTCAGGCTTTCTGCAGGGAAGCTAAGCTGTCTCGCTGACCCCGAGGGATCGGCACGCTGCCTGCGGTACCACCACCCGTAACAGAGCTCTGATGAGAAACTTTCTGTTCTTCCAAAAGTGTTGGTGCGTGTCACTCAGGCAGCTTGCCGTTTGGACCGCTCAGAGTCACAGGAATGGCAGGGGCCATCTCATCTAACCGCACACTAGTAGCTCAAAGCAGGGTGCCCAGGACCGCGTCCAGGCGGCTTCTGAAGGTCTCCAAGGAGAAGACTCCATCCATAGCATCCTGTGCTATGTCACCATGGAAGTGCGTCCTGCTGTACAGACACAACCTCCTGTGTTCTGTTTCACACTCATTCCCACAGGTGTTTCAGGCCTGTGCCTGTATACGTATATATTCATACAGTTCAGACAGGAGACAGGTCTATGTTCAAATGGAACCTCAGGTGTTCTCCAACAAGAAGCTTTTTCTGAGGAGTGCTGAACAGCAGCAGGTTTTTTACGAAATAATGAGGCACTGAGTGTCACAGAATGGTCCAGGTTAGAAGGGGACCTCTAGGATCATGCATTTCCAATCCCCCTGCCACTGGCAGGGCCACCAACCTCCCCATTTCATACTAGACCAGGCTGCCCAGGGTCCCATCCATTCTGGCCTTGAACACCACACAGAGGCATCCACAGCCTCTCTGAGCAGCCCGTTCCAGCACCTTACCTCACTCATCGTCAAGAACTTCCCCATGACATCCAACCTGAATCTTCCCTCCCTCAACCTAAAACAATTTCTCCTTGTCCTGCCATATTTCCATGTTATATACTGGTACACAGAGACAGGTTCAGGCAAACATCTCCACATTTGATAGAGCTGTCACCTTCCTGTTTAGGGCAAACAGAAAAGAAATGTGTGTGTATATGTGTGTATATATATCAACACTGCTGATGTTTGTCTATCCAAAAACAACAAAGGAACTAAACGTGTTTTTTGTTCTAAACCTTATCCCAGAAAAACACTATTTAGGCACACGTGAAAGACATTTCTTTGATGGCAGTTCCTTGCTTCACACTCCCACTGACAGCATATTCAGAAAATTGATTGGCTCAACAAGAAAGCAATGTATGCGTCACTCCAAAAGCAATGCCTCCTATTTATTTCTGTGGAAACTGCAACAAAGAGCACAATAACACTATTTGAGAGAGCAAATTCTCAGCTACTAAGCGCTATTTTTCAACAGTCACCACCATTAGATGTGGATTTTCTGCAGCAATGGACAAAGCCCGCAGGCCGCACTTGTAGAAATTGGCACCAGTGGAGGTGAAATACTGTTGCTGCTGCCCGTGCTGAAACACACCACCCGTGACCTCACTGTGCTCACATCCACTGTTTGGTCTCCATAAATGTTCAGTGTTCATCGATGAATGTCAATGGGTGCCTCTTTTTTGACATGGAGGAATTCAGTTCCACACCACTGCATCATACAGACTGCTTCTTTGCTGCCAGCTGTCGCGCGCCAACAAAATGTAACCGAGTACTGGCAAAAAGGCTCAACCTCTTCTGCCATACCACCAACATCTGCCTCTGAAGTTGTGGGCTAATGTAATAAAATAGGAGAAATTACTTTCAGAGCAGCCCTCATGTGTCTCCATTTGTGATGATGCGGTTTGATTGCTGTCTCTGAACTTATTCATATATATGCATGTATTTATATATATATACCCACATAATGAAATGCATATGGATTTTGTGTATATATTTTTTTCTTATTTTAAGTAAGATCCCTTGGAAAACAGATGATAAAGGGTTTCTGCATGAGAACCATCATGGTGAAAGCAGTACCTATTTTAGATTTAAAAAAAAAGTCCAAAAAGAAAAGAAAACTAACAACTATACCATGGATAAAGAACATAATAGCAAATACCGGCTCTAAGGGGGCTTAAATTTAATTGAATCAATATTCTTCAATATGTAGCACCTCTGGGCCATTGCTCATGTGAAGAGAACGTTTCTAGTAACATGAGGAACGTTTTCCACCTTGCCCTCAAGGCATGAGTCCTTAATCATCAATCATCTGCAAATGGTTATGATATGTTGTTAAACAAACCTGTTTCCTGGGAATCTATTTAGCAACGTTGGAGTGCATAATGAAGCCTGATGAAAAGCAGCAGTCTCAATCACAATCAGCTATCATAGGCCTGAAATCCATTGATGATAACCCAGTTCTCACTGACGTTTTTTCTTAACTTAATGAAATGGTATAGGAAGGAGATTTTTACATGGAAGCGGTTGTGAACATAGCTCCTGGTAGATGGAAGTTTTGCCACTGTGCTGTTTTTTCAACCACTAAGAGTCTCCTAGCATGAAATGTTGAAAATGGTGATTTTTGGCTGATAATTCATCAATAATATTTGATATTTTTTGCCTAGATGTTGAGTTTGAAGAGAGAAAAAAAAAAAACCCACATTCTAATGTAAAGCTCCGAAAAGATGTGGTGCGCAATGGGGCCATATGAAATTGCAATGAAATAAAATCCAGGGTGAAACCTAAGCATGAATTGTATACAAATTAGTCATTTTGAGGTCTCTGCTACATTCCCATCTTGCTTCAGGCAATCAGAAATTGTATCATCCTTCTCCCACACTGTGAAAGTTCTCCATGTCTTTCTTTGTGTCAGGATTCTGTGGTTTCAAATTCAGTTTCTGGTTATTCTACAAATACGATACTGTAGCCAAGTCTGTGTTGACAGAAAACTTTCCTTGTGGAAATTCTCAAGAATTAGATCGACCTAAACCTATGTTACTTAATTATATTTAAGATTCAGCTTTTAGTGACTGAAATTAAGATTACTACATTTCAAAACATATTTTTCCACGTTTACATTTCTCCTCCAGAAAAAGGAACCACATTCTATAACCCTTATTCTTCCTTAACTGAAGCAAAACTTTAATTTTGCTATTTTTAACAAAGTTGTATTGAAGTTTTAAAGGATAGGTTATTACAAGAGAAACAGAAACAGAGTTTTGCCTTTCTAACCAAAATCTCTGGAAGAGATGAAACGTACCATAATGTACAGTTCTTTATTGGGTACTTCTGTAACTACTTGCACACCAGTAGCTTCACTCAAAAAAAGGACATGGTGTGTTGGTGCGCATGTTAGTGATTGCAGGGAAAAGTCTTGAGGATGTGAGTAATGGGGGTAGCATGACTCATCCATGTAGAAATCTTACGAAGGTCAGTTCTCCCAAGACCCAGTTCACCAGCCACAAAATTTCCTTTTCTCAGATCAGCAATGCAGGGCCTTCTCCCATGGCCTTTGGTGTGGGACAAACTGGATGTGTGATGTGGTGGGGCATGAAAGGCTGGTTTCATGAAATAGGTAGCATCCTTTAAAATTCATCCACTGTCATATGCATTAGTCAAAAAGAAATGTACCTATTTAGACTATTTCCAAAGTAACGCTGTGTTCAAGTCATGAAATTTGAGAGATTTACGTAAACTTCTGCACTTGTTACTGGTAAGCACATGCAAAAGAGCAACATTTCATTATATCGCAGACTGGTCTGGTATCACTTGTACTGAAATTTCAGGCTGTAGGATATTTTCTACTAGTTTTGAGCTCAGTTTCTAGTTTTCAGATTTTTCCAGACTAAACTGTGTGCCGATGATTTCTTTACTTTTGGACAGCCTCACAACCAGCCAATAAATAGTAGGAGGCCAGCCAGGAACCAGTAGGCTCAGAGATAAGTGTTGATGCTGGGCCAGCTGAATTTACACTTACATATTATAGACAATTTTCTGTGGACCAGTACTTCTTCTGACCTCAGCAGATACTGAATGAATAGGGAATACTTAGATTTCTCGTACACATATGCTTGCTTATGAATTGCAATATTTAATAAGAGTTCAAGCTGTACAGGATCACATTTGCACACTAATTAGGTCCACTGCATTCAAGACACATAGAATTTTAAGCAGTAAATGAAATCCCGCTAAGTGCAGGAGCTGTAGAAATCACACCACTTAGAGTTTATGCTATAGGAAAGCAGCAATGCAAGACATTCATTACATTCTGCTGTCCGCAACCACACCACAGTCTTTAAATCATCTCTGCAAGATCAGATTGTTTTACAAGGGACAGAAGTTTGATGACTGTATTGCATACCAGCCTGCAATTTTGCATTATCTGTCCAATAAATATACTTTGGTTTACCATACCGGCACAACCAAGATTATGAAATGAAGTCTGCATTATCATGATGAGAAGAAGGACTAGGGCTGGGAAAAAAGAAACTAGAGCTAAAGCATGAGAATAAACAACTGGAAAATAGTAGTTGGATGCCAGGATTTTCAAAACAGAAGTTTCCACAATCCCCGTCATTTAAACCATTGCTTTAAAAAGCTTGATGTTTGGAAAATTATATTTCCATAGTTAAAGTGATAGTCCTTCACAGTTTAATGATGATAATGCAGACAATGTGAGCAGTATATACAAATATTTAAATTTGGTTTCTGCTTTAGGAGCCCTGACTCTCTACAAAAACAATGGAGAAGGAGACTTGTCCAGGGAATGGGAAAGAACTTTTACGTTAAGCCTTTATCCTTCAACACTTCTATAAATCTGAGATGAAATTATGCAAGGGGAATAACCCTTAAGGACTAAACAGATCTTTAAAAAAAAAAAAGTTTGATTTTTAGTAACTGTAGTCATTAACACAAAAGATGAGTATTTAAAATGCACATAAGCTTTTGAACTTAGAAAAAAAGAAATTTTTGCCCTTAAGGCCTTGGTAGAATTTACAGAAATTTTAAATACTTCAACTTATCAAAAAATAATTAAAAAAAAAATCAGAAACTGGTCCTGCATATGAAAGATTTTTAGATAGTTGAGATGCTTATAATGTTCTGTCACTTAAAATCTCTCTGATTTGTCATGGAGCCTCACAAGAGCTGAGTAGAGGGGGATAATCACCTCCCTCTCTCTGCTGGCCACCCCTCTTTTGATGCAGCCCAGGATAAAGTTGGTCTTCTGGGCTGCATGCGCTCACTCCTGGCTTGTGTCAAGCATTTCATCCACCAGAACCCCCAAGTGCTTCTCTGTAGGGCTGCTTTTAATAAGTTCTTCTCCCACCCTGTGCACATCTCTGGGATTACCCTGACTCAGGTGCAGCACCTTACACTTAGTCCTGCTGAATCTAGTTAGATTCACTGTCCTTTGTCCAGGTCCCTTTGCATGGCATGTTTTTCACGTGAAGATAGAGCCACTGACTGTAACTTTCTGGCTGAGGCCACCCAGTCAGCTTTTTAACCACTATATAGTCCACTCTTCAAATCCATATTGGAGTTCAGAAGCAAGCTGTGTCCCCCTGGGCTCTGTCTTGTGACCAATGCTCTTTAACATCTTTATCAGTGACGTAGTGCAATCGAGTGTATCCCCTGCAAGTTTGTAATGAAAAAGCTGAGTGGTACAGTTGATATGAGAGAAGGAAGTGAGGCTCTATCATCTGGATTGCTGTGCCCAGGTCTGGGGCTCCCAGCATAAGAAGGACATGGAGTTGTTGGAACAGGTCCTGAGGAGTCCACAAAGATGATCACAGGGCTGGAGCACCTCTTCTACAAAGAAAGGCTGAGGAAGCTGGGCTTGTTAAGCCTGGAGAAGAGAAGGCCCCAGGGAGACTTTGTTGTGACCTTCCAGTATTTAATGGGGGACTTATAAACAGGGGAATTCGACTTTTTCCATGGCTGGATAGTGGTAGAACAAGGCGGAATGGTTTAAAGTTAAAAGTGGGAAGATTTAGGTTAGATGTTAGGAAGAAATTCTTTACTCAGAGGGTGGTGAGGCACTGGAACAGATTGCCCAGAGAAGCTGTTGGTACTCCATCTCTGGAGACGTTAAAAGGCCAGGTTGGATGGGCCCTGGGCAGCCTGATGTAGTGGATGGCAATCCTGCCAACAGTAGGGGAGTTGGAAATAGATAATCTTTGAGGTCCCTTCCATCCCAAGCCATTCTAAGAAAGCACAGCTAAAAAACATACATTCATGGGAAAAGTATACAACAGAGCTAGTGGCTAAGAACCTCTAGAACAGAACTCCAAAGCAGTGGAGAAACCCAGAAGTAAAAAAAAAGTCTTGGAAGAGACCCAACAGAAATTGCAATTTCTTGGTACCTTGTCTTCTCCAATCATAAGGAAGAGCTGGGCAGCTATGACAAGTAATAGTAGTGCGTAGGAGTGAACAGGAATCTCCATTGGATTTTCTAGCATATCACATAGTAGTTACAAGGAAATTAAATTTCCTGCTAGAGGGTGGCTTGTAGCAGCATTCACCACAATCTTCCATATTTGCAGTTGTACTGAACAGCTGGTATGGGCATGGAAGGGCACAGAGATTTCAGTCTATGAAAATCATAATTTACCAAGAAATCACTCACATTATTACACAAGAGACACTCTGAACAATAGATAAGGGGCAAAATATATTCACAGTTTTCATTTGCCCGATACAGATCTTCTTCAAATTGGATACCATTCAGAGGTGGGGGGTTAAAACAGCTGTTAGGTTAACCTATGGATTGCTTCAGTGATACTGTCTGCCTTTTAGAATCTTAAATACACTGGGGACGTTTCAGATGTTTGTAAAAAGTGTAACTCAAGTTCTAAGGATCAAAAAACATCCTCACATCCTTAAATGACTTCATCTGTTCCCATAAAACATGGGTGGAACATCTGGGAGAATTGAAAAGTGCTCCAAAACTTTTTACAGAGCCAGGATTTAAATCTGTAAGAAATAATGCTCATTTACAAAGGATCACACAGTTTTCCTGGGACAAAAGTCAGTAATGGTGGACTGGAATCTTGTGTCCAGTAATATGGGAGAGTAAAATAATGGAAAGTTCCTACATGAGTAGGGTGCAGAGATGTCTACAGGAGCTTCACATGAAATTTCTACAGAGCAGAAAGTACAAGCTACTCTTTTGGACTGAGAAACAGTCAAGAGTTTAATCCTGAAGGAGAGAGGGACTTCTGAACTATGCTGTGCCAAAGCAATTCCAACTACTTGCAATAAACCTGCGATAACTTTTTCTGTTAAATCTGTATTCAAAGAAGACAATAAAAAAAAAAGAAAAAGTCTGAGTTCAGTGTGCACAGAACAGAAATTATCAAAGCAAAAAAAAAAAAAAAAAAAAAAAAAAATTAAAGAAAGCCAGGAAAGCTGCAGTGTGAATAGTACGTATTGATACGTTCATCTGCAACCCTAGCGAGAATGAAGTCATGCTGAACTTGGGATGCCTTCTAAGAACTTTATAAAGCTACTTTGCAAAATGGCTTTTCAGCAACACAAGAGAAGGGTACCTGAGCAGTTATACTCTGTCTCCTTTAGATGGTTCCTTAGGGAAATGTCTGCAAAACAAATAGAAACATTCAGGAATTTCAAGCTAGATCACAGCAGTCTCAGTCCAGCTACAGGCAAAACCTATAATCAAATACTGAACTTACCAGGTGAACATGGCTGCTTGTGTTAGCTGACAGCCTACGTACAAGGGCTGCTCTGAAAATAATGCCTCCTATTTTGTTGTGTTGGCCCACAACATCAGAGGCAGACAGTGGTGGTATGGCAGTAAAGGTAGAAAAGGTCATAAAATAGAAGAAATTACTTTCAGAGCAGACCTCATAAATAGGTGGCATTACTTTTGGAGTAACTTACGTAGATTCCTATGGGAAAGAGGGGGAAAAAAAGTTTGAAAAGTTTGCCAGTAATTAAAATAATTACTGAAAGTCAGTGAAAAGACATTAATTACTATTATTTCATAAAAGGATAGCTTGAGGCAAGCTAAGGGTATGCAAGCTAATGAACCATAAGCAGGAAAAAAAGAAGGGTGTTATCAGTAACATCAGGAAATCATACTCCCCATCATAAATAATTTCCACAAGGTGATTGCCAAATTTATTCTTACAGATGCCCAGCAATAAAGAATTCCCACTTTACCTCAGTGGCTTCTTACCCATGTTGTTTGTCGGTATCATTAAAAGCTTTTCTTCTTAACTTGCATTATTTTTTATACTGCATGTTATGCCTCCTATTTTATCCACTTTGGACTTTAGGACTGGATTTTTTTCTTTCTTAATTTCCCAATGTTAAGAGCAATAACGTAGCCCCATTTATTGCGTGGCTTCACAAATAGTCCTTGTTATCACTTTCAGAACAGTATACTTTTTATGTTGAGTTATATTTATGTTCTTATCATAACTTATATGTCACTTAAAGCTACAGAAGCCAGTGTGAATACGAAGTCAGATATTGTAAAACACAGCATCTCTGGAGTACTTCTGCAAACAGAATCAATCTAGAGCAAGAACACACATGACTGAAATCTGGCACTGTTGAAAATCTGTGACAGAATCACCACTGCCTTCCTTAAGGCCAGAGATATATTTCCGTATCAACTACTTACTTTAAACATAGGGCCATCTTCCACTGTCTTTTTTTTTATTTCTTTTCCCACCCAGGAGGTCCCTCTTCTTAAGTTTCCTGACTTTGCCTTTTTCTTTATTTTTAATTTACAAGTTTTAATTGAATGGATATAGAATGTTATAATGTTAAGGAGCATTAAATTGCTAAGTAACTTCTTAGTTTACGTTCTGGACTTCTATACAGAAATATTATATTTACAAAAGTATAACAGATGTTTATGAAAAGCTCTCCCATTATATTGTACTACCCATCAGATTGTTCAAGACATTGTATATTTATTTTCTAAAAAAAAATCTATCTATAGCCACACATATGTATACAAAATAATTAAAATTATGCTACTTCCAGTATAATAGGTGACAGCAGTGAGAATTTTTCATGCTCAGCTATGCCTCCTAGCAGAATATTTTATAGTTAAGACAAGCTTTTTCTTTTTATTCCATTATTCTTACACTGCATATTTAGCATCCAGATTTTACTATGGTTCCTTTGCCAGATCCAGGAAGCAGCCACTAAGTTACGTTTATACTGAAGGCTTCTATTCCTAACAATTTGTCAACCATTTACTGACTTTATTTACTGGGCATGAAGACAGCTGATGATAACATCATTCCAGAAATTAGATAAGGATGATTTTTGTTGCAGGTTGTTGTATCTAAGTTAATCAAAAATATTCAAGGGGAGTCTAAGATTCAGTGGGTACTTTCAATACAGATGCTTGAAACAATTCCATGGTTTCAGGCTCCAGAAATTTTTCCCTTGTAGTCTTCCTAACACACACAAAATCCCACAAAGTTAATGGCTCATTCCCCCAGTTGTCTTTCAAGAGATAAAATATGAACACATAGCCAGGAAAACAAGTAAAACATGGGGAAGAGGTAGGGAAAAAAAAATCAGGGAAAAAAAAATAATAAAATTGAATTGCATTTGAGGAAACACACACTCCTGAAATGACATGCTGACTCAGAGGCTGCAAGGCTTCTCTGGCTCCCCAGTGGTGTGCTGTGATGTCTCAATGATTTTCTGATTCTTTTTCAAGTCTTCTGGGCCCTGGGTAGCCCAGAGAACAGGCACAGATTTTCTTTCCAATTCTGTAATTTTAAGTGCTACTGCTCTAAGTATAATCAAGTCCATCCTGTTATTACTCAATGTTAGGCAATAAACTGCTGCAATAAAATTGTGACTCGGGCATAAAAGCTGATCCAGTGTCTTTGGGGACTTGATTTCTGGAAATTTAGCAAGTGAAATGACAATAATAATTTATTTGAAGTTCTACATATATTACCATTCTCCTCATCATTGTGGGGTACAGTCCTTCAGCACAGAGGAAAAAGATGACAAATTGTTTTGTGTGGCACTGAGCTGGTTTCTCTTGGTAGTGCATGCATCGTGGTAAACTGGAATCAAATAATAAAAAGCAATAATAACTGAGAAGTCAAAATTGAGTTGAAAAAAAATTATTGCTAAGATGAACTTTAGAGAAGAAGTGAGAATGAGCTTCTTTTCCTAAGAGTATAATTTTACATTGCAATATACTGAATTTTACTTAAAGTCATGAAGAGTGAAGGGATGGCTTTGCATATGAGCTAGGAAGAAAAAAAGGAGAAAGAGAAGGAAAATGGAAAGAGAAATAGGAAAAGGAAACAAAGAAGAAGAAGAATTAAACATGAAATACTACAAAATCTATAAAACATAAAATGCTGCTACAGATGAGCCAAATGAAGATAACTTCCATTACAACTTCTCAGCAGCCCCAAAGGAGGGGAGGAAAGACGAGGTGGTGAGGTGGGACTGCAGACTGAGTCATTCCAGAGTTCATTTTCTGAAAGGTCAGTGGGGAACGGGACAGGGACCAACCAGAATTAGTCAATTGCTCTGTGAGTTAACATTTTCCCCACTCCGGCTTTTTTCTTCAGTTCCAGCATGTCTTTCCACTCGACATTTTCTATTGGAAATCTGGACTATTTCATTGGAAAATATATATGCTTAAGTGGACAGAAGCAGTTTTGTAAACCCCTGCATTTCCAACATCCATGTCAGCTTCATACAGAGTCATGAAGGCCATAAGTTGTACTGCAAGTATAGTGTACAGTGTAGCAAGTATAGTGTATAACGTACACCTCCCACAAGTACAGTGCACACTTTTTGTATAAATTAATCATGGTCCAGATTAAACTTTCTGTTATTTGTTGTTTTTTTCGACAGGCAAAGGAACAACAGTACCAGCAAATAAGTAATCCAATGAAGAATGAACAAAGATGCTGAGCTTTGTTTTCTTTTGAGAGAAAAATCAGACAATTAAGATGTTGATAGCTTCATAAAAAAGGAAAAATAAATTAATAAAACCCAATACAAGAGACATCGTGCAGTATACCAGAGTTCAAAAATTCTGACCAAAATTCTGACCAGTGCAGATCTCAAGGAAATATGAAATGCATATTCAGAGCAAATTTTGAAGAAATCACATACTCAGTAAAAAAAGGAGGGAACACAGCTGACAAACACATGCCACTGTAGTGTCTTTTCTGCAGCTGAGGAATCCAAATTCCATGTGAACACATACAGCGTTTTGTATTTATTCATTTCTTCTTCCTCAATCACAGATGTGGAAATTTGCTTTCTGTCCCGAACTCAATTATTTTTCAAGTATTATCAGTTACCTGCTTAGATTTTCCCGGTTAAAAAAAATACAAATTCCAGATCCAGTAGAGATGGTGGTTTGGTTGAAGACTGAAGCAAAAATGCACACTGAGAAATACATCCTGAGGGATGGTATTTTAAATAGGGCTGGCCAGTGCTGTGGTCCCTCCGTACCACCAGCACAGAACTCAGGCAAACTGGGAGATGCTGCTCTTCACAGTACATTCGGATCTGATTAATGTGCAAGTCTCTAGGGAGTGTGTCTGGAAACCTTTCTTATTTGGTATATCACACAGCAATATATACACTATTGGAAAGCATTTCTAATCCATACTGTCTCATCTCTTAGTAGTAGGACTATTACTGTTCAGTTAAACAAATAAATGAAAATCACTGCTTGCAGATATCACAACCCTTCCACTGTTTCATGGAGAGTTTTGTAAAGAGTTCTAGAGAGCTTAACTTTGTTTACACACTTCTACTGTTCTACAAATACAGATAAATCATGTTGCGTATTCCTACATGCAAATTTAACAGTATCATACTTTTAGATTTTGACTCAAAGTTTAGATAAAATATAGCTATAAGCTATTTTGATTTAAAATACATTCATAGAAATGTGGTTCAGAAAAAAAAAACACATACATTTTCAGAATGATATGTTTATCTAGCAGGGGCATTCCAAGTGGAATAATGATTAGCTTTAAAAAGGGAATAAGAGTCATGCCAGAGCACAATTTAACAGCTTATTTCTTTCTTCCAGTTCACTGAAGAAATTTCAAAATGCGCTGAGGAATAGCTTGGGCCTGATGTAGATGACCTCATTGTAGTTATTATGATTTGGCATTCGCTGTTCTCTAAAGAAAGAATTCTAGAAATACACTTTTTGGAACTATCTTTACATCCTTAAGTGTAAATTAAAAGCATTTCAAATCAAGCACGCTGCATGTATTTAGATGTAACCCTTTGATGAGCGTAAACCCATTCTACCACACACTCATCCCACCTCCAAGGCAGTTCTTCTGTCAGAGGGCCACAAACCTCCCAGACGCAGAATAATAAACAAAGTAATAAGAAGTTCTCAGACATTGAGTTTAATATGTCAAAAATTTGTGGGGACTAACCAGACTGATTACTGCATCTTACATCTGCCCAGGCAGTGGAAGAAGCCGCTGAAAGAGTAGAGAAGGGGCAGAGGGAGAGTTGAAGCAGAGTTATTCAGACAGCAGAACAGGTAGATGAAAAGGACTAATTTTGGCAGCACGAGTTATGCAAGATCTGCTCCAACAAAAGTAACGTCTCCCAGTTTATTATCTTAGCCCATGACATCAGAATTGAATGCTGGTGGTCTGGCAGTACCTTTTTACCAATATTGTGACATCTTGTTGCCCTGTGACAGATGGCAGCAGAGGGGCAGTCACACATGATGGCATCTGATGTGAAAGCATGAATGAAGCAAAGGTCTGGAACTGAATTCCTCTGTGAGGAAAAAAATGCACCCACTGAAATTCATCGATGCATGCTGAATGTTTATGGAGACCAAGGAGTGGATGTGAGAGCAGTGAGGCAGCGGGTGGTGTTTTTCAGCAGTGGTTACAGCGACATGAAAGACAAGCTATTTTCCAAATAGCGACGTACAGCTGTCACACCACAAAATGAAGAGCGCCTTGATCAGCTCATCTGTACAAATCAGCTAATGGTGGTGATTATGTTGAAAACTAGTGTTTTTGAACTGGGAATTTGCTCTATCAAATAGTGCCATTGTGCTCTTCATATGTGTTGTAGTTTCCACGGAAATCAATAGGAGACATTATTTTTGGAGTGACCTTCATATTGCTTTCTTGTCAAACAAAACAAAACAAGAAATGAACCTAAATTTTATGTTCTTTTAAACTCTCAGGATCTCTTTGGTCAGTCCTTGGAGTTCTGGGATTTACAGTAGACAGATTATTTACTCCAAATCATTTTTCAAAAAGGAATTTTCATTTACAGGAAGTGTGCCAATATGGGAAATGTACAGGATCACGATCTTTTATTAGGCTGATCTACTTCTGACAGAATACACAGGGAATCATATGGACTGTGTTTGGGAAGTATGTCTAGCAGGAAAAATGTGATGAAGAAAACTTACCTTATGGGTCTCAGTTGCCTTCAAAGCCAATGGACCGAATGACAATGCTTGTGGACTCTGTCCATTCCTCTGTCCCTTTTTCCTCCGTTTTCAATATGCTTAAATAAAATGTAAGAAATACAGTTATGGGGGCTAACCATACTGTGGGTTTTAATCATGAAAATTATCACCTCCCCTTTGAGTCTCTTTACTGCTCACCCATTGCAACTCTGCCATTAAGCTAGCAAAACCACCTCAAGTTACAGACCCAGGCAAGACGAAAGGATAGTTTCTGACAAGACCAACCAGCCTAAGGACCTGGATCATGTGGGAACACAAACCTTAGAAAAGTATCTGCATACCTTCAGTACTGACAGCATTTTTAGCTACAGCTAAATGGGGCAAGAGCACCTGGGGCAGAGGTTACAGAAGAGTCTCCAACTTCAGCAGCAGCATTCCTCCACCAAGAGGTGTGGGATGAGATAGCAAGCAGCCCAGGTCTTTTTCCCCTCTGAAAACGTTCTCCTGGAATTGGTGAGAATAAAAAGACAAAAGTGACATGAATGTGAGTATGCAGCTTACCTCTGCTTACATATGGAAAGTGGAGAACTGCAAAAAACAATAATTTATTGTCTCTTGAGATACGTTATTTTCAAACGCATCCAGCTCAGGTGGAAGATTCATGTATGCATGTTACCAAATAGATTAAATGATGGCTAGAAGCCTAGAATTATAGGTCCATATGTTTCTGTACTTTTATATTTGACTAAGATTTTTTTTCCTGATGTACTTCTGCCACCCAGTGGATCATTCGTATGAAAAATCTCCTTAGGGTTTCTTTCAAAAGATGTCCTGGAAAATTAGTTTATTTGTGTGATTCTTGGCAGGTATCTAATGCCAAGGCCTCAGTGAGTATCCTCTTAATGTGAACTTTCTAGGGTGGGCAGCAGGTTGAATGCTGGTCAGCAGAACAGGGGGAATGGATTGTATAAAGCTAAGTATTCTGACATTTAAGTACCAGATTATTTTGGAGTTTTTGTTTCTCTTATGTGTGTGTCTTATATTTATTTTCCCCACCACAGTCTCTTTATTCCTCAATTTCTATGAAGGAGACATGAAAACATTCCTTTGCCATACAGTGTATTGTCAAATCAAACTCAGTCACTTTTATGAAACAGAAAATGCTCCAACAGCAGCATAAAGACAGCCCTTCAGTAGCTAAGTGATTCTTTTTCCAGCAGCAGCTCAAATATCACAAATTAAGATCACCTAGACCCACCTATTGAAGTCAGCAGAAGATTGAAAAGCTGATCCTAAGGGACTATCATCTATTCTGTGCTCTTAGCAGTCAACTGCAACAAAACTGTGTTATAAGAAATATAAGCAGGCTTGAACTGAACTTCTAACATTGGAAAATTTGATATTCCAAGATGGAAAATACTTGTATGAAAGAAATTTTAGTGTAAAATAGAAATTAAATTCATCTCCCATCTAAAAGGCTCCTTAAAACAGATTAAAACTCATATAAATGAAAACAATAAAAGAATCCTTGCCTTTGTGTTATCTTCCACCACAAATACCAGAAGGGAAAGCTTCACAGAAGACTGAGCAAGATCAGGCTCAGACATAATCACCTAACTCCAGAATTCTTTGTCAGTGACTAGTTGTAACAGTTGTGCACACAATACAGTGTTTGCAGGACTAAGACTTAAGAGAGTTCGTTACAAGTCTCTCAAATATCCACCCTTAACACAGGGATAGGGACGAAACTATGAGCTGAACTTTTTTGCACTGAGTTGGAGAAACTGGAGATGTTAAGACTATTATCAAACTGAAGTATGAATACCTGTCCCTGTCATTCTGCTTTCCTTGAATTATTAATAGAATACAGTTTTTATAGGAGAAAACAATGATAAAGCTCTTATTGCACTGTGTATCATACATTCAGATTCCTACAAAAACTGAACCACAGAGAACACACAACCTCTCATGGATATTTTAGCACTCAACTTCTAAGAAACCTGCCTGAAAAACTGATTAAGAAGCAAGGGCAAATTTCACCCATAGAATACCTTACAGGGAAATTTCCAACAAGAAGCTCAACACCAAAACCACTGCCAGCAGTCACATACTTACTCTGGAAATAGATAATAAGCATTGTAAACCTACTGTCTCTGAACCCACACTAAGACTTCCTCACAGCAGAGAAACAAAACAGATGGCAATGCTTACTGAAGCTTCCTCCTACACTTCCAACATGTTAAGAAGACAAATTATCCTTATTTATTACACCAGTATCCAAAGTAATGCAACTTCAGTTTCTCTAGGTGTTCATCAGTTAATCTGTTAAAATAAAAATAATAATAAATAAAAAAACCTGTCTTGTTAAAGAAGCCTTAAAACACCTGCAGTGTGACCCCACCCTTAACTCCCTGAACCAGATGATTCTTCCTGCCCGTTTGCTCCTGTCCTCATAACTCAGTATCATATCACTTGCAGAAACGTGTCTCTGATTTGCATTGTAGACCTCAGGGAGGTTTGGGCATGGTTGTTACACCCAGCTTCCTCTCCCCCTAGACCCTCTCAGAGGAGTGGGATGTTAGTAAGACCATAACAGAGGGATGTATGTGTCAACGGTTTACCGGGCTGGATCGGCCCGGTTCCGTGACGATTGGTGTGGGGGACCCGCAGACCCACACCCCAGGAAAGGGAAAGGGGGAAAGGAAAAAGGAAAAAGGGAGATGGGCCTAGAAACAAAACAGCGGCAACGATCTGAGGAGGAAAGCTAATTTACTAAATAAGATATCAGAAAGCAAAATAACACAATATAATACAATATAATTGGAATTGAAGCTAATAAATCAAATAAAATGAGCAAGAGAGAGTGTCCGATAAACCGAAGGCCTTACACTAACGCTGAAGGCGATACGGCAGCGAGCACCCACTGCTGAGTCGATCCCGAAGGAAAGAGAGAGTGTCCCGTGACTGCAGAGGGTTTTTATCTTTTCCCTCTGAGCGGAAAATACGTAAAAATGTAAAGCATCGCAAAGTCCTCTGGGGAATGTGGTTCTCCTCTTCTGAGACAGGTATACCCGGAAATATCAGTGATCTATGGAGTTGGAGTATTAACTCTTTAACTCTTAATGCACTACGTGTTGTTATGATGTGGAATACCAATACAAAAAATCATAAAACCATGACATTCCACCCCTTATTCCACATCATTACATCATGCTTGATACATATAGAAGAACAATGATTAACATGCATTATACACACACACACAACATATATATATATAGATGTATATACATGGAATTACTGACTGCACTCCCCCAACATCAAATTCCCCTGTGGTACACACTGAACATCCCCATTCTTCTGCATCACCCACCAAGTGGACCCAGGTCCCTGAGCAAAAACAGTTCCACGGAGAGGTTTGCCCTTTCCAGAAGCTGGAAGGACCCAAACCGCTTTCCCCAACATGTTCTTTACATGCACTACAGGGACTTTATCTCCCTCTACAGTAGGTAGAGAGCTGTATTGGGCAGGACCATCACGATTGATGGATCCTCGGGTGTTGACCAACCAGGTGGCTTCTGCCAAATGCTTCTCCCAATGCTTAAATGTTCCGCCACCCATTGCTTTCAACATGGTTTTTAACAACCCATTGTATCTTTCAATCTTACCAGAAGCTGGTGCGTGATAGGGGATATGATAAATCCATTCAATGCCATGATCTCTGGCCCAATTATTTACAAGAGAATTTTTGAAATGAGTCCCATTATCTGACTCAATTCTTTCTGGAGTGCCATGTCGCCATAGGACTTGTTTCTCGAGACCTAGAATGGTGTTTCGGGCGGTAGCATGGGGTACTGCATATGTTTCAAGCCACCCAGTGGTTGCTTCCACCATGGTAAGCACGTAACGCTTGCCATTGCGAGATCGTGGCAAGGTGATATAATCAACCTGCCACGCCTCCCCATATTTATATTTTTGCCATCGCCCTTCCCCCCAAAGAGGTTTCATCCTCTTGGCTTGTTTAATTGTGGCGCATGTATCACAGTCATGGATAACCTGTGCAATAGCGTCCATAGTTAAGTCCACCCCTCGGTCTCTAGCCCATTTATATGTTGCGTCTCTTCCCTGATGGCCCGAGGTTTCATGGGCCCATCGAGCTAAAAATAATTCACTCTTATGTTGCCAGTCCAAGTCTACTTGAGCCATCTTAACTTTGGCAGCTCGATCTACCTGATGGTTATTCTGTTGTTCTTCAGTTGCCCGGCTTTTAGGAACATGAGCATCTACATGGCGCACCTTCACAACTATATTCTTTACTCGGGCAGCAATATCTTTCCACAGTTCAGCAGCCCAAATAGGTTTACCCCTCCGTTGCCAGCCATTTTGTTCCCATTGCTGTAACCACCCCCATAAAGCATTTGCCACCATCCATGAGTCAGTGTAAAGATAAAGCACTGGCCACCTCTCTCGTTCAGCAATATCTAAGGCCAGTTGGACAGCCTTTACCTCTGCAAATTGGCTTGATTCTCCTTTTCCTTCAGTGGCCTCTGCTACTCGTCTTGTGGGGCTCCACACAGCAGATTTCCATCTGCGGTGCTTTCCCACAATGCGACATGATCCATCTGTGAACAGGGCATATCTCTTTTCATCTTCTGGTAGTTCATTATATGGTGGGGCCTCTTTAGCACGTGATACCTCCTCTGCTGGTGTTGTTCCAAACTTTTTACCTTCAGGCCAGTCCATGATCACCTCCAGGATTCCTGGATGACTGAGGTTCCCCATCCGAGCTCGCTGTGTAATCAGCGCAATCCACTTACTCCAAGTGGCATCAGTAGCATGATGGGTAGAGGGAACCTTTCCTTTGAACATCCAATTCAGCACTGGCAGTCGAGGTGCCAGAAGGAGCTGCGCTTCAGTACCAATTACTTCGGAAGCAGCTCGAACCCCCTCGTACGCGGCTAAGATCTCCTTCTCAGTTGGAGTGTAGCGCTCCTCAGACCCCCTATATGCTCGACTCCAGAAACCAAGGGGTCGGCCTCGGGTCTCTCCAGAAGCTCTTTGCCACAAACTCCAAGTGGGACCTTCCTTTCCAGCAGCAGTGTAGAGGATGTTCTTTACATCCTGTCCCGTCCGCACTGGCCCCAGGGCCACGGCACGGGCTATCTCCTGCTTGATTTGCTCAAAAGCCTGCTGCTGCTCAGGGCCCCATACAAAATCATTCTTCTTCCGCGTCACCCGAAAGAGAGGGCTTACAATGAGACTATAGTTTGGAACATGCATTCTCCAAAAGCCCACTACACCCAGAAAAGCTTGGGTCTCTGTCTTACTGGTGGGTGGAGACATGGCAGTGATTTTGTCAATCACATCTGTAGGGATGTGACGACGTCCATCTTGCCACTTTATACCTAGGAACTGGATTTCCTGTGCAGGCCCTTTCACTTTGCTTCGCTTAATAGCAAAGCCAGCTCGCAGGAGGATCTGGATTATTCTCTCTCCTTTCTCAAAAACTTCCCCTGCTGTATTGCCCCACACAATGATGTCATCAATGTATTGTAAGTGCTCAGGAGCACCGCCCTGTTCCAATGCAGTTTGGATCAACCCATGACAAATGGTTGGGCTGTGCTTCCACCCCTGGGGCAAACGGTTCCAGGTGTACTGAACGCCCCTCCAGGTGAAGGCAAACTGTGGCCTGCATTCTGTGGCCAGAGGAATTGAAAAGAAAGCATTGGCAATGTCAATGGTGGCATACCACTTGGCTGCTTTTGACTCCAGTTCATACTGGAGTTGAAGCATGTCCGGCACAGCAGCACTCAGTGGGGGTGTGACTTCATTCAGGCCACGGTAATCTACCGTCAGCCTCCATTCTCCACTGGCTTTGCGCACTGGCCATATGGGGCTGTTAAAAGGAGAGTGAGTTTTACTGATCACTCCCTGGCTCTCTAGCTGACGAATCAGATTATGAATGGGGAGCAAGGAATCCCTGTTAGTGCGGTATTGCCGTCTGTGCACCGTTTTTGTAGCAATCGGTATCTGTTGCTCTTCCACTTGTAGCAACCCCACAACAGACGGATCTTCTGACAGGCCAGGCAAAGCAGACAGCTGCTTAATGTTGTCTGCGTCTACAGCAGCTATTCCAAAAGCCCATCGATACCCTTTGGGATCCTTAAAATATCCCCTTTTGAGGTAATCAATACCAAGTATACATGGAGCCCCTGGGCCAGTCACAATAGAATGTCTTTGCCAGTCTTTACCACTGAGGCTTATTTCTGCCTCCAACACAGACAATTCCTGAAAACCCCCAGTCACTCCAGAGATATGAATCAATTCTGTCCCTTTATAACTTGAAGGCATTAAAGTACATTGTGCACCAGTATCCACCAGTGCCTCATATTTTTGTGGTTTTGATGTGCCAGGCCACCGAATCCACACAGTCCAGTACACTCTATTATCCCTCTCCCTCCTCTGGCTGAGGGCAGGGCCCCTCTATTCGTTACCTGTAGTGATAGGTATAACTTCACTAGTAGTTGGTCTGTGTTGTAATTCTCTCACCCGTGCTCGCAGTGCAGGGGTGGGTTTTTGATGCCATTCCTTCATATCTTCTCCATGTGCACGTAAGTAACTCCACAAAGCCGCACGTGACATGAAGTTAGTGAAGTCAGTGCTGTCATTTGCTCGAGCAGGACGGCGTTTGCTTCTGATAGCTGCAACCGATTCAATCCTATCAATCAGTCGGGATAATTTTCCCAATATATCTTCCATTTGTCCTTCTAACTTTGTTATGGCTGAAATGGACGTGTATGGCGGCGGAAATTTTTGTTCAAAGTTTTGAAGTGTAAGAATTAGTTCAAAAATTGGGGGTTTTCTGTCTTGGTCCTCATATCTGTTGAACGTTGTCACTAGTGTACCGGCGTACCTTTCTGGTGCTGTTTTTGAAAGCTTCTGACATATTTCAGGTGTACTCCTTACTTTCTCCGGATCATGGTCCCGATCATCAGGATCAAACGTGGGATCATACAGCATTTCCGCCACAGCTGTTTCTCTCAAATACTGGATGCCTTCCTCAATAGTTTTCCATCTTTTCACTTTAGGTGCCAGGTCACTCTTGTAGGGGTATCTTTCTCTTACAGCTACTAGCATTCGTTGCCAGAGGCTGGCAATTCCTTCCATATACCTGCTGATCCCTCTGTCGACAGCCGGATCTCGGGCAATGTTTCCTAGTTGGCGAGCTTCGTTACTATCAAGGGAAACACTGTTGGCCCCATTGTCCCAACACCGAAGCAACCAAGTGACAATACTCTCATCCGGGCGTCGAACAAACTCCTTTCTTGAGCCTTGGATCTCAGACATTTTCATGGGCCGACGAAACGTGGTAACTTTGACTCTCTCCTCATCTTCATCATCACTATTTTCTCCATGTCTCTCAGTTTTCTTTGTTGCCTTTCTCGATGGTGGTGGAGTTGTGCCCTCTCCCTCGCCTGTATCTTCCTCTTCTTTCATCACCTCTTCTTTGCGTTCTAGGCGCGAGGACACACGTTTCCATTTCTGGCCTTCCACAGGGGCAACTGACTTTGATACTGGTGCATCCTTTGGCTGGTCAGGTGTGACCGGGAGGTTTTCCTCTTTAGTTCGGGCCTCAGTTTGGACACTCTCTCTCTTCATAATAGTATATAAACCTCTGTAAGCATAAGCCAAGCCCCAAATAAGCTGTTCCACCTCAGATCTTCCCGAGCCGCAACACCCTTTACTCAGATACAGGCCTAGCTCCTCAGGATCCTGCAAGTGCTCAGGAGTGAAATCCCAAGGCATCGGGGGTCCCCATGCTTCTAATTTCTTTCCTAAAACACTCCACTTTCCCTGCCATTCAACATTCTCTGTTTTTGGGAGAAGCTTCCTGCACATTATGTAAAGTGCTATTACATGCAGGAGGACTAGTATCCCAATCATTAACCCCATCCCTAAGCTGTAATCTTGAAAATTCATAGCAAACTGAGAGGGGAACCAGGGGAACCTGGACACCCATTCAAACATTGTATGATTTGTTAACATATTATAGTTTGTTTCATTAGCCGGGCTGTCTTGGTATCCGGCAAGTGCCTCCATCACTGCTTTTTGTTTTTCATACAGGGACCAAACCCAGTGGAACAGAATGGCAAACTTAACCACGTTCCAGTACGTTTTGAGCATTAAAAAGAAAAAAACAATGAAATGCAGCCCCTTTAAGAGCACTTTAAAACGAGAGAGCATTTTTTTTTTTTTTCTTTACTAAAACAAGCTAGCAGCACCCAAAAAAGTTTACATATATCCCAGAACAACTGGCAGTACGCCCAGACTTCAAGGTCGTGTTATGCCGTACAGTACCTGCACTACAGATAAGCTTGCTAGCAAGAGACAGAGATTCACTCTAAAACTATGTCTCTGCCCGGCTAAGGCAGCTGGTTTGCCCCACGTTGGGCGCCAAAAAATGTCAACGGTTTACCGGGCTGGATCGGCCCGGTTCCGTGACGATTGGTGTGGGGGACCCGCAGACCCACACCCCAGGAAAGGGAAAGGGGGAAAGGAAAAAGGAAAAAGGGAGATGGGCCTAGAAACAAAACAGCGGCAACGATCTGAGGAGGAAAGCTAATTTACTAAATAAGATATCAGAAAGCAAAATAACACAATATAATACAATATAATTGGAATTGAAGCTAATAAATCAAATAAAATGAGCAAGAGAGAGTGTCCGATAAACCGAAGGCCTTACACTAACGCTGAAGGCGATACGGCAGCGAGCACCCACTGCTGAGTCGATCCCGAAGGAAAGAGAGAGTGTCCCGTGACTGCAGAGGGTTTTTATCTTTTCCCTCTGAGCGGAAAATACGTAAAAATGTAAAGCATCGCAAAGTCCTCTGGGGAATGTGGTTCTCCTCTTCTGAGACAGGTATACCCGGAAATATCAGTGATCTATGGAGTTGGAGTATTAACTCTTTAACTCTTAATGCACTACGTGTTGTTATGATGTGGAATACCAATACAAAAAATCATAAAACCATGACAGTATGCTAGCAGCTAGAGGGATTAAAACCCCATTTCCCTTTGTCCAGTAACTGCAAGTTTATGGTTCATCTGGGAAAACCTTAACTCAAGATGGGAGATAGATCCAAAAAATGAAAAGTCTCATTTCACAGCAACATCTGGCAGACAAAATTGCAAAAAAAGGCTGGAGAGCAGCCCCACGGAAAGGGCTCTGTGGCTCTGGCTGATGACAAGTTGGACATGAGCCAGCAGCATGCCCTGGCAGCCCAAAGGGCCAATGCACCTTGGGGTGCCCCAAGCCCAGAACTGTCACTGAGTAAGGGGAGGGGTTGTCTACTCTGCTCTGTGCGGCACCACCTCCAGCACTGCGTGCACGTTTGACTGCCACAACGTAAGAAGGACATAAAACTGTTAGAGAGCATCCAAAGGAGGGCTGCAAAGATGGTGTAGGATCTTAAGGGCAAGGGAGTGTAAGGAGTGACTGAGGACCCTTGGTGTACTCAGCCCAGAGCAGAGGAGCTGAGGGGAGGCCTGATGGTGGCTGCAGCTCTCACAGGGAGCGGAGGGGCAGCGTTGAGCTCTACTCTCTGTGACAGAGACAGGGCCCGAAGGAACGGCATGGAGCTGTGTCAGGGACTGGGTCTGCACCAGACCATGCGCCTGCATGGACAAGGCCCCGAGCTGACAGAGTTCAAGGAGTATTTGTACAGTGCTCTCAGATATAGGGTGGACCTGTGTGGAGCCAGGAGATAGACTCAGTGGTCTTTGTGGGACTCTTCCCACAGAAGGGAATATCCTATTATTCCATTTTATCAAGTAGACTCCAAGGTATATGAGCTTCCTGTTGCCTGTGTACCCCATGGACCTGTTTTTCCAAATCTATCCATGTGCTGTTAGCAATCTGATTTATCTGTGTGTCGTTAGCAATCTGAAAGTATGTTTTGTTCTGCTTCAGGACGTACTGTGGAGAGAGAAGAAAATTTGCTGAACCTTGCAATGATGGAATTACCTTTTCTTTTGTTTGCTCTTCTGTCCCATAGCATGATCACAGTCAGTCTGCACGTGTTTTCAAAGACCAGTGGGAAAAGTTGCTTTGATATTTTATCAGCAGAAATCAGCAAAGAAAATTAAAGAAGAAAAAAAAAAAAGGGAGGGAGAGGGTGAATGAAAAGATAATTCCAGTATGAAGGAACTCTACCAATGAGTACAAAGTGGAGACAGTGGTGTTTTTTGAGAAGTATAAGTGTTACAATGAATATGAAGATATGCTCCAGAATATATGTACTTTCTTTTGTGCTGTAACTTAGAGAAAAAAGATTACAGAAGTTCTGGAAGGAATCAATTACATATTCTTATATTCTTATTGCTGTGAAGATCTCTAGGAATGCAACAAAAAAAAAATCTTAAAAAAAAAAAAAAACTGGAAAACAAGAACTGGTAACAACTTACCTAGATCTGTAGTTTGCTGTGTGACAGGTAAATAATGATCAGGATCGTTAGCAGATCATCTGCTTTCTAGTCCTACATTCTAGGTTATTAATCTTCCCCCAGATACCTCCTTCCTATTTCAATATGTACTTTGTTTCTCTCCTGGTTATGTACTCACAGAAGGAGCTGCTGGGGACTGGGTCCTGTGAACATGACTATTCCCAGGATTTGCAGAAGGAGCTGGGGGCTTACAGCTGCTTTGGAGAACTGAAAACTGAACAGAGCTGAATACACTAAATTGCTTTCTTTGAGGGTATAAGACTACAAAACTGCACTATATAACCTGAAGAATTAGTGGTTCATATATCCTCATCTAAAATGCTCCAATCCATTGCACAAGCTATTTGTTTGGCTGCTGCATTAGAGAGAAAATACATTCTTATAGGAAATATATGTTCCAGCAAACAAATACAACCAGAGCCTCAAGAGATTAAATTACTGTATGAGCTAGCATATGCCTGTTGCAGAGCTGTCTCCTGGAGTTTCTCTGGGCCATGTGTGGAGCATGGCAAGCAACATAAGCAGCATTTGGCACTAGTCTCCCATACAGTCCCATGAAAATAAACACTACAAGCAAGCAAGCAAAATAATCTCTGTTTTCCAGGATCTCCAGAATCAACTTTGAACCATTCTAGTCCACATTCCTTTCCTCGCAGACCTATAGAACTTTACAAGGAAACTTCTAGTGTGGTTCCATATACCTGGAAGAGCCAAGAATATTTACTACAGTTAATGACCATTTGAGAGCAAGGACCAAAGCCCATGAACAGATGCCTACTTTAAAAGGAACAGTGCTTAGATCCTAACAGCTAAGAGTTGGTTCACAAGAAACTGATCATGGCTTATTGAGTTGTGGATGAAGGCAGCTCCCACAGTCCCACAGGCAACAGTGATTTGTGCCCACTCTTACCTCGTCTGTGATGAAATTATATGTAACAGTGTTATTTCTGAGCAGAGAATACGTGAAGACAGTAGGAAAGTTGGGAGGGATTGACTGCTCTACTTGTGACTCAAATTCCAAAAGAGAAGCTAGGAAGGAGTGGAAATACAGGGAGAGAGTTCTCCCTATGGAGGAAGAAGCAGAAAATGCACAGCAGCAGAAGGTAGAGAGGAATGCTAAAAATAGCTAAGGAATAATGAAGGGATTAGGAAGGCAAAGACTGTTTAGAGTAAGGAAATAGCACAGAACAAACCCATTCAACCTTTGTTTATAAGGGAAAAAACAATAAAATCCAACAAACAGTAACAAAACCCCAGATGTTTTACTGTATGGCAAGAAACCTGAGACAGCACTGTGTACTTTCAGTTTGGCATTGTGGTCTGCAAATACTGAAGTGTGTTGGTGGGAGTGCAAGCAAGGGGGGGAAAAGAGTTCAAGGTAGACGAGTACTTCAAGTCTTAGTAAATTACTCTTAATGGAGTACGATTATTAACATGTTAATTTTTATGTGAGGCAGCATATGTTCATGAAGTGGTAATCTAAAATTTGTGAAGCAAAACAAGCTTATTTTTGCACATTCTCCAAATCTGGCATACAATCTCTTACCTTTTCATTCTACACTTAGAAAAGTATCTCTCTTTAGAAAGCATCACTAAAGATACTTAATTACAGCTGAGGTATTTAACTCCTGGCTTGGAAAATAAACGTGTTTTTTTTGTCTACAGTTCATGACATGGCAGGCAGTGGACAGCGGCAGAGTAACAAAGATGTACGAAGAACTCTGAAAGCAAGAAACAGCACAGACGCTTTTGCTGATGACTTTTTAAACCCTTTGTCTTCTTGTAGATGATGCAATAAGGTTTTGGCTGCAGCAGAGTAACAAACATAACTCCAATAAAAGAATTGCTTTGGAACTTACTCTAGTATTCTTTGCTATAGGAACTTGAAAATACCAATCAACTATACATGAAATTGTGATTTCTCACAGGTCCCTCAAGTAAGGAAAAGGCAAATTATGGTCCCTAAAGAACTTTTAGAGCAGTGGGAGACAAATACTGTGGTTATGAGTCACAGTTTGCCTTCAGAGTTGTTGAAAACAATGATACGGTTAAAGTTTTAAAACTGTTTAATATCATTTTGGGATAGTTTTTTTAGAAGACGTTTATAACATTATTGTACATCTTGTAATAGTATTAAAATGGATCTGTCTAATCTTTTACCATAACTTCACTGCATCTTTCTCTAAGTTAATTTTCTTTAAATAATGATCTCAAGTTCTTGGTTTAGTTATTTTATTTTGTTTTGCTGCCTTCTATTTTCTTACATAACTATTCTGCATTTCTTTTCCCTCCAGGAAAATAAATTCCCCTGGTTCCTATTGAAGTCAGTTGAAAACAAACTTTGGATTTAGTTCAGTGAGAAAAAAAATCAAGTATAACATTATATCAAAGGTACACTTGGATTTGCAAAATGGGCCTAGTTTTCTTTCCCACTGCAGTTACCTCTTGCCCAGGGTATCAAGGAATACCCTGATGACCTGGAAAACCTGTGGGCATTTTTCCATAGGGGAGGCTTATATTCACATATTTCTTCCTCATAGAGTGTGCAGAAGTTGACATTTGTTCTGATTACATTCTCTTACACATTTGTATCGCATTAGTTGCTGGAAAAGTAGTCCCTGTAGTTACAGATAATTAGAAACATTAGGAAAATAAAGTAGAAATAGTTAAAGAAACTTTGATTAATAGAAAATCCTACAAAATGCCACCTAGATATCCTGTAATTATCTGATTAACAATGTTGGGCTGTGTTGCCCTCCTGCCATCCTCTCTGCCTTTCCCAGCCCCTCTGCCTCTTGGAGGAAGTCAGGCAGGCATTGAAAACATGGATTCCCTAGAGATATAAACAGAATTAAGTACATCACACTTTGACCAACTACAGTAAATAAAACTGCAATTAGATACTCAGCATGTAAGACTGCAACAGAGGCAAAAAACAATAATCAACAACTTGCACATCCTGCATATTGATACTCAGAGAAGTTTAACTCCCCACTCCATCTATCATGATCCTTTGCAATGGAAAACCACACTATGTGTTTTGGGTCAAAAGCTCTTGAAAAGCTTAGTTTGTAAATCTACTCGGCACGGTGCTGTCTTGTGTAAATGTAACAGCTCCAATTCACATGAGAAAATCTGTATTGTGCAGTGCTGCCTCTGAGCCAACGTATGCTTTTGCCCACAAATCCACAGTGACCAGGTGATCTGAGCTCACTGTAGAGGAGATGCTGTGACTTCGTAGGAGCTTTGACTGGACTGCAGGTGCCCAAAAATCCCAGAAAAATGTTTTTCAAAGTCTTTTAATTCTGACTTCTCTGAAAGCGGTGTTGAAAAAGGAGGACATGTCTGGATGAAACTGGATATTATTTGCTCTAATTGGGAGTTATTCTTTGCATACGGATTTAATGATACCTATAATACATATTAAAATACCGAGAGTACTGCCGGAAGAATGCCATCAACTTTTACTATACCTTATGGCTCTGTAGTGAACATTATACATTTTGGTATAAAGTTTTAATACCTTTATAGCTTGGAATCCCCAAACTCCCATAAACCCAAATTCGCCTTCATCTCTCTAACAGATTGAATAACAGCTATCAATATTAGACACAGATGTGTTAACCTACTTAGAAATCTGCGCCAGTAATGTAGCACAGCGCTGTAAAGAGCTCGGTGCAATTCATGTATCTTCCTACATCACCTTCTATGCTGTCTGTCCAATGTTCGTAGATTCATAATGTGTACATAAAATACAGCCATGGTTGGAATGAACCACCAGTGCAGTACTGCAGCTTTGGGGAAGGAATGAAAAACACTTCTATACCTAAAGGAAGAGGAAAAGGGTCAGAATAAAGTAATTCAAGCTCCACTTGGGACAGAAAAGCAGAAGATGATAAAAATAATAAATCTGAATAAACCAGCTAACCAGAAAGAGTTTTCTGAATGTCATCAGGAAAAGGGCATCAGTCAGTGGGTATAATTCCGTAAATTCCACAATACTGATTCAGTATTGACAAGAAGAGAACTATCTGTTTCATTGGTATCACCACTAGTGTACTGCAGCTTTTCCAACCATAGTACTACAGTGCTGAAATTCATTCTCAGTTTTAAAATCACAAAGTGATCTCTGCATTGGCCGAGAGATCTGCATTTTACTTTCTAACAGTTCAATTACAAACGAGCTGCAAAATAACAGAAGAGTGGTTCATTGTGCCTTGTGACCTCTGAACCTAAGTTATCCCCATCAGGAACTATCTGGCCCTTATCTTCTTCTACCAACATTTCCATAGTTTGGCTCATGAGAAAAGGCAGCCCAAGCACAGCTGGTCCAGCCCTGATGTGACATACTAAATGTCTGCTGTCCAAACAGCAGAACAGACACTGAATTCTCATTGTCTTTCCCAAAAGAAGGAGTGCAAACTCCAGTCTCTCTCTGTATTTAGCCATCACATTTCACAAAGCTTGTAAGAACTTGTTAATTCTGAGATGTGTAGCACTTTTCACACTTCATTGGAACTGGACAATTGGATGTGGAAAGATGACAGCAAAAGTGATGCTAAAGATGCACATATAGGAGACAAGGTGTAAAATCCAGCTTCACTCCTTTTGCTTCAGGTTGTCTTCTGTTTCCAAGTATTCCAGATACTCTTTTATAGGGAAAAAGTAATTTCTATTAACAGCTGTTTTCACTGATAATAATATTACAGCTCTAATGTAACTGAAGACGATGACATTATGTTACACACATTTCAACTCTGTACTCTAATAATACACTTAAACTACAGGAGACAGACAAAGGTACTGCTGGGAGAACTTTACGACAGTCTAAGAGCTGAACCCCTTTGAAAGAGAGACATATTCATAACACAGAAAATGCTGCAGCATTAATCAGCCTGTCAGCTAAATTGCCATGTTTTATTTATACTGATTTTATACTGTTTTCTAGCCAATTACTTGACTTCAAGACATAAGGAAGTCATAAGCACCGATTTCCTTATACTAAGGTGTGTTTATATATAGTTCTGTGGAAGTGAATGGAAAGTGTCTAAGGATGTAGATTTATCTTATTAGTAGAAGTTCATTCTCCTCCCTCATGCTCTTGTATTTACCAGTTACACATAAAATGTCCTCATAAAGATTTTGATGAAACAGTGACATAGCTGCTACCCAAGGCATTCATTTTCTCTTTATACATTTTAATGCTAACTTTAAAAAGAACACTTAGCATGTATGATTTTCCCATGTCTCAGGCCTTTAAAATACACAAAATCCATTCCATCCATCAGGCAGCCCTCTCAAACCTTCCTCACTTTTAACACCAAATTTTCCCTGAAGAAAATATATTGTGTTTATGAAGGAAATCATTTTTTAAGTTGAAAACAAAAATATATTAGACAACTGTACAGTTGTGCCAGGACTCTAGCTTTTCCTCACCTTCCTGAATCACCCTGAACAATTGTACTGCTTCACTTTAAGTGAAGTTATTACTGCTGAATGTTTTTCAATGACTGCCCTGCACTGCAGTGCTTTCCAGCCACCTTCTAATTGCACTGGAGGCAGAACACCTTCCAGGTTTGCTCTGCTGATCATTTTGGTCCTGGAGGATGTTTGGGGCTGTGCAAACAGAAAGAAGGGCAGTGGCTCTGCTTTGAACTCTGCAGTGATTCCAGCAATAGCATATATAAAAGCTAATAGGACTGAGTCTGCAGAATCTGACAAGTCTGATAGATAAGCATGAGAAATCTTCCCATCACACATGTGCAAAATGCAGTGGTATGGCACAGAGTAAGACAGGTAACGAGGCAGAGCTTGCTATGACAGTAATGATTAAAACCTTTCTGCTTCCTTCATGTACTTCTTGATTTGCCTGCTAGGATGACAGCTTGCTCACAGTGATACTGGGAAACTTTTTAGCTTGGGATTTGTTCATTTCCCAGAAAATCGAAGCACGTATTGATGTTTTTAATGAATAGTTAAAATCTCAAATCCCACAAGAGCTGTCCTCAAAGGGCCACGGCCCTCGCTTCCTCCCCACCAAGAGAAGCCAAGCAAGTCCAAACCAGGGCCAAGTTCCTAGAGTCCAGGTACTTTCCACAGCCAGAGGGAAAGGTGTGGGAAGCTGTTTGTGGTTTGACATGGGATCGCAGTGTGCAGGCAGTCCAAAAATTGTGCTGACTGCCAGATTTTCACTCTTAAAGGGAGCTCCACTCTTAACAGCACCGTTTCTCAAGCCCAGCACAGATGGCAGGAGGACCCGAAGCCAAAGGGCTTCTGCTCTTCTGCCCACAGCACACACCTCAGAGCTAGCATGGTAACAGAGAGCCACAGGGCATGAGTGATAATATCTTAGCATAGTATTAGAATTAAAGCATATGGCTGTAATACTTGTAACTCTTTCAGACAGTTCTTTCTGCCCTTGCTAGCTTTATTACGAGGAACATGGGTTTTGGAGGGAAATCAGCAGTACTTCCATGAAAAGCTCCTCATGGACAGCAAGCTATATTTTCCACAGGTGGCCTCATTGCATCTCCACCCTATAGTCCCACCAGCACACTCACACAATGGGTTTCCAGTGACACTGAGCCCAGAACTTCCTCCTGAGTGATCACAGACACATTATTTGTTTTCTGAGTCATTAAAGAGAAACCCAAAGGCAGACCTTCGCTGGTAAATGACTTTCAACAAGTCTGGAGGCACGGGAGGGAGCAGTGGCAGAGAGCTGGCAGGTCCCTGCTCCCCAACGTCTGGGAAGTTCTCCAGGAGGAAGGCCAGGCTGGTGGGAGGAGGCATGGCTGGAG
This sequence comes from Oreortyx pictus, assembly GCA_036925125.1. Taxonomy (NCBI): domain Eukaryota; kingdom Metazoa; phylum Chordata; class Aves; order Galliformes; family Odontophoridae; genus Oreortyx; species Oreortyx pictus. The sequence continues at coordinate 83,726,407 of JAUPFR010000002.1, read as the reverse complement.
AGGGGGGCAAAACCTGCTGCACCAACACAGGCAGCCAGCGGGTCCAGGAACTGGCAGCAGACTGGTTTTGATTTTGGTTTTGCTATGTGAGGAACAGTAAAGTTTCTTTTTCTTTTTTCTCAGAGTGTCTCAGAAAGGATGGAAAGTCATATGGCAGAGTTGCCTCTTTGCAAACACCAGGGGGGACCTCCTTACCATCAACTGGGCCCCCCCACAGACCCTGGCAGTGACCTCAAGACCATAGTGATCTCCCCGAAACCCTTCCCACAAACACACATTCAATAACGGTTTCCTCACTGGCACAAAACTTCCTTGTTTCCACATGCCGACCCCTCAAATGCTGTGTGAGTGGAGCCTGGATCTCGCTCTTGCTCTGTGTAATCTCATTTCAGCTGTGCAGTCGATAAGGCAACTGCATGTGTGCAGACACGGCAGATAATTAAGGAGAACCGGAAGGCAAATATCAAGTAATTATTAGGGAAAGTAATCACAGTGCCGGGAAGAGCACAGGCATGCAGTGCAGGGAAGCACACAGGATAATCCCAAGCACGCTTTTTGTGTGGTGCAGTACAGTATGTTTCAAGCTGCTCTCAGAGTATCTGGAGAGACTCATAAAATAATTACTTCTAATCAGGCATAGCATGGGACTAATTTATAAACAAATACAGGAATCAAGCAAACTCACAAAGCAGACTGCTAACCCCGTTCTGATCCCGTTCGTGCCATATTTCAGCTCCTGTGGAGAAGTTTCAAAATCCTCTGATAAATTACTGAACGTAAGGCAATTACATCTCTGCTCATCTCATTTTTTTTCAGCTATAAATCAATTTTCTTATGCAACTGAGATTTTTTTTTTAAGACAAACACCCACTATTCACTGCTTTGTCAGGGACAACACTGTATTAGAAGTCCACCACCTGATTTTCATCTAACTGATTTCACTCCCTCTTAATTTCTTCCTTCTTGGGATGGACAAATACATTATAATTAATATGGCAAACTGCTTCACAAATGCCGGGCTTGGTTAATAGCCACAGTACCGCATGTAGGGGCAGTAAGAGAGGCTGTCAGCACTGCACAGAGCTCTGTGACCTGTTGCTGTACAATATTCAAGCAGCGACCGCTCCAATTTGAGCCCAGTGGTTACCACTAGAGGGAGATGTTGATTAAATAATACTGTTCGATGCCATCAGCAAGAGATATGAATGTAGGAATAAAATCTTTTTTTTTTTTAATAAAATGCAAATGAATTTAATATATTTTTAAATACGATTTCTGTAAGAACACTAAATTAAAAAAAGGAAAAAAAAGAATCTGTCTGGAGAGCAAACGAGAAAAGCATAAATGTAAAGACTGCTTTTGACACAGACGAAAAACAAGACACTGACCGTAATGAAAAAGAGTGAATGCTTTAAGAGATTAACACCAGGGGTGACAGGAAAACCTGCAATTGTAAAAAAAAGCTAGCTTACTGAAAAGCAGGGTAAACACTCAAAAAAAGTATCCCTCCAGTCAGCCCAGTTAGTGTTACCTAACATTGGACACCGGGGGGAAGCAAACTGGTTGGGTTCAGTGGCAAAACGTATGTCAAGTATTGGTCTCATTATTTATTGAGATAGGACTGACATCCTGGCAAACAAGCAATAACTTTGCATCAGTTTCTTTCAAGCTGTCTCATGCCAAGAACCATCAAAGTCCTTGCTCACATTGAACTGAGCATGAGTTTTATCTGGAGTGATATAGAAGAAACATAGAAGCTGCCTGTCTGTCAGGACACGAAGGATGATGTGGTTTTTGCTGTCAAGAATCACTAACTTGCCATAAATTTGTGGACTGTCATTCACAACCACAAAAGTCACAGTGATGAAGTACTCTGATGAAAAGCCATTTGGATAAGCTACATTGTAAGAAAATACATGCACGGCCTGTTAGAGCCTGCTGCCAGCATACACAGAAATGATCCATTCAGTAAATCACATTCCTAATGATTTCCACATAGCTATTTTAATGGCACTGTAATGCAGCAGAGAGACCCACATCAAGAGATGCTGAGGAATACATTTTAAGATTAGTATTTAAAGGATTTGACTTCATGAGGCTTCCTGATATTATTTAGCCACGTGTTTGGGGAATTCAAAGAGTAAAAGGTCCCTATCTGCATTTTTATCTCAGGCAAACTTCTGCTGAAAGCACCACGGGTGCAAGTTGTACATCTCCTGGACCCTTTGAAGTGGGTTGCCTTCCAGCACAACCAAAGGAAATGATCTTGGGGTGCTTGTATGTGTAATTGACTGCAATTAACAACTCAGCAAGTCAAGCTGTGAAAAGGTCTTAGCAGTGTACCACAGTCTACCAAGACTTTGATTAATACCAATACTATTTAATTCTTCTTTTAACGGGGATTTATTTGGTAGTGTTTCATACCCTTCAAAAACAAAACAAAAAGGACAATCTTAATTTATGATTTACCCAGATCTCCTGTACTGTACAGTAGAATTTGCAGGGTAGACTAATGATCGTGAATTTAATTTTTCAGCTATGCTTATCTCATTTCCTTCAGACTATCTGATTTCCTGAAGAAGCTCAAACATTGCAATTTGGAAACATTACTATTACTTTCATTTGTTTGATATGGATCCACAAAAATTAGCCCTTCTTACTTCAGCCCATTTGTTCAACCTCAGCGTCTGAATTGGTCTTCAGAGGTAGCTGCTATCTTGAAATACTGCCAACAGAAAACATACTTGATGTTCTTATTTCCAAGCTCATATCTTAAAACCAAAGGGTTTGGCAATTCAGAGGGAAGATGCTGCCCTTCTTTCAGATCAAGCCTGGGTATCAAGGGCATTCAGAGCTTCGGTGCTGGTGATGCCTGAAGTGCTGTCAGCTGCACCAGAGGAAGTAAAACAAAGGCACAATTAACGACCTGTTTCCTGGTCACCTGCTAAACCTGGGAGTTTCAGTTGGTTTGGAATGGAGAAGACAATCACAGCTCCCCACAAACTATGAAGCTGCATCTAAATCGCGCTTGATTTCTCCTTTGAAAAAGCTCAGTGTGATTTGTGTTAATTTCCTTGTTTTGGCTACATGAGGCATTCTACAGTAAACACATTTTCAAGATGAAAAAGAAGGTGGAAAGAATGATACATTTCCTTCCTCAGATTTAACAATGACTTCTTGCTCCGGGGAAAAAAATATCCACTCTTCACAATTGTTTATTTAATTGGTCATTAGAAGTAGAAAGTGAATGTTTCTGTCAGGAAATGTATTTCTTATGCAGCTATATGAAATACAATTGCACCCACTTGGTTACTCTACAAGTAGGATTTAGTTTCGTAAGCTTAGCCTAAGTGCCTCACCGCTGTCAGCTTTCAGACTACAACTGTGACAGCACTGAATCTGCTATAAGACAACTCATTTCTTGGTATATGTTTTTCTGTCTTGATATCCAATACATTCTACGAACTAGAGAAGAGTTAATATTTAAGAATACAAGACAAAAAGCAGTTGAAGCTAAATATTAAACTGAATTCATATTTCTGTAGTTGCAGAAATGCAATACAAAGAAATATGTTTGTACCTTTAAAAACAGAACTACCTATTATAAAAGAAGTAGAGATGAGCTTTAACTCCATGAAATACAAGATAATTTCTCTCCAAAGAGATAATAACATTAGAACACTGTCCTTTAATGTTATTAATACAATCTGTCATAGTATAGCATTTCCATTTTAAATCCTCATGGATAAGTTATGAAGATTTTTCTCATTATAACATAACTGTGTAACAAAAAAAAAAGAAAAACTCTTTTCAGTCAATGCCAAATTGGAATTTATCAGCAATGAGGAGGAAAGGGTTCAGAGAAGGCACATTAATGTGTTAATGTACCGTTGGTTAAATACAGCCACAATTAAGTACTGAAGAGTACCACTAAGAGGACTGGAACTACCTGAAATTGTGTTGCATGAACTTCAGTAATATAGGTCAATAAAATAAACCTTTAATAGTTAATTCTGATTACTGATAATGATAGTTCACTACTAACAGTCTCCAAAGAATTAGAGTTGTAGTGATTTTTACACCCAAAGAAACACATGTATGAACATTAGGAAAAAAAATAGCTGATCTCCTTGTAGGTGCTCTAATTTAATGTTGTCTGAATTTTGCCCTAAAAACGCTCTGCTTCTACACTGAGTATAAAATGCATAAGTGCTGAGAATGTAAATATCCCTTGACCATGTAAATTAACGTCCTAGAAATATACTCTAGTTCTATTGGAAATTGTGTCGAAGAATCATTCACAATAAGAAAGCACCAAATAACATCTTCCATAGCTGGATTTTTAGTGTTGCTAAACTGTTTATATACATTAGAAAAATAACAGAATTTCAACTAACTTGTACTTTTAGAACATTCCAGACCTAAAAGAGAGAAGTAGCACAATTAATGTGCTGAGAAGTTAAATATTGAATGGGCCATTTAGAGTTTACTGTGAAAATCTGTTCTAAAAATTCAAATTTCTGCTTTTCTGGAGACCATTACTAGATGACTAATGTAGCCATTTATTTATTTTTATTTCTTGATGGTTTTCTCTTTGCAGTATTCCAAATTTAATTATACAAATATCAATTATAAGTTAACTTAGAAAGGCATTAAATAGATTTTGTCCTTACCGTTCTCACTGTAACATCTAGCCTGAAAGCTACTGATGTTAGAAGATTTCCGCTCTTCACCTCATTTTCAAAATGCAAGTCTCAAAATTACCCAGAGCAAAACAAATATCAGTTTGTTAAACCTGCCCACCTGGGCCTGCTATCCTCAAAGCAAACTTTTGCTTCCTATAGGTCAGTAGGGGAGTAGGGATCAGACCTCTGTCAAGAACATGAGGTTCAATGAGTGAAACAAGCTCAAATTCCCTAATTCAATGAATTGCCCTACAATCCCTGATCAATTATTCTTATTCTTTCTAGTTCTGAACTCTGTTGATGACAATCTGCACCTGTCCATCAACAGACTTGCATTGTTGCTTTTCTGATCCTCACCGCAAAGGGCTACCACTCGTATTTATGTGCATAACATCTATGTATGGACGTATCTCTTGAAGAGGAAAGGACAGATAAATTATTTTTACCAGCCCTCTCCAAAGTCTGGAGATAGAATCAGATTCTTCTCCTAATACCGAGGCATGCTGGAGTGCTTCCAAGCCAGGTGGTGCAAACTGCTCCTGAGCACAGCTGTAACCTATTTAACATCTCACCCACAAATGCTGGGTTTTGTAGCAGCCAACTTACATTATCATCTTCCCCATCAGCCTGGCCATAGATATTAAAAATAAAAAACAACCAAGGCAGAGTTAAGGGATCTATGTGTACTGACATACACAAATACAAATCAAAACAAGGACAATAATATTAATATGCTATTAGGGTGTTGCAACAATAATAATAACATGCATTTGGAGCATAGTGCTATAAAGACCAGTGTTCAAACAAGTAACATCAATGCAGGCATATAAATCACTGCCTTAAACAAGGATCAAAGTACTGAGTCTCGAATTCCATCTTTCAAATCTTTGCTTTCGATGTTCTATTGGAACATTCACTTACTTCTATATGTCTATATATTTAATACAATGAGGCGTTTATTGCATCACTACATAGCTACTAAAAAGTAATCTTCATTAAATTATATGTACAATTACATTAAAAGAAAGTCTGCACATTTAGTATTTTATACCTTTAGGGAAAAAAAAAAAAAAAAGCCTAGTATTCTTGTAACGAGTGATGTTCTCCTTAGGCTATCCTGGGACGTTAGAACATAGAAATGTGAGATTGACAACAGAAAGAACCCCCAAATAGGCCATTTGTACACTTCTTGTCCCAGACACCCCCACAAGATTTTTCAGTTTTCCCTGGGTTGTATTGTATCTGACTGTGTAACTAACTATAGAACAGGTAACTGCCACCAGTACACAACTGTATTTCCTCATTCAATACTGTCATCATTTTCAGGGAATTCATGTGATAGTAATTACTACCAGCTTTCATCAAGACTCAAAATTCTGAAAATTTCCTTCTAATCCATACTACTTTCTGGTCGACCAGGTACTTCAGCACGTACATCCAAGCCTGCGCTTTGTGAAGCAGCTGCCCACTATTCCCATGAGCAACTCACGTGTCTCCGTGATTCATTAGAAGCTCCCCATTCTCTCAGAAGGAGAATTCCTTCTTACCTTATCCAAATTTAATATTAATGAACTTCTATTTTATAACATACACATCAAAGCATGAAAGAAAACAGAGAATTATTACACTTAATAATAACCTTACTGATACTCCTGATTTACAAGCTTAAACTGAGTGCTTGGTTCATGTTGCAAACTCAGCAGTTACAAAACTTATAATGTAATTTTCAGTAATCTCAATTTAAATCACTGCAATTAGTAATTATCTCTCTTTTTTTTTTTTTCTATGGCATGGGGACTGTTATTTTGTCTCCTGAACCCTTTTCATGAAGAGACATAGTTCAATTCCTCCTAAAATTATCAGTAAAGAGTTTAGCTTAAGTCTGCAAATCTAAGTTCACTTTAGATTCAATGAAACACTGATTACGTGAATGAGTACAATGCATTTTCAGTAGATTACTTGTTATCTCAGGGAGAAGTCCTTGTGAAAATTTAGAAAAATTTTGGAGTAGTGGTGAAGTAAAAATTGAATCAGGAGAGTATCGGCATGCCTTGTTCCAGCTGTCAGCTGGGATAAATAAAATCCAGCATGGGAGCTACTGACTAGCCCTCAAACTAAGACTTCAGCTGAAACTTGTTCAGCAGTTGTGATACCAAGATAACAAATGCAAAATGCATGAACACTTGAAAAATGCATGGCCCATCTGCACATGAATAACCACTACCAAGTTTCAGGCTCTTTCAGCTTTGACTGGCGTGTGGTCAGTTTTTGTTGTCTGATAAGAACCACACCTCCCTTCTTTGGCTTAAAGTAGATGTTACTCATTCGTGCTTCCATATCCAGTTTTCACACCAAAATATCAGAACAAAATCAGTGCAAATACTCAGAGCCAAACCCAACAACGACCCCTTGTGTTTTGGCAGGGAGTTGGACTTGATGATCTCTAGAGGTCCCTTCCATCCCCTTCAATTCTGTGATTCTGTATTGGTGTTCTACGCATATAAGGTTGGAAGTCTAACAAGCTTTGAATCACTAAGATTTCCAAATAAGTCCTCTGCACATCTGTGAATCAACTTCAAGGCCATTAAGATCTGGAGAAACTGCAGAAATAAGTATGCAGAGAATATCTCTTCCAATTTTCTTAACAACCCGGTCCTCAGAAATCCTGTTTGCCACGTCCATGCTAGTCTGCACTTGAGCTTCTACTTATTTTTCTTCTTTGCAACATGCACCCCTTCAACAGCTGTTCTTTCTTCACTTCTCATTGAATTTTTCCCTTCAGCCCTAAGAGTGACTTCCCACAATGCCACACTGTCAAGAACAAGAGGTTGTTCAAGACAATCCCCTCTAACATTACTCAAACTTGGTAATACTTTAATAAAGAATGTTTCTAGTCAAAACGCTGATACTAGCCTTCTACTGAGGAATAAATTTGGTATGAAGTTGCTAATGGATAAATGGAAAAGTCAGTATGACTTTCTTGGTACAAAACACAGAAGTTATACACACTGAGAGAAAGCAAATTGAAATGTTTCAAAAGGAGAAAGGACCTATTTTCTGATGTCTATTTATAAAGCAAAACACACGTCAGCATTGCTCTTCTATTTGTGATACAAGATGTAAAAGCCCTCCAGAGACCAAACCTGGAAAGCCTTCAGGTTTGCACCATCCCAAGAGGTGGCTATGTTGCTGTTCTACCAGGCAAAGCTTTGACATTTAAAAACAAAACAATCTAATGTTAACTTCAGGTAAAACACAGTGCCTCAAACACATTTCTATTAAAAGGATCTCACTTCTCAGCGGCACATGCGTAAGCAGGAGATTTTCTGTTACTGGTCCAGTGGAGGGCAGCAAAATATTTACTTAAGAGATTCCTCGTTTTAATAGCCTCATCATGGAGTTGTTGCAACAAATGACTTCATAAAGACTTTGGAAAAGTCCACTACTTCTTTGTTTGGCATACAAGATCTCACGTGTTTATTTTAGTTGAAAGTAAGTTTTTAAGGCGTTGGAGCCTATTTTTCTCATCAGAGATTGTGCCTTAAACCAAACAATGCTTCCTGTATAAACACTGTGGTGCTCCCATTCTTTCCAGTGCTAATGACATCCACACTAGGATAAGGAGGGTGGTAGCACTCTGCCTCGCAGCTCTCCTCTGGAAAGCATGCATAAATTTGCCAGCGGTTCAGATCCAACTTAATATCTCCAGCACAGCACTATTGGCACACCATCATCTTGCATCATTCACTTGCTATGAGCGCATGTTATCTCAGCTTTTAGTTTAATATAAAGGGGAGTCAGCAGTACTAATGGAGTATGGAGTCTGTGTCCTAAGCTGGTAGCCAAATTTACAAAGGAAAATATTTTAATGTGCTTGTTAATGGACTTTATACAACTCTCTTTAGTAGAATCTGAATTTCAAATATATTAATTTTACAGTGATCTTTCATGAGAAGTTACTGATAATAGCCTTCCACATAGGAACAGACTGACTGCAGAAAGACTGCAGATAATATAGTACAGAAAGACGAAAAGTCCTCAGTCTAAATCACAGGAGCTGTAAAAGGTTTTAAACTCAGGAGCGCACAAGCGGTTTATAGTCCATAAAGAGCTCGCGCCCTTTAACAAATGTTTGGGGCACTCTCCTGGAAATGAGATTTCCTACTGATTTTTATGGGAGAAGACAGAACAGAGAGACCCACGTAATGATTTGGATCACAGACGGAGTGAAGGAGGCTGGCACCTGCTGGTTCCCTGTGTGGAGCTGTCGGTACCTGTGGCACAGCACGTCCACTGGCCGGAGCAGGGAGCAGACACCCAAGTCCCAGGGGTGACATCTGCGTGATGCCCCCCAGCAGCCAGCTCTAGGGCTCGTGCTGCAGAACTGAGGGGCACAAAGGAACATGCACAGGGAATGCTGCAAATGTGACACTGAGAAATTTGAGTCCCGGCAAAAGCCAGTGTTCTAGAGTATAGCAGAAGAAAAAAACCATCAGGTAGCTGGGTGCAGGTATATATGCAGCTCCAAAAGTAATGCCTCCTATTATTTTCGATGCAACATACCCTAAGAGCTCAATAATAGCATTTGGTAGAGCAAACTCTCAGCTACTGAACACTATTTTTTAACATTGTCACCACTGTTAACTATGCATTTTTGCCAGTGATGAACAAGAGCCTGCATGCTGTGCTTGTCAAAATCTGCACTAGGGGAGGTGACCACCATCACTGTTACCACCACTAAAACACACCACCCACCTCCTCACTGTGCTCACATGCACTGTTTGCTCTCCATCAACATTCAGCAAATGTTGATGAATGTCAATGGGTGCAATCTTTTCTGCATGGAGGCATTCACTTACACACCTTTGCTTCATCTGCTCTTCCATGTCATTTGTCATTTCGTCAGAGTGCCCCTCTGCTGCCACACAGCAACAAAATGGAATGGAATATTGGTGGGAAGGTTCAGTTTCTATTCCTGTATCACCAGTATCTGCCTCTGATATTGTGGGCCAGCACAGGACAGGGTGGCCTTTGCAAATCTATAGACTGCCAGAAATAGGAGTTTCACTGCATTTCTCATGAAGATATTGTTAGCTCCATGTACAGGCAGTTATGTGGATGTTTGACTGCAGTCAGTGAAAGCAAAGAAAATCATCACGCAACGAAAGTGCAATTTGAACTGTGAAGAGCAAGGACAACAGCTGAAGGGTGCAGCAAGCTAACCAAGGCTTTCCTGCAGGATTGTCATGCAACAAACTCCAGATTGTATGCAGCTGGTTCTTTAGGGCAGGTATAACTATAACTCAGGGAAAATACAAATTAGATAGGAGATCTCTTAGCAAGAGGTGGGATTTCAAACAGGAAAAGGAAAGCACTGATGGAGGGCAGAATTTTATGCAGCATTATTCCCAAATTAATAAACTCATGGAGTAGGATAGTAGATATTTCAATAGAAAACAAATTAGCAACTGCCTCTTGGAGCTGGATGACTGATCCATAATAAATACTTAACTAGATTGAATGTAGCTGTATCTAGCACATGCTGACTAGTTACAATGCACAGCGTACCTGTGTATGCATGTAAGTTCTATTTTATGCTCACTCTTCGTGTGTTACACTGTTTTCATTGATACATGTTGTAGTAAATGTAATTTGCCCAGAAGGCAAGCATCAGCACCAGAATGGAAATCCTGTAAAAGAAATCCTCTGCTTTACTGTATGCAAAGACTGACTGGGACAGAGTAACTGACACAAGCCACGCAGCTTCTAGAAGGTCACAAAGTTCTGCCGAAGACCAAGAGCACAATCAATGCATGTTTCATCCAACACAATTGTTCTAAACTGGAAAACACTGATATTATTTCTAAAGCATACGGAGCAGTCTTAAGTGGTTGTTTACAGTAGTATTAATTTATGTGGAGCCTGATCAGATGGAGATGTTGAAAGGAACAGAGCCGGAAGAGTGAAACAATAGCAAAAAGAAGGAGTGGCCCAATGCACACAATAAGCAGGTTCACAGCTGCTAAAAAATCTCTCATGGACCCTGCTCCCTGGAACAAACCTGCTTCACCAAGGTTGTCCAAGAGACACCAGTACAAACACTTGAGCAGGTCCTTCCTTTCCAGGTTTGTCGGTTTCCCATCAGGTCTGGAAAAAACACCCTGTCCTGCTCACAGCACGTTCCCTCAGCTCCTACTGCGAGATTTTTTGTCCCATTATTTTTGTCATGACACCACGTAGCTGGGTTGGCCCAACAGCTCTGACCTGAGACATGGCAAATCTGCTGTGTATTGGGCTTTAAAGCTCATCAGGTAGGCCCAGCACACATAAAGCAAATTCTAAAAGCATGAGCTGCTGTATACCATCAACCTCACATCACAGACTTACTTGTATTTCTACGTGGGAATTTCCAGACATAGACACAGATTATCTGCCAAGAGTCTCTCTGATGTAGCTATCCCTGTAACTGTGGTTGTAGAAAACAGAACATAACAAGAAGTATCATCAAAGGTAATGCAAGTGTGACTTATACTATTTTCCTGCAGTAAAAGGTTTAGATCGTTGGGAAAAACAGTATAGCTATATCTTAATGAGAAGCTCATGGAGACCTCAGAAATAAGCGAAGTAAAGCACATCATGAACTTGTTGGACACTTGGGCAAGGCAACAGGATTTTGTTCAGAAAAACAGGTTGCCTGTATGGCAAGGGAATATCCAGTAGGGTCAAGGACAGTGAGGTCTCACCAGGAAGTAAGGGAGACAGCCAGAGCTCCTGCCTTGGTGGAGTAGCACCTTCCTGCTGTGGGCTCCATTTCCTCCTGAACACGAGTGGCAAAAGCTGCAGCTGGGAAAAAGAGAAGCAGCTTGCCAAGCACGGGAGTGAATGATGGCTGGAAAGGAGGCACCTTGCAGCTGGGACAAATAATGCGCGTATGTGCAAGAAACCAAGAATCCCCCACAGCAGGGTGAGCAGAGAAGCAGCAGACAATGCCAGCTCTGCAGGGGGCACGTGTGCTAAATTACTGCCCCAGCCTTAAGGAGGAGGGAGGCAGAGATGCTTATCTAACTGCTTTTGTATAGGCTTGCGATCTGCACTGAAGAATGGCTCCTTTGTCTCGCCCTCTGTCTGAGGCTAAAAGCCATGCAGCATGCAGCCAGATGGCCAGGACAGACTGAGGACCGAGAGGAAAAAGGAGGAAAGCTTCTTTCCTTAAATTTGTACTGATCCCTGAGGCTTAGAGAACAAAAGTCCGTGGAGCGCACAGCCTCAGGGGATGATTTAGAGGCTGAGGTTCTCAGAGGCTTGCAAGGAACGATGCGGATGTACCTACCTGATGTGACACACACAGTCTTAGCTGCTAAGATTTGTCTTACAAGATATGCGTGCTTTCGAAGTGCAGCTGGTGAATGGGATCTCCATTCGCTTAACATGCTATGTGCATACCAGCAGCAAATCTGGTTGCAAAGAAAGCCCAATAACCCTCTGGTCCTCAGAGAGCGCTTACTCAGGGAGCTTCCCAAAATAGAAACTACAGAGCTGTGCCAGAGGGAGTGAGGCAGCGTAACCAAGAAAATGGATGAAAAACAAGTGCTGAGCAACAGAGAGGTATTTTGTATTAAGCCTGCCAAATGGATTATTTATACTCTAATCTGCTGCTGCTGGTATGACTGAGCCCCTTTGAAGGAAAGTTGCAGGCGACTTCTCCTGATTATTCAGTGAAGCAGATAAGCTCACACCTTAAAGCAGCTCTGCCAGCCTTTCGCACCCTTCCTGCATATATGGATTTCAGGATAATTCTTAAGGAAAGCAGAAGGTGGCAGTCCACAAAGAGATGTCCTGGGGACAGTGAGACATCAAGACCGTCTAGACTGTAAGCTGACCTTGAGCAACAAAACTATATCAAGCACTGAAGGCGTGTACCTCCAAGAAAGTTGACCATGATATGAAATGCTGATTGAGAGGACCTGACAGCCTGGACAGGTGTGGGAATTGCCAAAGAGCTCTTTGTTTCCCGAGGGTTGTCAGTGAAAGGTGGGCAAGGGCATACCCATATGCAGGACAGGATGCTCCAGTTAATGACAGCGAAGTGCCCTGATGTGAGCGTGCAAAGACTGTCAAGGAAATATTAGCAGTAAGACCTGTACTACAGTCTTTCTTGTTACAATCTGTTTCTGGTTGTTTTTATACCTTTGAAGAACAGACGAAAAGAGAAAGAAGCTGGACTCAAGAAGTCACCTTGCTCACTCCAACACAGGTCACTTACTTCTACTGTGAGCAGCAGCAACTTTGACCAGCAGCACGCACAGTGCTGACCCCTCCCCAGGCCCAAGGCCTGCACCCAGCTGCAAAGGCCTTGAACCCATCTTCTGCTTTACCGCAAGACAGCTGTGGCTCCCCAAGTGACTGGAAAGCACCTAGCATGGGACAAGCCCCTGCCTTTCTCTCATTACCTCTGTGTCACGGCAGAAGAATGGTCGCCCTCAGTAATCTCCATAAGAGACTACACAGCTCACCACAGCTCATCACTGAATCGAGCCATTCCAATCAGACTTTGGATATGTAGAAATTTAAACACATAGCACGCATGTTTGTGTGTCTAAATGTACAGCTATTTATTTTAAAGATGGTGGGATCCTTCCATCTCCCACTTCTCCTTTCAAGAACCTCTAGTACTTTACTACGCTTACCATTAGAAAGTTTTCTTTTTCCCTAAGGTTTAATAGTAATCACCCTTACTGTTTTAAGATCATTACTTCATGTGTTTTCCCTGCTGGAACAAAGAAATTATTCCCTTCCTCCCTACAGCATCCTTCAAAATACTTTAACAAACACTGTTATCACATCTCCCCTCAGTCTTCATCCCTCTAGACTAAACAACCCCAGCGCCTTCAGCTCATGGGGCATGGATTTTTAAAGCTGTATCATTCTTTTGCTTCTGGACTCTTTCCAATGGTCCACGTCTTTCTTGAAAGTGCAGTGTCCGCAGAATCACATCTGAAACTTCACCATGATAAACACAGAACTAGTTACTCCAGAGCTATAATTACGCAGCACTCCTAACTTTACATCTCAGTGATAGCATTGCACTTTTAAACTTTTTTTCAGGTTTTCCTCAGGAAAAACACAATCAAGGACGTTACTGAGATAGCTGGGGACTGCAGTGCAGATTCCCAAAGCAGGAGCCCGATGGCTCTCCTCTTGTGAAAAATTCAGTCAAGTGAAAATCTAAAGAGGAAGAAGTACAAATAAAATTATTTATAGACACACAGATGTACTCTGGAACAGATACCTCACAGTTACTTCATGAAGGAAAGCTCTAGACTATTAAAAAACTGTCACCATTACTCTAACAGAGAATAAAATAATTCTTGATTTAAGACCAATGTGTAATTGTTTGCTTTTTCTGATTATCTATTGAACTCTGACTAACATTTCAGATACCTTTCTTTAATACTGATATCTGCAAAAGTCCACTCCATCTTGCAGTTGTTTGCCACAGTTAGGCATGACATTTAGCATCCAGATGCACTTTTAAAGTATGGCTTATGATTGCCTACAAAACTTTTTTCCAGGAAGTATCTGATACATACAGTCTGGTATCGTAGTGCCTCCAGAGAGTTCAGCTCTGTGATAAAAGCTTTTAAGGTTTCTCCCTTTTTTTTAACCTTTTTCTGATCCACCTCCAAAATGTCATAATTTATGGGGAGGTAAGTGTGTCAGTCCACATAGAATGTCTAATAAGCAACCTCACATTAGGTAGACCAAGATTTCCTCTGCTACTAATTCTGCAACACTGAGAAAATTACCTGTATTTCACTTCCTAAAATATCTTCATTTGCCTCTATGAAAGGAAAGATCTCCCACTGAACTGCTCCAATTTGTCAGCAAAATCACTGGTGATTTTGCACCAGGTTTATAAGCTTTTCATTCTTTCATTCACCATGCATCTCTTTCTGTCTTAGTTCCTTAATATCTGCCCTACTTTCTTTCTGGTCTTATTCATATTTATGATCTTGCTGTTCTTTATTCCATTTCTAAGCAGAGATAAATGAGGAACCTGAGTCAGTGTTTGGAATTAGCAAACAGGTGGGTTAACCACTGTTGAAGGAAGATCCTTGTGGGAGGGAGAGGTATGTACCTGCATTAGTCATGCCATGAACATCAACACTCTTTAACAACTAATTTGTACCAGACTACTCCAGGAGCGGGTTAGATTTCTGATTTTAAATGACTGCATACCTTTGTGCTCCAGATTTAGATCCTGGCACAGTTACAAGCTTTACGATCTCTCTTTCTAATATTAGCTGTTTCCACATTTTAGAGAAATCTGTGAAGTTCACACAAAACATACAAAGATCTTCCAAAATCAGAGCACACTCTAGCCTGTAGGGAGCACCATAGTGGGAAACCCACCTACATCTTATGCTTAATACAGGAGAATTGCAATAATCCAGAGTTAGACACAAAGGATAGTGCTTTACATTCTCAGACACAACTGATCCTCCTAGCTAAATCTAGCTAAAGGAAAACAAAACCAAACCAGTAAGCAGAAAGCTGTTTTCCTTTTAAGTTGAATGTCCACCACACAAAGAGGCAGGCATCCATGTTGAATAAACAGCAGAATAAAACTTTCTGCAATCAGCACACATTATCAAGTCTTCTCTGAGATTTTACATAATTAAAATCAACTTCATCTAAGGAAATTGGTGATTCCTCAGAATAATGAAGAACCTAAGTAGCGTATGTCTGGGCAGAAGGAAGAGCTAGAAGGAAGAGATGAAAGGAGCTTGTTGTGTAGACACCCACATGGCTTGTGGAGCTGGCTGCAGCTCAGCCCTGATGAGCCCTGTCAGCTCCTTCAGCATCACAGGCGTGTGTGGCCACCCAACAGCTGGCAGTGCCCTCAGGCAAACATACCTAGCATACTATAAGTGTGTCAGTGCAACACCCAACTGGCTCTGGGCAGAAGCTGAGGTGTGGATGGGGTGATGGGTGCTGCCCACAGTGGAGCAGTTTTGTACAAGCCTCAGCAACCTTTACGCCCATCCTGATTTGGCTGGGATAGAGTTAATTTTCTTCATAGTAGCTCCTATGGTGCAATGTTTTGGGTTTGTAATAAAAGCAGTGCTGATACGCCCACGTTTTTGTTGTTGCTGAGCTGTGCTTACACAGAATCAAGGTCTCTTCAGTTTCTCAAGCTGTCAGGGAGTGAACGTGTGAAGGATGCTGCTAAGCTGCCTACTGGGTTAAGCCACAACACCACTCTGTCCCAGTCAGTGTCCAGGAAAGCTGTAGCCCTGCAGCCAGCTTAGGGGTTGTTAATGTCGAAGGACAACAAAGGGAGAACTGACCTGCTTCTGGGCCTGAAAGCTGCTGTACCCCTACTACTAAGCTTCTTCAAAGGCAGTAAGTATATCAACAGCAAAAAATGAAGCCCAGAACTACCTGGACAACTGAGGGTGTCAGCAGCACCAGAAGATGCCATTTTCCATCTTGTAGTTCAACACTTCTACCCAGCACTTACAGTGTAGGGCAGCCAGCGTGAAGCACTGCTTCCCAGGAGCACTCAATGGTATAGCATAAAGCAGTACTGCACTCAATCCTGTGATCCAAATTCTTCATTGTTCTTGGAAAACACACCCGCACACCATGGAAGCAGCTGTTCTAATTGCTTCCTTTCATTACCATCTATGGATGCTTCTGTCAAGCTAACCTCCTTTACTGACTGGATTCTTTACTGCTTGTGACCTTCAGCCTTGTGAGAGGGTTTGAGGCACCAGCTACACTGTCCACTTCCCACAGTCTATTTTCTACCCCTCTCTGCCCATGTCATTCACATAAGTGAGTGGCCATTATTTTTATTCAGCTCACCAGGTTTTTTGTTTTGTTTTGTTTAGTTTCTACTAGGAATGTTTCATATTTGGTGTGGCAGATACAGCAGAGAAAGCTTCAAGTTCATAACAGCCATGTCCTTTCTTATTCCCACTACTCCATCTTGTTTTTATCAGTAATCAGTACCTAAACAATGTTTAGCAGTGTATCTGTGACACCTGTGGTGGGAAATCACTCCACATGCAACATTATTAGAAATGGCAGCAGCATTAAAGTAGAAATGGTGCAGAATTAGGTCATCTACTGAGCACAGAGCTGAATTCAACAGTTACTGTTGTTGCCAATGATAAATAATCAGCCATCAGAATCTATTTAGTAGAATTTTTCTCTCCCCTAAGCTCTCATTGCCACAGCCCTCCTCCCTCATTTTGGCTTTCCCAAGCCCTCACCATGGGTACAAGTCCAGGTAGAGCTTGCTGGTCATCTCCTCACAGGAGGTGTCTTTCTCTGTATAAAGGACGTGTCATCCTCAAACTCTCTCTTCCAGGTGGAAAGTGAGCCCCAGTATCTCATGGTAAATGGCTAGCAGACCCATGGTGACCACCAGCAAATTCTGGTCCACACTGTAGTTGATCGCCTTCATCTGGTTCAGGTAGCACACATCCCAGGCACTGATGCTGTTGTTGAACTCAAGACATCTTGCACCATTTCTTTTCCAGGTCCAGGATCAGAGCCCATTCCTCCTCCCTGAGGGGTTTCAGCTTCTTGGTAAACTATGGGAGGCCCAAGGGAGAGATCAGGACACCTGGCCCAGCCCCCGACCATGCTCAGAGGGCTTGCATTTGTACTTAGCACCTGAAAGTAGTAGCATAACATTTTTGTAAGGCTGGGCATTCTCCATTTCAGATAGAAACTACACCAGATCATTGCAAGAAGATACAGAGAAAACGAATGAACTTGAAAAGTCGATATAACAACAAATGAATCAAATCTACTTTTGTGAAGAAGAATCCTGAAAAGAAATACAGTTTGTTAGCAATCCTATAAATCTTCACATTTTTCCCATATTCAGCTAGACAGAAAGTGGCAAACACCTCATGAGGAAATCAGAAAAATGAACTAAATAGCAGAAGCTGAATTTGAATCATATGCTGATAACCCCCAGAAGCAAAAATAAGATTCCTCCAGTCAAGTATTTCCATTGCTTAGCTTATGGAAAATTGTTCTATATTTGGAAAGAGAATGAACTGGATTTTTACTGTTTATGTAGTAATACATGATTTTTTCTGATAGGAACTTTTGAGAGACCTAAGAAGTTTTTGTCTACATGCATAGATTTGCAGAGTAAAGTAACCTGACCAACAAAAAAAAAATTCTATAAAACCAACAACATTTAGTGCTTATAAAGCGCTAAAAAGTAGGCAGAAAACTGAGGAGCTGATCTGTCTTGCAGTGCTCACACTCCAGTTGATGACTTGAGGTGAGAGATGATTGAGAGATCTGTACGAGCTCTATGTTCTTTTTGAAAAAGAATGAAAACAGATGATTTGCCATGGATAGATAAGCAGGTTTATACTGATTATATTATGGCAGTAACCAGAGGGTTTCTTACACTCTCTATTGTGTAATGTATGTAGTGGATTATTTTTTTTTCCATGAACATGAGTCTAAGGCCATGTAGGTACCATGCAGTAGACTGTCATTTGAGCAACATCAACTAGCTCAGCAAAATGGTCTGGATATAAATATTATTAGCCAAAGCATCTGCTGCTGGCCAGTGACAGTGGGAGGATATGAAAACAGATGAGCTTTTAATTTTGTATTTTAAGTCCGGCAGGCTGCACAGAGATACTAGTGTGAGTCTCAGAGGTAGTTTAATGCTATCAGCTCAAGTCAATTAATCTTCCTTTTGAGCCATGCACACTGGCCAGGTACAGTCAGGGCCGCTCTGCTTCCCCTTTTAGCCAGCAGAAGATGTCCCTATGTGCTGGAGGAGGTCCAGCCCTTGGTATCCTCCCATTGCAGGCACCCCGTACATCAGTTGGAGTGGCATTGGCAGGTGGGCAAGCAGGCAAGCAGGAGGCAACTGACATTGGCCAGTTCACATCCATTACCCGCTTGAGGAGGGCAAACATGCTATGGGACATGGGTCTTTCAATGTATTCATTAGTAGTGTAGAAAAAGAGGCATCTCAACATGGATAGAAGCAAAGAGTTGTGAGGGTATTGCAGTACAATTAAAGAACAACAGATGATGTTGGGTTTACCATGAGACAACAGTCCTGCAATCAGGAAGTAGCATTAAGCAGCTCCGTGAGGTGAGGCTGGCAAGAGACTACTGAAGACCCAAATAAATTCTGTTCTTTTTTCTACCATTCCTGCAGTACAGAAGAAGGCACTAGCACAAGGCAGTAGAGCAGATGATAACCACACTCTCAGATTAGTGACCCTTTTCTGGGCAACTCTGTGAGGGTACAGCTGGAAAAAATAAATCACTTATAATCTGGCACCATAAAAACTTCTATTTTTATGCTGTTGTCAAAATTCAATACTTCAAAACATAGGTGGTAATGGAAAGTCCTTTATAAACCCCACCTCTGTTCTTATTCATTAGCTTTGTTATCAGCTACATTAAAATAATTTTTCATGGTTTTATTGGTTCGAATGCACTGAGGACTCTCTTCCTCTCTGCTCTTCTCTGTTAACATCTACAACATAATACGTGGTCTTGTCTCCTCACCTCCCATCATGTTTTTTATTCTACTTTTCAAACTTTGGTTTTGCTTTCCCAGATTGTTTCCTGCAGTGAGCAGTACTACTGCTTCTTCTGTTACAACTCCACAAGATGGAAAGGATCTTATATTCACAGGAAACACAACTTCCTAATGGAAAATGGTTTTCCCAGCCACTCTTAGGTAGCAGACATATGCCATGCAGTCAAGCAAAGTATATACTTCAGCATTTAAAACACTTACCATATAACATCTCTGGGCTAATTGGATTCTGCAGACACATGAAAATACTAAACATGGCGTTCAAATGCAGAATGTCAGTTTGGGTTGCTATTGTTTCTGAACTCTGTTGAGATGCAGAGCTTCATTGCCAGAAGTCACCATTGCTGGCATTATAACCATGGAATTGGGGCTGCCCCAGACTTCCATAATTTGCAGCTGGATCCCTTTCTTCTTACAAGCAGCTGGATACTTGTATCCACTGCAGGCTTGAACTACATCTGAGAAACCTGCTTAAAGACAGCAGAAATGTAAAAGGCCACCTGTAGCATTTACCCTATTTATTTGCATTAATCCCATATTGCTTGATGCAAGGAGAGATGTGTTAGTTATCCAAGGTTCATTTTGGTATCAGAAAGCACATAAGTATGCACATTAGAGTAGAAAAAGAACATTTAGCATTAGTAAATCTGAAAACAAGTGCATCTTTTGTTTTCTGCTGGAATGGGATCCAGATCAGGCTAGTTTGTGTTACATTCCCGGAGGGAGCATGCTGTTGCAGCATGTCATATATCAGATCTAGGCATGAACCCATGGAAACTAACACTTGCCACAGGTGTTATAAATTCTGTGTTATTCTGTGTTCCAAGGGATTCTTTTCCAGTTTGCTGATAAATATTATCTGACAGTGCCTGAAATCTAAAATCCTCTGCTCACAGAGGAACGGCACTGAGGATGGCTGCATGAACCCCAGCAAGAAGACCTCCTCACCACCAGCACCACATGCTGTACCCAGCAGGCTCCTGTCCTGGCAAATGACCAGTAGCACTAATTGGCATTTGGAGTTCTGTACTAAAGCTAGTCAGCACAGACGCACTGTGTGTGTAAAGACTCTGTCTAGTCTGTATTCAAACTGCTCCAGCCGAGCTGAGGAGCACGAGAACCAGCACACACTTCTTGAGCCAACCAGTTAGCTCAGGTGTATCTCCAGCATCCCAGGAAAAGATATCATGGCAGAAGAGCAATCCTTCACGCTGAGGACAGAGCCACCTTCCCCTGCTCTGCACCTCCAAAAGAACAGGTCTAGGATTTGCAAAATGCCTCTGCATGTAGCAGCAAGACATGAGATGTTTGTCAAGCACATGAAAAATCATCAGCAAAATTTGACAGGACAGATAAACACAGGAGGCATTAACAATCACTGTTTTTTTTTCATAGCTTGCTTTGAGATCTCTTGGATAAGAGCAGGCACCAGATTAACCTAAAATTCTAGCCAATAGCTGATGTTATTCGAGCGTTTTTCAAATGCTTCAACTAGAACCTTGTCAAAATAAATGGTGGATTTTGCTTATGTGCTTATATGGCAAGGTTGATCCATGCTGATGCTATTACAGCGCTGTAAAGCATAAAATCTAGTTAATGGCTTCTGCCAAACCATGAATCAGTTACAAAATAATGACCTGAAGTATGTTCTTTTTTCCATTCTCTAATATTTTTTCACAGCACAACCCAAACAATTGCTCATAATTAAACTGATTGGAGGAGCAGACACTGGCAGGAAATACACTGCTGGCAGAGGTCCGATAGCACTTCATTGTACTGAATTTAGAACAATTACATCAGTTCCTTTCATTCTGCAGAAACAGGGGAGGGGGGCTGCTTTTTTATCTTCTGCTCTCTACGAGCAAAATCGATGTTTATCAAATCCCATGAAGATGATTCTGACATTTTTAATGAACTATGTAAGTGGATCCTGCGGTACCCTGATGCCTTTGATCATCCCCTTTCATATGCTTTATGGTTGCTTCGCACTATTAGTCATAATCCATCACTTGCTTTTTTGTTTTGTTTTGTTTCCTAGAAAAGCACGAGTAGATCAGCTTTTAATGGTAGAACAGAAAATGATACACGCTTTACAGCAAGCAAGCAAAGATACCAAGCGAAATTGAAGTCCGCATTTAAAAATATGTAGTGACTTGTGAATTCCTCCATATCTAAGGAGCAAAAATCATACATATATAAAGCAGCGTAACTTCCCACAGCAGTAAACTGAAGCTGAAGTCAATTTTTGCCCAAGTGGACATGCCCATTTCCAAGAAAATTTAGAGACCAAAGAGTATGTTGGTACTTAGGGAGAAAAAGATTCAAAATAGCTCTGCATAAAACCCTGGATGTATCACTTGCCTGTCACAGTAGTGCCATACCCCAAACTAGCCTTAAATCTCAATACTTCAGCAACTTCCTTATACAAGTGTAAAACCTTCAATTCTGTTT
Organism: Oreortyx pictus; assembly: GCA_036925125.1. Lineage (NCBI taxonomy): Eukaryota > Metazoa > Chordata > Aves > Galliformes > Odontophoridae > Oreortyx > Oreortyx pictus. The sequence continues at coordinate 83,704,666 of JAUPFR010000002.1, read as the reverse complement.
GAGTGCCTACAACTATGTACAGCTCCCTACATACATAGATGGAAGGTGTATTTAGGAGACGCTTTAGCAGAATGAGTGACCAATACTCCATGGAGTCATTTTTAGTTCTCACGGCTACTTTAAGAAGCAGGCAGGGGATTTGTCTTAATTCTTCAGTATCCAGCCTACTGGGCAGCTCACAGACAGCAAGAGGATCAGATGGCCCAGCAATGGCTCCTTGCTCCCAGCAGATACACTCAACTTTGGGCTTGCATAGAGATCAGTCACTGTCTGACAGTCAGTCACTCATGCATTCAATTAGAGTGGTTTTCTCCCACATATGCTTGGAGATGTAGCACTTCCCATGAGTGGCTGCGAATAGATTGTTGAAGAGATTCTCAGAGAACGAATGTACCTCCGTTTCCACAAAGTGCTGAATCAAGGGCAAACTTTGTTCAGAAGTACAGTCTGTATTAGTATATTTATAACAAGTGTGATCTGTGCATTTGTATCTCATTTGTTACTCCATAAAGACCTTGAAACAAATTCCAGAGCACGCTTTGTGAAAAAAAAAAATTAAAAAAAAAAAACAAAAAAAATTGTTGTAAATAGAGCACTGTGCAAGCAATGAGGAAGATGTCGCTTGCAGCTGGCCTTCAGCAAAATATTTTGTTTCTTTATCCTTCTCTTTTATTGTTGTAAGCCTTTTTGACTTGTACTGACAGCTCTGTGGGAGCCATAACTGTATCTGAAGCTCCAAGCTTTCACAGAATCATAGAGGTTGGAAGGGCCCTCTGGGGAACATCTTGTCTAACTCCCTGGTAAAGCAGATTCCCTACAGTAGGCTACACAGCAAAGTGTCCAGGCTGGTCCTAAGGATCTTCAGAGGGGACTCCACAGCCTTTCTCAGCAGCTTGTTCTGGTGTCCTGTTACCCTCAAAGTAAAGATGTTTTTCGTGTTTGTATGGAACTTTCTATGTCCCAGTTTGTGCTCAGTGCCCTTTGTCCTGTCACTGGGCACCACTGAAAAGAGCCTGGCCTCATCCACTTGACTCCTACCCATTAGATATTTATAAGCATTGAGGAGATTCCTCCTCTGTCTTTTTTTTTCTCCAGGCTGAACAGACCCAAGTCTCTCTTTCATCATCTGGGAGATACTCCAGGCCCCTAGTCATTCTTGTTGCCCTCTGCTGGACTCTCTCTAAAAGATCCTATCTTGAACTGAATTGCCCAGAATTGGACACAATACTACAGGTGAGGCCTCACCACGGCAGAGTAGAGGGGGGGGATCAGCTCCTTTGACCTGCTGGCCATGCTCTTTTTAATGAGCCCCAGGATGCCATTGACCTCCTTGGTCATAGGGGCATACTGCTGGCTCATGGCCCACCAGTAGTCCACTGGGACACCCAGGTCCCTCTCTGCAGAGCTTGGCTTGGCACTGTGTCAAATATTACTGAGAATATGATTTGGTATGTTCTAAAGATGATGGTAAAATCCATTGAATCGGGGAATTACTGAGTTTGGAAGGAATGAAAGAAGATGATCTAGGCCGAACACTCCTGTTTGGCATTGGCCACATATAGCGGGGCACTCAGAACTGGCCAGCCAGGTTTTGAACATCCCCAAGGATGGTGACTCCACAGCTTCTCCTGGCAACTTGCTCCCATTTTTAACCAAATTCACAGCAAAAAGTTTCTTCTAAGTATTCTTTCTGCCTTACAAATTGTGCCTCTTGTTTTCCAGGATACTACCAATACAAATTTACCTCCATTTCTTTCACTCTCATCATCCCCTGATAAGCTCTCTCTTATAAAGTCTAAGCAGATCCCTCTCTCTTAACCACCTCTCGTGTGTTAGAAGCTGCAGTTCTTACAACACTGCAGTCGTTGGCTGAACTCCCTCTATTGCATCCGCATCTTAGAAACATGGAATCCTTAGAGTTGGAAGGGACATTTGAAGGCCATCTAGTCCAACTCCCCTGTGATGAACAGGGACACCACAGCTACATCAGGTTGCCCAGGGCCTGATCCAGTCTCACTTTGAAAATCTCCATGGTCAGGGCATCAACCACACCCCTGCACAACCTGTTCCAGTGCCTCACTACCCTCACCGTAAAAGACTTTTTCCTTATATCTAACCTCAATCTACCCTCTTTGAGCTTGAAGCCATTTCCCCTTGTTCTATCACCACAAACCTTGCTAAAGAGTCTCTCCCCTTCTTTCCTGTAGTTCCCCTCTAGATACTGAAAGGCTGCTATCAGGTCTTCTCAGAGCCTTCTCCAGGCTAAACAGCCCCAGCTCCCTCAGCCTGTCCTCGTTGGAGAGGCGTTCTATCCCTTGCATCACTTCTGTGGTCCTTCTCTGGATGCCCTTCAAGAGGTCCATGTTTCTCCAGTACTGAGGACTCCACACGTAGACATAGTACTCCAGGTGAGGCCTCACAAGCACAGAGCAGAGGGGCAGGATCACCTCCCTTGACCTGCTGGCCACACTTCTTTTGATACAGCCCAGGATACGGGTGGTTTTCTGGGCTGCAAGAGCACATTTCTAGCTCATGTCCAGCTTCTCATCCACCACCAGTAAACCCAGACCTTTTTCAGCAGGGCTGTTCTCCCCCAGCTTGTATTGGTAGTGAGGGCTGCCTCGATCCAGGTGCACCTTGTTTTGGGAAGCCCAAGTCTGGACAAAGCACTCCGGGTGTGACTACACTGGTGCTGAGCAGAGCATAAGGATAATTGGGGTTATTCCACTCCAAGTGTAGGACTTTGCACTTCCCTTTATCAGATGTCCTGTGGTTCCTGATATCCTGCTTCTCCAGCCCCTTAAGGTCCCTCTGAATCACAACCCTTAGTGCACTAGCCACTCCTTCCAGCTTTGTATAATGTACAGAGCAAGTCCCAGAACCAAAGAAACATGATGTGAATTATATAACACAGGAGCAGAAGTACCTATTGACCCACCTTCCTAGTAGATTCTGCTTGTATGGTTTGCATAGCCACAAAGATGCTGAGGGCACTCGGACCTTAAGATGACCCCACATGGCTGTGGGTTCAGCATCAGCTCAGCCGTCAGGTGGGGCCACTGTACAAAAAGGCCATTTGTCTTCATGCTGCATCATGCCATTCTCAGCCATGAGAATAAATCAATTACACGGCAAAATGAAGGAGAAGTAGCAGCTGCTTATCACCAGAAGTGTGGCAGCTCTGAGGTAGAAGTAAAATGTCAGCATTTTTAGTAGATTTTTTTCCATTTTGTGAATAATCTCATTTTGCAGTCCATCTCTGTGTGTAACAGGGAGAATGCCTATATTCTATTTATAACTTTGCTGGGAAAGATTCAGTGTTTTGATTTTATTAGAACACTGTTAAAACAGAAACATTCCAGTGACCAAAACTGAAAGATAAATTCATATTCATGTTTATGTTCCCTTCTAGCTCACGTTCCCTAGGAGAAACACTTGATGGGCATAGTGCAGCGTTACTGTATGATTCCTGTACTTGTACCTAGCACATCTAATGGCTTCTTTGTCAGATAATCTTCTACAAGCAAGCACTGACTTCTTACTATTTAAAAAAATTAATTTATCTTTCCAGGTAACTAAAGATGTCTTTTCAGACAAGGAGCATTAAATTTAGGTTCTTAAACAGACATATTAAATGACAACGTGTTGGAAAGGGAGAGATGTTCTTTTCGGAGGAATGAGGATTTGTGCATCAAACCGGTTTCCTGATCTGCCAGTAATTTTCCTGAATATTCCCAGGAAAATTGCTTAATCTGCTTCTCCATTTCCTATCTGCAAATCCAGCAGATTCCTACTTCCCTTCTTGCTGCTCTTAAGCTATCTCTTATGGTCATAAAATGGTGAAAGCAGACCAGCACTCTGCAGTGATTACAACTCTGAAAATAGGGGCCCAGCAGCGCTACAGTGATCACAAGCACATAGGACATTTCCCACAAGGACAAAACACTTGTACCTTGTAGACTGTTTTGCTAACTTCAGCAAACGCTCAAAGGTTATCTACTTTCTCTTTTGGTCGTATCATTCAGATACCTACATTTCTTTCAGCTTTTTCATTTCGATTTTATATAAAACTCCAAGCAAAACCTAGATAGCATGGTTTTTCGACTGTGGATGAAAAATTGGAATTCACAGAACACTTACCTTTTTCTAAATGAACTACCAGTTGGCTTTAGAAGACCAAAAAAAGAAGTGTTTCAGTATATTTTAAATTCCATTCTCAAGTTGAACTTTGTGATATATTAGGGAGAGAGATGTATGAGCAGGAAAAAATACCCTGAGGCAGACCATTGAAGATTAAAGTTAGATCTGCATTTATCTGGGGTTTTTCAGCTCTCGCATGTATTGACTCCCATATCCTCACACTGAATTTTGCTTCTTGGTTTCACTCAGCACAGGGAGCAGGAATAAACACTACAGATTTTCCGCATAGATCCACGAAGTCCAAGAACAAGTCAAAGAGCTCCTTATGAGCAAGAAGTGCCATTTCTATTTTGGCTAGTTCTGCTAGTCACCACTGCAGATAGAGCCTTCTGTTTGGCGAGGGAGGAACAGTGCTGGCAAAGGGCCATAACCACTTCACCAGAGGAGACAACAGAGGGTTAGGTTCTCTAACCGTTAGAGATTTGGGAGAAGAGTCACCACCAGAAGCACTGCACACAGAATGTGCTTTGTTATATCCACTTGTGTTGGAGGCACAGCATTACCAAAGCATTTCTGAGGTAAACCAAGACTAGCCGGAAAACTGCCACGTACCATAGTTTTAAGATTTCCAGTAACTTGACATTTATTTCAACTACAGAACAATACCAACACAAGTGCTTTGTATTGGTGCCTTCAAGATCTGCGTCAGAAAACACCAGCTCACAAAAGGCCCTGATATCACTCAGCCTGAAGCACTAGCTTCTTTACACCATTCTGCAACATCTTTGTAAGTAAAAATTCTCTCAATATTGTGTCAGCTCAAAGAAACACTGTTCATTTTCTGCTTTGCTGCAAGCCAAGGAACAATTATTGCAAGATATGACATTAAATCTTAAACTTGTTTTCTTCTGGCTATTGTCTCCTACTGAAAGATTAAAGAAAAGCCTTGACAGATAGCACAACTAAACACTGACTTAAATGTAAACGGATCTTGATTTTTAGCCATCTTTCTCCAGGCTCGATGAAGTCAATCCCAAACTCATTCCCCACACACCCAAATGCTCAGAGTCAAGAAAACGGCATTGTGCTACATTACTAATTGCTCGGAAACCGACTGGCAAGTTCTGCCAGTTATTTCTACCTGAATTGCATGCTTCTTTCAGACTTGGATTAGAAATTACACTTGAAAAGCTTTTCCTTCATCATCCATCACAACAGCATTTTCTCACTGCATCCTTGGTCAGGCTACAGACTAGGACAAAATCTTTGTCTACACTCACACGGATTTCAGCCTTATTTCTGCTATTCTAAGAGATATGAATAAATTATGCTATAATTTTCTCTGACATGCATTGTTAACTAGATCTTTCCAGCGATAGACACAGCTGGTGCTCCAATCTGGGACTACAAATGCAAGTTTATACGGTACAATTTATGGCAAATATGTTTCCTTACAAGCTAATATCACAACAAAATTATGTGTTCTCCTCTCGGATTTTAATCCAACTGATTTTATCTCTAACTCTACCTTCCAAACATTAAGCACAGCCATGTGCTGGACTGCAAATGACCTCAGTCTGGTAAACGCACGCAGATGCACTTAACCTGAAAAAGCTACCAACAGCCCCCAAAACAGAACTGACCAAATCAATGGCATGGAACTGCCTAAAATATTGTCCATCCAACAGGCCTTTCTAAATATTTTCAGAATTTCAGCACATATACCCTATATAATTACTGCACAGTTATGTATTCTTTTTCATTCCATCCTTTTTTTAGAAGAAACCAACAGTTGAATGACATCACTGTGCCTAGACTCAAACTCCCTGAACATCATTTCATCACTCCACTCAGCTGAAAATATTTGCCTTTATGTAGAGTTGGAGACTACATTTTACACCCTTGGGTTTAATAATAGAGAAAATAGCAACAAGGGCCAAAGGCTGACTAGTCATGTATGAAGTAACATACATAAAATAATAAGATACTCCTATATAGACCACTTCACATGTCTAAAACTAGAAAAAGATGCCTTAATTTTTGCCATTTTGACTGAAAAACTTGGTCCTGCACTCAGAGGGTGGTGGGCATGGCCCCGAGCTGCCAGAGTTCAAAGAGCATTTGCACAACACTCTCAGACATAGGGCTTGAACTTCAAGTGGGCCTCAGAGCTAAGGATGCTTTTACACAGTTACACTTGTACAACTTCGGAAAACAAGATCAAGTTTCCCAAATTCCCAAGTATCACACTCTTTCAGAAAACTCTTTTGGAGGATGCAGAGAAGCTCCTCAGAGTTCTGCCAAGGAGGAAACGCAAGAGCAGCCAGTAGTCTGTGTTGTTATTGATAACTATTCCCAACTAATTAAGTAGCTATTCATTTGCAGGCTTCTAAATTACTTGCTCTACAGATTGCCATCACTTCATGATACAGCAGCTAACAGAAAGGTGTCAGTCCTGAGGTGCTTGGTGGTAGAAAAGAAAGGGTCCTACGGGTGCAGGTCCTTCCCAGCGCTGGTATGGTCTGGCTGGGGAAAACAGGACTTCTCACTGCTATCTCAAAAGCCTTGCCCCCATGACACTGAGCCCACAGGCTGCTGCCTGCCACGCACACTGCCCTGCAGAGCCAACAACTGGGCACATTTCATCACCCTCTACTACTGGGAAGACAAAGTTTCTGCCTGTGCTGACCTACTGAATTTGCTCCTTCTTTTGGGAGAGCATTTGCTGGCCATAGCCTCACGGCCCTGCAGCTGATACAGCCTAGCTGAGGTTTTGGGCCAGCACTGACCAGGGTTACTTTACTGGATGAGATCACAGCTGTATTTTTGGAGAGCTATAGGCAGATGACGGGAAACAGAGGAGCTCTCATGTGGAAAGTTTTAAGGGCACCAAAGACTGAGTGCTCACACAGGGGCTGAAGCTTTCACCAGTCATTAAGAGCTTTCCCATTAGAGTTACGTTCAAATTCCTTTGCATCATTATGAACCATTCCCCTCCCCTAAAATCTGGAAAGGCTTAGGACCTCATTAGCTGGGAGAAAATAACTAACTAACTAAAGAGGTGGAAAACGAGCTGAAGATTATTTCCTCGCGATATCGCCACCCCAGCCCCCACTACCCAGGCCCCGAGGCCAGAGGCAGCTGTGCCGCCGGCCCACGCAGGGCCCATAGCAGCAGCATCCTGCTCCTGAGGTTCAGCCCGAGTTCAGGAGCCGTGGCTCACACACCCTCGTTGCCATCTGGCCAAGGAAAGCATCACTTGGGCTTTTGTTACGGAGCGACGCACACAGGCTGGAAAGTTCAGCTTGCTCATTTTAATGGGAAGTGCTGCAGGGTTGCCGTGCGGTTCAAAACAGCCATACTGCAAACGCACTCTGTGAGGAAAAAGCAGTAATACAATGAGTGGAAGCAGCACTCACTGCTTGCATTTTGCCTCCCTTCTGAGAAAGAGCGTTAGACTTCGCCAATTAATTTGCATCTCTTCGTATTTTTTACGGAATAAATTAAATCTGCTTTAAAACGAACGTCTGTGTTTTGCCCTTAAGTTTAAACTGTGTTCTGGATTCATCTCCAACTGAATGGGAAACAATTCAAAGGCAGTGTTCTGTGAACACTTCGTTAGTTATTCATGTTTTTCTTCCTCCTAGAAAGGAGAGCAGTTGACCACATTCAACTACGCTTATTTAAAATGCAAAGAAAGAAAAGAAACCGCACCAAAGTAACGAGCAGGTCACGTCTTTGGGGAAAACCCTGTTGTGTTACCTTCCTCTGTTGCACTTAAATGGAAGAGAAACGCATCACTGAGGTATTCTGGTCAACGACTTACGGGTGTTAGTTTGGGTCTTGCGTGGTCTGCCAGCGTCCCATGACAGATGTGTTCATTTACAGCGATAAACACAGACCTCTACCAGCTCTCAGAAGGAAGGGTTATTAAATGAGATTGCACATCTCGCAGAGCATGGGTGACTGGCAGCAACGTGCTGGGGTACGTTTCGCTTCATACATGAGTTCGCTGCTGAAAGACTGAAGAATTGTCCAAAAGTTCCTGAAGTGAATTTGACAGAAATTGAAGAACTGTATTTTCTGTCCTTCTTACATGATTCATATACCCTAAATGTGATCAGAAACTGAATTGAACTAAATGTGATCAGAAACTGCACTGAATTATGCAGTGTTCCATGGTTTGCATGTACCTAAAACCCACTTAATGCGCCGAAAGGGTAAGTAAGTGATAAAAGCCAGCACCAGAACTCCCAAATCATTGTGAAAATCCCCCATCCCTCCCCCCCCCCCCCCCCCTTTAGACTTGGCTAGAAATAAACCCATTAATTTTGGGCGGGATTCACTCTACTAAAAGCTAGCTGGCTGGAGCTGAGCTAGTCACCATGGGCCCCGAGCAGTCAGCAGAAAGCAATGTGCACCTCCTGGGAGGCGAGATGAATCACAGCGATGCAGCAGTGCTTTTTCCAGAGCACCCTTCCAACAATGCGCTGCGGGAACTTCAGCGTCAGTGCCCGCAGCTTTACGTTAAAACCTATCGAGGGCTCCACTGAAGACCTCTTTCTTCTGCTAACACCGTTAAAACCGCTTTCTCCAACACCGTCTTCCCTAGCTTTTAACATGCTATTTACCCTCATTAAGACCTTACTTCCCATCTCCTAAGTGCTTACTTCAACAGCTTCAGCAACCTTGCTGAAGCCTTTGGAAAGCCGTGTGGTCTGTCTCGAACGTCCGTCCGTGCCAACTGATCCTTTCAGGCGCTTTGCAGGCAGTATGTAAGGCACGATTTCCCTCTAGAAACTATATCAACTCTTCCACAGCACATTTCTTCAGGTTTCCATTAATGTATCATTATTAAGTTCACCAGTGTTTCCAAGCCCAGTCTGATCAGCAGTTTCCTAGATCTTACCAGTGCCTTTTAAGAAAAAGGACTGATGTTACGTTAGGCACTTCCCAATCCCCTTGGACCAAACCTACATGAAAGGAAGGCTCCAAACAGCAGTGCAGCTGCTTCACTCTCCTGCAGCAGGCTTGGGTGAGTACTACGTACTCCTGGTAGTCCAATCTTGTTTTGTTGGTTTAACTTTACCAATTCAGGTCTGAAGCTCTTCCAGCCAGCTGGTGAGTCCTCTAAATACATGCAAGCTTATATTTTTCCCCTCCTGATTTTGAACACACTTGTTTTCCATCTTACACTGGCTTTTAGGATCATAGGCTTTTTAATTTAAGAATATTGCTTTATCATACAAATTCACTGCCTTTAAAAATAGCCCAGACAGTGCAAACTTCCCCAAGTCCCTCAATAACTGTCATTCTGCCTATAAAAAGATGATTTTGAACTGTCATGACCAAGCCCCAGAAAAGGGTGATGGGGGAGGGAGGGGGGAAGGAAAATGTTGAATACTTTTCTAAATGCTGGAAGAATATGATGACCCCTAAAAAAAAAAAAAAAAAAAAGCTCCAAGTCAGCATTTCCTGCCAGGAGAGAGCTATCACCACTCTGGTTGCCTCTTCCCAGAGGAAGAAAATACATTGTAGATGTTGACAGGGCCTGATTTATGGTTTGGGGCTCTTACTCATATTCAGTCATCCCAACATTAAGAACACATCTATTAACTTGCTTGTACTTACTCATCCAGGATGCCAGCTGAATTACACAATTCACCTCCATCACTCTTTCCTTCAGCCTTCAAATACAGCAGTATGGTTTAGCACCACAAGATGCGATTCAGACTATTTAAACAATTTCAGTTCAGAAGAACTACTTAATTGTGGAAGAACGTGCCCCAAACCTCTTTTAGCTTCAGGTCAGATAAAACTTCATTTGCAGCAGCCAAACTCTGAACATGTCCTAACAAAAGGACTTGCATCTGCACCAAAAAAATACCTCCACAGGATCAGCTACGAGGCATTTTCCTGCAAGTTACACACAATTTAAGCTGGTGCCTCATTTATTTTTCTAAATAGCTCCTCTTTCCTCTGTAACGTTCCTCTTTTCAACAAAGATAACTTTATTTTTTCCTGCAGAGATTTGTAATCCATCTGCATTTAACCTCCCAGGGCCTTCAAAGAGCATTATTACTGAGAAAAATCAAGAAAACAACCACCCCTCCCACCTGTGTCTGCAAACAGGTTATTCAAATGCAGCAGAGAGGATAAGCTTCCCTAGGAAAGCACCTTTCCTTTGTTCTTCAAAATTCCATTCAGCTTGCATTGAGATACAAACCTGCTACCGCCACCACTCCTTATTTTAGCCCACAGTGAGAGCAAACGTGAAGCTATACACCATTAGCCTGGAATGAGATCAGGTGCTAACACACAGCCTAAGAACTGGGAACACCTGGGAGCTGTTAGGGCAGCTGCACTGCAATGAAGCAGACCCAGCAGGTGTTCTCAGAATGCTCGTGTTCCATTCTTGTGGTTACTTATAGAGTGTATAGAGCGCTCAGCAATGTGTCCTCTCATCGTGTGCCATGTCCAATGTAGGTGAGCAGTATGGCCGCACTCGTAATCAAGAGCTGCTGGCGTGAGCAGTTGGTGTGGACAGTGTTGTTGCTCTGCAGGGCAGAAGATGGCAGAAGCAGCTCCTGGTTCGAATGCAGCTGCTGCTGAGTATGGTATGGCATAGCTGCTTGCGCCAGTTTAAGAAATGCATGAATTCTGCAAATTTAAGATCAGAGATAACCTCATCCCTACGCTTTTGTAAAGGGATGTGCTGCAGGCAAAGCCTCAGTAACTGTCATGTGTTCCATTAGCATGTAACTAAGAGGCTCACGGTACAAAGCACACTGAGAAAGCTGAAGGCTATAATGCATGACTAGCCCTTCTGCCCATGTTATTTTTCCTTGCAGGTTTCGTCTGTACATTTTAGAACATCCTAGAAACGTGTGAAAGCAGCAGAACAGTGAGGCAAAACAAATTAAGTGTGTGAAAAAAGAAGCTAAGGACTAAACCAGCTTTTCCCATTGATAAATACACCTCATGCACCAAAGTCGACCACTTCTATCGATATCTAAGGAGCGAGAAGCAAGGAGACCAGGCTGGACTCTTCTCAGCAGTGTGTGGTGATAGGATGAGGGGAAATGGCCACAAACTGAAGCATAGGAAGTTCTGCACAAATGTGCGTGGGAACTTCTTCACAGTGCAGTGACGGAGCACTGGCACAGGCTGCACAGAGAGGTGGTGGAGTCTCCTTCTCTGGAGACGTTCTAGACCCACCTGGACACCTACCTGTGCAACCTGGGCTAGGGAGCTGCTTTGGCAGGGGGTTGGACTAGGTGATCACTGGAGGTCCCTTCCAGCTCCTACAGTTCTGTGATTCTGTGAAAAACTCAGCCAATTTGCCAGATCAGACAGTCTAGATCTGACGTTAATGTACCAGAAAATGACAGAGCTTTTGTAGAAGAAGGTTAGGAGAAGTCAAGTTTATGATGGATCTCCTTGTGTATGAAGTCTCCTTGCAATAAGTTCAGCTGACTGCCTACAGGTAACGGTGACATTTGCATCCTCTGCTAACAATCTCATTAGAAATATCGCTAAGATGATTTTTCTTAAGCTTTCACGAAACACAGAATCTAATCCTCCATCAGTTTCCAAGAAACTGAAAAACAAAATAATTCTCAAAAGAAGAGTCAGTCAGAATCCTCTTGTGTCGGGATTTCCTCCAATGTGCGCAGAGTCTTCAAGTGTTTGTGGAAAACAGACAGGAAATTCCACCAGGGAGCAAAAAGGAAAAGTGCAGTGGATGGGATCCTGAGTGAGAAAGCAGACGGTGGAATTAGGGAAAAAAAACAACAAAGCCTGGACCTAGTGAAAGGCCATGTGGCCTCTAGTGCACAGCAAGCAGCACTGGTGGCAAGTCTACTACTGCAGCACCTCTGGAAGTAGCACGCACATTTACTGAATTACCCAGTGAAGTGTTCACAGCCCCAGGCCTGCCACGGTTCAAAGAGCGTTTGGACAGGGCTCTCAGATGAAGGGTTTGAATTTTGGGTGGTCCTGTGTGGAACTAGGAGCTGGACTCAATGATCCTCGTGGGTGATTTCCAACTTCGGATACTCTTGGGATAAGAGCTCAGTCTTCACGGAGTAGTGCTGGCAAATCCCTGAAGCACCCTGAATTTATGCTCTGGTCTTAGCTTAACACTTATTCACAGTATTTAATGAAATATGTTTCTTAAATGTGCATGTTGCCACATTGTGACTTTACAGAAATGTGACTAACTTGGTTTCTGTAACTTGCTGGCTGCCGCAGAACCCTGGAGGCTGGGGCTGGTGAAGTAGAGTGACTGTGAGAACCACACTGTTCACAGAATCACAGGATTAAAGGGGTTGGAAGGGACCTCTAGAGATCATCAAGGCCAGCCTCCCTGCCAAAGCAGCTCCCTGGACCAGGCTGCACAGGTGGGCGTCCAGGCTGTGGACTCCTGTGTTGTTTTGATATTATCAGAGTGCTTTGAATCTCTAAGGATTCTGTCATTACCACCCAGCTGTTGTACAGCAGTCCTACTGGAAGTTGCACTCTTTTTTCATTAAAACTAAGCTGTTACTAATTCTCTCAAAAGAATGAATGGCAAAAATATTTCACTGACAAAAAAAAAGAGTAACTGAATTACTCTTTATGCCTTTCATATGCGGTGTATAAATGTCACAGTTTAACGTGGAGAAAATCATCAACACAATAATTACATATAATTTCATATCATCTGATGTGTGCAATTTAGAGTTTTATTACACAAACATGGCAGCTAACCCAAATGTGATTGCTGTTAATTGGAAATTACATTGAAGTCTATGTTCCTATGGCAATTATCAGTCATTTGAAATAATGTATGCCCTAAATTGTAATGCAGAGAATGCGAAATAAGAAATACGATGGAAATAAAGTTAAGGGGCATGTTTATTTCAGAGCCTTCTGCAAGCAAAACTGCTTTGATACAAAATGAGTTCAATAATACAGTGCTACCATCCACTCAAGCAAAAGAAAACCTCACATTTACATGAATGCACTTTATATTCTTAGAGAATAATAGTTCCAATGTCCAGAATGTGTCTGGCCTCACTGAAAGCAATGGCACAGAAACGCTGCAAGGTATTGGAGTATCATATTACCGGCAAGTGCTTAACTCTGTGAGTTCTCTGAGAGATGCTGTATAAATAAGGGTACTGTGACTGTGGGTCTGTATTCCTTGGTAGCTTTGACACACATCCTTCAGTGTTTGTTTCATTAGCTCGAAATGCACAACTGTTGTCTTTTGGCTTTTTAGTATTCCTTTTTTTTTGTTTGTTTTTCTTTTTTAAAGAAAAATCTTGAGGTATCCTTTACTGTTAACTAATGACATAGTGATAGGTCTATTTTCTTCCGGCTCCAGAGATTTACTGTACATTCAGTACACTGTACATTTGGTAATTATTTTTTAGTGTACTTTCTACACATCACTGTGTACAACTGTTAGTTTACATTAAAACTCTTCCCCCTCCTCACAGGATATGGCATAAACAAAAACAAATCTGACAAAAAAATTTTACACATAAAATAAGAAGACAAATACACAGATAAGGCCATCTGCAGAATTAAAAATCTACCTCTCGCCATATTTCACAACAGTTTCTACAGAATATTTTACATCTTACGAACTTAAATACTCAACGCAAAAGGAAAAAAAGGAAACCCTCGACGAAGCTAATCGTATTATCTCTTCAAGGACTTGTCCAATTTGCTGGCTGCCGGCCTTCTCTGGGGAGTTGGAATTTTAGAAGGCTTGGCTGATCCTGGCCGAGAACCTGCTCGGGGTGTCGGTCTGCTTGTGGCTGGAACAGTCTCTGACATATCTGAGCACACGGACTGGATTTCTGAAATATCGAAGTCAGAAGCGTCGCTGCCTCTGCAGCTGCTCGACCTGCTGCCAGCCTTGCTTCCTGCTCGGCTCCCAGGTCTGCTTGGAGTTCTCCTGGTTTCTGGAAAGAAAAGGTACCCAGCAGCATTAGAGGTACGCGTGCCAAAGGTCTGCATCTTGGCAATCCCAAGTCTCTGGCGCTGCTTTGGCAATCCCAACAACTCCTCACTGCATGAACTAAATTTCAGACTTCTGCCAGATACAATCAAAGTTCCTCTTATATTAACACAACAGCATAAAGCAATGCCCTATCTCCCACTAAGCAGAAGGGAAAATGCAACGGAACGCTGAGACGTAGCTAACTTAGCACTAACACATCTAGTTAAAGAAGATTATCCTGGCAACTCCTCTTGACGTACAAGACGTGTATCACCTACTGGTTGTCAACAGATCCTTCCTTTCTCCTGCCATTTTCTAAACGGTGAGCTGGAAGATGTGAACATCTGGCATCTTCAAGCACTCAGGTTTTACTAATACGTAACTTGGAGGTGCAGGTGACAACCCCATTTTTCAAACGTGTACTTCTTCCCCCCGCCTTTCTTTTTCCAAATCAAAACCATAACATTGAAAGTTGCGAATAAACAAAGGAAGACTCTACATTCTTCCAAAAAAGGGCTTAGCAAATGAGCTCTGTGCAAGGCTTCTGAAGTGAAAGCTTGCCCAGACAATGTGCCATGAAGAAAAAAACCACAACAAAGAGACTTAAACAGAAAAACATTAATGTGGGTTTTCATAATTTTCCGATTGTCTACTGAATCTTTTTTGATCTTGACAAATCTGATTCCCTGTAAGGGCAGAGAATACCAAGCTGAAGCTGAAATCTCAGATGGCACATTTTTCCAAATCATCTATAACTTAAAAGACACAAACTGCTCGAGCAGGATTTTCCAGTCCTGACTGGTAAGCTCCACAGAGCTCGAGACAAGCAGGAAAGGCAGCAGAGCTATCTTCCACTCTAAACAGCCATCCAACCCTGCCCTAAAGATCCTGGAAGAGCACAGCTTCACTGCTTTCTATTTTTATATACTGTTCTAAAAATCTCTGTGGTATGTTCTGTTATAAGGTCACCTACAGCTGATCACAGCAGCTCTTCTTCCAATGAAAAAAGACAAGTCGTGATTAAATGACCCCTTTGCTCCATCACGGTTGAGCACAACTTGAATACTGTGAAATAAACTCTTTCTAAGCAAACGCTTCTTTCCTATTTCTTTAGGAAATAGGAATATAAGAATATTGGAGCATTGTCAAGAATTTCTGTCACAAATTTGCACATCTGGGGCTGAATGTAATGTAACTGCTGTTCAACCACGTGAACAAAGGACCATTACCCGGATTATGTGCAACCTTGGCAATGATCATTTGGAGACCATAGGACTATCACTCCTTCCCACTCTTTCCAACTCATCTCCCTCACATCTCGAAGCTGACTCACAACTATCCAGGTAGAAAACAAAGCAAGCAGTAGATCAAGCTCTAAAATTAAGACACTCACCTGCAAACTGAGCTCTGACCCTGGTAGCTGCTGTAGACAGGATGCCACTGTCTTCTCCAGAATGGAAACCCTTCCCTGATAGATATCCCGGCTGTCTGAGCTTACTTCCTTGAATAGGTGTTCCCTATTGAAAAAAAAGAATTAATAAATAAATAAGTATACATCAATAAAAAGGTTGTTTCTATTATTGCTACTTAAGGTGAGGTCAGGTACTAGGTGCTGCACAGCTTGGAATGCGATTTTGGGTTATGATCGTCTTAGCAACATTCACTGTGAATCTGAAATACTGCTTTGAGTCAGTATGGACATCTTTGATGATGTGAAGCTTCGAACATTCATTTAGCAGTTAGTTTTTGAAATAGTCTAAATTTTAAGTCAAGAAACAGTTTAAGAGACTGCCTGACATTAAGATCTTAGCCTTTGTGTGTACTTTAATGCATATACAGAAAGAAAAATGCTACCCTCTAACCATTAGTCATAAACATAGAATTAGTTGATGGCACATGATTTCAGTTAATGAAGACAAGTAGCTGAAGATCTATGTCTGCATAGCTTGACTTTCCACCATTCCAACTGTCACTATAGTGCATCTGTTTCCATTTTATAAATACCTGATAGTATTTATGAAACGTAACTACCTAATTTCAAAATCTTTCACCACAGTGCAGAAGAAAAATACAGCACTAATTCAAGAAGTCCTTGCTGTCAATACATTGCCTGAAACATCTCTGCTCCACAGCTCTACCCAGCCTCTCTCATTTCTGAAAACAATCCTTGATTTATAATCAGCCCCAAACAGCAAGATTTCTTTTGGTACCACAAGAAGGAAATCCTCATTACTCAAATCCCAAAACCCACGTAACATACTAGATAGGAGTTGTAGGCAAATAAGAAGAAAACTACAGTATTCCCATTAATTTAATCAACAGAAAAATACTAAGCACATATCCCAAAAGAAGAAATACTGCGTTGATGAGTGCAACCCTTTAGGTGGCCCAGACCCCAGGACCTATGTTCCGTGCCTTTGACCCCCATACAACAGTGGGACAGAACTGGGTACTGAAAACCACAGTCCAGCAGAGTGAGCTGGGAGCTGCCTGGAGCTATGCGCTGAGCAGGGGCCCAGCAGGGGCTGCCTGGCTGCTGCTTCTGGCCCTCCACCAGCCAGGACCACTTCTGGCACAGCTGAAAGAAAGAGCATACTGATGCTACAGAGCAGACAGTCTGCTTGCTCTGACAGGGATGGTCACAGTATTAACTCTCTTTAAAGCCAAGTATAAATGGTTAGCAGGCCAAGAGTATCCAGTCAGCCACACCTCAGAAACCTCTGCTCTACAGATACTGTCTGGGATGATGAACAGAGAGGGAAATCTCTTCATTACCCTGCTGAAGCTGCTGCACTTTGGTCAAGGCCTTGGGACAGAATCACTGGGATAAGGAGAAAAAGAGATCAAACTTGTTCCTCAGTTTAGCCCTACACCCACTGCCAGTCTACATGCACAATACTTAACTGCTCTGTTGGGCAGAAAATGATGCAGAATCTCTCAGAAATTCTCTACAACCTGTCCCAACCCCAATCATTCCACTTACAATCTTAAACCCACGGTGTTTCACATAAAAGAAACTCAGTAAAACTACTGATAGTTGTAAGAGCAGGTGAGAAATACAGTGCCCCTGTTTGAAATCAATGCCATTTCATGTCATGCACAGTTCTTGAATCTGTGAAGTACTATCAGTTAACAGAGATGAAAATACAATAGATTAGAAACTGACAACTGATTCTACTTTGCGCTTCTGTTAATCACGCTAGGCAACAGTGTTGCCTGGTGTGCTTGAAGTGATGTACACATAAGTAAGCTTGCAGTGAACAGAAATAACGCACTCACTCACGCAGAAGAAGGAAGTGAAAAGTTCGTTATGCATCTTTGAGCAAAGTCACACAGAGCTCATGTAAAGCACTGGAACGTATCAAATGAATAGCAATAGATATCAAAGTGTAGACTTGTGAAAAGCAGATACAAAAAAGGTGATGGTAGTGTAAGCTTCTCCACACTGAGCCCTCTATTCAAACCACGGCAAGACTAACTCCTACAAGAAGAAAGTCAGTTTGCAGTCTGGTCCAGCTGCAAACTTCTCACTGCCTGCTGTGACATTAGAGAAGACACTCTGGCTCCAAGCCCATTCAAATTTTTGGTCATTCAGCTCAATTAGCAGCACAGTCCTAGTTGCTATACTGGTAGCTTTTACTTAATTTGTGGTCTGGAAAAAAGACCAAAGCTCATTTCCTCTAAGTCATCAAATAGCTATCTTATTAGAGCAATGACTGCTCATTACCCACTTAGACTACACTTCCAGCTGCTGGGAAGATTTACATATCACCACAAGTATTTTGTGCCATCTTGTTTACAGAGACTGGGCACTTCCTTAATCAGTGGTTTTCCATGGGAAATAAGAATAACTAACCTGAGTTTCCAGCTTTCAAAAAGTAACAGAGTATAAAAAAGAGAACTTGGGGAAAAAAAAGGCAATGAGCAAGTAAGTTGCAAAGGTCTAAAAAAAAGGCAATGAATTAATATGTAAGGGATGCTGCAGCACTGAAGCACTGAAACCCTAGTGGTTGTTAGTGAAGTGACAGTTTTAGTGAAGGAAGATGATGAGACTAGAATCTCTATCCTTACTGTACCTCTGCAGATGACCCTTCATAGTCTGAGGATTCTGGTGGCTTAGAAGGAGTTGATGTTTTGCTGTTTGTCAACCATGGTTTACCATAGTTGCGTGTTAACTGATGTGGTGTCTGTATGAAACAACAGTAAATCAAAATATGAAGGACAGTAAATGGAAAACAATGACATGGAGGATACCCAGGCTTACACAGGGAGATCAAATCTCATAGTAAAAATACAAACTAAGTAGGACTAGATGACAATTCTGAAACAAAGAGATGGCAGAGCTTATTTCTCATATGAACTGGAGAGGTTTTATGCTCTTTCAGAGTTTATTCCCAAATCAGCAGTTAGCTCATGCAGCACCTTAAAAAAATCTATTCCTGTGTTGCAAACAGTAGAGGAAATACACTGAAAATATCCTCCCAGAACATAAAATAAAATTGAGATGCTTCTTCCCTGTCATCTCCAGAAAGTTTTCATATTGTTGAAAGAACAAAAAAGCCTACACTCCGTTTGTTAGACTACATTGTTCTGTATGTTTTCCCTTACCTTTGGTGTACTTGTAGCAACTGCTTGTGGGGCAGCTGCCTGGCCAGCCTGACTTGACAGAGAAGTAGATCTGTTGGGAGAAGCAGCCCTTGAAGAGGGTCGTGATCTACGGCCTCTTGGTCTGAAAGCTGCCATGCTCTGACTGGCACCATCTGCCAAGATGAACTTCTCACGCAACTCCACGTTCGTCCTCCCTTTAGCTGCAGCAAAGAAGGGTGCTGATTTAGTGAGAAATGAAAACAGCCAGCAAGCTGTTCATTGTCATTTTCGCCATGCCGATTCCAACACACTTTTACAAGAAATAAAATGCATCACTGTGTAATGCATTTATTTTGGACACGGGAGAATTATGTGTAGAACTTGCTTATTCTAATACTTTATGCCAGCAGGAATGAACCACTGTCAAAGGAAGTCAGCGTGATAATGGAATGCTCAACGTGCTACATCACTGTTAATCAATCATCTATTAATACACAGACACAACCTGGTAAGCAGCTCTGCTAACTCCACAGCTACTCATTATAAATAATACTTGCTTGGATGTTCCAGGAGAAATTGTTATGTAAAATTTACAGGAAAGCAGCAAATGTTATTTATTTAAAACTATGAGATTATGTAGTTTGGTAACATGCAATGATGAACAGAAAATCCAAACTGTAATGAGGTAACTGGTGGCTAAGCACTCACACACACACACACACAGGAACAGATATGAGAGAATGTTCCGCAAGAATGGATGCAAGAAATGTTAGCATTTAACTGTGTCAGTGTGAACGACAACTGCTTTTGAAACACTCTTCAAGCATGTCAAAAAAAAAAAACAACAAAACAGCTCGTAAAGCACCAGCCCATGTAGGAACACATTAAGCTAAATGTGAGGGTGAGGCTTATTAAAAGTTAAACATATATATAAATAAAATGGGAAGGAAATGAAGAGAAAGGAGAAGAGGAGGAGAAGACAAAGAGAGGGATTTGCCAACCTATAGTAGGCTGAGTGGTAATTGAAGAGTTTGATTCCGAACGTAACATTTTACTCCCGTGATGATGAACTAGAAAAAATGACACAGGACATGGGTCACATTAAAGAAAACTGTTAGCAGGAGAAGAAATCAAGTATAGCAGCTGCATATGCAAGAGACTTGGAGCCAAAAGACAGGACTCAGAGCAAAAGCTGTCTCTAAGTGCTCTGAGGTGAGTTCTCAACGTTCTCCAAAGCAAAAGGGAAAAGCGCTTGGGTAGACACAACTGCAGTCCTAAGTAATACATGTGTAGTAAAGGTATTTATCTGCTGACATAAAGAAGTAATATAAGCTAAAACTTTCATGTAACTTGGCCAAATATATTTTAATCTGTTTATGATGACTGTTCTCTGAAATGTAGTTTATTTACATGCACGAGAAGCTCTTGGTAGAAATACAGATTTACTAGGCCAAGTGCTCAAGGAAAAGCCCGAGCCTGTACCACACTAACATCACCATCTACTTTATATCACTGACTTCACTCCAATCAGGACTATGACCAATGGACACCCTCCAGTGTCTGGATGATTGTACAGAGATCAGGATTCCTTCAGACTCACTGTGTTCAGTTACACAATTGTGCATGTACATCCCAAGGGGCAAAGCATAATAGCAAATACTACAGCAGTACATAAAAAGGTTTGTTAAAGAAGGGAAGGAAGGGACTGTGACTACAGTTCTAAATGTCTCCTTATCCAAAGACAGAGTAATAAGGAAATCATATATATTAACTAGGCATTCATCATTGTAGCTTTCAGCATCAACTCAGCTAGGAATTAGAGCAGTCTGCCTAGCAATAGGCGTGAGACAAATGTTCGGAAAACATCAAAACCAACCCAGTTAATCTTTTAATGAAATCAGATATGTTGAAACTTCATCTTCCAGAGCCTTGCACTTTTGATCTACTTCTTTTGAGAATTAGAAAGCTATAAAATGAGGATGGCTCTGCAGGCACAAATAACTGCAATGATAGCAGCTGCAGAATCAGGTGCTACAGTTTCAGTTAGGCCCGTGGTCTAACACTAATAAATGTAACATAACTGCTACACTTCTTTAATAAACAATATACGTGGGATGATGGTAAGAAAAAGATGCATTTTCAATACTGCTGAAAACCTTACAGATATCATTAGAGGGTTACAATAGGTCTTTCTGTTTTTCGGATACCTTTCAAGCCTGTGGACAGAGGTCTCCAGGCCAGAGTGGTATACACTGTCAGCCCTTACAGGACACTGTGGTAGTTTCCTGCTTTAACATCCTAGTGTTAGCATGTCATGTGGTACAAAAACAAGTTGGGCACCCTCTCAGGGTCTATGCTGAACAGTTTAGAAACCCTGGTGCCAAAGCAGAAAGTGTGCTAGACAGCTGGCACTGGAGCAAAGTCTACAGGACAGTCAATCTCTTTCTCTTCACAGTACGTCTCTCCCTTGAATTCATGCTATTACAGCATTGATTGTTTATTCTACAGAACTCCTGAGAGGTAAACTGGAGTAAATTTAATTCTGCTACTTAAGAGGATAGAATGACCTAGTTATGCAATGTTATTTGAGTCTGAACACAAACAAGCAACACGATATTCTTTGGAATGCTACTATTCTAACTATTATTTGACTTGCATCTCTTCCACTAACTACATTCTGAAACAAATTCCTTCCTGTCTCCCAGTATTCCCTCAAGAATGGTGCCAGACTGTGCCTACCTACTTCCCTACTACAGAAGTAGGCAAACTAAGATATCACTAAGTCTCCGAGTACTGATAAAACAATCCAGTTTGATACAGTGCCCTGGAACGTATGGTGATAGAGCATTCCCTGCTTCCTCAGAACACTAAGTTCCCAATCACAGCAGTTTCTACTTGCACTGCACAAGGCTCAGAGCTTTGCAAAGTAGGGAGAACACCAATGAAAAGACATAGCTTCAAAGGCACAGACTGAAAGTGTGGGTGCAGCCACTGGCGAGAGAAGTTTTTCTATTGTTGTTATTCTTTTGATTCAATCGCCTTCTTTTGATTTATGGCCTTAACATCTCTCGCCTGCTGACAAGGTTTAATTGGACATCTCTGTGTGCCATTCTGCCAAATCACACAAGCAGCTTACGTGCTATAAACTCCATTTGGGCTAGGTTCAATTCTTAATTACACCGTTCTAAAACAGGAGGAAAAAGGAGCAAAAGACACCACAGTTATTCTGTACATACATGAGTGCAAGTGTAGAGGATCTTGACTATGGGATTTAAAGTTTACAAAACCAGATCATTACGGGACATTAAGTGAGATGTTTACAGAACTGGCATCTTACACAATTCTATCTCAAGACGATGAATGATCCCTGTAACCAAACAATTATCTACACGTCCATTTTAGCAGTCCTGCTACATACCCCTGCAAGGATCATTTTTCACTAAGAACTCATCAAGTGCCATCCAGCCACCTCCAACACGAACCATGACCGTACTTCTTAGGATACGAACGAGGCGTAGTTGTTGAGAGTCACCAAACTGCAAGAAAAGCAAACAACAGTCTGAGGCTGTCAGTCATTCAGATACAGTTCAATTTTGATATTTGATTATTAGTAAATGCTAAAACTCATTATTTATGCAGATTGTTAAAGCTGTTAAGATTTCAAATCAGATGCTGCTGAATTAATCCAAAGGAGATGGCAAGACGGTAAGAAAGAATTTTAGATTTAATTTTATGGCTGATTCTCAAAGGTCTGATGTCAAACAGGAAGCAAAATTAGTCTTTAATTGGTTACAGTCTGCATATGTGCAAATGAATGAAGACCTGTTTGCATTATTTTATTGTTGAAAGCTTACATAAACTCACTTCTGCAACCATCTAGTTTTTAATTATATCAGCTGAAAGGAAGGCGGCGTTGCTTTTATGATCAGTAAAAGGGCTGGAAATTCAGTGCATTACGGGTGCTGCACTGCTCCATCAATCGATTCATTAGTGGGATATTTTCAGGTATAGCATCAACACTGCTCACCTATAGCTAGGTATGTGTGAGGAAGGGAACATTAAAGGAGCAAGGAGTCATCTTTACCTATCTTAAGTGCCTTTTATAAACTCTTAGAAACTGTCACTCCTCTGTTTACACACTAAGATTCTTCACAATTCAGAGAAGCACAAAAAGCCTGTTTTATACTAACTCTTCCACTGACCAGTTCTTCCTTAGGGCTGATGCCTAGACCCAAGATACGCCTGCTCTTTAAGCCTGTATAACAAAATCTGCATGCAGCATTGCAGTTCAAATCCAGATCAAAGAAAAAGCAACTGTTGACCTCACAATCTCATGAAAACTAACTAGAAGAATTCAGCAGGTATTTCTTTTGCCAGTGTGAATAAAGGATTTATTTTGATATCAGATCTTCAGGCCAAGGGCTCTCACATGCAAACAGGCAGAGCATCTACTAAAACCAACAGGAGTCAACTACACGTTTTTGGTACAATCTCTGATCCTCAAAGAAAGCTGTCCATAGTTCAGCTGTACCTACTTGCTTCATTAAGGGGGCTGAAATCACACAGATATTCTCCCTACAAGTTTAGCTGTTTCATCCTACTTAAGCCAAGGAGAGAGAATACATTTAAAGGAATATTACTTTTAGGAACCAAACAAAGCAAAATTTGCTGCTCAATTTAATAACAAAAAAAGAAATTTGTTATAATTAAAAAATTCAAATGATTATTATCTGTAAGGGTTTTTTAATCCTTTGTTCAACAAACGTGATACAAATAACTGTATAAATGTAGATTAAAATTAAAAATGGCATCCAAATCCATGCTGTTTATTTGTATTGGCTTATTTCTAAAGGGAATACTTTCAGGTGGTTCTAAGGATTCTATTTTTCTTCTTTACCTTTTTCCCCCTTTTTCAGCTTAATTCTTCATTTAGACCCATCAAGCAACTGTACCAAGAGTCAGATACCATATCCTTCAAAAACTAAGTTGTAGTCAGTCAGGTAGTGGGACTTGTGGGGAAAAACAGAAGTGCCTCACAAGGCATTTTTCCTAATGGTAACTCAATCAACTTCCTTATCAAAACAGCCTGGACACCAGCTTTCCTTTAATAGTTACAGGTAAAAAACACTGAGATAAAAACTTAAAGTCAAGTTTAATCTACAAAAGAGTCTTCTCCTGATAGCAGCCATATAACACCAGTGCCACCTGGCCAACTTGCTGTAGATGATTTCACTGTGATGCTGTTTAGCACCAGTAGGAGTTGGATGTTCTCAAAAAAAAAAATGCTGTATTTTTTCTAGTTGTGAGAGTACTGGTGGCAGATAACAGGATTAACATAATTTCAAATAATCTTTTCAAATCAAGGCATGTTCTATATGTGGAAAACATTTTAAAGAATTACTTAGATATATTGCTTGAGGCACACGGTAAGATTATTCACTGCTCTTTGTGCTTTTTTCCACACTTTGTCAATAAATTAAAAAAATAAAAATAAAAAGCTTTGTCAACAAATAAAAATGCAACTACATTTTCAACATCTCTAGATTTGAAGTGGCTAATGCCTTTAATACTAGAATATCCAGAATAGATTTTACATATTACTGTCTTTGTAAGAACACAAAAAAGATCCTTATGATAGCAGCTAATGTTTGCCTAGGCTATTCTCACCAGGCAAGCATGACTTTACAAAGAAGCTGTATATCAATAAGTGCCACAGGAGTAGCACTGACTAGTGGCAGCATACAGCACCAATGGAACATGACTCACTGTTTACCCAGCTGAAAAAGGTCCAGTACATTACAGACTTCTCACAGCTCCTCAAAAACACAGTGGAAAAAGGAATAGCCTAAGCTGAAACAGCAAGCTTTTTTAGCCAATTTCCCAAATACGTATTGAATAATTCACTGCGTTAATCTTCAGTATACCAACCACCAACTACGTTCTTAATCAGGCTGCTTGACTGCACAAAAATTTCATTAAAAATTAGAGTATTTTTCACCTTGAGTTGCAATAAATAAATGATATCATCATCACTGGATATGTATTTACATATGGGCTGATAGACATTTAATCTGATAGCCTAAAAAAATACAGACTTTTGGAGCACTCCACTATAAAATTGATAACTGATAAAATAATGTTATTCTAAACTTGAAATTTAAAAGCTCAAGAGTTTTAAGATGTGAATACTTGCAGACCATTATCTGGTTCCTTTAAAAGTAATCTCCCTGATGAGGAAAATGGCCAGGAAAAGCAGGTGGGGGGGGGTTGAAGGGAAGAGATCCTAGACAAGGAATGCTCCATAGCATTTAAAGAAGCACCGCAGCTGACCAGCAATGAAAGTAGCTGAATATGAAAGGATGGTAAGATGGACCATGGCAAAGCTTAAATCACTATGCGTTAGAGAAATTAAAAAAAAAAAAAAAAAAGGAAAACTTCATAACACATTCCACTGGTTTATACCTGATTTCCCAGGAAGAACTGATAAGAAATGAAAAATGGAAGAAAGACACGATTAGTTTACAGGAAATTCTCTACATGGCTCTAGAACACATGCAAACTAACACATCAGACATTCTAAATAAAGTACCTAGTTCAGAGATGAACAGGTAGCTAGCTATCCAGAGACTGAACACTGAAGAACATTCAAGGTCTTTTCTTTCCTTCCCACTGCTGTTTCTGTGATATTTTAAAGTCATCTGCATGCACTTGGTACCTCTTAACCAAATACTGCATCTGAAATTGTTCTGGTTATTGAACCTAGGGGTGGCAGATCTTTCTCTACAACATGATTTTTTTTTTTCTGTGATCGAAAATTGCTCAGCAGATACCTTACATATTTCTCATACTCCTTCAGAAGAAAAAGTGTGCTCCATAAAATGAAAAGCGATCAAACCCATTTTTGTCAAAGATTTTTGAAGTACAACACAATACTACAGGAAAGTGTTTGTCAAAAGATTTTTATCACACTGATAGAAAACCAGCTACAGTCTAAACACTTTGGGCATCCAGAAAAAAAGACTGCATTTTAAGGACACGTTGAATGTATGCATTTATGTATGCAGTTAGCTTTTAAAAATTTCCAAAATTTCCTAAAAATAGCTTCTGTAGTTTCAGTGAAAAACACACATCAGCATTTTCTGTATTTTTAGTCTGCATGTTCGAAAGAAAAAAATAAATCATTTAAAATTGAGATGAGTTTATAGTAAGAAAATACGCAATTGTCATATAAATTTTCTATAAAATACTATAGCCTATATCCTTGCAGAACCACGTCACAGGAAAAATCTTTAAGCTCCAAAAACTAAGCAGGTCCTTAGGAGACTTACCCTGTACTTGTTATCCCCAATCTGTTCCACTTGAAACCGTTTTGCACATTTACATTTAGCTACTTGCCTTGTAACCTGCAAAACAACACCACTGTATGATTACTGCTAATACTACATTGTAATAGATGTATATAACTGATAACTTGCAAATTACATAGGAGAGAAAATAAAATTGAAGAATGTGACAACAGTAGAATAGGCTATTGTCAAATATAACAGAGAATGTACCTCATCTTCAATTTTGTCAGCATCTGTGAGAGGCTTGTAAGCATCCTTGTTTGGATGAAGAGCTGCTACAAACTCATAATAATCGATATATCCATCACCATCTCTATCAAAAATGTCGGCAACAGCACTCATTTCAAGTCGGCTTGTTGGGAATTCTGTATGATAAGAGCAACCACAAAAGACAAGTTGATTTTTCACTAGGTGACAATGCTCATCCAAAAAAAAAACAACCCAGTAACTGTCAAGAAAGCATAGGAATCACTCTGAAAAAAGACAGGATCGCACTGTTACCAAGATAAAAATGAACATGACAGTGACACCGAGGCTTGTCTTGAAGAGAGAAACAGAAAACTGCACAGATTAAACTGTGCACTTTAACCTTCAAAGTGCATAAAATACCACAGATTAACAAGATAAACTGTTAGTGAGGAAAGGTCAAGCAAAAATTTCAATGCTAGTTCAATTTGGAATGCAAGGCCTTTCCATTTCGGAAATACACATGGTGTGTTGTGAAATCCTTCTTCAGAACAAGTTCACTGCAGCACATTATCAACTCATAGAGAAATGTCCTATGAAATGGCCAAAGAAAATTTCAGGATGGTGAACAAGAGTCAAACTGAATCAAATCATGAGTATTTAGTAGCAGCAAGTCTGTATCAAGTGAGTAAGATGAGTCAGACATTTGACATCTTGGTAGTAACAGTTTTTTTTTCCCCTCAGCTTCTGTCATCTGAAACTATTCCATGTTGGCAAATACTTTAATGAAAACACTACAATCACATGAATTAACAAATTTTATAAAACCCACAGGTAATTTTCATACCATGAATATACAGTGAAAAGTGACTGAATGTTGAAATAGCTAGTGAGTTGTGGAAATGGCAGTCATAGCCCAGTAAACCACTAATTAACCACCGGTATAAACGTGTCATTTGTAATCTGATCCACAAGGGAAAAGAGTTCCCAGAAACAGAAACAGTTTCTAGAATTGAGAAATATTTTAAAGCAAAATAATTACAACAGAAGTTATTGATAATTAGTAACTTCAAGAAGAAAATCTGACCTTCTGACACAATCAACCACACAGTGCACACTATCACAGACAATAAGACTTACTGAAATGCTTCTTCCAGTTCATCATTAAGTTAATTTCAAAACTTACTCGAAGAAAGGATTCCATCAATAAACTCCTGCCTTGTTATTTTTCCATCCTGATCTTTATCAATCCTCCTGAAGAAGTCCATAACACGAGACTTCTTATGGTTCATCCACCGCATGTATTTTTTCCTCCAAATATCAAAATCAAAGTTGGCAAATTCTCTCAGCTTAATTAAGAAGAACAGAGACAGAATATTTTTCAGTTGAAATCAACAGATCCAGAAAATCAGGAAGAGATATCATCTGCATTCTTTTAAATAGCTTGTTCTTTAAAATGTTAATGCAGATCCTCAAAAATCTTTTATCTCGTCACATTCAAAATGAAAATGACAACTTTTTAAAGCATGTGGTGATGTTTTCAGTTAGCAGCATCATACAAGTACAGACAGTTCATAGTATAGCCAATTTAACCTCGTCTGAACAAAATTACGCAAAGGGCATATGTGTTCTGTGCAGGCCACTGCTGACCTCTTCAAGTCTGTCCAAAGCATCATTGAGTTTTCTTCTTCTTTCCAAGGCCAGAAGCCAGACTTGCTGCCATTTGCTGACTAAAAGGTTTACCCGTGGATTCTTGGTTTCAATTTGTGCCTGGGCCGCTGATGGATACAAGCCTGGTGTGGGGGAACGCTTTCCTGTTAAAACACAGTAAAACATGTAAGACTTACCCATCTCAAAAAAACCAAACATTCACACAAGGGGTACTTAACCTTCCCAAAACCACTTCATGTCCCAAGTAATGAGCTCAAATCCTGATATGATTCCAACTAATGAGATTCTTTTAAGTACTGCTGGGGAAGGACCACATGGTGGTCTAAGTACTGAAGTCTTCTCTAGCCCAAAGCAGTTAGCAGTGGCTGCACTAGTGAAACGTCACAGACGTTTTGCACTTCTCTGATAAAGAGTTAAGGAGTAATCAACCTGATTTTTGAAGCAGTTCCCATACAGCAACAATACATTGGGTAAATACATTTCAAAGACAAAGAGCAGTTTCTTCACTAAGATTCCCTTTCCACTCAACTTCACTGAACATAAGATTTCCACCTGGATCCATATAATTCAGTGGACATTAAGAGCAAAAGATTGTCTCAACAGCTTTATGTAAAAGTTCTTTGCACTTTCAAGTAATTGCAGGTTGGCAACAACACTGTGCGCACACTCTTGGCAGTTTATTTTTTACAGGAAAGTCTGTAAACTATAAAAGTAAATATTCAAGAATTGTAGGTCAAAATTTAAAAACAGAAGTCTGTTATAGGAAGTTACTTCACAATGAAAAATAGGAGATTTAGACAAATCACTAGAGAGGGAATTTCACCCTATTTCACAGGACTGTCCTGCTGTTAATCAAACTTACTAGGTTATCAGTAATCAGTTATCTTCACAGACATAGCAATGGCATGTATGACCTACCCAAAACACTGCATTACTTACTTCCTGCTCTCCCCTTATCAAGGACAGGAATATGAGATTGTACAGGAGTGGGTTCAAGTGCCTTTCTTTTATAGGTCTTTGTAACTTTATCCACATCAGGTTGTTTTCTGGTCATTTCCTCCATGAACGTCTGCAATCAGATAGAGGTGGTTTTAATTAACAATACACAAAAGTGACCCTAAGAATATGTAACTCATACAATAACAAAACGCCAAAGTTACAGGAACAGCACAGAAAGACTCTAATAGTGCCAACCCTGAAGAACAGACAGAGATGAAATAGAGGCTTCTATATCTAAAAAACAAAATGAAACAAAATCAAAATCCCCAAATAAACCCCCGCAGAACAGATGTGTAAGTATTCATGACCACTGGAGTGGCTCTCAAAAGAAGTTTACATCTATGAACGGTTTGTCAAACTCCTTCATGGTTAGGTGTGTATGGTGAGAAGGTATGCCACCAGACTTTTGACACAGGAATATCCAGGTTTTTTACTGTCCAGAGAACATCTCAGGAATCACACAGTGCTGGTGTGTAAGCTGAGGTAAGCTTACAAGCATTCACCACACCTGTAGCTCCCTCTGGCTCTTCACAAACATTTTTCAGATATCCATCAATAAAGCCAGATGGCAACACTAGTACTATCAGCTACTCCATGTGGTTATTAATCACCCTTGTTTCTAGGAGGAGTTGTTTCAGTTTGCTTCTGGAACAGTACAGCACTACATTTTTGATTGTTTTTTTTTCACGACTATGTTGAATAAACTAGAGGCATACAGTATACACAGTGAAGACTCAATTAACCATTTGAAAAATGATTCAGTGATTAAGAGAGAAAACAGCTTGGGGATTGATACTTGATTACAAAGCCTAGCTGAGATGTCAGCATCTGTTTGAATATGCAGGACATATATGTCACTTAGCATGCCTTACCTGATGCTCAGCTATAAGTGCTTTAACTTCCTCGATCTCCTGGGGGATAACCTCTTTGTCTTTTTCAGTCAGTGTAGTCTCTGCCCACTGCAACCAGGACAGCAAATCTTCCAGCAATTCCTGGTTAGCAATAAGTCCAGCCAAAGCTCCTGCCAGCCTTTGTTGATGTTGTTTGGCCCAAGCTAATACCTTGATAAAAGAACCAACACATCAATATATGCAAATCTGAAATTCTTCAAGGTATATTTAGAATTGTCCTGCTAACTAACTGTAAACAGAAAGCTTTTGCCCAGCCCTATTTATATTTATTTGAATATCAAAGGTGCAAGATATAGTGGCCAATGACTAACTGTGCTGGGCACTAACTGGAACTTCCAATTCAACCACATTTTTTCACAGACACTCAGGATTACATACTAATAAATGCAGGGAACAGCACAGTTGGTCAGCAGACAAAGAACCCAATCAGATCATACATATAAGTTGGTAAAACATACAGGATTTGGGATCTGTCTTCCTCCTGGACACTCCTGAAGCCATAATTTGCTAGTGCCAATATTTGTTTTAATTCAAACTTCATAATACTTTAGCAACTGAGAGTTCAGTACACTCTCTGAGACTCCCTTGTAGTCACCTGAACAATTCAGAAATCTAGACTAACTACATGTTGGATTTAAGTCCTTTGTAATGCAATTAGAAAATGCTTCAAGTTTGTCTTGTAATTTTATGTAAGTTTTACATTTTTCTCCCATGAAACTATTAACTCTCCTCACATGGGAAACGTCAGGCACTATTTCCTTTAATACATACAAACAAAGAAGCCTGACCATCTGCTTTAGTTCTCTATGTCCTGCAAGTTTTAAAATAAAACTTAGGAAAGCATGGTATTCACATTCATCACTGTGGATATTTTAAATGTTTAGTTCTTAACAGCTGGAACATTTCCTTCCAGTACAACAACCACGTTAGCTGTAATCTGTGTTCCAATCAAAGATGAACTGCTGCAAGGAAGATGGCTTGAGATATACTGACCTCTTCAAACCTTGCTCTGATAATGGTTATCCAGTGCTTAATGGTGGTGATGGAGTCTGGATGGCAGATAGCCAGGATAGCTTCTCCCATACCTGTTGCTTTGTTCAGTTCTGCCTTTTTCTCTTCCAGCTTCTTCATAAACTCCTAAATCAGAAATAACAATTTTAATTAGATGTTGGCAAAAGCTGGAAGAGAAATCTGACTAATTTCTGCATGACTTAGAACATCACAAGCCTCTGGATCAATCGAAGTCTAAACAGATTCAACTGTCCAGAGGGGAAAAAAAGGTAAGTTTTATTTGTCTGAAAAAAGAATGTTTAGAAAAACCCACTCCACATAACATATTATACGAAGCTTTAAAATCTTTACCCTAGCGTGTGGTGGCTCCCATACAGCGCATCATGCTGTAAGTACTGGAAATACACATGCCCTTATTCCAAAGAAAAAAAAACCATGCCATTTTAGCAGTGCTGCAGATCAGCCGTGCAATGGTTAGAATCATTACTGGCAACATTTCAGAAGACTTCATTTGTCTGTCAGTTGAGGCAATTCTTCATAATAAACTACCAGGCTCCTAGCAGAGGCTGGAGATGTCCAACTGTAATTACATGCTCAGACAAGATGACAGAGGGCTTCAGGAGCAGCTATACTAAACTAACACAAACACGAACATTCAGCAGCTGAGGGGAAGAGTCAGAGAGAACAGAAACAGAGACTGCTAATTAGCCAGCTGTTTCCAGAGGTTCTGCTATGTGGGAAAAGTCTTGTAAAACCAAAAGGATGTTTACAGCTTGAGTGTCTAAGTTCATAGCCACTGATGTTCCTAGGGAGTCTGGCAGAGGAAAGAGTGGCAAGATCGGAACTGAACTAAGAGGGGAAAGCCAGAAACTTTTTCCATTTGTTCTATATTTCACTTACTGGTTTCTTTTTAACGTAGTTCATTGGTTTTACAGTTCTGCCTGTTTTTTAATGTCTATACCTTGCGTGAGTTTGTGTGCCTTTGTGAGACAGAAATGGTCAATGTCTCTCAGTGCCTAGTGGAACTGGTTGTTTCGTTGTTGTTGTTTTAATACTTTACTACATCTAATTGAGCTACTAAACAGAATTACGTCTCTGAAAGTTTAACTTAAGTCTTCTTCCCTCCCTCCACTAAGGGTTACCTTAGATTCCAAAAATTAAAGATCAGCCAAGCAAGATCATCTTAGAAAGTTCAATGTCACCAAAATATTGTAAAAACAGATTCTACAACTCATAATTACATTATCTTGTGCCTCTACAAATTAAATGTGAACGTATTATGACACAGAAGTATAAAAAAAGTCTGTTGTACCTCATTCTAAATGTCTGGAATAGACAGGCTGTGTATGTATTGGGATTTGTTACTAATCAATTTTAACTATGGTTCAATGCCAGAGTTTAATCATGACAGCAGTCCTCCCAGAATACCTTGCCAGTTCTAATAGTACTACTGCTTAAAGTGGTTTTGGAAAAGTTGAGGTGGGCTGCAGTGGTCAAAGTGGGCTGTAGTGACAGATTACCACAAAAGAAACAAGAGCCAGGAGGAAACCCTTGCCCAGCTTTTAATCTCACACTCTAGATCTGCAAGACACTGCAGTATACTGAGCTTTCCTTTGCCAAAGAATACTAACTGTATTGAACTCTGTGGCAGTCCAGTGATACAGACACATTAACAAGAGAGGAGACTGGACACTTACTAACTAATGTAGTGTATCAACCCACCACTCCTTTCATTCCCTGGAGACAATGCTGAGCAACGAAAACCTCACTGTCTGAGATAAACAGAATTCACTATATCACCTTTAGTGTTCAAGAAATAAAAATAGGTAATGGGACTTAAAGATGGACCATTTGGACAAAATAACGTATGAAGAAGTCCTTTATCAGCTAGCTGGATTCAAAAGTGACTCAAAACTATTTTAAAAGAATCAAGTTATAAAAAGAAGATACATCAGTGCAAATCACAGCAGCCTAATATGTTTTGAGATTATTAATATAACACTATGACACATACATGCAGTATTTGATGCTAGTTTTGAATTCCATTTTCCAGTTGTTTTTTCTCCTTAAAAGCTGAAGTTGTTAAGTTAAGAAGAGAAAACTGCACATTCAAGAAAGATTTTGCATATACATGCTTTACTGAGTGGCAAGGAAGCAGTGTCACAACGTTTATCAGGATGAAAATGTCTGTATTTCTATCACTTGGCCTTTAAAAAGAAAATGGCACTGGCAGAATATCCTCTGAGGTCTACTCAACGATTTTAAGCATAATTTAGCAAATTTAAACATCTAACACCAAGGTTGCTTCTGTTGTTCTAGTGAGTATTCTGTGTGCTACTATTCCCAAACACAATTTAATCAAGATGCTTTTCCTCTCGTTTAACTCTGAATTTTGTCGTAACATTCCTCGGGGTAGTAACAAACAAAGTACTGTAATTTATTCTATTCAACATCAGCAATTTTATTTTTACGTTACTTCCTTTATATTACTGCCACTGCACTGTTTTGCAGGG
The DNA here is from genome assembly GCA_036925125.1 of Oreortyx pictus. Lineage (NCBI taxonomy): Eukaryota > Metazoa > Chordata > Aves > Galliformes > Odontophoridae > Oreortyx > Oreortyx pictus. The sequence continues at coordinate 83,671,308 of JAUPFR010000002.1, read as the reverse complement.
GCCTAAACACGCTTGTATGTAGACTCCATGTTGCAGGGGGAAAACAGGAACTCTAAATCTTTTCTTTGGGCTCCTGACCTAGCTATTTCCCCATTTCACTACTGCAAAATCAGCTTGGTGACTTACAATTTAGTATCTGCAATGCCCACGGCACTGCAGTATTTCAGTACCTAATGTACATGAAAGACGAAGCATGCTGTTCTACCATGACAGAAGGTTAATGCATGATAACATAATTCCACTGACATTTACAAATGACCTTGAAAGTATATGGTGGTAGCTCAACGATGCTCAGACGATACACCTTTGTTATTTTAACTGCCTGAGTAATAACTGTCAGATTATATTCCAGCATATATTAATCTGTCTCTAAATGTTTACAGCAACTTTCTACTTCCCCACTGTTTTCTCAGTAAGTCAAAATGACTCCAACAACAACTTAGCATAAAGGTGGTTAGAAAGCTGTCAAAGTCATTAAGATTCTAACTTCTATGTAGAAACAGTTGGAGAAACAGATCCTGGATGCTGAAGAGTAATGCGAGTTGGAAGGGACAGTAAGGACCATCAAGTCCATCTCCTGGCTCCACACATGAGATGGACTGCGCCTCCTCTCCTCACTTTTTCCTTCTAACAGAAGGAACAAAGAGGACCCTCTTCACTTTCTTGCTTACCCTGTGCTGATCTATCAGCGTACGCAAGGCCTCTTCATCATCAGGAAGGACGCCATGGAAACGGAGAGTCTGTTCTGCCTCTGCCAGCCACTCCAAAAGGACATGAACAACAGAGTGGAATTCCTCTGCCTGTTACAATACAAAAAGTCATGGTCACTGGTGAGGGGACCTGACAGACACACTGCAGCTTACACAAGCAGACTGAGCCCAGATTTGGAGTCATTAATCATGCAGCCGTACTGGCACATTAACTTTCCATTAAAAAGTCAATGATATACAGTACTACATTTTCATAACCGTAAAAATATCTCATGCTTCCCAAAAAATTACAGGAAGCCTAAAAGCCCAGTCATGCTTTTAGCCATCTGATTTATAGTGTATTTGCAGCTTAGCTGAGAATGTCATGCCTTTATGCTGACAAATTACACAGGAGGTGCTCTCATGGACCAGCTGGAGAAATGAGAACTGTATTTTCTGCATAGCCTAAATCATTGGTTAAGCAAAATTAACTGAAAGCCCACTGGTGACTGACCTTTTCATGGCTGGAAAGAAAGAAAAAAAAAAGAAGTTGGGCACAACTGTATTCAAACACACTTAGTGTTTGAAGTAACTTGGAATTTTTCCTACAGAGAGACCAAAGAGCAGGATGAACACAATACTCTGGGAATAGCATGGCAGAAATTTTATGGACAGTGGATATGCTGCTATTGCTCGAGCTCCAATCAAACATCAGTCTGAATTGGGATGCCTTCACAGAGCTGTGCACTGCATCTCAGGTTTACAATCAATACAGGTGGACCTATTAATTAGGGACTGGTATCAGCCAATACTGACACGCATAGTCTGTTGTAGTTCCTGACTGTACTCATCACAACTCAATTTCTTTCTGTAATTTTGTCAATGTAAAAATGGTTCTAGTACACAAATTTACTTCCTTTTAATAAAGCAAAAAGAGTGTAAATATGATTACAATCTCCAGCTTCCTGAGATGGGGGTATAGTTCCTAACCACTCTCCATGCTCATCTGTAACTTCAGTGATTTCCTTAGATGGTAATGTTTTTGAAACATTTGATTTGTATTTGTAGTGTAATAAAAAGTAGTAAAAAGTTATTTATTATGGTAAAGGGAGAAAGAAAAGGTAAACTGCACAAGTAAGAAAATGAATATTTTCAAACAAAATGAAATTTAATGAGATGAAGAGAAAATAAAATTAAATTTCTGTCAACTAGACTACAGGACATTTCTCCTGCTTCTCACATAGGACACAAGGCATCAGTATCACTCTTATACCTGTCGGAGAGCCTGCTCAAGTCGTGTTTGCTTGGATACTGAGAGGGCGCAAACTGTCTCCCAGCGAGTGCTCAGCTCCTGCATCTGGACTTTGACCCAGGATGAGTCGTCACGACTGCCCTCTATAAGCTCTCTGGCTGAGCGCTTCAGAGCCTGAACACTGCTCGTTCTTTTTCCCAGCTCCTTCTGGAAAACCTAGGCACCACCAAATACATTTGAAATGTTTAATTCGTTAAGGCATAATTACCCAAAGAATAACTAAAAAACAACTAGTTATAAGAAGAAACCAAAATATTTAGTTCAGGCCAGGATAACAAAGTGGTGCAAAACACACAAGTTCTGCTCATTTGATTTTACATGAAGATACTCAGATTCTACTCTATCCTAACGAGGCTGGAATATAGTAGGAAAATGTCAGACAGATCCTGAGTACAACCCGTCCTGATGCAATGTACAGGAAACGCAGCGAATGTACCACACTGGCTTTAATATGCTTGGCTGCCAAAGTATGAGAAGATCAGATAAAATGTTAACAATCAAGGAGAAGGTTTAAAACCACAAACCCAAAACTAAAAACTAATCTGGGGATCTGGCTGTAGATCTCACTATGTATTCATATATTTATGAGAGAGGTCATTCACATTCATAGGAAGAACAAGCACCATTTACATGAAGAAAAATCTCTTAAAAGAAAATAGGACAACTGCAGTATACCATGTCACTGACTACGACATAGTTGTGATATTCACTGGGACTTAAGAAGAAATCTGAGCACAATTTGAGCTAATTTTTACAGATAACTTCTGTTTCCAAATACTTTTCTTCAAGAGTGACAAAGTCTTCTTCTCACCAAGCAGTCTTTGGATGCTTGTGGAAGAGCAAGTCTGTGATGCGTGTGGACTTTGCAATAGCATTAACTTGAGCAGCTGTTTCTTCTAACATACTGAACTGGAATTGCAGTTCAGAGGCACAATCCTAGATCCCCTACTTGCTCCCATCTCCACGAACACTTCACTGACAAAATATGGAAGCCTCAGTCAAGCTGTGAAGCTGTAACATGACTTAAGCATTGCAACTGCTCTTCTCCTTGAATTTATAGCAGCTCTGCAGGGATGAAATATTCAATGCTTCTCTTCTCATGAAGGCTGCTATAGTCACAGCAACTGCAATGGACATTTGGTTAGCAGATGTACTGAATAAAATCCTGCCTTTTCCTCCAAAAAAGTTTTCCAGTAAAATAATTTTTGACACCTCTTTCCATACGCACATATTTATAAATGCAAATTTGTGATATTTGACATGATACTCACAGATACACAAGAGAGCAGCATTAGATCGAATATCTGGCAGCTAATTGGTGCCAATGAGTTAACAGGACTTTTTCCCAAGTCTGTTTTATACCATTTTCCATTGTCAATGACATGTTTATGTTATAAAAATATTCCATGCTTCTAAAATTACAGAATAGCCAAATAATGCGATAGCACTAAAATGCTGCACTTTTAAGCAGTCTAGAAAGAACCTAAAAAAGACAAAGGTTTTTGGAATTACCTTGTGATTGTCAATCAGGTTCATCACTAAATCAATGTCTCCATGCACTGGCTGATCTTCTGCTAGCTGAGGTTCAATTTTGTATAACCAATCAATGAGAGCTTGCAGAGCATCAGTAAATTGTCCTGAAAATAACAGGGCTTCCTCCAGTTTATTTTGTCTGGAAGAGTGAAATGAGCACACAAAAAAAAAAAAGAATAAATTTAGTTAAAAATCATTAATTTTAAGGAAATAAACTTTAAGAAAATATTTTCAGCATTAACTGGTAACAAACAAGAGCTTTAAATCAGCATTTTCCTTTTTAAACAGTGGGGAAAAAAAAAAGAACTGCTTAAGTTCACAGTGGGATTGTCAGAAGAATTCTCAGAAGTCATTCTCAGTTGTTGAATAATTGGATTTGTTTTCTTTTACCTTTCTACTGATTTTCCACAAATTGTGTCCCATTTATCCCTTAGTTCACTCAGCATGTCATCAAGCTTCAAATTGTCATCAGCCAAAGTAGTTTTCTCTTTCAAGGAACGTCCAGTCCTGTTTGTGGTATCATACACAGAATGTTTGGCACCAAGAGATTTCTGGAATTCCTATGAACACGGAAAAAAAAAAAGAAAACACCTACATAACATCAAATGCTTACAGGTCACAGTTAACTAATCTTCGTCAAATTATTTGCAACGTAAATAGTAAATGTTGTGGCACGAAAATTTTAAGCTTACTACGTAATTTTCAGTTTGTTAGCGTAGATGAAATCATATGGAACTTGACATCAACAGAGGCTGTGCCTTTTGCCCCTCTCTGGGAATGGAAGCAGTTCCACATCTATAGGAACAACTTAGGAAATTCCTATTTCAATGAGTATGACTCTCATCCTACCTTAGTTCCTAAATCCTACACTTCAGCAAGAGACTGTCCAGGAGACAGAAGAAAGCGAAAGGACTACTAGTTCGGGAACCAATAAACCAAGCACTCTTCACACTACATTTCAAGGTTTCAAAATAGTGTAGAGCACCCCAGCAGCTACAAAGGTCATTCTTTTTTAGCACACTGTAGTCAAAATTGGGGACTTTCATCCATGAGCATTTAACCCTCTTAAGACTGAAGCCTGCTACAACAGGCAAGAACTGTATGCCAAAAATGTACAGTTAGAGGTATAAGAAACAGCCAGGTAACATCCCAATAAACACAGCATGGGTTCAAAGTCACAGCAGCAAACAGGTTGCCATAGTCCAGGGACTGTGGAAGATAAGGGTGACACTGCAGCTGCATTTGCCTGCTTACACTGACAGCTCCTTTTGGGGGTAGCTTCTGGAAGCCTAGCATAGAACAGAGGAACACACAGAAATAGAGCTCATCTTGATAGAGCAGAAATGTTAACAGAATTACGGACTAAATAATCAAATGAACACTGCCAAAGGATATAATCAGTCCTGCATGGCAGCTTCTGAATGGTAGTAATGCTGAAAGTGTTTCATTTCACACCTTCATGATCTGATAGTAGAAAACCAGTGAAATGAAATAAAACAAAAAGTAACTAAAAAATAAATAAAATTCTCATACGTCCAGATTTGAATAGCAAAAAACACCAGAAAATACAAGGCAAAAGGAGTTTTTGCTCATTGTTTGCTGAAATGGGAGTTTCAGTTGTCTCTCAGAGCAACGTCTAATATCATAAAATCCATCGTGGAAATAACTACCACTTATAATTCCTCAGGGCACATAAAAATTGCAAAGATTCTACGTGGTCACTGCCATCACACGCATGACTGCTCAGCTCCAGCTTGCAAGCTGCTGCCAGCTGCTGTGCACCAATCTGGGCCCTGGTGGCTTATGACTCTTTCAGCAACTTTCCCATGTGTTCACAGAGACATTAACACTTTTTAGATGGGAATCAATGTCAGGTGGAGTCAATAGCATGTCAGTGCTCCTGTTTGTTATTTTATGACATTTACTAACTATTGCAAGCTATATGCACGTTTCTTGATTTGCACAAAGAAACTGCTGTCAGAGGGGGACCATACATTAAAAACAGATTTAAAAGTGAACAAAGGGTCACAGTCAATTCATTCTTCGAGAGACTGCACACACTATACTAAATCTACTTTCATTTGATTTCACAGAGGTATAACTGAGAGTAGATTTTGGTTTAACGCATTTCAGCTGAGGTAATGTGAAAGAAATCGTAGTAATTAATTATTTACCATCCTTCTAATGAAGACAAGAGCACACAGATAAAATGACTTAGGTTGACATAAATGCATTCTAAGAAACATCCAGCATTAGCACAGAAACGGAATGGGTGACCTACTAAGGGTTTTTCCACTCCCAACTTCTAAAAATGAGAAAAAAATTGCTGATAAACAGACTATGAATAACCCCCAAAAAGTCCCTGGCAACACACTGGATGTAAGTGAGACAGAAAACATTTTCTTGGCTTTTCTCTGTCAGAGAAGCCTTTTTTTTTTTTTTTTTTTTGGCAGTAACAACTGGCAAGGAGTGAGTCCAAATTACTGCTTACAGCACACATACTGCACACATTTAGTTCAGATAGTAAAATCGCTAACTAAATGGAGCAAGGAAACCTTCAAGGTTGGACAGAAAAGACAAAGACAAAACGGGTCTATGTGGGAGTGGAAGGAAAAGACTCAAAATACAAGGAAGGACATTGCAGTGTTGGGAGGTATGACAGCTCATTAAAAAAAAAACAATTGAGTTGATTTCTTGGGGGTGGGGTGGGGGGTGTTTGAAGTTTAAAGTCACAAAGTTCACCAATCTCCCTTTCTCATACACATTTATCTTTTTCCTCCAAAACACCAGCTTCAATCCTAATGTCCCCATGCCACATTCCTGCCCACTTCTTATTAAAGAGAATCAAGAACTTAAGTAGCTAAGTTCTGCAGGTATTCAATGCATAAAAGGAGCTGGAGAAAACCTGCCATTGAGGGAACTGATGAATCTGCCCCATCTGCATGAGGAAGTCTGGGCTCATAAAACCTGCTGCTGTAGATGTAAAAGACAAGGAGGATATGAAGTTTAAAACTTCTGAAGAGAGGAGGAGAATAAAAAGGCAAAAAATGTCAAACCCCAGGACCTCAAAGGACCTCAAAGTGAAGTCAGAACGTGTTGACTGTACTCACGAGGAGTAGGAAAAAAAGAAAGGAAGGGATTAAAAACTATTGATCAAGTCAGAGAACAGAAGAAAGAGGATCTTGAAAGAAGGACCTTTTTCTCAGTCGTCGGAACTGACTTCAAGTTCTGGCAACAACGATCCCAGAACAAACTAAAATTGCAGATTTAGCACAACAGAATGTTAATGCACATTTTATCCAGAAGTTCTAACATCAAATATAGGTAAAGCTATTTTTGTTTGGCCAACAGCCAGTTCTCTTGCACTGAAGTAGAATGTTATCCTGTTTGATAAACAATACTTAAATCATAATAGAAATGAAAAGGATAAAGATATGAAGCAGACTGAAGCATCAACCACTCATACAGGGCAAAAACTTACTTGAGGTAAAAACAATCATCACAAACTACACACAGAGGGAAAGAGATGAGGTGCAAAACTTTGGGTATATTCTGCAGAATGAAATAATGCTATAAAAGTAGAACACTAAAGTCAATATGAAAAGCAGAAGTAAATGTATGCCAAAACTGAAGAAAATAAATGATCTTTCAACACTTTGTCTCTGATGAAACTGCTCCAAGATAAATCTTTAGATACAGCCTGTCTCTGAAGATTCAACCAGTCACCCACACTATCCTTGCTAATACATCACTCAAGACTGTTTACAAAAGTAAAAATGAAGTAGACTTCCTCTGTCCTTCACTTTGTTCTGGCTGATGCAACTGCAGAGCTCCCTTCGACTTCACATCAACTTTACTTGTCTGAAAAGCCGTATTAACAGAGAAGATTGTTACATTTTCTCCTGTAGTAGCTGTGTTTGTGGAAATGTGCACCTGGAATTTTGAATCCTATGCACAGATCACCTTTTCTACTAACAGTGTCAACTGTACTTTCTGGAGACCTTCATTAATAACTCCACTTGACTTAAAAAGCAACTGCCAAAGATAATGTAGATTAGTTTTTAATTTTAAGGTCATCCTCTAGTATTAAAAGGAAAATCCCAAACAAGTCAACTTTGTGCTGAAAAAAAGAGATTCCTTCTCTGATAGAGTATTACTTTTATTTCTTCTTTCTCTCTTTTTTTATTATTATTTTTCCTAAGTTTCCACAGTGCAGTATTATTTTGTCTTTCCTGCTCATAATTAATCATTCCACCACAGATCAGGTTCTTTGAAGAGCATTTTTTGACTCCTCACCTGTAACCCACCATTTAGTTTATGCTAATAACAATATCATTGTGGCAGTGAGACCAGAATTCTACTTTCTCTCCTAAATTGTATGCTGTACAAGGCTGACAGACTTACATTTGCAAGACTTACATCTTGCATCTCGGCAGTCATGACTCACCTTATGCTGTGCAAGCTGCATCTTTATTTTGTCAGGGTCATTTGCAATTTCAAGATCTGAGTCCAAAGATTTCTCTGATTCTTCCAGCCACTCCATAAGTTTGTGCCAGGCTTCACAGAACTGAGGGAAATTAGAGGTTTTGCATAGAGTTAAAAACACACTGATGCTTAAAACATTCCACAAACATCAAGCCCTGACCTGCAGGCCAAATAAGTACTCTGTATACTTGGGAAAGGCTTGGTGTGATTTTTCTCCCTGGCCTCTCCAACCAGACTGCACTTGACTTAGTTTAGGCACTGGATTTAGCCTTTTTTCTCCCAGATGAATTAGAAACTTCTTGTATACAAGATCGGTGTGTAAGCCCACTATGCATCTTTCACAGACATGCCAGTAACTTCTGTTGATGTGTTGGTCATTTAGATTCCTCTATTTTAAATACTAAATAAAAATACAGAAAGAATGGGGCTTAGCTATTGTCTACACGGGACAACACCTATAAATCACTGGGGGGATCTTCCCTGAGATGTTCAAAAATGCTCTCATTGTATCAAATGCTATCTTGGTGGGCACTGAACACATTCTTGATCTTCCTTCCTTTCTCAACAACAGTGCTTCAGGGAAGGAAGCAGGGAAAGACTAAAGATTCAACCAGCTTCCACAGAGTGGCAGGGATTTGGATTTTTATAGCTCGTTATTTCTTTTTCTGTGGTTGTTTTTGTTTGTTTTTTAAAATCCTTCTTGTCTGGGCTGCCTAAACATGAAAGAATAACGAACTAATTCAGAAAAACGTTTAAACTCTTAGACCCTGTTTCTCAGGGCTCTGGATCAGGATGATGTCCGTCAGTACTCCCCCCTACACTCTGCATTCATCCTAAATAAATAAAACTAATTGTATTCAGCTCTTCAAAGTGATGCAGAGTTGAAATCCTCTCTACTGTACATGTCATTGTAGAACTGCCATGTGTGTGACTGCACAAGATAAATTGCTGGGAAATTAAAAAGAAATGTTTGCTTCATGGCATAATTGTTGCTCAGAAAAATTCTTATTCTAGCAGCTGAGTGGCAGTAACAGTGAATATGAATTTGTGGTTTGGCTGTGAACATGACCAAAACTTCATTTGACTTAGAAGAGCCAGAACTTTTTATTGATGTTTAAATATATTACATTCCTCTCACACATTTTACATCTTATCACTTATGTTCCTCAGTGAGGGGAACATGAATCTAAAGAAAATAAATGTATGCTCCCTGGTAAGGAAAGCTCTGTAAAAAACTCCAGTTTTTTCAAGAAATAAATTGAGAGATCTTAGAAAATGATGGTATATTAAAACCTGAGGAAGTGATGATTACTAACAGGAAAATACTAAGCAGTATCTTACAGACTAGCAAAAGGGATTAATCACATTGTTTAAAATATAAGGGGTTGACTGTGTAACTTCTTTTTGAGGACAGATGGCACTAATATACATCTGGAACCCACACTGCAACTTTCTTCTTTCAGACCATCCTATACTGTACACACAAGTTACTGCTCGGGTTGAAAATGAAGATTTCACCTTCCAAATGAAGTGCTCTAATGACTGTATCACAGAAATTGCTCCACTAACTTAGAGTCTGTCACACTACCCCAGACTTAGCTGAAAGTGCTTTAAAGCACCATACACTTCAAGAGTCTGGATATAATTTCAACTAAGTTCAAAGAGTTGTACAACAGCTGTTGTCCAATTACCTGTTTGGCTCGTTTCCTTGCATCATCCAAAGCTCTTCCTCTTTCGACTAAGCGTTGAACTACTTTTTCCCATCTACTTTGTACACTAATCAGCAGATTCTTAATAAGGACTACATCTTGTTTCTGGCTGAAGTATTTCAAATGGGTACCAGTTTTGTCCAGCTCTATGATCTGATCTCGATGAGAATTCACCTCTGTGGCAAAAACCTTAAAAAAAAAAAGGAGAATTTTCTTCTAAATACTATATTACTCATGCACTGAGTAAACACTGAAAAAGCAGTCTGATAAAGAATGATGTAGCAAGTCTATAAAATGCGACTTAAAACAAAACAAATTCTGAGTGCCAGTGTTACAGGGCTGATTTGAACATTGTTGAAGTATCTCAACAGAGTGGGGGAAAAACATTACACATCTGTTTCTTTACATACCTTGTGTTCATCAATTTGAAACAAGACAGTGTCCAAGATAAGACTTGGCCGAGAAGCTGCAGTTAGAGTTTGCTCCGCTTGCGTAAGCCAATTGATGAAATCTTGAAGTGAGTTGTGGAACTCCATTGCTAAATTGAGGGCTTCTTCCAGTTTGGTCTGAAAAGAGAGACCATATTTTAATAGCAGATGATATTGTGCAGGGGACTCAGCCAAGTAAGCTATCTTAGTTTAGCAAAACCAGTACAATATCAGACATGTACGATGGTAATGCACTTGGAAGAGCCTCAAAGTATTCATCTGATTTATTCTTTTGCACTAAACAAGTATCAGGTTGGCTTAGATCTAATAATGTACAATTGTCATTTTTGTTACCTGAACTGAGATTACATTTGGCAACAGTATTTTTTCAAACAGTCGTTTTGTTGGCCTAGCCAAGCAGTCCAGACTTACACCCTTCTGTAAGAAGGCGCTCAAACTGTGCATTAATTCAACTGACATTTTACCATTATTAAGTTATCTTAAGACACACCACCATTATTACTTTAAAATATAACTTAAGTTGTTGAGTTAAATATTTCTGCCTTATACACATTAGGGCTGATGTCATAGTTTAGTGGGTTTTGTTGTGTTGTTGATATTCCACATCATGACATCATGTAGTGTGTTGAGAGTTGAAGAGCAAAGAGAATTCCTATGTAATTACTGACTTTCTGCACTGAGGTAGTGCATTTGTTCTCTATTTCACAAAGGGATGAAAGCACAATGGAATTATTAATTAAAAAACTGTATGTTGCACAGCAGTGAAATCGTGCAATTGATTTAAATTAGAGAAGAAGGTAGTTACTTGAAGTAAGTGGCAGAAAGCCAAGACTTGGAGAATTTTAAGGAAAAATGGATAAAAGCTAGGAAAATTAACACAGCAATTCTGTACTGAGAAGGAAATAAACTTGAATGATCAAATAATTTAATTCTTTCTCTCATGTCTATGATCACAGTAATAAAAAACAGAAAAACCCTCTCTCAATATAAAGTATTATTTAGTATCAGTGAGCATATTCCTGTAGAATAATCTGTCCTTCTCAGCCAACCTGCCCCCAGTTATGGTTAATCAACTTCTTAAATCCCATTTTTTCCCAGTACTTGATAAGCACAGCAATTACTTTTCCACAACTATCGCTATAGTTGATTTTGGATCTAAAAGACTAAGCAAGCTTGCATGTTTAAAAGGACAGAACATTAGCAATCCTAAATACATGATTTACACTTCTATTGTTATGCATAAACACATACTTTTCTTTCACCCAGCTTTGTTTGTACCGATTCCCACTTTTCTTTTAAGTTATTTATGTCCTGCTCAACATTTGTTTCAGCAGACTCTGGGCATCTTGCAAGCATCTGCTGGCCTTTCTGCATTAGACACTTATATGTCTCTTCTTTGGCTTCAAAGGCAGAACAAAGTTCCTAAATAAAGAAACCAATAGAAAGTAAGTCAGGTAGAAATTCAATACTCTTCACGAATCTTAGCAGGGCATCTATTCCTCCCCCAACATTTTGTGGGTCTGATTAAGACTAATAAAAGAAACATATGTAATTCATAAAAAGCCAAATGAACAAAGAAAGGGCCCAATTCTTCAGGAAATGAGAACTTGTACTGTCCGTCAGATGTTCTTCCTGAGATGCAAAGCTTGACTAAGAAAGCACTAAGCACTTATCTCACTGCACAAGATTTCCTACAACTCTGTTGGTTTACTATCCATCTGTAAGTAAAACATAGAAAGTGTCAGCACTACACAGCATGCTGAAAGCCCAGACATATCGAACACACCTTCAAAAGTAGGTGGGACAACCTGGGAGGGCCATGTTATTGTACATCATCTTTTGTGTTTTGTCTGTATTTTCCTTCACTCGTGAGACAAGAGCAAGATATTTTACACATACAGAAAGCTGGAAAAATAATTGCAATTGTTGTTCTACCTGCTAAGTATTCAGCTCATTATTTTCCTTTAACCAAGTTGGAGCTCATGCGCTCCTCTGATTCAAAAGGGCTTTTCCAAAATTTGCAAAAGACCCTTGAAAATGAACCGGTGAGGTTGGTGCAGGCTCCCAAATGAGGATGCTCTTCCAGATGAACAGTAAGTGATTTGCAAATGGGAGGAAAAAAAATGTTTCCTCTGACTCTCAACAGAATATGAACCCAGTATTTCCTGCAGGGTAAGAGGCACTAGACTCAGGGCTGCATCTGATTAAAGAGGAGGGCAAAGCAGGAAACAGGTTCAACCATGAGCTAGGATTCCAGAAAGCTTTGCTCCTTCTTGCTGAGGACCACGAACACTGTCGTCACCTCATCTGCTTTTTTCTTATGTCCCCAAACTCCTCAAAATCCTTCTAGTTTCCGTAACTTTCCAGAGAACCTTTTTCTGCTGCAGTGCAAGAACCCCTCAAAAACAAATGTACGGAGCACAGCACAACTGAGACACGGCATGGCAAGAACAGCCAGAAACACTGGGGCTGGATCAGGGGAAGCCAAGGAGGCCTCTGTGAAAGCCTCTTTCCTACAGGTGTCATGTAACACCTCTTCATGTCTCTTTTATTCCCAGAGCTGCCTTAGCTGGAAGTGTTACCCAAGCACAACTCCATTTACGAACTGATTACAGTTAAGGGACGCTGTATTCATGAATAGACCTTATGCTCAAGACGATGATTCATGATGTTATTTCCAGTGAATAAACACAATAAAATACAGAGCAAAATTTTCTGTTTCAGTTTCAGGTCACAAATTAATATGGTTTGTATCCCTTAAGAGCAAGTTGAAATTTGGAACTTACAATAAATTGTTCTCAACCTGACAACCCATTTCAACATTTCAGTTGCCAAAAAGGCAGAGAATTCACACAGTTGCATAGATGCACTGAGTTTAAATAAACTGAAATCAAATCCTATTTTTAAACGTTTATATACCTTCAAGGATAGCAGCAAGACAATGCCTGCACAGTTGTATGACTATCCACAGCACAGCACTGACTTTTAAAATGCATAGATAGGAAATGATTGTACGTATGTACACATTACTGTGGACATATACACACTTGTTGCAGCAATAATATCATAATCAGATATAAGATTTCTCCAATCTGAAAATGCAATAAATACAAAAACTGGCTTGCTGATTTGCATAGAACAAAACAAAGAAAATTGTGATATTTTCTGGGGAAAATTTTTTTAGTCCTGATCTGATTCCAAGTCCAGGATGAAAAACAGAAAGAATACCAGTAATTCCCACAGGTTCTTGATTACACAGCCCCCACCCTTGCAGGAACGAAGCTTTTTACTTATGTTTGGGTTTTCTGCTGCTGTTTTGTTTGTTGTGCTTTTTTTTTTTTTTTTTTTAAACACAAAATGAGACAGATTTGAGGAGAAGGGGGTGTCAAAGAATTAACATCCTCTCTATGTTTTGCACTTGTTTCCTGTCACAACTGATTCTGAAACCGTACATACTATTCCTTCTCAAAAATAGTTACAAGCAATTTTTGTACAAAAGGCCTCACATCTGTGGGCAAAACCTTTAGCATCATGCCAGAATAAAATGTGATTTATTAAACTGTGAAAAATGCAGTGTTTTAATGTAAACTGTGTCAGGCACCTTAGAGCTCAAGGTCAGTTCAGTAATTATCACTCTAACATCTGAGCAAAGAGGTCAGAAGTTCACATCCCTGGGTTTGGGCTTGCATCCAGGCCTAACAACACAGCACAGTTTCATACAAACGGAGTACCATGGACCACCTTCCTTTGAGGTAAGGCGTCAAAAGTTGAAGTGTCTTTTATCAGGCTTTGTGGACCCAAAAGGGAAAAAAAATCCATAGTTTTTCTCTTATGAAGGAAGGAAGGGAAGGCAGGGAATAATTCAGACATCCTGATCAGATTTCCATTTCTAATTAAAGTAGAGTCTTTATGACCCATTTGTCCTTATTACATCTGCGCTAATCATGATTCCAGCGTCAGCTTTGGTTAAATAAAGGATCAACTCCCTTGATTCAAGGTCCAAATGAATGTGAATCCCTTTTAGATTTGTCTTCATATCTGAAAAGAGTATAAATTCTATTATGGGGACAGAATAGGGAAGAAGCATATGAATGACCAAAAAATCTCTAATTACTTTCTGTTTTCCTTCTGAAAATAAGGACTAAAAATCTTTTATTTCTTTCTCATTTCTATTAATGGCTAAGCTTTGGGCACCTCCCAAATTGCTACTTTTGCTCCACTGGAAATAACAGTACTCTTTTGAAGGCCATTGAATTTTTTAAGATACAGTACAGACATTGTGATATATAGACCATGCACTGTATTTAGCATAAATACTCATGAAAGATAGTTAGCCCTGAAATACAATTTGCAAAGCATTCTAATACTGATACTTACCATATGGGTATTAAGCTGTTCTCTTGCTGTTTCTGGTAAGCCTCCAACAGGTTTTGATGCCAACAGCTGACGTTCAGTATCTGTCAGCCATTGCTGCATATCTTCAACTTCACCATGGAAACCTTGGGCCTAAATTATACCACAGCATTTTAGAGCTTACTTAAATGTTTTCCACTCCAAATTCTAGCTCAGATGAAGAAGTATACTGGCAACAGATTCAATCAGGTATTTTCAGTAATCAGATGAAATGAAAGAAAGAAAAACAGCAAAGGAAAAACACAACAAAACAAAATTTAAACTAGCCCCACTTATCATAATGGAGAAGTACAAAACCCATGGAAATCCTGAAAGAAGGCTAAATGAGTCACTGTGAGATCAATGTCATCCCTGAGTAATAAACTTATATAGAATCTTCAGACTTTAAAAATAAATAAGCCAAAAGCTGAGGTTTTGATTTAACACTGTAGAAGACAAAGGACAGCTGTGGAAAGTTCAGCTGGATCTAAACTTTCTCCAAATTTAGGAGTGTCTGCATTACAGCTTTCACTTAGGTCAATTTCCAGTGCATTTCCAGTATTTTATGTAAAAAAAACACTTCTTCTGAGTTCTCTTTCTTTCATTATTTCCTGCTCACCTGGATCAAGGCACTGTCCAGCTGCTGTTTCCTTTGCTCTGTTTTTTCCAACACATTTTGCCAGCGCTGATTCAGAAGTTCCAACTTGCTCCGTAAATTACTTGCTTCTTCAACAGCACTTGATTCAATCAGGTCACTTCCTGCTTTCTTAACTGCTTCCACTGTAGACTGATGAGCTAAAACATCATTCTGTAGCACCTACAATCGTAACGCAGCACGTATGACTAGCTACCTTGATAAGTTATTAAATAAAGGCAAACATAGTAACCAAGCTAGTTCTAACCCAGTGACAAGACAGTAGTTTACAGTTAGCACAGGAAATAGCAATGAAAGCTAATAACTAGTCTAACTTCAAACAAAAGCAGTAACAGACCACTCTGTCAGAATGCTGCGCTTGTTTTTATATCTTGGAAAAAAAATATATTCTTCCTGAATATATGTATATTTCCAAATTAAGCTTTCTGACACTGGTGAGGATGCACATTCAAGACATCCAGTATCACTTCACTTTCCCTCATTTAGTGCACACTGTCTTTAATAGCATTTTTCTTTGATTCTGAGGACAAGGTATGAAAACAGTAATATAAATAGTATTGCTGACTCCTCTTGGAGCAGTAGGCCAAGAGAAGAGAAAACAACAAGACGACAACATTCTGACCGCCATTACATCTTTTTACACATTTCAGGTCAACCACCAGTCTCATGTATGTCAGTCTAGCAGGACACTTCAATTGTCCTAGGAGGTGAGGAACGTTTATAATGCTTAAGACTATTAAGACCATGTTTAAGATCTGTTACCATCAACCACAGTAGAATCATAACGGGTAAAAGGTATGTTTGGGAAAAATAAGCTCTTTTCAGAAAGATTAAAAAAAAAAAAAAAATTAAAGAGAAAGCTTTCAAGTACCAGGAATAAAGAACAGGAAAAGGAGATGAGCAAAATGGTTAGGAAAGGAATGACAAACCCTGCCTAAGAAATTCAACTTTTTGACTGCTCTCTTCCAGGACACGTGGTTCAAACTTACTTCCACCAAAATGCTAGCATAAGGAAAAAAAAAGAAAAGAAAAAGCTAAACACAAAGGAACTTTATTCACCAAAAGACTTAATAGGCACTGGAACGGGCTGCCCAGGGAGGTAGCTGAATCACCACCCCAGGAGGTTTTCAAGTTGTACTAAGGGACATGGTTTAGTGGTGAAATATTGGTGGTATGTGGACGGTTGGACTGGATAATCTTGGAGGTCTTTTCCAACCTTGGTGATTCTATGATTCTAACTTTTGAATAAAACAGATCAAATCAAAATGAAAAAGCAAGTCACACGCAGTCTTTGTACACACAATATGCAAATCTTTGCTTTAATCCTTCTGAGCCAAGCTCAGGAAGGTATTTGTTATTTTTATTTTCCTGACAGAGAAAAAAAGAAAAAGAAAAAGAAAAAAAAATGACATTCACACAAGCAGATGCATCTTAATCCTTCCTTCCTGCTGAGGCTCACTAGGAACAAGGTCTATTCTTTCCAAAGTTACTCAAGAGATGGATGTTTTTCCAGGCTACCACAGGATGCACTACTGTGTGAACTTTCTAACCTATAAATTCTGTTTTACAAAACGGAAGTAGATTGGTTGATGAGTTTGCTGCAATCCTTCAGTACTGAAGGCAGATGAAGTTGTATATGATGTCTGGATTCCTCCTCAGCAGTAAAACACTTTCACTCATTAAGTATATAAAAGTTTCACAGAGTGGAAAGTGGGCTTGTAAACTCTCGTGGTTTTTTTCAAGGCATCTGTTTCTAACAGTGGTCACCTAGGGTACATATATATTTTATTCTGTACAGGTTCTCTCTCATTAACAAAAAAGATTCAGAAGCTTCGTTGACACAGACAGTGAAAATGCCTTAATAATCCATGTACTGTCAATTTCAGTCTACTCTATCTAAATCCAAAATGATCTATGAATAATTTTCCTATCATATGCAGGCCAAAAATAAAGACCTGAAGGAAAGGATTTATGAGGTTAGTATGAAATCTAAAGAGGTAGATAAGATCTCTTGCTCTTCAGAGATGCTTTTCTAAATAGACAATGAAAACATTCTTCCACCAGCTCCAAAGCAACATTAGCCAGCACAAATGTTATTAAGAAAAAAACCTCAAACGACCACCACTACCAACAAAACCCTACACTGTATGAAGCAAAGATAAAAACATGGAGACATGGATACCCCTAAAATTTGTTAAGAGTTTCAGAGAAGCATTCTCTTTGTTGGCTGGACCCGATCAGGACACAATTTTGCAGAATTCAGAACTACAAATAACTCTTTTTTTTCCAACAAGAAAGAACAAAGATGTGTAAAGGTAAGGTGCATATTCTAAGAGTAGGCCTAAACAGAACTAGTCAAGGAGTTCACTGCTTCAAGGAGATTTAACATGCTCAACAACTTTTCAGTTCCCTGGATAAACTAAAGGTGAAAGAAGGTGGAAACCAGGTCAGCTGCTCTTTTTTTTGGCCACGTTATCTGCATAGCATATACAAGGAAGAAAAGAGTATAGAAGAGTAAGAGAAAATATACTAGTTTTTCCAAGCCCCCATTTCAGCCATAACCTGAACCTTGAAAATTTCTATAAAGAATTATTTATCAAGCACGAAGTTTTACTACAAGACTTATCACTAAGATAAACATAAAAAAAAACATTTCATATAATATTTGTTGTAATTACATACATGATGTTTGGCAAGTTCAATTTCAATAGCCTTGGGGTCTCCACCCACGGGTTTCTGTTCATTCAGCAAGTCTTCTGTATGCGTCAGCCATGTAAGTAACTCATCCAGGGCATGCTGGAACTGCCCCAAGGCTAATAAGGCACCTTCCAGCTTGTGCTACAGTAAAAATAAAATAAATTAACAATAAAATGGTTTCATGATGCTATTGAACTGGCTTAAATTACCATTAGTCACCATAATCCAGAGCATGATAGCATAAAAAAAGAGAGACAAACAGCTATTCAACACAGCAACTGCTTTATAGTCAGAGCTGAGTTAGCAAATCCATTGTAAAGCCTCACATTCTAGGCTTAAACTCCTGATCTCTGAAGATCCCATGCAACCAGAGCAGTGCTAAGATTGAAAGCACTCTCATCAATGATGTGGCAGTAGTTTTCATCTTTTAAAATATAATTTCAATATAAATGCATCTTGATACATCATCTTCTTAAAATGATTCTTTGCAGTAAAATGATTCAATTTCAAAACAACAACAACAACAAAAAAAACAACCAACCACCTCTTCAAAGTACTGCAACTTTCTCTCTTTGACAATTTGATAAGTACTGAAACACTTTAATAGTCATATTAAGGTTTTAAGGAAAAGTGCTCAGTTCAGAAGCTAATAGTGATTTTGCACATATAAACATGCTTTCAACTGCTACTTAAAATGTCATCAAATAATCAAGATGAAATAATAATGATTTGACATTACAATGCTGACAGAGGAAGCGACAACAATACTGCTAAGAGTTTAAAAGAAAAACACCATAAAAACAATTCAGTGAATTATGAAATTAAAATTCCATTACATATAGCTCTGTAATATCCAAACAAAAAAATCTAAATATGTAAACTGCTACAAACACTATGCATAATGAAAAGCTTTTGTCATAAAAACTAAGTCATGAATGAAGCCTCCTCCTTCAGATTTATTTACCTGTCTATTTATGATTTTTTCTTCTAGGCTGTGCCACAGATGTTTGAGCTCTGTGAGAGGGTCTTGCACAGTGTGCTTGTCACTTTCCTGTGTTACCTTCTTCAGCAATAGTTCTGCTTGATGGTTCAGTCTTTCCATTTCTATCTGCTGCTGATAAGCTTCTGTTTTGAATTGCTATATTAAATAGAAAAAGAATAAAAATAAATACATTTTAATTACTTTGCACATTACAGCCATATTTACAATAAAAATACATCACTGTCAACTTCACAAATTTAGAGGTTAGTTGCAATGGGTCAAAATGCACGTAAAACACAATTCAGATGGCTCCAGTTGATTCAAAATATGCAATAAAGCCTTAGAATCCCACCAGATAATGCCAACAGTGAGCAAAGGGGGATAAAGCTACCCAGTGTAAATGTACTCTCTAATGATCTTGGTTTGTAAACAGGACGGAACTTGGGTAACTTCTAGCTCTTGTGGCTATGGAAACATAATACTTTAAACAGAATTATTCTTTAAAAGACCTGAAAGCAACCTTTCTTTAGTATAGCATCCTCTTGTACGGACAACTTAGGCACAGTATGAATACAACCCGCAGATTTACGTTCTTCTGAACTGCAGATGATAGATAGAGTTCATTTGCAGTCATATTGTAAGACAGATAGAGAAAGCAGCCTGTCCACAATCAAAAAAAACTTTACAAGTCGGGAATAAAAACAAGGATATTCCCCAATTATTACACATCCCCACTTTTTATTTAAAATACGTACTGCAGTCTACCAGAGTCAAGAGGATGCTTTGTTAAAGAATCATATAGACAGGTTTCTAAGTGTGAAATTTTGACTTACAGTTTATTGAATGCATTAGGAAGTGTTGTCATGGTTTTATGATTTTTTGGTACTGGTATTCCACATCATAACAACACGTAGTGCATGAAGAGTTAAAGAGTTAATACTCCAACTCCATAGATCATTGATATTTCCAGTTATACCTGTCTCAGAAGAGGAGAACTACATTCCCCAGAGGACTTTGCGATGCTTTACATTTTTACGTATTTTCCGCTCAGAGGGAAAAGATAAAAACCCTCTGCGGTCACGGGACACTCTCTTTCCTTCGGGATCGACTCAGCAGTGGGTGCTCGCTGCCGTATCGCCTTCAGCGTTAGCGTAAGGCCTTCGGTTTATCGGACACTCTCTCTTGCTCATTTTATTTGATTTATTAGCTTCAATTCCAATTATATTGTATTATATTGTGTTATTTTGCTTTCTGATATCTTATTTAGTAAATTAGCTTTCCTCCTCAGATCGTTGCCGCTGTTTTGTTTCTAGGCCCATCTCCCTTTTTCCTTTTCCCTTTCCCCCTTTCCCTTTCCTGGGGTGTGGGTCTGCGGGTCCCCCACACCAATCGTCACGGAACCGGGCCGATGCAGCCCGGTAAACCGTTGACAAGTGTTCAAATATATTTGAACACTTGGATAAAACTGATAATGGCAGAAGTGAATCTCTGAAGGTAGCTCTTTATGGTGGAAGCCAGAAAATTTAATCACAGCAAAAGAACCCTCTTTATAACCTTACAGCTTTTGAAAGAGAAAGATTGCTATTACAAGTATTCTGTGACTGTTTCACCAAAATCTATTCCAAAGCCTTCAGTCACCTATTTGTATAACGTAAGCTACGCAATGAAATGTTATTTCAGATCTTTTTTTTTAAACTAAGAACTAAAAATGAAAATTGCTTACAAGCCATGAAAAATTCAGAATAAGCAATAAAAAAATTGAAAAATGAAAATACAAATGAAATAAATGGCTATTTCATACCTTAAGCTCCTCAGTTTGCTGCTTCACCGTCTCCAGATCTGTTCCAACTGGAGACATAGATGCTAACTTGATGCCAGCAATGTCTACCCAGTCAAATATTGCCTGAAAATCACAATATGAAAACATTATGGGGAGAAACTGTATCATGTTTAAAAGTTGTAATAAATAAAATATGAAAATTTATTTTACTTCAGGGAACAATACTGCTATTCTCTTTAAAATAAAACAGATTTTTTAAAACTTATATTCTTGACAATGCAAACGATGAAATAAGTACTCTATAAACTGATACAAGAATGTAAGTACTGCTGCTATTAGCAGCAACGTTCCCTAGTACCATTCATGCTAAGTAGCACTTCACTTCTTGAATAAAATCAGCAACTTTAATGAACTCTCCGAAAACTAATACAAGACAAACTCTCAGTTCCAAGTCTTAGGGGGCTAAGATGGTAGGCTGTGGCTGAATGATGTAACAATCTGAATTATGATTATTACAAAGCACTAAGTAACAAATTTCTATTGAAGAGCAGTGTTATCAAGCAAGAAGACCCATTCAGCAGGTATTAGTTACTGAACAGCCATAACTGAGCTTGACAGAATCTCCATAGGATAACACAGTAGAAATTTCAAACAATCAATGAACTGCCCCCAGTTGTGAGGTTTTGTGGGTACTACTTTTGTTCCTAATAGAATAACATAAAGAATATGCTACTTACAGATTAGCAACAGCTATATCTATCTGAGTAATTGCATAGGGGAAAAAACATCTCTGGTAGGGCCTTTTTGCCCTTGTCCGTTAACCACAATTCATGAGGGAGAAACAGGTAGGAGTTCCTGTCGAAATTGACTACATTGTGACTGTTCTCTGAGGAAAGGAGAACTACCCTCAACAAGCTCAACAGGATGAGGCAGTTGCAGTACAGTTAATAATCTGTCCACAACACTTGTCATTTGTGTCCATGAAATGTGCACCAGAAGGCATTAAAATACACAAAGTACCAAACTTACACAACCACAAAAACACACAATATTTAAACCAATAGCAGTGTTACTCATGTAATTCTATACATCAACCATAGTGGCAAAGTACAAATAGAGTATCTGGAGAAAAATAAATAACAAGGTGCACTGAAAAACAGGCATCGTGTGTATTATTACTGAGTGTTCTGCCGTTTGATCTGCACTGAATACATGAAAAACTTGCCTCAGCGCTAAGTGAACCTGTAATTTTATGTTTCAAGGGCTTAATGAAACAAGAAAGACATTTCTAACTGGCTAACAGTAAGTACGGAGTGAATTTGAAGTTATTTAACCGTTCTCCATTCAAGGAAAACAGCAGCAGTGAGTATATTAATCAATAATCTGTTTCTTTCGGATCATATGACTCTAACACATCAACTTGCCTATCATGTGAATTACTATCAAAATGTGAGCAGGATTACTATGAAACTGTGTGGTATCGAAAAACAAAAACAGGACAAAAAATACCTCTGCATCTGCCAATAAGCAAGGAGATTCTACCATGGAACCTATATATAATGCAGTATATGAACAACAATACAAAGAGATCAACAGAAAATACCTGCTTGTTGAAGTCAGTATAACCACTGATAGATACATTACTTGTCACCCACATAATCACATTAAATTTTAATAAAACCACATTAAATCCCATTAACTCAAGATTGGATTAGGTATATCAGGCATATCACACCATCTTACCTGCAGTCCATCTTGGTATTGAACAGCAGCCTGCATAGCTTCAGCAAGCTTGTCCACTCTCTCTTTCCACGTTTTGTTTAAGGCATCCCAGGCAGAGTTCAGCTGCAAATAAGTACAATTTGTATCAACAGACAAAAACATTTTTTCTACCATGTAATTTACATTTACTAAATAGTTATTGCTCAGTAGCACCAATCAATCAAAGATTAATATTTCATATTCACTTCATATTAAACCTCTTGTTCTCTCTACCACTGCATAGTTTCCTTCAGAATGCGTTAGAGGTTTCATAATACAGAAGTTGTGTAATTTAACACTGACTATACGTTTACTAATATAGGGATTATAGTCAGCATGGGAAATGTCAAGTCATTTGTAAATTAATAGTTATAATAAAAGTAGCATAAAAGAAAATTACATTACCAAACATGAGAGAAATTAAAAGTCTTTTGTAGTCATGTGAATATGACTGTTCTCAGTTACTTGACATAAACCAGATATGCAGCATTCTCACAAGAAATAGCCATCTATTGTATTAATCAGAGTCTTCTAATTTAAGTGTCTTCTACAAAAAATTAATCCATAAAGCAGTAAAATTAATTTTTCTGTACATTCAAATCTGAGTTAGTGTTTATTTACCCAAAAGGACAACCTTATTTTAACACAAAAGCTTCAGGGAAATCTTACTTTTGGTCCCCAAATTTTATTTTCAGAATTTCCTGGATGGCAGGGAACACTACTATCAGCTGAACAATAACTTACAAAGACTACTGTGAATGTAATGATTCCCACCTTATTACACTGGCTTACAATGTCAAAGGTGGATACTCATGGTGTAGCAGATGGTTGAACCCTCCCTCCAATATTCCAAGATATATTGTTGCCATGAGACAGATGGCAGCAAAGAGGCAGTCTGACAAAATGGCATCTCACATGGAAATGCATATGAAGAAAAAGCATGGAACTGAATTCCTCCATGAGTAAAAAATGGCATCCACTGACATTTATTGATGCTTGCTGAACGTTTATGGAAACCAAACAGCAAGGCAGTGAATGTTGTGTTTCAGCAGTAGAAAACAAGCCATGATCCTGACAGCCATGCACAGCTGTCACAACATGAAAAGAAGAGTGTCTCAATCAGCTCATCCATGCAAATGGATGGATTACAACTCGGGAACCGTATGTGGAGCTGACTGTCAGCTTCAGTGCATTAGAAATGACAGTGGCAATCACGCCAGATGAGGGAGCACACTGCCAGTCTTGGCTGGACTCTCCTGCCACATCCACCATATAGTCTGTATTTGGCGCCCTCTGACTTCCACCTGTTTGGGCTGATGATGGACTGCAGGGCAATATTTTCTTAGCAATGATGTCACCACTGCAGCTGTGAAACAGTGGGTCACACCTCTATTGGTACGGATTTCTACAACCATGGCATGGAGGCTCTTTCTTATCACTGGCAAAAGTGCACAGCTAGCGATGGTGACTGTGCTGAAAAACAGTGTTTTGTAGTTGAAAATTCGCTCTATCAAATACAGTGTTGCTGTGCTCTTAGTATCTGTTGTAATTTCCAAGGGAATAAATAGCAGGCATTACTTTCTGACCTACCTACATAACAATAAATTTTGAGCATCTGCATTTCCCATACCTCATCTATACTCTTGTTGACAATAGGTTTGTCAGGCTCTCCACAAGCAGCTCTAAGTTCAGAGCCTAGGCTTACAACTGTTTCTAGCTCTTCTTGCAGTCCATCAATTTCTTCTTTAGCAGCCTACAAGGAAAAAGAAATCCAACACTGGTAATACTACATTCAGTGATTTATGTATGGCTTGCTTTTAATATAGAACACATCCATGTTTGACTTCTGCTCTCTTGAAAGTCACCTGGACGCAGAACTGGATGTTTAAAATATTAGCATCCTTTTGCAGTGTCAGTGTAAATCAAATGACATCAGTCTAAATTACAAACAGATAATGATGTCATTTTGTACGAGATGGAAAAAATAAACAGGATGTTTTAAATTAGATTTCTTTAATCAAAACGTTTTCTATTTCAAAGGTTATCATTCACTTTCAAATTTGTAACTATCAGCATAAATAATTACAGACTTGGAGCATAATACACACATCCATATGCCTTTCATTTAGATGCTGTGTATTACCCAGAATCTAAAGCATGCGTAACTTTTACAGGTCTCAGTGACATACATATTATATGCATGCCTATAAACAGATACGTACGTATAATGACAGGCATAAGTTACGTGCTCATTGCAATTAAGCACTGATATGTATCATTTGCTATAGACTCTTGAGATATCATTATAGTAAATTTCTGTATAATTATGCCTCTTCATCTCTAAAAAAAATAATCTCCTGTGTTATTTCCTAATAATTCTGTCTTTTCCCTGCATACTGTAAATAACATACTTTAAATCAACTGACCTCAGCAGCTTCTTGTTGTTGCTTGACTACAGATGGGTCAACTCCAGGTCCTTCCAGTTCCCGAATGAAGTCCTGAGTATCCTTAATAGTAGCTACAAGAGCCATATGATCGCACCAAAACTTTTCAGCTAGTTCCATAACATCCAACAATTTGGCCTCCCTTTCCTCAGTCAAGGCCTGGATGTCTTGCCAAATAAGCACCATTTGGTCTAGTTTATCCTGCACAGCTAAACAACAAAGGAAGAAGATTACCACCTTGGCAAACAATTCTTGGCCATAAGTATCTCTACAGCTCTACAATGAAAACATATGTGTATATTTTAAAATTTAGACTTTAAAATTGTTTCTTTACAAGACTTTTTTCAATGTTAACTGGAAACAATGAACAAGACATTTAAAAGTAAAACAAAGGTCAGATCCATGATGAATTATTAAATGACTGCTTTGTTTTTTTGTTTAGAACTTCTCCAGGAGAATACAATCCCCAGATTAGTAGCCATCAAAAATGAATATTTTTATGTGATGAAGCTTGCTGCATTTCCACTACATGAGTCTTTCTTCAGTGTACTACCTTTAGCAGATACATCCTTATCTGCTCCTTCTGAGCGAGCAATCATTTCCTCCCCTCGCTGCTTAAGCGTCTCATAGACTGGCTGAAGTTTTTCCAGATCCACTGACACATTCTTATTTTCACTAATTTGCTCTTTAATCTTCTCCACCTCTGCTGAGATTGAAGGTGGCTGCCTCAGACGTTCAACTATGCGTTTCAGACTCTCCAGGGTTGGATCTATCTTGTCATGAAACTGAGAGGGTGGAAAAGGACAGAAAGAAAGGGTAGAGAAATTAGAAGACAAATGTTTGAAAAATCACATCAGAAAGTTCTCTTGGAACAGGGTACTTTAAAATTTACATAATTTACATGTCTAGTTATATGTGCAACTTGCAACAATACCGGGTGGTTCTCACCCTCTTTTAAGATCTAAAAGAAACGCATGACCCTGCAAAATGGTGGTATTTCTCAGATTTAAGAGAGACAGAATTTTAGTATGAAGTCTAGGTTTAATTCTGAAACAATCCATCTGAAAATACTACATAGGGCAACACCTACCTTCATGCAGCCAGTACTGCATAATTAATAATTACTTTGTATCTTATTTTGGAAAAGAAAGCTGTGGCTTTCTGATTGCATCATTTCAGAAAGATACTTATCTTAATATTAATTACATGCATTTTCATATCAAGACCACCACACTGCATATAAATTCTGATTAGGATTCGATATTTAAGGTCACTCAAAAAGACATTTGCCTGGTGCCCAAGTGGTGCTCATTAGCGCAGTAAATGGGCACTACTTCCTGAAATTAAAAGCTCACAACAGTATGCATTACATTCATCCACATTTGACTCAGAGCCCACGAGTCCAGAAACTCTGTTACATATACATTAATTAGTATGGTTTATCCTTTGGTACAAGTCTAAAGTTAAGAATTAATATAAGCTGTTGCATCCATACAGACTACTAAAAGCATCTCACAACCATGCCCCTTCCAAGTTACAGAAATTACTAAATTGTGGGTATAGAAACAGCAGCATCTACAAAGAGCACTCTTGGCTATACTTGGGAAGGCTACTAGAAGAAGCACAGCAGAACAAGCTTACCCAACATGAACAAATACCTACATTCTTAGTATTCAAAGAAATACATGCAAAACAAACACAATTGCTTTTTACAACTATACAGTGCAAATATCACACAAGATAGCAAAATGCAATATAAAAACAACCTCCCTACATTCTAGACTTCTGAAAAACTAATAATGGGAACAAAAACGTACAGAAGTTATAAAAACTGAAATAAATTTGGCAATATTCAAGTCTAATTTTAGGACATATACCCTGCATTTTTAAATTCTCAGTCCATCCAGTTGGCCTCATTTTACTGTGACTTCAGTGACTGAAACAAAGTGATTTAGAACTTAAAAGGAGGAAAGGCAAGTCATAATAATCCCTCTTTCTGGCTCCATAGGTCACATACTGCCTTTGATACAAAATGTAATTTAACATAATTTGAAACCTGAAGAGTTAAATAATTATTCTTCCTGGACTGTCTAGACAAACACTGACATATCCACCATACTACGGAGTCTGAATATATATTTACATATCTTAATAAAAAAAGAGTTCACATAAAATTACATTCTGGAAGTCAGAATGTTTGGCTTCTTCATCTGCATATATATTTACATAGATTAAATACTTTAAGGTTCATTTATAAGTAATTAAGTATTTTTCTCAACATCTGATTATCTTCTAGCTGTTACCAAAGAATGCATTTTTCTTCTTGCTTTCTGATCTTTGCCTTCTGTACTTAAGCACGTCTTGTTAATGTCCACCACATACAAAGCAAAGGCTCAAACACCAAATAAACACCTCCATTTTCAAACATGCAGCACATAAGCTATAGAAGTAACGTGGAATCTAAATAAACACGCATCTTTCAGAGTTGTGAATAAAGAGGCTATTTAGAATGACTGAAAATATCATCTAGTAGTGGCTACTACCAGGTCAAAAACAGAATGACATCTGATATCACTTTTCTTCCTTAGAATCTTAAATTCTGTCGGTAATGTCTAAGAATACAATGTTAAGTACCACGACCTAAGAAGATAATTATTTAGAATGCAGAATTGATGAGAACCTTTTAGGTCTCTTTCTTGATTTAGTGATTTAGACCTTGGAACAAATATAGCACTTAATTTCCAGCCAATAGACAAAAAAGGGAGTTTACCATAAAAACAGTGCTATAGGACACAGAACTTTTTATCAGGTTTCTGTGCGGGTTCATGTACACAGTTACTGAGGACTTTTTCTGAATCTAGTGTTACATAAAAGGAATTCATTTTGGATTTAATGACAAATTAATCCGGTATTTTCAAGTTCCTAGGATCTGATACCTATCAATACTCTATCAGGGTTCATTCCATGGAGTAATTAACCTAAGATACACAGCTTTTGCGCATTTGATCTGAATTTTATGCTTATGATAATATTTTGTGAAGTCTAATTTTCTCACAATTCTTTTATGCGAAAAAGTTCAAGCACAGATTACATTAAGCTCCCTTGGGTCTATAAAGAAGGCCAAATGCTATGCATGGTTAAGTACCATCTAGTTCCAGTCTATTAAAAAAACAACTAAAGTTGCCAAGTTCTAGATATGACGACATGTAAAGCTAACTGAGACATTCAGATCGAGCACAGCATCAGCTAGTAACAAACCAGTAAGAGAAAACGGAATAAGCTGATCAAATATTCCTTTCCTGACAATCTAAAATTGAGAAGCAGTGATGTTTTTCAACCGCAGCAGAGTAATAAGATTATAACTCCTCACGGAAATCAATGCTATGAGAAGCAGCATGAACATTCACACACTGTACAGCTGAACAATCCACATAAAACAGCAGTTTAGTCTTGAGATATATAGATATATAGAAAATGTCTGTGTATTTTTCCATTCAAATGGATCAAATCATACTTAAAACGATACCTGGGTACACTGAGAAATGGCTTCATCCAGTGCCAGTGCTCGCTTTTTGACATCTTCCTTAATTTTGCTGTAAAGGGCGTCAGCTGCCACATATTTCTCTTGGATAGAGAAACTTTCTCCTGGGCTCAGCTCCAGCAACTGAGGCCCAGTTTTATTCATCTTATCTATATGAGGCTTGTGTTCAGCAATCAGCTCACGCAGTTGCTATAACAAATGAAAAAACTTATCAGTTTCTTATGCTTAGACCACCACATTACAGTTGTCCACACTTCAAACATGTTCAGCTGGCAAGCAGTTCCAAACAAATACCTGTCATCCTAATGTAAAGCACAAATAATATTAAATAAAGTTAATGACTGCTCTGCCCATGATGGTTCCCTTTCCAAAAGTAAGAGCTATCCAGCCAGGAAACATCACAATTAAAGATACATTGGAAAGGGCCATGAAATACTCCTTCAAGGCATATAATTACATGTGGAATGCATGGTGCCAACTATGCAGATGATGCTGGCAACAGACACTCCCCATCATTTTTAGGGCCTATAATGACAGAAATGGTAACTATATTCCAAATATTTGCATAATACCACAACATATATACATTTTCATGCTGATATCTGCCACAAAGCCTTCCACTGAAGGACATCACAGAATAAGGTATTGAAGCTGCAGTAATATTAATGCAAGTTACCCTTGATTTAAAACAGGAAACTAGAACAAAGAGGAGGTAAAAACAGTGAAAAGGACAGAGGGCAATGAAGATGCATAAGCGTTTTCTTGTTTAACAAGAAATAAATATACAGATTAGATTTTATCTCAGCCTTCTACTCCCTCTCAACACCCACCCCCAAAACCACAAAAGACTGCAAAAGGCCAAAAAGTAAGGATATTATGTCTTCCAACTCGCCTAAGTATTTTGTTATTGTTTACTTGTTGATTTCAGGGGGGGGTAACCTAATCATTCCCTTAAGTTTCATTTATTGTCTCAGCTCATCCTTTCCTTTTCAGAAAAATCCCACTGTCTGGTGAGACACTGTCCCTCTCGGTGCTGTGAGCTCCATGAATTTTTAGCCTATAGTCACTGTGCAGGAATGACAGGCTAGAGCAAGCACATGCTCTGCTCCTCCTTGTTCAGGGATTGTTTAAACAAATGAAGACAAAGAAAACGGTTTATATCAGCCTCAGTGTAAATAAATCCTCTTCAACTGAGGTCCTTCCCTTAAAAAGAAATCCTGATACTGGCTTGCTTACGTGCTCCTTCCCAGAAGAGGAGGGGTTGACCATGACTATCCACTGTTCCTTGATGAAGAAACAGTGAGGAAAATTAAAAAGCAACAACAACAAGTACAAAAAAGCAATGACTAGTTACTTACTGAGAATGTAATTCTACTTATATAACTTTCATCAATAAAAAAATACTGATTAGCACAAAAGAGGAAAAAACTAAACTAAGAATAGCTTGAAAGTATTTAGAAAAGAATTCTATGTATTTTATTTTTGTCTACAAATAGACAACATGACACAATGGGACAGAGTACGCACACACTGGTATAAAGTTTATTACACCGGTACTCCAACTCTGCCAAAAGATAAATTCAAACTAAATTAACGGCCTGGTAATATAAATATAAGTGAATATATAAGAAATATCAGGGAATGTAGAAAGCTTTATTCATACTCAAGCCCTTTTTTCTTTTTATAACAGAAGCACAAATGATCTGGTCTTTGCCACGACTGGGTAAACAATTCCAGTAAATCAGTATTCCAGATCAGATTACGTGTTAAAATTGCCAGACATTAATTTTCTACTTAAACAAATCTAAGCTAATGGCATAGCCCAGGGAGAATGCAAAAATACAAGTTCAGATGAAGGGCCCTTTCAAGCAAGCAGAACGATTAAAGTAGATGGGGAAACAAACCAGTAAGTAAAGCAAGCGTGATTTGGTACAGGTGACTAATCAAGATAGTTTGTAAAGCTCATGTGATATACTTAAGTCTTAATCAAGCATGTTTGCTCTTTATGGACACAGTAGGAAGACAAATGAATGAACCCAGTGTTTAGCAGTGTTATCAAGTGGCACATCTTCTCACAGTAAACAGGATTTTGAAGCCAGGATTCATCCTATCTAACCTGACTCACTTAACTGAGGCAACTGAAATTAAAAAAAGAGACAGGTGTCTCCAGTAGCAATATGGGCTCTGCATGTGCTAAAACGCACAGGCTTTTAACCTTGGTGAGTAAAATCTGATTCCATGTAAAACTAGTTGCCATCTTTGAAGCATAATAATTTTTATCCCAATTCATTCCTCTACCACATGGAGGCCAGCCTATAATAAAGTTGCCTCTCTATTTTGCGATGTTATGGGAAGCATTATTTATTTTTATTATTACATAACAAATATATTTTATAAGAGAAACAGTCAAGGGATTGGCTGAAACCAAACCACAGAATTCTTGGATCCTGAACATCAATCTTCCTGGTTTAACAAAGTTTAGTTCCTGGTTCAACAAAGTTTAGTTTCCAAGATGTCAACAAAACAAACACCACATTTTTTTCATGCACATTAATACACACTGCATACACGGACCGCATTTCAGTTTCTGCATGCTGACAGCAGGTACTCTAGCTCTTTCTGTTGTCTCATATCACTCTTTCTTATAATATCTTTCTTTCTCCATAATCCAATCTCTGTTCTTTCTACTTATGGACTTGGTTTGTTCTAATACTGTCATATTTATGTGTACTTTTAAATGCACTTCTAAGCTACTAATTTCTTATATCTGTCACTTAATGGCAATTCTTTCCCCTTTAGCCCTCTTTTATGCTTATACAGTGCTTGCTGCTTTCCCCAGATAATCTTCTTTGTATGCAGTTTGGAAAACAGTAGAGGCATATTTTCTGTTATTATTTCAAATAACCTTTTTCTACAGAAGTCTAACTTTGAGTTATAAGCATTCAGTGGAGGACTTCACAGTTACAAGCACAATACCAGTTAGCTTTTGACACGTTGTTGGTTTTATTGTTTTGTTTGTTTTTTTTTTAAACAGCAAAATTCTTACCCGATGCTCTTCTTGCTGCTGCTTTAAAGTTTCATACTCAAGGGCCGGTGCAGGAAGCTGAGAGATGATCATTTCTGTTTCAGTTAACCATGGCCAAAGCTCTTCATAAGTCTCCCAGAACTGGTTAACTAGGGACTGAGCCCGTTCCAGCTGGAGGTTTCTCTCTGAGTTCATTTGACAGACTGTATCATATTTCTGTAACAGGCTTTTCAGTTTTCTCTGTAAAATAATGTTAACAAAAAATAGCAATGTATCTCTTTTCACATATTTATTGTCCAAATCCCTAAACAGCCTCTGATAATTAATAGCACCAAACCACAGAGAACCAAATCTTAGTTTTGATAGTAGATCCACAGTATCAGAGTATTTAAAGAGGAAAGAATCAGTACTGTGGGAAATCTGAAATTGGCAGGGCACATTCAAAGTAAATAAAACACAAACAAACATTTGGATGCTGTGTTGAGGGACATGGTTTAGTGGGACCTATTGGTGATAGGTGAACGGTTGGACTGGATGATCTTTTAGGTCTTTTCCAACCTTGGTGATTCTGTGATTCTGTGATTCTAACATTTTCTTCCTAGGACTTTCATTTAAGCTGCAAATGATTTCACTGCCTACCTCAGCCCCACTTTCTTTCTCGAGGCCCTCATCTTCAGCAACACTTGGCAGAAGCTAAGTTTTTCAGAGTTTCTAAATCAAAGCATCATGAACAGTGCACAATTTTTTATTTTTATTTTTTAAATCTGCCAAAGAATAGGGTATATGCTTCTAGATAACAAACTTTCTACAGAAGGCATGTAACACTATTTTTCATGTCAGCAAACATTAAGTAATGAGGACACGTTACCATTAATAATATGATAGAACTTTAAGCATCACCCCTCTACCCTGTTTGGGCATATGATAATAGAAGTACCAATTGGCTATATCATTTTTCTGTGGAAGACTGCCCATCTTGTCATTTTTGTGGAATAATACACGCAACAATGCACATAAATGCTAGCCTTAGAAAAACTAAACATATAAATAAGGCATTGAATATGGAGTACAAAATCTTTTCTGTCAGAACAAGGTATCGTTTCATTTGTTATGGCTTGCATGTGAATTAAGTACAGGGATGCTATCCAAAGGACAAAACACAGCCTAACAGTAAGAAATACAGTGTATCTGTAATAAAATATATATCTAATAGAGGATCATCTACAATTGCTCTCCCTTTTGGCCATATTTTAATAGACTGAACAAAATTCACTTAAGAGCAAATCACATTTATTCAGAGATTCTGCCACAGAGCACAATTAGGGAATTACTGTTGATCACTGGAAGGACCAAAATCACAGACCATATCCGTACCTTAGTAAAAAAAAAAAAAAAAAAAAAAAAACTCCTCTCTAAAATGCCAGTAGGAAAGACCTCTCTTGCATACATATATATACAAACACACGTATATATGTTTATTACCTCAGCCCTCAACCTCAGGCTGTGTGTGTGTGCACAAACAAATGCATAAGAATGCCTTTCATGGGCTGTGTTAGTCAACAGGATGGAACATTCCTGGCAAACAATTACCCCACTGAAATTGGCATAAATGAAGATAAAGACATACACTGAGGTGCCAGCCACTGAATGAGGCACAAAAATACACACACCCAGCCAGAGCTTCACAGACCCTAGAGAACAGAGGAAGATAAACAGCCAGATAAACAGCATCACCCCAAATGACTAATACCTATTCACTCAATCATTTCACTGGCCAAAATACTATTTACCACAGAAGATGACAAATAAGGCTCCAAATTAGTGTCGGATAATGAAGTACACAGTGCTTTGTCTTTGAACATCCTGAAGCATTTCTTCTCTAGTATTATAAACTTCAGACTAAAAGTGGCTGTAATTAATGCTTTTTCATTAATGTTTTAAAGTATACAACATAAAAATCTTCCCACAATCTATGGTCTCCCTATCCAGCACTGTAGCTGCAAATTTACGGAAATTTACCTTTATGGTCTGCTTCTCTTCTTCAGTGCACGTGTTCATAATCTTATCCCCAGACTTAACAAGTTCATCTATAGCATCTTTGTGCCTCAAAATCTCCATGGTAAAAGCCTTGAAACACAATAAAAGCTGGTCAGCAATATAAAATAAAGCACATGGAGCAAAAACTATTCTTGAAGTGCATTATGATGGACTGAAAATTAAATCATGCTAGTGCATTTTCTAGATGGAGGGCGTGCTGGCCAATAATTAACATGACAGTTGGAGATGCATTTCTTTTACCTTTTGAACTTGTAGCTGAGCTGTGGTCTGGTCTTTCTCAAGCCTAATACCACCGAGAGACATCAGCTTCTTTTCTGTTTCTGCAATCCAGGCGAGTTCAGCATCAGCTGCTTGATCAAACTAAATGAGGGAGACATGAGTAAGCTCAGTGATTCTATAGACATGAAGTTAGAATGACTTCACAAATTTTACAGAAGATAAAAAGCACACTTCTATATTAATAGAAAAATAGTGGTTCCCTTTCCATATGAGGCTTTTATATAAATGAAACACAAAGCCCCAGATGGCTCTGAGGAATTGGAATAAAATCAGCTTAATTCATAAACACAACAAAGCAACAGAAGTATATTTTTCCAAAGCAGACATAATTATAAGTGTTACCATTTCAGAATTTTAATTAGAAGGTTTATTTTCATTTTACTCAACTTCCACATGCCTTTTCCACCTCCAAATTTATTATTACTGCTACTGTTGGAATTATCCTAAGAAATTGTTGTCTGATGCTATCTTTTTAATCTTAAGAGATGCTTTGATATTACACGATAAAGGTGAAGCAATTACAATACAAATAAGTCAGTGGGAAGAAAACAAAAAAAACCACTAAATTCAGAGAAGAGAGGACTTCATCCAAAACCAAATACTCTGAGGCGTTTGGGCAGCCAATCCTTTCAGTATAAAAGAGTAACTTCTGACTACTGTTAGTTGACATTCAATGCTTCAAAAATTATCTTAAAGCACTAAGGTAATTAGAGTATTTAGAGGGTCTCTTTCTTACTAATTTGTAAAGAAAAACAAGAAATCCTGCAAAGAATCACCTGGGGATCCAATTCTGCTGAGAAGTATATTTTTAGATAATACATCATTTTTTATCTCTTCTGCTCAAGTTTGCAAACATGCACCTTAGTGCATCCATACTGTAATACTGAGCTTAAGCCATAGTGAAATAATTTGCAGTACTATCAGATGCACAAAACACTAACCATTGAAACAACTAGTTTTTTCAAAAGGTTTGATCCTCCCTGCAATTACTCAAACATTAACATGGCTGTGAGTTATTCTGAAGGCCTATCAGCACATTTTAGGTCAGAACCTGTTACTTCTGTTGTTGACTACCACAATTCCTTCAGAAGTTTCTTTCTGACCACATTCAGTCCCTCTTCTCTTTAAAACCAGATGGCCAGTGCACTTGTGCCTGTAGAACTATGACACTGTTTCTCCTGGAACGTAGCTGAAGTTTGCTTTGGAGACTAAAACACTCTTGTCTTAGTGGTTAATTATGAGTCCCACAAAAAAAAAAGGAAGTGTTTCCTCAATTTCATTCTTCATGAGTCTATCTTTTTCAGTCTTATCCATTTGTTACATGAAAGAGAGCTGAAACGTTTTTTTTAACCATGTCATTTTTCACATGAAGTAGAAGAAAGTGTGATGTGCCCTAAACAGTACAACTTCCTAAAGGTAAGGTATGTTCTGAAACAATCAGTACTGTAAACATCAGCATGCAGAAAATGTGCCAATGGTATATAGATCCCAGTATAGTATGTATATAAATATATATATATATATATGCACACACAATATATATATAGTATATATAGTATATAAAGCCCATCTACTCATAACCCAACGAAAGAAAACGAACACGATGTCAACTGTGTCAGAGGTACAACCAGTGTGTGATTTCCTGATACCAAATGCCCGTGGGTATGTCACTAATACTGAGCAAACATTTAGTGGAAATAATAAAATCAAGGCATGGCACTGAAAAAGTCTAGCTTCCACAGTGCTCAGCAAGTCTAGCACTCTAAACCTCATTTTACTAAGGATGTAGGATTTGTAATTCATGTCATGTATGCATAACATTGTGGAACATGAAGTAGAAATCACCCTCTGCAACCAAAATTCAAAGATATTTTTCTTCAATAATGCATAGCAGAATTATTTTTCAGCCCTGAATGTCTCTTGAGTCACTATAAAAAAATAATCTGTCTTATTCCTACCTGGTTTAATCAACCATAGTTCATTGTGGTACTTCTTCTAACCAAGAAGGATTGACTTGTGAATATGATGACAATGTGATTTTCCCAGTGAATGCTTTATAAAGCACCCTGTGACTGCTTTGGAGCAAAGAACAACGAAGGCAACTACAGAATATGACCTTCTCTTTCAGCATAGTGCTTTCTGCAGTAGGGAAAGACACCGAGACCAGTACCTTCAGTACCAATAAATGAGAACACATGCATCAGAATCTCTCTCTCATATGTTTCTATCCATTTGGGAGCATTCACATTATATTAAGCTCATTAACAGAATGAAACTACATACTCAACAATTCCTATAGCTTAAAGCATTTGTCACCTTGGTCCAGTAACGTTTTATCATAAAAATCATGCTACTTCCATTGAATTCTCACACTCTTGGTGGCTTTGTCCTCCAACCAAAACTTTTTAATAGAACAGTCACTTGAACAAGTTTCTACAGGGTAAGCTTACAAAGCATTAGCTTCTCCAAAAATATTCTTTCATTATGCACAGTCAGTCTTTGAGCTGAATGGAAAGGAGCTTATCCTTACACTGGAAGCATTGTAAGCCCCTTAATCATGGGATATAGTGTATAGGAGTACACCCCTAACTGTCACTTGAGCCCACCACTGTATTCAGGATTGGAGTGCAGTATGTCCTTTCAAGGTTAGGCAGTGAAGCAGCACCTCAGGATCCTTCAGGCCTGGATGTGAATGTGCTGAACTGGTGTTAGGTGATGACACATAATTCAGAAACTTGACAGAGAGCAAACTCTCTTCTGTTTCATAGAATCTATTAGAATTCTATAAATCTAGGTCTAGAAACATGTTAAATAACACTGGTGCCAGCACTGACCCCTGAAGAATGCCACACATCACTGGTTTCCACTTGGACATTGAGCCATTGACCACAACTCTCTGAGTGTGACAACCATGCACTTCTTTATCCAGCGAGTTGTCTGTCCATCAAATCCTCTTTTTGTTCAATTTGGATTGTCAATTGCCATCCAGGACAGTGGCAAACACTTTGCACAAGTCCACGTAGACAATGCCAGTTGCTCTTCCTTTTATCCACTGACACTGTAACTCCTTCATGAAAGGCCACCAAGTTCATCAGGCATGACTCACCCTTGGTGAAGCCACGTTGGTTACCACTAATCACCTCATCTTTATTTTACTCATGCCCTAGAAGGGCCTTCAGGAGGACCTGCTCCATGATCATGCTAGACACAGAGGCAAGTCTGACTGGCCTGTAGTTCCCTGGTACTTCTTTTTTTCCCCATCTTAAAATAGGGATTATGTTTTCCCTTTTCCAGTCAGTGGGAGCTTCACCAAACAGACATGACCTTTCAAATACGATAGATAGTGGCGTGGCAACTTCATCTGCCAGTTCCCTCAGAACCCATGGATGGACCTCATCAGCTCCCATGGATTTGTGCACCTACAGGTTCTTTAGATGCTCTTGAACCTGATTTTCACTTACAGCAGGTAGATTTCCTTCTCCAAATTCTTACCTCTGCTTGGGCGGTATGGCTAGAGCACTTACTGGTAAAGACTGAGGCAAAGAATTCACTGAGCACCTCAGCATTTTCTGTATCCCTTGTGACCAGGACTTCAGTTTCCTTCTGGAGAGACTCCACATCTTCCCTGTCCTTTCTTTTATCACTGATATACCTGCAGAATTTCTTCTCGTTGCCCTTTATGTCCCTGGCTAGATTTAATTCTGTCTAGGTTTACGCTTCCTAACATGATCCCCGGCTGCTTGGACAACTTCTCTGAAGTCCTCCCAGGCAACTAGTTCCTGCTTACACCCCCTATAGGCTTTCTTCTTACACTTAATTAAGACCAGGAGCTCCTTGCTGATCCACAGAGGCCTACTGGCATTCTTGCTTGCCTTCCTTTTTCCTCTTATCACTAATAAAAATATTACCCTTTGTTGCTGAGGGTTTGTTTTAAGGAGACACAATAATACTCATAGCAAACCCCTTCAAAAGTTAAACATGAAGTTATTTTTAACCTCACTAATAAGGAGATCTGAGTCACTCTTCCAGCTGGCTTCCAACTTTGAAATCGTCACAAACACTTTCTCCTTGTCCCATTATAACTATTTACGGGAACTACTGGAAGAAAGAAAAACCTCTACTAATATTTTTATGCCTGAACTGCAGGCAGAAACCGGAAGATTTTGTCTCCATGATGCTTTTACAAAAGTGAAGCTTAATATGGGACCATTTAGTAATGAAGCTGGAGTGTCAGTTTTCAAAGTGTACCCACATACATACATCTGTGCATGTTTTGAACCCTTC
Organism: Oreortyx pictus; assembly: GCA_036925125.1. Taxonomy (NCBI): domain Eukaryota; kingdom Metazoa; phylum Chordata; class Aves; order Galliformes; family Odontophoridae; genus Oreortyx; species Oreortyx pictus. Next base: position 83,633,233 of record JAUPFR010000002.1, on the reverse strand, counting down.
ACATATTTAATTACTTAGGTTTTGTATCCCAAGAAGAAACACATTGTTGATATAAGTAAAAGCAACTGTTATTTAAATTCTCCAGTACAGTTTGGACAATACGGTCTGGCTTTTAATTGTCAATAAAATGGGAAAGCTAGAAAATCAACTGATGCTGGACGATATGGCAACATTAGTGATTTCAATGCCACATCCATGAAAATTGGCTGGGGAACTGGGCCATATTTTACTTAACATGATCTGTGAAAGACAAGGGCAATTCAGTTTTTACTCAAGAAAACTCCCACTTAAGGAGCCATGGGATAGTTACAGTACTATTAGCTACAAGACTGAAGCTTTTGTCAACAGAAAGGCATATGATTACAACAGCATACCTTCTGGCATGCATATCTTTACAGTTAAGTCACATCCATTCAAACAGGTCTTTTGCGGCCCAAGCACAAGAGATGCTTGGCAACACTATTAAAGGACATTTACTCAAGCACACATTGCCAGAGGCCATTTACTACAGCCCTAAAACCAGTTTTCAGTACCTGCTGGGATCTCAGGATGGCAGCATCAATCTCATCCACCTTCTGAGAGATAGTGTCACTCACTAATCTGTATCGTTCATTGTCTTCTGATATCATCTTGTCAAGCCCCTCTCTGGCCCTCCATGGCACCAGTTCCAGGAAGGCACTGCCGACTTCATTCAAAGTGTCCAGTAAGGCTTTGTTGTCTTTTACTTCTTTTTTCAACTCCTGAAAAAGGTTATTTAAAGTAAATGTGCCAGTATTTGAGCTGAACACACACACACAGATTGCATACATTTTGTATTCTCTCAACTACTGAGTAGAGAATTGAAATGTTTTCCAGGCACACCGAAGGGATAAATGAACACAATTATTTGCAGCACAGCTGCACTACCTTTTTGATAAATATCAGCTGTTTGACAGAAAGTGGGCAAGTCTAAGTTTGCTACAAAATATATACCAAAAACATTTCTCCAGTCAATATGATAAGTTTGAGGTTCTCAGAAATTTTGAGTTTTGAGTACCTCATGAACTGAACAAACAAACAAACAAACAAAAAAACTAGCACACAGTGGTTGCAGGAACTAAATCACCAGCAAGGCGTGAAATGAAGCAAAATATCTGGATTCAAATGATTCCTGAAATGAGCAATAACCGGATAATATTCCTGTCAAATTATCACATGATCTTTCAAAGCTTTTTTAGTAGAAGCAGCCCCACTGCTGATTCATTTTTCTGTATCTATATCTACATCTACAAACAAATAATTCAATATTTAGATATTTATTAACATCTTTATGATTTTATATTTTAACATATATGCATTATTAATATATCAAATGTTAATATGCATGAATATAGCGTATATAATTTGAAGGAAATGTGGGAAGAATAAGAAAAAATACAAAAAACACTGCCGTCTCTGTTCAGTTTGCATTTTTTTTTTCTTTAAATAAGTAGTTTTTGGTAAACAAGATTAGCAATGCATTTTAAATGCTGCCTTTTTTATACTTTACAGGATATTATCCATATCATAACTAAAGAACCAAAATAACTTTGTTTGACAACTTCAGAGTTTTCCCAGGGTAAGGTAGCTGCTAGAACAAAAAAAGAAATGTTGTGCTTCTGAGCTAAAAATAAACCTCAGCCCAATTTTCTAAGTGATTATAACAGATGACTCTGGAAAGGTGAGCATGACTCTTAACTACTGCTACATGTAGTCAGGTGATCTAATACCAAAGTATCTATTTACAAAACAATTTTCTGCCAAACAGAAAGTTAACAAAAAAAAACTACACAGAAAAAACTACACAGCAACAAATAATGCACAGATTCTAAAACCTACTTTTTGTCTTTCTTGTGCTTGGCTTAATTCTTCTCCCTTCGGTATCTCAGTTTCATATGACAGTAATTCCATTTCCACTTTGTCAAGCCATGTGCAGAGCTCCTCATGGGTCGAGTGCAGCTGACCTGCAAGCTGTAGTGCCTGTTCTAAGGTCTTGGACACGTCAGAACTCAATTTTGTAATGTCTTTGTATCTCACTTTGATGCCTTCCAGTTTATCTTGAATTATTATAACTTCATCACCTAAAATACCAGAAGAATGTTATTTCCTATAAACACAATTCCTTAAAAACAAAACCAAAAAATTGTTAAACATCAGCCCTTACCTAACACAGCAATCTCAGTATTTAATTTACAAAACAATCCAAACAGGAAGATGGGGCAAATCCTCACCTCCTGTAAATTATTCTACCTTCACTATGTCTACAAAGCTATCAAGTTTACCTCAATTTAGGATCTGATCTTCTGTCTTTTTTTACTGTTTTACCAAACTATCAGAAAGTGACATTTAAGACAAGAGTTCTTTAAAAAAATCCATCTTTATATTCTCAATAGTTCTTAAAAGATTATAAAAAATAACAGAAATTACTGAAAATACAAAAAAAAAAGAAATAATACTAAGTACATTTTCTAGTACAGTAATATTCTTTGAACAGAACACTCTTGTTGCTATCCATTGAAAACAAAAGGATAAAATAAAAGCAATCTCTTGAAATTTATATTTAGATTTCATTATAGATTATGCATAACGTTTAAATTTGGAACAGAAAAGGGTTCCCCCCTTTCAACCATATGTGTGTCTTAAGGAGTTCAAGAACTTTAGAAGTGCTGGAAAATCTGGACAGACGATGATTTACAGAACAGACATTGCATTCAATTTTCCCACAACATGAGCTCCAATGGACAACGTTTTCCTCTTGCAGTAAAAGGTAGACTAATATCTCGTTCATCTGTGAATGTCTCCAGGGAACTGACTACGTCCACAGCCAAACAGCCCTCCACTCTGAGTAATGTCCATAACTTGCTATTAGGAATGGAATGCAAGTTCACTAAAACAATTTTCCACTAAAAATAATAAGAAAATGAGGACAAATTCTCTACTAGCATAAATTAACTTCTGCTCACTTATATTAACAGTACACTTGGCCCTGAAACATAACCACCCTAATCTCATACATTTATTAAAATAGATAACTACAAGTGCTTTAACCAGCAAGCATGGACTAATATTTACATACTCCACTTAAAACTTCTCACAGCACTTACCATTACAAGAAAAATAATAAGCCTGGTGAACTGTAATTCTCTAAAAGCTCTCACCTGCTGTTTGTTTGAGAAGCTCTAAGCCATTCTGTATAGCCAAATCAACATTTTGTTTTCTGAGAAGAATCTCCTCCTGAAGCTCCTAAGAGAAAATGCCATTTGTGTAAGCACAGGCATAATAAACAATACTATTTTCATTTGGAGTAAGAATAGTTCCGTTCAAAACAAAATACATTAACGAAAAATAAATGAAACATGGATTATAAATCATATAAAAATAAATAATAAATGAATGGAAATCAAAATACCAGTAGTTCAGAGTGCTGTTTCTCAAGCAATTCTGTGTTCCAATCTTGGACTGACAACTTGCTCAGTTTATCATGGACTTCATTCAGCCAGTTCATCAACTCAACTTCTTCTTCTCCAAAAATCTGAGCATTGCAGTACGCTTGCTGTAGAAGTTCAGACCTGCTGTTGCTCTTCTCTTGAATCTCAATGTATCGGGCCTGAGAAGTATCTAGCTTTTCCTGCACCATATCTTTATCTTCCCTGGAGCTCATAGTCTTTAGAGACTGACCAATGCTAATGGCCTGAAGCAAACTCTTATTGTGAGCTAGGACATCATCTTCTAGGGCCTAAATATTTTTTTAAATAATGAAGAACAATGGAAAAGAAAATCAGAGAAACACAAAAGAAACGCAAGTGGAACTAAATAAAAACTGAACTAAAAAGAACATATTGCCAACATAAACGAATAAAACTCATATTAAAGAAAAAAAAATCAGTATGATAAAATACAGGTACATCACAATGGTTTTCCCAATTTTGCTGTACTTCACAGATTAGTTTAAAAAGAATGGCACGAGCAAATGTGTTGTCCATATCTTACTTTATGCTGAGAAATCTGCTGTTGTAGTTTGGAAGCCTGGGTTCCAATGGGCTCAGCATTTGCAAGCCTCTTCTCTGTGGCCGACAGCCACTCCACCAGTGGCTCCAGAGCTTCATGAAACTGCTGCGCTACCACTGAGATGCTTTCCAACTGACGGTTCCTATAAGCAACCCAAGAGAAAGATCCTATTGTAGGGTTACCTGCTTTAGCAGGGGTGTTGGACTGCATGACCTCTCGAGGTCCCTTCCAACTCCTGCAATTCTGTGACTACACCTAAAGTTAGGCAAAGACTTTTCTGAACCAGAACATAAGATCATGATTCCTCAGCACTGTATGTTATCTTCTAAGGTTTGTTCAATGATGTGAACAAAAATATGCAGCTTTACTTCACTCTTCTTTAAAACTAATGAGACAATGGTAATAAAGCACTAAGACTTGACCTCCAAAATTATAAAGAAGTATCTAAAACACTTCTGTTTCACATTGCATTTCAGAGAAAGTTCTTGATTACAGGAAGTCCTCTCAACAGTCACCGCTGGGCACATTTTCCTAAAGCAAGATTTTGAGAGAGAGTTTTTTTTTTTTTTTTTTACAAGAAAAACATGACTACTGTCTTTGAGCAGGGAATCTTATAACAGGTAAATGCTATGCTTATACATGCCTCCCTACGCTTACAAACAAGGGAGACCATACAGATCTGACACCGTTAGCTATATACTGCTCACAGAAATACTCTACTTAGTGTTCAGAATCATGGTCAGACCTTCAGATCTTGTTTCTAGAGTCTGGCAAAGGAAAATGGAGACAAGTCTGCAACTAATAGATAGCCTGGGAAAAGCTTCAATTTGATTTTTAATTAACTATCACCAAATTGGGAAAAGAATATTAGATTAAACATGACATTAACATTTACTCCACCAATGACTCAGATTCCTCCAATACACTCAACAAAAAAAAAAAAAAAAAAAAAAAAAAGGAGGTCCATTAGTGCTTTACCAATTGAATAATTGCATCATTGGTATGAAATAACAACAGAGATTCAGAGTCAAGGAACTATAGAGAGACTAGAAGAAGGAGCAGAAGACAACACAGCTGAATTTCATGTTACTCTAATTGCTCAAATCCCAATCCATCCATTTGCTCTTCACTGTAAAGTTTTACTGGTCACTCAAAATAATTTTCCTAAACTTTCCACATTTTCCTCGTTCTCAATTACAGATCTGTTTTCAGGTCACTTCTGCATACTCTTCTCCCTACTCTAAGGGTGTCCTTTTTAACATCCTCACCCACAGAATACTCACATTCAGCAAAGTCCTTTGAACACTGATGCCTTCAGACACTTTACCTAACTTGCCAAATATTTTATACACAGAAAACTCATATAGTATCTAAGTGTGTGTATACATAATTGTGTCTTTTTAAATTGGAACCTGAACTGGACTGCAATCTGTAATAGAGTTTTCTGCACTGCTAGAATACATGTACAGTGGTCCTTTTTTCTTAAGAACTAATGCAGCTTAGCAACTTCACTAAGTACATCAGCAACTGGGAGCACAAGGGCTACTAAGGCGTAGAAACTAATTATATGGATAACACCAGACAGCAAAAGGAGTGCCACCTCTTTGTAGCAGCATGTCAGGATTCTGAAGGTCCAATGAAACATTGTTATTATTTGTTAAGTCTCAAATCTGCCCTTGATTCTACGCAAACAGAATATATAGTTTTTAAATCAAGAAACTAACGAACTAACAGGAACAAAATTTTCAGAATATATATATGCAGATAATTCTAGCAGATTGTTACATCCTAGGCAATAATTCTGTTGGAAGCTTCTGCTCCATTCAAGTCACTACTCTTCACTTTTTCTTCAGAGGACCTATTACACCAACATCAAGACACAGTAATGTAATGTATTAATACAAGAATGATATTACTTAAAATATTTTACATTAGGGAGTTCCACGTGCTGCTTTTGACCATCCATCACATGCTACATCTGTATTTTTCAAAGCTGTGAAAGAATTAGAAATACCTTGTTTCAGCTTTAGTGAGCAATGCATCCCATTGGCTATCCAGAAAACTCAGCTGCTTCAAGATTTTCACTTTATCAGCAGGTTCTGCTGACTCTGCAATTTTCTCCCCTTCACACTTGATTAACTCAACAGTAGGCTTGCGGTCATCCAACAGTCGCTGGAGAAGCTACAGAGAAAGCAATCAGATATCAAGTTATAAAGGAACACTGAAATACTACGGGTGTAAAAACAGAAGGAGCTAGACCTCCTGAAAAAAGCCTTAAAGCAAAAAAAAAAAAAAAAAAAAAGAAAAAATACAATCAGCAATGCTTATATTGTGATGTTGTAAGTAATGCTAATCAATTATAGACACCCTCCTTCTCCCTGGTCCCAAATACATGCTCATTTTAGTTTCTCAACCATTCTGATACAGCAGAATAGTCTCCTCTGCAGAGATCCCTAATGACATACTGTTTTGGTCGCAGCTGTATATTAAATATCTGGCTAGCAGTGGGCCACATCGTCCAACTGCACTGACCATATGTTTCATGAACTCCATTGTGATGTTCTTCCGTGATACTTTTGAAAATTCACAGAAGAAAGTAACATTGATTGCATTTTTATATTCGCCCAAGCCATCTCCAACAGCACTCCAACTAATTACCAGCACTGATCAGAATCACCACACATTACCCATGTATTTACGTCCACAGTCTGCAAACTACCTTGGAATTATTGCAGTGAAAGAACTTACTATGTTTTACTTTCTACTTTGCAAATCACCAAATATTGGATTTCATGCCTTCTCCTTTTCCAATGGATTTTAATGTTTATTCCCAAGAATAAAACTCAAGACTGCAGTGTCACACTCTGTCTTGTGCTCCCAGAATGTGGGCACTTTCCCCAACCCCAGACAGACTCTGGAGTACCGAATGGGTGGCTGTCGAGTATACCTTAGTTCACATAGAGACACAAGGACTTACTCTCATTTCTCCAGTGAAAAGAGACTGAACATACTTTACTTACTTTCTGCTCTTGTATTTGGGCCTTCACAACTTTGAATTCAGCTGATGGCGGCTTTTGGTTAGCCACAAGTTCTTTTGTATCAATGAGCCAACTAAGCAGAGATTCAAGGGCATCCTGAAATCTCCCACAGTGAAGGAGGGCTTCCTGCAATTGCGCTGCGCGCTGGGCAACCTGAAAGAAAGTAGAGCATCTGACTGCACTCTTTTTTTTCTTATTTCTGTGAAATAAGTAGCTAAAATTTGCTCAACACCTGGCAATGTCATTACCACATACTCTCACTTCCATAGGTTTTTGTAACAGAACTACAGCACAATTTACCATTAATCTCTACATTCATCCACCAAACAGAGGTTGACACCCAGTAAAGAGACTGCTCCAGCAGTCTATTACTAGAGACACTCCTGTTTCACTTAGTTACAGTATTATGAATTACACTGACAGGATGTTTGTATTTCTTATGCTCTTCATTTTCCTTACAAAAAGACTGAGCCAGGAATACTAAGAAGCAATTAAGGGGCAATAACGCCTTCAAAGGAAAGAAGACATATGAAAGGAGAGGACAAATATGTGAATCACAAGTCTCTGTGGCTCTGCTGCATCACTCCTTCGGGAACACAGAGAGCAGACAGAAACTAAATGCTATTTTGACTTCCCATCACTGTCATTTTCAGCAGCAGCAAGTTCGAGAAGGCTTCAGAGCATGGAGAAAAAATCTACAGCAGAGTTTTCCAAAGCAGCAGTACCTTCCAAACTTTTAGGCAACACTTAAGGTACTTACGATAAAGGAAATGTGCCACTAAGATGGGTTGAATCCCTGTGTTCTGCACTGAGCATGTATAGCCAGTGTACACAAACACAACAGAGTAAGAAACATGAAAAAACACAGATGAGGGACTACTCCAAAGCAGCTGACTACAAATGACATCGCTAACTTTCCCGTGTGTGTGTCACAACTCCTGCCTCTTTCACTGTTATCAAACTTCTCTGTTCTGCTGAAGCAGAAAGGAACGCACAGCCCTGAAGGAGTCCTTCCTCAGTGAAAAGACATGACAGACCTACAGAAGGTTTGACAAAACCTTATAACAACAGCTAATATCTCTGGCAACTAGCGATATAAATCTCATCCTTAGAATTACTACTGAAGTTATTGTGTAAAGTAACATAACTGAATATCTAATTTCCTGTGTTTTGAAAGATGTAAGTAAATAAGTAAGCAAAACATAGGACGTGACAAAAGCAGAAGAGTATACAAAATAATAACCTTCTTATTAAGAGTTTTCCACCGGGTATTAACATCTTCAAGGTCATGTTCAAGGCTTTCTGTGTTGGTACTTATAGCAGCACTTTGAATAAGGCCTTGACCCAACCAGTTCACCTCCTGTTGTTTAACCTGGAGCGGCTCAATTTCTTCTTTCTGGAATACCTGCAGTTGGAAAACCAAGGCACACATGAAACATAAAATTCATCTAGTACATCATGCTGTGCATATATACACACATATATATGCTGTATTTGCTGATAAGTATCCAAAAGAAAGGAAACCATTCCTCACCATAATCTTCCTTAAGAAAATAAAAAGACTTAATCTAAACAGAATAAATGTAGTACACCACTGAGATAGGATGATGTACATTTCCATGAGTAGCTCTAGACAGGAAGGAAGGAGAGAAAGAAGGAGACAGGGAAAGATGGAGAGAGGAAAATCTTCACATCACGGAAAAAAACTGAAGACCAGAGGAATGCATTTATCTGTTCAATTATCTGTCTATAAACTCTACTAAAACAAATGGCACAGAAGGACTGTAAGTTGTCCTTACATAAACAAGCAAACACCAAGACAGACAACTGGGCATTTTTTGCCAAATTAGGACAAAAGTAAAACTTTCAAGTTAAAGAAGCAGTGAAGAAAGAATGATTTTAAGGGAGGTTTTATGAGAATATAAACGTAATAAAATGCGGAAGCAGTAGAACTGCTGCTGAAACAGCATCACTGAGGTCACCCATGAGAATGGCTTTTAATCCAGAAACATTCTTGCAGATCAGCAGGGCTTTGACAGTACCCAAACAACGGTTTGAACAGTTTTGTTTGCTTTATTTTACTTTTTCAGGTACTTAAGGCTTTTCAGAGACAGATTATTACCATTAGCAATAGCAATGTAAATCACCATTTGTATTCAACTGAATGAGGCTGAAATGACACCAGCGTCAGTGAGATCAGAAAATGGCCCAAAGCCCCTGAATTAATTACACAGGCCAGTGAAAAATAACCAATGAATAAACAATGCTAAAGAATGCTCAACTTTTGACCCTAAATCCTTCTTTTTCTATAGCAGCATTCAGTAACAGTTTTGGTGTACATTTAGCGCATTCAAAGCAACCTTTCTCAGCATCCTGAAAAGAAGGAATCACTTTAAACATACCAATGACTCCTCTTTTGCAGGGAACACAGTATGGCAAGTGATTTCTTTGAAAGCAGCAGCCCTCAGGTGGCTGAGCACACTTCCATGAGCTTGACAAGTCAATCTAGAAGCTAGGGCTAATACACCAAGCACGAGGGGTAAAATCAATTAAGCATCCACAAGAATTTTGTCAGTATGGACAAAAAATAAAACAATAAAAAGCACTGAAAACTCTAGGGCTGTGGTTACATGAGAACTTACAGCATGTAACCAGCCGGCTGCTCCCAGAAAAGGGAAAATGTTCCTGTTTTTCTTGTCGTTGGAGTAGAGAGAAGGCTGAATAATCTTATACACAGAATCAATAACAAATTATTTTACGCCCCATAAAGCCTCATCTTTTGAGAGCAATGTCCTGTCACAGAGGACTGATCTCCATAACCTGCCCTTTAAAAACACGAGTGATCTTTGCAAAGAGAAGCTCAAAATAAATTACAGCTATTGCTGGGGCCAAAGTTTATCCAAACAGCTTAGCAACAAAGCTTGAAGTATCTCAGATTTCAACTAGAGAGGGAAAAAAAGAAATTACAGCTCTGATAAACACCATTTCCTTATTACAAAGCTCCTACCGCACCCACCACTCTGAGAGCACTGTTAGGATCCAGTGCCTGTAAAACACTACCATGCTGTCAGATCTACTTTCAGGCACGCAAATGCAAAGGAAGGCTTTCAGAACATGCTGCGAGCCTTTAATCTACGTGCCTTGGAAACCACAACAATCTGATAGTGTTGCTTATACCTTTATGAGTAAGGCGGCTCAGCCTGAATAAATGGGCTGTAGCTGCCCTTGAATGGCATTGCCTTTAACCACAATCTGTGTAAGAACTGAACACGAACATCAGTGCACAGCGAGGCTCCCCAAATCAAGAGTAACAGACACCATCTGGACAATAAATAACCATGCACTGAACAGCTGGAAGTAATCAGCCCTGTCAGAAACTGCCCCTCGTTCATTTTCCAAACTGACCACCACACCTATTTGGGACATCTCCTGTGTGCCTCTGACCACTGCATCTGCTGAATGAATAAAACATGTCCAACAAGAGTCAAACGCAAAGAAGGCTGTTAGCAAGTTTGTTTAAGGTTACATTTCAATTAGTATACAAATGAATATATTTTTTATTACCTTATTAGACAATAGGCCATTGCAGACTGTGTCTAAGGTTTCTTGCATGCCTGTAGTCCAGACATTGCCTTCACTTCTCCCTGGGATAGCTTTTGGACTGTTTATAGTGCAATCTAATTCAAGCTGCTGAACAGAAAATGTCATTTCATTTGAGCCTGTATCTGCTATACTCAGATCCTCCGGATCAGAAAAAATCTCGTATTTTTCTAAATCCATGTCACTGTTATTTGCATCAAAGTTCACACAATAACCATCTAATTGAGGAGAAGCATCATCCACATCACCCCCCTCCACTGTTGTGACTTGCGTTTTAATCTTTTCACGTATGTCACAGCCATTTTCAACTCCATTTCTACTCAGGGAAATGTTTCCTCCATCACCTTGAAGAGGACTGCCACGTGACAGAGTTTCCTCTCTGAAACTTTCTGAGTACTTTCCACCCATCTCTTCCTGGTCACTCTCACATTTCTGTGAATTGTTTTGTTTGACTTTTCCAGAGGGCAAAATGTCACATGAAGTCAGCCCGCAGCCCTCTCTGACAAAACCACTGCTGCTTGCAAGCAGTGGGGTTTGCTGCTCTCTGCAAAGAGCTGGGAAGAATGGGCTGAGCTGACCTGCTGCCTGGATGTCTTCTGCAGAAGATAAAGTCTGTGCCAGCATTCGCTCCCCTGCTAAGAGCGTGTCTTGTTTTTCTTCTCTTTCCGCTGGAGGGCTGCACAAACCAGAATCATCTTCTTCTGAGGTCAGAGAATTGGTACCCCACTTGCGTTTGTCTGATCTAGCTGTATCTGACAGGTCACCAGCTTCACTGAACGAGCATTCGCTTTTATTTGTGTAATCTGAAAAGTTGGGCGGGACAAACATTCTCCACGATCTCCTGTGCTCCTTTTTCTCTGTCTGAGACTTCGTTTTGGGCAATCCCCCTGTACGAATGACATCGCCGTTCAACTTGAGGGCGTCAAAGATCATTTTCTCATCTAACTTCTTGGCCTCACGACTTCGGAGCTCAAAAGCACTGGAGGACGTCAGGGCACCATTGGAGCACAGAGTGCTGATATCCAGTGTTCGGTGACTGTAGGGTAAGGTCCTGTCCGTGAAGTGCCTGGAAGAGAGGCTGCCCTTGGATCCTGAATCGATCTGCTCATTGAGCCGCACAGTGTCATAGATGGACCTCTGGGGAACGTAACAGTCCTCGATGTTCAGGTCCTCGTCCTCTTCTCCTTTGCCCACACACGGAGGATTCTGACGTAAACAGTCTGGCCTGCTAAGTGGCTTCCCCATTTTGCAAGGGTTCACACAAGATGCTACTATCCCTCTACATTCAGAGATGGGCGAAACATGTAGAAAACACTATGAGTCTAAAAAACCACAGTAAACTTGCCCTTATTACGGGATGCATAGATAAGAAAACATACATCAAAACTTATGAGGTGGTTAAGGTCATCATCAGTGCACCGGTTTAAATGCAGTTTTACCTGGATGAGAGCTACTGGTCGTTTTTTGTTTGCTTTTTTTTTTTTTTTCTTTTTCCCTTGAAAATATAAAGTGCTCAAGTAAGAAAGGAACAGAGACCTTCCAACATCACGGGAAAACCGAGTATAGCAAAAACCAGCAGCGGCTCAAATGTTTAAAACCCCCCATGGAACGCTGCACTCATTTCTTCGGGTCAAAACGCGCATCTTAAATCTGCAGATTAAGCCTTCCAATCGAGCGAGCATTACCGAAGGCAGCACATTATCTCTTGGAGGTGACTGATTAGCTGTAATCCATTTAGCCGGGTGGAAGAATTCCATCTCCTTTATAAATAAAGCATCGTACGGGAGCCGGGGAAGGCAGACCCCCACGGTGGCTGCGCACGGCTCAGACCAAGGCACTGCGAAAATCTTGGGGTTAGAAGTTCAATCCAAACCAGCGCGAAGAATAAAACAGCCCTTCGCTCCTTTGGCAGTAGCTATAAATAACCTCGACCCGAGAGGCGGCTTAACTCCGTCCTCGTCCCGAGCTCTTCCCAAGTTCCATAGGTAAACACAGTTTCCTCAGAGCCCAGCCGGCGCAGCCAGGACTTCCCCCGCGCCAGAATCCATGCGCTCGGGCTCCGTCCCGGAGAGCCGCTCTCCGTGTAAGGCAGCTGCGGAGCACAGCGGCGGCGTCTCCCGCGAAGGCGCGGCGGCTTCAGCTCGCCGCTGGGCCGGTCCCGGCTGAGGGCGGCAGCGCTCCCCGCTCCTCCCCGGCCGAACGACGAGGCGAGGAAAAGGCGATCCGGCCGCGCACGCCGGCGGCCAGCATCCGGCCAAGTCGATAAGCTCGCTCGGCTTCCCGCGAGCCGACGGGCGTCCTCCCAGCGCCGAGCTGGAAGGAACGCCCTTTCTCATTCTTCAGGCAACATCTGCTACCGCCACCCACCCCGCGCCGCTCGGCCGCGGCGGGAGGAGGTGCCCGGCCCGGCTGCTCGCTGCGCCCCCCGGGCGGCCCCGGAGCTGCGGCCGCGAGTGGACGAGCAGGGCTGGGCAGGGCTCGGCCGAGCAGGGGAAGCAACGCCGCTCGGACCGCCTCGTTTTTCCGCTTTGGGGTGGCGAAGTTTTCTGCTTAAGGCTTTCAGGAGAATGTGCAGCACCTTGCTGGCGGGTTTACCGGGGATCTCGCTCGTTTCTAACAGCGTTCTGGCAGAACGTGCGCTGCTTTTAACCGCAGTCCATAGTGTGGAGTTGTGGAGTGTGATTTGCGTTTCCGTGTGAAAGTTACATCGAACGTTTCCATCTTTAAAGATTCCCCGGTCTTTGCTTTTGGATGGTTTCGGCTGGATACGGCCGTTTCCGAGGATGGACAAGGGGGAATGGTCTTAAACTGAGACGGGAGGTTTAGGTTAGATGTTAGGAGGAAGTTTTTCACACAGAGGGTGCTGGTGCACTGGAACAGGTTGCCCAGAGGCAATCAAGGCAAGGCTGGATGTGGCTCTGGGCAGCCTGCTCTAGTGGCTGGCAACCCTGCACATAGCAGGGGGGTTGAAACTAGATGATCATTGTGGTCCTTTTCAACCGAGGCCATTCTATGATATTTGGGTACTGTAGTTCATGTGAAAGGCAGCAAGGCCCCATGATGCAGCCCCAGCTCACTGCACAGGGCCTGACACAGTGCCAAGCATCCATGCTGCCCTTCTCCCACAGCCTTTGCTGGCAGGGAAAGGAAGAGCGGTGAAAAAATGTTCCAGAATTGGAAAATGTTTTTTTTTTTTTTTTTTTTTTTTTTTTTACACAAAAGTACTGCAGACGGACAAAGGGTTGGGTTTGAGGCATTTACATCTTTTAAATACAGTTTCAGCACTCAGTGGGCAGCCATAGTTGATAACTGTGCCATTAGCTATAACTATGGCTTGGGAGACCCGTGAGTAATTTGCTGATGGTTCACTAGAAGCAGCCTGTTCAGCAGCATAAATCAACCCGTAATGAGCAGAGACCTCCACTGCCTGTGCTAGAGGAGCTGTCAGCATAAGGACAATGCAGCCCCCAGTGTAAGGACAGCATATGGCACTCCATGTTACAACTTACCCAGGGCATTAACTACAATCAGCTGAAGCTTTCCCAGTTAGGCAGACAGTTTAGACACTTCATGCAAGAAATACATAAAGCACCACACTTTTTGTTTGCTGATTACTTTGATATAGTCAGCTAAAAATCAAGATATTTAAGTCACGTGAGACAAATTCCCTCTTCTCACATATTCTGCCTCCCCCATTGAGCAGCCAAAACATTGTAAATTATGTCAAACAGAAACTCAGCTCTGGGTTCTCGAGCTAAAAAGATATTCTGTAATGGTAAATGGTGGGTACAGCGTTTTTGAGGTCCTGTCATCTGTGCTTATTCCCACCCAAAACAGTCACAAACAGATCCTTGAATGGAGATGGTGCACTGTCACGTCAGTATATAACTGCAGTAGGTCCATACCTTTTGCACTACAAAATGATTTTATTCATATTTCAAAAGTTATTTTGCCATTTTTAAACACACTCTCTGGAGGCTTTCACATGCATCAGTCACTTTCAGAAGCAATAGTTCACAAAATCTCTTTAAGTATGCTTTTTAACTTAGACCCTATAAGTAGTAAAACCTATGGAAAGTTAGTACCTATTAGAGTGTTTGGAAATCAGTGCATGGGAATGCAATACTTTCCCCTTCTTATTTGAGCATATAGAGATATCTCTGATTATTTTTTCAACGTTATCTCCCTCGAAGTGAAAACTGGAGGACAGACACTCTACATAACAAACATAAACCAATTAAACTCTTAGTTCAAGCTCATTGGCAAGAATACTCAGGATAGCTAAAGAAACCTATAGAGTCTAGTTAGAAGGCAAAAACCTTTCCAGCCTCTTTTATTTTGAAAATAAATACAGAAATCAAATGAACTATATACTGATGAACTCTCTAACAGTTCTGTATAGCTTTTAATAAGAAGAATTTCAACAGTATTAAAAAGAATTGTGCCAAGGTTACAAGAAGTAAAAGCAATTCAGTTTATGGGGTGTTTCTCTTTCCCAGAGAACCTAGCTGCAAATATTGCTCCATCTGCATATATCCTGGCACTGTTTGGGTACACAAAACACAGTGTTCTCTTGTAGAATTCTTTTGTATTTCACTTTTCAAGAAAGGAGGCAGATTCATTGCAAGTGAACAGACCTCATTTACTGAAATTTCCTTCTGTACCAATATATGCATTCCATAAAGACTTCGGGGAAGAGAATGTCTGACAAAGCTGAATTAATTTGTAATTAATTTTGCGTGTTTTACATTAATTGAGACAAATTTTTCATGTGATTATACTCTTCCTGGCATACTTTGTGAAGTAACAGTCAAATGAAGCCTACTTGCAAATGGAGATTTTCCTTGACAGAAAGCAAGTTTTATATCTGCATTGTAAATAAATGCAGTCTGTCACTGGCAGAAAGCGCTTTCAATTTAATACTTTATCCTGACTGGAATAAGTGGATTACAAAGAAGTAATATAAATAAAACAGGTATGTATGTGTGCATATAACTATATATACGTACATAAAATACAACTCAAAGTCTGTTGTGTTTTGTTTTGTTTTTTAAATAACTGTGCATTTTAATGTCATGCCAAGAAGATTCACAAAGCTCTACTCTTACACATCAAAACTGGTCCAACCACAAAAACCACCTCTGGCCTATAACACAAGATTCTTCCCCAAAGAGAGTAAAGATATCAAGTGAATAAATCTATCTGCAAAGAACATTTTGCTTTACTCTTGAGGAATAGAAGTTGATTGCACTTGACCACAGAAGCCGGAGACATAAGGGGCTGGACTGTGGTTTTGTGGCCACAGCCACATTTTCAGGTTTTGTGTGTTGGTGTGCGTGCACCAACCTGTGAGCAGAGCACCATGAGTGGAGCAGGACTGCTGAGAGCCTGTCTCCCCACAGCATGCTGCCTCAGGTAAAACTGCTCTCTGGAAGGAGCAAGAGTGTGAAGAGGTACAGCTACTGTAACCTTGCCATCATATACACAAGCAGCACTCACACAGAGTATTAGAAGAGCAACTGTGGACCCTACCCTTCTTCCTTACTGCCTTCACCTAACAAATTTTCTTCCTCTGTTCTCCCTGCTTACCTATTTTCATTCTTCCAGTGCTTCCCACTCTGCTTTTTATTACCACACTTGTTCACTTCTTTGAACACCCCCTTCACCTTTTCATCATGTTTCACCTCCTGGTTAACAGCACTGTGTTTTCAATCATAAGCGATTCCATGACCTCAAAGAGTTGCTTAACGCAAAGCACATTTCTGAGTTTATAAATACCTAAAATAAATGCAATCACAGAGCATACTTCTGCATATAAATACACTGAAGGTTTTTTTTTTATCTTTTTTTACCTACAAGCTCTTTGGTTATGGAGACACCATCTTCTTGCACAGAGCAGCCAAGGATCTCATTCCTCATGTTTGCAATTGCTGGACATCTTGTACAATGACCTTGTAAAGGACAGCACGGGGACCACGCATAGAAAACGGCCCCAGCTATGTTATTTCCCAATTTCTAAGGTGCTCTACTTTTCACAAAGATGAGCCATTTATTTCCCTTCCGTATAGAGGAAGACTTGTTGTGACAGATTGACATACAATTTTAATCCTAACAATCTAATGGAATCTCTTTGTACGGTAACCATTTGTTCCAGATTTTTGTCTCTATTTATACACTCTAAAAGCTCACTGTCATTGATAGTAACTTTCAGCTGAAACGATGCTTAAGTTTCAGTGTTCACTTTCCCTCTCTGACATGGGTTAGTCTAAACAAGCAAAAAGCACCCTCTGTTGGGCCAAGCATGTCATTACTTTTTTTACACGGTTGTCTTTCTGATCGTGTGGTTCATTAAGTCATGTTACGGAAGCTTGTTTTATGATGAGCTGCAAACTAATTTCCAAGCCATAAAAACGTTTGAATTGCTATTAGACTGAAATGAATCCAAAGCAGCACATGATACGGAGTGCTACTGTACAGCCATTAGATTTACTATCTTTTTCAAATGCTGCTTACACCTGTGTAATTTACAAATCTTTCCAGAGAGCACTGGAAATTCATTTCAGCACCAAAGCATAATAACAATTTACACCCAGTATAGCTGCAAGGTACCTTGTTTAAAATAGATAAAAGGTATATGAGTACAACAGAGTGATGTGAAACAAGACTTCTCCAGGGTCTGCGTTCCAGTCGTTTTCAAGCTGATACTAAATAAAGTTGTGTTGTGGTAAAATGAGTGATAGCAGTAAGAAAGAAACCTTCCTACCTTGAATGTGTTCAGCTGCTGATTAATAGTGTCTGTCTCCATTCCAACAGGACCTTGTGATTCTTCATGTTCTTCAGCTCTCCCAAGCAGACTGGAAAATTCTTTTAACTTACTGTGAAACTCCTCAACGCGGTTAATTGTACTTTCCACTTGCTCTTCCCTGGCTTTTGCTCTGTCCAGTAGTTTGTTGCACTGCTTATTTAATGCTTCCAAGTCCTGTTTTATACCAACAAGATCAGGAGAAGCTTCAGCTTCTGTGGCTAGCATCATTTTACAGTTTTTATTAGCATTTTCATTATTCATTATAAGATCTTCCAACTTTTTCAGGAAATGTTGTATATCCTCTCTCTGTGATTGCAGTACAACAAGATCTCTCCCCACTGGAGCCATGCCATCGAGTTCATCGTCAAACTCTGCAAACTGAGAGAACATCTCTCTGATGCTGTTTTGGAAATGACCAATCCCTTGAAGTTTTGTTTCCAAGAACGAGCACCTATCTTCAACCTGCTGGTTCACTGCAGTGTATTCTTTCTCCAAAGATTCAGCTTGAAGCAAAAGGTCAGAAACACCTGCTGAATCAGAAGCTTCTACTACCAGTTCTTGGGCAAGCTTTTTTACTAAATCAACTTGAGGCCTTAAAGTCTGTAAAGTCTTCTGCTGGGCCTGCATCATTGTCAGGTGTTTGTTACTGAAAGACTGAGGTCCAAGTGAATCGTGAGCTTCCAGATGCTCCTTGGCACTTTGAAGCTGCTTTTCTGTTTCCTTGGATGATTCCTGAAACTCTTTTAGCCTTTGTCCCATATTTTCCAAGCACTCTCTCTTCTTACGCAATTGTTCTGTGACCATACTCACTTTCTCATTCAGCACCTTAGTTTCTTCTTCAACAATTTCTTTATCTGTTTGACTTGCATTGAGCAAACTTTCAGCACTATTATTTAGTAGTTCCACTATCCCATGGTGTTTATCCAAGTCCGTCTGCCAGGCTCTCACCTGAACAACCGAATTTTCTATTTCAACAGGGTTTATGCTGACTTTTAATTCAGACAGGTTGCTTTGGCATTTCTCTATCCATGGCTGCAAATTTTCTACATGCTGCTTGTATTTGAGTGCTTTCTCTAGACAATCTGTTAATTTACCTTGCCTTTCTTTTACCTTCTTATCCATTTCATCCCAATTACTCCCGAGCGTGGCAATTTGAGCCTGTAAAGCTGCTTTATCAGCTCCTTGAGTTTTCTGTAAGATACTTTCTCCTTCTGCAACAATTTTTTCATATGTACTACTCTCACTGGTCAGAGTCTTCATAAAATCATTCTGTTCTTCAATTAGGGACTGCAAGGTCTCAAGTTTGGCTGATATAGGACGAGCCTTGTTCAGCTCTTCTTTCTTTCTGTCTAGCCAGGCCTGAAAGTCCTTTGACATTTGCTGGAACTGATGAGAAGTGGCATACGCTGACTGAAGCTGCTGAACATGATTATCTACAGAGAAGACAGCAGAGAGGCTTATTATCAGAAATTGCTAGTGTTCAATGATGAAATAATAAGAAATATTATGAACGATCATTAGTGGATGGAAGGCAGGATCTTTGTGTGTAGTATTTAACTTGAAGACAAGTTTCTTGCAAGGGATAGTCTTGTGTCTGTACTACAGCATAGCAACAAAGGCCTTTGGACATGAATCAGTTCAGGTAAGCTTACCTAGTTTGTGTCTACACAAGTCCTATTCAGGCCAATTTTGGGGGTAAAAAGCACATAGTCATGTTTTATGATATTCGGAAGTGTAAGCAGAGAGGATATCAAGCTATATTGCCTAGCAGTGCCTAACTCATGGCCTGCTATTTGTTTTTAGGGAGATCCTTTGAAGTTCCTTGTGACCAGAGGAAATTAAAAAGCTAAAACTGAGTCTGCTTGGTAGGAAAAAAAAAAAAAAAAAAGTATGTTACTGGCTGCACACAACTAACTCAGTTTTGCCACAGGCAGTTGTATACAGTTACCACCGCTTTTTGTCAAGCCATTCACTGGTTCTTGCCTAGAAATTACAATTTTAGCTTATTCTCTTCAGCTATGCAGTTAAGTAGTTCAGTGAACAGCATCTATTTTAGCATCCTAACTCAGTAAGGATGTACCTGAAGACAAAGATGAAAAGGGCAGCACTTTTATTATTTTAAACTCTCTCCAACACTGCTCACTAGAGATCTGAAGTACTGTGTCAACAAACTGATAAATCAGCAAAAATGAGTTGTGCATTATGACATATTGTTTTTGCCTTTTCAAAGCATGGAGACATTCTCCTAAGTTCTGATGTACTGTTGGACTGATAGACAGCTAGTCCTAGGCTCAGCTCACTCATCATCTTACTGCTGACTTTAAAGACAAATGTTAAAATGATGTTTTATTTTATGCATTAAGTATTTTTCTTTTAAAATAAATACTAACCTGATTTTTGCTCAATATCCTTAAATGATTTGAGGATGCCATCTAACTGTCTTGTAAGTTCTGCTTTCAAATACTCTTCTTCAACCAGCGTTGACAGCTCTTCACAAAGAACTTGAGCTGCATTTATATTCTTCATTTCCTGTTCTATTTCCTTCTTCATTTCTTTAGCAACCTCCAGTTGCTGTTTCACGGCGTCAGGTTGTGTACTCACAGCCAGGCTGCTGCTCAATTTGCTATCCAAGGCACTTAGCTTAACAGACAGACTTCTGAGTAGGCTTTGATACTCCGTGCTTTTCACTATGGCTTGGTCAATTCGGTCACATCGCTTACTCAGTTGGCCAGTTAGGTTGTCCCATTTTTGTGCCACGGCTGCCAGCTGCTCTTTTACAATTTCATGAGAGGGGGGATGTTCACCAGGTCTCTTCAGAATCCCTTCACCAGCCATAGTTAGCTGCTCGTATTGTGGCTTTCTGGTGTCAAACTCTTTGAGCAGAATCTGGGAATAAAGACGATTGTAAGAAGACTTTCCTTAACGAAGAAGCAAAATGCTTCTGACAAAAATTCTGTAGAATCTGTTGTAGCTAAGCTCCCTTACTGGATTAATCTCTGAATTTAAAAAGCCAGGGAAATAACTGCATCTTCTACACATAAGTTGAATGTTGTCTCCAAGCGTTTACATCAAAGAACTAAAAACTCAAAGTTAATTTGCACATCGTCTAATGGAAATTGAATCAGCAGATACAAGTAAACAATGATTTTTGTTAATATTACTGTAATTATGTAACTGTACCAAGTAAAGTAATCACTGTTTAGATTCAAGCAGTCTCCTCTTTCCTAGACAGTTTTGATATTTGTCTTAAGACAGAACTTCAAAGAAGGTGCACTGTGACATAATATTGCAATGGATCCTTACACTGCAGAGAATATTTGGATAATTCACAAAATGTCTGTGTACTGTAAGACCTTTAAAGTTTATACCACCAGTTCCTAGGGTTTTTTCTTCTGTTTTTATTTTTTTTGTCTGTTTTTGTTTTTGTCAAGTCAAAAGTGCATGCAGAAGAAGGGACAAATATCACAGTCTTAGTTTACAGAGTGTTCCAAACCCTTTCTTTTTAAGTCAATGAGATTTAACTTCTGAGGACTGTTAAGCAATACATGATACTCTTAAGCCAGCTTTCTAGATTTCCGGAAAAAATTCACAAAACACTGTTAAGTCATTTTCACATAGTATTAGAAAACATTTCATGTTTTAAACAGTTTTTTTTTTAAATCAATATGGATATACCAACTTGAATATTATTTTTTAAAAATAAGAATGCTATTTCTTACCACATTCATAGTTAACTGGCAGCAATATAAATGTTTGATATTAAAATCTATATTTCCTGCAAAAAAATCAACGTTTTCTTCTTTCTTCTGTGCTTTGCTGTGTTTCTGTAAATAAACTGCTCCACTTTCTGTTTTTCTTTCTATTTTTCACACTCATGGTTTGATACATACTCACAATACTACAGTTCACTTGTTTCTTATTTTTACTAGCTACTGGTGCAGTCAAGTGTACGAAATCTCAAACAGCAAGCTCTACAGCATAGACTGTATTTGAGGACTGGCTACAAAATATTACATACACACTCAAGTTAATAAAAATGCCAAGGAATGCTTTCATTAGGCTACAGAAAAAAATCACAGGATGGTTCAAAAAGCAAATATGTCTGAGGATCAGTAACTCCTCGAAGTCGAGTCCTGCCCATTTTTTTTCTGTAGCTGTTCTGATCTTTCTTCAATCTCCTGACAATTTTTTCTTGTAATTACTGGAGTCAAGTATGACTCAAGCTGATATTTACTGATAAACAAATGTAATAGCTCCTGTTGCCTGGGCTGTACTCTGAATGCAAAATACTACTTTGCTAATAGCAAAAATAAATAAATAAATAACCCTAACCATAGCCAAAATCTAAGAAAGTAATCAAAAAACAACAAAAAAAAAAAGTGAAAAAAATAAAATAAACAACACAAGAACCCTCACCACAAACAAACAAACAAACAAAAAAAACAAAAACACAGAAGAACCTTAAATCATTAACACGTGTTGGCTGCCCTTACTCACCTGAACCTGTTGCTTTTGTGTGTTCAGCATATTGGGATCAATCGATAGTGGTCCCAGCACGCTGACCATTAGCTCCTTTTCTACAAGCCAGTGCTTTAACTGAGCTTCTGCTGTCTGGAACTGCGTCAGGTAATTTGAAGACTCTTCCAGTTTTTGTTGTCTCTCAGATGTAACTTGATTGAGCTCTTTCCACTTGGAGTCTAGCAGTGATAAAGTTAACATATTGCACGCATGCTTTAGCAGATGGGCTGTCAGACAGCAGACTACATACAAAATATAAACAGAGCTCTCTAATAAGGCTTCTTGCTGATTAACTCCAGATGCCTTATTGCAGTGACGCAGCAAATTCATCTTCTAGCAGTCAGAACCATATACACGTGGATAAAGGTCTGCAGTTTAGCACTGCCACATGCAGCATTTTTAGAACAATGAATATGCAGTAAAATTAGATGACAATATTAGCGGATGGAATACCACCAAATTTAGCCTTTGATTCCAAATGATGTGAAAATCCAAGGTCTGTATTCTCACTTACAACTTAGATGCCTGATCTAATTCGATTATCCTTTATTTTTAGTCATATAAAGAAAAACAGACCTTTCCAAGGCTGAGCATAACCCTTAATTTAGGCTCCTGCTCTGAACCGCCTTCTGAAGGAGCACATCTCTTTCAAATAACTGTTCTGGGAGCCTGTGGAGAATAACTGCTTAATTTAGACTTCCAAACCAGATACCTATGACAGGCAGTGAGAATACTTCTTTATGTAGATATTTCAAGATCACAGTGTGAACTTAAGTTTACCTAGGCCAAACTTTGAGCTGTTCCCCTTGTAGCAAGTGGCTTCTAGAGCAGCTGTGTAGTACCATGCCCTGGAACTTCCCACTTCACTTAATGATACTGTGAGTGACTGCTGACTCAGCTTTGATGTTTTGCTAACACTGTCTTTGAACTACATGTGTGTTTTTTTCATTTTATTGTGCCACTTCACAGTCTGTGATCCCTGTCTATTCAGTATTAATTCCCTTTCAAAAGCTCACAATAATTACACACTGCATTATCTCAAAATCTATAGTACGCACGTGGCCATTTCCTTTTTTTTTTAAATGGCAAAATTTATGAAGTCAGGTTTAGAAAATGGCAAAAAGCCTACAAAACCACAAAATAACAAAAGGCACTGGATGTGTGGGAACAAAAGCAAGCAGCACATTATCAACAACTCAAAGTGTTCTTTATATGAAAATTGCAGTAACTTAATTTGTTAGTACCACACTTTGCAACTGAGTAGTAACTTAACTCTCAACTCTTAACCACACATTGTCTGAAAAAGATAAATCCCTCTAAAACATGCGGTCGAGGTATACCTTGCTCAATTTCACCTACATAAATTCAAAGATGACCAGTTTTAGTGGAGTTCCTCCAAATCTATCCTCTTGTAATGGGAGCTATTTCCACAGAAGGGATAGGAAGGGGTAAGATAATAAAAATACTAATGTTAATACTAACAAATTAATACAACATAAAAAAGGCTAATAATAAAATGACTTCCAAATCAGTCTGTGTTGTATTATAAAATTCACTCAAGTACCTATTTTATCCAACACTTGTCTCCACTTGGGTGCTTCAGGAGAGTTGGGGTTCTTCTCCAACAGTTCTGTCACTTTGTCCTTTAGTTCCTGGACTTTATTCTCACTTTGCTTTAATTCAGTTTCAAATAGCTGCAAAAATCAAGTAGTAAAAAAGGAGATTAAAGAGGAGCTGTAAGTTATTTTTTAAGTCCATGATACCGAAATACCAAGCATGAAAATAAACCATAAACGTCTCACACTTACATACTGCTTTTCTGCTATGAGTGTCAAAATCCTTTCTAATTGCACATATTGTCTGGTCACATTCTTTGGAGTAAATGACCTGATCTATATAAATTATATTAATACTAACTATTTCTGCTTAATTTGAATGAGTGACAGAATTAGAAGAATTCAAACTGATAAGAGCCACGAGGTCTCATCATACATAGTTAAAATCTGTTCTTGTACACAACGCCAACTGACTAATGCACAGTACAGTTCAAAGCAGAAATACCCCAATGAAGCACCAATACAAAGCAGCTCATTGAAAGTTCTGCTGTCATAGATCGACTGCTAGAACAGTCATTAAGAGAGCACCATAGTTTACGGGCAAACCTAGCAGTGGACTGAGATGTCCCAGCAGTTCCTGGAGAATGTGGCTTTTACAGATGGAAGTGAATGCCTGGCAAAGGTCGCTTATATGAACATGCTTAACTGACTGACTTTGCACTGTGGAGTTGCATTCTAGTTGTCCCAAAAAGATGCCATTCAAATAAACACTGAACAAGACTCTGCTTGACTTTGAACTCTAAGTAAAAGTCCAGTTGCATCAAAACGATGTCTCTTGCTGGAACAATCACTCGGTTTTCCAACTGACTATGAATGCTCCTCTGTTACCACAGTGGAAGTAAGATGGTCTTGTTAGCTTTGAACAATCCTTATTACAAATGAAGGAACAAGGGTTTTTCTACATGTAGTACGATTTTTAAAGCTGAAATGTTGCCAAGTCTGAGGATCATCGAACTTAAGGAAAATCAGAAGCTATTCAGGTTCATTTTTTGAGAGTGAACAACCAAGTGTAAAAAAATACTTTAGCTTTATCAAATTCTGTCCTTATTTATCTACATTACAGGCAAGGAAAGAATTTTCCCTTCAATAGCTACATATTACATTTCACTTTATAGATGAACATTTACATCTAGAAGTACTCTCTTTCACTGCTACAAGCATACATTTCTAATGCTTAAACTGGACAGAAGTTTACTGCTGATTTAGTAGTTTTCTCATATTAATTAAAAGTGCAGGAAGAGCTACATGACTTAACATGTATGGCATGGGTGCTGAAGAAAAATGGAACAGACCTAAGCCTCTGCAGCTGTAGTGTTCAGGTTCTGTGGAGTGTCAGGGAACCAGCAGCTGCAGAAACAGCTTTTGGACAGACAGACATACAAATCTTACGCACAATCTAGCAAACATACCAAAGTCACTTTGGACATAAAAAAAGTACACTGCATAGTCAATATACTATTACCTATTTAAATTGGACATCAGGGTTATTATTTTTTTTTACATACCAAACTCCTTCTCTTTGACCCAGTATTTCTTTTACTCCACTGACAAAATCTGCCAGATTTTCTCAAAGCCTGACTGGCATGTTTACTGGGATCATTTAAATACTCTCTGCAACATTAAGTTTTGCTGAGACATGAATGGTTCAAATAGAAGTTTCCCACTAATTGCAGTAAAGAGTGTTTTTTTAAAGACATATAAGCACCTTATGTTGCTCAACTTGGGCTTTAACAGCTTCACTGTCTGTTGGAGTAGCTTCCCAATCTGATGCTGTTTTGTCCATTTTTTGTAACCACTGCATCACTGAAGTTGATTCTTCTTGAATGTTTTGCATTTTTGAAAGCATACTTTCTAGTTCTGAAATCTTTTTCTTCAGTGAAACTCCCAAATCTTCATAACTATGATTTACATCAGACATGGCTTGCTGAACACTTGTTAGTTCTGTAAAAGGAGAGATGAACAAAGACTACGTTAGAGATTGATCGCACATACTGCAAAAAAGACTTGGACTTCAAGAAATTCTAAACAGTACTCTGATTTATATCGACTAATAATAGTCCCAGAAGGCAAAAGCTCCTGAACACTTTAGGAGTTAGTTCTAGTTCACTCAAAATGTTCTAACATATGAAGGATCTAATATACATTTTGGTTTACAAGAGCTTTTCTTTTCAAAGGAATCATTACCAGTATCTTACAGCCTTCCTACCTGTTGTTATTTTGGTTTTTCAATCAACTGCTTTCAATTTCACAACAGGAAGTTAAACATACTGGACTACAGTTCAATTACCAGTGTGACAGCCTAACATCACTACAATTGTATCCAGTTCGTAGTCATGCACTGATATATAAATGTGTCTTATCACTGAGACAGCTTAGAAGGCAGTCTGTACTAAGCAGACTGGTTTAGAAGAACCAACACTGCAGACATGGTACTTAAGTTCCTTTGTTTCTGAACAGGAGCAGGCCGCATACAATGATGCATACAAATGCATGTAAAATGGGTGCCTTTGTATATGTATACTTGTGTGTGTTCATGTCATGTATGTTAATTGGTGTTAAAAATTTTCAACACTACAGAGTAATAATTTTCTCAAAAGCTATATGTTATATTAAAATAGTTGTCACTCTACATTCTTATATAAGTTCATATTGATTCAGAAAACAAAGATTTGATCTGTTTTCAAAAGAAATCTTGAAGGCTGGTCTTTTTAAAATTAATTTTAGTATCATCTTACTAGTCAGTATAATTCCCTTCTGAAAAGGTGATATTAAATTTGTCCAGTAAAGCCTGCTGCAACATTTTCAAAATATTTATGTGCTTAACAGCAGTTCACAAGCACACTTCTTTATCACATCCTGAAATATTTACCCAGCGATTACTCACCTTTGTTTTTCAGAAAATCCTGAGTTCCCGGAGCTCCTCCTTCACCATTTAACACTGTGCCACCTACCGATCAAGAGGGAATAAGTCACATTCTTAGCTGACTTTTCCCACCAAAAAACTCCAGTGTTACATTTTCTCTTCAAAACAACATGATGCATAGCCCCTCTTGTAACAACTGAAGATATATCTACATGCTAATATTTTACTGAGATAGCTTTACATATCTTAAGGCTGGTTTTTGTTTTAACCTGCTCAAGTCCACCATAAATGGTATCACATATGTACAGCATATGCATAGTGTACAGGCGTGTACATGCATGCACATGTAAGTACACATACATATGATGTATGAGCAGTCTTAACAGTTTACAATACTATGAATATAATGGTCTTTACCCTAGCTGTAAGGCTGACTTACACCCACGTGGCTAAATATCACTTTCTTCTCCCAAAAAGGAATCTGTTCCACGCTACTTACAGATCATTACCCAACCACGTTCATTCCCTGAAGAGTAGCACTGTCTCACACTGAAACTGTGAGGAAAGCACTGAATGTTAAGCAGCAGAGAAGACTAACCATGGTCATTGCAGAAACCATAACCAAAGACACAGCTTATCTAACAACTTTATCCATACTTAGCAGTACTGTACCTCTGCGCAAAAAGCTCTTGATATCAACAGGACAAATGCCTTTCTGTCTCATCATGAGCAAGGTTCAACATGTTCCATGCTGTCCCAGAGAAAGTGATGTGGAAACCTTACTGTTAATGTGAAGTTCTGTCACTGTCACTAATTAAACAGCATTTCTAAGTTTTTGGATCCAGGGCTGTGTAACCTTTGTGAAATGCTGTCAGACCACTGAACCAGGAGACAAAGTTACTGCATAGAAAGCAGCCAGGAGAACCACTTCCCACTCTCCTACACATACATATTCTCAGATGGGCAGTTAGTAGGGAAAGATCAATGGTTGCCTTGAAGAAAGCTGTGGATTCACCCCACAATACCACCTGGACAGAGAAGACATTAATGGCAGCCAGAGGATGGCAAAAGAATATAAACAGATAAGAAAAGTCACAGCCCTCAGACAGAGCCTTGTAAATCTTCATGCTCTCAGAGCTGGACTAACTGCAATTAACTGATACACAGTACATCTCTCATCTAGGAAAGCAAATACTCTCATCTGGAGGATTGCGCCTACTCCTATATGCTATTTAATTATTTTTCCATCTGGATGTATAGAGGTAGAGAGAGGAGCAGAGGTAAAAGCATAAATACCCTACGTAAGGTTCCAAAATGTTCTTTGAAGATTTTTATTTCAAATTCAAACAAGGATGAAAACAGAAGTAGCTACTACAAAGAAATGTGAAAAAGAAAGTGCTCTACTCTTGCCAAATAGGTATCCACTGGCAGTCCCCATCCTCCCAGTGTTCTCTGCAGATGACCAATGAAGGCCAACACACTTGAACTGACAAGGTTTGGAAATAAAGAACTGACTGAAAACATGGTTATGGCCAATAACATTGCAAGGTTCTGTAAAACAGATTAATGTACAGTATAGAAATACATGGAAATAGATTTGCTATCTTTAAAATCTGTTTATAGGTAAATAGGAGTTGGTAAAAAAATCCAGACTGGTAGCACATTTTGGTCCAGAAAACTCAACTCTGGAATATGGAGTTGATTCCCTTTCACGCTGTTGTTTCAACTAACTTATAAACTAACATTAATTATACTGTCATATTGGGATAGCAGTTAGTCTAGGCACACCTTTTAGATGAGTAACGTCCTCACCACCCTTTTAACTCCATGATTCTGCAAACTCCATGATTCTGCAAATAATTATGTGCTTGCCTGATGTCAAACAGACTAGCCATGAAAAACATATCCCTGTGAGCAAAGATGTACAGGTGTGTTAGTGTTTCCAAAAGTAGGGTTTATATTTCTCCTACTTGCAGATTTGGCAGATATGTGAACACCAATCAGATTTAGTCAGTTTCTCATAGTCAAAACTTTCCTAGTGTCAAGACTTGTAGACTTGTCAATCACTCACATGAAAGTGCTTTTACTCTGTTTTGGCAATATAAAGCAATCAGGACGTGTACTGAATTATTACATCAGTTAGACAGCTGAAATGAAAATCACAGCAAACAATGGTCAGAACAGACATGGCTAACTGATTTCTTCTAAGCCATAATATTCAGAAACTTAGCCAAACTGTTCTGTACTTCCTTTTTTTTTGTTTGTTTTTCTTAAGGGCTTAAAAAGAATCCTTCAATATTAGGGGATTACCTGATTATATGAATGCATACCTGATTTTGCAACTGCTCTCAGTTTTGCAGGAGAAGTCACAGCACTAATCAGATTACATAACAATGTTCCTCTGCTGTTCATTTTCTGCAGCTCAGTTGCTTTTAATGTCCATTCATCTTTTAAATTCTGTTCAAGGAAGATAGACAGTTATTTATTTCAAAACTGAACTCTAACGAAGTATTTAGTGCTGAGAAAAGAAATGTTACTTGGGAATCTCCTGTAGTACTGTATTGGGTTTATCTAGGAACACTTTGTTAACATGAAGGCTTTAGTGGTTGCCACTGGGAGAAAAGGCCAGGAGTTGCCCCATATTGGGGACACCCAGTCACAGCCAGCTCCAAAGTGTGCCATGCTGAGGCCCATCAGCCTCTGTTATATATAGTAAGGGGAAAAAAAATTTGTGCAGCAGCTATAAGAGGCCAGAGTGAGAAAAAGGTGAATAACAGTCCTGCTGGCACAAAATTCATGGTGTACCATGTTATTCGCACTTGGAGAACCCCGTGCCACAACAGGTGCATGGGCCCTGAAAGACCACGGAGAGCCCACACAGGAGCTGGCTGCTGTCAGGAAGTACTGTAACTCCTGGGAATTGGACTCCACTCTGGAGCATGGGAAGGGCTTGAGGAAAGAGGAGTGACAAAGAGTTATGAACAACTCCCGTTCTCCATTCCTGCTGCACTACTTGGGGCAACGAAGAGAGAAAAAGTAATAAGTAAAAGAGTGAAGTTGAGCTTAGGAAGAAAGGGGTTGTATGGAGGGATACTGTTTTCATTTTGTTCTTCTGTCTCACCATCCTACACTGTTTTTAATCGGCAGTCAACTAATCTTCCGTAAGTCAAGTTTTTTTGCCCATGATGGTAAATGGTGAGTGATTTCCCATTCTTATCTTGGCCTGTGGCCCACCATATTTTCTCCCCCTGTCCTGCTAAGGAGAGGGAATGAGAGAGCAGCTGGGTAAAGTTAGACCACCAAAAGTATACCCAAACATGCAAAGGAAATGGTAATGTAAATGCAGACTGCAAGTCCAATTACTGTGACTGTTTACACATTATGACTGCTCTTTTATGTTACTAACAGATGCCCCCTTTCCCTTCACTGTATTTTTCTTGTCGTATCACAGTAGCTTACCAACGTATCTTCCAAAGGCTTCTTTAACTCTTCTGTATTCAGAGAGGGCTGTGCAGCAGGTATTCGTTCTGTCGTCTCTTTTATCCATTTCTTTAAAGATTCTACAAGTAGCTCAAAAGTATCAATTTCTTTCTGACAAGATGATACATCCTCTTCTCTAGATAATTAAAGACAACAAAAGAAATTGAGCACTGAATGTCAGTGTTCCTTCTGATAGTTAATTCAACAGATATCATCAGTCTGATACTGCTATTCCCATATTCATAATCATATTTCAAATACCATCAGATCAACCGTGACTCAAGGAACTGGCTCACAAGAACAAGTAGCAAAATAAATGCAAAGGTGAGTGTTCAAGTGATAAAAGCAAAACAATCATTGAAAAAAAAAATACTGGTGGCAGTTATGAGTGAGTAAAAACTTTCATTTAGGAAAGAAACTGATGACACAGTTCGTGTTGCTAATGCACAGCATTTTGATACCTTAGTCAAGTAACTAAACATCTGAGAATTGCCCTCACTGGATCATTTTGGTACAAAAGCGCCCCTGCAAAAAGGGTGTTGCTTTCACAGTAGGATTGGCACTGCGGGGCCCTGTTGCTGCCTCACCCAAACAAAGATCTCCAAGTACTGTCATAACTCAGGACCAAAGTAACAACTTCTGCATACAGTCTTTCCACTCTGGTATCTAAGGATGATGACAAGAGCTAGTTGACACTGATTAACTATGCATGATCAGGAAAGGAATTTTCATGTCATACTTGAATGTAGTTTTAATACTTCAATTTGCATCCTATGTGATCTGAAAGAAAAATCTACCCAGCTTAGAAACAAACCTAGTTTAGAGATTACAGTTTTGACAGAATCTGAAATTTTTTAGAGTAATAAAACCAATAATTTTACAAATATGATCAGAATGTGGAAAATCCAATTTTGCTCCACAAGTAACTGGGAGCTACAGTAATTTCATCAGTTTTCCTTTGCAAACTGATTCTAAACAACACATTAAATTAATTTCCACAAATAACAATTTTTATTTTATCAGAGAAGAAGAAAAGTAGAGAAGTTTCCTTAGTACTTACAGGATATGCGCAATATAGTCATGAAATTCAGAGTTACTTTTCTGTAATTTAGAGCCCCTGAGCCAGATAGAGTAGCTACAGAAGTATTTCCAAATTGAATCTTCTTTTTTTTATAGTGAAAAATCTTCTCTGCGCTGCAGTTAACTGAAATCTCTTGAGATTACATGCAAAAGGATAGCAGTCATAGCAACCGTATTATTAGCCTAAAAGATGGAGACATTTCAATAATTGTTTGACTTACTTTTCCTTTACAGTCTCCTCTACCTCTCTGAATTTTTTTGACAAAGCATTGACTTTTTCTAATACCAGCGCTTTATCCCCAGGAAGTGCGTGGAAAGATAGTTCTTCAAGAAGGTTCTGCAAAACTTCCAGGTCTTTCTTATGTTTTGTTAATTCTACACTAGCCTCCTGCAAAACACAAATGTATTCTCCATGTTAGATTATGCAGTCCATTGTTCATTTATGCCTCATTTATTGTTCTGTCACTTAAGCAAGACTAGATAGATATACATGCTGTATACAAATGGAATGGTACAGTACCTGCATGTACTGAGACACTTCGCTAACATCCTTTCTTGGTGCCTCAGTCTCACTGAGAGCCTGGTTTTTCTCATCTAAGAATGACTGGAGTTTTTCTGACAGACCTTCAAATAATTCCACTTTAGTCTTCAGCTCCTCCATTTTCATAAGTTTTTCTTTATGCTTCTTACTTGCTGCAGAAAACCGTCCTGCAAGTTCACTCATTTTAGCTTGCAGTGAGGATGCAGTGGATGGATCTGCTGTTTCCATGAACTTCTTTACTTTCTCATTCATAGTGTTTATACTGCTTTGACGACCTGCAATGTCTTGTTCTAGCATCTGAAACAAGTAAAAAACTACTGTGTATTGCTTATAGTTAAATTTTAAGACTGGATCTGGTCTATCATATGAAGCAACAAATCAGTCCAGCTGGACCAACAGCACAGATCTATTTCAGCTACAAATATCTTTATGCACAGTTTCACCTAATGCAGTAGTCTCCTTTACTAAGTATTTTGAAGGATGACAAAGCAATATTTTGATTATTTCTTGAAATCTTAATGCAGAATTTTCTTTCAGAGTATGCTACTTACAATGCTTTTACTAATGATGTCTTGAATAGCAGCAGAATTCAGAGGCACTTGATCTTGTTCTTCAAGGCTCTTTTCAACACCTTCCATCCAATCCAACATTTCATCCAAACCATCCTGTACACTTAGGGATCGTGTCAACATTATTTGGAGCTTCTCATTTCTTTCATTCACAGACTTGGATAAATTGTCATATCTCTCCACAACATCATCTGACAAAGAGAAAATATTTCAAATGCTTCTGTTAACCACACTAAACTTTTAACTCATTTTATTACTTCTCACCTGGTAAACGTGAGTCAAAAGTTACCTCTATCAGAAGCAAGTGAAACCACCAGCTATATATTCAGTAAAAATGCACAAAGAAAGACCAGAATCAAATATAGTCAAGAAGAAAACTGCACAAGTGAAATGAAAGAGCAGCTTACAGCTGTGCTCCAAGCTAGTTCCCATGTGTCACAGTTTGGTCATGACACCATGTAGCTCCAGCTTATGACAGCTGCTGACTGTTCCCAAAAAATAAAATAGCAGGTAAGATAGCTACTCTACAGCTACGTCTCTTATGTTACTGCTAGAGCTAAACAGGTTTTCCTAAATGGTCCACCATCATGGAGCCCATATATACTACAGCCCGTGGGGGACCCGAAGCAATATCAGGTAGATATTTCCTGAAGGAACTGGGACCTATAGACAGCCCACACTGGAGCAGGCCCACCCTGAAAGACGGTGGCCTGTGGAGAAGCTCCAGGCTGGAGCAGGGGAAAACTGGAAGGAGAACAGACCAGCAGAGTGGAACAGTTACCAACTGACCTCTGTTTCATATTCCCCTGTGCTGCTTAGTGAGGGGGTGACAGAATTGGAAGGAGTGAAACAGCCTGGGAAGAAGAAAGGTGGCAGGAAGGTGCTTTAACTTTTTGAATTTGTTTTTCAATATCCTAACCTATTATCTTGTTAACAATAAATGACATTTTCCCCAAGTTATGTCTATTTTGCCTGCCTATTTGTGGCAGTAATTGATAAGTGATCTCCTTGTCTTCACCTCAGCCTATGAGCTCTTCCATCACAATCTCCCCTGTCTTTTGAGGGGGTAGTGTGACAAAGTGACTGTATGGAACATCGTGCAACCAGCCCAGGTCAACCCATCACATAAAGATACTTGAAATCAGAAGGAAGTTTGGCTGAGCAAACTTCAAATAATTGTTTGGAAACATATAGTTGCAGTCATTTTCCTTGAACCTGAATATACCCCTTCCCAATGGAGCACTCATGGTTCCTCAACAAAACACTCAGTGTTTGACTTGGTCATCTTTAACTTGGCAATTAAGCACAAACCCTCTCTCGCTGAAATAAATAAATAAATAAATAGATAAATAAAAATGAATAAATGAAGTGATGCGTTTTAAGTGAAAAGCAAATGATGAAGCACAGGAGACAGAGCAACAATGAAGTTACTGTGTAGCAACAGCTTGTAATTCAACAAAACGTGGACTTCAGAGGTGACACAAATGTGGAAACCGTATTCTCGTACCTGCATGTAATCGTAAGTAATAAAAATAAGTATCAAGAAAAATAAGCATCTTACCCAGTGTTTTCTGAATCTCCTCTTTATCTGATGCCAACTCCCCCCTTGAATCCAAAAGGACTTCAGCAGCTTTTTTCAGTTTTTCTACAGCAATTTGGTGGTTAGAGACTTGTCTCTGAAGAACCTGTAAAATTCAATAATTGTTAATTATGCTGCTCAGTATAGCTAAAAGTTACACATGCAGGGCTTGAGATACCCCATGCAGCCTAAAGTTAATTCTGGGAATAAACTAACTCAACTCAATGTGTGACTTCTCCATAATGAAAATATTAACATTGGTCTTCTGGACCTTGTTTTAGTTTATTCACCATTGCTTTTATCTTCTGTTTCACAATACTCAAATTATTTTTTTTGCATGTAACTTCAAAATGCATCTTTTGATTAATTGTTTTTCAAAAACACTGCACTAACTCGAACGATATCCAAAAGAAAAATAAACGTATTTTTCAACTCAGTGTCAGACAAATAGGGGAAAAATCATGCAGACAGCAGTAGTAATTACACACCCAACATCAATTGTACTGACAAAGGACCAGGCTAACACTGTAGCATCAACATCAATATGTCAAAACAAAGCATCATCTTCACAGTTTTAAAGCCTCCCGGAGTAAAACACAATGAATTCTAACTACCTTTCTCCCTCTAACCAAAGAACACAGGTTTAGAGACTACTCGACTTAGAGACTTGGTTCAAAGTCAAAAGAGAGAGAGTAAATCAACTTCTGAAAGTGGCTTTCTCTTTTCAGTGTATAGAAGTCCTTTAGTGTGAAGAGTCTCTAAAGTATTTCAGGACTCTGTGCTAGTGTATGTGATAAATCTTTGTCTTGAACCACTTGAATGTCGTAGAAGTCCAAAATGAAGGGACCTCTCATTTTTTACTGATGCTTGCTATCATTACAAACATTCACTCCAACCCCATCTGCCATGTCAGGACAAAATAGCCATATCAGTTCATCCGGCATCCATATACATAGCAAAACACTATGCCATAATATTATTTGCTACCGCACTCACAGAATAAAGTTCAGATAAAGAAGAAGAATTTTCCTTACACTAGAGAAATATACTGTACTTGTAAAACAAATAAAATACCAACAAAACAACAAGACATGCCAGAAAACCTTGTATGCTGATGCAAAGCAAGCAAGCTTACGCCAGAGGCACTGAAGATTATTTTGAAGAACAGTTAATCCCCATAAAAAGATTAGACTCCACCATACCAGCAAGGCCTGTGTGTAGCTGGATTATCAGCTGCATGTGCTGGCTAGAAGGGACAGCTTTAACTTGCAACACCTGACTTCTGCAGAAATACTCTTGTGCTGTCATTAATTCGCTCTTTCTTCAGTCTGCTTTTTTTTTTCTCTTCCTTTGAATCTCTTGACACTTTGTATCCTCTCCCTTCTTCCCTGCTTATGTTCATTGAGCGCTCTTTTGTGTGGCAAGTAATCCATGTAGGCATTTCATAAAAGAAACCCAGTACTCATTCCTTTTGTATTACTTGCATGAAAATTGCCATTATATAGTATATAATTTATTTTGGCATAAGGAACAAAAGTTTAAACAGAGCTTTAAATTGTATTTGGTATTATTCTTACTTCTCTAGTGTTTGGTACCACAAATGTACCTCAATTGTTTCAGTGTTAAAAGTCCAAAATTTGCACTTTCATTTATGAAAGAACAACTAATTTTCTTAAGTCTTACATAAGATCTATTTTTCTCCTGTGATGTGTCATATATCAAAGAGTCGGGCAACGCCAGGGGCAGATTTGAAAGATTCCATGTAGTTAATGTACTGCTTTTCAGATTATTCTAAGCAAAATGGTGAAAGCATCCACCTTCCAAAAGGCACTGGCTATTGTTTGTTATCAGCAAACATACCAGACCTGCACAGACCCTCCACGTAGCACAAGTAAAACAGTGATGAAGTGTCTGAACAATAGCCTTGTTAGCTGAGAAATGAAAAAGGAATTTGCATTTTAATTATAGATAATAGATTGTGTTTATGAAAATATATGAGCCAGTCAAAAAATGATAGATTGTATGTAACTTTACACAAGCCATCTCATACTTTGGCTCCTAAGGACTCTTCTAAACCCACAGTGCCTAACTAGTGTTTTAATTTCATGAGCTCCACCACCATCCCGTGTTGTCTATACCAGGATTAAAGTTGTGAGTTACTCTCTCAGAGGAGAAAAACAAAAACAAAAAACATTACTGTTTTGTTATATCCACTCTTGATGGGACACGTAGTACTGAATACAACTGGAAAAGGTAAACAGACTGCTCACTGCTGATCTGGTGTGATCCCTCACTGGGGATAATGACATAAAACAAAAATGTGAATAGAAAAAAAGAAAGAGTCACAGACAATAAATGGCCTTCTTCATCAGGAGCTCAGTCACAAGCCCTGTCCTGACAGCAATGTAGAACTGCTGAATCATTGATTAGTTCCCTGCTAATGGTATCTTGGTCCCCCAGTTTTATTTTCAATCTAGTTCTTTTCAGATAACACTTTAGATAGCTGAACTTGAGAACTATAAAAGTTGCATGCAGACTTGCAAGACAAGAATTTGGCCTGCAGCCACTTGGATTATATTAGACAATCCAGTTTTGCTGACAGAAAGCAGTTCCTTTTAGGACAGAAGTGCTTCTGCTTTTTAAGGCTTTTCACCTTGGTTTCTTCTAGTTGTCTTTGGAGATTTTTGGGATCCACTGCAATTGGCTCAGATAGTTGTTTGTTCACAGCTACTTCAGAGGCCTGAAGACCTGACAGAAGTCCAGATGAAGCATCTTCATAATGCTGGTATTTGTCTGCCAGGTCTTTAAGGTTATTTCCAAGGATGCTACACTAAAAGAGTAGAAAACAAACACAGAAATATTCAGGCATTAAACTGTGTGTTCCATTTCATAACAATCTCAAAATCATATTCACAGTTCCTGAAATACTGCATGATTTTTTCCTGCTGCTATCCCAGTGACTAACTGATTTCTGAACTAAGGTAAGGCAGATGGGCAGGCTATACAGTTCTTCCTAGTTAGTGCTTCTCAAGAGTGATTTTGGATTGATTCACCAATGACTTGTACTCTAACCCACTGTAGTAGAATAGGAAAAGCTTCAGGAAACCTTCTTGATCCTCCAAATTAAAGACTGTTTATCAGCATTATGACTCCAAAAATATAGTCAGAAAAAGGCAGAAATTTTCCTAAAATCAGAAGGTATGTGTATGTTCATTAAAATATTGAGAGCAGATTTTTGTTTTCATAATATGTCATCTGCCTTGTAAATCCAAAATGGTATGGCTCCTCCTATTAGTCCTATATGTTAGTATGCACCCAAGATATACACAGAGAATTGTCACTTAAAAAAACCAAAGGAACTATTTCAGTCTTTTCACATAAAAAAAATCTATCCATATCAAGTCATAATATTTATAAACAGCTATTTTAAATAATAAAGTTAATTCAAATATTTTGAACTTTGAACCTAAGATACATAGTTTTTAATTTTTACATTTGGTACTTGAGCACCACCTGGTGGGCAAATATATAACGCACTCAGTTACTGAAGCGATTAATGAAGAACTGACCAGATTCAACAAGCAAACATAAGTTTATGTGTGCATATATATATATCTATAAAAGTATTATAAATATGATATATATTTGTACAAACAATCTAAAACTCAGAAGATTTCACAAAACTTGGAAGATTTCACTTTCAAAGTCAAGTTCTTGATTTACTAAGACAAAGCTACTTGATTTTGCTCTGCATACTTAGCGTCAAATATTTAAGGCATCTCTTTAATGTCTGTGCTAAATGTATATATGCAAAGGGTAGAATTTTGCAAGTTAACCAAAGTGAGATCACAAAGTTCTTAGGATGGGACTCTTACATGGGTAACAGTAAGTTCTTAAACATTTTCACAATTATATCTTTACATTCACACTCAAACTAAAAACAAGGTTGAAAAATTCAACCATTCAGAGCTTAGATAGCTTGGCACTAAACTAAAGCAGATCTTCTGAAAAGTCCTCTTGTGGATACGTTTTTCCAGAGGAATCTTGTTAATTCCAGAGTTATTCTTTGTTAAGATACAAAGAATTTAAAACCTCCCACAGTGATTTGTTTCATTAATTAACCTCCCCTTAAACAAGTTGCCAAAATCATAGTGGTCTTTCCTGTTCTGTGTAAATAAAACTTACCTTAGTATAGAGAGATTTGAAACGATCTGAAGCGCTATCCAGTTTATTTTGCACTTCAGCATAAGTAGCTGAAGTATCAATACCATCTTTGTCAACCTTGACACCATCTCTTTTGCAACATGACCTTGCAGCATCCAAAACTCTTTGCCCAGAAATTGTAATATACCGTAAATCACCCTTGTGAGATATAACATCTTCAGAAAAACTCTTCTGCCTTTTCAATTTGACCATAATACCACTGAAGTCAGAAGCGCCAGCCTCCAAGTTGTCAAGTTCTTGTTCTGCCTGCTGCAGCCAGGTTTCAAACTCACTATAGTCTGTATCAAATTTCTCAAGTTCTTCCCTCAGAGAATGAGTCATCTTCATTTTCCGTTCTGATTCAGCTAATGCAGCCTCATACTGAGCCTTCAGCTCTTTCATGTTCCTCTGCATCTTCTCTTTTTCTTCAGGAGAAAGGTAGTGTCCCTGCTTCTCGAGGAGTGCCTGAGCAGACTGAGTTGCTATTATGACAGCCTGTTGCTGTGAAATAATTTTCTCATGTTGAGCCTGCAAGAAACAATTCAAAAAATATGACCAGCCCTTTCTCAACTCTGTTCATTACATAAGAACTGTCTTGAAATCTCTGCTTAATTCTGCTTAGAAATGAAAAGTAAAAAGAAGTCCATCAAAGTGACAAAAAGCTCTTCTAATTTTCCTGTAATTTATTTTTAAACATTTTTTGAGTAATTTAAGCAAAAACTTTACTCCTGATCGCTATATTTCTGTGCAGCTTCAAAATTTAAAGAAACATCTAGTGGTAATTCTAGCCAAATACACAGTCCATGACTAAATGCAGTATTCAGCTGTCACTGGAACTAGGAAATACTAGGAAACATACTCAGTACTTTATTTGTTTATTGTTTAATACTTAGGGTGATGGTTTCATAGGTTTAGTACTTGGGCTTAATGAAATCAAAACTTTTCTGGTTCTCTGTCTCAAAATAGAATTCATTAAATAAACTACCCAAAGGCAGGCAAGTTTCTGAATCAGAAGTGTTCCACTTCACACAAAATATACTGCAGCTACCATTTCAACTAAATAGACCAAAAGGATTTCTGAAAGCATCGAACACTAAAAAGAGCACAAGTATTTCCTTGTTATATTCTGAGTGAACATTCTTATCCGAAGCTTTATTTTTCAATTCCAAGAGCAATGATTCGTATGAAATATACCTGGTCATAAAACACAGTCTTTTGACATTAAAGGTCAAGAAACATTCTGTATATGTAAACTGTTCCAAAATCATCAAAAAATAGCATAACATAGGAGCTACGACTATGCTAAATATAATTCACATTACAAATTGATTCTTCCAAAAAATCT
Source organism: Oreortyx pictus (assembly GCA_036925125.1). Classification (NCBI taxonomy): domain Eukaryota; kingdom Metazoa; phylum Chordata; class Aves; order Galliformes; family Odontophoridae; genus Oreortyx; species Oreortyx pictus. Next base: position 83,593,970 of record JAUPFR010000002.1, on the reverse strand, counting down.
TTTGTCTTGAAGGTTCTCAATTCCTATGTAAAATAGTTATGGAAAATGGACTGGTATGATGCACTTCTGTATCTATATAGGATAAATACCCAGAAGGCACTGGGCAGTTGTTCTTGGTTGCTCAACTGTAAATCAATAAAGGCCATAAAATGAGCTTTATTATTCTAGGTGCCTTCAATTAACTTATCTGGAAAATCTGTTTTTAAAATACTGCTCTGCAGTTTTATGTAATTCATCCTTCTGAGCCCTTTAAATAATGTTTACCAATGTGATAAAAGGGTAAGGTATAAACAGTAGAATTTCAGCAAACTGCAGCTGTTGGAAATGAGTATAAACAAGCAGGGGGTTATATTTGGCCATTACAAAGATCACTAATAGTATTTGAAAATTTCGCCTTGGAAAACATGCTTATTCTTATTTTGCAGTAGAAAATCATGGCTATGCTGAAAAACTGACAAATCTATATACATTCTGTCTATTGAAAATCCTATCACTGTATCACTAACCTATCTCCCATTCCAAGTTCTAATAAAGAAAGGATGTGACTGAATAAACTCTTGTTGAATGACGACTTCACTTAGCAAGTGACGATTCACTTAGCAAGTTACAGCAGAATAAACCCGGTAACCATACCTTGACTTTCTGATACTGCTGGTTCAGATTATCTTCTGTGCTTTTTACTAGTCCATCCACCTGAGTTTCAATGTCTTGCTGAATTTCCAGCAGATTACCATTGACATCATCCTCCTCTCCTTCCAGAGCCTTCACATCTCCCTCTTCAAAGTGTGTTCCATTCTGTTCTATTGCCTGCTTAAACTTCCTGCCATGCTCTGCTTCTTTATCCACATTTGATAACCAATCCAAGAGATTTTCTATTGTATTTTTACTTTCTTCCAGCTGTTCTATGGCTGCAACCTACAATGAAATTATAGAGTTTCAGTCAGAAATCTTCTTCAAGCACCACATAATAACATATGCAAACAGACTACTTAAAATACGTTAACAATAAAAATGTGTTGACTGGCATGCATGTTGCTATTTATTTCATAAAAATATAAAACAGCAAACAGTTTATTAGTCACCCAAAGGAAATACTTTCTTTCTCCTCAGTGTATTGATAACAAATTGAAAGACAAATCCCCTAAAATACATAAAACGTTTGAATAAAATTATGAATAACCTTTTCTGTTTCCTGCTTAATCGCTGTTGTCATAGCTTTATCCAGTTCTTTTTTAGATTCTTCTGCCTTTTGGCTAAGGAGCAAACATTTTGTCTTTGCTTCATTCAATTTCTGTTCAAGAACAGTCTTGTCCTCTTGTGACAACTTTCCTCCATTTTCTTTTAGGAAGTTTTCAGTATTTTTCACAATCTCTGCCAATGTCTGGGCACTTGTTCTCATATCTTTCTGTATCTCCTTTTGAGAAAAAAGAATCCAAAGATGAACCCACATCTTTCTGATTAACCTTATTACAACTTCCTCTGTTCTGAGGGCAAGCATTTCACTGCTCTTTTTTAACCTCAGAAAGAATAAATGCTGTATTACTGAACAGCTGATAGGAATATCAGGAAATATTAAATCCAGCATCTGACAGTGTTGCTGCAGCTCATTCTGTCCCTGTCTCTTTCAAGCACAGTGGGGAAGGGGAAGGAAGGAAGGGCAAGTGCCAGGGCCAGGGCCAGGGCAAGGAAGAAAACAGGCAGCAAGAAAAAAAAACTGCAATTTGGAGCTCTGATTGCTTATACTCCTATTCAGAAGTCTGAATAGGCAGATTATTCAGACTATTGTCTGCTAGGCAATTGCAATATTGATATTTATTTAAGAAAAAGGAAAGTATGCTGTATTATTTCTTCTCTCCGAAGAATGCATCCATTCAGGCTCTAATTTCTTCAGACAGTCAAGCAATGTTAACAGATGCCCCGGGGTGTCTATGTTTTTCCAAAGACTATAAAGAGAACTTATACAAACTAGGTATGCTACTTTGAAGATAAATAAAGCAAGGCAATATGAATCAGAAAATTTCAGTCTACTTATCTTACTTAGAGGAGCTCTATCCTGTAATTACTGAAAACCACTACTAGGAGAAGGAGGATGAAGAAAAGGGTCAAGCCCTTCTTACAACTAATAGTTGTAAGAAGATAGTTGTCTTACAACTATCAAAATCAGAGTGTCAGTCAGGTCAGAGAAAAAGCTTATAGATAACAAGATATTGCTAAAAGCCAAGGTCTTTATAGGAAAGCAAACAAAAGAAAAGGACTCTGTTGCATAAAGACACCAAGGAGACTGAAAGCACTGCTATTAAAAACAGAACTGTAACCAAAGCCTTGCAAGAAAATTCCTCAAAGTACTGAACATGGGTGTTAACACTCCATGATAATAGTTAAAAAGCTGGCTACATTATTTTAGCATGTAATTTTATCACATTTGACAGAAAGAATCTTAAGCTAAAGATTCATATAACAGGTTTCATACCTGCCACGAGTGCTTCTTGAAATACCTAGTACATACACCCTATTCTACTGTCTTCTAGTTTCCAAGTTTCTTACTTCCCACTGTACATACTGGAGCATATTCATGGGCAATAGTTTAAAGGTGCACAATCAAGACTTTATCCTTGTTAGGTTAAATAAATCTCTTCTATTCCCCTCTCACAAGATACTCTTGTTACACAACAAAAGAGCCTATTCTGCACTCAGCCTTCTTTAATTTACACAGCTAGAATTGCACACACCTCCTGTTTGGTCTGGTATTGTTCTAGCTCAGCCTTGCTGTCTGCAATAACAAGAGACTCTTGCTGTCCGATGAGTCGATTTTCAGTCTGTGTAAGCATATCACATATTTCCTGCAGTTTCTCTTTGCATTCTTGCTGCCGTTCAGCTACATCCTACATTAGAGGCAAATACATTTGAACAATAAAACAAAAATTTTCCTGACATATGAACTAATGGACACTCAAACAGCAATTAACCTTTGAACATCAATATTGCGAAGCAATCTTTTTGAAAGTATGCTGTAAACATGATAGCAGTGGTACAAATAGCAAGATGAACATATAGAAGTTATGGATAAACCTCAAATATGTTGTAAGTAAAAGAGACCATGTTTGATGGAATTGCCCAAGAGAAGTCTGGCCATGCACATATGTGAAAGATGAAATCTCCAAACGACAGGAGTGAAAATCCAGTCTCTTTAACCGCTTGAAACCTGTGGTAAACACTATTAATTCTGCAAAAAGGACATCAAAACAGAGGTTAGTTGTGATTGTGAGTTAGCTCTTTTTGATATGCATATGCTACCTGAATAGAAAATGCTGGCTTCTTAAGCAGTAGAAAAGAACAAGACATGCAAGAACATTACTGTTACCACATCCTAAAAAAATATCTAAATCTCTCCTCTACTCGATTTTATATTTGTTTGACAAAGTACAGTGGAAACAAACATTCTTCAAATGGTGAAATAACTCAAAGCCGCTCAGAATGCTGAAACAACTTTCATTATGCACAAGCTGGGGGATAAGGTGGTAACTCTGAGGCTTCATAGTGCTTCTATAATAGAGAAAGAGATGCATTCACACAGCAGCATCTTACCCTTCTGCCAAAACAAAGGTAGCTATGTTTCCCAGCTGCAGCTATGCCAGCTCAAGAGCTGTAACTGTACCAACTTGACTCATGGCTTTTCCAATATCCATCCCTACAGTCAGAACTGATTTACTCATACTTCTATCCCTCTAACCTGTCTCGGACAAAACTAGCTATGGTAGAAGAGATTTAAACAAATCTGGTACTTGACTATAAATACCTAGAAAATGATCACACAAGCAGATGACATGGCAAATCAGAGGAAAAGAAAACCCTCAGCAGGACAGAAGTGACAAGCAGTGGTAGGATAGTAAACTTGTTGATTAATATAGCTGCAGCCGGAAAAGAACATGAGTTCACTACTCTATTTGGACAGTATGTAAAAGAACATATCCTAATGCCTGAAACTGTACCTGTCCGTAACCTAACATATATTTTCTGTGAACTGTGATTGTACCAATGAAAGAGAAAAATGACAGTTCTTGAGATTTTATAGGATCTTGGAATATCCTGTTGGAAGGGACTCACAAGGTTCATCAAGTCCAGCTCCTGACTCTACACAACAGGACAACCCAAAAATTCACACCCAATATCTGAGAGCACTGTCCAAACCCTCCTTGAACTTTGGAAGCTGAGGGCCATGCCCACTGCCCTGTGCAGCCCATTCCATGCCCACTGCCCAGTGGTGCAGACCCTGATCCTAACCCCCAGCTGCCCCTCCTCTGACACAGCTCCATGCCGTTCCCTTGTGCCCTGTCTCTGTCACAGAGAGCAGAGCTCAGCACTGTCCTTCCGCTCCCTGTGAGGAGCTGCAGCCGCCATGAGGTCTCCCCTCAGTTCCTCTGCTCTGTGCTGAGCACACAAAGGAACCTCAGCACTCTTCATATATCTTCTCCTCCAGACCCTTCACTATCTTTGTAACCCTTCTTAGGATGCTCTCTAACTGCTCAATGTCCTTCTTACATTGTGGCACCCAAACCTGCATCTAGTGCTCAAGGTGGGGCCACACCAGATCAGTGCAATCATTGTAGAACTATGAATGTATCTGAAGTGAAGCTAAGAAGGTAGGAATACACTTAATACTGCATACTGGTATTAAAATTCCTCACCCATAGACAAAAACACTCAGCACACAGTTACACAGAAAGGCAAACCTTCCGATCACCCAGCTCTTGCGCTGCCTGTAACTGAGTCTCTAAACTCTCCACTTGAGATGTTACAGTTTCCTGTACTTCCTGAAAAGATTTCTGAACGGTGTTTAAGAGCCTCAGAAGCTGTTTGCTCTGATAAGGAGAAAGATCCTGGGCGTGTTCAGAAATGAAGAACTGAACGTCAAACGCAGTGGACTCCAGTTGCATTTTTGTCCGACCAACCTCTGCAGCAGTGTTCTGTAAGACAAGGAAGTGAATAGCAAGGAGGAGAAATTCAGCGCGAATACAAAACATAGTCACTACTTCTGGCACTTTGCCCCTGTTCCAAAATGCTTTTGAGAGAAACTTTAGCCACAGCAAACCAAATCCATGTCAGAATCATTCCAGCACATTCCATTAATGGATTTGAACTTGTGCATGGTTTGCCTCTGGCTCACTCCATATGCAGGTAATAATAAGATGACTTGAAAACTTCCTTTCTTTCTTTCTTTTTTTTTTTTTGTCTTCTCATGGATGTCTGAGAGTGGGCTGATCTTCTGCAGTGAAGAATTTATGGTGAGTATGCACTGACTGAAATGGCAGATTTGGTTTAAATTTTCTAGGTTAGGGGACTAAAAACCTAGAAATGTTAAAATATCTACTTGAATGTGTTATCATTCTCAACTCCACAATGAAAAGCTCTATCTCCAGCAGTGTATCAAATTATGCCCACAAGTTGCACTAATTGCAGACCCTGTAACAATATAACACAAACTAGAATGCTATTAAAGCACAGTAAAGCTATGTTATTTTTAGCATTTACACAGACAGAGGTGTATGAAACATTGCTAAAAATTTATCTGGTTGTTTTTCGTAGCTCACTTCACTCAAGTGGGTAATTAAGAGGGGTTTTTTGTTGTTGTTTTTTTTTAATCTTTCCCCATCTTCTCACATGTTAAGGTTAATTAAAACTAATGAAACTTCAGTAAAGAACATGGATCTTACGAATAGAGATGTTTTAAAAGATTTAATATTAATAACTGAAATATCTGTAACATAAACTAGATTACCAAGAAGGGTGAGTTTATTACAAGAAATGTAAGCAGAATTGATAGTTTTCTCAGTAAGTCAAACTCTCCAGAATTTCTAAGGAGAAAAAGCAGATCAACAAAACACAATCAATGGATCAAGAATTTGTCTTCCAGGTTAATGAGACAAATACTAGCTAGTAGTTCATTATACTCAGTAACGTTGCCAGAAGCACCAACATCTGCCATAAGGAATACTTACTTTGAGTCGGTTTAAACTTTGCTTCATATCTTCTATGTCATCAGTATTCACTCTGAAGTCATTCATGATTTTTTTGTGTTCTGTGAGCCAGTCTGAAAATGTCTGGAGTTTGCTTAAATGTTGCTTGTGCAATTCTGCAAGCTTAGACTAGGAAAGGGAAGTTGTATATTCATTTATTTATGCCCCTGGAGTCCTATCACATTTTCTATCACACAAAATGAAATCATGCATGTACTTTATATTCAGATTTTAAAAAATAAACAAACAAACTTCTAACTTCTTAGCCAGATTACTTTAAGAAAAGTGAGACAAAACATAAAAATGTACACTGACAAAAACATACCATTTCTGAGTCAACAGAACAGACTATTTGTTTTGCTCGTTTTGAAGATGTATCACAGACCATCAAAAATGCTTCCTGCAAACAGTCATAGCTCATCTTTAGCTCTTTCAGCTTCTCCTCAGGAATATCTTTGTGATGAAACTTTAAGAACTCTTCTGTCAACTTCATGTCCTTTTTTAGGATAATTGCAAAGGTAGCCAATCCTGATTCAAATGACTATAAAGAGAATATATATTCAAAATGCATTAAGCTAATAAGCATTACATTACATCTGGTTTACTTTAATAAAATTTGAATTCTCTCTTTTTTTCCCCTCACCCCATCTCAGGTCTTCTTTTAGCTCCCATCAGTGAGAACAAGCAGAAAGAATACTTTACTGACCTCTAGTTGCTCTAATTGTTCTTTTAGTATTTCCAGGTTGCTACTAATAGGTTTCTGGTTTTCTAGGTTTCTTTTCACCTCCTGAAGCACTGCCAAATGTTCTTGCATTTTCTCTCTCAACTTTAAACATTCCTGCTCTCCATCAACCTGAAAATGGGTTGTAACAATAAGGTTTTTGAAACTGACAGACTTGAAAATAGGCAATAAAATTTATTCTTTTAATTATAACTTGTTTTAAATTATTTATTTTTGAAATTATTTTTCCACTTTGGTTCTCCAGCAGTTGGAAGGATTCATGTGATTCCTTTGATTCAGGGCACATGCCAGCTGTTGTTACTTACCATGCTAGTGGAGTTGTCATCCAGGAGTGCTTCTGCTGTGTAAGCAGTCCCAGTAAGGCCTCTGGAAAGGCTGTCTGTCTTCTCATGCTCCTGGTCACTTTTCCAAGCATCAGCTGTGCCATCTGCTGATGTTTTCTCTTTAGGAATCTCAGATCCAAACTCTGATTGTTCTGTTGAGAAAAGAGCACAGAGCCCATCTACTTTGCCTTTACCTTCATGTGCTGTGGTGATGCCCTGTGAGCTCATAAGCAAACCACTTATCAGCTCCTCTAATTTCCTTGTACTTTCAGTGCCGGGTAACATTTTACAAATTTTCATAAGTTCAGAAGTCATAAGATTTGCAGTAGGAGTTTTCACCTCTTCTCCCATTTCACTCTTCATTTTATCTGGATCATTCATCTTTTGGTTACAGAATTCCTGCTTCAGAATATCACGCAGAAGATCAGGACTTCTGCAATCAGGCCAAAGCAATGAAAGTGCATCACTGCCCTTTGTGTCTGTGCATGGGGTGGTATCCATTAATGCCACTCTAACAGTATTGCTTGTTTGCTTGAGTTGTGACTCACTGGACATGTTGCTTCCAAGCTGGGTGCTTTCAACCATTCTGAGTAAATTTTGCATTAGAATTTTGGTATCAGAGTAACTTAGTGGTCCACCTTCCTGCTTAGAGTAAGTATGTCCCAATTTTAATTTCCTTTGCAACATATTCTGTAAGTCTTCCATTACTGTGTCAGGCATTTCTGGTGACTGTGAAAATCCTTTCTTCACTTTAAAATCTTTGGAAGGTCCCATTTCCTTTTGTAATGATTCCATACATAACTGTTTTTTGAAACCATTTTCAAAGGAAGAAGTCTCGCTGACCATGAATTTTTCCCCCTCTGTGTTTTTCAGTTCTTCAGATTCTTTCTGGGCAATACTATTCCAGTCAGCCTCTATGCTGTTCAAAATTGCAGAAGAAAGATCAGTGGTCTGCGTATGATTCCCAGATGGTAGTGCTTCAATCTCATCCCCTGAGTCTTTTGTGTCCTCAGTGCTTCCTAAAGCACCTGCTTTCATGAGGGTAAATTCATTATCATTGCTGTTCTTATTTTCTGAAATGTCTTCAAGAACAGTGTCAGCACTTGGACAGACAAATGTCTCTTCAATCATGCCAATTTCCTTTGGCTTCCCTGAAACTGTTGTGGGGAAGGTATGAGTGTTAAATTCACTTGAATGTATTTCTTCCATATTGAGCAGAAATTCTTTTTCATTCTGTATACCATTTTTCACTTGTTCTATGTCCTTAAGGCAACAGGATACAGTTTTATCCAGTTCTGCATTGTTTTCTCCTTTTAAGCTTGTTGCATATTGTTTCAGAGAAGATGAGATATTAAAATCTCTCTTAAATTCAGCTGATTCACCACTTCCAATGTCAGGCCAAGTTCGACCAATATTTACTTTTTCACTATTTGAAACAATTTCTGTATCAGCTTTAATTGTTGATGCATCAAATATTTCCCCAAGACTTTCCATATGAATGGGACTTTTATTTAGCTCCATGACACCACATTCCTTTATAATATTTGCTCTATTTTCTGCCAGAGTTTCAAAATCTCTTCTTATTTGACCATGCTTCTTATCAGTAACTGGACATACTTGGTTACAAAGTGAACTAATGTCATCACTCACATAATGCATATCTGTGAGGAATTTACTGTCCTTTTGGGATGAACTTGCCTCTAGTTGTTCGAAACTGGTCACATCATCTAATGTTTTTTCCTCTGAAAATACCGCTTCTTTTTGCCTATGCCCATGATTTAAATGTAACATCGGCATGGTACTACAGCTTTTATTCATGCAGTGAAGCAAATCTGTCTGAGCATTTTCATCATCACTGGCAGCTTGCTTTGTAATTAGGAAGGGTGTTGCACTAATGTCAGATGAAACAATATCATCAAGAAAGTGTGTTTTATTATTTTCTTCACTCTTACAGAATATCCCTTTGGTTTCAAAGGCATTTTCAAACTGAATATGCTTATTAGTATCTTCTGACATGTTTTCACTTTTGATAAAAGTTCCGTGGTTATCTTCTGTTTTTCGTTCCCTTTCTTCTTTGTTTGTACACGTAAGATCAATGCATCCTTCCTCATAGGTATCTGATGCAGTTTCACATTTTTCCAAAGATTGTTTTCCATTTCTGTGGTTAGACTGGAATTGCAAACTATCCCCTGTCTTGTGGCCTAAAGAACAGCAATAGTCATCAATATTTTCCTCACTATTTTCTATATCTCCCACAGAAATTAACATCTGGTCATCTTTGTTTTTACACTGATTACGTAAGTAAAAAGTATCCATTTCTTCTTCACTGTCAGACTCACTATCAGAGTCGTCATAACTATCATAATCCAGATAGTCATAATCATAATCTTCCTCTTCCTGTGTTCCTTCCGATTCATACTCATAACAGTCACTTTCTGCTTTCATTTCATCTCCTTCATTTCTGTCTCGCTGTATTTTTGTTTCATGCCTCTTCAGTAAAGAAGTAGAGCACCCCTCCCTTCTTTCTTCACTGCCCACAGTAATTGGTAGTTTTTGTTCACCTTCAAAGTCCTCTGTTCTTTCTTTTTCCTCTTCAGGGTCTCTTTCCAAAGTTTCAACTCTTGCAGAAGCTACATTAACACTCCCTGTTAGAGCTGTCTGATTTATATCTCCAGAGTAATGGACATTCTCTCTAGCATTAGTTGGAAGCTCTTGATAAGTGCCATTCTCTTCTCTCAGAGCTATCAGACCACCTCTCTCCTCTAGAAAACCTAATGGAACAATAGGCTCTGGTGTATCATCATCCCCCAATTGTAAGGTACCAAAATCATCATCATCTTGACGGCTGTCATAGGAATCACTGTCATCAAATTGTGGAGTACCATAAACATCACTGTCATCATCGTCAACCTGAGGAGTTTCGTAGGCATCGTCATCATCATCAAACTGCGAGCTGTCCTCTTCTGAGCCTGCCTCACCACGTTCATGCAGCAAGCAACTACTTTCAAATTGCGGGATGCTATCACTCTCTTCTAGTGATGAGTCAGAACTACTGTCCCCGAGTAACAATCTGTCAAACACAAGATTGCTTTCTTCTACTGATAGGCTTTGTGCTGCGCTGTTACTGACCCCTTCAGGTGGTCCATCATGTGTAATAGTACTGCTTTCCAACAAAGGCCCCCATTTTATTTCTCTACTGTCTTCTAGACTTAGCTTACTCTGGAAATCAGTACAACCATCCAAAGATTGCCTGCCATGTCTATCTGGACAGCTCTCTAGAGATGGCCTGTTATGTACATCACCATAGTTCAACAGAGGTTGCTCACTATATCCATTACCTTCAAACTTTGCATCGCCACACTGACTATCTGATTCTTCTGGAAGTCCGTATTCAGTATCAGCACTGAAGGATGAACAAAAACTTCCCTGAACGTCATCTTTCTCAGTGTTATTCAGTGCCATTCTGTAACTGTCAGCTTGCAGTAAATGAGGTTCATATTTTGAACAGGTCTTTTCCAGGTCTCTCCAGATTTCATCATCTGACAAGTCATTCACACTCAAGGAATTGTATAACGTTTTACCATATTTTTCCTTAACCAGATTATCTGTCATAACAATCTCTCCTTTCTCTGTATCTGACATAAGATTTGGATTTGTGTCATTTGGAAGAACTCCTTCAATGTTTCCTGAATTTGCTTTTTGATCATTATGCTTATACACCTCTAATGGTGTCCACTCCGAATCCTCCAGAAGACTCTTGAGTGCATTTCTGTTCCTGAAATTTTGAGTGTTACTTTCTACATTTCCATGTTCTGTAGGTTTAGTTAAGAGCATCTCTAGTGTAAACTGTGATTGCTCAGTACCACTATCACTGCAAACATCTGGTCTACATATATCTTTTCTCTGTGAACATGTATAATTCCCCAAATCTTCATGCTGAATTAACTTCTTGTCATCAAAAGTATCTTCAGCACATGAAGGATCACCTTGAATTTTGCTTGTAATATTACTAAAGTGGACATTGCCAACTGACTTTAGATTAATTCCTTTCGGACTTACATATTTGTTGCTGAAATCTGTTTCTGACACATCAGTACTGCATGAAGAACTATCCCCTTCCAGAAACATATTGATGGCTTCTTGCAATTGACCATCATATAACAGAAGTCTTCCTCCAGTGTTTGCATCCATGTAACTATTTACCATCAGGTAAGATATGAATAACTTCTTAGCTTGGTCTGAATTACGACATACAGGGTCTTCTGTGCCAGAATCTTCATGTCCCTTTTCACAGTCATGAAATAAAGATGGTAGGAGTTCATATGCTGATAACCATTTTGCAGTATTTTTACAAGAGGATTCTAATTCTTCTACACTGGGCATTTTATCTGGTAAAGTCACACTGTTCAGAACAGATACAGTATTGATGTCTATTAATCCTGACTGTGCAGCCCTGTCTAGACTGAGCACTTCACAAGTTTCTGGAATGTAAAGTGCAGCTATTTTCTGCCTATCACTGAGTATTTTGAATGCCAGCTCATTTGTTATCATTTCTTGGTGCAAAGATGTTGATATGGGGAATATTTCACCTGTGTCAGGCCATATTAGTCCAACAAAGCCTCTCTGTGCTTCTAACACCAGCAGTGCACTGGTAGATGATATTAAATTGCATTGTATGGCTTCATCAACAGTCAAGCGTTGCCCAGAATTTGGACAAAGGATTCCACCAGTTTGAACCTGATGTGTGAGGATGCCACAGGCAGCATCCTGACCTATAATCCCTTGACTCACAGCCTCTTCCACAGTCATTCGCTTCCCTGACTCTGGGTCAATTATACCTCCAGATATGATCTGAGCTCCCAGCAGCCTAAACATTGTTTCCCTGTCAATGAGTCCTTCATGGGCTGCCCTCAAAATAGTTATTTTCCTTCCACATCTGAGTGTAATTCTACCTTTTTCTTGTGGTTTCACTGGGAGGAGTCTTAACCCTGTTTCCTCATGTATCATGCCTCTATGAAGCATCTGTTCAAGGGAAATCTTTTCAGCACAGTTAGGGTCTATGAGATCTTTGCAAGTGTCTTGTCTTTCCAGAAGCTTTGCATATAATGTTGGAGAAATCAGGTTTCTCTGGAAAGCATTCTGCAAAGTCAGGTGTTCTCCAGTAGATGGCAAAATCAAGCGCCCACTTGAAAGCTGATTCTCAAGAATTTTAATAGCCAAAGGTTCTGAAATTAGACCTTGTTCTAAAGCTGATACAACTGGAAGATCTGACAATGTTGACTCTGAAATAAGCTTCTTTGCACTATTTAATTCCTGCAACTGCAATTGAGTCTGCTCATCAATTAAGGCACAAGCTTTAGCTTCTTCCAAATCATAACATATTCCTAATTCTGGAGAAATTATTCCAGTAAGGATCAGCTGATTCTCGAGTAACCTAATTCCAGTGTCATAGTCAATAAAACCTTTTAGAATAGACTGAAAAACGGAATGGACTTCTCCAGTTGTTTGGTCAATGACACCAGCAATGACTTTATTCACCTAAAAAGAAATATAAAAGAACAGGTATCACTATTTTTAGACTAATTTTAATTTTTTCTTTTGCTTTTGAATGCGTGATAAGCATAAGAACTTGTACTTACCAGGACTGGAAGAATGCTGTGAATGTTAGCAGCTCAAACGCACAAGTGATCTTATGTCAGTCATTGAACAGCACACGATGTGATAAAAGATTTAAAATCAACATGCATCTGTGAATTGAAAACCTATGCTTTGCATAGATAAATAGGGTTAGTGAAAGACCATAGAAGAGATGATTGCAGAGTGAGCAAATAGAACATATTACCTGAAATGCAAAATTTCATGCTCTAAATGTCTGTGAAATGTTAGAACTTCAGAAACAGTACGTGACTCAAAATAACCATGCTATTCATGTTTACAGCATACAGAACTTCCAACATTATGGAATCAGATATTGTAGCACCAAATAATGCTTTTAGTTTGCATGGAAAGCATGAAGTCAGTCTGGCAACATTATTTAAAACAATTAAACAAACACTACCTCTAAACGAGAAAACTCATGTGCAACATTTTTTCAGAAATACATATTTAAGATTGAGATCCATTAAGAAATGGATATAGTATCTCAGAGTCACTAACATTATGTACTCCCATTTTTATATCCAGGGAAATTTTAAGAAAAATTGAAAGTCCATTTCTTCTGAGAACACTGAGGATATGTGGGAGACATTAACATATTATTTTATGGTGTCCCTTCTGCAGCACAAACACAGACTTATACAGCAAAGAATGGCTTTTATGAGAAGAGTTAAGAGATGAATGTTTATCTTTCTTCATGCAAGGCACACATTATCAAGACTCTTCACAAAAAAACCTGATAAGTAGAGTATTCATATGCACAGGTAAGGTAGCACGCAGTATTTTGTAACAAATACACAAATTTTTCTATTTGTTAAACCTTAAAATCCTTTACACACTGTTAATTGCAGCTTCATTTTTCACTCATCACATATGGTTTCAAAACCATGCAATAAAACTCAAAAGACCCTGAAATCTGAGTTTCCATCTTGCTACCTTTTCTTCCATCTTCTCATCATCCAAACACTGTGCTTCCTGCAGCTGCTTCAGAGCTTCATTGGACAACAAACTGTAGCTCTCCTGGAGTGATTTGACTTGTTTTTCCATTTCGCCTCTCTCTTCAGCTGTCATTCTATTAAAAAAGAAACAAAAAAAAAAAAAAGGAGAAGGAAGTCTTATGAAAAAATTGTTTAGCTTTAATTAAAAAAAAAAAAGGGGTAAGAAATTGATAGAAGTAGTCTGAAATAATATAGGTTTATTATAAGCTACAAACTGTTTATAGTTACTCGGGAAAAAGAGGTGAAATTAATTGATGATTTACTTTGAATTATAGAAAAGGCTTTATCATTAGCAAGTAGTCATGAAGTACCTCAGCAATTTTCTAGTGTATTGAAATCATAGAGTCACAGAATTGTTTGAGTTGGAAGGGACCTTTAAAGTTCATGTAGTCCAACTACCCCGCAATGAACATGGACATCCACAGCTAGATCCTGCTGCTCAAGGCCTGGTCCAGCCTGACCTTGGATGCCTCCAGGGACTGGGCATCCATCACATATCTGGGCAACCTGTTCCAATACCTCATCACTCTTACTGTAAAATGCTTCTTAAATTTTTCAAAATCTCCCCTCTTCTAGTGTGAAATCATTTCCCCTTGTTCTGAAACAGACCCTGCAAAATAGACTATCCCAAATAACTTAATTTTAGGTGAAAATGAAACAAATTTGAGATATAAAGCTGAAATCGTGATTTACTTCTAATTTTTTAATTATTTTGACTACAAAGGACAATTATGATCTAGCATACTTCAGGTTGACCAGAGGTACATATGCCTAATCATATTCCTGAAATAGATAAAGTGTAAGCAACCTTGAACAAGAATGGATGACAAAATTTTACTAAAAAAAAAAAAAATCTGAAATATATGCACACAAAGTATAATTAGAAATACAGCATGTGAAAAGTTTTTCTTTAAAAGCAAACAGTATGTACTGATTCCATTAATTTATTTGAAAAATGAAAGCCTGGCTTACTTGTCACTATGTTTAGCTAAAAATGCCTGAGTAGTCTGCAGAGCTTCAGCTATTTGTTCTTTCTTAGCTGACATTTCTTCCAGGGAAATCTGAAAAATAAACAGTCTGTGTTCAAGACTTAACTAAGCACAAATACAAAAGGAAAAGCAAACCAACAGCAGACTATTTCTAAGTGTGACAAAACTCAATAGCATAGGAACTTGAAATTAAAAAAACAAAACAAAACAAAAAAAACCCAAGAAAGAAGCTATTCTGAGAGCTATATTATTTATTGAGAAATTACGTCATTTATGCATGGATAAGTCATTGCACTCAGTCTTTTGGTAAAACGAGACAGGAAACAATTTGGTGAGACAAACTGAATCTATTTAAAATGTTACTTGTTTAAAACATAACTATTTAAAACCACTGAGCATTTGGCAAAGTTCAAAGTAAACTTAAAAAGATATGTATACAATGGCCATGCTAAAAAACTTGCACAACACAAGAGAGAGCAACTTTTTATAAAACGCAGAAGCAGAAAACCACATATTTCATGAAATTCAATGATGGATAAATGTAATATTAGATACTCAGGGAAAAAAAAAAAAAAAGAATTATCATTAATATTCTTCCCTCTATCATTTCTGTGTCATTCCTGCTCAAGCTCTAGTTCCGGCAGAGGAACTTTCAAGAATTTAATCTTTAAAGTTTTCTGAGGAACTGCCTGCAGCTCTTCAGATAAAAGCACTACCTTTGATTTTGGTAAACAAATGGAAAGTATCAATGTGTGTGTGCCTAGAACTTTGTTAACAACTCAGAAATAAGTTCAAAGGAGGTGCTAAGACAGCTCTGGGAAAGGTGTCTAGGAAGAGTGTAGGTTCTCGTGGGTTGGGTCACAAACAGTTATGTCTTGATCAGTATGTTTTGAACACAGTCTGTCTTTGCATTCACTACCAGCAAGCCACAATCCCACTGTTCATGCTGCTTGGACAAAAACACAGACAGCAAGTACAGTATGCCTAACATGAGAAGACATGAGCTTCCCTTTCCTCAGGGCACTGGCATCACTGTGGCTGCTGCTGTATATGCTGTGCCACTACTGGTAGCAGCTTCTCTACCCACTCTCCCAAGTCTCACCTCAGAACATCCCCAAGTGTACATGTGAAATGTGTTTCAGCTAACATCAGCCATCAAAACAAAAGAAAACAAAACCCTATAAAAAATTTGCTATTAGGTTTGTACCAAATGTGTCTGAGCATCCATGCCAGTCAGTGAATACAAAACTAGGTGCCTTTGGATGATACCCACTATCTCACAGGCTGTAATGGAAACATCCTCAGGAAATGGCTGCCTCCAGAAGGCAAGAGGCAACTAACTTGCATGTTACTTTCTGAGGGCTCAAGATGGACTGGGAAGATGTCAGTGTACTTGCCGTGGTAGGCTGAGGTGCTCCAAGGAGTAGAGTGTTGGCCCAACACTGACAAAGGTTTTCACCATTGCCGTCAACAAGGGAAGTAAAAAAACAGTACTGAATGTTTTCTGTCAGCTACAGAACTAGCAGTGGCTCCTCAAACACATCTGCTCTTCTGTACTATGGAGCGCAGCCTCTACAAACAAGCAGTGTGCTAGCACTGGCGGCAGGTGGGGCCCATAGGGCTGTCTGAAGGCAAGCTCTAATTCTGCAGCTTTGACACCAATGCCCATGTCCAAAATAAAAACATAGGAAAAAGTTGCTTGAAAGATGTGCCAAAATTGAGTTTGTGTGAACAAACTCGAACAGCCAAACTCTTTCTGAAGGATGTGGAAAAGACACCACTCTGTTTCTCTACTACTCGGTGGGCAGGTAGATCTTTATTTCTGGAAATCCTTTCAGGTGTCACTATGCTATTTTGTATGACAAAGCTAGCAGGGGAACTACCACAAACGACATGAAACTTCACAGAAGGAAAATCACAGTCAGAAACTATACACAACATTAATAGATCTGACAAATACAATGAGTGGAAGACGGATCCCTCCAGTAGCCTGTGGAATAGAGTGGTAGGAAAAAGGGCCACACTGGCACCTTCTGTATGCCCTAAGGAAGCACTGTGCATCTGTTTCTTTCAACTACTGCCTCATAAGCCATCCTGTAAGAAGAACACTTGAGATAATTTTTTAATAGAAAATAAGAATCTTGTCCTAAAGGCCTCTCCTGTCAACTTTCTCCATCTTGGTGCCAGAATTCATCAGGCTTATTCACTAAACTACTGCAGGAGCAGGTAACAGACCAAAAAAAATGCTGTCCTGTTGGGATGTACTACCCCTTTACAAAGGTCAAATGGTGGTATGCAGAGTACAGTTTCTCTAAATCAACACTTTGCACTGTCAGAATACTCTTACAAGGTGAAAGGCAGCTTGTGCTTGTTCTTGAGCAACATTTGTATTCCTGAGCATTTATCCAATCCTCTGCTCACAACCAAACACGCAATTACAATTTAGTGAAGTGTGGATGGTGATTCGGAGAAAAAAAAAAGAATAATTCTGGAATATTTTGTCATTTTAATCAACGCAAGAAGCTAAAAAGGGGAAGTGGTATTTTACTAAAAGACATCTGTGTACCTGCTGCTTAGGCAAATCTGTCTTTTCAGCCTTTTCTCCTCCTTCTTTGTTGAGTGTCTTGCTGAGGTTTGACACCCATTTCAGTAAATCCCCAGCCTTCTCAACATGTTCTTTTTTTTCTTCTTCCATTGACTTCTGACGAGCAGCGCAAATTGTAAAACACATGTAAACATAAATTGTTGGAATATTTAACATTCACATCAGTGTAAAAACAATTCTACCAAATCAACAGTATTACCACATACCCTTACAGTGATTTCTTTTTATTATCACCACATGCATTACTGTGACACTTTGATGTAGGAACAAAAATCCCACACTGTTATCAACATTAACAGAATAATTCCTCAAAAGATTTCTAATTAAGAAGCTTATTCATACACATGTACATTCATGAGACAATGATTGATACGGAGAAAAAGGACAGCTTCCCAGCAATTACTCAGCAGATAAAATCCTAACAATCTAATGCACATAAAGCATCTCTGAATTGCTGCCTTTGCATTACCCTCAGGTGCGGATATCTACAGTCAGCATAGGAAATCACTATCAGCAATCAATGGACATGGATTACTAAATTACATCTCAGAAGAATACATCACTTCCACATCTACATAAACAAGGACAATAAAGGTAAAATCACCTTTTTCCACATGGGAAAATACATATATTTTTCATAGTAATGCAACCCGTGAGTAGTTTGAAATTTAGGTCTGTTTTCTAAGTACTGCTGAGCCTTTCCACGTGTTACAAGTGAAAATGAAGATATTTTATTTAAATGGATTTTTTTAGCAGGATATTCAGTTGTAATTCGTTTGCCTATTAAGGTATGAAAAAAAATATTGCTAAGTTACCTGAAGTGTAGGAAAAAAAAAAAAAGATACAAAATTTTATGATGTAAGTAGCCCTTTAAAATTAATGAAATACCAGCATGAGAAAAGGTACTTATGTGTGCTTACTGAACTGCAGATTTAACTCTTGTGTACTGCTTTGTCACCCTTGTACAATAAATCACATTTGAAAACTGATTTGTGATATTAAATGAACTAACTGGATTGTATAAAATACTGCACTGTCTTCACTCACAAAATGGGCAATCTGTTCAATCTTTAATGAATTAATCTGACACTTTTCTCACCTAAATGTATGCATTTCACATATGCAGTAGCTTCACCAATTTATAACCTCCAGTTTATTAAGGCTACATGAAGGTAATGTCAGATAAGGCCTTCAGGTAAACCCTGAACATACTCCATTTTAACATTACAAGTTTTCCTTACTTCACCTAAAGATTTAAACTTTGTAACAAGTTATAACTAATTCCAGCTTACTGATGGATACTAATTAGCTGTTTAAACTAATTAGTTTTAAAGCAACTACATTAGACAACATCATCTATAGCTTTCATAAAAGTCAATATATATCTTCCCCTTGACTTGAATCGACCTTAAATCAGGCCCCAGGTGAGTACTATCATCTTTATAATGAAGCATAGTACAGACTAGAAATTCCCGTTTTCATGGGCTGAGCTGCTTCTAATAATCGTAGCCCAGTGTGGCAATCAAAAATAGCACTCTCTAAAGCTTCTTTGTAGGTTAACTTCTTCTTTGTTTTGGGGCATGTTATAAATTTAGCATACAATTCTTCATCTTTCACCTTCGTAGCCGTTACAGCATCAATGACACCACACTTAATCGCATCTTCCATTGTCAATCTGGAATGAGATTTTGGATCTATCAACCCACCAGTCAGGTACTGATACTCTAGGCAGCGCATACCCATATCTTTGTCTAGGGCATTCATACCCATAGCTTCAACAGCTGACATAACTGTATTCTTTACAGGGTGAATGATCCCAGTAAAGACTAGTTCACATTGCTGAATCTGCTTGGCACAACCATCGTCAACTAATTCCTTTTGCAAAGCTTCTGAAACACTGTACTTCTTCCCAGTAAATGGATCGATTATGCCTCCTGTGCTAACCTGAGCTTCAAGACATCTGAGGGCCGTAACTCTATCTACCAGATTTCTGCGCGAGGCTTTTAAAACTGGAATTCTTTCATTAGTTTCAGAAAGCCAAAATCCTGCGATAGGACTGTTTAGATCTTTCTTTGGTTGTGAACTGCTAAATAAAATATCTCCTAACTCATTAGCTGTGATTAAGCCCTCTCTGTATTTATTGACTAATGCTCTGTCAATTCTACCCTGATTTATGATCTCCTCGATATTAAACTGCACACCAGTTTTAAGATCCGTAAGCAAAATAAAAGAACTCCCATCTGAATCAAAATATGTAGACTCCTTCCAATCAAATTCCTGCTTAGAAAGTTCAAGATACGTGGCTTTATCGACACTTTGGTTTTTATAAGCCTCATAGGAAGTCATTTCAGCTCCAGTTTTGATGTCTACTACAGAAATTCTATGACTCTTCTCTGCTGACGGGCTGCTTATTCTCCTTTCACCAATTGGAAGCAGTAAACAATTACTGCCAACGCTGAACAAACACATTTTCAGCAAATCACAGTAGTACATAGCTTTTCTGTTGTTTGGATTATGAAAACATTTTGCATTACTAGAAGGCTCATGCAAAAATTTCAAAATCGTGTTATTAAGCAAGCCAAGGTGCACTGCCATTTCTGGAGGTACACGAACACTTCTTATGGGATCAACAACCCCCCCAGTTGCAATTTGAGCTTCAAGGATATTTTTACCCTTTTGCCTTTCTAGAAGTCGAGCTTCCATAGCTTGGTACACAGATACCACTTTACCAGAACAGCAGTATCCCAAAACAGCTTTCTCTGCCTCATGCAGTCTACTCTTGAATTCATTATCAACAAGCCCTCTGACAACCGAATCATCAACTGAGAATTTCTGACCTGTTGTAGGATCAATGATGAAACCAGTAGCTGCTTGGGCCTCTAAAAATGCTAATGCCAATGCTTTCCCTATGATTCTTCTCTTTGTTGCTGAAGTAAAAGACAGTATTTCTTTGCTGGATTCAAGGTACACTCCAGCTATAGCTGTAGGTTTAGTTAAAAATTTTTCAAGACTTTTCTGAACCTCCTCAATAGTTTTCTGCCCTGAATGGAGTTGCTCAACAGTAAGCCTGTCTAAAAGCTTAACTTCAATTAATTGTCTGGCAGTTACATCATGTCGAAGACCTTGAAATTTAATATCATCATATTCTTCTGGAAAACATTCCAACTGTGTAGCATCATCAACAGTTCTCAATTTATCTTCTCCTAAGAAAGAATTCAACTTTGCAAAGTCTTCTCTCCTAAACCCTTCAGCTGTTTTGTATCCCTCAAACATTCTCTCTTCATTACCAAAAGTCTTGCCATTTTCTTGTTTTAATGTTGTAACTTCAACATGCATGTCATATTGCTTGTTCTTCGCTATCTGAAAATAGGAATTTTTTGACACAGTGAGAAATAGATCTGCAAAACTTTGCTGTACATAATACACTTCTAAATCCACCACCAGAGAAACAAAAGGGAGAACGTGAATATATTAGAAAGGAGAACTGTTATTAGCACTGGACAGCACAGAAATATAGAAATCTAGGGTTTTAAAATGCATTCACCATTTCAAATATTTATTCAGCAATGAGAATAGGATTAGACTAAGCAACAATATTTGTTATTATTAGGTGAACTTAGCACTTCTAAGCAAAACTCATTTTGACCAAAAATGATACAATGGTGTATGTGAAATCTTATTTCCAACAAACCATGTAAAATAACATGTTCTCTAGATATTAACAAGCCTGCTCCGAAGGTTTAATGAAAAGCTGCACAGGGTGAAAATGATGAAGTCCCCTTCACCAAGGTATGAACACAGGAAACATGAGAGAGAATACAGAATACTGATAGAGCATAACTAAAAAAAAATAGAATAGTAAAAGACAGCACTAGGAAGGCAAACCCTCACAGAATGTATTGTATACCTCCAAGGGATGCACTTTTATTAATCCTAATTCAAGTTTCACGTCTTCTCCAGGCCTACTTTGTCTGGAACTGTGTAGGTTCCTGTTTCTCAATATGTCTCTTTCAGATGTTCCAATGATTTCACTTGATTTATCAAAAGTTATCTGGAACTGTGTACTTGTTTGAGAAACAAACTCTGTAAAAGATTGTGGTCTTGCATCTTCTAGTGACTGATTAATTCTTGACATCTGGAACTGCACCTCCCTTGGTAATGTATCATCAGCACTCACATACAGCGTATTTTCTTCTATTTGATCAGATTTAAAACTCGCCCTCTCCTGTTTCTGCCTTAACAAAGGCAAACAAGGTTTTATATAAGAATGCTGTTCAAATTCTCTAGATGCGGTGTCATTCAAGTAGTTCGATTCATTTCCTCTTCTCTCACAGCTCAATTTAAATTCATAATCTTTGATTTTATTATTCTCTTGGACTTCATTCTGAAGCAAAAGAAACCTATGTTCACTTTCCTTCGCCTGCAGGTCCATCTTCTGTTTCAAACCCTCAACGATGTGCTTCTGCACTTCCAACTCTTCCTCAAGTTTCCTGCACTTCTGATGATAGTCCATTTCAGCATGTTTTCCTTGCTGCAGCTGTTCTTGACATTTTTTAAGCCTTTCTTGCAGATCTTCAATCTGCTTTTTGTACAACATGATGTTTTCCTCAGCTAAATGCTTTTCCTGCTGAAGAGCAACACACTCTAATTTTATGCCAGAAATGTCCTTTTCTGTGATACTGTGAGATTCCAGTAATTTTTCCACTTTTTTCCTAAATTCCTCAGCAGAGTGTTTAAATTTGATTGATTCTTCCTGAAACAGAATCATTTTCTTGCGTGCCATTTGCTCATCCAGAGTCTTCTGATGGAGTTCATCCTGTAATTTTTTTAATTGACTACTTAGCTCTTGTATATGAACTTCTTGCAGCTGTATTTTCTGCTCATTCACTCTCTTTTCTGTAGTTAGAGAACACATTTGGGCATTTAGATTTTTAATCTCCAGGTCAGTGGTGAGGGTAGAAGCATTTTGTTTATCATATTTTTGTTTATATTCACTAGCTAAGTCTTTTGTTTTAGCGAGATCATCTTCTAGGCTTTTGATTTTACATATGAACTCTTGCTCCATTATTGTTTGCTTGTGCAGTTGTTCATTCGTTGTACGCAGTTGTTCTTTGAAACCATCTGCTAGGGTTTTTAATGCATCATTTTTCCTCTGAATACTTTGTTTTTCCAAAGTCATCTTCTCTGACTCAGACTGAATTTGCTTCATCCGTAGTTTTGTTTCAGTATTCCATTTATTAAGATCCTCAATCTTTCGTTTCAATGTTTCTGACACCTGATTGCTTTTGGTTAATTCGTTCTTCAGCATCTGAATTTCCTGCCGGTATTCTTCTTCCCTTTTTGTTTTATGAAGCAGTTGTTCCTGAATTTTCTTATATTGGTCTTGAAGATAATTTGCTTCTCCTTTGCATGACTGAGTCCTCTGTTCAGCTGCCAGTGTCTCTTTTTGAAGAGAACTGATCTGCGAATTTAAATGTTTGATCGTGATTTCACTTTTTGCTTGTGATCTAGTTAATTCCTCTACTTCTCTTTTTAGCTGTATTTTTTCCTGTTGGACAGATTTCAGCTCCTCCTGATAGTTCATCTTTATTTGCTTAAGATCTATAACCTCTTGCATCACTTCTTCAGCTTTACTTGTGGTTCTGTGTAATTGCTTGTCAAGGTCTTTCAACTGCTGCAGATATCTCTGCTCTACTTGTTCTTTTTCCTCCAATTTGATTTTTAGGCATTTAAGTTCACTATTGGCTTCATCTAATTTTTCTTTTAACAAACGAGCCTTTTCTTCTGTTGATGATTTCTGAAGCTCTATTTCATTTAGTTCATATTTGAGGTCTTTAATGGTTTTATCAGCTTTTTTATTAGCAAGGATTAGCTCATCCACCTTCTGCTTAAGGTCTTCTAATTTCTTTGCTTCCTGCTTCTTCTGGAAACTTGTAATTTCAGAATCAGTCCTACACTGGCTGCCTTGAGCAGCTGTGTAAGTTGGCAGAGAAGTTTCTCTAGTCATAGTGTACCTGCCTTCAACAACTTTACTTCTGGTTTCAGTCTTCTCTTTTTCTTGCAGCTTTATTTCTGATAGGTTCCCTTTAAATTCAAGATCTTGCTCCATTTGCTTTATCAGTTTCATAAGTTTCTCTTCTCCTTCTGTTTTTTTCTTCAGCTCCTGCATGAGGGCTCTTTTTTGCTGCTCTAAATCATGAAGATTAGTATCTTTTCTTCTTAGATGTTCTTCAAGGTTTCTTCTGGTAAAGGTGCTTTCTTCTATTTGATTTCGAAAAGCTCGGAGGTTTTCTTCCATTATACTTCTCTGTGTCTCTGCCTGAAAAATGAGCTGCCTTACACACTCCAACTCCTGCTTTGCATCTGCTTTCTCTTTCTCCATGCTCTCTAGATCCATACGACACTGTTTTGCTTCTTGCTCAGCCTTGGTCTTTTGAAGACAAATCTCTTCCATATCCTTTTGCTGCTTCTTCCGTTCATTTTCTGCAGCTTCCCTCATTTTAGGAAGCTCCTGTTCCACTTGGATTTTTTGCTTCTTCACATTTTCCAGCATCTCCTCAAGCGCCTTTACCTTTCCTGTGAGCTTTCTGTTCTCATCAGTTGTGCTATTTTGCTGTGCCATTAGATCTGAATATGCCTCACGCACTGATGCCTCCTTATTCCTTAAAATCTGTCAAAAAATAAATTAAGTTATAACGTAGCTTTTGTAAAATGGCATACAAAACATTAGGCTCTTTGAAAAGCAGAATGGAAAATACTTACTCTTATATACATGGTACGTCCAGAAAGTAGGACGAGCAGTTCCCACCACCATCACCTTGTCTTGACACAGTAAGCTTCAGGGAGTTACCATTAGCCAAATATGAAACCCTTCTTAAAGACATCCAAATAACGAAGTCCTGAAGCCACTCACTTCAATCTGATGCCTCTTAGCAGTTAGCAGAATCAAACAGCTTGCATACGCTTTTTCTCCAAACGAATAGGTAGAGCAAACAGTGAGACAAAGACCAGGTGCAAGAATTCCCAAGGAGAGACTACCACTTTTGGATCAGTTCAGTACGAGATGGAAGAAGCTTCTTAGGCTTAAGCAAAAATAACACAGAGAAATTTGGAAATCCCCTCCAAGGAAAGAAACAGTATTTAGAGACAGAATTGAGAAGCATCATGATCAGAAAGAGAACTATTCTCCAATAAATCTATGCTCTGTAGTGTGCTCCATAGTCTCCACACCTTCACTGTCTCAGCAGGGAGACTGGGAGCACAGCTGCCCTGCAGTATAGATGCAGTTAGAACATAAACATAGTAACTAAGAAAATCCTCGTGAAAATCAGAGAGGTGGTCGACTTCACATGCTGGCAGGTGTAGGCAAGCTCTTATAAGCAGACAAACATTCACCATTAAGAATATAGTTGAAACCATAGAAATCTCACATTCATTAGCAACATTGTGACATTAGGTACCAAGTATGAGCTAACACGAGGTATGGACACAACCTAATTCCTACGATCACACAAATATGTCATGGAAGGAAATTAATAGCAACATCTTCAAATAAACAAAATGTTGGTTTAGCTTAGATTTACCAATTACCTGATTTTTTTTTTACATGATACATTAAATGTATTTCCTAAAAGGCTAATGCAAAGGCAGCTTCTTCAGTTTCACTCTCTATTTCCCCTGACACATCACATGGACAGTTTTGAACAGATCCCAGCCAACACAAAACATTCATTTCTTATCTGATCTCTTTATATGCTCTCAGAGGCACAAAAACTAATTTATGCTTGAAACAGACAAAAAAAAAAAAAAATGGGCACAGACTAAATCATGTTAGGTCCCGTTCCTTCTAACTAAAATGGCTGAGCATCAGCTGGGTGGAGAAAAGGATAGCAATTAATTAGTAAATCCAAATGAACATATAGAAAAAATTATGAAAACTGAATCAAAAATCATCTGAAAATGCAAGATAATATATCATTAGAATAATGATTATTTAAATTACGTTCAATCAACTTAAACTTGCTTGATCTGGACAGATTTTGATATTCAACTGCTGATTTAGGTTGGTTTAGAATCATTCTTCATTTAATTTTGCCTATTTATGCCATTTGCATTGCAAGAAAACTCCGGTACCTTAATTACAGTTGGGGTCCATTTATCTTCATTATCACTGTCTTTTTCCTTTGGTTTCTCTCTTTTTTCAAGTGAGTTTTTGCTTACTGTGTTTTCATAGTATGTTTTTTGGAGTTCAGTGTTTTTTCCAGGTAAGTTTGTGCCTTGATCTTTATCTGTATTTTTCATTTCTGCAACTGGCCATAAGTCTCTGTACTTCTGACCCTGTTCTAACTTACTCTCTCCACTCAGTTTCTTCCTTTTTATATTTACGTTGCCCAAACCATAAATGTTACCCTGTGATATTTCCTTCTCACTTATTTTCTCTTCCTGACTCAAAAGCTTTTTTCCTAATTGATGCTCTGGAAAATAATTTTCTCCTCCAGAAATCATTTCTGACAGTGTATTTAAATCCTGTGCATTTCCCACCAATTCTGTACCTAAACTTGGATCACTCCATGCTTTTCCTGAACAGTTTTTTTCTTTCTTTTCATGTATTATTTCCACTTCAGATAACTTGTTTGTTTCTCCCTCTGTTTTCAGTCTCTCTCCACTAACGATCTGCTGACTTAACCTTTTACAATGATTATTGTTTGTGCTCACAGAGGTCTCAGCTGAAAGAAAACAATCTTTTGGATTGTTTTCTTTACTTTGATCACCAACCACCATTACATTGTCTCGCTCTGTATATAGCTTATGCTCTGTGTTGCCACTAATTCTACCTTCTTGACTACTGACATTTAAAAATTGTTTTAATGTTCTATCGATTTGGTTTTTATCAGATCTGTCTAATTTTCTTCGGTAAATTTCCAGTGTATTTTCTGCGTGTTTAGGTTTCCTGGGAGAGTTATCTTTTTGCATACATTCCACATCCACTGTGCTTTCATTAGGTGCACTTTCCTCTGGGAATTCAACTGCTTCATTACATCCCAAACATTCAAAGACTTCAGCTGACTTCACAGGTTGCTGGAGATCACTGTCATCTGGTAAGTTCTGAGCATGATAGCACGTGAATTAAACAGAGATTGCACATAAGGACCTAATTTTTCCCTATTCTGTGCTACCATAATGCCATTATTGAGAGCGAGGAAGAAAGACTGTCATGAAAGAAAATCTTGGAAAAATCAAAGATTTCAGAGGTCTGATCCCAGGAAAAGAATATCATAATTCCTCCTTTGAAAAGATTTTTCCATGTTCTAATTTGCTACCCTGATTATAAAGAAAAACCTCAACAAATCACTGTGAGACCGGAATCTGGTTAGGTTATCTTCCAAGAAATTATCAGAAATTTAAAAGAACTTGTGGTAGGACAGGGCTTGGGTGGAGAACATTTGATTTTGGAAAAACATTCTGGGGTTTCAGAGCAGACTGAAACTCAAAGGAGTTTAAAAGATTCTATTTGCTCTTGATGAACATTCACACGATTCTTGGTCCTTGTTTCAGTTCTTGTTCTTCCTTTCAACTTTTTATCCATGATACGGTTAGTACTATTTGTTAGAATAAAATCTCAGTTATAAAGGCTACCTATCAAAACAAGTTATCTACTTTTATTTGCATTTGACCATGATGGACAAAGATGCATACTCTTAGTGTTTACAGTTTGCTCAGAGGTATTCAAAAGCTAGAAATGGCAGAAAAACAAAGCCAGGAAAAGAATTATATAATTCTTTAAGAAAGAATTCTGTTTTTTTTTCTGTTAAAAAACATAGAAATTCGTACTCCAGGACTATATTTTAATATAGGCACAATTTTTTTAATAGGACTACGTAGAACGTAGGCATTATTTTAGAGATAATTCAGTGTGTAAGTTATATTATAACACTATAGTCCTTCAGAAATTGAATTACATCCAGAGAAAAATTTATTTTCAAAAAAAATAAAATGAAGAATTGAAACATTTATGATTTTTTTTCTCAATTATTTCCAATGGTGTTTCTGCAGCAAGCGTGCATTTTGATCAATTTGTTTGTTAATTTCAGATTCAACACTAAACATGAATAATACACTGTTTGACCCTGAAGAATCAATACCATAAAGAGGTAGAAGGAAGAATATCTAAACAAGCCGAAGAAACTTAAATTATTTGAGAGGACACTTCATTCCCCCTGTTAAGAACTCTCTTATTTATTGTAAGTGGATCAGAACACTATTACGGAAAGTAAGGTCTGCTCAGGATATCAAACAGCAAATGCACACTGACTCTTTCCTCAGCTTAATATCTGCATTTACCCCAAAGACCAAGCGCTCAAATACTGCAGTATTAAAATGTTCTGCATGTAACTACATTTCCAGCACAATTGAGTGTCATAGGGCCCTTCTTAGATGCAATAACAAGTAAAATTTATGGACAGTGTGGTTTTGCTTATCTGAATTAGAATGTTGTCATTCAATACTTGTACATTCCTGAATAAAGCACAGTATTTCAGGAATTCCAGCAATTTGCATCTGCTACTATCATTGTGATTAATTCCAGCACATACATTGCTCTTCATTTGCCTAGCCGTTCTTTCTGCTTGGTTGGGTTTTAGGGGATGACTTACCTCTTCCTCTTCCAGTCTCTTCAGAGAGTCACCTGCAAACTTGATGTACTGTGTCATCAAAGTCACTAAGGCAGTATAACGAGTTCGTAAATCCATGAACTGCAGGGAAACAAATGGGGAAGGCAAGAAGAGAGAGGAAAACGCACTGAATGCCACACAAAAGACATCTCCCTAGAACTGACATTCAAGGAAGTAATAATAACTCCCCTTGAACCTATCTTGATTTTGGTTTGAAAGTCGTTGATTTTTATTCCAAAATCCTGATTTTGGAATCCAAAGCCCCATTTTTCATTGCACAGATGAAGGCCATCAACAGGGTACACCCATACAAACAAATTACGAGGATCTACAAAGAGATCCATAAGGAGAAAGAATAGATTACAGTGTTTTGACTTAATAGCTATTTGATTCTTTCTCTCAGTAAGAACATGTTAGAAGAGAGGACAAGTAGTGCTATTTGCTATTTCTCTCTATCAGCTGTCAGGAAAACAGATCTACATTTCTCACTGACATGAGGCTGAGGGACGAGTTGCCTTAGACATGTTGAAACCCACAATCAGCACATTTTATAATAGCAAGGACAAAAGCTTCCCATTTTTTGTGATCTAGGTTCAGTCCAAAGGTAATTATTACCAGTTTTTACAGAACCTCATTTCTCAGATGATTTTTTTAAAATCTGCAGGCTTTTATTCTTTAGCAGTGGTAACATTATCTAAATTCTGTGTAGCACTCAATAGAATATATATCACAGCATTTCTCTACAGAGAAAATATCTTGATTAGATTATTTACTCATTAATACATTCTAAATAATTTTACTCAATTTTAAGAAAAAAATAAAAGTTTTTCGAAGACTCAAAAAGAAAATCTTCCTGTCATAAGAAATCAGTTTACCTCTTGAATAATGAAGTCTGATGAGCTCTGCATTCTTCGTCGTTTCACTGGAGATTTTTGTTGGGAATCAACCATAGCTCTGTAAGTCATAGTCTGCAACTCATAGTCCTGTAAAAACATACAATACGCAGAATGGTCAGCATTCCACATGAGAATCCTCATTTACTGTCATTATAAGTGTATCAGGATTACCTTCACTGCAGCTGAATACTGTTCTGCATATTTCTGGCATTCATCTATCTTGCTTTGCTTCATTTCAATTTCAGAAACCATCATCTGTAAAATATGAATCCACATCTTCTCTTAAAAAGTGACTCTTATGACTGTTGTTATTATTATTTCTACTTTATCTGAAATCAATAAATTACATAATATGCACATTTCATGTGAGTAAAAGTAATTATATGCTTAAGGGCATGTCTTGGCCTTGTTTGATTTACAGAACAAAAGTATTGAAAAAAATCCTGTCACGGTTAATACCTGGTGAGCAAACTTCAAAATAAAGGAGGATTATACCATTTCACACATATAATTTGTTACATGAAAATATTTTTTTATATAGATCAATCATTATATAAAAATATTTCAATTCTATAATTACAAGGAGCAGTACTGCCTACAAAAAAAAAAATAATGGTGGCAGATGAAGAATTTTAGGCAGGTTTTCCTTTAAGAGGTGTTTTTTGTGAACATTAGAGGATTAGAGGACCAACATTATTCTGACTATAGAATGGTAATAATTAGTGAGTAATATATTAATGACCTTAGCTGTACCATGAATGTAAGAACATGAAAGCTGGTGATTTAAAATGTTTTAATAAATACTGTGGGATAAAAGCTTATTATTTCAAGAAAAAACTGATACCATTGGGTTTAACTCATATTTTAATTCTTCTTCAGTCATCACAGCAGTGCACTCCTACAACGAGACAGCTTCCATACCTTATGTTGGTTCAGTTGTTTAGCCAATGCTTTGCTATTTTCGGGACGGATTTCTTGAATCTTCCGCTGAGTATCTTCCACTTGTTGAATCCAAGCATCCAATGAATTGTAAGTATCTTTGTAGTACTTCAGAGATTTATTAATACCTTCTAAGTCACGTAACCTGATTTTATTTTAGAAGATATGCCAAAGAAGTAAAAATGAATGTGAAAGATAAAAAGTACAACGGTATACCAAAAAATAGCTTTAAAGGCTGCACATGTCTTAGCTCTGCTAGAAACATACTAAAATAACACTAACTAAAAAGTAAATTAACTTTCCAAATGGTAACAAATGCTTGATGAAGCTTTTCATTTGCCTTAAATGACACCCAAGAGAAATCCTACTACAGAACAAAAAAACCACTGCATATATCTTTCAAAAGTGAGCTAAATTGCTTGAAAAGCTGAGAGCACAGGAATCCCCAGGCATGCTGTCAGAGGGAGGTCTTTTCAACAGTAATTAATTCTACGTGAGAGTATCTGAATCAAAAAGACAAGAAGCTGTGCTCAAGTACAGCAGTTCACTATAGTCTGCCTCCCACAAAGCAACAGCACTTAAGACTAAAACTAATGCCATTCAGACATTCTCTGG
The DNA here is from genome assembly GCA_036925125.1 of Oreortyx pictus. NCBI lineage: Eukaryota > Metazoa > Chordata > Aves > Galliformes > Odontophoridae > Oreortyx > Oreortyx pictus. Next base: position 83,563,524 of record JAUPFR010000002.1, on the reverse strand, counting down.
TCTAAATGAGATGGTTCATGGCTAAGTCCCTTTTTAAATTACATTTTTTCATCTGACAAAAATTACTGGGTATTTCTTGAAAGCGCTTTCCATCCTGATAAGTATTACTGACACCTCACATTCATGATTGTATTATCATATAAATAGGACTAATCCAAAACACTGTATATTTACGGATAAACATGCTTTAAAAACTTTTTATAGACTGATTTTGAGTACCTTGAATTCCACTAGTGCTGTTCTCAAGGTGCCAAAAAGAGAGTTAAAAAAAAAAAAAAGAGCAAGCGAAGACTACAACATTGCTCAGGCTTCACACTCAGTTTTATGCTAATAATCATGGAAGTAAGGAAGGATCGTGTTGACTACAGCCAAGATTTGTACATACTTTCCATGTAATGATCATCAGTGTCAAGCTATTCGGAAGCAGCAGAGTGAACATTTGCAGAAAGCAGTTTGTTTACAGCTAGAAGCTGCAACCACCGCAATCTGTCCTATTTACATCAGAAGGTTCTATGCAATTAACAGCAATTTTTCAGCATGTACTACTCAGAACACAGCCCTGTAAGGAGAGCATTTGTTTCATGATTGCCTTATGAGGAAATACGGAAACTTCAGTATCCCGTGAAGCTAATGCTTTATCATTTCAATTCTTCCATACTATTCTATCAGATGATGAATAATGTGAGTTGATTTAATGCCAGCCATTCTCTTCTAATTGTCTTTAAATCAGTCAGCTTTTGCCCATCTGTCTTTCAATTTTGAGCAATGCTAAACAGAGCCAACAAAGTTAGCTAATATCAAATGAATAACCTCAGTATTATACCTGAGTGGATATTCGCCCCTTAGAAAAGGAGGACAAAGTGTGAAAGGTTAATGTGTGAAGTTTTAAGAAAACAGTATTGTATTTGATGCTCCAGGTCAAGTTATTTACAACGACAAATTAAAGTTGATTTTTATGGAAATAAATTCAGGCTGTGTTTTAAAGCCTTCTTTAACTTCTCAGTACCACAAAGGTACCATCATGACAATAACATGTACAAACTTTAAATTTAGAGCAACGCTGCATTTGGATATGGAGATGGTTTGAAATCAGTTGCACACCAAAAGAAAAATATGGGCATGCTGACAAAAGATTTTACTTTGGTACTTATGACCAAATCATTACAGAAGTCAATAGAAGTTAAGGACTTCCAGATTTAGCACTTCAGTCATTAGAAGTAAATAAACATGAATCCAATCCTAACTGATGAATCTACTCATGAGTTTTGCCTGTCAGAATTAGTTACGTGGAGAAACAGATGTCATTTTCATAGGAAAGCAATTCATTTCAGTAAGTTGTAAGTAACAACTAAAGTTTCTATATTCTGCTAGTCTTTTGGAGCTAAACAGACAGAGGCATTTTCCCATGAAAAAGACAGACAACAATGTCAACAGCATAGAACAATAAGAATCCTTGATCTTAGCATGTTTCATAAATACTGCTGAAAACTACGCTGACCTATTTTAACAGTCATTTTTCCTCAAAATCAATAAGAACAGCAGAAAACATCAACAGAATTTAACAGAAAATTATACTAACCTATTTTCAATTTGAGAATGAATATTTTGCCACCTCTCAGCTAACTGATCAACTTTTTCTTTATGCCAGTCGAAGTCAAGATCACGCTCCTTGTGCATTTTAAACATCTGATCGCTGATCATCTTTGCCTTCTGCAGCTCATCCTCTAAGGCATGGAACACTTCTCTTTTCTCGTCTACTTCAGATCTCCATTGCTAGAACACAGTAAATGAGAAATCCTAAATGATTTCTGAATTATGACACTACAAATACACCTTGGCTGCTCTGAGAGTGGAATGGCTCTGGAATGAGTCTGAAGTGACTAATTAGCTATGAGCAGCAAAACAGTTCTGAGTAACAATATAAACACCAAACACAGCTAGCAAATTAACATACTTTTCTGATAAATTACAGCTCTCCAAAAACAAACAAACAAAAAAAGGTAGATGCCAGTCTCTCTAAGAACAACAACAATAAAAACACATTACATATCATTACTTATCATTTGCAATATTGAAATAAGCTGTATGCAACATATGAACAATTCTGAACTTCAGTCTTATTCATTCTCAGAGAGAAATGCTAAATCTCATAGGAAAACCCAACTGGCATACCATAGCAGTAGCAAGAACGCTGCTGAGGCCACACTCATGTAACTTATTTATGTTACCTTAAGCACACATTACCTTTGCAGAGACAGAAGTCTTACTGCGGTATTAATAACTGGCCCTCCTGGAAGTTTAATCACTGCAAGTCATTACCTAATTACAAGCACGTACATACAAACCATCCAATTCACTTTCCTGCAAATATACAAGCCAACTTTTGATAAACTATGTAGTGTAGCATAACCAGAACAAGATGGATTTCCTTATTATTGTCCGATTTGTCCAGGAGAAGGCACAACTCTTACCTTTAATGTACCCATAAGATTTTCAATATTGGTTTTGTCAGCAGTTACTGCCTCTTCTTCACATAATTTAGTTTCATAAAGTTTTACTAATGATTCTGCACCTTGGGTGTTCTTCAGCACCAAATTTACAGTTTTTAATCTGAAAAACAGTAATATCCCATTAACTCAACAAATAACAACAGTCAACACACCTGTCTTTGTCAGTCTTTTCATGCCATGCAGTACTCTTATACAGTATTAAAATCGCGTTAACTCCCTTTTCCTTGATCAGCGTTACTCATACTAATGTCTTTGTTTTGAAAAGAAAACTGTGAACTAAAGTGTGTGTGTGATGGGAAATGACCTACTACTTACTTATCTATGTAAATGGAAGACATGGAACAAACTTGGTTCATATTCTGAATAACAACACCAAGTTCAGAGCGCAGAGTAGGAACTGAAGGTGAACCAGCAGCCTGACTAAAAAACTCTTCGCATTTATCTGTGATGACTCCCAAGTCTTCCTTCAGTCGATCCAGCTCCTTCTTCAGCTTCTGTAAAATGAAAGGTGATGGACAGTGGTTTTATTTTACATCAGTCCGATGTATTCTCTGCTTCCTGGGTAACCCTTCCTATTTAATACAGATTTTCTTCAAGTCTCACCTCTTGCTCTGAAATCCTGAAGACACTTTCATGTAGATCGTCCCTTTCCATCGGGGTCCGGATCTGTCGGATTAACCGTTCCTCGCAACTCTCCAGTCGAAGTCTGATATTTCTGACTTCAGAGATGTACAGATTGTAAATAGATTCTTCCTGCTCCTCTGTTGAAAGAAACAAGGCACATTTTAGCAAACAAAGCCATCTTCTCATTTTCTCTATGTCTCCCAACAAAAGACTTTAAAAAGCCATCATTCTGCAGGTCTTTTTATGAACAACTGAAATCCCACCAATTTTCATAAGAATTTTGGCTATAAAACAGATTTTAGGAACCTTTAAATTTTACCTAGCGTTAGATCACCTCATCACACTTCAGAAATTAGCACACATCATTGATCACTCTTCCAATACTCAGACCATGCTAATAAATTTAGTGATCAATTCTTTTAGTCAGACATATCAGGTGTGATACTATAGGAAATCTCAGGGAATATGTTTTTAATCTTCTCTTTCAGAGGGACAGGACAGCATGTCATTCCTTAAGTACAGTATACTATGCTAATGCACCACACAGTTTTAAGCTACTGCATTCCTGTAATTCACCAGATACTTGACAGAAAATCAGAACAAATATTTTAACCTTTTTGTGCTTGTCGTATTTTAAAACAGCTAAGAGAGCAGTAACTGCAGGCATTCTGTGGAGCTAAACAAGTAACTAGGACACTTTTCTTGCATTAACAGTGTGAAAAATGATCTAATTCTGCCATGTACTCAACCAAATGGTCCATCTGCATTCAAACATCCAGAAACGGCCAGGAAAACCTGACTAAAGAGTCAACTGGAGTGCACAGAAAAAAACCTTGGGGCTACCTTTTTCGTACCACGTATGTTAACACTTCAATATTTTTACATAGATTAAAATACACAAAGTTAACAAAAACGTAGATCCTTCATACAATATAGTTGTACACAATGTTAAAATGATGGCTCTTTATCCATTCAACTGCAACATGATCAATATGTATCAATAATAGTAATTCACTAGAGCTTAAATTAATGAAGAACTGCAATCCCTCATGTAAGGGCAGCTTACCCCTTTCTGCAGACTTCAGAAGCTCTTGGTAGTATTGCCTGCAAATACTAACTTCCCTTTCCAGTTGTGCAGTATCGGAGCTTGTAAAGATTTTGGACTCCTGGCTATCTTCCACAAAATCATCAAAGCGGGACTGCAAATTGCTTAGAACCTGCTGATGTTCACCTGGCAGCATTGTTTTTATCTGTAACAGATCATAAACCCAAGGCATGGTCAGCAACAATGCAGCTATCTGTAACACTTCATTATCAAAAAGCAGTAATGAACAATTGTTAAGATAGAAGTTAAAAAATGGAGGTCCTGAAAGCCTGCTGTTCCTGGGCTGGGGTCCACTTGATAGGTATCAGCTGGTAGATTAGAATCAAAATAGAATCCTTTTCTGTATTTAAAGCCAGTGATGGGCTGTGTTAAGCCAATCCTACATCAGACACAGACTCTCCATCTCTGTCACATAGCAACAAACAGGCAGCCAGCAAGAGTCACAGGAATCACATTTCAGGATTGTTTCAGATTGCTTGTTTCAAAAAGCAACAATGAGAAATCAGGATTTAAAAAGTTATTTTGGGTATTACAAAATATTATTTCAACAGTTTGAAAACAGATTTACACCAATGCTATATAACAAATAACTACATTAGTCATGCTATATATTCAACAACATACAATCTGGGAACCTCACACATTTGTTCTAGCTAGACAGGACAGTGTTTTGATTTATATATCTGACAAATGAACCCTATTTATCTATTTAACATTTCAAACTACAGACATGTATAAGGATGAAATAAATCACTATAGAGGAATAAGTATTTAACTGCCTTTGCAGCTTGAAAGACTAAATGTAATTTTCACAGTGAGAAACTGCAGAGTAATGAAACAATGGGGGGTTTCCACTACGACGAGCCTTAGACTTGAGAAGCTCATCTCCCCAGAAATCTTTAACATAAATGCAGAAAGGTAGAGACTTCCAAAACAAAATTCAGATTTAGTCACTGTTTGATTACGTTCAAGAGATCCTGTCCCTTAGCTGACTGAACAAAGATTAGTATAATAAGGCTAAGGGCAGTTTAGAATCTCTCCACTCCTTCCTCGTGTAATCTGTGTAAAGGCTGTTCAGATCAAGGCAGAATGTTGCATAATGGCGCACTGCCAGCTATTTCCAGAAGACAAGGATGACTGCAAATTTATTATACAATATTTCCAGAAAGCATAGCCTATGATTTTCTGGTAAATGGCTAGAAGTCCTTTGGTAGACACGGTACCTACCGAGGCAACATTGCCAGATCTAACCGCCTCAATTTCATTTGTCAGGTAATGCCACGAAACCACACTCTTCATGTTTACATGTGACTCATGCCAAAGGGCCAGAACATTCTGAAACTGCTGTTCAATCCTGAAACATAAAAATTAAAAAAAAAAAAAAAAAGCCCAATTTAAGGTAAGAAAATATGTTTTACATTGGAATAACATATGAAAATGAAAAAAAAAAAAAAGCAGATTAACCCAAGTTTCATATTGAAAAAATAAATGAAGCAGCTGTTTCCTTGGCTTTAACCCAAAGGACCGTCATTTCTCTACATAAACAAACAAAAAATATTTATATTAAACATATTTTAACACAGTTGTTACTCTGTCCCTACCTGTTGGCTGTATCTATTGCTTCCTTGTTTGGTGGAGGAACTGTAAAGCACACAGATGGAACCATGGCCTCATTACCACTTGGGCTAATGACTTTCCATTTAGCACGATGGGAGTTGTTTGCTAACACACACTCATCATCTTTGTAAATAGTTATCTGGTATTAAAAGAAAATCAGAATAATTTAATGATCTAAGCATTACAAAATACTTTTACAAGGCTCTTTTGTAAATGGTGTTACTAAATAAGCAACAGAATAACCAAAACAAAGCTCAACACAAGGATTTGCTCATTTGCTAGGGTAGAAGACATTTAGGGTCCACTGTTCTCTAGCAATAGAGTAATTAATGAAACTTCAGCTGAATTCTTGTGCCTGTAATTCATTTGAGGAAATTCAAGTTTCTAACCTCAATTTGTCTATAGTCACAGATGGCTTTAATTGGGATGGATGTTTTCAGTATACAATCAGGGTTCCTTGGCTTCAGCTGAATTATTGCCTTTGCTCTCCCCACAAGGCCTGCTACTGTGCTCTTATACTGCAGGAGTTGTTCCTTTTCTTCCTAAAACAGTTAAGAAAAGAACACATCATAAGAAGTGGCCAGAATACAGTGCTGCTTCTTTGATCCTACTAAGTTTTTCTTCTACTAACTTCTTTTACTGCGTTTCTTAAAAGCAACCCATTTTACAAGAACAAAGTATCTTTCTGAAGTCACTGGTTTCCCACAATATCTGATATTGTAAAGATAAAGAAATAAACAAAACTGTATTTAAGGGCATGAAAAACAGCCATTAGAAAATGGGTAGATAAAATTATTTAAGTTCTGAACCATAAATCTCATTTTTTTATTCCCTGCCTTTAAAGTAATAAATTTACAACACGATTTTTTTTATCCAACTATAATCTACACATATCTTGTTTAATTGTAGCTCATATTGACAGGATCCTTGAGTTCTCACCATAGACTCTTGGACAAGGTCTTCCAGCCTATGAAGGCTGCTTGATCTGTCACAGCTGTATTTTCGGTATATGGCATCTTTTAAATTCTTTAAATACTCCATGGCCTCTTTGGCATCACTGAAAAACTAAGATGTGAAGAACAGATGGGTTATTTTCAAACAATCTAATATTTTCTATTTATTTTTAATACTGTACATTCTACTTCTGTTTGTGTAGTCCTGGAACAATGACCTGGAATATGTTCTACCTTGGCCATCATTAACAACCCTCTACATCCACCTGCAAAAGCTTTATTGACTGTAGTTCTGTAAGACATGAGTAGAACATGGCTCAGATTCTCTACTAGCAGTTATGGCACTACAAAAAAAGATCAGACCAGATCTACATCTGTAATCTACATCTGTTGTGAAGTGATAATACTGCAGGTGTGGTAATGCTGTGGGAATACGGTTCATAGTCTCATAAATGCACATGATCGGTTTCCATTCTACAGCTACTGTGAGAGAACAAGTAGCACCTTCAAGTAAAACAGAACTCGTTGATCATGGTCACAACTTAAAAGATTTCACAGTTTTATTGACCTCCTTACCTCAAAATATGCAGCATTTTCTCTCAAATGTTGTTCAACACAGTGACAGAGCTGAAGAATCCAGCTCCACTGCGTCTGCATTGCAGCTCTGTAGGCCTTTAAGGGAGACAGAAAGATTTAACATTAGGAAGTGAAAATTGAAACATACATATTAAAAGAATTTAGAAAACAAAGATATTGCAAACATGGGCATCTAGCTGATGTTACTCAAGAAAAATAAGCTGCAACAAGGGAAATTCCTATTAGATGTGAGAAAAAACAGTAACAGTCTTTACAGTAAAACATCACAGAACTCACTCAAAAAGGCTAGGACCATCCTTGGGCATATTCAGAACTCAGCTAAACAAAGACCTGCATCTCCTGAGGTTCCTCTAGTCTGAGTACACAAAAATAGTAAAAGAAGATAAGCTGCAATATATAATTTTGTGCAGCATTATTTGAATGGTGTCTCCTGTACTGCAGGGTGCTGTCACCAGAGACACACTGCTTTAGCATTCACCAGCAGAGGGAACCCTTGACTTTACAAAAGCAGCCAAATGTCTCTGGGAATGAGTATGGTTTCTCAGGGAATTCAAAGATTTTTCCACTGGCTTCAATGAATCTCAAATTGATCCTTTAATGCATATATTCTTTTGCACAGAATAAATCGATTTAAGAACTCTTTTAATGTCCCAGCATAGAATTATTGCAGTCACCATAAGCTGCAAGTCCTTAGAGTTGGAAGGGACCTTTAAGGGCCATCTAGTCCAACTTCTCTTCAACGAACAGGGACACCACAGCTACATCAGGCTGCCCAGGCCCTGATCCAGCCTTGCCTTGAAAGTCTCCAGGGACGGAGCATCAACCACATCCCTTAACAACCTGTTCCTCATTGTAAAAGACATCATCTCTGTGAAATACTTGTTAAATCACTGATAAGAACAAATTAATAACAGCGTATACTTTTAAGAAATGTAAATACAAACGTTAAACAAAAAGTACAGATCAATTTCTGAAATCTGAGTCTTAGCTCTCAGTGGGATGTGATCTACGCAATCTAAAACATAACCATCATTTTACAGAAATGTTTACAGTTTTTGTAAACTGGAAGATGGGAATACAGTAGAGACACTGAACAGGAATTAAAGATCTCATTATTGGGATCTGGTTGCTTAATATCCTGTGAGTAAGCATTTCCCTTCTTTCCCTCTACAGTCTATTAAATCACTTAAATCATGTGCTTCTTTAAACTAACTTACCTCAATGGTTAGCCTGGCTGGGTGATTTTCAAGAAGCAACTGTTCAGCTACTTCTTGTACTGATTTAATAACTTCTTCTTTTTGATCAAGTTCTCTCATTAATTCCTTTTTTTTCAGACAAAAAAGAAAAAAAGAAAGCAGAAACATTTTAGAAACTTGTAGAATTGTTAAAGATGACTTAACTTTTCTCTCTGGATTATACTGGCAATACATACTGCATGGTATTCCTTTTTTCTTGTTATATTGGGGTTTCTTTCACTCCAATCATATGCAACCTCCTCCTCTTCTTTTTCATTCAGCCATATCAGCTCTCTAGTAGCACGAGACACAAAATCGTGAAGAGTATCTAGATGCCTCTCCTGATTTCTCGATGTGTTCTTCATTAAAAAGGAGGAAAAAATCAGAATTTAAAACTCATCCCTTTCCATAGATGATGTGTACAGTGAAAAGCTGAACATCAAAGATGTATGACAAACTTACCAAGAGTTTTGAATACTGACTTTCCAGTTTGTGCAATTTTTCTGCATAAGTGAGTTTAAGAGGGGCAGTCATTTGGATCTGTATTTGGTGTATGAGGTCAAAAGACAAGAAAACAGTTAGACATGGTAAGGTATTCTCAACCACTAGATCTCCTGATTTCATGATATGTCATCTAGAGATCAGGAGCAAAAATAAGTAAAACCCACCCACAACTCCATAATTCAACATAACATTATGAATCACTCAGCAAGAAAGTAACTGAGGAAATGAGGAATGTGGTGCCATACCTCACTGATTTTTGCTTCTTTAAGGCTGGATTCGAATTCTTCAATAGCTTTGTGAACATTTTTGTGATTTTCTAAATGGCTTTCTACACTTGGTAAATCTGAACCCCATTCCACTCGATCAAGTTGCACCTCACAAAGAAGAAGGAAAAATTAGCCATGATCTACAAGCAGTAAATGTAGCAACTAGAAGAAGAGTGTTTCCGTAAAGATCGCTACCTGCATTTCTTCCACCCAGTTCAATAGGTCCTGGACAAACTTCATGTTCACTTCTTCTTCTGTTAAATTCTGGTCCACAAAAGCTGATTTCATAAGTGGTTTTCTGATTTGCATATGTTTGAGCGTTTGCAGAGTTCCACCATCTACTCCTGTTACATAGCTCTGAATTAACTGTGGTGGCATGCCTGGTGTGTAAGCAGGAGTCATGGCTGGTGTCAGTCTGGAAGTAAGACCTGGTGAGAGGCCAGAAGTCAAACTGGAAGATGTCAAACTAGGTGTTAAACCTTGAGTCATTGCAGCATTTAATTCAGGAGTTAGGTTTGTTGTAAATCCTGAGTTTAAGCTTTCAGTTATTCCTGATATCATCAGCTTTGTCTGTTCAGTTGTTAGTGTATGTCCCTTGCTGTACAAAGAAGAAAATTCGGTTCGCATGGCCATCAGTTCATCACGAAGTTTTGCAACCCTATTAAAATGAAATAAAATAAATAAATAAAATAATTTCAGTGAATGTTTACATAGTTCTATCATGCTGAACTCAATAGGAGTATGGATTCCAATGATCTTTTACACTTCAGTTGTACTCAAACATTCACAAAGAAGCTGGCTATACCAGCTTTGACTATTATTAATACAGATAATAGATGCAAAAATTAGACAATAACCCATTAGTGTATACCGTACACAGCACCAGGGAACAATTCAGCAAAGCAGAAATTGTACAAGATACTACATGTTGCAGTAGATCAAACACTCACAGTACACTGCTAAATATTTGCTCGACCTCACCCAATTCAGAAAAAAACCTGACAAACTGCGAAGCCCTTTCTTCACAAAATTAAATGACACTGCTTAAATGTATCTTTCTGCTAGGACTGAACAAACTGACACATATAAGCTAATGTTACCCCACCTGCTAAGACACCTACAGCTACCACCAGAAACCTCACCTCTATTTTTAAAATCACAGAGCGAATTCTGAAACCATTTTAGCTGCAATAAGATAAGCTAAGATCTTCACACTCATATATCAGATAGCGCAAGCATTTAAGTCGTGTTCCAGTGAGTGACTTTATTTTCAGAGATGAGCAAACAGTTTCTCGTCTTTTGCTTGTGGGCAACATACCCACAGTCATACCCACCAACCTTTATTTGGGTACTAAATGATAGACTGAAGTGTAGCAATAGACATGATTTCAAAACAATGTCCACAGACTAAATTTGGTAATTAATTTATTTCTATAAATACATTGAAAAGTACCTCTGTACAAGCTGGTCTGCCTGATAGTACTTTCCATCAATAAGAATTTGGGCATCAATCACTTGCTGGCGGAGAAGGTTCTCAGATTCAAGAAGATAGCCAGCTATTTCTGCTTCATGTTGAAACTGAAGCCCCGACTCTAGACGTTTGGTGTCCTGAGTAAATATAAGAAAGCCATCAAGTCATGCAGCTGAGTCAAAGAGAAATGAGCTGTAACTTTTCCGTGTGAAACTTTTTCCTAATCGGAAAGAAAATTGCAAAAACTTTAACTAACAGAACTCATTCTAGGCAATTCTTGGTATTTTCTTGAGGAAATGCTAAATTAATAACAGTACAACAGAAATAAAAGTATCAGTATCACTGATCTTAAAAAATCCTAAATATTGTGGGGTTTTGTTTCACTGTTTTTTTTAAGTAGCAACAACACTGCAGTAAGTTTGTGAGCACAGACAAGTGAAATCAGCAGCTGACTTACAGCCTGCAGAGCGTTCCGGGCAAGTATCAGTTTGTCCTCACAGCTCCGGCTGTCCCGCTGAATTCTGTTTGCAATCTGCTGCAGCATTTCCAACCTAAGTGATACCAGACAAAAGATAATTGTTAGTGTTATTTATATTTACAATACACACATAACTTGAAATAAAATAAGCAAACGGTATCATACGCAAAGCACACATATATATGTCGAGTTACCTGCTTCCTTCTAAGGTGGCATTACCAAAGCTTATACAAGATTTAATCATCGTGGGACCACGACTGACAGAAAGGAAATTTTCATTGGAGTCAACACTGGTTTGAACACTGGTACTGTTGCTAAACAGTGAATCGCTGCTATGATAGCTGTAACTACTGCTGTTCATCTTTACACCCAGAGCACGGTTCTTTGGCTGTTTACATTTGCTGAAAAATGGAAAAAAAATGGAACTCCTACAAAATATGCAGCTTCTAGGGATGAAATTTCACCAGTGGCTTTTGAAACTCCTAGCACTCCTTCTTTAAATAGGCTTCAGTATGCATATTCAAAACCCAGCAATTAATATTCTGCCAGCTCTTCAAAAGATTTCACCTGGGGCTATGTACACCACCTCGCTTTTGGCTTCCCTAACCTTGCATTAAAGGCTTGCAAGTACAGACTAGGCAGCAGCATTAGGGCGTCTCTAGGAAACAGACGTGCCAAATATTTTATCTAAGTGTCACTAAATGTTTGTAAGCCAAATAAGAGCTTAAATAAATCTTTAAGGTGTTTCTCAGACTCTTGAGAAGTTTCAAAAAGGACTAAAGTTACAACTCCACACTCCTCTGTATGGCATTAAAATTCAGTCTGGGCTGATTCCATTTCCTTCAAATGGAACTGTACGATAAAACTGCAGGAATATCACAGTTAATCAGCTCTTACTAAGTTAATTTTAGACACCTGTACATCATCCAACCCACTAGCATTACTCCATTGTCCAAGTATGCATGTTTACTAACTACCCTGTTCCACTAATCTGTCCTGCAAATTTCCCTTTAACTTCTTCCATATTCAAAGCTAATTACTTCTTACTATTTCGACCACAAAACAAGTAAGAAAAATCTGATCGCTACCCTTACGTTGATTTTTTTAGTTGAGAATGCAAGCTTTGGTTAATTTTTTCAGTAACTCGCCTCCTGCTTTTAGCACCTCCTGAAAACCTCACCCACACCATACGATGACTGCGTTCAAGCAGAAGAGTACAGCAGAGGCACAAACACATCCCTGTGATGTTTTCACTCTGCTGGTTTTGCAGACTGGAGCTGCTTGGCACCCTGCTCACTGACATCACGTTAACTCTGATTCCACACACCAATCTGGCCACATGCTGTTTATCTGTGTTGACATTTTCAAATGTATTCACCAGACTTGGAGGCAAAGTTTTAGCTGCTCGCCAAATTTCAGAGCTTCCATGTTAGAATGCATTGAGGTCACATTTTTGCCATGCTTATTGGTATACAATGGCACTTTAAGTTTGTTCACCAAACCTGAAACATGGAAAGGAGTTCGTGTGTATTTCTATGTATCTATATTCTATCTACCTGAAGAGAAAATAAACTAATGCTATTTATATAGAAAATCATAGAATGGCTTGGCTTCAAGGATCATCAGGTTCCAACCCCCCTACCACAGACAGAGTTGCCAACCACTAGATCAAGTACTAATGCCCAGGGCTCCCTTCAACCTCATCTTAAACATCTCCAAGGATGGGGCATCCCAATGTACTCCTAGTAAAGATAATTAAGGTTTCTGTACGTCTGAAAAGAATTTCTTTTCATGAAAGTAGGAACTAACTTTGCTGCTGGCATTTTAGAACAGATTAACCTACAATATATAGCAGACTGAATTTCTACCACTGCTTTCCAGTGTTCTGCTCAGCATGGTGGAGCACAATTTTGCATTTCTCTACAGAAAGTTATTTCACATTTCTTACCACAGGGATACTATAAATCTGCACTTCTTATTGAATATGCTATTTCAGTTATGCTCCAGCTTTTTTAAGATATATATTTTTTGAGTATGACCTATATTTAATGAACTATGAGTGTCTCTGAGACCTGCCCTTCCTAAAACCTGCCTTTCTGAAGACTTACTAAACAATGATCTGGATTCTTCACACTTGATTTCAGGTGCCCAAACTTTATTTTCACCAGAAATTCAGTGCCAATATCTTCTAGAAAACCATTTAGATCTTAGGTGTCTCCTTTGAATGCTTCAATGCGAACAGAATTAATATATACCCAGGTGTCTATACCTGTCTGCAGGTAGGAGCCCAAAGAATCATGTAATTGAATGAAAAAAAAAGAGGAGGGTTTTTAATTAATGAATGTTAGTCTTTGTTTCTAGCACTGAGCTCAAAAGAAGCACCTTCAAAAAACGTAAATGCTCTAATAAGTCTGCATTAAGATTTTAAGGGTGCTTGGTATGTTATTAGTGATGCACAAAATAGTATCATCAGTTCTACTACCATGGGAGACCACTATGCATTTTGCACATCGAAACACTCTGTGTGTTCTTGAGTGAATTAACTTTAAAAGATTTGCAGATTGAGACATCAGCTGCAACACTGTGCATCAAGCAAAATTCACATTTTATGTAAAGGATGAGGGTGTCGTTCATGTGATAAGAGTTCAAGACAGACAAAAAGTGGTATCAACCTTGCTCTGACCATCTGCACAAGGAGAAATATTGTATTCAAGTGCTTTGATCTTCTGAGGCTTAGAGACTATTCTCTAAGACTTTCTGAGACTATAAAGGTTACTTTCATCTGGACCTGCTTCTGTGAAGCAGCCAGAGAAATTCAGGTTTGAAAAAGAGCAGAATTATTCAACAGAAATTGAAAAATAACAGGGATGTTATCACGGAAGAAAAAAATTAAAGTAAAAAGAACAAAATATATTAACCAATCCTGCCAAAATGTTCACTAGCATACCATTCCACTTCAGGCCGAAGAGTCTTCTCTCTTTCCAGCATGGCAATAATAAGCTTTCCCCATTCCTTTTCTATATCATTTGGATGATAGCCTTGAGGAAGTTTGATGCGTCCAAATTCTATCCAGACCTTAAAATTTCAGACATATTCATTATTTTAAGCCACCAAAAGAGAACTTTTATCTACTTCAACGCATGTTAAAACTTACCTCCAACAGTTCATATAGACGTTCAATTTTCAGTTTATCTGTCTCCTTGGGTGGAATTTCTGTTTCTTTAAACTGTAAATATTGATTATAAAGTGCCTGCAAAAGGACACACACAAAAAAACCATTAAGTTTTACTTACTGTGAACACAGTATAACCTTACTCCCTAAACTCTCTTCTAACGTTCTGCGTAAGCTTATGTTCTAGTATTTTTCTGCTTATGTCGTGTTAAAAATCATCAGCAACAAGCTGAAGATTTGCTTTGATCGTTCCTCTGTCAGCAATGGAATTCTTGTACTTTTCAGTTAGATTTTCAAATGAGCTTCAACTTGGTGTCTTCAAGAAAGCTACAACAACCACTCTACTATTAAAATGTGGTTCGAGTGATGGAATCTGCATAATGCATACTGCATTTCTTTTTATTCGGGATTACCCAAAATATTCACTGAAGAACAGGTGACAACATTTTCTTTTCTCATTAAGAAGAATTAAATCTAGATCACTGCACTATATAAAGATATTTTTGGGATGATTTATAAAATCCATCTATAGATCTGGCCTATCCCACCTCTAACATTTTTAATTTGCATGTCAGAAAGCCAGTCACCTTAAAAACACTTAATATAAATTCTGTATTGCTATGATGCCACTGTACTTCAGTTGATTTGATTGTAGAAATCAACAAGCATTTCAAGTTGTTCAAGCACACTTTGAGTAAGTGTGATGAAGCATCATTCCCGTAAGGAATTTAAGATGCCAGATCTCACCTTCATCTCCACAGGATTGTTGGGAAATGTTCTGTCAGACATTATGGTGACATGGTGCCTGATCCACTGCATGAGGTAGTTCACCATATTCTGATATTCAACCCATTTGACTTCAACGTCCTAGCAAAGCGCAACACAGATTATAGATCATAACAAAATCACCTGACAGCTTCATTTTTGCTTTACCTTAAAAGCCTGAGAACTTCATAGTCACAGAAAAGAGATTCCTAGATCATGCAGCTCTGAAACCACATTCACGTGCTCACTATAATTAATCTAAGGTTTCCAAGAATATCATTTGCCCTACTCAGTGTTAGTCCCAAATGTTCCAAGTGAAAACACAACATTTTCTAGTCTTCAGAAGAACTGGAGGAGCACAATTTATGAGTCTAACTGCATGGCTGAAAAGAAAGAGCATGAACTACAGAGCCAGCTGTAACTCAGGAGCTGAAACCAAGAATGCCCGCACAGCTGCACAAGTTTTTTTCTCTGACTTACATTTGCACTGATGCCTTCACCACCTTCTGGTACTTTGGGAAATGCATCATAAAGTGATGACACATAAGTTATTACTGATTTCTCATCAGGTGAGGAAACATCAACATCTAGAGAGCAAGACAGAACAGCGCTTTATCACACAGTCGTAAGGATGCCCACACATTTACAACAAGCAGCTATTGGGATTTCATTTTAGCATTAGAGTTTTTGCAACAAAACCTTTTGTAGCTATCTTACCTTCAGGATCCAGAAGTCTAGCAACACCAAGTTTTTCTGCTACAAAAAAAGCATGTTCTAAATTTGCAAGGTTGCTTTGAACAGCAACAGTATTCATGTCTATCAGGTCCGGCCTGCCAAAAAAAAAAAAAAAAGGAAAAGTAACACTTGATTACAACTCTTAAATCACCACAGCATTAGTAACTGAATCCAAGGACATGGAAGGATAGAGCAACATAGTTTCCATCGAAATGAGGATTTTATTAAAAAGATATGAACACGAAGAAGTCAAGACTAAGTGATAAACACAAGCAGAAACTTCAACCCTGTCAGATCTTCCTTCCACCTATCAGATGAAGTTTCTAATCACCCTTTTTACATACTTCTATGTTCTTATTTAGTCATATGCATTGTCATTGCATTTTCTTGCTTTGTCCTTTCTATTGTCCTTGCAGAGGCTAAGCTCACTTTTCTCTTAGGACTCATCTACATGGGGGAAGGCCATTCCTACCACCTTCACAAATTCATAGTTGTTCTGCACTAAACTCTTCAGTGTGTGTCAGAATTCATATGAAAATAAAGTCAGTCATAGTAACATCACTTTAACCTAGAAGACAAGTATTCTTACTGGGCATTAAAAAAGTCCTTTTCAAACTGCACCAAAGCCCTGCTTTCAGATAAATGCTGCTGTTCTTCTGCAGACAACCCTCAGCCCAAATCACTTTCCCACCTTCCTTCTTCCAAACTCACAGCCAGTCCAATACTGTTATTTTAATGGGATGTGCACACTAAGCAAAACTCACCTCTAAACGGTTCTAAGGCCAATAAAAATTATCCTGTACCAGCACTACAAATTCAATGCTTTAAATTAATGCAAAACTTCACATTAAAATGAATTAAAAATGAATACTATCTTTCAGGTTTGCTATGTGGTGTCAAGTTTTCAGATCTTTTGGTTCTCAACACAGGCTGTGTTACTTTCTGCACTCCTGGGAATCCTGTCAGCCACAGCAACTGAAAGGAAGGATCTTTTGAAAGACGCTGAGCGAAAAACTCATCCAATTGAAGTCAGCTAGAGTCACAAGAGTCTGAAAACTTTGGTTTTGAAATCATAGGATACTGAAAACCAGGCACACACTGGAATAAAACAAACGCTCAAAACAAAACAAACAGAAGACACGTCTAAGATCTAGTGAATAATTCACTGCTTTCTTAGTTTTACCTAGCAGAAGCTTTAAATAATTGAAAAGGAAGAGAGAAAGAACCTTGATAAAAGTATCACATTTTTAAAAACTAATGATTATATATCTTTTGTAAAAATCCTAGATTTTCTTGATCCCAAAATAGTTTTGGATTTGGAATGCTCAATACCATTTTGTCTTTGAATTAAGTATATGGATACTGCTAATAGAAAAGTATTTCTTTCCAGTTGTCTAGAGTTGCTCCTGTTCTGTGGTGCTCTTTAGATCAGTCTATAGGGCTGATTAAAGCTGCATCTATCTTTTTTTTTTTTTTTTTTTGAAAGAATGTTAAATTAATAATAAAACTTAAGCAGCATAAAAAGAAACATAATTCTTCTAAGCCAGCGGGAGTTTCCACTTTCAATATGTTTAGTGGGAGCATGATCAAGGCTCAGACCATTCTTTGGATTTCTGTGCAATGAAAACAGTGCAATGAAAACAATATTCTCTGTCAAACTTAGCAGTACAGAGAAGCCAAGAAAATAAAAGATAACAGTTGAAAAGAAAATGGAGCAGTCCAGTCTCCTGTTTCAGCCACATTAACAGATGGTATGAACAATAAAGGTTGCTTTTACAGTGCAGTTTTTATGAGAGAAGCAGGTTTCCGTAAGTATACACAGTTTTCTTTGTTGTTTGGTGTTGTTTTCTTTTTACCTGCTTTCTTTACATCTGTTTCATGCTTGGTAAAAATGACCCAAGAATCATATATGCTGCCTGTACAATTGCCAACTCTCAGAACAAGAAGGGGCAAGTTTTTGAAATAGCATTGTCTGTTCCCAGAAACAAGCTGCAAACTGCAGATTCACTAACACTATAAACTCTGGAATAAAGCTTCCAATTAGATGAGTAAGTAAGGCTTTTCTCACTGCAAAATAGGTAAAATCCAATGAAAATAACAGCTGTCATAGAGTGCATAATAAATCTTTCCACATAGCTGCTATGGCTTCACCAAAAACCTCACAACACTCATTTCAAACAACTTCCCATCCCTGCACCTCTGGCCAGTCGGGGTTATTCCAATTCCCCTTAAAGACTAATGGTAACTTGCAATAAACACCACTCTATCCTGAGTTAATTATACGCTTAATACATAGCATTTCAATCTAGAATACTACTCTGTATTTGTCTAAAGCCTTGATCTACCAGAAAATACCACCAAAGACAGTGTTTGCCTGTTCTTAGTGGTGTTTGTCTTGGACTTCTTTGAAACAAAGCTCAACAGCTGGTTGAGAACAACCCCACTGCTGGCTTACAAAATGAAGAAGACAGGTATTATGATTTCCATGCAAAAGCACGTAACACTTGCCAAACAGAGTGCACATTGGATGGGGCCTGGGGCCTCCTCCCTCTGCAGGTCACCCTTTTAACTTTCCAAATAACAGGGGGGATACATTGCAAAAACACAGGAACAAGGAGCATTGTTTCAGAAAGAAAAAAAAAAAGACTTTTCTTAGCCCTAGAAAATACACGCAGAAAGATGACTTGTGAAATATATATATATATATATATTTATTTAAATGCCATACTGTTGATTTTAAACAAAAGATAAACAAGAAGAAACATTAAACAAGATTTTCTCCTGATTATAAATACCAAAATTTGCCTTTTCTGCTGGAAGCCTGCATGGACCTGCCCACTAACTCAACCCAAAGGAATTTGCATTTCAGCATGCTCACAGGGATTCCTGTGCTGTGCTCACTGATGACCATCCTGCTCTTAAGGATCAAGGGTTCCGTGCTCTGTGTGACTGAGCATGGGCTGTGCACAGTGAGTGCAGCTCTGTGGGGCTGCATTTTGAAACCTCAAAAACATCTTCCAGCACCTACAGTGTTTCATTTTCCAGGTGAATTCTGAAATACTACTAACTGCTTAAATTGCAGATAGGATGAATATCCTTCTGATACAATTTAATTAGTTGGCTGAACAGTGGTAAATATCAGATTTTAAAGCATCAACTGTCAAGGGAAAAATTTTCATTTTTAAGGCTAAAGAGAAAATATGCAAGGTTTGTAGATAATTGTTATTTCCCATTTATTATAACAGCATTTTGTATTAATTTGCATAGTACTGTTAAGTGGTTTTCTCCACAGTCAAGAACAAATGAAATCCATTTCAAGTAGGTGTCGATGACTCTACCTTCTGTCATAATATTGTGAGTCATATTACAGCAGTGGGCTGGGTCCTTGCCATCAAAAAATCACACATAAACATCCCAAACACAAGGAGACTTGGAACATTCCATGCAAAAGAGATGCTTCTGCTATGGCCACACCTCAGCCAAGGTGTTTGGCATCTACACAGTGAGTCGTTAATCACCAAACCTATAGAATGGTTGGTGGCTGCATTCAAGGTCTTAGAGTAGGTGTTAGAAATTAGACATAATTTGTATTGGAAGACAGAAAAAAAAGATATGATTAATACAATTTCAAGAAGGAAATGGACAAAATTGTGAACCATTCAAGAGAACATTTAAATACTTAGCATCACAAAGAGAAGTGAACTGTATCTGCATAGCAACATAAAGAAACCAAAGATCATCATGTTTGGATTTGTTTTGAGGGTTTTTTGTTTGTTTGTTTATTGTTTCTTTCCTTAACGTAAGAGTTCTCAAGTAAGCTTTCTATTCTGCAAACACTCCTTGAAATCAGTTATGGATAAGAAAGCCGGGCACACATAGATTTTTCCATGGCCAGAGCCTAATGTCTAGTAAAATAGTTCAAGATCCAAACTAGAAAACAGAGTATTTGTCCATTAAAAAAAAAAGGTTAGATATAAATGAGATCTGATACTTCATGGAAATAGCAGGAAAAGATCATTAACTGAACTTTTGTAACCCCAATCAATGATGAGAAGACTACATTCTTCTCTTCACTGTCCCCCAAATACAACTGCCCAATTTACAACATTTACTAAAACAAATGTATTAATATATATATGCAGCTGAGTAACATACTACGTGAAAATGCTGTTAATTAGTTCGAGAAAGTTATCAATAATACAGATATTATTTATACGAACAATCTAAACTGTTTAATCTGCACTACTCTGTTTCAGTCAAAACTTTGGATGGTGTCTGAGTAACACCCAATATTAAAAGAAATTTCTTTCTTGACTTATTGAGAACAGAAGTTAATACAGTCAGCTTCAAGCAGAACTGACAGAGAAAACAAAACTGCAGATGTAGAGTGAGGTGTACACGTCCCTGTATTTTGCTAGCTTCTCCATTACTGTAATTAGGAAATGTCTATAAAAAAATAAATGAATTCCTTGCTTTGCTGCTCACAGACAACTGAAAAGGACATGTGTGCTATTTTCAGGATGGGAACTATTGAGACTAATAGAATCCCATTCCATAACCATTAAAAAAACAAGAGCAGAGAGACTCCTGAATCGGATAGGATTCACCACATATTTCAAAACAGAGCAAGAAGAATACACCATCTGTTGTCCTGGAGATTTTGATTCACAGCAGAAAGATTGCAAACAATGGAATCTGAAGATAAGTAATGTCTGTGTAAAACAACTGTGAAATTTTAGCTCACTCTCTCTTAGCATACCTCCTGCTACTTAGCCAGGAACTCTGCAGATGAGATGATACAGAAAAATCTATTTACTGCTTAGCCTATATACTAAGTGCCACTGTTTAACCTATTCTTTAGGTTAGCTAGAATATAGAACATAAAAGATAAAGATCTATGGGTGATGGAATCTCTAAACTAAGAACCAGCCGCATCTGCCCTTCCAAGGACACTTAATCTACATTTACAACACTGTTAAATGAAGCTGCCCAGAAAAGAAGGCTTGTGCAGAATAATGTGTATCCATGTTTTCGCACCATCAGTCAGCCCTGAACACTGACAATACATGTAACTGTAGACCGAAACACTTATGGAGGTAGGTTTTGAATCTTTTTAAGTTAAACGGGTTCACCCAGAGAGCAAGATTTGAGAGCATTCAGTCTCCCTAAGAGACCACAAGGTCTCCTTTAAACATACATACAAATATACATGTGACAAGGAGTGAGATTCAGCTCCAGATCCAAACACCAAAATTTAATTTTCTACACTCAAGTGTCCATGAAGACTTCCTTATAGTCAGCGATCAACACATCCAGCAAGATCTCCAGAATCCGAGTGTTACCTCGGAGGGATCCAACTCCGTCTGTACATTACACTGATGGTACTCAGAAAAGTTTAGATAATTACCTAGCTGTCATGAAATTTTACACCTCACTGAGCATATATGTTTTGAGACTGACACATCTCAGAAATGTGAGAAATAAAAAGCATGGCTATGGATTTCAAACACAGAGATCAGCTCTTAGAAACTTGATAATGATTAGTAAGGATTTGCCTAGTAATTCTTGTAGACCTTCTCATTCATTTAATATGAAGTCAGAATGCTACCTCAAGTTTGCCGATAAAATTCAACAGATGCACAATACATCTTACTTGGCAGTTCATCTTTCAGCATTTTACTGGAAGTTTAAATGGGAAAGCAGGTGAAAATTACTTCATAAAGTCCTTCAATATTGGTCAATACACACAGACATTTCAAAGCATTTACATTAACATTCATTTTTCTTCACAAGTATCACATTAAGGAGGGGAAATATGGCAAATATTTCACGTCATCTCAAGTGTGAGACTGAAAAGTGACATCTTCAACTAACACAGGGCAAGGTGACAAAAAAAATTACCCCACAGGGTGAAACCACCGAGCCAAGCTGAGCAGTGTTACCACTACAGGTGGCAACATTTGAGAAGTCAGGAAAAACTGCAAACAATTTTCCAACCGACAACACCTACTACAGAAGTTTTCTCCTTTTAACGATGATAAACCAAAAAGTGTGCTCTTGTGTAGAGGTCAGCATAGTGTTTGTTCAACTATTTGACAGTTCTCTTTTTTCAAGGTCAACAGGATCGTAGCTTCAATAACGCAGTGTGTGTGTATTTTACACAACCATTATCACTTGTACATGGGCACTTGAGGGCTATTTTTCTTTATCCCGTAACTACATATCAGATTATTCCTTTTACTGTGAGTGAGTTTTAAAAACCAAACTGAATCCTTGTGCCTCACCTTTGTTAACAAAACTTTACCTGTAACTTGTCATAGAAATTGATTTAGATAAAGACAGAAAGGAAGCACTGTAAGATCCAAGTCCTACTAGTTAATTGCAGCTTTCAGCTTTAGCAAAAAGCCTAAGAAACCCTAATCACAACTTGGCAGGAAGTTTGTGACAAAGCTTTTCAAGCTTGCTATATGCATGAATGAAAACAGAAGCGATCTCATTCCACCTTCTCACCAGTTTTAAAACTACATTTTACATTCTCTCTGTAATATGAGATAAACATCATTTTAGAAACAGTAATGGTATAGCAGCTTTGCCAATTCTTTTGCCTATGATTAAATTTAAACAGGAAAAGGCTCACATTCGTTAACCTCAGCCCACACTGTGATCTGCAGAAATAACCATAAATCACATACTTTTCCTTGGAGTGTCTGAATATCAAAAAGACAATGAAAAAATCCAACCAAATGATTTTTCTGCCCTGCTTGGTGAAAAAACTCCTTCCAAGTCCCGAGCAGTGAGTGCCTGACTCACTAGCTTGCCAGCAGGATTACTGTTATCAACAAGGAAGAGAGGCAAGGTAACACAAGGAGTTCAAAAACAGATTTCCCAAAGGCTCCTTGTACCACCCTGCCCTGGAAGCCAATGTTTCTTCACTTGTCACAAATCTGCCAAACTCACTGACAGATGACCAAGACCTCAACCTATTTATTGTATTTATTTATCTAAGCACATACCACTCCCATCAGTGCTCATACATCAGGCACTTTTGGACAAAGTTTTCCAACACCCTAACGTGTTCTGGTCTTTACTGATGACCTAAGACAATTGAAACTAGCGTGAAAGGCTGGCCTTTCAATTCAAAGCTTTTTTTTGTATGTTTATTTGTTTTCTTCCATTTTGCCAAAATCAGGGTAAAGCTTTGAGTTCATCCCAGTATGACTTTTTTTTCTTACCAGTTGCTGCAAAAAAAATAAACGGCTATCTTTCATTCAGCTGTAACTTTGCAGTAGGACCCAGCACAACATTCAGAAGGATCATTTTAAGTCCAGATCTGAAAATAAGAGTTTCAAATGTCTGGAAGTGTCCCATCTGGTACCCACAAAGGCTAAACAAAACAACACAAGAAGTTAATATTGTAAGCCTTCCAGTACTATTTTAATACAGTCTGTACCAAGAGACATCACAATTTTTCCAAGTGCCTCCAACTATGTTGTAGATGAGGTTACTCGACAGTTCTAAAATCATCAGCTATATGCACACTCAGGTGAATTACATTAAACAAATGTCTGTATGTCAATATTTTTAATTATCCTAAATGCTGTTTATGTTTTCCCAAATTGCTACATCTTAATAGCAAATTAGTTTCTCTCATACAACAAAAACTCTTGAAAACAGTAACGTACACATTTCTGAACAATGATAGAGGGGAGAACACAACCAAACTAACCTTTTCTTTTTGTTAAGGCTGGGTAATAAGAGATTACAAGATACAAAATGGCAAGCCAAAACTAGCAGATGCAACTAATCTCTTTATTTAAAACATATCCCCTAGCATTTTAAGGTTTTCTTTTGCATTCATTCATTCCCCACAGGGCTCAACATGTTACTGTAAATTGAGGTAGCCCTATCCTTCCCCTTAAGGAATGTATTCATGTCAGTACCTGACCGGCTGTAACATGTTTAAACATCAAAAGGATGCCATGCACACTGCCATCCAGGAGCTTAGCATTCTCCCAGCTGTATGTACGTGTCGTGCTGTCCTGCGTAAGGCTGAAACAGCTCTGAGTAATGAATGCCTCCTTAATATCTCCTCTGAATCTCTTCTAATTTAAAGCCATTCCCCCTTGTCCTATCACTATCAGACCATGTAAAAAAGTCAGTCTCCCTCCTTTTTACAAGCTCCCTATAAGTACTGGAAGGCTGCAAACAAGTCTCCCCAGAGCCTTCTCTTCTCCAGGCTGAATAAGACCAACTCTCTCAGTCTGTCTTCTTAAGAAAGGTGCTCCAGCACTGACCCCTGAGGGACACTACTCATCACTGGCCTCTACCTAGACATAGATCCACTGACCACAACCCTTTGGCTTGCAGTATTACAGCTAATTCTTTATCCACTGTATAGTGTCCCTTCAAATTCCTTTCTCTCCAATTTAGAGATAAGGATGTGGATCATGTCAAAGGAATTACAAAAGTCCAGACAGACAACATCAGTTGCTCTTCATCAGTCTACTGATGCCATCACTCCATCATAGACAGCCACCACTTTGGTCAGGCTCAATCTGCCCTTGGTGACACCATGGTGTCTATCTCAGACCATCTCCTCATTCTGTATGTGTCTTAATACAGGTTCCAGAAATATTTGTTCCATGATCTTCCCAGGCACAGACATGAAGCTCACCAGCCTGCAACTCCCTGGGTCTTCCCCTCTCCCTTTCTTACAAACAGGAGTGACATTTCCCTTTTTCAGACACCACGAACATCACTTGACAGTCAATTTTCAAGATAGTGGCTTGACTGACCAGCTCCTTCAGGACTGGGAATGCACGTCATCTGGCCCAAACACTTTTTTCTTCTAATATAGATGTTGTTCCTCTAACTTATGCTCAAAATACATCTCTTTGAACTACTTATTATCACTTTCTTTCTCTTGAAATATTTCTAATATTTAGCTTTCCTGTTATGTAGTGTTCAAATTTGTACAGTCCAGTATACACATGGCTCCAGTAAGCTTTTGTGTAGAATTACATGAAATAACCTCTCTTATTTTACTGTCTCAGACCCCCACATGTGTGTAATATTGTCCTATTTGTTAATCAAGTTGCTGTCTGTCCTAATCATTGAGTTTTAAGAATTTAGTTTATCCGCATCTTTTTTCCTAATCATTGCCCCTTTGTTTCATATGGCTGTTGAAACTCATCTAAGAGCAGAAGTGCAGACATAACTGGACACGTCTGTACTTACAGCGTAAAGAAGACTGAATCAAGGGCCCATGACTATTTAATTGCAGGTCCTTCCTGTAGCATGACCCTGGT
The DNA here is from genome assembly GCA_036925125.1 of Oreortyx pictus. Taxonomy (NCBI): domain Eukaryota; kingdom Metazoa; phylum Chordata; class Aves; order Galliformes; family Odontophoridae; genus Oreortyx; species Oreortyx pictus. The sequence continues at coordinate 83,538,184 of JAUPFR010000002.1, read as the reverse complement.
CTGTGCCAACATATCTCACATGCAGTATTTTGGCACACTTAGCCACCATTGCTAACAAGGTGTACATAGGTGCCATGACATAATGTTTACATAATTCTGCTATTACTTTCACCATTTCTTAAATTCTTCTACTTTCAGAGACTTTTTAACAGAATCTGTTGGTATTTCTAGTGCACCAGTGGCTCAAGTATGTCTAACATAAAAACAAACAAAAAAAAGCAGCTTGTCACTCTTGGTAATTTTTCATTAGAAAGTCCTTTGCTTTAAAACAATTGTATCTTTGAAATATAACGTAGATCTATAATTAAGATTCTTAGCTCCAATATGGTATACATCTCCTAGTGAAATAGGAGTAGCATTAACTTTCTATAGATGTCAACTGTTTCTGTACATTCTAACAACAGGACACAGTTTTACAAAATGAGTATTTCTTAATCCTGAGAGAAAAGCACACACAAGTAAATGGAAACACAAAGCAAGCATGTTTACCCAAAACACAGTTTAATGCCTAGAGATGCAAGACCAAGACCCAAACTTGTATATGGCAATATCTCTGTGAAAATCTGGGGATTATGTGTTGATTAAAGTCAGTTTCCAACTTTGAAGTCTGGCTTACAGGTTTTTACTATGAATGATACAATGGTATGAAAGAAACATCACATAATTTTTAAACTGCCAGGAGTCACATTTCTTCCAACACAACACACTGAAGCAAATAACACATCTTCGGTGAAAAATTAAGCTATAAGAGGCTAGTTACTTAATAGATGAGACAACAGAATTTTCTTGAAAATGCTGAGCTTACCTGTAACCTTTCATAATGGATCTGACCACACATTCAAAGAAAGATGAGAAGTTCAAAAAAAGTCTGAAAGCTGATATATTTAAATAACAGTAATTCACAACTATCGTAAAGTCCAGTAATAAAACTGACTTGTTTGATAATTATATTTACTATATGTTATGTTATGTTGTATTATATCTGTGTAAAAACAAATATTCACACAAAATAACTATGAAAAGCAAAACTGAGGGCCTAAAGCAGAGCTCTCAGAGGCAGTTCTTGAAGCTGCCATGGAGCCCAGATATATAATTTCCTAGGCATTTAATCACTTACAGAATATTTTAAAGTTGAAGCTTTACACACTCTCCAGAAGTTCAGAAGAGCAATCTTCCATCTTACCCTCTAAGTACAGACTGCTGGAACTTTCTGAAAACATGAGCAACTTTCTTACACAACTTATATTTTACTGAGAAAGAAAAAAGTTATATTACAGACCAAATATCCTAAATAAAAACACTTTCCCCCTCATTTCTGCCATTCATAACATTATTTTCTTATTTTTTAAAGAAGATTGCAAATTCGCTGGAAACTCATTTCATTTATAATTAGAATGAGCTAACTACAGAGTGACACCTCCTAGCCTCACTGATGACCAACTGCAGGGATCATGGTTCATGCTCTGAACAGCATATTCAGGAAAGCCCCATTGGCCATGGTGTCATGGCTGTGAGCACAACTTTTTGTTCAAAAACACGTTTAGATGTGGTTCTGAGGGACACGGGTTAGTGGGGAGATATTGTTGGTAGGTGGATGGTTGGACTGGATGATCTTGGAAGTCTTTTCCAACTTTGGTGGTTCTGCAAAACTGTGACTCCTGTGACTGGCTGGCACTTGTATTCTTGCTGAGAAGCCTCATCCTTGCTTATTCATCCAGCTCTTGCCGTAAGCTGGCATTCCTCCTGGCACAGGGTGGGGCAGCTGTGCGGTATTTTCATAAGGCAAAGGCATCTCTGGTGAGCACAACATACCTGGAACAGAAGGAGCTGCCACGTTGCACAGTGACTGGCACACGTGCTCTCCAGGGGTGCTCCACACCCGCATGCTCTGAGGTAGCCACACTACATCCCCACCACTGTCTGGGACAGAAAATCACAGCACAGATGAGGATGGAAGGAAGCCTCAAGGGCTATCCTGTCCAAACCTCCAGTGTCCAAGCAGGTTACCCAGAGCAGGTTGCCTAGGACCATGTCGAGGCAGCTTTTGGACATCTCCAAGGAGGAAAATTCACAGCCTCTAGACAACCTGTGTCAGTGCTCAGCCACTCCACAGCACAGGGTGTTTCTTGATGGTCAGACAATACTTCTTGATTCAGTTTGTGCCTGTTGACCCTTGTCTGGTCACTAGGCACCTCTGAAAAGAGCATAGTTCTGTCCTCTATGCACCCTCCCTTTAGCTATTAATAGACATTGATAAGATGCCCCTTGAATATCCTCTAAGCCAAACAATCCCAGATCTCTCAGCCTTTCCTCATATGAGAGTTGCTCCAGCCTCTTAATCACTTTTGTGACCCTTCATTTGTCTCTCTCAAGTATTCCTGTTTCTCTCTTGTACTGAGAAGCACAAGCACTGTGGCATCACCAGTACTGAGGAAAGGGGAAATACCACCTCCCTGAACCTGCTGGCAACATTGCCTAAAGCAGACCAGGATACCACAAGCCTTTGTCGCAGCAAGGTCTATTGCTGTCTCACATTCTGCTTGGTGTCCATTAGGACTCCTGGGTCATTTTCTGTCAGACTGCTTTCCAGCTGCACAAGCTGGTGTCTGGAGCTTCTCTACCCTACAGCATGCCAACCAGTAGCATCCGCAGACAAAAAGAGTAACTTCTGAGAACATCTCTGCTCTTCAAAATGGAGTCTGGGAGCTACTAAAACAGACAAACTGAGCATATGAAGAGCCACAGCCAGAAATATGTGCATTCTGTTAGCATTTAACCTACTTACCAACATGAACATAAGCTAAGTTTATTTTTATTCTCTGGAATAAAACACTGTAGTTAAAAATATCAGGCAACTGTTTGGAAAGACCGTTCCAATCTTGTGAGCAATAGCTGGAAATTATTATCTCTATATAAATGATACAAAACTGCATAGGAAAGAATCATAGAAGCTCAATGAAATCAGTGGAAGAATCTCACTGACTTCATCAGCAAGGTGACTGAGCCCAAGAACTATGACCTCTCAAAGCAAAAAAACATCAGATAAGGACTTTGAACATTCCTGTGGAGGACACAATATCCTTAGGTGTAGAAGATATGTTTACAGGAACAGGGTGAGCTAAATGGAAACAGGCACAGAAGTGCACAACAGGAGAACTCTGCACTAACTCAGGAGACACCGAACCTCAGCCACTGAATTATCTGCTTTATGCAAAGCACTCATGACATAGGTGCCTGTTTTTCCTAGTTAAAAAACCATGAATGAAACTGTCAAGAGCACTGCCAAAAACAGCAGAGCAACTGCAGGTAGTCAGTAATACCCCCAAAACATTAACATTTGCACAGCCAGAGGACAGAGTGCTAGTTTTTAGTTAATCTGCACCACAACTACAGTTGCTAAGATGTAAGGCCTATTCTGCTCAGCACAAGAAGCACTGGCACAAGTCTCTGAAAATGATCTAGGAAATATTCTGTATTATTCCATCTTGCATGCTCTTTCCTTTCTTTTTTTTCCCTCCCCCTCCTCTGTACCTTTAAACTGTTTATTCTTTCAGATTCTCATCTGTTCATTCTTTCAGCTGTTCTGTCCTGAAGTAAAAAAACAAACCAACAGCCCAGTCCTTTGCCAGTTATTTCCTTTTGCCTTGCCAACCTTACTAAAAGAAGACTTCCTTGTTGGCATGCACCTCCTCCCTCACTGGCTACCCAGTACAGAAGCATTAGTCAGAAAAACAATTCATTGATTCAGATGCAACTTCGTATTGCCTTGAAGTTACAAACTGTCACAGCTATCTTCTCTGGGACTCAGAGCACTTCTTATGCTTACAGTCTTTTTACACAGCGTTAGGGGAATTGAATGTATCTGCCTGACTCATTTGTCTCCCACTTCACTTCAGTGTCCTAGTCTCCATACTATATGCATGCTAGCTCTTCCTAGGTTTCTTCCTGTGATGAGACAAGCGGTCTCACAAGAGGAAATCCCAAAAACCAAATGATCTGCATAGAGATGGACAAATTTGATGTATCTTATTTGAGACTCTCCTTCAGTACTATACCAAGGAAATCAGTACCTTAAAACTCCCTCATGATACACTCCAGAGTATACCACACAAACTCTTCACTCATGCTGTAATAAAATCTAGAATTTGCAAGCCCTGTAAGTGAGGGACAAGTCATTTCACACTAATTAGCCCAGAGGCAAGAAGACTCTGCCTTGTGTGTGGTTCTGTAAGAAACAAACCTACAAACCCCCTTGTTCAAGCTACGAGTAAAGAAATGTACAAATACAGACAGACGTCAAACAATAGGCAAGGTTGAGCAAAGCACTGATATTAAGTCTTGTTCTTCTGCTGAGCCCCAGTGACAAAGTCAATTTTATCAAGAGACTCCTGCTCTTAATTAGAATCTAGATTTAGACTGGTCTGACTTCCTGGTCAGTAGACATCTTCAAGTAGACTTAAGTAAGTAAATCTAGTGTACCCTGAAGCCACAAATTGTTTTGACAATGCTAAATGTCACAAAAAAAAAAAAATACAAGAGTGCAAGAACAGTGCCTCCTAATTCTGGGAGTGCTCAAGTCAACTGGTCTCATTTTCCATAAGAATGCCTTGTCATTTTCCAGGAAACTTAGAGTACATCTCAGTTCCAAACAGAAAAACTGCAGAAGATCTCAGTTCTAGAGGATCAGTGAACTCAAATGGAGAAGAATACAGGGAATTAAGGCATTTCTCAGGTTATGTAGTAGTTGAGGTACTTAATCAGCAGTGCAGTTTCGGACTGCACTGTTTAGCTCTGACTCGAACCTGACTGTACACTGATGTATGACCAAAGGGACTGTGAAGGAGACTGAGAACTAGAACCTCAGGGACAATCTTCTCAACAGCTTGAAGGTGAACTTAAAAGATATGCAGGTTTCATGGGTTCTCTCCTCAGAGGAACGAGGGACACAAAAGGGCTAATAAACAATCTTTTGTCTCCAAAAAGACAAGGATTGCCTGGGAAGAGCTAGTGTCATCTCCACAGCTGCAGTGTTATTTATAAGAACAGAGCCCTCTCCATGTGGATTAAAACACTGTAATTCACATTTCTCAAGAGAACAGAGTACTTACCTGTATTTATGAATGATGGCATTAAATAATCTTCCATCACGCCAGCAGGTAGTGAAATTTTCACAATGGATTCCAGCATATCCCTCAGTTGTCTGCTGTGACCACAGGAGCAATCTCTCTTTAGCAGACATGTCCTCTGACTCTCCAGTAACGTGGATATCAGATATCTAAAATACAATGAATATAAGTAGTACAATTAAATCTAACACTAAACAGTATTCAAAACACAGCAGAAAAACACCCTTCAGTAATAAAGATTTTTCCTTTTATAGCATCTGCATATATGAATGATTATTCAAGCATTACATTATTTCATGTTGTATCTCTATAAACTCATATGACTTCAGTATGAAATATAAGATTTATAGCATCACAATTTGCTTCAGTAAATTCTCAGCCTCAGTTTCTGGGGACAATATAACACATAATGAGAAATATTTAAATATGTCTATGCTGATAATTTGAATATTAATCAAATTTTATTTTTCATACCTACATTAAATGTGTTATATAAACATACATACAATAAAATGAGTTACAGACAGATATTACATCTATGTAAAACCCATAATTATGTTACACTTCATTTTGTATTTAGTTATTTCCTCTCTTAAAACAGGTGAAATTATAACCTACGCTTTTCTGGAATTCATTGTTGAATTCCAGAAAAATTCATTGTTCGTTTATAATGAAAAATGATGAAAATGATTTTAGGAAAATATTTTCTATGAAGCATTTTAGGAATAATTTTCTTTCTAGTAGATGGTCATAACAATGTTTCCTGGCCTTGAAATCTCTGAATTCAGACATTGCCTGTCTGACTCCTTCCTGGAGGAATTCAGACAGATCAGGCTGGGAATTATGGTTTCTTTCTCTCATTAAAGCTGCACAAAACACACTGTCAGGAACAAAGAGATGCAGCTTTCCTCCTAGTGCTACTCTGTTAACTCCTAACAAGAGGTGGTGGAAGCACTGGGAAGCGGGGAACAAAAGGAAGAGCTTATCAGAGCAATGGAACTACTGGACTTTAACCACCTTTCATACTTCCAGGAGATGATGGGCATTTACAGCCAACACTCAAATTGTAAGTAAATTTAAAACAGGGAACAAATCAAATTCAATTATTTTCTATCCAAGTAGGCACAAAATCACAAGTTGTGAAACCAGTTTTTCAGATACTTATCAAATGCCATCACATCTGCTGGCTATAGGTAAGGGAAGGATACCACTGCTGAAAAGCAAAACCACTGAGCTATTAGACTAGCCCATAAATAACCTCCAAACAACCAAAAGCGTATCTGCTTTCCTAAAAGTCTATGAATCTTGTCTGAAACATAAAACTTCCTTTCTATTGGTTACCCTTATTCTTTGGCATTTCAAAGTAAGAAAGCAAACTAAATATTTTTTCAGTAGCTTTAGTTTCTATTCATGACAGAACAACCAGACTACAGTATAAATTAAGTCAACCATTTACTACTTATCCGGCCATCGCTTCTGAATAAGATGACATCATCTGAAAGTACCAGATGTCCAGTAAAAAAAAACAACAACAAAACACACACACAAAAAAACAAACCTCTATATTTTTCCTGTAATTTTTAGAAAGTCCTCTGTGTGTAATCCTTAAGCATCACAATTTTAATTTACTTAAACATAAGCAATCAAATAATATAATTTGCTAATGGCTGTTCCACAGAGCTGGTTCAAACCTTCAGCCTCCTTCACGGTTAACTGAACTGCGTTGGCTATGCGCATTTCAAACTGCAGAGAGTGCAAACACAGCACGTTTGAGTGCATACTCATTTCATCCAGCAAAATGTGATTTTGGAAATTAAGGCAATCTCTGAAGGTCATGTTTGTATCCGATGTTACATCCAAAAAACATTTGTAACTACGGACTTAAACATAAGGAGAACAGCTCTTCTTAAATTGACCACTAAGCGAGTTTTCAGTCAAAGTTCTGAACTGCTGAAACATGTATTTAGTTTGTCCTAAGATCAACAGGGTTTTGATCAAAAATCCTCTGAGCACCAGACCACACCCTAGCTGGACAGCTGAAGAAAAACAGACTAGACTGGCTTCAGAAAGTAAAGCTGTTTTCTACTCTGGAAGGTAGTCCCATTAAATACAGGTTAAGGAATATCAATGTAAGCCTGAGATCTGCAACAACCTGAGCACTCTTGTTCCTTAATTAAGGTATTCCAGATTCTAAGGCTAAGATTTCAGACTTTGTCATAAGCACTGGATTAACATTTAAAAAATACAAAGAGAAGTAGTGAGTCAAGAGCTGTATTTTCTTTATACTTATAAATATGAGTTGTAATCTGCAGAACATCCTATTAACTTAGAACTACTTAATAAGTAAAATACTACCCTCAGAAAATGAGATGTCAGAGAAACAGTACATCTAACCAAAAAATGTCATTATAGATAATTATCTACTATGCACTAACTTCAGTATTTATAATATCATTTTGTTAGGAATACTGAAACTGCAAATAAGTAGGAACAAACAAATCTTTTACGGTTCAGATTTATTCTTCAAAACAAATAGTCTGTGTGAACGTTTCGTTAGGATATCCCACAGACCTATCAAGCCAACCCACTGTAATCCTCCAGTCGAGCACATCCATTCCTTCAGCATGGAACAAATTGTTGACTTCACACCAGTTTGAACAGTTGTTTGCTCTTCAAATAGCTCATAAAGCCTTCAAATTACAAGTTATATAAGAAAAACTGACATAGATAATTCTCTAGCTAGCTCTATTATCTCAGGATCAGTCTCAAATGGCACTAAAATATTTTATGTTTCTTTCTGGGAGAACTAGTTGGTCTCTACCCCTGCAAGTGTTTACAGCTCTGTCTATAAATTCACACCACATAATTCAGTATACAAAATTTGTACATCAAAGAGCCTCAAGCTCAGAAGTTGCTGATTTCTGTAATGTTATTTTGAAACCAAAAAACAGACTAGCATACACCATAAGGAATCTTCCTCTGATTCCGTTCTATGCCAAATGTTTTGAAGCAAGTCTAAACTGGACACAATCGACTTAAATATCCAAAAGCACTGAATGGGATACAGATGTGTGAAATACAGATTTATGACGTATAATGAATGAAATGTATTCTGATGTTTTTGCTAGCTCAAAAAGAGAAATGTCTGAAAAACATAAAGAAATAAAAATACATTCATTATCAACATTTTGAAATGCTTACTTTAACAAAAACATTCCTGACTATTGAACAAAAAAGAAGACAGTATTTGTTTTCCATCTAAGTAGCTAAGTAGTTAGTTATGCATTGTGTTTAAATAAGACTGTTTGACAGCATGTTGAGGGAAATAGAGTTATACGAATGGAATTTGAACTTGCATGTGATCACAAGAACTCATCTCCCTTGACGTTACAGTTGGACTTTGTGAATTTCCATTTGGCCATAAATGTAAAAAGCTCCTATTCAGCTCTTTTAAAGCTCAGAGGAGCTGTGTGACCAGTTCTGGACAACACCCTTTCAAACTTCTGGAACAGTTGGAGAATTCCAAAAGAGAAAAACAAAAAAAAGATGAAGATTTAAAAATGCATAACTTCTTTGGAAAGACTGAAACATTGTATTCACTCAGAAGCAGGGAAAACTTAATGGAAATGCAGCAAAAGTCTTCATGTAATTAAAATACCATTTTAAAACAGTAATAAATCAACTGCATTGGGAATGGGAAAAGAACTAATGAGTTTTCAACGAGCATATGGATGAAAAAGGAACTCCTGACAAAACTCAAACACAAGCTGGGGATGTACAGGTAGTGGAAACAAGGACAGGCCACTTTGGATGAATACAGGGACGTTGTCAAAGCATGAAAAAATGTGATGAGGAAGGCCAAGGCCCATTTGGAATTAATCTGGCTAGAGACATCAAGGACAAAAAGGGCTTCTGCAATTACATAAATAACAAATGAAAAAACTAGTTAAAACAATCAGCCTGCTTCTGAAGAGGGCAGAAGCCGTGGTGACAGAGGATACAGAGAAAGCAGAGATACTGAATGCCTTCTTTGCCTCAGTCTTCACCACCAAGGCAAGTCCTCAAGAGTCCGTGATCTAGGAGATCCAGAAAGTCTGAAGAAAGGAAGCATTTTCCTACAGTGAGGAGGACTGCATTAGAAATCATCCATGCAAACTTGACGTTCACAAGCCCATGAGCTCTGATGGGATGCACCAATTAGTGTTGAGGGAGCTGGTAGACATTGTTGCAAGACCATTCTCAAACATCTTTGAAAGATCATGGCAATCAGGAGAGATGCCTGAGGACCGTTAGAAAATGTCACACCAGTCTTCAAAAAGGGCAAGAAAAAGGACCCAGGGAACCACAGGCCAATCAGCCTCACCTCAAATCCTTGATAAGATGATGGAATGGCTCCTTCTGGAGGCCACTGCTAAACACATGAAAGACAAGAAAGGGACCAGTAGTCAGCATGCATACACAAAAGTGAAATCATGCTTAACCTATCTGATCATCTGATTGCCTTCAATGATGGGACAACTGCCTGGATATTTGAGGGAAGGGCTGTGGATGATGTCTATCTGGACTTCAGCAAGACTTTTGACACTCTCTCCCACAACATCCTCAAAACTCAGGAAGTGTGGACTGGAAGAGTGGATGGTGAGGTGGATTAAGAACTCTCTGAATAGCAGGTCTCAGTGTGATGAGTGGCATAGCCAGTTGAGAGGACTGTTAGCTAGCAGTGTCCCCTGGGATAAGTACTGTTTAACTTATTAATCATTACTTCCATGAAGGGATAGAGCACCCTCTCAGTAAGTTTGATGATGATTCAAACTGGGGGTAATAGCTGATACCCTAAAGTTGCTTGCTGACATTCAGAAGGATTTCAACTGGTTAGAAAGACAGCCAAAGTGGAACCTCTTGAAATCTGACAAAAGCAAGTGCAGGGTCCTGCATCTGAGGAGGAATAACCCTGGAAGCTGATCTCCTGGAGAGGAGCACTGCAGAGAAGGACCTGGGTGTCCTGGCGGACAGCAGGTTGGCCGTGAGGCAGCAGTGTGCTGACTCAGAGGTCAAGAAGGCCAGTGGTATCCTGGGGTGCGTTAGAAAGTGTGGCCAGTAGAGAGAGATCATCCCTCTCTACTCAGCCTGATGAGGCCTTATCTAGACTCCTGGGTCAGGTTAGGGTGATAAATCTATTATATCATAAATTTTCTTCAGTTGCCAGCATCAGAAGTGAATTGCATCTGTTTTGTGTTTTATGAGGAAGCAAACTATGCTAATAAAGCAGAACTCATGACTTTGTCTGCAAATCACACTCCTGAAGAACTACTTGCACCTCTCCCTCCCCTAGCTGTTCTGCATGGAATAAATAACACAAGACTATATGATAGCTGACGTAGTTGGAAAGTATCTTGTTATCTTATAATTTCAAATAATTGTATCTGAAATAATAAACAGAAGACTTCTTAGAGAGTAGAAGTTATTTTACTGAATAAGCTAGTTACAACTTTTTTTTTTATTTAAAATGAAGCATATTTCTAATGTGATTCAAATATATGTTTGATTTTGGTGTTTGAGTTTTGTTTGCTTCTTTTTGCAGGTTATTATTAATACTGCAGGTAAATTTACCATATTAGACACTATGTAGATGGTAAAAAGTCATCTGAGGAGCTTACAGAGAAGACAACAGTTGTGTTGTGTAACTAGATGAATAATTCTGTTTCCATATTAGTTTATCCATATATTTTCTAGAATAAAATCATATCCATAAACCGCAAGTGAAACTTCAGTAATAATATTCATATTCAGCAATAATAATGGTTGATACTGCAGTATAGAGAAGTCACTGGATTCTAGATAAGTTGACAACCATCAAAAACTAGTGGTAAAAAACAGCTAATAGCTGCCTTTTGATGACACTAATTGAAAACTGTCTCATCTCAACACAATGGGAGTATCCTGTGTAGAGAAACCAAATCTAGAGACCTTATTGCCTACTTTCCCTGCAATTTTCTAAAACATCACTGAGAAGAGTGCTGCTGTAGGAAGTCAGTTTCAGTCTTGAGTCACAGCTCCTTAACCTTAGTGCAAACTGCCATCTGCTCGAGGACAGCATTAAGTCAGAGCAATATCAAAATGCACCTTGTTCATGGAAGTCAACTTCCAGAACTAAGAAACAGGGCTGTAGAAACGAGGCTGAGGCAAACTGCAAACAACTTTCATTTCATTGTTCTCAGTGAGCAGTTAAGAATGAAAATAATATTCCAATTATTTATATTTTGTAAATAGGAAAACAGAGACAGCATAATAGAACATATGTGAACACAAAATAATTGTGTCACATGCATAAGAAGAAATATTGATGTGTCACAGAAGGGGACTCAAAGGACACATTAGTGGTTGCAATGCTATTTCAGAGGATAAAATTTTGCACTTCTGTTACAGTGCAAATTAGCTGACTATACCAATCACTTTCCTCTGGTGTACATCTCTTAGTATGAAAAGCCAACAACCATCAGCCTCATCTGCAGCACTGTGAGATGCAAATACATTACAGACTGAATAAGCTGACAAGATGAGTGGATGTCACGGATGTCTGTAATTATAAAAAAGAAAATGGTAAAAAATAATGAGATTTGTAACTGCAAATCTTGTATATCAGTTCATCCTGGTATCAAGAACCTTGTGTATTCATATTAACAACAGCTCTATTGTTAAATAGTGAATTGAAAGATATTTGATATTTGTTTCATTCTCAAAAATCAAGCAAAAGAAAAATGATTATGACTTTGTAAACAAAGCTCAAGCCTGAAATCAAGTTTTCCTCCTTGGTTTGTTTTCAGGTCAAAGCTAGGCGATGTTATTTTTCCTAAAATCTTGAGTGGGAAAAGGGAACTAAACTGAAAAGGAGCAACTCACATGTTCAGCCTGATTGTTAGTAGTTTTCATGTTCATATCATTGGGCAGCGTTTTACCACAATCACCACCTCCGTGTTAATGTAGGTGCTCAACAGCAGTCTCTTTTTCCCCCTTTCCCTTGTGGTAAGGAAGGTTATCTACCTGGCTGGAGTAATAATTGCAGCAATACCTGCAGTTGTATTACTCTGATTGTACCGGAAAAAGTGTCTGTGCTCAGCTGAACAGACAAGGTCTCATACTATCCTACTCAGTAACGACGTTTTGCTCAAATCAAAGAACATCTCTAATCCTGAATTCCAGTTAAGATTAAAGGGGCAAAGATCTCCACATGTGCTAGGAGGCTATTTGTACAACCATGTACTCTGTATTGTAATTGAGTGCATTATCTGTACTTAAAATCTAAGCTTAGTGAAAGTATAATGTGTATCATGTTTCAAAAATAAATAAACAATATAGCTGTAGTTGGTTTACTGCAGGAAAGAGTACCTTTGTCATATGCCCGTTCTCTCTGAACACTCAAAGCTCAGATATCCCTGTACAGCGAGGGGAATTAGTTTTGGACCAGATCCTTCTACTGGCACTTGACCCACACTCACAGATTTCAGTTACACTAAAAATGAGTGGGCTGGGATGGATTGAACTGGTAAGCCTGAATACTAACAACAACAAAAATCTGCCTTCCTTCAGACACTGCAACTAAGTTTGCACCTTGGTTTTACTGTAAAGCAAAAATAATCCTATTCTCAGAGGAAGACAGATTTTAAGTAATTAATATTAACAGAGCACATAGCTTTGGAAGAAAGATCTTTTAAAAGGGCAGAGCATTATTAACATGATTTATGTCCACTTTTTCAGTTTCAAGCTCCTTATTTATTTCTATCATTCCTCAGTTGCTATTGGCCATTATTGAAAAGAACTAGAAATATTCCCTTCTATCCAGTACAAGACTGAAAAGGAATTACAAGATGATAGATAAGGAATGTGAAGAAAAACAACTTTCAGAAATTCATTCTAATTCCTAGAATTTTAACATCAGAATATTTTTACAAAGTAAGGAAAGAAATCAAACTACAGACAGAAAAGCAGCATATAGAAGAGATCAATATTCCCAAAGTACAAAGGTATGTTTAACTTATGAAAAAGGTCAAGTAATCCATCTTGTCCTATGACTACTGAGGCATCACAGCATGTGTTAACTGTTTGCATACAGCATAGTGAAGGCATTTTAGTAACACAGCAAAAATACTGTTCCAATATTTATTTCAAGACGACTTGCAAACTAACTGTGCCAAAATACTTACCTTGCTCCTGTTTGGTGGAACGCTATAGACTGCTTTTTCTTTTGGCAACTGGGAACAAACATCATCAGAAGAATAAAATCTCTTTTGTTCAAGCAGTGGATAACTTTTTCTCTTAGAAAGAAAGCAATGCAACTTTTCAGACTGATTGCTTTCTAGAACATCTTCAGCAGCTCTGCTATAAGTTTTGCTGAACCCAGTTTCTTTGTGCTGTTTGCCTAAAAGATGGATAGCAGAATCCAAGCTAGCAGCTTTTTCATAACAAAGACCACTTGCTCCCCTCTGAAATGTTAATTCTCTTGTTGTGGTGTATTCATCTGAATGTTTCCTCTTCAGTTTCCCTGAACTCCTCTCGTCTTGTTCATTTAACCATGCCTCTGTTTCAGCAGACTCGGTAAGCTTATCACCAGGAAAACTGTCCTGACAGCGAGCATTACTGTTGGTTTCACTCAGTAAAACTTCTGCTTGAACAAGATCAGCCGAAAGGTCTGTACTCGTAGGCAGAGTATTACCATCCACTGTTACACTCCGTGGGAAGGAACAGGCCAATTCCATACCCTTTGGGAGCACCTCGATGTTTTCTGAAATTCCCACTTCATATCGGCTTTTTTCTTCATTTTCTTTAGTTGGTAAGGAATCTGGTCTCTCGTCAGCTGATTTCTTTCTTGATTTTCTTCTGAAATATTTTCTTCCAGGGGAATGTTTAGCTGGACTTAAGGGAGCTTTGGCAGGATCTAAATACTGTTCTTCTTTTTCAGCCCTTACACATCCACAGACATTCCCCATTTGGCTTTCAGGAACTCACAGTCACACAGCCTCATTCATTCCGGAATATTTACATACACTTAAATCCTCCTCAGAAAGTTAAGAACTGCAGTTTGCACCGTAATTTCTTCCAGACTTCCCTTCCATCCTCCTCAGTACGTGGCCATTTTGCTTATGAGAAACGCACACGCAATAAATGTTGTGGCAGGGTGCCCAGGCAGGGCCTGTGTCTGATTAGACACTGTGGCTTATTTCTGGCCACCAATCCTCTTAAATAAACATCACCGCAGCAGCATTAGGCTGGAAGGCTGATGGCCTTTCACAGAGATGACATAGCATTTATGAGCGATAGAACTATCTTGCATACATTTTAACTTCCTGTTTCCTTCGGTAACTCAAGCAAGATAAAGTAGAAAAATATGCAGTAACCTTTGAAACTATTAGCTCAACACCGAATCCGAAAGCAAGCACTACAGCAAATAGCTAGAGTGATTTAGTTAGCAAATTACTTTTTCACTGCCCATGCTTTTAGCGTGTATCCAATGACCCACGGAAAGGAAGATTAAAATGAATGATTAGAGATTGCTTTGGCAGCGCGTTGGGGGTAAAACTCTTGTTTGTATGCAGAATTTTCATAGCAGCTTATGTGATTTTTACTGATTTGACAGCTATAAATAACCTGCTGCTTCACGACTATCACACAAGCTCAGAACAGTGGTGCTGTGTACTCAGGGCTGGAACATTGCAGCAGATTTAAAGCTTCTGGCAGAGAAAGGTGAAGCTAAAAGAGACAGTCTGTCTAGAAAGCTTTCTACAGAGTTACTAAAAAAAAAAAAAAAGGTTTTTATGCCATAATACGTTCAAATGAAACTCTTCTGTTGCTTTTTTAAAAAAGCTTTTTCCTTCTCCCACACTCCTTTTCTGAAAACAATAGCTAAGAAACATGAAGCACACATATGAAAGCTAGATAGAAACAAAAACTATTTAAATAAAAGCACATCTAACCACCAACATCATTTGGTAAAATAGCTTCTGCTTCATTTTTTTGGTTACCAATATGCAAAATCTACTAACAGCAACAGCAGGGTTAGGTGCGTATGGTTTCTCACAAAGAGCTGCCAAGTAATTTGCCATCAGCAGCCACTGTCACTGTGTTTTCCTAGTTTATTTTAAAAGGAACTGCAGTAAAGAAACCCAGGGACTTTATATCCCAGGGACCAGTTTCACCAAAACATTCTATAACATCTTCATTGATGGGATCCAGAAGGAATGCTTAAAAAGCACTGTCAGCATGCAAAGAATTCCCAAGAAGAGAGATGTTCATTTCTGACTATTGTAAAAGCACTGGGGTAAAATTTGCTCCGAAAAACTTATACTGTAATACTAATGGACAAGAAAACTGTTACAGAATAATGCTTACAGAATAATGTGCTGAAGTGGAAACTACATATTGACAAAGTAGGTGTTATGACTGCATTCTCTTTCATGGCCTCGATTTCTATTTGCATTTGTGATTTACCTAACATGAAGGTGTGGCTGTGACATTTGCTCCCTTTACTCACAGTAAAAGCTGTAATCTGGCCAGCTTGGAAAACTGCCTTTCTGACATAGCCCAGATTTCAAACAGATTTCAGATCCCATGAGACTGAGTTTAGTCCTGACTTGGTCCTCCTTAATTAATAGAAAAGTACATCAGAAAAATCAAAATATAATTCTTGTAAAGGGAGTCATTGTGTTTGCACAAACAAATGGCTTTTATGCTTGAAAATATGCATCTCTTTCCCCTCTGTCATCAGAAGATTCAAGACTTTGCTCTGCAAAAGGTCAACACTGACTTCATTTCACACAGATAAAGCTTCAGGTATAATAACGATAAAAATGTGTTGTAAAAATATAACAAAAAAATCAGGTGTCTCTGAAGTGCAACTAAAAATGGTGACAGCAGAAACACAAAAATCAGTTTGGAAACACTGGTTAAAGGCTTACTGCTTCTAGCAACCTTGGCTAGCTGCTGTGTATTCCAGGTCATTTTAGATGAAAGCAGCTGGTATACCTGCAGTAGAATTAGCTAGGAATAAATGCATTCCATTCCAAATCTACCTGTGCAGATTGTAATTCTACTTGCACATTTCTCTGCCCCAGGAAAAGACAAGAAACATGTATTTTTTTTATACAATTTGACAACACTTAACAGTTGCTCCTGAGTGAGAAGGCTACCACCTCTCTTAACAATTCTATTTCTCCTTGCATCTTGTGAACTAGAAGGAAACTTTATGATCCCTCATTTACATCCTTGAACCAAAGAAAAGATCAAGTACAAAAAGAACTGAGGAACCGCATTTATGTCAAGCTTCATTTTTTGATTATTATTTTTTTAATTTATGAAAAATCATACTCAGTGTTCAGAGAATATAACAAGCAGAAGTGCAAATAACTAAAGAAAAAATGACTACTTGTAGTTACAGACATTCTATGAAGTCATAACTTTGGTCTCAGCAATAAAAAGACAGAGAAAACAGCATCGTTAAACTGGAGACTCGGAAAAGAGAAACTGAAATTTCTTCTTAAACCTGTCTGCTACAGCAAAGAAACATGACATCCCAGTGTACTAGGATGCTGACTGCACTAGGGGCTTTGTCCCGGACATCTGACTAGAAACAAATGGATGTTTAGCCTTGGCTGAAGTCAAAGATTCAGATCATCAAAGACTTTAAAAATACCATCACGGTTTGCTGTGGTACTGTTTTGGTTTGTTTGTTTGTTTTGTCTTGCTTTCATTAAAGAAACACCCAAAGATCTCCACATATACTCACCAATGCCAGAAGTCTTAAAGGGAGATTACTAAGACTTTTTTTCTGGCACACAGATGCTTAAGAAGTATAACATGAATAATGGATTAGACCAACACTTGTCTGCAATTTGATCTGTCTTAGAGGCTGCTTAATCACAAACAAGAGGCAAACATTAAGACATGGCAAACAAAAGATTAACATCAAGACATGAAATTGCTCATGAAGATTTATACGTTTTGCTTGCATTTAAACCACAGATTTCTGTAACTAATCAAATGAGGGACTGTGAAATGTTCTCAACATTGAACAAATGTATCATATTAAGGTGGCAAAGCTGTTGAAAATTTGAACTTCTTAGTTTGCAAAAAGCTGAGGCCATCCATCCTTGGTACACTGTTACTTTACATTCCACCATTCATTTAAGATAGCTAGCAAATGTTGTACAGAAATGTTTATTGTACTTTGCCAGTCAAACAGAGCCTTGTGTCTTTCATCCTGGAGTAACATAATGAAAAGTCTATTAGGAATGCGCTTCTGACAGTTTCAGACCTATGTTCCCTCCCCATTTGTTTTTTTTTTTTTCCTAAATACAACACAGTGAAAGCAATGAAGCATTGAACATAAGTAGTGCATGTCAAAACTGCATACCAGATAACCAGAAAGCACTGCACTGCACAGCCTGAAGGTCACATGTAGAATGACAGAAAGGCAAACAGAAAACAAAAAAAGACAGGGAAAATTTAAACAGCAAAAGATAGAGAACAAACCTAGAAGTAAAGGCTTTCCAGTACAAGCAAAAGGTTATGTTCAGATCTGTTTGAGCTGTGCAACCTAACACTGCCAAAAATGTGACAGAGCTGTTCAGCTTCCAGGTACCATCTATAAGACCAAAAGTCATACCCTGAATCTGACAGGAGAGAGGTTTTATATCCAGTGAGATGACTCTTAGCAGTGTGGAGAGAGGAATTTGTTCCTTGGTGGTGGTTTTATAGGATTAAACAGAATTGACTGGATGAGCTGACTCTTATCCTGCTACAGACAGTCTGCCATGCTTAGGCATGAAGTCTAAATATGATTCTGCAATGAGATTTAATGCCTCTCATCTTTGTTGATTCAGATGAATCCCAGAAATTCCCAGAACTCGATGCTCTTTTTTTTTAGCTGAGATTTATTAATTTTCCTAAAATGCTGAAGAGGTATGGAAGAAAAAACTGGGAGATCAGCTCACCAATAAAACATAGGAAAAATGTATTACACCAAATATTGAATGATAGGTCTGCCACTGGGAATCACAAGTCCCGAGTAGAATCCAGTTTATCCTCTGACTACTAACAGTCAGAGATTAGACAGTTGGCTACATGGCTCCGTCTTTAAACCTTTGAGAAGATCAGACTTGAAATTGGTCTGGCTACTTTACAGAGCAGGCAGATTAAACTTCAGTCCTTGGGATCCAAGATTCACATATAGGACAAGGTCCAGAGGCCAGCTCCAGATGAAGATAAGAAATAGGTGGCAAAAGAACAGCAAGGAAGGCCAGACCCAGATCTCAGTTTCTGTTCCTGTGATGGCAATGTGAAAAATAGGCAGCATCTCTTACAAGGTCACTGTTACCACAGAGTTAACACCAGAGTAACTGAAACAGACAAAGATGCAAAAATTGCAGAACATTCATCATTCCTCTGCTTTAAAAGCCATTTACTGGAATGGGCTACAACTTCTCACCTGTCTCCTTCTCTGGCCACTCTTCAGACCTCACCTGAAGGCCAGAGCCTTCACAATCACTGCAAGAGTGCTTTGAAATAATATTAAACGTACTGCAGCCTCTGAAAACCAAAGTGTGGCAAGGGAAATCAGGAACTTTAGAAAAGCCTGGATAACTGTCACCTATCTCAGCCAAGTTACCTACAAATAAATCCAGCCTTTGTGTTTTTTCCCCTCAACATACTTAAACATTTAACTGCTGATCTGCTAGCTCAAACGAACAGTCAGAGGTCCGCCTTGTGGCAGACTGATAAAGAATGAATTTTGCTTCAAGGGTCACAGGGAACTAAAAGTGAAATAAATATTTGCTGGATGACATGAGAAATGTTAAGAGGTAACATGTGCCCTAGAAAGGTCTGAGAGAAAGAGCACAACTCCTCTAAGTGGGGGCTGGATGGCATGACAATGTCTGAACAAAACCCACTACAGTCTGGAGCCTTAAAAGTAGCCTTCTGGCCTCATAGCAGAGAGCTGGGAAGAGTAGAAGAAAAAGCATTTCACAGGAGTTACCGAACTGCAAAATGATGATGAAACAGTAATAACAAAATAAATTTAGTGAGTCATGATTTGTAAATCACAGAATTTTGTAAAGGTCTTGAATTTTGGATGCTCAGAAGTTAAGGTTTCGGTATTTTCTTAGTTTTGTTTTCAAACAACTATGGTTACTCTAAATTAATTGTGAAAATAAATTGTTCTCAGTGGTTTGAAAAGAAATGATGGCTGATGTTCACAGAAACTACCCTACTAAACACATTGTGACATTCAGAGGCACAAAATCTGGACCTTTACATATAGCTGCTCATCTCCAGTGTCACCAATAAAAAGGCATTGGATGTTGAAGAAGAAATCAACTCAAATATTGATTTGAATATATATATACACACAGAATATAATGATAAATAAATATAAACTGTAATCATAGAGTCGTAGAATGTTTTGGGTTGGAAGACACTTTTAACACCTCCCTCGAGACCAGGCTGCCCAAACCCTCATCCAGCCTGGCCCTGATTGCTTCCAGGGAGAGGGCATTCACAACATCCATCTGTTGTTCCAGATCCCCACCTGCTCCAGTGTCTCACCATCCTCACAGTAAAGAATTTCTTCCTAATATATAGTCTAAATCTACCCTCTTCCAGTTTAAAGCCATTTCCCCTTGTTCTGTCACAACATGCCCTTATAAAAAGTCCCTCCCCAGCTTCCCTGTAGGACCCCTCCAGGCATTGGAAGGCTGCTATAAGGTTCTCCTGGAGCCCTCTCTCTTCCAGGCTTAACAACCTCAACTCTCTCAGCGTGTTCTCGTAGAACAGGTATTCCAACCCTTGGATCACAATTCTGTGAATGTGTGAATCCTTTCTGTGGCCCTCCCCTGGGTGTGCTCCAACAGATCCATGTCTCTCCATGAGAGAGACATGTACTGAGGACACATCTGGACACAGTTCTCCAGGCGAGGTCTCACCAACACAAGAGTAGAACGACAGGATCACCTCCCTTGACCTCCTGACCGTGCTTCTTTTGATGCAGCTCACCATATGGTTGGCTTTCTGGGCTGCAAGAGGAGCCCAGACGATAGGTCCTGTCCAGTCTCAGTCTAGTCCCAAATGACAGTGTTGTTTTTTTTTTTTTTTTAATAAAACCTATGTCATGTTTTTAATACTTATGCGAGTGCCTCATAAATCTAGAACATGAACAGATGTTTACGTTTAGTCAGATGGAGTGAGCCTTTAGAAGATGGTTAGTTGAATGACTCTGGGCTACATCAGTTCTACAGACAAAAGCAGATTATCAGATTATTGCAAGAATTTAGACACAATTCATACAGACACACACCTGGATTTAGGTGTCTTAACTTCAAATTGAATCTCACCACAAATTTCCCAACTTATGTATAGGATTACTCCATACATAAGCACTTATTGTTATGACACTCCATCTCTAATAGCCTTTTCAAGTCAGATTTTTTCCTTATTCAAAGTGTAAGTGAAGACTAGAAAACGTGAGGTCTAACTAAACACACTGCTAGGAGTTTCCTTATGTATTCTGAACCTGCATGTATCGTATGCAGGTATCAATGATGTCAAAGTACCAGATACTTCAAAAGAAGTGTTGTGTAGGCAAATGCCAAGGTTGTATGGATTAGCACAGGGTGTTCATAATGGTGTGAATCCCTTCTGAGTTCCATGTGGATACTGCATGCATTAATATTGAAAAGATAGAAACTAATTCACAGAAAAAATCCTTCTGTTCACTTACTTATATGTATTAGAGTGGTTTAATATTCAGTCTGAGTACTTCTATTCATTCTTAAAAATGTTTTAACAGATTTTTTTAACACACGAAAGCTGACAGATTTACAAGATCTGAATTACACTGGTAGAGATTTACATGGCAGTTAGTAGGGTTCAGGATGAAGTGAAGTAAGTGTTTCAGCTACAATTTAAATGCTCCTATGTATTTCATTCACATGGAGCTGGCTACCTTACAGCGGAAAATTCTTCTAACGCCAGCTCACCTAAATTAATCATTTTATGTTTTTCTTTCTCTACTTTTTTTTTTTTTTTTTTTGAACAGGTAGAAATAGTAATGTTAGCTTTCATCACATTTTATAACCACTCAAAATTGTACCAGATGTCCTGTGCTCTGGATTGCAAGAAAAAGTTTAAAAATTACCTTGTAGAAGTCTGTTCATGAGGTTCAGAAAGATAAAATGTATATTAATTACAAGTTTCATTACGACCGTCTGCTTCTAACAAAGTAACAATCTTTATTTCTTAAAACACACCAATATTCATTGCCTATTCTGTGGGTCATGCTCAAATACACTTAAACCCAGACTTCTTTCTCCATATAACCATGTGGAAGCAAACAGTTTGGATGACTGGGAGGGAGGCTGAGGGAGCTTCCGGGCCTCACCAATGGCAAGCAGTTTGTGTGTTCTCCTTCACCAGGAGCACTGGCCTCGGCTCGGTTGCCCACTTTATTAGAGTGGGCTCTATTTGGGTCTTTTGTTCCTCCTTACGATTCACAAGAAGGCAAACAATACCCCCGGAGCTTTTTAAAAAAATGAATAAGTTGGTATTTTTTTTCCAATCAGAAATCCATTGCTGGATATTCTTAAGTGAACTGTGTTTTTCTGTACAATCTTGTAATTTTCCAGTCATTTAAAATGCCTGCACAACATCGACTCTACGGCTAACAATGCTGCAGTCAGTAAATGGGAATTATCTGTCATCTGAGTTACATCATTTGCAGCCACAATCATTGCGAAGGCCTCATTCTGAGGAGCAATTTAACACTACACACTGTGAGGCTCCATTATACTGTACACAATCGGTGTACAGTGCACAACAATCAGAGTGCCACCTAGTGTGACCCCGCATTACCATCACATTTACTGGACTAAAAACAAATTGTTGAAGTGTTATCAACTGCTCAAAACTGTTTCAAGTCGTGCTTGAAACAGTTCTCTCAGCAGAGAAATTTAGGTTTAGAATGAAGCAAGATTTAACTTTTAAAAATTTCTTTTAATATTCAACAAAAGGAGTCTTCAGAATAAATCAAGGCTATTTATGCAAGTGCTAAAGAAACACAGCAACCACCGTCTTCAATAACGTTCAAAACCCAAGCAACTTCCTAGCGCTTTTCAGACAAGAAATCAGAGAGCAAACTACACCTTCAGATTTAGTTTGCATAATCAGAAAAGAGTCACTGAAACCTCCAAATATGCTTGAGAGACATAATGCAGACTTTTGCACAGAATGTCTTGAGATCCAAAGTTGACCCATTTATTACAAATGGTATGTAGGAATCTGAATGGAAACAAATTGACACATAAATCCAGGCTTACCTGAAAGTGCAAAATAATGGTCCATATCAACCCCAAAGTCAACTTGGGATTCCCATCTGTTATGTCGTCATTCCTAATGTTAACCAGTTTCACCTGCCATGTGGGAAGAAAACACATGTTGAATTGAAATAAACATGCCAAAAAATACATAATACACTACAGAGGAGTGATTATAAATGAAACATTACTCACTTCCTGATGTTAATACATTATTCTGTCAAAAGCTGACAGGAATTAAATTCTCTGCTAAATCTAGAGGAATTGCCCTCTCCCACCCACACCGACTTGAGGCGATTTCTCAGCTGTCACCACACCAACAAATCAGTCCCCTGTGCCAAATGTTAGAGCAATGCTGAAATTCAGGAAGCTATCACTGGCCTTCCCCACACTCTCCTGTACCAAAGACAGAGCAACAGGAGAATTGGTCTGTTAAAACACAACAACCCAGCTTGATAAGACCAACAATTTGCTATCAAGTTCAAACAGGTGACAAAATGATGACGAAGATTAGTATCACTTCTGCTCTTTCACTCATTCAGAATGCTGTGAACGTGAAAAAGTTAACAGGGTTAAAGCAAAGTCTGACATTTTTTCCTCTCTGATAAATTCACATTTAGAGTGCATATAGTAATTATACTTTCTTTGCTATAATTTATGTTTCCATTCTTTTTTTTTTTTTTGTCTTATATGTTCAATTTGCCTAGCAATTAATAAGTATTCAGATAAAACATATTTTATGCTTATGCTAGTGAAGTTACATGCATATTCTATTTTACATATATCAACACGAAATAAGCATGGACATTCTCTTCTTGCTCTGCAGACATCTTAACAACTAGAAAAAAAAACCAAAAAACCAAAAAACTCCACTACTCTCTCTGGAAGGAAAAAAAAATGTATTCCTCTGTTCAAAAACGAAATGGGAGGAGAACACTTGGTTGTCTTCCAATGCATTATGAAAGCTATTTGTGTCTGGCAAAGCTCAACATGATAGTCAAATATGCTTTCTTTTTATTTTTTTCCTTTGTTTTTATATACACCCAGGTCAGGCTCCTGTTGTATATGGGATCCCTCTACCTTAACTAACAATAAAGTATTGTGTCTGAAAGTTATACAGCCATCTTGAGCAAGTTACCTACTAAACAGAAAGAAACAACAAGAGTACCATGCCTCCTTAACTCTGCCTTTCATTCCTGAGTTGAACCCCAGTCTCTGGAAAAGCCCCTTAGCTTTCAAAACCTTTTGCAATCCTCACTCCTGGCTAAGATTCCCTACAAGATGGGGGGGGGGGAGGGCTGCAACTTCTATAAAAGAACACCATCACCACACAAATATTTTATAAGGTAGTGCATGGCCACATTCATGAAAGGATGAAGAAAGTACAGAAATTCTCAGATTGCAATTGACACCTGCATGATGGAGACCTGCTGCTCCCAGGGACATCTGCACATTTGTAAACATGAAGATGATCTGATTTTACGCACCCTGGGAATGGTAAGTAAGGTCTTTCAGAAACAAGGCACAGTGCAGCACAGACACAGAGGTCTTACTGCTTGAAAATGCCAGTGTAATCGTCAGATCACAGAATCACAGAACTGTAGGGTTTGGAAGGGACCTCTAAAGATCACCTAGTCCAACCCCCTGCCAAAGCAGCTCCCTAGCCCAGGTTGCACAGGTAGGTGTTCAGGTGGGTCTGGAACATCTCCAGAGAAGGAGACTCCATCACCTCTCTGTGCAGCCTGTGCCAGTGCTCCGTCACTGCACTGTGAAGAAGTTCCCATGCACATTTGCGCAGAACTTCCTATGCTTCAGTTTGTGGCCATTTCCCCTCATCACCACACACTGCTGAGAAGAGTCCAGCCTCATCCCTTTGCCTCCCGCTCCTTAGATATTTCTAGATGTGGATCAGATTCCTCTGAGTCTTCTTTTCACAAGGCTGAACAGACCCAGGTCTCTCAGCCTTTCTCACAGGGGAGATGCTCCAGGTCCTTCATCATCTTTGTAGCCCTCCGCTGACTCTTTCTAGGATATCCCTGTCTTTTTTGTACCAGGGAGCCCAGAACTGGACACAATACCCCAGGTGAGGCCTCACCAGGGCAGAGTAGAGGGGAAGGATCACCTCTCTTGACCTGCTGGCCACACTCTTTTTTTTTTAATGCATCCCAGGATATCACCTAGCCAGTCATTTCTACCTTGTAGCAAGAACTGTGTATTTCTAAAATAAAGTTAAAAGCAGAAATAAACTCATTCCACAACAGTGGAAAACCATCCAGAAGTGCAGTTTTCAAGAGTTTCCTTTAAATGTGAAATTAAACCAGAACCTTCCACAGCAGAGATAATAGGTGGTATTCTAGGGCACGAGTTTGGATTTTGTCAGGAGCAAGGCTTGAGAAGATTTTCCTAAAACAAACATGATCAGAACAAGTAATTCCCGTGCAAGGTTATAATTTCATTGGATCTCTGATTTTCACTAAAAATAATGCTGGAAAAAAAAAAAAAAAGCGTAACAGTTGGTGTTTGGACAGCTTGGGAGATTTTTAAATCTGTTATAAACAGTTTCTGAGGATCTGCCACAGAATTTTCTCCCCTTTAACATCTTACGCCGCATGAATCATGTTGTTATTGCTCAGAAAAGGTTGGTGTAGCACTGCACGTGTGGAATCCCTCATCATCATGTCAGGCACAAGCTGAAGCTGTACACCAGCAGATGTTATACAACATGCACAAAAGACCAAGCAGGATTTTTTTTTTTTAAATTATTTACTAGCTCCTGGTTATGCAATCTTTGTTAACATTTTTTATTAAAAAATTCACCTTACCTGGCGCTTTTTCAAATAGTCAAGTGCAATTTGGACATTCTGGAGTCTGTGAAAACGCATCCGACCTTTTTCTCGGGGCTAAAATTGGAAAACAATAATTGTGAGACTTCCCTGTCAGATAAAAGAACAGTCTGATTCGAAAACCACGTAAAATATTCTAAGCTCCACAGTTTTAACAAAGCCAATAGTCAATGCTTTTGGTGGAAAAGTGTGCTTTAACGATTATTCATTTATTTTTAAATGCAACTAAGTTTTTTTTAGTACAATGGATGGAAAGAGAAATCAGCGTCCCAAACTGCAACTTTGATCCACGCTGGCAGATGGCTGCTTCACTGCAAAGTAATACTTAGGCCAAGAGGGCTAAAAAAGGCCCTGCATGATCCTAGCTACAGAAACTAAACCACAGAATATTACTGCAAACTATTTACAGTCTATTAAGCAAAGAAAAATACAAGTAATGTCATGGGCCTTTATGTTGCTCTGGTAAACTCTGTGATGGAAAGCTTACCTCTGCACACAATGTTATAACTTTAACGTTGTTTATTTACAATCTGACTGCATAATCACTATAACAGCAATACTTACTGATTTTAAAACATCAAATAATGATAATAGCGTCCTCCAAAAAGGCATACAAAACATATACAGTCCCAGAGTGCAAATTTAACTCTCGACTTGAGATAAACATCATAAAGCATGGGGAAAAAAAAGCTAGTAACTTTTCTCAATTTAAAATCACCCAAGCAAGAATCTGTGAAATGAGCAGTGTGTTAATGGAAGCATGGCAGAACTGCATGCAGTTAGTGTAAAATCACCAAGAAGAAGAATCGCACAGAAGAACACTTTACTTAGCTGTCAGAGATCAACAATGGGAAAGCAGTTAATTTTTTATCGTTATCACAATGTCCAAATCCTTTATATTCTTCTTCCTTATTTCAGATTTTTCACAAACTTTCACGCAATAAACTGAAGCATACTGTAATTGCTCAGCCATGAGTATGAGTTATTTCCTCAGACACCTTGAAATACAAACATAAACCCAAGCCTTTCTCAATCCATTTTGGTTTTGTTTGTTTGTTTGCCTGTGAAGTATCAGAAGCTTTCCAAAGCAAAACATGGGAAAATGGAGTTGGATAAGAAGCATAAAGTGAAACACAAAGAACTTTCCATTTTTCCATTATATAACCTTTGATTTAGCTCCTTTTTCAGGCTGAGAGCCCAGGATCAATCCCTGCACCCTCACTACTAAAAAACTTCAATGGATGGAGCAGAGGATTTCAGATCTGCAACTTCATTTTCCAAAACAGAAAGAGTAAAATAAATCAAAATTATCACAAATTAAAGATGGAGGATCTCAGAGGGGAAATATTTTTTTTCCAATGTACAGCTAAAATGCAGCATTTTGAGTTCTGTTATGCCTCCAGGAAAAAGCATACATATTCCACTGAAATCACAACCACAGCACAACACGCATGGAGCCAAGAACATAATTGGGCCCTATGACAACAAGCTGCTTTAGTAAACACTAATAATGGAGGTTCTACAAAAGCATGGAACAGCTTCTCAGGCTAACAAGCAATCAGCATTTTATGTTTTATTGGTAGATATTTCCCTTCTGGATGGTTGAAGTACAGCAAAAGTATATTTCAGCATTGGTCGCCACAAAGATAAACATTCCACATGTTTGGTAGCCAAAGCACTGCACAGAGTTGACATGTAACCTCCACTTCGACCATCTGCTTTGAAAAAATAACTATTACATTTGACACATTCTGAGGAAAAAATCTGAGCTTCCAAATCACCTGATTTCAAAAGACTATCCAATGTTAATGCCAAATATGCTGTGGGTGAGGTAGACCAGGGCTTCTAATTAAGACAAATTAATTTTTTGCCAATTATTTCACTAAGAAAAGCCTTCAAGTCTTTTTCTGAATTACTTCCATGACAATACTGATTACAAGTGAAAAACATTGCTTTAATAGAATTATTATATTTCACTAATTAAAAAAAAAAAAAAAAGATTGTCTTGTATCGATAGTGTTGCAATTTTACACAGTTTAGCTAAAGTAAATTTGTAAAAATATCTTTAACCTTTGCATTTTAGCTGCTCATAACAAAAAAATAAATGAGGCCAAATAATTTCTTCACCATACCTGCTTCTGGAGCATAACCTGATTTACCACGAGTTCTTTGTACTTTCTATGGAATTACTGCATGACACCGAACTAAGAATTGACTGACATTAGGAGACACCACACTTCAAACACTACGTTAGTAGAGTTATGGGGGTCGGCACCTACCCCCTTATCCTCATCCTCCACATCCTCATGCTGTTCATACGCGCATGCTTCTGTTGAACTCACCAACCGTAAGGTCTTCAAAAAATCTCGCTCTCTTGGCTAATGAATATAACAGACAGGAGACAGGACAGCAAAGACACAAGACAGAGCACAAATGAAAAGAAGAGCATGAAAAGAAGAACATAATGAAGAGAACAAATACCAACCAAAGAAAGTAATGCTCACAAAGAAAGGAAATGACATCTGAGGAGTGGGTTAGACAATTTCAGGGATGTTTTACTTGTTACTTGTAAGTTGCTCACATTAATGGGAAGGGATATTAAGCATCCAGTACATGTTAAAAGAAAAATTATAAACAAAAGATAAGAACAGAAAAATTAGTGCAATACCCTACCGAGAAAAGAAGTCTCGCTGACCACAAGAAATGAAGAAAACAGAGAGCATTCCACCACAGAATTCTTGGTGGAATATTTTACCAATAGAAAAATAACTTGTGTCTTTGGTATCAAGTCACACATTACTGAAAATACCAGACATCTCCAGCAGTCAACATCCGAAGAGTTAACAGAGTAAATGTATACATAACAAACCAAAACCACTGCATTCTGATTTAAAAGCTTACCAGGGTGTCTCCAGAAAGGACTTCTAAAAGTGAGATCAAGTTATGTCCATCTCTTAAATCTTCATAGAGGTCATTCACATGTTTTCGAACCTGCACAAATATGCGCAAAAGTAAAATGTGAGATCTCATTTTACACCAGACAATTCAGTCATATAAACACAGTTATCTTGTAATAGTCATGACCACATGCACCTTAATATATTTATTCCCTTTCATGACACATTTACAAATCGAAATCTATTACAATAACATTTTGTTTCATTTTATTGAAAATGAAAGGAAAACAGTATCAAGGTACATGTAATGAATGCATAAAACAACCAAAAATCAGTATCTGACAATTTAAACAATACCAGACAGCCATCTATTTTGATATAAATCATGATCACTTACAGATGGCGCTAGCTAGACTCAGTGAACCGTGAGAAAAATACACAAGAGCAAAATCTTTCCTTGACATATGTATTACCTTCAGCGTGCAAGTTCACCACTGTCAGACCAAAAGTCAACAAGCATTCTAGCCTTAAACATTTCAATAATCAAGCCATATGGTCCACTAATTAACAGTGTTTCCAGGTACCTAGGTACCATCAGCTCACACATCCACCTCATAGATCATTTCAAAGAAATAAGATGTTTGGTTGATTTGGGGAAGCCAAGAGCCCTTCCCTTCAGCTCCAGAGATTGACTGATAGTGCTGACAGCACTACAGCCCGAACCTGTGCTCCAGTGTTCCTCACCGACAGGCAGCCCTTGCTATCTGACCTCATTCGACAAAAATTCGTTTAGAAGGGTTGGTTTGCTTCCTAGGATCTCCCGGATCCTGGGAAGCCAACAGTGGGCAAGGGAACAGAAGTAATGAAAAGAGAAACAGCTGAAAGCCTTAACTTTTCTGATGGGCATAACAAAGCCAGAAGATACCTGCTCATAGGCCAACTTCTTGTTTCTTAGTGTTAGCTTAGCTAGCTCAAATGTAACCTTTTTTGGAACTTTTAACAATTTCAGTCGATGCTCATTGTAAGCAAAACAAAGGATTTCATTTCTCAGAAGCAGAGATTTCTGATGCTGTCAACCAGGGCAGAGGTTGAGGGCTTTTCAGCTGCAATTTAGTGTTGATTCCCCAACACTCCCATTAAGGCACCAGATTAGAAACTTCGTAAGTTTCCAGGTGATAAAACATGACATCAGAATTTTTTTTCTAAAGTTACCACCTTAAGAAGAGACAAGCTGTACTTCCAATACAAGAGACAATCCCCTGACTGTCAACATTTCTCTGAGTATGATGAGGGAAACAGGAATCAATCCAGATCTTTGGCCTTACGCAATAGCTCTGTTCATCTGAGTTGCAGGAAGATTTCTAGATCCATCCAGTTGAATAAATCACTGACTTAATACCAGTGATTAGATCGATAAATGCTTTTTAATTCAGGTATTCTTACTCCAACTTCTAAACATGACATTACCTTGAAACCTGTTTTTGCAAAGACCATCATCTTAGCTGGGAATAACATGAGACCATATTTACGTTTGTGTTGAAGACCAGCCAGAACAAGTCATGTAGAAGACTGTTCCATAAGGAATTAAAACTGATAATATTTTCCAAAACATTTATACAGACTCTGTGTACGCAACCAAGTTACATACATAACGTCATTCTAATAGACATAGATGGTTTTACACACTCATGCGCATATATAAAATAATTTGATTTTAATCCCAACTGTGTTTAAAAATCCAGTGTGCAATTAATTTTAAAACATTGCCAAGGGAACAATACTCTGGGAAGAGCAAAGTGCTATTAAGCTAAACAAAGAAACAGATGTTCTCCTACTATATGTGTGGTGGAAAAAAATGGAAGCCTCAAAGATATCACTAAATCCCTGATACCAGAAATGATTACACTAAATCCTGAAAAAATGAAAAGCACAAGGGTCTTTACTTTTTAACCCAAAACAATGGTGCCTCTTTTTTTTTTTTCCTTCCTGTTCTCAAAGAACCATTCCAAACTGAGTGCTAAACTCTTTCGCACAAATGCAGGCAAGTTTTTCACAATAAAACCCTTTGATAGGGTACCACTCCTCCCTGCTCCTTCAGCCAGGATATGTCACTCTCCAACTCCCTTTGGAGTTGGAGCAGAATCCCAAGTCAGGGCAGAGTCAGAGCAAAGGCAGGCAGCTAGAGTCAAAGACATTGAGTTAAGGGCGGAGGAAAGGGTTGTACATATGAAGGACACCTCATCAGCACTGCTCAAGAACTACCTATGCAGTACACAAGACAGCACTTTTTTCAACATAAAACTCATGACCATGGCAAGGAGCAGGATTGTGAAATGAGAAAGTTCTACAGATCCAAATCTGTTCACTTCTATTTTCTCATTAGATGCAAATCAATTTGTGCCTTAAAGGTTATTTATCCTCCGGTCTTTCTCTTACTAAGAATATTTGTTTACCTTCTGTTTGTTCTTTACATTTGAAGGTTTCCAAAGTAATTCAGAAAACACCATCTCCCCCAACCCATCTTTTCTAGAAATCACAGCTGTTCAGAGTTGAATCTATAATATTTTTTTTAGGAAAGTGGCCTAGAGTTCTCACAACCAGAATTACACCTTAGAATTCCTTCTTAGTTCTGCCATTGACTGACAATAACTAAGAGAATTAATTATTTAAGGACATACTACTGTGGCATGCTTGCACGGGACAACACAGTATGAAATTTTTTCCAATATTGTGAACAGATGTGCACCTAAAAAGATGCATTTGGGCAACTGATACCTAGCAAGCACAATCACCCAAAGCAGCAGGCCACATATAAAAGGAGCACTTTGTGCTTCCCAAGAGATCCTACACACCACTTGAAGAAATGCTCACTGAAGAGCTCTATCAATCCTCACTCAGGCTGGTTTGCCTCTCAACACATACAATGAATTTTTAGAAGTCTAAATGAGAAAAGCTAAGTATTACTGTTTTCCTGACACATTCAGGATCCTTCAGAAAGTGTTGCATCACAGGTATTCCAGTGACAGTTCCTGGACGCATTTGTGGGATTTGCTGAGCCCCTGAAATTCATTCCGACTTCTTGTGGCTTTTCAATAAAGCAGTAGAATTGACAGCCATACTCTGCAAGTCACATGCAAAGTAGATTATGTGCTACCTCAGGCAGCTTTGTGCAATATAGCCATGTGAGTGTGAGAGATTTGATGACCTGGGCATGAGAAGAGATTCTTTAAGGAAGATGTGGAAGGTATTTAGTGGCTAGGGGGCATCTGATAAACACAGAGAAGCAAAATGGTTTAATCAGTCAAAAGAAACAGAGAGGATTTAAGGGACTGTTTCAGAGATTATTCATATTCTGATCTTCATCTTCTGGCATGTGCACTACGTTTGTGGCAAGCAAATCTCCATCTTTGATACAACCATGAGATATTTTTGTATCATGCATTCCTAGTGAGCTTAAACTCTGAATTGGGGAACCCACGCTGACACTAATAAAAACAACTTTTAAAACTGTAGCAGTCACAGAGCTGCAATCCTGCCCTCAGATCCCAAGATGTCAGGCACTCTATAAATGAAGACCATGAAGATGGTTGCCGCCTCCAAAAGCCAGAAAATTAATACTTCACATAATTCACATAGCTGTGTCATACTGTTCAGCTGACACATCTGGTTGACCTTGCAGTCATGCTGCTATCAGTTACAACCTCACGTACAATTGCCCTTCTGGAGTTAAAAGCTCTGGGCTACAGAGCTCAATTTCCTCTTCCGTAGGCTGGTGTCACAACAAACTTGACACCATTGCTTTCAGTCTGGCTGGTACGTTCTCATTCACAGTGACAGGAAACAAAACTATCATTCAACTACATGGGCACACACCTAAGACCATTTAATGCGCTGAGGATTATCCCACTTAGGCTCCAAATTCTCCAGATGATGAAGGTTTGCTGAAGCCCTCCCTGTCAATCTCACATGGAACTGTCCTGAACACCCTAATACATGTCAGCAGCCCTAGATATCTACGTTTAGGGAACTGAATATGCACATAGTGACCTTGTTTTTGCCACGGATCATGGCTATTTTCCATATGAATCACACATGCTACAGGCTGCAACTATGGCTTTCACAGCAGTGAAGTCAACTAAAACCTCCCCCACTGATTTACTTCACTGAAGTTATGTAGGAAGCTTCAAAAAAAGAAAAGAAGAAAAAAAAGTGAAATTTACTGACTTTTTCTTCTTGATACTGTTATTGTGTTGTGCTGCTATTAGACAAAATCTGTACCTTTACAAAATGAAAGTATAGGTCACTTATGCTGATGGGTATGTATGTATGGCTAAAATGGGAAAGTCTGTCCACATTGCTTCTGCAAGCAAAAACTGCTCAGTTTTGGAAAGCAAGGAGAGCACATATGCTGCTAAATTCTGTGAAAACGGAAGAACCTCTTTCTTTTTCTGCTTCAGAAGAAAATCTGGCAGGAAAATAGTATTGTGGCCCTTTTTGCATATATAGTGGATGCATACCTGGCATATGAGCAAAGAGACCTCACAGACATTGGTGTTATGCCACAGCATGCTCCAGTCTAGCGCCTAAAATGCAAGGGATCACTTTCTCCATTGAAATAATGCAGGAAGGAAAGGAAATAGCATGTTCAGAGAAGCAAAAGAGGCCAGGGTGAGCATTCGATCAGATAAGGCAGGAACAACCAGCAGCTACTCCCAGGCACTGTGGCAGCCAGGAACTCCCTCAAGGAAATAGCGCAATTGCAGTGACCTGGCAGGCCACAGGCCTTGGAGCCAGGACAGGCTGGTGTGCTCACACACTTGAAAACTGACCCATTTTTACAGGCTGAAGAAAGCAGACTACTATTATCATGTATGTTCCTTAAAGTACATCTCTTTTGTCTATGCCATAGTTAGGCTGAAGTGATCATTAAGAGAACTGGCCTAACTAGACCTTATCTTACCATTTTCGGAACTGGTAAAATTAGGAAAAAAGAACAATTCACATCTATTTCAAAAAAACTGATGTTCAGCTGCCAAGCCTATGAGCAGCATTATCCCCAGGCAGCACCAAGAATTAGAATATTACAGCTCCAACAGAGGCTTTTCAGAGTACGTAGCCTGGGAAAGCCTTTTCAAGTAGCACATTGTTCGCATAGAGAAGTGAAGTTAATTAAATGCACGGTTCAGATCCAAAGCATTACCAGCTCCTCCAAAGGAAACTGGGAGCGGACTCAGAAGTTAGAACTGTAGCGGGTGTGTTAGGAAAAAAAAGGTCAGGCCTTAATTACCGCTGAGGTCACTGATAAGTCCAAATGACAGCTGGCACAAGGCCACAGCTGGTTAAACAATAAACTCAAGTTTTAAGAATCTGATTCGATGCCCACAGAAAGAAGATCATTTCCGATTTGCATTCACTTAAGTACATTTTGGATCATGAGATGGGCTTCAGCTTTTCAGCTACAGTAAAGCACTTTTTCTGAGGTAACAGACACAGACAGCCAAAAAACTGCCTTAATTTCACCAATCCAGAGAAAATACCATCAGCATTCAGACTAATGAAAAACTGCCATGGGCACTGCCTGAGATTCTGAAAAGCTTCCCTAATATTTCAGCTTCTTAAAAATGTATTTAAGCTTGATTCTAGAAGCCAAATCGTATGAGAAGCACCGGATGTGAGGAGTGAACTCTCTGTAAATTTTAAAAATGTGTATCTTTCAGTCCTTCCACCTTTGAATATAAAGGAAGCACAGACAGTTCCACCTGCAGAATGACATGTAAACCTAAGCCATCAACAAAGAACAAAAATCTCTCATATAGAGAATTTTCTTTATTTTTTGCACACGTACACACACACAAAACAAAAACAAAACAAAAAATAAAAGGTTTGGCATGCCAGTATACACCCAGCACGATTTATGTCTATCTTCCTAAAGTTCTCTGAACAGGCTCCAACAACATCCTTGCTTAAATGCAGCATGTAAGGTCAGAATATCAGATCTGACAAAAATCTCACACATAGCTAAATTACCAAGCAAGGCAGCTTCCTCAAATCCTCTTCAGTACTAGTTATTTTGCTCTACAGACTTCTTAGATTGTCACAGATAACATACGTGAGTGTTGCTCAATAGAGCACAAGGCCTCCAGCACCCTGGGTAATTTAGACCAGCACAGCACAGCCAGGAGCTGCAGTCCAGGGCCAACCCAAGGGCATGCCTGAAGATCAAGGAGCGGAACCTGTAATGTGCAGATTGACATAATTGCCCTGACTTTTTTCTCTTATGTTCTTCAATCTCCTTATTTTTAACAAAAACGTTATCTGAGTGAAATTTGGGAGAAATAAAAAATACATAGTACATAATATATAGCCTTGTCATGGTCTTTTTTTTTGTACCGAGCCCTGTAATAAGGCGCATCTATTCTACTGAAACTAAGCAAAAACAAATTATGGCATAATTTATTCACTGGGCAGCACCACAGCTGTGACCTACGGGTGCTTGGCTGCAGATGGTGCTGTTCCTCCATCTCTGCCTGAATGCACTGCAGCACTGGACGTGCAGATGCCAGCTTGTTCCCTAGCTAGACTGCAACCGGCAGGCAGCCAGAGTCATCAAGATGGCACAAAGGAAAAACCTGTGCTCCATCTACCCTGTGTGCCTGCAAAGTCTGGTCAATCCACTTCTAGGTTCACTGGTCAGAAACTCACCCTCACTTGTTTCTTTTGCTCACTGGTTTGATGATCTGTTGCACTGAAAACATCTCTTGCAGTTACACTGAAAATAAATCCCTCTTTATTTCATACTCAGCAGTAATTTTTTAGCTGTTTGATTTTCTCTTTGGATATTAATTTCCCTGAATAGTAGGCTCAATGAATGGTACTCCATAAAAGAAACTTCATGATTTCAAGTACTTTTCCTAAGTTACCCCTCAACTAGTCTCCCATGCAAAGCAAGTTCAATACCCCAGATCTTTCTTTATAGCAGATGTTTTCTAAAGAAGATTCATCCTTGGCAGCATTCTTGAACTGATCCTTCACTTATTCATCAGGACAATGCTCTGCACACCAGCATTAATACTTTGTGATCTGAACTCAGTGTTGCACCCCTCTGAAATCCTGCCTTTGTCTCTGAACTTGGATCAGTCACTATTTTTTGTTTACATCAACCTTCACATCTCTTCCAGAGAACCAGATCACCTGACTAAGCCACTGATTCGTGTACTCTGCTTTGTGTCTTGTTCATTGTTTCATATGTCCCTGGATAACTCTTAAGGAAAAAACATTGCTCACACACACAGAAAAATCACTTGTATGGCTTTAAGGTAAAAATACTTTTGCTCATATTTAAAGAGATTAAAGGAGAATCAACCAAAAACTCAGAGCATGGCTAAACCTTGTCTTTACATTTCTCTTCTGATGTTCCTATATTTGGTTTCATGACCTGCACTCCAGTATTACTCTAGTCTCCAAATCAACAAGCATGCAAGAAGTGTATGTATCTTATGTATATGTTGCAAGATGTAGGACACAGGCATGCACAGTCCTTTTCTGGTTTCAGTGGTTGTATGATATCTCAAGCCTAATTACTGTACAGAGAAAGTTTAACTGAAAGCCCTACGCATCAAAGATCCCTCTTTACGCCTGTTACAGAAAAATAAATCTCGTCTCTATTCCAGCTCGCACACCTCTAATCTTTCTGAAAGTAACGGACTACACCAACTAATAGGGGTTGCCCATATTAGAACCAAGGTCCAGACATTAAGAAAACCAGCATAGATCCCATTCCACTTATCACCTTTATCATAGCACTATCTCTGCTCTTAACACTTTCATAATCTTGGTCAGCTACTAGGAACTGTATATTGGGATTAGCAAATATACCTGAGTGGAGCCTATGTACAACAGAAACACAAGCTCAGCAAAAATGGGTACCTACCAGTAACACAAAATGGACATCTATTCTCTTATTGCTACAAACTAAAGTCTAAAAATATCAGTTACAGAGCTTTAAAACCAACTTAGCACAGCTTTAGTACCTATTTCACCTAAGAAACCTTTGTTCTACAAACAGTTCACAGTGAGCATGAAGGACAGCAGCCACATATGATATGTTAGGTGAGGTATAACACATGCTCCCAACTCACTGTCAGTTCCTCTGCCAGTTATGACTAACTCACTGGATGTCCATCCCTCCTCCCTTTTGCACCTCAGTAACCTTTTATGATTTTTCATGTAATGAATCATAGAATGGTTTGTGGTTGATAGCAACCATAGAGACCATCCAGTCTCAACCTCCCTGTTGTCCACAGGGCTGCCACCCCCCAGCTCAGGCTGCCCAGGGCCCACCTAACCTGGCCTTGAGTGTGTTCAGGGATGGAGCATCCACAGGGCTTCTCTGGGCAGCCTGTGTCTGTGCCAGAGAATCTCATCTAATCTTGAAATTTCAAATGAAGGAAATTCTACAACATCATATGTATACCTTAATGTTTTACTACGTTTACTCTTTTAGGAGGGTATTTTGCCTTGCTAATCTTCAAACTAAATAGGCTGATTCTTTTGTTGCTCCCTCCTTAAAGACTGACCTTGGAAAAGACTTGTTCACACCCATCTCTGTTTAACCACCTTTATATGTACTGAGGACACAGAATGAATCATAGAATGGTCTGAGTTGAAAAGGACCTCTAAGATCAAGTTTGAACCCCCCTGCCATGGGCAGGGTGGCTAACCACTAGAGCGGGCTGCCCAGGGCCACATCCAGCCTTGCCTTGATTGCCTCCATAGATGGGGCATCCACAACCTCTCTGGGCAACCTGTGCCAGTATACCACCAACCTCTGAGTGAAAAACTCCTTCCTATTACCTAACCTAAATCTCCCCTGTCTTAGTTTAAAACCACTCCCCCTTGTCCTATCACTATCAACCTGTGCAAACAGTCATTTACCCTCCTGTTTATATTCTCCCTCCAAGTATTGAAAGGCCACAGTGACATTTCCCTGGAGCCTTCTTTTCTCAAGCTAAACAAGCCCAGTTCCCTCAACCTTTCCTCATAGGAGAGGTGCTCCAGCCCTCTGATCATTTTAGTGGCTCTCCTCTGGACGCAGTACTCCAGATGGAGCCACATAAGAGCTGAGTAGAGGGGGCAATCCCCTCCCTCTCCCTGCTGGCCAGCCCTTTTTAATGCAGCCCAGGATATAGTTGGCCTTCTGGGCTGTAAGCACGCACTGCTGACTCACATACAGCTTCTCATCCACCAGGACCCCCAAGTCCTTCTCTGCAGGGCTGCTCTCCAAGAGTCCTTCCTCTAAGGAGCTTTTCCTCAGAAGTGTTACCACATCTCTGTTCAGTCTTCTCTGTTTCAGACTAAACAAATCAAATTAATCATAACCTGTCTGTGATCTCCCAAGAAAGCTTCTTATCTTTTTATTGCTTTATTACAGATGTCTGCAAATCTTTTGTCATCATAAAGATCTACATCTGGAGCAGCCAGACAGGGTTTCACAACCACATGCCCATAACCACAAGAGAGCCACTTCTGCCTATGAGGCTGCAGGACTGTGAACTGTCTCCTTGTCTTCTAAGCACTGTGTTGGTCCACAGAGAAGATGAGGAGTACGCCTGCAGCTCATGGAGCTTCCTAGGTATGAGCATTATCAGTCCCTCTGAGAAACGGTACCCCGTGAGACCCATAGCAAGGTGAGGACCACACATCCTATATGACACAAGGCCTGAGTCAGAGATAGGTACATCCACAGCACTACAAAAACTGAAAAAACTACAGGGACAAAGTAACAGAGCTGGAGTCCTCACTTGAAGGTGCAGAACAGAGAGGGTACCCCTGCCCTCTGGCGTGGCCTCCCAGAGCCAGGTGACGCTGCGGCAGCAACCTTATGGCAGCAGGGGCAGCAGCTACAGAGCCCTGGCTCTTCCTCATGCCAGTTTTAGTTCAGTTGCAGTTGTCACCAATAATGATATCCAAGTAAACTATACCCATGAACCTCTCATTCAAACTTCTGATAGCAATCTGCTAATGAGATTACATGTGCAAGCACATAAAAACTCCAGATACACCCAGTACACAGTGTCCCCTTTGTCTGCTTGCTTTCAAGGATCAGTCATCCAGCCACAGGTCAGATAACTGATAGTTCAGTAATTTGTTCCACTGTCTTCCTAGGGAGTGAATTACTCTGTGAGGTCTGCAATTCCCCATTCTTCTCTTCTGCCCGGGAGAGAAGCATTGTGCTTGTTATACTCTAGACTCCTAGGAGCCCCCAGTGCTTAGTGAATTCTTAAATAAAATGACAAAATGTTATAATTGACAGTCTTACTGTTGAGTGAATAAAGCTGTGCAACCAGAAAGCACGTAACTTATCTAAATATTCTTTTAACTTACCTGAATTTTACTCTTTTATTGTTAAAGCATTTTTCATCAAGTCAGTATTCTGTATTCTAGAGAAGTCAGAGTACTTCAGCCTTCTCCACTCCTTTCAATGACATCTCATTTTCTTCCTAGATAATGCATTTGTATTTCTCCTTTCTTCTTCATATTCTGACATAGTTATAGAACTTTTCTCCTGTAGACTTTTATCTCACACTTTCACTGTAAGTCATTTTAGACCTTTGCCTGTCTGACTTTATTCTGTCATGCTCTACTAGCTCTTTCATACAAACCTTTAGTCCTGTTACCCTTACTTCCACTTTTTCCATGGCTTCTTTTCATTTCACAAACCAATCTGCGCTGCCTGCCTGCAGCCTGCCTTTGTGTCTTCAAACACAAGTGTTCAATGACCGCCAGACCTCCCGCATTCCTTTCTCTCCTAGTTTACCTCCCCAGGAGACCCTACCTATTTGGTTTCCCGAGTTTGCTGCATTCTCTTGCTTAGAAGCTCATTGCTGTGTGTTTTTTTTTTCCCCCCTCTCACTTCTCTCTTTTCTTTGAAAAGTGAACCTGTGATTTTGCAATTGCTTGCTGCTAAGTTATCCTCCCCTTTTAGATTCTGTAGCAGTCCCTCCCCATCATCAGGACCCAACTAACCACTAGTTTTGATAGAAACTTTCTTAACCTGATAAAACAACTATTACTTCCAGCACACTGTGACACACTGAAGGTCTTACTGTATGGCAGTTATCTCACAACACACATGTGCACACCAGGGGTAGCCACACAAACTCCTGCAGGAGTCCGCAAAGAGCATACAGTATGCCCTGATCTGTTCTGCACCTGCTGAAGTAAGAGATGAGTTGAGTCACAGAAATAATTATTTCTTGCATAGGCCACAAAGGGAATGCAGACTCCTACATCTGCTTTTTCTGACCGCTATGAGGATGAACAACTATCGCTAAGTACCGTGTTTCGAATGCTAGTTAGTGACCAAAAAACTCTTTCTGTCCCCCTAGTTCCAGTTCGACACCTTAGATGGACAGCAGCCACGACCACACCTCTATATCCTTCTATCTTTGCTCAGAGACACTCCACTGTGTTCTTTTGCACAGTGCAACCAGTTCTTCCCATCCTTCATCCTTCCAGTTTGCCATCTCCTTTCCAGCTTGTACCCCATGACAATAAGCCTGATCAGGGGTGAATTGTTTGAAGTAATGAAACATAATGGCAACAGAAGGTATTAAACTCAATCAACAATTCCAGCTTTCACAGCTTAAAACTACAGGAATGTACAGCTCAGACCAAAGGTGATGTGGTCCAAAAGTGCCTAAAGCAGGTTAAGATACAAGGCTGGCAGACTCAACACTATTCTGATACTGTATTTCAGTAGGTACATGAGGACTTTAAAAATTACATTACTACCTTTACATTTCCCTGTTTCAAAACACCATCAATACCTGTAACAGACAATACGTGCTACAGGAAAAACATGCTTACAAAGATGAGTCCTTATGTCCCTATGCAGTCACACACCTCACTCTCACAAGCACACTGTTGTAGAATAAAATATTTTTAAATGTTTGTGACTGAACATTTGCAGTTGCTTGCTGTCTGCAGTCCATGTATTGGGACAGACACTACTCCCACTGGAGCCAATGGCACAGTTACACTTTGTCCCAGGGGCGCAAGATCAAGCCAGAGCATTTCTAAGCTGACATATAAATGATTATTAAATGTAGAAACATCAAAAGTATATAGATTAAATATAAGTCCATGCATAATTTAACAATTAATTTAAATCCAACTCTTAATTGCAAATGGTAGAAATTTATCTCTTAAGATCTCTAAGGAATAAAATCCACACCAGCTGAGACCTAATTGGAAACACTGAAGCCACAAAAAGAGAATGAATTAAACTATTAATATATTCATCTATTATTGGAAATATATCGTTTTTTGTGATGTTATCTCACTATACAGCAATCTCACAGTAGACTTAATTCTCCTTACATTCATAACCTACATAAAACAAAGAAAAATAGAAAAGATTACAAAAACATACACTCAATTGGTTCAAAAGTTCTGCATGCCATAAAAATATCGATGCACTTAAGCTATATTTCATGCATATTTAATGTACTGTTTTCAGTTATTCTCTTTCCTGCTCCCAATGAGGCATGAAGTCTGCATGCATTAAAGAGGATCAAATAAACTTGAAGTCTGTGGCACAGTTTTTATTGACTTGGATTTATTTATTTATTTACATGCAGATAGATTTTGTGATGTGATTTATCATAAGACTCTAAAACTTCATTTAATTTTCTCCTCTTAATCAGCTTTCCCTTCTGGCATGCTGTCACTACTTATCCTCACCATCTCCTGGTTACCTTCCTCCCCCGTCTAAACTTCCAATAAAGACCAAAAGAGCTCTGAAGTTGCTTGGTGATCTGCTTTGCAAACCGCTTTTACACACTATGCAGATCAGAGATGCTGTGTCATTTACTTCTGTGTGGAATATCTCAGAAAAATCTGTATACAAAATGTGGTATGAGTAATTACGACTGAACATATTTTCCAGGGTTAATAGTGAAATCCAACATTAGCTGCTGAGGTTTTTTTTTCTTTTTTCTCCAAAAGAAAAATTCTTATATTTTTGTGAAGGAATGAATTGTGAAGAAAAATACTTTCTACTTAGGCAAGATGTTTTATATGTCCTGAACATGTAACAGCCACAATATTCAGGAGAAAAAGTGAAATATAATATACGTCTGTCTACCCAGACGCCAGCAGGTACTGCTGAACAGTTAAAAATGAAACAGAGGAGGAAACCCAGCCATACCCAATGACTAAAGCAGTGAGCACAGCAAGCTTGGAGTAGGCTTCTCCAGGGTTTGTTCTAGCAGTTTATAGCAGCTGTCAGAATTAACTAGGAGGAACACACAGAAGATTCATTTACATGTGCTTGCACAGCAAGCAATCTGCTTACTATTTTTATAAACACAGAAAAAGAAAACCACATGCCTGCTTTTTCAAAGCATGTTTCAAAACTGAAAGGTGTTGAGGACGCTTTCTTTTACATACATTACCCTGGTTAGACTAACACCAGGTGTCTCATCGCTTAAAATAAATATGAATGTAGAGATAAAATGTCCTCTTTTCTAGAAGAGGAGGTGGGGAATGTTAAATAACTGATCAACCACAAGGCTAAAAAGAAGATGTTGTAGAGTAGTAGGAGAGATAACCACTAGTGTTGGTGAAGTGCCAGCTGTCAGCAAGGGAACAACTGCACTGTGTCAGAACAGCTCCTCTGCCATTAGGCGCATACCTGGACGTCTCATGAAGATATCGATGCAAGATGCCATTTGCAAACCACAGGTTGTCTGAAGGACTCACAGGAATCAATAATATTGAGTTTCTATTCTGAATTATTCATTTAGTCTTTGCAGTACAGAAAACACTTATTTCTGTAATGCACTATTAATGTACCACAGCAATGCAGCACAAAATTTTGAACGTGGAGCTTGAGAACAGTCATTTTAAAAGAATTTTTTTTTTCCAGCTAGTTTTAAAAGCTATCTTGCCCATAACACCTTTAGAGG
This sequence comes from Oreortyx pictus, assembly GCA_036925125.1. NCBI lineage: Eukaryota > Metazoa > Chordata > Aves > Galliformes > Odontophoridae > Oreortyx > Oreortyx pictus. The sequence goes on along the minus strand of JAUPFR010000002.1, from coordinate 83,495,991 downwards.
TTATTTTGGACCAACCAATCCCCATGCAGAGATGCTGCCCATTACTCCTCCCATCACCAGCATGCTCCTCTCAAGGCCCCACCAGCTGAAGGCCCAAGATGGAAGGACAGCCTCCCTCACAGTGTGGCTGCCCAATGACCCAAGGGCCCACACTGCTGCTGGAATGTCAAGTATGAGGTTCTATACAACCTATAAGAAGAAAAAAATCCTCGGGGGAAAAATATCGAGGTGCTTATTATGTATTTTTGCTCCTCATTAGGGCCTTGATCTGGCTAATCTGTGGTTACCGTATCATATTTTCTGCACACAACCATTTTTGATAAAGAAATTTCACATACTTCAAAATACCCTGTTTAGTCTGTCCAGGCTAAGCTGTGGAACAATTAAAATATTTTTACCTGGTTTGAAAAAGGATTTGAGTAAGAAAGAAAGATTTGTCTGCTTTTACATTTTTACATTTCAGAGTCTGGGATTCAAAGGAATTTAAGAAAGAATTCCTAGGCTTCAGTAGAAATTGCAGTTCACTTCAGGCTCTGCAACAATGCTACAACACAATGAAAACCTTACCTTTCCCAAAGGAAAGCTGGCTCTGTTATGTCAAGTGATCCTTATTGCTAAAGAAAGTCCTAAGATCTCCACCCCACTGCCACTCTACCCTGGAATGTGAATTTCTTTCTGGAAGCTCATACCACACAGCAAGCAAGTCTGATATCTCACCTCTCCAGTCTGTATATCAGCAAGAAATAAAAGACAGCATATAAACTGCAGACCAACCATCAGATGTTAAGCAGTGGCATAAACGCGTGCAATACTCTTACCATCCCTAGGAAAATTATTAATTTTTTTTTTTCTAAAAAAAAGATCAGCATTAAAAAAATTGTATTGCCAATCCATTTGATCTTGAACCCTGGAATACAAAAACCAGTTGAACTTGATAAATAACATATTACATACCTGTCTGTAAAACTGTATCTCAAGACTGCTTACAGGAAATATTTCTGCAATGACTCTGGCTCCAGTTTAGCAAAGTACACAAACACATGCTTAACTAGTCAGCTGAACTGCCAAGGGATTAATCTCATTCACTGAAGTTTAGTACACTCTCGTGTGCTTTGAAACCAACTCAAAATGGGCAGTAGAAGGCAGGAGGGTAAATGTTTCTCAGCCCCATTTTTTGTGGTTACTCAGCAAGCCCCTTAAATGTAGAAGATAATTAGAAAAATGACATTAGGTTTCCACACCATCCCCTAACAAATGATGGTAACCCATAAACCATAATGATGTAGACCTAGAAAAAAAACCTTTTAAATATACTGCTGTAAAGGAATAGGAGTCCAGTACTTTTCTGAGGACACAAGGTTGCAAAAGGACAGGAGATGAACTAAAATGGGCAAGAAAAGAACTTAACAAGCATGGAAGAAGTAAAAAGAGGCAAGAGAAGGAAAGAAAAATGGAAAGAAGAAACAAAGAAACACAAGAGAGAAAAGCAAGTGGGGAGAGAAAGAGGAAAGAACATCTACAAGAAGGAAAAATATTAGAAGAAATGTGCATCTCTCCCCATGCCAGTAAGAATGGTTCTGTACACATGCACATTCTGCTGCTCTCCACAATCTGTCATAATTTCTGCATTCATTTCTTATTGAACCATAGTGCAGTGACAGATAAGACACAATTTAAATCCTTTTTCAGTCTGTGGGTGGGAAGCACTTCCAGAACACAACTTATCTTTCTCTAAGGCAGATATCTAAGGCATATTTAGAAGGATCTGTCCTCTCTGCTAACTATAAAAAAGAATCTAGACATCTAGCTTGTATAAATCTAGTGAGGCACATGAATAAGACGACTCTCCCCTTTTCATTTTTTTTCCTCTTCAACAAGCTACTGGCAATCAGTGAGCGTGTATGAGTTGCATGTATTTTGTATTACATCCAAGGTAACAAAGCTGAAAACTATGACTCAAATTCAACTTAACGCACAGAACGAGACAGCTCTAGTGACTGTCAGAAATACACTCTTCTATGCCACTACTCTTGCTGCATTTCCATTATGTGGAATTTTATAAACATGCACTTGCATCTTAACAGAAAGCATCTGAAGAATTAATTTAACTTTCATGTAACTCACAGTTTTAGAAATGATGCTGTAAGAACAGAAAATTGACAACCATGTAACCAACTGCTTTCAAACTGACTATCTCCAAAAGATAAAGTTGAGTTGATACAAATGGTATTTGTGTTAAGTTCAGAATTCAACTAAATGATTGTTTAGTGAGCAATATAAGATGAAAATCAAGGCCAGGAACAGATAAATATTTACCTCTACAACCATTCACACCAAGAACTAGCTGACAATGAAGGCCTGAGGCCACTGACCTTCGCATGCAAGCCCCATGGACTTAACATGAACTCTTCACTGTGATTTCCTTACAGGTTTAGCTTCTAAATCCTTCCTAAGCTGATCCCAAGAGGTTGAATGTACGGCAATGATGACTCTGCACTTTTTAAAAACTGAGTAAAATTATAATGTATAACATTTTCAGTATGCTGTTCTTCTGTCGAAACAGGCACTGTTTTCAACTTGCATCAAAGGATTATCCTAAAAGTTTCACACAGGGTTTTCCACATTTTGCAGAAAATTAAGCCTGCATCATTCAAATGTGTCTTTAATATAAGAAGATCACTAGTCCCTAGAAACACAGTAACCGTTATCTTCAATTATAAAGAGAAATGCATGATGGTTAATTTGGAGATTGCATTTTGCTGCCAGAGCACTGGCAAACTTCCTGTGTCTTTTTTTTTTTTTTTTTAATCTAATTTCCCTGTAGTACTGGACAATGGATAAATTTCTTGCATTGTAAATCTCAAAATCCAGAGTACTCTCAGAAGGGAAAAGAGCAAGCGTGCAGCATCCTTGTCTTGCAGAAGACTGCAGCAAGAGCACACTTAGGTATATGCCAGGACCAGGGTGAGATGTCTAAAATAGATAGGGCTCCGGGAGCTGGTGTGATTCCTTTGGGTCTAATAAACTCATAAAGGGAAACTTACTGTTGTGAGCACTGTTGAGTACTGTTCTGTAGCTACAGACGCACTGCTCACAGCAAAGCGTACCAGGAAGCGGTAAGGAAATGTCCTAAAGTAATAGGACAAGGGGAAGTGGCCACAAACTGAAGCACAGGAAGTTCCACACAAATGTGCATGGGAACTTCTTCTCAGTGCAGTGATGGAGCACTGGCACAGGCTGCACAGAGAGGTGGTGGAGTCTCCTTCTCTGCAGACATTCAAGACCCACATGTACGCCTCCCTGTGCAAGCTGGGCTAGGGAGCTGCTTTGGCAGGGGGGCTGGACTAGAGATCCTTTCCAACCCCTTCAACACCCCTGTGATTCTGTGAAAGGCTGCGCAGAGCTGCTAATGACAGGACTGTTCCTGATAGCTCAGACACAGTGGAACGGACTGAAACAGCACTCTAGAAGCCAGGTTTCTTGCTAAGAAAAATGGTGATCAACTCCACTTGCTAGCTCCCTAAGTCATGCTACTTCCAAGAAGTACCCTGGTTTCAAATGTTTACAAGATGCAAAACTAGCATTCTGAATCCTCTAAAGATTATTTTAAATATCCCTGAATAAATCCTGTTATACTTCTGCATCTAAAACTTCTCAAATACCTACAGCATAGCTACAAGAAGAGATAATTAAGTGTACTTAATAACACTTTCTAAAAAATGCTATTTTTCTCTAAATATGAACACAAGCAAATTATTCCAACAGTAACTGAACATTACACTCATTAATTAAATCTCAGCTCTGACAGCTTACAGATATGTTTTTATTTAATGTGACTTCTACATGAATTCAACCTCTGAAAAGAAATCAAAGTCAGTTATGTTCAGTAATTATACAATCTGTTTCTCCAGAGAAATGTCTGGGCTAGACAGTTGGCGCTGAAACAGCAGATTAAATTTAGGACTGAAGGGCTGTGCAGCAAACGTGAACTCACAGGCTTTGGTTCTCTGTTGACTATGATTGTACATATTGTTTAAACAATGCACCCCATCCCCGAGGCCAAGTTCACTGCTATTGAAAAGAAAAGTGACTTTCAACCCTAGAAAGCCTCTGTTTCTAAAGCATGTGGATGTCACTGGATGATACGGTTATCCTTTGCAAGATCACTTCCCTGACCTCAACATTGTACTTAATTTCTTTTTTTTTTTTTTCTTTTAATTTGCCTTATCTTTGTTGCTACAGGCATGTCTGTCTAATGCCAGGAAAAAAAAAAAATGTCAAGCTTTGCAGAAAGAAGTGGTAACCCTCTAACTTGGGCTTATTTTAATTTCAAGTGCAAGCACTCAAACACCCTAGATTCTCAGACAGCAGTATTTTAGCACCTTTATGACTTCTCAAAGACAAACTACATCTATAAACCTTGTGATAAGATCGTCTTAGCTTGGCTACCTTACTACAATACAATGAAACTGCATTCTGAAATCAAACATTTAGTAAAATGCACAATCACTGCTGTAATATTCAGTCATCATGACAGCACAGAAATATCAACCGACCTTCATGAGATGTTGATTTATCCATTTGGTGAAGGTCTTCTTTTGTACTTTGTCCCGTTCATCTGGAGGGAAAAAGGAAAAAGAGAAAGGTTTTCAACAGCTCTACAAATTATGCAGATTTTTTTTTTTTTAAGGACAGATTTAAGAAATTAACATTTTAATAACATTTTAAAACAATATAGCCTGTAGAAGCTCTGACATACCTAATTAAAATAACAGCATAGAAATATTTTGCAGTAGATTGCAAAGGTTTCTTTAGCAGAAGTTCTAAGTGAGTTCTTCCACTGCTACAGCACCTCTGTTAGATCAGGAGCACTGCTAATGGAAATGTAACTTCCTAGGTAAAGTTGACCATGCATAAAATGTATTAAAAGATCAAAGAAAACTTTTAAAGAATATAAACACTACTAATAGGAAATTCCTTACTTCATGAAAGCCATATTTTTGTTTTTTTGACTGGAGTATCACCCCTCTCCCAATACTCTTTAGTCATAGAAAGATTCCTCTTTCTTTTCAGTCTCTATAGTATATACAGTGGTGTTGGTTAGCCCTCCCATGAGATCCAGGTACTGCTACACTAGCTGTTGCTAGCAGCTACTGCTCCTTGGTGTGACAGCATCAACAGCTGCCTGCAAGACACTGAGAAGAAATATCAATAGCAATGGGGTCAGGAAGCATCCTGTTACAGATGGGATGTATGTACATGTATTCTTCAGAGTCATGCTAAAGAAACAGCAATGCCACCCAGCTGAAGCATCCAGCTCTTTCTCCACAGGGCTATGCACGGTCACTGGGTGGTACAAGTGTCCCACATCCTCCTGGAGCTGCAGGGCGTTAGCACCCAGACCATCTGTGCAAGCCTATAATAGCCAGATCCCTTAAGACCTCGCACAACACATTTGCAGCTGCTTTATTGACTTGTGCTATTTGTAGTGTGGCTGAGAAAGAGCTCAGGTAGCAGAACAAGACCCTTTCTTCAGCCACTGCAATCACTAGAGGATTGAGTCACATCCTACATTTTACTCTAAGAACACTTTTGGCAGATTGGTCAAAGGTAACAGAAGAAGTTGAATAAATAAATTAAAAAAAAAACCTCATGGGAGGTCCACACCTATGGACATCTGAGTCACAGTATGATACTGAGGTGTTTCAGAATGGCCTGAATTCACACAAGATCACACCCCAGGCCACATGGAGCCCTGTATACCTTTCCTCACACCAGTGAGAAATGAGTATTGAGGAACAAAAGCGAAAACAAGACAAGCAAAAGCTTGCAAAGCCTTTGTGTACTTCTCCAGTATGTGACTCACAGACTTTCTATATGCTTACACACATTTTTCCATGTGTGAATTACAGATTATTTGGAGAAGGGTGGGTGGGGGAGAGAAGGAAGAGGTCGATCATTTTAAAACATCTATAATTTTTGTGATCACTGTGGCAATGAGTTCTGCAGTTAGTACATGTAGTCTGCAGTTAGCACATGTAGTATACAGAACCTCTGCACAGAACAGGGACAGTTCCCAGAACAGCTTTTTTCACATCGCTCCAAATCTGCGAGTTTCTGACACATTCTTTTCCCACTACAGAGCTCCGCACTTATTCTAGTTGAAGACTCAAAAAGAAATGAACTTTCAAGCAAAGCAAACAGAGTTTGAGAGAAAAATCTGATATATTAAAACAAAAAAAAAAAACAAAAAAAAAACAAACCATTCTGCTTCTTGTGCTTTTATGAAGAAAGGTTGAGGAAGCTGCGCTTGTTTAGTTGGGAGAACACTGTGGCTTTCCAGTACTTAGGAAATGGCTATAAGTAGGAGGGGGGCTGATTTTTAGTGTCTGAGCAGATCGTGATAGGAGAAGGGGGAGTGGCTTTAAACTAAAAGAGGGGAAATTTAGGTTAGATATTAGAAGGAAATTCTTTACTCAGATGGTGATGAGGCCCTGGCACAGGCTGCCCAGAGAAACTGTGGATACCCCATTCCCAGAGGCATTTAGGGATTTGATTTAGTAGCATAGTGGGTAGGGATGGTGTGTCAATGGTTTGTGGGCTGGTTCGGCCCAGTTCCGTGACAACTGAGGAAGGAGACCCACGGGCCCACACTCCAGACAAGGGGAAGGGGGAAAGGGAAAAGGGAAAAGGGAAAAGGGAGATGGGCCCAGAAACAAAATAGCGGCAACCATCTGAGGAGGAAAGCTAATTTACTAAATAAGATATCAGAAAGTAAAATAACACAATATAATACAATATAATTGGAATTGAGGCTAATGAATCAAATAAAATGAGCAAGAGAGAGTGTCCGATAAACCGAAGGCCTTACGCTAACGCTGAAGGCGATACGGCAGCGAGCACCCACTGCTGAGTCGATCCCAAAGGAAAGAGAGCGTCCGTGACCGCAGACAGTTTTTATCTTTTCCCTCTGAGCAGAAAATACGTAAAAATGCAAAGCATCGCAAAGTCCTCTGGGGAATGTAGTTCTCCCTCTCTTCTGAGACAGGTATATCCATAACTATCGATGATCCACAGAGCTGTAGCATTAACTCTCTAACTCCCAATACACCACATGATGTTATGATGTGGAATATCAACAATACAACAAAAATCATAAAACCATGACATGGTGGTAGGAGGATGGTTGGACTAGATGATCTTGTAGGTCCTTTCCAACCTAATGTATCTATGAATCAATGAATTCAAGGCCAGGTTGGAGGGGCCCGTGGCAGCCTGATCTGGTGGGTGGCAATCCTACTTACAGCAGGCAGTTGCAACAGGATGGTCCTTTCAACCTAAGCCATTCTATCTACACATTTTCCTATGGCCTTCATCTACCAAGGCAGCATTTCCAACATGAGTAATTCATCCAAGTAGGGTAGAAGCCCTGGCTTGGTTAATGCAGAGAACTGAAAATCTCAGAAATGAAAGAAAACAAGAACTAACTTTACCTACAACTGTTCCACTGTGGGTAGCTATTTTAAAAAGAACACAAGTTTTCCAAATTGCACAATTTAATATGCCAGCCCACAAGCGTACAATGTGTCATCTTTGCTAAGGTAACCTCGGCTAGTTTTGACTAACTACTACCAAAGTTTACAATTTGTTACTGAGACAACAGCGGAAAGAAAAATCCCTTTCCGTGCAGCCTGTTAGAACATGTTGTGACAATTTGTTTCAACCCTACTTTTACATAAAAGCAAGTAAAAATGATGCCTATTCCCAATATTCCCATAAATGCACACGTTATGCTTTTCTCCACTCATAGAAAGAAAAACTTGTATAGCTCTAACACAAACAAGTGTGTAAAAAGGAAGAAAAATAAAAGTGTCATGTTGAAAAAAAAAAAGCAGTAGAATAAAAGAACACTTGTGATTTTTAATCAAAAAACAAACTCTTTCAGAAAAGAAAATGCAGATTAGGATGAAAGCGCGGTAGAACAGCATTTCATGCAGTTGACCTCCAAGCAGAGCACACCGAAGCCAAAACACCAAATGAAGTAACTAGCAGATAGGCAGCCTACTGCCAAAGTAATTCAAAACTAAGAAACAAAATCCCTTCAAAGGCTCTGGTGAAAAGTTTTCCCCCAGAGAGCTCTAATGCCCTTCCATTACAAAGCAAACCTGCTGCTGGAAGCTACAAAGTTCACTGCAATGCTGGCTACTGACCCATGCAGCACATCAGCTCCACCAGCTCCCCACTCCATCGCTTTTCATCCTTAGCGAACGATTGCATTCTTCACTTCAAAACTTCAGAGTTCCCTCTCAGGGAGAGGTAAGCCCAGCAACGACTCAGGTTTCTAGCTGACAGAAAGTAGTAACTCCCCTTTAAAAAAAAAAAAAAAAAAAAAACACCAACGAGCAAACAACCCATCTGCTGCTACAGCAAGGAAAAGCTGCGGACACTATGGATTTAACTCACTGTAAGCACTCAATTCAGCATGTATGTTTGTTTGCTCTGACCTTTAAATGTTTAAATACATATCTGAGTACAAATGTTGAGTTTTTCCAATCAGGAAGTCTATTTTCTTGCCTGTGTCGACTAAGTGGCGAGGTAAGGACCTCATTGTGAAGCACAAAGTGGAAGTGCTGCCTCAGCCAAAGCTGAATGCAGGTGAGGTGGCTGTAGAAAGAAAGGACATCTTACTAATGTCTGATCCATAAACCACAACTGTGAGTCCTCAGTAGGTAAGAAACCAATCTGAGTGTCTCTGCTTTACCTCTTACTGCAAATGTGTCAGAATAATGTCCACAATAAATACCAGCCATATAAACTAAGACTTTTGCTTTACACATGGTGGAAAGTACCCCAATAAAATGCTTCAAGTTTTAATAGACCGACACCAACTTTATGAATCCACACTACAGAACAGCTCCAGATTAGAACGTTTGCAGGTAAAAGGTGGTTGCAGCAACTACAGTATCTCACTGTATGTTCTTAGACAACGCCCTTAGAAATAACAGGTTAACTTTTAGGTCGCCATCTGTGCAGCCAGGAGTTGATGACCCTCATAGATCCCTTTCCATTAGAGCTATTCTACCACTATGATCAACTCAAATGGTAAATTTAGAGGCCAGATGCTTCCAACACTGGTATCTCCTTCCACAAATCCTTGACTGCATGGCAGACAGTTTTCTTACCAAAATTACACCAAATTCAACACTTGGAATTGATTCCTATTGCAGTGCCTTCCTGGAGAGAAGCAGCCAAGTATTCCTCAAAGGATAACTCAAAATCTTCATTCAAAGTCCTGTTTTTCAGATTCTTCCACACTGCATTGATAAGTTAAGCTTGCTTCTCTGCTGATATTTTGTTTGCTGACACAAGTGGCCAGATAGGCAGCAGGTTTTTCTACATTCATCCAGGTACCTACAAAAGCCCTAGTAAAACTTATTGTTTACTTGTGCATTAACACACCAAATTTTTGCACATATTTCTTCTATATACCATATTATTTTATATTCAAACTCAAAAAAATATTTTGAAAGAACATTATTAAGGTTGCAAAATAAAGAATACTCAAAAGTAGAGTTAAAATTGGAATTAAGAATGACCCTCTTAGGAATATGCACTATAATATTTAATTAAACAACCACTTTCACTAGGCTACTGTCTAGGGCATATTACTCACTTACAGAGTAGTTATTTAATAATGTATTTCATGTTGCTGTTGCATTCTGAGGACTGAACCTATTCACTGTTCACTCTTCAAGCTCAGAAGAAAAAAATTCACTTAATTGTAGGGTTGCCTCCAGTGTTCTTAAGTGTAATGATTGAGCACATACAGAATACTTGTTCAAAATTTCTAGGAAATGAGAAATGTATTATTACCGTTTTGTAGAAAAAGGAAAAACTGAAAACTTATTAAAAACCAGTTACTGAGGGCACTGAAAATCCAGTTTGCCAGAGAAGCTGTATGTTCAGAGGACAGTTCTTGTAAGTTCTGTTGCTCAGCACTTCTACAAACTAGAAGTCTAGCATCTCAAATGTCACACTCAGAAAATAGAGCATAATTAATTATCATCTCTTGGGAAACCACCTGTTTTATAACACCCAGAATCATGTAGCTACAGAAGACGTAAGTGCTGAAATGCTTTTCCTAAGAGGCCTTCCCCTCTACTCGCAAACTCAACTTTATGTTCATACATTACTTCCAAGGTCTAGCCAATCAGTCATTCTCCCTCATTAATTAAGAACTGGAGGGCACCCAGGAACTCTATCAGAGTCTGAAATAGAGGGGAAGATCTCAGTTGAAGCAAAAGCCTAGCTTGGCAAGGTCAAAAGACAGGACTCTCTAGGAAAGTGTTGAATAACCTTACTAATAAGTAACCTTCCAGCTTTCATATCCTTATTTGGTATTCTTAATTATAGCAATTTTAAAAGTGTATCTATCTGCATACCTCGTACATCAATTTGAACTATCTGAAATAACAGTTCAGTGAAACCTACTCCTAGTATGAAGAACCAGGATTATCTTTGATTCTGTTTAGTACCCTAAACTAGATAAACTTAGGAATTAATAAAATTGAACTCTAATTTAAATACAGTAAAGTGCATGAGTAGAGACCTGTGCTAGAAGTGCGTTATTGCTTCAAATTTTCATCAAGACACAACATTTAAAAAACTAACATGCTTTAGCAATGACTTCCAATAATAAAAACAAAGAAATAAATCCTTTCTCCTATAAAAATTTCAAGGCTGAATTAGCATTCATGTAGCTAATAAACAGACATCTATGCTGAGTTCCTGCCAAATTGCTAACAAGTTTCTGCTGAATGAGGTGGGTGCCCTGGTAATGGAGGACACTGAGACGGTAGTTACTGAACACCTTCTTTGCTTCAGTCTTTACTGTTCAGACTGCCCCTTGGGAATCCCACACCCTGGAGATAAGAGAGAGAGTCTGAGAAATGGAAGACCTTCCTTTGGCCAAGGAGATCCTGGTCAGAGATCATCTAGGCAAACCTGATAAACACAGATCCATGGGTCCCAAAGAGATGCACCCATAAGTGCTAAGGGAGCTGGCAGCAGCGATTGTCAAACTGCTCTCATCATCTCCAAAAGGTCACTGAGAACAAGAGAGATATCTGAGAGTTGGAGCCACTCCAGTCCTCAGAAAGGGCAAGGAGTAGCTGGGAAACTACAGGCCAGTCAGTCTCACCTCATTCCTGGGAAGATGACAGAACAGCTTGTTCTGGACGTCATCTCCAAGCAAGTGGAAGAAAATTAGGTTATCAAGAGTATTCAGTGTGGAATCACCAAGAAGAAATTATGCTTGACCAATCTTGACTGGTTGGGTAGATGAGGGTAGAGCAGTTCTCTGCCTTGATTTTAGCAAGACTTCTGATACTGTCTCCCATAACATCTTCATAAGTAAGCTTAGAAAGTGTGAGATAAATGAGTGGACAGTGTGATGGACTGAGAAGTGGATGACTGGCAAAGCTCGAAGGGTTGCAATCAGTGTTGAGATCAGTGATCTTGTTCAACATTTTCATCAGTGATCTGGATGAAGAGGCAGACTGTACCCTCAGCAAGTTTGCTGATGATACAAAACTGAGAGAAATGACTAACACACCAAAATATTGTGCTGCCATTCAGCAATACCTGAAGAGTTGGATGGAGAGAAACTTCATGAGGTTCAACAACAAATGTAAATTCTTGCACCTGGGAAGGAATAACTGCATCTACCAGCACAAATTAGGGGCTGAGCTATGGGAGAGGAGCTCTGTGGAGAAGAATCTATCAAGGTGGACAACAGGTTGGCTATGAGCCAACAGTCTGCTATAATGGCCAAAAAGGCCAATGGGATCCTGGGGTACATTAAAAAGAAGGTGGACAGTAGGTCAAGGGAGGTGATCCTTCTCCCTCTACTCTGCCCTGGTGAGGCCACATCTGGAGTACTGTGTCCAGTTCTGGACTCTCTGGTACAAAAAAGACAGGGATCTCCTAGAAGAAGTCCAGCAGAAGGCCACAAAGATGATTAGGGGCCTATAGCATCTCCCTTACAAGAAAGACTGAGAGACCTGGGTCTGTTTAGCATGGAGAAGACTGAGAGGGGATCTCACCAATGCCTTTCAATATCTAAAGTGTAGGAATCAAGTGGATGGGGCCAAGTTCTTTACAATGGTGCCCAAAAACAGGACAAGGGGCAAAGGGCATAAACCGGAACATAGGAAGTTCCATCTGAACACGACAAAAATCTTCTGTACTTTAAGGATTACAGAGCAGTGCAACAAACTGCCAAGAAAGGTTGTGGAGTCTTCCCTGGTGATATTCAAAATCGTCCTGAATGCTTTCATGTGTAACCTACTGTAGGGAACCTGTGTTAGCAGGGTGGCTAGACTGGAAGATCTCCGAAGATCCCTTCCAACCCCTACCATTCTCTGTTTCTGCAGAAGCGATATCAGGGGCCTCAAAGGAGAATCTCTGCAAGCCCATTCTGAAACTGGAACAACCAAGTCTGGAAGTGCTAACAGTTTCAGGACCTATTTTAATCAGAGTGACAATTACTGTATGAAAAGAACTGTGGGAAAACAAGGACATCTTAAGTTATTTGCAACAGTTTCCATCTTAAAACAAAAAATAAACAATCTCTACCCCTACAACCGCCCAGACTTCTATGAAATACTTCACAATTCAGTTGCTCAGAACTGGAATGGCAGAATAAATTCAGTGTTTGTCATGATTTCTTAACTAAAGGATCTACTAAGTTACTGTAAACTCCTCCCCCCTTCCCATCCCCAGAAATAATCCTGGGCAAAAGTGACAGACTCCTTATAGTAATTATCTCAGTTGACAGCCTGGCTTTCTATTAGTACCTTGCTTCCTCTAACATACTGTATTCTGCTTCAAGTTGTGTTTTACTTTATATATTTCAAAAAGATACCTCATGCATTGTAATATAGAATTATAGAATTGTGCTATTCTTAAATCAGCTCTTCCCGAAGCACAAAGGATGTTTGCCAAGCTTGAAAGTAGCATTTTATATTTTACCACCTTTATCTTTTTAATTATCAGCTTCCCCTTGGATTTACAAAATCAGAACTCATAACATTTCTTGTTTATGGCTCTGCTGGTGTTCACATACCAGCACAGCTTGAGGAGAAGCACTAGCAGTTTTGCAGGAGCTTGCCTTGGAGGCAGCATCACATTACTTCTTTTTTTAGAAAGACTGAATGGAGGCCTTGTCAGCCAAATACAAAATTAAAGGATAACTGAAGACAGTAGAGTGCAAAGTTTAGGTGATACTGAGGAAGACGGACAATAAAGGCATGGGGCAATGGAGAGAGACATGTGAGATTATTTTATTTATTATTTTATTTTATTTATTTTATTTATTATTTTATTTATTATTATTTAATTACAGTTCATGAGACTAGATGATTACATCTGGATAAGAGAGTTTGGAATAGAGATAGTGGTAAAGTTTCAAATTGTTGGAAGACAGTTAAATAAAAAAAAAATCAAGAGACAGGACAGACATGAATTCTTTCACAAAGAATATATGTTATTACTTAAGAAATACAATCAAAAATGAATACTGTTGAAATGTATTCATTAATTTACCTCTCAGGGAGGTAAGGAAAACATAAAACCGTGATTTATTTTTTTCAGAAAATGTATCCCACTCAGCTACCTGCCCTGCCAAGGCACACAGGGAACCTCAGTAAGAACTTCAGTTTAGGTCTTTGTAATTTTCTGGTTGCTCAGTTTCATCTCCATTGGAAAAACATTTTCCTTGAACTATAGGATGAATGGCCACATAAACAAGTTGGGCCAATTAAAAGGACTGATCAGGATAAAATTTTTGTTCATATTCTGATAGTGGATCCCCATTCATGCTCTGCTTCTATTAAAGAACAAACTACATGCATTAAGAGCTGAAGATAAGCTAGAAATTATGTTACAGAATTGCTCAGGTTGGAAAAGACCTTCGAGATCATCAAGTCTGACTGCAACCAAACTATACTACCCTAACTTTAACAGCCCACTGCTAAATCATGTCCCTTGAGCACCACATGCAGATGGATTTAAAATGCAATCAGGGATAGTGGCTCCACCACCTCCCTGGGGAGCCTATTCCAGTGCTTAACAACCCAATCTCTAAAGAATTGTTTCCTGATATCCAACCTGAACCTCCCCTGGCACAACTTGAGGCCATTTCCCCTTGTCCTGTCGCCAGTGAGAAGAAACCAACCCCACTCTCACTGTAAGCATCCTTTAGGTATTTGAAGAGAGCAATAAGGTCTCCCCTCAGCCTCCTCTTCCCCAGACTTAACAGCTCCAGTTCCTTAAGTCTATCCTCATAGGGCATATTCTCCAGGCTCTTCATTCTTTGGACCTTTTCCATCATCTCAGGGTCCTTTCTGTGTTGAGGTGCCCAAAACTGAACACAGTACTTGAGGTGAGGCCTCACCAGTGCCAAGTACAGCGGTAGGATTACTTCCCTAGTCCTGCTCACCACACCATTCCTGATACAGCCCAGGATGCCATTGGCCTTCTTGGCCACCTGGGCACACTGCTGGCTCATACACTGTCCATCAGCACACCAAGGTCCCTTTCCATCAGGCAGCTTTCCAGACACTTCTCCCCGAGCCTGTATGGTTGCCTGGGATTGTTGTGACCAAAATGCAGGACCCAACACTTGACCCTGCTGAAAGTCATAAAATTTACCATGACCCATTGATCCAGTCTATCCAGGAACTCTGGATGTTGTTCCAGGAACTCTGACCCTACTGAAGTTAACAGTTAACCTTTACTGAAATAAAGCCCCCACTGACTTACATGCAATTAGTGTTCATCCTTTGCAACATAAAAACAATTGTTGTTTACAATCTATGATATATTCTTCAACCAGAATATTTTTTTTCTGCCTTTCAAAAAATATCACTGCAAGTTTTATGTGACAAATCATTTTACTGATATGCATTTAGCTATGAAAATGCAAGTGTTCTCTGAGGAAAAAATGTGTTGTTGTTTTTCTGTTTGTTTGTTTTTAAAGAGACCTACAATTTGTAGGGAGAATGTGAATTCAGTTTTCTGACAGATATAAATGCACTGAAAGACTGGGAAGGCTGAAGAACCTAAGTATTTTAGTTTGCATGACATTCAGACATCCCTTATGAGGGATTCCCAGCGAAGCTGTCTTGATTGCAACAGCTGCAAGCAGAGCCCAAGGACACCAGCTCTTCATCCGTGTCCTGTTTCATGCATGTTTCCTTACCTAACTCCAGCAACCCACTTCAGCAGCTTCCCAGCCTTACAAGCAAAGTAATGAAATCTTAATACAGACTAAATTTTGGAGAGAAGACTAACATGTTGCAGAAGTTTAAATGTTGTGATTTGGAATGACAGTATTTGCCTTTGGAATACTGAAATTCTTCATAACTAAATACCACTTTAAGATGCTGATTTTTCAAAATGGATAGAGCACACCTCAAAATCTGGAACTTGGGAACATTAGGAATACATTTACAATTAAATTAAAAGACTTGTAAAAAAAAAATAATAAGTCTTCAGTCACATTTGCTTTGTCAGCAGCTCTTGTAAAAGGCTTCACGAGACATAGCTCTGTCTGGAACATAGGTTGCTACCCTACTATAAAACAAAGTATAACACTCAGACATTTTTCTCTCAACATAGTCTGAGTAACTGATTAGATGAGCTTATCAGGACCCAGTACAGTCAACAACAAAATCATAACTTTGGTTGCACCTTCCCCTCCAGCTGTACTTCAAGTAGCTGTTCACGTGCTGTTTCTTAAACAAAAGACCCAATTCTATACTCAAACAAGTAAGCACAGTTCCCTTGAATCAATGCAAGACAAAGCCCTAGCAGAGCTCCATGAAATGAAGCAGTACTAGAAAAGCTCCTATAGAGCTGAGGCAGCTCAAAATGCCAACACTGCTTAGGTGCACATGGCTCCCAGCCGCACAGAAATGCACGGCTCTTGCTGAACACACCCCAGGTGCCCTTAAACAAGCTACCTTGTGTACTTGCAGTAAAACAGCTATACTTTCACCAATCTCCGAAACAGTTACCTCCCAGATATATCTGATCACATACAACAGCATGATTTTTGACACGTTTGACTGTAACATCAACATTCATAACCCAGATCAATATAGATTGCTAGATTATTGGCTAAAACAGACGAGGCATAGTACAGAATTCTTTTTTTCTTCTACTATTATAGTGTGTTAGAAACAAATTAAGAGGTTTTAATATTTTTGGAGGTCCAAGTTTAAACCGTGTTGTAGATACAGGTGCAATTGTAAAACTGCCAGTGACACGACAGATCTATGACCACTTCATGGTTCAAAATAATGACCGTGTGCAGACAAAATCAGTCAAAAAAAATAGACTGGCTCACCATTTGGGCTTGTGATATTGCATAACGCAATGAACCTTAACTCTATAGATTCAGAAGAATATTGAAAACAAAACAGACCACAAATGAATGCTTTGTACCCTGAAAATATTCAAAAATTTGCTAATTGCACACCCATCTGGCTCAACAAGAAACTGCACTTAGGAAATTTCCAGCTGGACCTTTTTCTTGACACTACTTCCTATTTAGCCTTGAAGAAGAATAAAGAATTCAACTGATATGTTCCTCAGCTTAGTGGGGATAACTCATCTGCATACATCTGTGCAAATGTGCCTGGGTTTACCACCCTACATAGAAAATACCATGTAAAATGTCAACAAATGGAACAAGAACTGTACTTCTGAAATGAGCAACAGATACGTAAAATAAGAATACTGCACCTGCATGGATAAAATATTGTCATTTCAGTGTGTGTACATGGATCAAAACTGGAAAAAAAAAACAAAAAAAAAAAACAAAGAAACAACTGTGTATTCAGAAATCAGCCAGCACTTCGTAATGCTATTGTAGTTAGAAGCTAACTCACATTTCAGTCAGTGACACATGAAATAAGCTTGAAAAGCATTATTCTAGTGTCTTCCTGTCTCAGCAATGAAAGTTACAATGAAATTAGAAACCCACATTAAATTTGGATCCCAGATCCTGAAAGTTTATGGGTTAAGTATAAGGTAGGGAATCAACAACGGGTACAAACAGCCCCCAAGAGAAATACAAGAAAATAATCGCAGAATCATAAAGGTTGGAAAAGATCTCTGAGATCATTAAGTTCAACTGTCAATCCATCACCACCACACCCACTAAACTGTGTCCCTACATGCCACATCTCCTTGCTTCTTGAACACCCCCAGGCACATCTGACTCCACCACTTCCCTCAGCACTGCGTTCCTATGCTTAACCATTCGTCCAGAGAAGAAATTTTTCCTAATAGACAACATCAGATAAGGAAATAATAGCAGTTACTTGTAAGTCTGTTCCATTTTACGAGATTGGATGTGTAGTTAATATTGCATCCTATTTTCTTGCTGCAATAGTTAAATTTGGTTCTTACCATTCTCCTTGCTTACAATACCCTTCTCCAATCCTACTTACATTCCTTCTCATATACAAATTCTCCTCCAACTAAATTCCACACACTCTCTCAAGATTTGCATTAGTAATCAATTTAGAATTTCTCTTTCCTACACTGCACCAAGTAATACTCATTTTTTTATTCAATTTCCACTTTAAAAAGAATTCCAAGAAAAAACATGAAGGAGAAAATGAAAACAGCATTTGACCCATATAACAGAAATCCTCTTGAAATATAACTGTTAGTAAATTTACTTGTTGCAAAGGCTTCCTTTAGTGCAGCCTTCTCCCTCAAGCCCTACAATGAGATAGATGCTGGTCTCTAATTCAAAGAGAACGAAAAAGCAAAATTCTCCAGACGGCAGCTGAGCATCACTGAAAAACTGACATAAAAATACTGATTTCCAGTTCACTTCAGTTTTCAGTTTTATTTGAGTTCTGACTTTAGAAGAACACCCATGTGAAAACAACACATCCAGTTGTCAAGACGCATAAGAACTGCACGGAGCCTTAAAAGAACATCTCAGAAGACGTTACACTGCCCTGCGAGGTGTATCACAGCTTCTTCCCACCTTTTTGCATCACCCCCTCAACCACAGTTTAAAGTCATTTAAAAAAAGAGAAGTTTTATGTATTTATTTATTTTAGTGAGATATCACGAAGTGTTGAGGGAAGTTAAAAAACTGGTTTCTAGAACACCAGATGACAGTTTCTATGTTTTAAAATGCCAGATTGAGTTTTAAATGAAATCCAACATTGGCAAGGTGTGACTAACAAAACAGCAAAAGATTTATTAGACTTATACACCGTTACATCAAGGCGGTGCGAACTCAAAAGGCAGCACTGCACTAAGAAAATTGTAAGCATTTTCTCCAAGAGCCCAAAGCCAGTGGATTTACATTGGCTCCATGCTTTCTGTCCTTTTGCTCCAACAGATATCAAATCCTGCTTGCTCACTGTGCTCTCCCTTGCAGAAAAGAAAACAGAGGGATAACCTCCATGAAATTCACATAAAGGTCCTCAAAGAAGACATTTTGGAGAGAGAACAGCAATGCTTGCACGTCATATAGCATGGCCTCTTAGCATCACAGCTTACGTTGCCGTTTCTTCAGCACAAGCAAAGGCCATGAAACTTTAATGCGGTGTACAAAGTACATGTGAACACTCTCCCAAGCACAGTATGATTTTCACACATACTAATCTACTTACAATCAAAGGAGATTAATTTACTTTGCACATAGCAAAGGTAAGCAGAACAAGAATCAAAATCACTGGACTTAAAAAACAACACAATCGACAGAAAACCTCATCTGCTGATGTTTACTGCACAGCTGTGTTCAGTGCTACCCCTGCCTTCATCTCCATCAGCACACTTGCCCATTGTTCACCCTCCAGTTCCACAAACAATAACAGATTCTACTCCACAACAAAGGAACATAAAAATAAATGCTTGTTGTTTTTCATGTCTACTGTCAGACTTCTGGGCATTTAGCACAAGCTCACACAAAAAAAGAAAGCATTCCAGACAGCTTCAGTGGAAGACCTGGTGTGAAGAACACACTTTATATTTAATATACACCTAAGATGATTTGGAAATGCCTTTCACCACTTTTACTGCTTGCTACACAAAACCAAAGTAAGCTCTTTCTTTGAGCTGAACTGTTTCAATTACATTTTGTGTTTCACTGGGAGAATCTAAAGTCTTAATCCACTTTACGATGGATTAGCAATTATTAGTAAAACCATTTTTACATTCACATAAAAACTACCAGTTTTGCTGAACTGTATAAAAAAAATGTTGAGTAGAAAAATATACAAACTGTTAACTCAAACAATGAGATGTGACTGCTTGTCAAATAGGGTGTTGCTATACACAACATATAGCTGTAAAAACTTCTAGAAAAGCACTGGAAGACAATATTAAACTGCATGTGTGTTCAACAGCATGCTATGGGAATACAGTCCCAATTACTTAATTATCCTTCCTTATAGATTTCAGAAGGCATGCAGACTTGCTGAGCACTTATCCACTCTCTGGATTCCTTCCCTTTAGCCAACAGCGCAGGCTTACCACATCGACAGTCTAAACAAGAGTACATCTACATCTCCAACATTTAGAGAAAGCTATGAAATCTCTGTATGAGGTTTTGTATGATCACAGAGTTTCTTGTCTTTATAAAACAAATACTATACCTATGCAAATAAAAGAAGTAAACCACATCACTTCTTTTTGTGGTTATGCTCATGCTATAAATGATATATAAGAGTTGTGAACTCATGATGCAGAGAAAGGAATAACAATGCTAATTTAGTCACCTTAAGAATTATCCTGAAATAATTATCATTCTTTCTTAGAGTGAATTTCCATACCTAAACAATCAATTAAAATGGCATATTTTAGTCTACAATCTATTTCTTTCCATTATTTACAGCAACGTGTAAAAAGAAAACACAGCAACACTTGAATCATCCATGATAATGATAACAAAGTGATTTATCAGGTTCTGTAGTGTAGAGATTCATAGCACTAAAGCTTATTGAACAAAGGGCCCAGGTGTTTCGGGATGATGTGGATAAGGGCAGGTACATGATTCTTCATTAAGCTTGTTAACCATAAAAACATCTCTTCCCATCTGACCAAAGACAGAACCATTCTGTAAGAGATTTTACTGTGCACAAAGGCAGTGCTGGAGGAGCTGGGCTCTGCTCTCTTGATCTCCTAGAGCATGGGACCTTTGAACCCAACCCAACTCTTGTCCCCTCCTCCTTGACCCTTCCTTAAGGGTCCATGCACAGCAGCTCCGTGCTGTTACAGAAATGAGAGAAGCAGCATCACAAATGAGTTTCAAGGAGAAGTACACTTCTGCACAAACGCTGTCATGTGTGAAGAGCACCTCAGCAAAACAACAGGCAAAGGTAGCTCTGAAAATGGTACTGCTAGGAAAAACAGAAACAATAGGGCAGAGAGGGCTGTGAGTGGTACTGAAGACAAAACAGACTGCACACATTGCATTGAAAGAAGAAGATTCCAGTACATCAGTGTAGAAAGAATGTTATTTTAGTGAATAAATGGTTGAACTTGGCACCTAGAACAGCATAAAGGCAGATCCTACAGCAGTCAGTACAATACTCAGACATTTGGAGGACAGCTTACACTGTTATGGACAGAAAAGTGTTTCAAAAGTTCTGTGTGCTTACAGAATAAGAACCCAAGAGATGGGTAGCATTTTTCAGTCTTAGCAACCTCTTAAGCGCTCTCAACAGTAACAAATACACACACACACACACATACATACATATATATATAGAGAGAGAGAGGGAGAGAGGGAGAGAGAGAGAGAGAGGGAGGATTAATATGACAGGGAATTTAATTTGGCCTTATTTCACCCAAGGGAATGGCAACACAAACCAAAGCTAGAAAAGAGAAGAGACAAAACAGGTGAATCAGCTTCACCACGAGGCCAGAAAGAGGGATCAGACTGCCCAGAGGAAGCAAGGCCAACTATCTCAAAGGGGTAAAGAAGAGGCAGACAAGGAGGATTCCACTCGAGGGAAAGTCACAACAAGAGAAAAAATAAGGGAGGAAAGAGAGTGCAGTTCATTGCTTGAAAGTAGTCACAGAGGTCAAACAAGGTGAGGAAGCATTTAAAAAAGGAAAGTGCAAAAGTTTGGAACATGCCAAATATTCCCTGGCACTAAAGAAAACAGTTGCACATACAGTCAACACTGAATGTTGGACTTTCTGCAAGTGTTGAATATTTAATTATTTAATCAAGATGCTAACAACCAGGAGCAAGTTGTGCAATTGTTATTTTCTTCTATTAAAAGATGATAGGATTGCAAGCTCTAAATATTATACTTAAACTAGATACGTAAGCAGAAGGTTGAAGCCTATCATGCCCCAGAACAGTTACAATTGAAATGCATTCTGACAGCAATGTTCTGCTTCACCAAAGATTTTCAACTTGAAAAATTTCTCTGGCCAGTAACACAGTCAGAGCTGCCTTTCCCCAGAAGAACTGATACATGTCTTACAATTGAGAATATGTATAAAAGAATAAATTGAGAATAAATATGTATTTCCATCATCAGTGAATCCAAAGACATCTGATTTTTGAATGAGGTGACTGACTTCGGTCTGAGGAAGTGTAAGATGCAGCCAACATTTTTTCCCAGCAGCAGGAGACAGAGAAAGGAGCCTTTTCCTCTCTGCCCTGGGTCCTCTGATGCTCAGTAAGCTGAGTTGCTAATTGCACTGATGGAGAACTACCAACCTCTCTTTCCCTCAGCCCACTTTCAAAAGCTTGTGCGGATTTATGGTCTTTGAGTCCTCTGCTCTTCTCGCAATTTTTTCTGAAATCAATTTAAAAGTTACTGCTGGGAACAGACAAAAATCTACAAAAGAAACAAAAAAAGTATAGCAAAAAATCACAAAACATACTAGTCTATCCAAAACCATATTGTAGCTACAACATGCTTGAAACAGGATCGCTGATATCCAAGGGTTAAAACAAAATATTGTTTACGGCACTGCTGAGATACACACTCCAGTGATACCAGAAAAAAAAAAAAAAAAGAGCAAAAAATGTCGTGACTGTTGTGACTGTTCTTTATTATGAATTCAATCACAAGCCCAAGAGATGTTCTGAAAGCCAGAACCAACTGAAAGCCAGAACCAACTTAGCTACTGTCTGTGTACCAGTACTTCCAGCTGATTCTCTAGCAAGCAAATATAAAGTGCCAATAAATGACCATTTACAATTAACAGCGATACAGGAAAGAAATACAACATCCACTGAAAGAAATCAAGTTAGCTGTGAAATAAGAACTAATTTTTTGTTCTGCAATTAGTGAAATTAATGTTGTTATCCATATTATATCCTTTGTTTCTGTCAGGCTTAAATTATTTAATTATTTAAACATTTTCGGTTAAAAAAAAAAAAAGTGAAATCAATGAATTTGATTTTCAAACACTATATGTGAAGGTACCACACTTTTCAGGTGCAAAGAAGCTTCAGTTATCTGAAATGCTTGCCCTCATAGGCTGGGCATCCTCAAAGCCATAGTCTGAAGGGGCTTACAGTACCCTTCTCATCTGGAGATCTGAAAGTATACAGGTTTGCGGATCTCATCATATCTTTACTCTGACAAATTCTGCTACAAACATTATCGATACAATAGCTAACACAAGCTTGACTTTCAAATAGCATTGGACCAAAAACAAAACAAAACAAAAAAAAAACCACTCAGAAGATTCTTCTTCTGGATTCAGCTACCTAGCCAGTAGCTTAACAATACTCAGATTTCACACCAATTATAACATCAAAATAGTGTACTTGTATAATTCCTCTTTTCTGGATGAGGCTGTATTTATTTGTGAGTTCCACCTCCTCTTGCTCTGAAATAATTAAGCCTTCTGAGGCCTTCATCCCCAGAGGCTTCAAAAGATTTACATAGTCAATTTTTCAGCTACCACCTCACTACTGTGTTTTGAAAGTCACACTTAATATTCTCAGCTCAGCAAAACAAATTATTCACTAAAACCATGACGGCCAAGAACTAAAAGCACACATAACAGTGACTTCAGTAGTACCTGATTTTCTTTAACCCTCTAATTCAAACTTCTGTTACGTTCACCTCAGGAGCGTGGAGAACATCAATGGGAGAACACTGGGAATCAAGATTTTCTCCTGGAACTCTGATTTATCTTAAACTGTATTTAAAGCTTACAGCTAAAAATAACTTTGCTGACAGAGAAAAATCATGAAAAACTTCACTAGAATTTAAGTACTTCAGAAAATGCTCAATGCCAGAACAGAACAGAGACTGATCAGTAACTCGGTTAACAAAAATAAATCTGTCAATTTAGATACTGTAATGACTTCATATTTCTGGCTTTAGATCATTAAATATCGATACCCAATAGGACATTCGTTCTGTAAAGGAAGATGAAATACAAACTCCAGAAGTGCACACAAGGGAAGCCAGAGTAGCAGACAGGCTGACAGCAGCAGGGGCAGCCAGACTGACGGACGTGCCACCTGTCTGCTGCAGGCGGAGGGATTGATTACTACGCCTGGGGTTGCCAGTCCAAAACTTGAATCTCAGTCTAAGTTAGGATATATTTTTAGTTTTTACAGATATTGCTGAACTATATATGGATTTAATTTAATAGCTTTTACTTCTGCCACATAGAATAAACAGGGCAAACCCACCCAGAGGCTTAAAATCCTAAAAACTGAGGTTTTATGTTCGCTAAAAGCCATCACAGAGTTTGATGGACCTGGGCAGTGATCACCGCCCAGGCAGGCACAGGGCAGCTGCCCATGCCTGACACAAGGAGCTCACAGACTGACAAATACAAGCTAAGGACTGGGCTGAACTAGGACTGCTTTAGTCCTCTCCTCTCTATTTCACCGTGGTATACAGGGAGAAGTCACAGTCTTGTCTAGCACGTGCAGCAGTGCGTGTAAGGAAGACTGCAACCACATAGTCCAGCTGTGCAGCACACTGACCTGGTCAGGGCCAGCTAGGCCTCAAAGGCTGAAGGGTGGGGGTAAGGGAGGGCAGTAGTGGCTTTGGTGTCACCTCAGTGAGCTCTTAAAAGAAGAAAGAAGAACAACACAAAAAGCCATGAGCCTCAAATAGTTACTGTCAGAGATAAAAGGATCAAATGAATTACTGTCTGAAATTACTGTAACGAAATACGATACAGTCTGCCCAGTCACAAGACACTGACAAGATGTGAACTACTCAGTTTTACAGTATCAAAGAAGCCATGCAACTACAATTCTGGGAGAACATGGGGAAAAAAAAAAAAAAAAAAAAGATTATTTTCAGCTGAGTAGGAATTTCGTTAACAACTGACTTGTTCTATGAATTAGATTTGTTCTACACCCACTGCAGCAAATTCACCCTCATGAAATTTATATTCTTTTTGTACGGTATAAGCTGTACCAAAGATACAGGCCTGATTAAATGATCCACTAGAAAATCAGCAAGATTTCCTGCCAATGAAAATGAAGAAGATGTGAATCAATCTCATCTTTGGCAAAGATAATCCATAGACCACATACAGACAAGATCCAGTAGCGTCCTACCACAGAGATCTGCAAATCTCCTGGTGCCAAAATGAGAAATATGATTCACATCAGTTACCACAAAGAATATCCATTTCTCTGAGTCTCGTGAAAGGACAGATTCTCAGTTACATGGACCATAAACCTTCTGAAACAAGGAGTAATTGGAGTAAGCCCTGCAGCAGTGGCCCACGTCCAACAAGTCAGAGAGCAGGATAAGATCTCTGAAGCAGAAGTCCAGAGTGCTACAAAAGATATTTGAAACATTCCTCATTTTCAGGGATGCAGAGGTGCTGCTGTAGGTGTGATGGATCCTATCTCCACAAATCCCACCCAGAACAGCTGCACAAAACCAACTGACTAATAAAAGGTGAGAATGTCAGCCAGCATCCCCAGCTCCAGTTACAAAATGACAATAGTGATTGTTAAAATATTCAGTTCTAGGCATCTTGCTGTGTTATGGACATGTGACCTAGGTTTCTTGAATGGCAAGTGAAGCAAAAAAAAAAAAAAAAAAAATCAACAGTGGTGAAAAGAAAAATCATACACAAAAAAACAAAAGTGATATTTGCAATGTTAAAAATAACGAGTCATTTTTATCAACAGCAAAAAGGAGCTCATGCTCTGTAGCTAGCTTAGACAACAATCAGTAGGAAAAAAATTATATCAAAAATATACGAACACAATCAAAATAAATAAAAATAAATCTGTAACTTAAATCCAGAGTAAATGATGATAAATGAAAAGTAGACCATGGGTCTTTAGCAGTAAATATTTAGACAACTACCAGTACAACAGTACTAGTTAGTGAAAACACTTCAAAATATCTAGTTTGCATGAAACGCAGCTAAATAAATAGATGAAGTGTTTTTACATTAAACAGAACAGTGACAGAAGTAATGCTCTTCATACAGGTCCCTGCAGAGTGTGTGCTCCACTCACACCTGTAGACACTGAACGAGCTGTGTGTTCCTGCACTCTGGTAACAAACTTACCTGCATTTGTCTCCATACCTCACTGGAGCCTACAGCATGAACTACATTTCACTCTTTAGTCTTTTCATAACCAAGCCAGAAAAATGACAGATAGGAGAACAACAGGAAGAGGATATTAATGTATTTCACTGTATTTCTTTGTTTACGTTGTGGTAGTCACTGGTTGTACATAAGCACGGGGTAGACAGGTGCTGTGAATGAGGCATAGGGGTTGTTACTGGGTTTGCTTTTTGCTTTTAGGCAGCCCTTACAAATAAACTGTTTCAAAATCCCCACTGAGGAAAGGTTAAAGTAGGTAAATGGAAATAATCTTCCAGCTCCATTTGTACTTCTTGTATCGCTCAATCCATCAGCAATGAATATAGAAAGCAAAGCATGATGAAGCAACACTGAATAAAAGCAGTTAGATACATATAAATAAATAATGCCAAGTTGTTATGCAATGGAATCATAGGAAAAAAATGTAAATTCATCAGAAAATAGCTAAGCTCATTCTATAGAAAATTTCCACAAAGAATCTCTCTCTCCAATACTTATTTAAGCATAGGATTTTATAAGGCAAGACCCACTGACATACAGAGAAAAAAAAAAACAAAACTGTTTTGTGAACCAAATGCTATAGAAAGCTCTGGCTCAGCCATAGATAAACACCTCCTCACTCATAAGTCACCTACAGTACCCATGTTGCACAAGAGAATGGTACAGCTCCTCTCAACTCTCAAGTACTGATTTCCATATTACCAGGAGCTTCACTCTGTTGTTTTTTTGTCTGTTTTTAAAGAATCTCTCTAATTCTCGCAGCTACAAAGTTAGCTGAATATAAGGACCATCAGTTCCTTTCAAAAAATCAGTAAATGAAAAAAATATATTTTAAACTAATCTCCCTAACAGTGTTTAACACCATCACCTCACATTATTCCAGTTTAAACTGGCAGAACAGATAAACTAGATTGTAATGGATTAAGATGAAAATAAATAAAAACACTCTTCTGGAAGCCCCTCTACCCGAGGAATCCTAGGACTGCATGCATAGAAAAGCCCCTTAAATCCCGTAGTTAAATTTTAACGCGTGCTATTAACACCTACTTGTTCTGTTTTAAAACCTTGCTCATGAACAGTTTTGGCCAGACCTTCCTATAAAACTTTAACAACTTATCCAGGATTTGCAACTTTAATGGTATCGATTCCCATTCCAATTCAGAGTGTTTGATTTTGCAATCATACAGTCTTTTAGAGAGGTCTTTATAGTACTGGAAAGATAAAAGAAAAAACTACTCTGACTAAGAGACTTGAGCCTACCCTTTCTACCACTTGTTTCAGTGAAGCAAATGATGACAATAAGAAGATATTTATCTTCCAAACATAACAGCCACTAAAGGAGAATGACACACACTGTCTGTAGCTTCTACATATTTTTGGACCACAAACTCACGTCAGATCAAGTACTCTTGGTGACGGCTTCCAGCACGTGTTCTCCTAAGCCCTTTCTATACTTACTATTCCAGTTCTTATTCCTCGGCTGGCCCTTTGCAGCCTTCCTTCCTTCCTTTCATCCCTTCCTCATCCTTCCCTCCTAAATGTCCTACTCTCTGTCTTCTGTTCTCCTCTACCCCTCCGACTATCCTTCCTTTTATTCTTTTCTTAACCAACCTCCATTCTATCTTTGAGTTACCATCCTGCTCCTACGCTCTCACCTTTGTCTTTCTCTCATTCCTGTTTTAAACAATTAGTTCACTGCACTGCTTAGTCAGTGTCCCTCTTCTTCCACACTACATCAGTTAGCAGAAGGAATGGATCCACCAGAGAATCTTGCTAACGTAACATAACATAATTGAGATGCTCAGCATCTAAGCACCACAGCTACACCTACAAAGTATGTTTAAATACATCTCCTAGAGGTATGTGTGAGAACAGTCTTGCTTGGTCGAAGTCAATGGAGAAGCTGTCAGGGGCAGACATCACATCTTTGTCCTACGTTTTATAGACATAAAAGAAAATCATTAACTGTTTTACAATAATCCTTTAATTATTTTCTTAATTAGCTGCAGCACATTGTACTTTTTTCTGTTTTTGAAAGCCAGTACTCTTCTCTTTTTATGTAAATGCTTTACTGTTTACTGTCTGTTAACTTCAGCTGCTAATTTCAGTTCATTTTAACTGCATGTCATCTGGCTTTTCCTTGCATGCTGTTGTTAAAGATGACAGCAGCAGTGTTTGCCACTAGTGAAGAAAATGAATTGTTTATATTCCTTGTCACAAAAGCTTAACTAGTCTAAATTATCATCAGTCAAGGCCCTCAAGTTCTCCAAATGCAGTTATCCCATTTGCAGAACCAACTAACAGAAATTTCTTTGCATTTTTCAACAGCTTTAGTTTAGTAAATGTACTTGTGAACGTAAGTCACAGTTTTCTTGCACTTTTCCAGCCATGCAATAGCCTGCATCATCAGAAGACAAGGCTTTTGCTGTTATTCCCAATAGCTCACAACCATCAGAGAACTGGTACTGCACTGATACAAAGAGTCCATAACATGGCTCATCCAGCAGTCTCACCACCAACTACTGTCTTTGTTGCATGACAATAAAGAGTTTTAAGTTTAAAATATATATATATATATCCAAATAAAAAGACAAATTAAATCAAAGCAATTTTTCTTGCCAACATGACTTGAACTTTTTTAAAGAGAAAAACACTTGGAATTATGAAGGCTGTTCCTATTTTATGATGTTGGTGATCCAGCAGTAGGGGTTGAACCTTCCCACTGATATTCCAATTACATTTTGTTGTCGTGTGACAGATGTCACGAAATGGCGTCAAACATGGAAGTGCGTATGAAGCAAAGGGGCATCACTGTATTCTTCCATGTGGAAAAAATGACACCCCTACTGTAGTTTTCATAGAAATAAATAAGATGCGTTGCTTTCTGAGCAACCTGCACACTTTAGAGCACCACCCTAAAGGTCTAAGGCAGGCATGGCAACTGGCAGAACTGTCAGGTCGTTTCTGTAGAGGATGAGAAATTGCACCTGTGTGCACCTTTTATGAGACACAAGCACAAGGTGGTCATCAGAGGAAGGATGGGAAAAGGAGCTTAAAAGGTAAGGGTGCTTTGTCATCCAGGGCTGACAGGGTGAGCAAACCACCCAAGGAAGAGTAGTAACAGGTTCAAGTGATTTTGTCTCACTGGAGCTGAAAGGCAGATCATGCCTGACAGAAGAAATTAAACCAAATGGAAAGCTGTGTGGGTTGAAACAGTCCATGAAGAAGAAATGACTTTATATTCGTGCCAGAAAGAGCTGGACAGGGACTGCTTGAATGATCACATCCATTT
Source organism: Oreortyx pictus (assembly GCA_036925125.1). NCBI lineage: Eukaryota > Metazoa > Chordata > Aves > Galliformes > Odontophoridae > Oreortyx > Oreortyx pictus. The sequence goes on along the minus strand of JAUPFR010000002.1, from coordinate 83,467,088 downwards.
TGAGTGAGACAAAAAAAGGGAATCTAGATGACTACTGCACAATCTCTGCATTTGTCTTCAGTGGTCCAACAGCACTGCAGATGACTGGTTTAAGGAAAGAAATGAGGGGGATGGGACTTTTTATTCTTTAAATGTAAGTAACAAACGGGCAGCTGATGTGAAATTTTAGCTTTAGTTATCCTACAATAGGAAGCTGTAAACAGGGACAAAGCAGCAGAACTCCGCCAGTGAGATTTCAAAAGGGAAAGCCAGAACAAGCCCCACAGCAGAGCAGTTCTCAATACCACTATGATATAGGGACCCTTCTCACACTATGCTACCAGCAGGACAAAGCAAACAGTACTTGTATTGGCAGGGAATCTAAGCTACCACCTGTACATACTTCTTTATCTTTGCGCCTTAGCCTAAGATTTAATTTTATAGCTCCATAAAATACATTGAGAGACTGATAACTTATTAAGCATAGTCAGGGCTAAAATAATGCACCCAGTTTCTCCTCAAGTGGTGGAAATGTGCAGAGAGAATTACTTTCAAAACTGTACTCTAACAGTTGAACATCATCACATATAGGCTTACTGTGACTGGAAAACAGTATGAGTAAGGATCAATGATTCACCTATATTGGCATAAGAATACTCAAGAAATTGTTTTGTTAGTATTTATGGAAGTAAATTTATGGTGCTCAGGAAGCACCATGAAAATGGAAATCATTACGAGTTAAAGCAGATAATACTTTTCCTTAGATGCATGTAGAGTTGACATTATTCTCTACTCTTCTTAATCAAACCATGTGGTGTTCAAACGGGAAGAAAAAAAAAAAAAGGTCTGACAACTGTATTAATTGAGAACACCAGACATTCAAAACAACCAGAATGAAATCCACTTCTTCAGCTAGTGAATTAATTCTCAATTTGGCAATAAAAAATCTGTAACAAATAAGCATTCTAACACATACTATATATAGACATACTACATATAAGTTTGCTATAGACAGGAATGTTCAAAACATCATTTTTTCTTTGGGTTTCTTTTTTCCCTGTTGATGCTTATGGCCTAATTATTAAAACTCACTCCTTCTATTTACCTTGTTAAGTGCAACAATACTGCCCTGGCCTAAATTGACAGTTACTTACAAATATAATTATCTTTCAAGTTCTGAATACACATTAAAACAAGGGGATTCTCACGAAGCAGTGATAAAGTGTAGACAAATTACTTCATGTTTTACAGAAAATGCACGAAGAGCTGTCTTTATGAACCAGCCCAGTGTTGTATGCAGCACAGCAAACCCTTGGGTTCAATTCCTTTCCCCAAAGCAGTGTGCTGACCTTTCCGTGTTGCCTAGCAGAAAGACTGAAGCTTCCTCAGCCAACTTGCACTCAGGCATGGAATAATCTGAATGTATGGCTCTACTCTGGAGCACGGCCAGGGAGAGGAAAAGTGCTCACATTGTACAAAGGTTGCCTTTTCAAAAACATGAAGACTGTACTATAGAAAGGGAGTTTCCAGAAGAACTTCAGTGAGGAAAATGAATGTTCTCCCCCATTCAGATAATTGTATTACATTTTCTAAGGCTTTCTACTAGTTAGATACAAATGGCATTGAAAAACAATATAAATGAGCAATAAAAAAAAAAATCCCATCATTTTTCCTGTAGCTCCCTATGAAAGACTTCTATTCACATACTTGAAAATAAATAAATAAATAAACAAACTACTTCTCTTATTATGAATGAAAAAAAGGCTAAGAATTGTTTTCAAAGAAATAAAGACCAGGAGAGAACAGTTTTGCATTGTTGTATCTACATACATGTGTGTAATCCTCAAGTCAACAAGTGTTTTACTTTGGTATCTGGCTGAAGGGAGAACAGGCACTTACCACAACAGATCTGTGGTATTACAAGTAACAGTGCACACCAGAACAGTGTGGAGAATGTTCTGAGGTTTAAAAAAAAAAATCTTGCAACTGGCAACTGAAATGTAATTCTCCACTTAATAACCTTAATAAGGAGGGAAAATTAGAAACAAAAAAATATTTTGAGCTATATTGCAAATAAATTGAAAAGAGCAACTGCCAACTAGTTTGTAACATATTGCATATTAATGCTAACAGTTCTCAAAGCAAAAATATATATTTTTTTAAAATCTATTCTTTATTTGAATTACTGCAAAATTTCCATGTTGCAAATTTGTTGTCTGTGTTTCATGGTTAAATACACAGCACAAGATTCCTCAGGTCTCAGAATTAGTGCAAATGGTATATGAATAAACAAAAAGAAATTTTACAATTTATTTAGTTTGTTTTTATTCAAGAAAGGTGTCTCGGTTCAAAAACTGTATGAACAATACTTGTATATACTATTTGTGTGATTACATGAATAGCCTGCCAAAACTTCCTAGATCTCTTTTCAGGTCGTCTTTTTATCCCTCACTCCACCCATTCCTAGGTACTGTATCATTCATACAGGACACAGATGCAACCTCACCTCCTACCTAACCAAATGCTACTGCAATGTCAACACTTCTACACTACAGATGGCAAGTCCTGCATCCACACAACTTTCATTTGCCAAAGTTAACTCACAACTGCACTTGCATCACAACAACTGATCAAGGACAAAAATATATATTTTTTAAACTATTTTCTGCTCTCAGTTGTATTTCTTCAGCTCTTTGTTAAAGCCATGGCCTGCAGCAGATCACTTGCCTCTTCTCCATGTAACACATTCAGCATTGCAAAAGAAACACACTATGTACAGTGAACTGTGTCCTTCTCCTTCATATCAGGGCTCAGCAATAATTTTAAATGATATGTGGAATACGTTGATCATGCAGAGTAAGATGAAGCCATATCATGTCACTGATATTACTTTTGACCCAATCTTCCCTAACTTTTTTAGCGGTAAATGATTTGCCCAGCACAAAGAATTGATCTCTATAAGTCAACACATTCAATGCATCATTCTGATCATGGGGTTGAGATGTGTGTGCCCTGAATGCACACACACTTGTAAGACATTACAGTCTTAAAAGCACAACAGACGTTCCTTCCAGGTGGCTGTTGCCAACTCCATCAACTGAGGTGTAAATGAACATTACTTCAGGGTAGGTTTAGTGCTGATTCCAGCTGCAATGGAGCTGGTCAAAAAGAACTTAGGATTCTGACTGCATTTTTTGCTACTCCAGAAAGCATACAAAAAAACTTGTACTCCTACATAAGTGGAAAAAAAAGCTTTGATTGTTAATTCCCTTTCATTTTCTGGCAACATATTTGAAATATTGCACTACAGCTTAGAAATTCAGAATGTAGGTCATAGGACTTACCCAAAGATCAGTAAGTTTCATCTCTTCATCTCTTTCCAATCACATACTAGAGATACTAAAAGCATGAAAAGTACCATCTGTTTAAATCCTTAACAACAAATTCAACAAGTGTATCCTACACAGCACAGGCTATAACACTGCATATGCAGCTCCTGCTATTCAAATTGTCTCCGTAGTAAATAGTGATTTCAGATAAGATTTTTAATAATAAAAAGGGTTAAAATACCTTTCTGACTATTTCTCAAAACTTTCCAAACATTGTCAATTTTAGTTATTTGCTACAGATGAGAAATACAATACACTTGATCCCCAAGATATTAAAACAACACATCTACCTTTGGTCTTGTCATCATCAATAGATGTGCACTCTACCAAGTCTTCCCAGTTCACCTAACCTTAACTTTCAGTTGTCATTATACAAACACTCTCATAGATACCCAGACAGTCTCTCTTTTTTGCTATTCAACCTAAACTGCATTTGGGGAATCTCTTTTTTTCCCCCACTAACTCTATTTAAGCCATTCCAGTTGCCTGTGATCTGCAGCTAAAGTACCTTTTGAATTTCAAATTTTTTTTATTTTGCCTATTCCCAACACCAAAAAGGGCTGGTTTAAAATTCAGAAGATTGCTCCCCTCCTCCCTCTCTAATAACCTCTATTTCATTGCTTCTGGTTTTTGAATCTTTAGGATTGATATTACCAACAATTTCTTTCACCCAAATCAAAAATCACACTTGCAAATTTAGACCATAATTCTCATGAAATAATAGGTAAGCTCGTATTTCCACATTTTTAAGAACAACTAGGATTGCAAGTCATAAAATCATAAGATCAGTGATAGTGCTTTTAAAAAATTTAAAGAAATACTTAAAAAAAAAAAATCTGTAGAATTCTCATTCCAACAGATGAAACAAAGTGCCATTTACATGTGTGATAAGCACAATGGAAAGTAGGATAGTCCTGACACAATTCTGTAGTCAAGCACATCAATTTTACATTGGAATAACTCCTTAAACATAATGATGTGAATGTTAAATGTAGACAGTAAGCATTTCTTTACTTGACCAAATACGGAGCAATGGGATTCAAACTGCCTCAATACTAAGATCAGTATGAACAATTAAATCCTTGTATGCTTCTACCTCCTTAAAAGTCTACAGTCTGAACGAGACTATAATCAAATGGCAATACTTCCATTAACCTCTGTGAGAATAAGGCTGACTCTTCATTACGCTATTTACAAAAATATTACTGCCTGGGAGCTGAGTGTGATTCAGAAGATTAAAATGCCACCATCCATGTAACAACAGCTGAGTTGCTACCAAAACCAAAATGCCCAGAAGCAAACTCCCACTCCCATGGCCACAGTATGAGGAGCATGCTAAAATGCTTTGGCATTTTCAAAAGGGTCTGATGATGGAGAGGGAGTGACTAAGAGGGAGAGTCCAAGTGCCCAGTATCTGACTTCAGTTGCATGAAACTCTTGGGAAAACAAAAAGGTATGCTTTTCAGTTACTGCCAGAAACACACTGTGACAAGCAGTAGGGCTTCAGAACAAGTCATATATATAGGTGGAAAGTAATAGCTTCAATTTTTAGTAGTACTTTTTTCAAGTAGCTAAAAAGTGGGATGACGACTACAGCAAGAAAAAGCAGTGACACGTATAAATCCACCATGGATTTCAGTGCTACATTTAAATTACGTTTTTATGGCAGTAAAGAAATACAGATGAAAATGATAATCTTTTGTATTGCCAGCTGCAGAGTAAGGAAAGATTATTACCTTCCTGATAACAAAAGTTAGGACCCAAGTTAGAAAGCTGAAGGCTTCAAGTCCTCCAGCTCCCACTTCTCTATTCCATACACATTTAGTATCTCAGGAGATAAATGAGAAAGATGCCAAAATGCTTTCTGACAAAGAGTACTGCTTGCACAGGTACACCTTCTTCAGAGGCACCCATAGCACTTCTATACTAAAAGAACAAGAGACCTTGCAGAGACAGATTTTTCAAGTACTTTGCAGAATACCATTTCCTACTTCTAATCTGTGATTACTATTATATTTTTTTACACCCTGTTTAGATGGTATTGAATTGCTACCAAAATTTAGCTATATATCTCCAGTCAGAAAGAAAGAAGCACAGTAGACATGAAGAGGATATGAGCTTCAGAGCTGCCCGTTCTCTGAAGTAACACAATCTTTCTAAAATCATATCAAACAACAGATAAGCAAGTTATATACCCACCTACTTCTGATCAACTGCTAGTTCACATGAAATGACCTTTTTAGAAACAGTAGACAAGGAGCAAGCAACATACGATCTGACTAACATCAAATGTCGCATTACCACAGAATTCATACACATGCTTCTTTGAACATAAACAGTTAACTGACACACAGAGTTACAAATGTTTGGAATCTGTTGCAGCAGCCAAGAAGGAAGCAGGATTTGAAAGCAATCTTGGAAGATTTAATCTTCAATATTTTTAAGGCTCTCTCTGGAGCATATAAAACATAGACGCCAAAGCAAGCATGATTGATTCAGCAATTTGTCTTTTTGTTTAAAAATAAAAATAGAGGTAGCTACACTTTAATGTATACATATGTATCAACTCAATACTTAGATTTTAGAAAAGAAATCCTAAAATAATGTTGTGATATAATGACAAAACTTTTAAAGTGAATAAATTCATTTTCTCTGCCAGCAATCTCAACACAGTTCATCTCCAAATTTTAAGCTACTAAACGTTGACTAACAAAATCCCAAAGTTTCACCATAAGGGCAATTGCCAAAACACATACTGTTACTTCAGGAATGACTTAGTGAAGAAAATATATATAAGATTATAAAGTATGTTTTTAAAAAACTATTCATGGACTGTTTCATGGTCATCAAATAACATAACTACTCTGTCTTTCATTTTCTAGGAATGAGATTCAAAAATACTGCTCAACATTTTTAATACAGAAAGCTGAGAAGAAGGGTTAATATTATTAGACTTGTCTGTGTTTTAATCCAGTGGAAACCTGGCATTGATCTGATACAGTTCAGGATGATGGAAGGGATGCACAAATAGCCAGAGAATGAGATTAATTCCATGTTCAGAAACCTGATCTGAGCCCTCTTAAGCCATATGTGAAGTAGCAGTGCCAGAGGATAAACTCACTCCCACCAAGAAAATGGATTTCACATATAAATAAATCAGAAAAGAAGTTAAAATGGCCAATTTCAAGTTCTCTTTTCCAGGGATGAGAAACTGGAAGGTGCTGAGGGATTGTGACTCATTACCTAATCGCTTTTGAGAGGCATTCCATTACAGAGCTTCCAGAACCAGAGCTAGAAATGGAAAGCACAACTTCTAGAGAAGTCACACTGCTAGCAGCAGAAATCTTCCAGCTGTGCAGTACGAACAACAGAGATATGTTTTCCCAAAAGCTGGCCATCTTCCTGATTCAAATTCCCTCAAACTTCTCCCCTAGTTCTTGAAAATCACTCTCCCAAGAAAGAAAACAAGTGAAAGCTAGGGACCACATTTGAAAGCTTATGCTTTTTCTCCCATTTCTATTAGTATTCAAATTCCTTTCAAAGCATAATTAGCATTCTAATCCAAATTGCCTAAAAGACCACCATAGAGAATGTGTTACTGATTTAGTATTTCTCACTAAGAAGGATGGTATCACAGAAGCACCTGTAAGATGCCTTCCAATGCAACTGTGTTTCTAAGGAAAAAAACAAAAACAATCAGGAGAAAAAAATACAGGCCTTCACAATCAGAACTAATGAAGAACTACATTATGAAATAAATGACTTTGGGGAAATAGTAGAAAATTAAAGGTTTAACACAGTGTAATTGCGTGAGTTTAGTTCCAAGTTTATGGGAGTTGCATGAGTAGATGTAACCAACATCACTCTGAGGTTTCATATCTGCGCTGTAAAACATACCTGAAAGGGAATGCCAAGTTTATCCAACCTTTGTAGAATTAGGTCATTATCCAAATGTCAGTCGATAGCATAGCTATCCTAAGTAGATAACTTAGTAGATAACTGCATATTTCTTAAGCTGGAAAGAGATTTGAAGGCAGGGAAAAGACCTGTGAACCACATATCTGAACCACAAGTTTAAAGAAAACAAACCAAAAAGTTACAACAGTCATATCAACAAAAAAAAAAAAAAAATCACCCCCCCCCAACCAAAAAGAATTGGATCTGTTGTTGTTGGCTTTTTTTTCCCTGTAATAATGAATCATATTTGCATAGTCAGAAAAAAATATATCACCTCCTAAAAATTATAGTCAGTACTAAAAAGAGCCTTTAATGAAAGCTGACATTCATGCTATGTACTAGGTTAGCAGATTGCTGGTACTACTACTAATCAGACATGAACAAGCATATTTAGGTCTAATAAATGTAGTCAATAATCAGGTGAAACTATACACGTAGAAAAGCCACAACACTTTTTCTTCTTTACTGCACTTCAACACTGGCTCACAGTCCATTACTGCTCTGCTAATAGAGAAAAGAATTTTCACGGTGGGTTTGTTCCCCCCTTAATCTGCTGTTTACTGAATAACAAGAGGAGTATCTTGCCTCCTCCAGCCCACTTAGACTCTCAGCTTTTCTGTCCCTTCAAGTAAACAGGCAAAAATGCGATGAATAACAATTACGTCATGAGTGATCTGATCACAGCGTACCTGCACCACAGAAACAGACACTAGACTCTGCAAAAATATTTAAAAATGAAATACTAATAGATTAATAAGAATACTTTATTTATAACCTTAAAATGAAGAAAACAGAACAGGCTCATGTTACAGATTTTGAACTTTCTGAAACTATTATTCTGCAGTTCAGTTTGTGCTACCGCCACAAGGCCTAAGAAGACCTCTTACAAGGTGCTCATCCAGCGCCAAATGGAATGCAAGGAGCCAAGGTTCATCCAGGACACATAGTTACTAAGGGAATGGAAAGCAATAACTAAAAAAAAGAAAATAAAGGAGGTTGAACTATGAAAAGACACCATTTTAAGTCTAAGAAGTCAGAACAAAAAAGGATGAGTATCATTTACGGCTTTCTATGTCAACTTTATTTACTGCGCCTTAGCCCAAGATGTAAATCAGCTGCAGAGACAGGAACATTCTAGTTTCCAGACTGATGGTAACTGGCTGTAAATGATTTTCCAGATGCAACAAGAATTAATTTTGTATCACATCAAGTCACACAGAGTGCTTTTTCCGAAGGTATGAGATAGGTCAGTCCTCCTTGCCAGGAAGCTCTGTCTGGCAGCCTGTGTATTCCAGCTCTCCTCTAGCCAATGCTAAGGACAAAACAAATTTGTCATATTTACCTGCCAGCTCCTGCCTTCCAATTTTCCTAAGCTTTTCATTAGCAGATTGGAAATTCATTACTGGAGACAGCATAACGGGAAAACAGAGTGCCAACATTGTTCTCTTTACCCCAAAATGCTTAGTCTTAATATGTAACAGCAGGAAGCTGTGATCTTTGCCATCCTCCACTGGCACAATAACAGTGTCTAATATTTAACTGGTTGACTTCCAAGGTTACTCTTTCAAAAATTACAGAAAACGTATACATATGTATGTAAAATATACTTTGGGGTTGGTTTCTTTGTTTTGTTTGGTGGGAGTCTTGAGGGGTTGGGTTTTTGTTGTTTTTTTTTTTTTTCTCCAGTTGGTTGATGTTTTTAAGACAACCTGGGAATCAGAAGCACACGGTACAAATGAATTTGGAAACATTTTCACTCAGTGTTAATTAGACAATAAAGCACGTTTCTCAGAATGAAACAAAGAGTCTTTTCCTCAGTATGCAGGAAGAGAGAACGTGGTTATGAATCAAATATTGCACATGACAAAAGCTGTCTTACTCCAGTGCTGTCAAACCAACTGTAAGAAGAGAGATAGGTTTGTTTCCACTAAATTTGAAGGTAAAATGACCAATAATTTTAGTGCAACTCACCCTATGTAATAGGACTATCACCATTACAAGAGGCAAAGATGTTTATTGCAGGAGAGAAGAAAGCACTGTGGGAGCACTGCAAGCCCTGATACCTCAGTCTGGACAGAACACCTACTATTTCATTTCAAGAACATTCAATTCATTTTTTCCAGTTATGAAAAGCAAATCATTTTATCAATCATTACCATTCTCAAAATATGACATTTCTCAAACTTCTGACTGTCAAATACCATTAAAATGGTATTACTTTCAAACCATTTAAAAAGAGTAAAAAAAAAAGACCCCAGCTTCTTGTAAATAGCCTTAGCAGAATTAAAGAGTATCATCCAGGATTATCACAGTCAGATGAAATACAGACTAAATAGGTCAACACCATGTATTTGCTCTCTCTGCTTCACTGTACTCTACTTTTCACTATGAAGCTATCCCTCAAAAAACATCCAATAGGAATATTTTTTCCAAAGTTTTCCACTTCTTTCTCTCTAGAAATAGAAAAAAATAAAATCAAATTTTACTTCCTGGTGCCAAGTACCAGGGCTGTCTGTCAACTCACTAGAAAAAAATGTATGTTGAAAAAATTCATCTGTCAGAATAAAACTCAGGTATTTAGAAGGTTACATTTCTATTTCAAAGAAGGAAAAATCATAACAAATCGTTTCAGTAGAGACAATGGTCAAGTAATGATTTATTTTTTTTAAGATTATAATGCAACTGCATTATAACACAACTAAGGGGAATTACTTAGCGAGCCTCAAAGCTGGCTCCTGGAAAATGCCACTCTTTAGTAGAGTTTGAACTTGAAACATGTCCTTGTTTCACAAAGGTTTCTCTCCTTTTATATCAATTTTCTTCTGTTTGAGACATTTGAGGAAGTTTAAGAAATCCTCTACTAGAAAAAATCAGATGTCACTTTTGAATAAGATTACCTAGCTATTAGCCTTCCCATGAAACACAAGTGAAAACAGTTACAGTAACAGACAATTGTGAGTACTCTTTGTCCAGAGTCTGCTGAACAGTTAACTAAAAAGGTCACAGGTATTACAGACGTAAAGGAGCTTAGCTACTGTTACATGTTGCTGAAACAGATTGCCACAGAACCCTACTAGTAGAAGAATTTGTTAGCTGAGAATATTGAAGTCCCTGGCAATTTCTTGCTCTGACAGCTAATGAAAGTTTATTTTCATAAATTATTTAGCAAAAATCTTAACCTGCTAAATCTGCTCAAACAGATGAAATGTAGAAAGTGATTCATGAGAGCAGCAGACTCCAAAAGGATTCCCAGATGCCCTGGGCTGTGGATATTTCAGGAATATCATGTGTGGCATCACTTAGTTCCTACAAACTCCTTACATTTTATTGGCCCTGGCTACATTTACCTTAGTCGACCTTAGATCTCAGCTAACTTGAAATAACAGTGGTTTAATAATAAGTGGTTTAATAAACAAATGAATCATAGTCATGTGGTAAACATTTCAGTACGGAAAAAATCTGTAACTACAGTAATAGAGATGTATCAATTTTAAAAAGAGCAATTCTAGATTATAATAAGCAAGAAGCACCTGCTAGTGTTCCAGAGAAGATGAGAACTTCCCTCAGCATTGGTCCATTGGCCTGAGGAATTCAGACAAGCAGTTCTTGCCTCTTTGCCCTTATCTAATGTTAAGCCTCCACTTAAACCACATTTTTTAAATTTGGATGCTAAAATAGATAACCTTTTAATCCAAAAGTATTCATGAACTCATATCAACTGTTAGATAAGAACCAAAAGCAGTACAAAAAATGCAGCCTAGTTCAGGTGACATATACATGAGGTCTCAAGAGGCCTTGTTCACCTGTGTGTGTTGCAGAAAAGAGAAGAACAAAAAACATATGTTGTACCCTGCCAGGTAACCTATTTCAGTAAATTTTACTATTTGCATTAGCTATATTTTCTTCTGTTTCAAAATTATCTATTGTAAATTTTTACATTAGTTAAATTCTCCTGGGGCTTAATTGTATACCCTATGGGAATACAGGACCCTCTGTGATGAGAGAATCATAAGCCAAGAAAAAACTGGAGGATCATAGCAGTATTCTACATGTGCGAGTGGTATTCTAAGCCCCAAATGCAGCGCTCCTTCCTTTGGAACTAGGTTTTCCCAAATCACAAAAAAAAAAATTCCTGGTTGTTAAAATTTTCTGAGCTTGATTACTGAACAACTTCATCTCACTTCAAAACAGAAAAAAATCTAGTACTTCTGGATCTTAACTAAAGCAAGAGCTTTCTTCACATCTCTTCTACTAAGACACAAACAATTGTAAAAATGAAAATGCTGCATGCAGCTCTATTCAGCCGTAAGTTCTTCTTGTCTCCATCTTTCAGCTTTCAGACAAAATAAGCCTGTCATTACACCGTTACAGTTTTTACACAAATTGAATTTTTTTTTTATATCTTTAGAAGAATATATATTATTTGATTTGTTTTTGTCTGATCTAAATGCTGTAAGTCAGTAGTTATATGACCTCTACAGTTGCATTCTGCATTTTCCGTACTTGACATCACACTGCTGATGCCATACAAAGCATGAGACAGGCCAGATCCCATCGGCAGTAACTTCTGTGCAAGTGTCATGGCTTCAGAGTAGTTGCGCTAAAGATAAAATGGAAATGTACCAGCTCTCAAATTGTCATCCACACTTTTATTCCAAAGGAACTGGTCAAAAAATGGAGATGGACAACGATAGATTTTCAAATGTTACCCAGTATTGTGCAGGAATATTTAGCACTTACAAGTTAAGCTAAGGCACTCAAAATTGCTGCCGGTGTTTAAAAAGATACAGGGACTTAATAACATGAAACTTAAACCTCACAAAGATCTTTAGAAAAATGATACCTCCTCTGCTTATGAAGGGAGTGCAAGTATGAAAAAACACATGCGGAAGTAAGAGTGTTTGACAGCCTGCAGAGGTATGTCATTCACAAGGACGAGCAGCAAAATTAACTTTTCTATGCACTCATATTCTTTTCTCCCACATGTATCAGTCATGATTATTAGTTATCACTAGAAAAAATTCAAAGAAGGAAGAGAAGATAGTATTCACAGGGGCAGATTATTATCAGGAAGACATCAAACTCCAAACTGTTTCGGTTAGCAGAGAAATATCAGGTCTTCAGGGCTCCAGGTTTCTGTGCTGGAGGGCGGGTTCATTTTATTACATTTCTATAATAGATACCCCAATGGTCTTTGAACATCACCTGCTTCCTGTGCTTAAAATTCACCACCTACTTGTACAGTCCTTCTCTATATATGTTCATCAGCCTAATGAAATAAGCCTAGTGGACATCTGGTCTTGACCATCCTAATTGAAGCACAACCATGCTCTTACATTACCTCAGAAATAACATGCGAGATCACTTCCTCAAAATAACGATTCTGATCTTCCATACTGCTACTATCATACTTACAGCAAGTGCTGTTCAACGGCCATTTCAAGGTTGAAATCCACTGGTTCTAAAAATGAAATGAACCCTAAAATTTAGGCATGACACATTCTGAAAATGCACAGCTCTGCACAACAGTGAAATAGAAAATTCTTTTCTCTGCCAAACACCTTGTATTTGGCTCTGTTATACCATCTTAGTCACCATTGTTCTCCATTTTCAGTGGAGGAGGTTTTGACGCATTAGAATCATGAGACACCCCTCCTTTTTAGGCTACAGGGTATCCATGTTGTGCAATAGGATCATTCAGACTGAGGACCCACCCTGAGCATGTTATGGTTTTCTTCCACCTAGATGTTTCTTTTCCTTAGAAAGCTGGAATCAGGTTGAAGGGAGAACAAAAGAAGAGGAAAAAGGTAGTGAAGCCCAGAGCTCACCCCAGCATTAAATGAGGACATGACCAGTCTGAGAGACTGGACCTAAAATGTGCTCCTGAGTCCCCAAGTTCAAATACAGCCAGAGTAAGAAATAGTCTAAAAAGTGCATGGCCAGTCTTTCCTTTCCTTTTGCAGACAAGAGACAGAAAGGGGCACATCCAAGGAGCACTGTGGAGTTCAGGTCCTACATTCTGAATGATGGCAGCTCAGCAAGGTGAGGTTACTTCTGATTACAGCATTCATGTCATAACTCTCTTTGTGGCTCTTAGTATCATCAGCAATGGGGAGGCGGAATGGGTGTTACTTACAACAGCAAGCTGAAGAATAAGAAACCCATCCATTTACTCAAGTGCAAGACAAAGCCATGAACAGAATGCAGTATTTTGGACATTGAAGTTTTAGAAAAGCCAGTCTTAATCACAAACACCAACATCAGAGATAACGAGGAATTAAATTACAGCTACTCACTGCTTAAAGTGGCATTCCCCAGCAATCTGCCAACAACACGTAGTGGTAGAAATATCCAAGCAACTTTTAAATATATTAAAACGTGATATGAAAAAGCTAACCTGCAATTGAGTGATTGAACATCAGTTCTTCAGTAACAAGTATCACGTAAGTATTAAAAGTCCATGCCTGAAATAGCACTTAATTTATTCATTAGTAAGGACCTTAAAAAATGTACCTCTCAATAGCACAACTTAGCATAACTTCCACTCAAAATTATTCATATATAAAGGCTGGTTACATTTTTTCACCAAAGCGTACCACTATGAGATACCAACTAAAATGATTTCTTATGAGAGAGACCAAGAGCTGTTTGGGGCACTTCAGTCTTTAACTACGTATGACCAAGCTCCATAAGTCAACAGAAATTTCAAAGGCAAACAACATTTTTAACTTCAGTTCAAATACCAACTATGTACACCATCTTCAAAACACTTGTCCAGAAGGACTTCTAAGGCAATGTCTTCAGGAAATCAGTCAACATTCAATGGCTAGACAAGAGAAGTGAAGCTGTGTTAATGCGAGTCTTGAAATTTTCCTGAAATTCTTCACTTATTTGCATAATCTTAAAGCTCTTTGGAAATATCTAACAAAAAAATATCTTTTATAGGCAGAAATACATTTTGTTGTGGTCTACTCCAGAAAGAAGTAGGAAGCTCTTTTCTCCCCTTTCTTTTTGAAATAGCAGTCCATGAGCAGGCTGCATGTTTGTAGCCCTTTTCAGACAAACAACATAACCCAGTTCTCTACCCAGACAAGCTCACTTCCTTAAGAAGAGTCTGATTCCAAACTTGAGAGAAACTTCTCCCTTTCCTCAAAGGAAGAAAAACAAAGTAAAATCAGGAATTCTACTAACCTTCTGTATTATCGCCTCCATTTTCTGTACAGCTGAACACTTAATCAACATTCCAGTGACCAGGACAATAAAAACCTGTATATACACACATACTCATCATTTCATACTCCCCATATTTTAGTTCTTGGTCAGTTCCAAACTCTCCGTGTAAGAATTATGCTTTTCCCCTTTGCAAGACATGAAGCAACGGTGCTATGACATTTATCAAGGTCTGCAAGGGATGACTGAATTTAAATACCTCATTACAACAGGGAACTGTTCAGCCCACAGCGTGGGAGGTATCTACACCACCTGACGGTTACACGCATACTGACAGAGCATCTTTCACACCTCCTGTTAAAGCCAAGAACCAGATGAGCAGAAAAACATAAGCATAAACTTATGCAGAAACTCTCTCCTTCTGGAAGTGCTCTCTCAGTAGATCACACTGAAAACATGTGTGTCCTTAAAGAGATTCAGATCTATCAGTACAGGTGGACTAGATGTCTGTTCCAGTTTCTAAAATGAACTCCATGCACTTTTTCCACTAAAAACTTGTAAAACTTTTTAATTGAGAAATTGTGGGGATTTTTTAACCTTTCTTTCTCACATGAAAAGCCTCCTATCTGCATGGTAATTATCTTCTCTTCAAACAATCTTGATGAACTGCAGAACAGTGCTCAACTAATTTTCCTGTTCTTCCTACAGACTATCCCTTGAACATGCCCTAAGGATTTCTCAATTATACAATGCAATGCAATTGAACATCCAACATGGGAGAAAAGTCACAAAGAAATGTTTATTCTTTATTTTCATGGATTTCTTGCAACCACTGAAGACAACAGCTCTCCTAGAAGTACCTGTAAATCACTTCATGGTGGGTACCATGTCAGCAATCAAACTTGGTTGCATGACATCTTCTAGGGCTCAGTAATAACACAAGCTCACATGCTTGAGAGTATTCCTCTTTAGGAAGGAATTAATTGATCAATGAACACATTTCTCATGCTTCAAAAAGTTTAATCTAACCCACAAAATACAGGGGAGTATAAAGAAGCCATTGTGACTTTTTCAGAGTAAGCACAGCCTTTGATCTTATCTGCTGAGAATGCAGTTACCCCGCAGAACTTCTGGAGGGCCTGTTTCATGTTGCTGGGAGCAGGGTAATGAGCTATTCATGTGATCTCAGCTTTTCATCTAGGAGGTGATCTCTGCTGCTTGGTGAACACAAGCATCTGATGCTGCTTCAGCTTACAGAGAACTATTGAGCAAGAAAATGAATGCCTATTAAAAGAAATAAAATACAAACTCTACAAATTTAAGATATATTACTTCGTACTAAGGTTAGCCCTTCCTAATCTGCCATGTTCGCAGTACGTTTTTAAATAGCTTTACTATTCTACAACACCTGCTACTAAATACAGCTCTATAAGCATAAGTACTCTTGAGTAAATTTTAAGCTTTCCAGTGTAGCCTGATATATTCTGAGCTCATATTTGTTTATTCACTATAGCTTTCAGCTTTGGCTGCTCTTCTGGTATTTCAAAAGGATCCCATTTTTATTGAAAAAGCTATTTGTGCATTCACTTCCACTTATCTACATTTTCATTTCCTGCTTATTTTGCTACATCTTTATATTGCTCACAGTGCTGGTAATTCCATCTAATTTAGGGCTTTTAGTTGCCTTGAATAAGAGCAGCATAAAAATTTTCCCCAGGCTAGGAAACAACCAGCAGCATCTAGAGCTGAATAAATGGACGATTCTGCATATGAACAGATAATACAAAGCTGTCCAACATTTGAACATACATATTTGATGCACTGATAGCCATTTGGCTTTTTGGTCATCTTTCTGCTCAGCTCTACCATAGAATTAACTCACCCTGAAATCAGCATTAACCCTAATTGACATCCTAAGTATTAAAACCGTTGCTTCTAAGGGCCTGATACCCTCTGTTTAACTTCCAGAGAGTACAGTGCAAACCAGTGCAACTCATCAGCTCCTGACTCATCATCCCCGTAGCAAAGTGAAAACAATGTCCCTGAGCAGTCATCCTATTTCGCTCTCTGTCACATATACTACTGTTTACTTTGGTTGTTCTCACTTGAGCTAGGCTAACATGACATAAGGTAATGTCAGCAATTTAAGTTTCCTCTAAAGTTATATTGGGGGACCAATGTATAACCTGACCTAGAACAAAATATCTGTAGCAAAATAAACTGGGTCAGAACCTAAAGTTAGGTATTCAGAACAAAGTTAATGTAAATAAAGTCTGTATTTCCTGTAGGTGAATGGCAAATAAATTATGAAATATTACACAGTGTACCAGCTGCAAAGCAGTGGCACCAATAAGTTAAATGCAATAGCTGAAAGTCATGCGTGAAATAGTTATTACACACAGGTAAAATAAGAAATGTCAGCCAAATATATACTCTTCACCTATCAAGTTACACTAAGCCTATACAAAACCAATAACCATGTCACAGGGAGCACAGTCCTCTGATAATGTATGTACACAGTATCAAAAGAAAAAAATCTAACCAAACATAAGAAGGCCCCTGCCAGGTCCTTTTACAGCTCTGTCTAGTTAGTACACATTTGTAACACACACTGATCACCTTTCTGTAAGAGCTGGTCAGTCATAAAACGAGCATTTACCCATCTTAATTTGCTACGTCATTACACAGAAAGAAATGAGTTTGACATTTGCTTAATTGTACACATTTGCCACCCTGATCCACTGTATGCACACAGGAAAACGGCACAGCAATCCCCCGTTACAGATGGGCCACAAAACATTGAGTCACACTGCTTCTGCAGATCGATAGATGTATTCCAGCTCTAAGAACAAACCCGCCCCAAACTCTCAGCATGTACTCTTCTCCACACAGCTGAGAATACCCTGTTTACGTGGCACTCAGCCACGTCACAAAACCAGTCAGAAGTCAGAGTGTGCCACCGAAAGAAAGCGTGAAGGTGCAGAGAGCAACAGGAATGCAGAGAGCTGCATTCCAGGTGTGCCCATGCTCTCTTACCATTCCCTGCGACCCCAGGCTCATTCCCCCGTCCCCTTGGAAAGGTCACAACATCAGCTTCCCACAGGCTCGGTGGCTGAAAATACACCCATAGGCTACTGCAGGATTTCCAGCAGGCTGTGAAAACTTCAGTGATGGCAGACATTCATTTCCCTGCCTCATTCTGTATCTCTGTGTAACAAAGACTGACTATGAATTCCTGTGTACTGGTGATTTCTTCATGGATATTTTTTTTTTATGATTTTTTTTTTAATTAGCCTTTATTTTTCAATCTAAAAATTCTATTGGTGCTGAAATGCTTGAAATAAGTGCTCTCTGAAGAAGCCTTAAACTGCAGTTACTCTGTTTTAAGGAGATAAACTACTTTTAGAAAAAAATATGGCTTTCCATTTCCCTCAAGCTTGAGAAAACAAAAATTCATTCCCTCTACATGAAAAAAGATACAAAAAATATATATATAAGTCTTCAATCCAAATCATTGATCTTTTCAGAAGTAATAAGCCTCACCTGAGGGAACAAGGTATTCCACACTTCACAAACTCCTATTTAGAAAAATATGTGAGGAATACAACACTCCATAGACAAAAAATTTTCCATATGTTTTTTTAATAACCAACCCTGTGATAGGGCAGAGGACAGACCACAACAGACCTACAGGTAAATATTTCACACTCTCACAAATTTTTGCTACCTTACAATTATGTAAATATTCATCATCTGTGAGGCCTTCATTTTTAACTTTTTTTTTTATTGTTAACTATTCCCTATTCCCCTCTGAACCATTATTCTCTTTTCCACTCTGCTAAGCTTTCTCCAGTGTGCATTCAACATATTTCAATGTTCAAATAACATTTCTATTAGTGGCAATATCAATTTATATATATGTAGGCACATTTATTTGGCTCACACACTCCTTTCCCATCAAACCTAAGAAAGCTAACACTTCTCTTTGCTGTAAATCTACACTTCACGATCTTATGACAGCTTCTCATCCATATATACCCAACTTCTCAATACTCATACATAACTTTCTTGACTATTTAAGCATTAAGCTTACACAATGCATTTGCATCCCTTATACAACATTCATTTTAAATGCAAACTAACTGAATTCATAATTACAAATATTATATATATATATACTTTTAAAGAGGTCAGAAGTATAGGAAGCTTCTTATTCAAACAAAAGTAATGAAAGTAGATGGAATACCTTATCAAACAAATAAATTTCATAAGTAAAATAAGGATTTTATTAACTTCAAATGTTCCCTACAGCTTGCTTTCAAAATGCTTTTGCTTTAGGTTTTTTTCCAATCCTACCATCATGAGTTCTCCTAAAAATATGACGTCAGAATTTAGATTACTTCCTTAACATGAGTAGAAGCCAACATTCAATCATGACACTAATTACAGCCTAATGATTCTTAGAAAAGTGAATTAGTAAAAATCTTTTTAGAACAGCTTTCGGACTACATCTATTCTAGCAAACCTGCCTGGAATTTTACTGGGCATTGGAATTACATCTCCAGTTCCCATAATTATTTGTAATCTCTAGCTTGCTTTCAGCCTATGTCAACTGTTCATTCCCTCAGACAAACCTCACGCATGGCTTAGATTGAGCATGGACACATGCCTAGCACCATTCTCAAGAAAATGGGAATGGGCCTGCAGTCCAGACTGGGGAAAGATGATTTCAGAGTATGGGCGCATGCTTTTCTACACTAGTGGCCTTAAGTATCACGGAATAATCCTGATCCTATTCATTGACAGCATCAAGGTATCCACAGGACAAGAAACTTTTGCCTCAAGTTTTTAATGCAGGTTTCAAGATATCACACTGACAGTCTTAAAACTTTACCTCTAATCATTGCAGATATCAATCATGTTGTCTGCTGCATTCTGGGAAAATAAACAGAGCCTTTTGAAGGCAAGTGAAATCCCGCAATGTCAGGCAACAAGAGGCTATCGTGCATATCAGATATACTGCTGTTACTCTGAGGCAAATGTCAGACCATGCCTATAAACACAGTTCTCACTGAGAATACAGTAAGTTAATCACATTTCACCACTTTGCATGACCAAACACATGAGGCAGTTCATACAGATCAGCTCACATGCAAGAAGCTCTCATTTTATTCAACTTGAGAGCAACTTGCCCTTTTTTCAACACCATGCAGACAACAACAGTGGGTACGTAAAAGCTGAGGCGATTGTGAGGCTGGCTGTTTCTAAACAGCTTGCACACAAGTGCATCAAGAGAAGCAGCAACAACTATCACTTGGTCTCTTCATAGCTCAGAGCCTCAGGATAATGGCACACAAGGGCAACCACACTACATTGCAAGCGAGACAGCACAGGTCCCACAACACATGACTGGCAAATACTGTTCTCTCCAAGACAATATGAAAGAACCATTTCAGTTGCACTGGTCAAGCAGCAATTGAAGCAGGGCCCTCCTGAACCCAACATCTGATTTGGCAGCTAAACCCCAAGCACTCTGCTTGTGCTGCTTGGCTACCTGCACCACGAAGCTGACCTGCCCCTAAAGCAGGCAGAGGATACAGCACACCGCTCTCGTGGAGTGAGCCCTGATGTTCAGCTGGAGGAAAGGTTACCAGACAGCTGCTGTCTTGGCAAGATTAACTAGGTTATCCACTTTAATATTAATCTGTGAAGACACAGCTGCGCCTTCTTAACTTCCAGACGCCACAGTAAATAGATGAGGCAATAGGCTGTAAAAGAAATCAAAATCCTGGGAACGTTAAACCTGTTTCTATTCATTCTGTACCAAACACGGTTCTAAACTGAAGCCGAGTTTTAGACAAAAAACACGTCTGAGAAATGAACCATGGGGGAAATGCACAATCCTGGAGAACTGCTTTTACTTGGGAGTTCAGATAGACAGAAACGTGTCGCTGGAATAACAGCTACCAAGAATAGCTCCAGTGGTATTTAACTCAGTATAAGGTCATGAAGGCAATGCTCAGAGACAGGTGAGAGGAGATTCATAAATCTCAAAGTCACTGAATCCCAATCTGACTTCACAGCAAAGGTCTTTTTGATGGTTAAGAGAAATTTTAGTTTTGTGACATGGACAGGAAGCGGAAATCTGTTCCTTTGAGTGGCAAACCAAAATTTAATCTTAAAAATAAGAAGGAGAAGAAGAA
Organism: Oreortyx pictus; assembly: GCA_036925125.1. Taxonomy (NCBI): domain Eukaryota; kingdom Metazoa; phylum Chordata; class Aves; order Galliformes; family Odontophoridae; genus Oreortyx; species Oreortyx pictus. Next base: position 83,446,390 of record JAUPFR010000002.1, on the reverse strand, counting down.
GAATTACAATTTGCTTCAAACACAGCAAATATTCAAGGTCTGTCAGTCTACATTCAAACTAGCCTATGTGAGACCATGCAAGACTTTGCAAGAATCACTTAGCTCACTTGTACATCTCCAATTCGCTGCAAAGAACCTCCTCTAGCAGATAATCCCTCCTTTGAACTAAAGCAGGCCTACATGCAGCAGGATCTGTCTGAAGGATTTAACCAGCCAATAGCCAATGCCAATACTCCAGGTCTGGTTAAAGTACCTCCCACATCAAGATGGGAAGCCAGGTCGTGGTAGTCCAGGAAGCGTATGGCTGCAAGGGAAAGAGACACATGGAAGGCATCTTCTGTTACTTCTGTTATTCGCAATCAATCCCATAAACTTTTCTCTTTAAAGAGACAAGAAGCTGCAAAGCAGTCTTGGTTGCTGGTGGATGACAGGTTGGCCATGAACCAGGAGAGTGCCCTGGTGGCCAAGAAGGCCAGTGGGATCCTGTGTGCATTAAAAAGAGTGTTGCCAGCAGGTCTACATAGGTGATCCTCCTTCCCCTCTACTCTGCCTTGGTGAGGCCTCACCTGGAATACTGTGTCCAGTTCTGGGCTCCCCGGTACAAAAAAAAGACAAGATCTCCTGGAAAGAGTCCATTGGAGGGCTGCAAAGATGACAAAGGGCATGGGAACACCTCCCTTATGAGGAAACTAGCAGAAAATTGGAAATGAGCACTCATTATGGAGGAAAAGATGACTTCATATTGGACAAGGAAGGAACAACTTAGTGCATGCAACCAGATTCAGCAGTGAGCTGCCTATCAGCCTGTACTAAAGGCAAGCCAATGATGGCATTACTGGAGATGGGTCATCTTTGATAGCTCCATAAGGGCCCTGCACACATACCCAGCAAGCCAGAGGACCTGTGCTGTTTACTGAACCTGGTTGCTGGCCCAAGACCTGCCCAGTCCCCTGTGCTTGGAGGCTGTGGGGCCAGGCCCCTGCCTCTGCCAACTCTGTTATCATGCTGGGCTCCCAGGTCCCTGCAGAGCAGCCAGCACTTGCTGCTCCCTAACAAGCTCCTCAGAGTTTCCATCCTCTTATCTGGATGACAGATTAGAAGGTATTACAAAGAAGGGAAAACATGGTTATCTTCCAAATCTTCACTATTGTTTTTCTAAAAAGTTCTCCAGCCGCCTGCTGCAGCCTGTGTCTGTTGGAATTAGTTTCCTGCCACAGCTCACTGTGATTCTCCTGCTATCAAAGGAGCCAAGGACATTATCAGTATTTCTCATAAAAATTTCTACCTTCTTGAGCATCACAGACCTATGCTGGCATTCCTGACACTCACAGCACTACGTTTCATATGGGTGGCCAAGCTTGAATACATCAGCAGAATTTCCCCCAAAACTTGTGCCATTCCAGGTTGCAGATAATCAGAATTATTAAGGTTATAAGGGGCCTGAAATTAGTTCTGATTCTCAGGCAAATGTTCAGCTCACTGCTATGCAAATATACAGAGAAACATTACTGCAGTATTCAAATTTAGCTTGGATTTCCCTATTTAGTACACCAGAGAAAACATTCAGGCAGCTTTTTATCTGGCCCTTGGCATACAGTGGACCTTGGGCAAAAGCTGAGAGCATAACCCCTGACAAATCAATCCTTCTGAGAAGACACAGATACCCATGGGCCTTTTAAGCTAAACACCAACGCTAATTCAGATCCCTAAAGAATTGGCATCATTGGAAAGTTAACCTGGACTGCTGTATGGAACATCTTAGTTTTGGCAGGGTTTAGCAGAAGATTGTCCTCTCTGTCTTGTGTATCATCATGTTACATCAGCCCTTACTGATGAACTTCATCCAGTTTGCACTAAGGCTTAATATTCCTCAGCCACCATTTCTTGGTTGTGCTGGACAAAGGAGTTTTCTGTAGAGTGGGCGGTCTGAGGGCTGGGTATCAAATTACTATAACACACAGCATTTCTTCAAAATATCATGCATTTTCCAAACACTAACTAATTATTTTGCCAGCTAATTTTATGGACTCATGAAGCACAAGGCTCTCCTAGCTCCCCTAAGGGAGAGCTATCTTCTTAACTCCTTATATTCTTCCCAGTTACTTTTAACTGGTGCCGTGAACTTGCTCTACAGATCTTCCATCTCCTGGGTTATTCAGGTTAGGGGCTGAAGTGATTCATTTTCAGTAATAACCACAAAAGACGCTATCTGGAAGCACATGTTAAGACTGATCTTCCTATCAAGCCTCCACATAAAAGGCACTGTCTTTATTTCAATTCTTACCGCTCCAAGACTTTCATTGCTTCCTAATTTCCTAAACAATTTTCTGAGATCCAGAATGATTTATTCATTTATTTTACTGGTGTTACCATTTAGTCCACTTGGAAATTGAAAGAAAAAATAAAATAAAAAATCCAACACCAATAGAGCATTAAATCTGATTTACTTCAAGAAAAATTAAAGAGTTAACTACATGTATGTACTTCATAACTATTCCTACAGTACCAAATAACAACAGAAGCCTCTGACTGCAGCCATGCTGCCCTGTGCGCTGCAGAGCAAGCACTGAAATCACGGATCAGCCTTACAGTTGAACACCCACCCCCATAGTCTTTTCTCATCAAAAGCTCAAAAGGAAAGGGAGAGGCCCATTTTTTATTTTATTTCTTTAAAACAACCATGGTTCAGAAAATGCTATGCAGACAACAATCAGAAAATTTGAATCAAGCTTTACCAAGGCTGTATAAACAATTTTACACTCACATAAACCGCATCAACAGTGTTTCCCTAACAGCAAAAATCATTTCCAGAATGGCAGACATTAAGCTGGATATGATAGAACACAACTAGGTACAAACTTGCATGAACCATACTCTTTTAAGAGAAGTTGCACACGAGCCTATCATGAAAACAGAAGACATTTACAAAAACAAGATTCACTGGTAGTGAAAAATCAGTTCAAAGATGAGAAGGTGAAGCTAGTGGAACATGCTGCCCAGAGAAGCTGGGGAGTCTCTGAATCTGGGGATATTCAGGATACCCATCTGGATACTTTCCTGCGTAACCCACTGTAGGGAACTTGCTTTAGCAAAGGGGGTTGGATTAGCTGACCTCCAGAGGTCCCTTCTAACCCCCATTACCTGTGGTTCTGTAACAGGCCTGTACAGAAGTGCTGTGGTGCAGGAAGGCTGTCAGGGCAGGGCTCATCCCACTGTCCCACCAGAAACAGGGCAGACGGAGGCACTGGGACAACCCAGCCAGCCCTGAGCACCTCCCTGGAGATGGAAACAGGCTGAGGCCAGGACAGGACGTGGGTCCATGGGTGGGCCCAGCAGGGCAGGCCTGTGAAGAGATGTAGATGGGCCCTGCTGTGGCCTCACTGGGACAGGGGCTTGACATGGGCCCTGGGCAGGTGTGGGGAGCCCCAGGGCAATGGATGGTACAGTCAGGCCCATGACTGCCCTCAGAGTGCTAACAAAACAAACAAACAAAAAGATGCTAACACTAGCTGAGATAACAATAAAAATTCCTTTACCTTGATGTAAAAAAATGATAATAGCCGAATGCGTAAGAAAAAAGTTATGCTAACAGATAAAACTGATATCACAGCAAAAATACCAGCAGTCATATATACAAAAATTTCAGGTTACAAACTTCACAGGAAGAAGTAGTTGGATAGTGAGAGGACATTATTCTTCATAAAATATTCAGCAGTATCACTGGAATCAGTTCAATATGAGGACAACGAAGTGTGAGAAGGAAAACATAAGTGTATATATGACCAATGTTAGTAAAAATGCAATTAGTGCCTTCCAAATCAGGATATATATATCAGTAATTTTAAAAGATTAAATCTTGACATCTTTCTTCAGTCTCCATTTTAATTAATTGCATCAGTATAACAATTAGCAAACATGTCATGACTGTAGAGATCACTGTCAACATTTTGGACTAGTTTGGGGATCTCAGTGAGGAAGGCACTTCTGAATTCACCTTGTTCTAGTTCAATAAACATTGCAGAAGATCAAATATGATCAAATAGCTGAGTAGCCTTAATGCTTTTAAGATTTCACTGAGTGAAACAGTGACATTGGAATTCAAAATGGCAAATATTAGTGTCTTTGTATTACTTACATTAAAAGTAAATAAGATTTCTTTAGTAGAAAGTAGTATAAAGCGTACAGGGTAAGTCAGGTACAATGCTGATTATCCTGGATGATAATCAACTTTGGTATCAATATGCTAGTAAATACATATGTCAAATCCCAGCGAGTAAATAGGCACATGCTAGTTAATATGTCAAAATATTTCCTTAGCAAAACAAAAAATCTACTCAAGCACTGGTTGGAAAAATCAGAATAACAAACAAAACCATAGAGCAAACAGATTATGTATTTAAACAAGTAAGGTTACAGTGTACACACTAGAGGATAATCAAATCCAGTAAGGCAGAATGATAGAATCATCCAAAATGGAAAAGGCCTTCAAGATCACCATGTCCACCATCAACCTGATCTACCAGTTTCCATCACTAAACCGCTTCCCTTAGTGCTATGACCTGGGATGGGGATTCTACCACTACCCTGGGCAGCCAATTCTGCTATATGTCTACCTCATCCACGAGGAAATTCTTCCTAACATCCAATCCAAACTTCTGTATTTCATCTATCTCCAGAGAAACTAAGCCAGTCATTACAATGGCTAAATATCTGAATAAAACTAACAAGCAAGGACTCAGAAGACAATTTGAGCACCCTTTCCCCACAGCACCTTTACAGAAAAACTCCCACGTTCCATTACAGGAAGGAGCCTCGAAGAAGAAATTATGAAGCGACACAAAAACCAGAACACAGGCATTTCTAAGCAGTTTACATAGCCAGCTACCACCACTTCATTACAAATTCAAAAAGAACTAAGACATCAAAGAGAAAGACTGCTTATAAAATCAAACCCTGTAATTTATTGTTGTTCTACAGATTATTTTCATTATAAATGAAGAAGCTTGAGAAATTACTGGTGTAGCTCATTAGTTCCTCTAGGAAGTAACAGGAAAACATAAATGAAAACAAAAAATAAATAAATCTACAACTAGGAGAGATATTCAGAATATAATGCCAAACTTCTATCATTTCTGGAGTAATAAATCAAATTCCTCTAATTGCTTATCCTTCTCTGAGTTAAAAACAAAAAGGCGTGAGTATATATGCACTCATAAGCACGCAGGCACACACAGAGGTTTATATAAAGAATGGACATATATTCCCAAAGGCTTTGGAAAGATATTTTTATGAAAGAATGGGCTAAAAGCAACTCAAAAACAGCATGTAATCCTTTCGTAGTCTGAAAAATGACTTTCAGAATAGCTAACTTTTGAATCTTGTCCGCCTTCCAATGTAAAAAGAAATCATCAATGCATTCTGCATTTGGTTTGGAGAAGGAAGAAAATAAAAAAAAATTGGATATTCTCTAGTGATGCAAATGTATTCAGACAGAAGGAAGTCCAGAATTTGAAGTCTTATAAACAACCTATGAAATCTGAAAAGACCGATAGACAATGACTAAAAATGAAATATAATTTGAACAGAAAGTAAAAAAATATTTGGAATAAGGAAAAACAAACAAACAAACAAAACCAAGAAGAAACTAAGCTTCACTAAACCACCAAGGTCAAAAGTAGAAAACCTCTTAGTATCTGCAAAGAGAAAAATAAAATCCTATGCCTAGAATATTTGAACTATTTAAAAAGAAAAAAATAAGAATAAAAATTTGAGTGAGTTCTTAAACACTTGCCAATAACATTTAACATAAAAGAGTAACATAACAAAAAGTAGCATATGGATTCATGATGCCTCATCTCACAAGGTATGTCAGTAGAAGGAGCATTAAAGTGCATGTAGTCATTAAATGCTTACTACTGTGGTATCAAAGTACTGAGATGCATGAAGAGATTGCAGAAACTGACATTTTTAATCATGACTAAAAGCACTTGATGGAAACACCAAAAAAAAAAAATACAATGAAGGCACCTAAAATGTTAATTAGATTCTCCATCTCTTTTTTGCTATCCTGACAAAACCAAATTGCAGAAAGAATGCTCTATCTCACATAGCATCTAAACCATCTGTCAACACTAAATGTCATAGTGATTGTGATAAATACTGTAATGTTTATTTACTGAGCAAAAAGAATGAGCAAATAAATCACCTTACAATCATTTATCAGCTGACTCATTAAGCTAATACATGGAAAGCAAGTCTTGGGTATTTAAAATGCAGTTAAGATGTAGAAGAGCTTCCAGGGTATTGCATAATTACTTGTCCTGGTTGCACACAGCAGGTGAGCAGTGCTTGTTTTCACTGGCACCGTGAGTTGCATGCACAGAAACAGCAACTCACCCTGAAGAGCATTGGTCATACACTCAAGTGTGGGTCAGAGCACGGAAACCACCAGCAAATGAAATTGAATAATTTCAAAGGAAGTGATGATGTTAACAATGTTCCCAGTCATGTCTGTCACCTGGATATGCTCCCCTCTCTTAGCGCTTTCACTGACAGGGATTAAACTCACCACTTGAAATGCTCTCGCAGTACGACACCAGCCTGGGACTTAAGTCCCAGCCAGCTTTACTCAGGCTCTAGAAATTCAAGTTCACAACAGGAACTAATGCATAAGCACGCAACCTCAGAACTCTTGTCCCACATGCACGCACTGTTTACGTTAGTTTGATGAAAAGCTCAAAGATTTCTCTCCAGCCTGAACCACAATTTGGGGAGGGAACGAACTCCCAGTAGCAGCAAAGGCCTTGCTGCTTCCCTGGTGCTCCGTGCTCCAGCAGTAGGCAGGAAGGGATAGGAACTGAGATCTCCTCCTTTTTCACCACCAATGGGTGAAAAAGCCTGAGGTAAAAGTACGATTCACTGCTCTGTGAAGTGGTGCAGTGGGTGTAGAAGCTTGTACCAAAAGTCTCTGAGAAAGAAAGTCGATCTTCAGTCTGTGCCTAGTACTAGCCAGCCCACAGGAAGCACAGCCCACACCTAAAAACATAACTTGAGAGTAATGGAAGAAGGTAAAAAGGGAAAACCAAGGGTAATCCCATTGTATCTTTTATACATATTACCTAGGAATTATGTTTTTTGCTGTGAGGACACATTGCTGGCTCATGTTCAACTTCCCATCCACCAGTACCCCCAGGTCTTTTTCACCAGGGCTGCTCTCAATCCTTTCATCTCCCAGCTTGTATCTGTATTGGTGAAGACGGTTGCCTCGACCCAGGTGCAAGAACTTGAATTTGTGAAACCTCATGAGATTCACCTGGGCCCTCTCAAGCCCAACTAGGGCCCTCTGGTTGGCATCCTGTCCCTCAGCAGTACTGACCACACCCCACAGCTTGGTGTCATCAGCAAACTTGCTGAGGGTGCATTCAACTCCACAGTCAATGTCACTGATAAAGAGTATTGGCCCCAGCACCAACCTCGGGGGGACACTGCTCTCCTCTCAGCACTCAAACATTTTGTTTGGAGGAGGGGATAGGGGAAGCAACATCCCTCCCACTGTAAGCAAAGATCAGGTTCACGACCACTTGAGGAACCTGAATATCTGGATAAGGCCCTGGGAAACCTGTTGCAGCTGTGGAGGTCCCTGTTCATTGCAGGGGAGCTGGACTAGATGGCCTTCAAAGGTCTCTTCCAACTCTAAGGATTCTATGCTTACATGAATCAACTAGATTTCATATAGTATATTTTGCAATAGAAAGAAGCAGCAAGTTAGAATTTGGGTTGTTATTCCCTGGGGTAGACAAGACCTGGCCTCACAAGGAGCGTATGGATTCTATTAACAAGGACTCTATTTTAACAAATGGAAATGGGACAACACAAAAGGATCCTGTTGAGCATGATAAAATTATAAGGTAATTTCATCAAGGGACCTAATCAACTTTGGCTTTCTTCCTGTATTTCAGCTGTGTCTGTTCTTCTCTGTTTTAAAGAGATGCTGAGCCAAATTCCACTTGAACTCTACTGTAAATTGGAAGTCAACAAAACTTATATGCCAAAAAAAATTAAGCAATTGTTCTCTAAAAACTGAAGAGATAAAAGTCACAGAGCCTGAGAAAAACGTTTGCTCTACAAGACAAAGGAAGAGTCTGCATTTTCAAAAACGTCCTCTTTATTTCTAAAACCAATTTCCCTCCGGAAAATTGCAATAAACTTTTCTCCAGATAGGATGCTGTATTAAAAATCCTTACAAAAACTGAGCTTGAATTTCAGAACTAATATGTAAAACATGGTATGATGATTCAGTTTCAAGCATTAGGTAACTTAATGCATAGTCACTAGGAGAGAAATTCAAAGGTACAAACAGCAGTAAGGTTGCCTAATGTAGAAGTCATTCAGGATAGCTACGTGTGCTTCTGAAAATATTTTACACCAAAACCAGGAGCACGTTAGCAAAAATACCTTGTTCCCAGAAGTTATGGCCACAGCTTCTCAAGACGAATGCTTGGGTCATTTCCTAATTTCTAGGACATAATGTAAATCCTTTTTCTCTAGATTAAAAATTTATCTAAAGGAGAGGTAATTCAAAACATTAAATATTGATAAGCACTGATAGCTGAGTTCCCAACTCCTACCAAATTTAACAGAAGTTTTGTTCAAGCAAAATCCACAGTATCACAAGTGCCATTTCACTCTAAAAATTAAAAAAAACAACTCTTATGCAATAACTGCTCAGGATGCGTTACTATTATTATTATTGCTGTAAATCGTCCTTCCAAATTACCATGCACATTTTCTTCTTCTACTGTGCCTAAGAGACCTTGTCACATGAGGAGTGCTGTGGCTGTAACCTGATCGGACAGAACAAAAGTCTGCAAACAGGAGGTAAGGGTACACTTTTCAGTACCCACTAAAAGACTTTCAGGAGCTTCGCTGTTTGCTTATATTCTCAGCTGCATCTTGTCTGCAGTATCACTCCGTAAACTGAACAAATAATCAGACTTCTACCCATTTTACGACCTAAAACATATATGCTTCTCTCTAATCCCACTAGAGTAGAGCTCAACTAATTTTAGATCCAAGGGGTGTAAAGTGTCATAGCTGTCAGATAGCTGGATACCCGAATCTCAGTCCAAAGTAACTTTGTTTTCCAACGCTATTAAACTATTAACCCCACTTAATTGCTGATCTGTATTTATATGCATTGCAGAACACATTAATTAAATACTGTAATTTCACGTATTAGCTATGAAGCTGAACTATAAAAGTATATTGAGGAGCCAATTGAGTTCAGGAGGGCCATGTGGCTATAATCAACAGCAGATTTTGGCCTATGCTACTGAAAAGCCCATCAGAGGCCTAATCCTCCTTGTCTTACAGAAATAGTTACACTAATTGTGTAATTGCAATGTGCAGAATTTAACCCTCAACATATTTTGTTGTCCTTTGTCAGATTTCTTTGCAGCTATTGACAGTTTAACCATACTTAAAATGCACATAAAAATAAAAGAAAAAAGAAGAAAAAAAAAATGCTGGCTGATAATATTCCACAAAAAAAAAAAAATGATACGCACGCAAGCATTATAAAATTAAATCAGGAAACGGGATAACTTAATGTAGCTAAGGCTAAGTTCTAGTGCCCTAAAGGATTACCAAGCAAGGGTACACCCCAACAATCCTCAGCCCTGGAGCTGGGAAGAGGCCTGTGCAGGTGCATGGCTGAGGCCAGTGCACTCCCAGAAGAGCCTCAGAGCCTGCCTATACAGATAACTTGTAAGATCTGCTATTAACATGCCTTCAGGATCTGACCCAAGGACTGAAGCGTCTTTGTGAGTATTGTTTCACCTGTTTGAAAGCTGGGCTGACTGCAAGCATTCAGCGCATGAATATTTTCACCCACCATAGAAAAATCAAGGCTTTGTTAAATCGAACAGCCTTAATGATGTTTTACAGGAAACATTTCAAGCATGCAGCAATAAGCTGCATTCATATTTGACATTTACAAATCTTTATTCTTCTAAGCCTGAACTTTTAAAATACTTGTGCTTAACTTTAAGCATGTGAATAAGCCCATTTTTTATTCTACAGAGTACTTCATTCTAAGTCCATGTTAAAGTTCTAGCAAAATGGTGGAATAAATTCTCTGAATTACAAATACTTTAAACAGCATGGAAGAAAAAAAAAATGGAATACATGATCTGATTTTCATGCGAAACATTGCTAGAGATTAGTGAACTAGATCATGATAAATAATGAAACTCCCCTCACCCAAAAGGCTATCTGGCCACACGCAACAAGCCTTTTTGTACAGTGATGTCTGAAATTTATTTTTCTCTTAATTTTTCCATGCTTCACCAACTCCTGGCTTAGGCCATAAAAAAGCCATAATGGAATATTCCTGTGATCGCTACTCAAGATGTCGCCGACTCCGTGGGAATTGGGAAGCACCAAAAAAGCAATTTAACAGACCTTTATTTGATCTCTGCCCCAATTCTCATCTCAAAGATATTTGAACTGATACAAAATCCCACCTGCCTTAGTCACCCAAGCAAGTATCTTTTAAAGCCAAGGAGACAGAACCACAGTTCATGTACACCATCCAACTGAACTGCAGAAGGCATCCTGAGATGTTCACTCGGACAAAGCCTCACTGAATGGGCTGACATTCAGGTTCTCAGTATTCTATGCCAACAAAAATAAGACTTTCTCTACTTATTTCCAAGCAAATCACTCACACAACTTAAATCAGCAAGATCTGGTTCATATTTTGAGTGAAACACACTTAATCCCATCCCTAAACAGTACGAACCAAAATGGCAGCAAGAACTTTTTGCTTAAAGGACTACTGAAGCAAAGAAAGGCACAGGTTGCACATGTTTTACATGGCCCAAGGAGTCCATTAATTTTGCCTGACTTCATAACACAAACATCATTACTTTTCCATCCTTAACTGAACACACTTTCTGTCGGCTCAAATACTTGATATTCCCGGGAGGCTGACCTGCTGAAGGCAATGTGCGAGGAACAGGAAAAGCCACAGTGCTGAAAACCTGGGTGCTGACACAGGACTGAGTGATGCACAGCCAGGTAATCTACACGTACCCGCACTGAGCAGCAAATGAACGATCCTATTTCTCTGAATGCCAAAGAGATCAGCTCCAGAGCTTAAAGGTAACAGCACCTGAGGAGAGGTGAGAAAATAACACCGGAGATGGAAATCGCTTATACAGCATGCAAAACTGACACCTATAAGCCAACAGGTTTTGTTACGCCGAAAAAGTAAGAAGACAAATTAAAAGTATCAAGTCAATTAATCATGAGTATTTCTTTCTGAATGCAAAACCCAAAGTCCCGAAGCAGAAGCGCTGATTCAGAGCCCAGAACAAGATTTCTGCAAGTTGTCATTAAGGCTCTTGAGTTCAGAGTCTAAATAAAATGCTTCAGAAATTCACTGATTTCAGAGTCAGGTTCAAGTCTGACACTGAACAAATGCCAGAGATTCCAAATTCCTAAAACACTGAAGCGTCTTCATTTTCAGCACCTGCTCTGAGCAAATGATCCCTTTTTGAAGGCACACTAAACAGATGGATGAAAAGCATTCGATTTTCTGATATTAATTCAAAAAGCATACCCGAACGACGTGAGGATGGCTTTAGCTGAAGCTACCCACAACGGAGCACTGCAGCACACAAGTGACATTGCTCCTGAACCCTGCTCAGGAAACCAAATGCAACAGATGACCCACTAGCTCTTGTCCAACACCGACTTGTTTCCCCAAATACAGAAAATAGAGCCGCTCACCATGCTTCAGCTGGAAACAGAATGACATTTCTTCAGCCAAAAGAGAAATGCTACTACTGAAGCAGAACACAGTGAAGTTGAAACCCAACCTAAGTTTTGCTCTGCACATCCCCAGACTTGCTCTTTCTACAGCAACAATCACAGAATCTCAGAATTGTAGGGGTTGGAAAGGACCTCTAGGGAAGGTCAACTCCAACCCCCTGCCACAGCAGCTCCCTAGCCCAGGTTGCACAGGTAGGTGTCCAGGTGGGTCTGGAACATCTCCAGAGAAGGAGACTCCACCACCTCTCTGTGCAGCCTGTGCCAGTGCTCCGTCACTGCACTGTGAAGAAGTTCTTGTGCACATTACTGCAAGCTGGCAGTATTCTAGAGAAGCAGTGACTGGACACCCAATCCAAAGGAAACATTTATGTGATACCTTTCCTCTCATCAACAGTTCAGATCAATTGTATTTGCAGATTCACAGCATTAAAAGGCCTGCACAGACCAGAAAACCTCATATATTTTAAACTTCTATAGTTTCTACAATTCTAAGAACACTGTTGGATAACTATAATTTCTTTCATAGTTAACTCTGTGAAAGAGCTCTTCTCCAGAAATAACAATCTTGTTGTCATCATTGGGCGTTTCTGTTTCAACAATGATGTTAAAGGGAGGAAACTTTGTTACATAATTGTTCAAAGTTTTGCAGAAAAGAGAGCTGTTGCAACTGGAATTTAAATATTTGCTACAGAAACAGAAAACAAAAATTTTTGGAGGATGTATATATATATACACACACATAAGTCTTGATCTACTACTTATGATCTATGCCAGAGTAAATCTAATGAAGGTACTGTATGTAAAGACATCGATCTTCAGGTCATTAATGCTCAAATCACACTGGAATGCAACAACACACACCACTCTGGTAGAGATGGCATCTAATATTTTTAAACTCAGATGTACAGAAATGCTAATGGACACTTTCTTATTGAGAAGTCAGGAGAAACAACTTATCAGGAAGGCTGCAGCTAACAATAACTTCATTATTTTTAGTTCCAGGCCATGGTGATGTGACAAAGTAACAGACTGATTTTTAAAGTTCATTACAACTGCTCAGAGGAATCACACACACTTTGAGATAAAGCTGAACTCCTAGCTACATTTGTATTATACCTCATCTTCATGTTCAGTCATAAATAAGATATGAAAAGTGTCAAATATTTCAGACAAAATACGCTGGACACTTCGTTGCCCACATTGCAATAAAGGCTTTGCTTCTATCAGTAGCACCTGTAGGAATTCAAAGCAGCAATTTGTGCCCTTAAGTAGCTGCATTGGATATGACTTCTGAATCCCCTAACATGGCTCTTTTTTCTACTGATTAAAATACTTCAGAAATACTGCCACTGAAATATTATGCCAAACATGATGGCCGGCAAACAAACTGTCCAGGAGTCAGAAACCAACAGTGTTTTCTCCCATAGCAAACAGCTCCTCTGTGCTGTCTCAGATTTAGCAAACAGTTGCCTCATTATTTACTGTCACAGCCACAGAGGGAATTTGGAAACACACAAATACCCTGCCTTCTGATGTTAAAGCAACAAAGTCTTTGAGTTTGCACAGTCTTCCCACCCTGCAGCCTATTTAGGCCAGTGGAAAAGACGAGGAGTGAAATCTGAATTTTCTACCTTTGAAGAGGACCGTTATTTTATCCCCCAAATCAAAAGGCCCGGATGTCTTAATGATGCAGCATCACATGATCCCAGGCCTCCCAAGGCAGGCGGTGAATCCTGTACAGCTGACTCTGCTAGTTACAGCACTCAACAGCTGGGGCACAGATAGTTTGGCACCCTGATAACGCCCGAAATGAACACAAGAGCACTCTGCTCTCGTGAAGAGGAAATAAATCCCTAAAAAAAGAAACACTACCATTGACACCGCTGATTGAAGCCCACCTTAAAACCACGAAGGCAGAGTGTTTTGCATTTGGTTAAGAAAAACAATAAAGGCAGTGTTTACAGAACTGGGAAATTTGGAGAAACGGCACTCCCTCTTCAAAGCATATATTGTAGCAATTCTTTTCGGATTAGATCAGCTCCCATAGCAAGTCATCAGCACAACAATCGCTGCAGTGAAGTCATACCGCTGGGACTCCGATGGGAAATCACGAGCGGCTTGGAAACACATTCTGAAAAATAATGCTTTCTCCAGGTTTCCGATATCATCCAATATATCATCATTAAAACAAGTCCGAATCTTCACCTTCGCTCCCAACGGACATATAAAGTACACCTCAAACAGCAAAGCACACCGTGCTGGTACGCTCAGCGTGATACTGAAAATTTAGGCAGCAGAAATCGGATCCTTCTGAACAATTTCAGGATGCAGCCACCCCTGCAAACAGCACGTCAGCGGGCACGGTGCAGCCCCCTCAAATTCTTACAGAATTTATCCCTAATAGAAATGTGAATTAGTTTCAGGAGTTAATTTCAATGAAAATCCATTTGCCCACCAGCACTGAAAACACAAATCTCAGTCCCCCTCATGCAGTTAAGTCCTCTGAAATAAAGGAAATAAGGCCTGCTGTCTCTCCCAGTCATGTAAGCAAGCAGACAAGCTGATGGGAGAACAAACCTCGCTAAAACTGAGCTGAACTGCAAATACAGGGCGACACGAAGCAGAACAGAATTGTTTTAAATTAGAACCAGGGCAGGAAAATAAGTTCCCTCAGTGTCGGTTCACTGGGGTTTTTGTTTGTTTGTTTACAAAGAGAACAGTTCACCCACTTTAAATTTTGGCAAAAATGAATTTAACTATGTACAAAGTAATTGGTGAAAAAAAAAAAAAAAAAAAAAAAAGAACTGAGCATAGAATAAAGGTGCCCTTTTGAAGATGACCTATTCCAAACCTTGACTGTTCCTCATTTAACATGCACTAAAGCATTTCAGTATCAAAGTGGTGCACATGCTCCTTGGCTGCACTGACACAATGGGCAACAGACACAAAGGAGTCATTAGCCAACGCTGTTAATGACACGTGAAATGCAGCGGCACAGGTACCAGGCAGGCTCAGACCTGGCAGGTCCCATCTCACAGCAGCCATCCGTAGCGTTTTTATTTTTCAAGACTTTGCCAGTGCCAACCAGGATTAAATAAAATCCGCTATCAGCATCGACAAATCAAGCTGCCTTACATCGTGCCACTCCCTTTCCCATCAGTGCGAACCATTTAACCAAAACCTTTAGAACTGAATGGAAGCGTAGGGCTGAAAAACCACAACTCATCACAGTAAGTACTTCAGGTACAAAATGGAACCAATCTTGTTCCCAAATATCACTGAAGGGCTCCGCACAGTAAATGCCAGCATGAGCTGTGACACTGTAACAACTATTTCTGGGACAAGGATCTGATCCGTTCGCTCCAAACATTTTCACTTAAATTAAAATCAGACTCGTAACACTTTCAAGAAGCATTTTCAGATTTTGTAGTGGCCGATGCTCTGAACAGCACTCTCTAATCACATCTCCCGAACTGTCTCTTCCATCCCAATTAATTTCAGAAAGCCGTGTAAGTCACACGCCTAATGAGCTCAGTTTAGTTGCACGTATCTTTGTTGTGTCAAGTGCCTCTTTTTTTTTTTTTTTTTTTTTTCTTTTCTGTATTTGCTCTGCATTCAATTGCAAAACTCAGGTGCAACACGCGCTGAGATCCCCTTTCGCTACAAAATCAAGATTAAAAAACGGTGGAAAATCGGCGGAAGCTTTAAGGATAGCTAATGGACACGGAGAGGCAGAACGCTGCCCGCATTTCATGGGGGAAGGTGCGGGGGGGGGGGGGGGGCGAATAAGAAAGCAAACCTTTCAGCACCAGTCATCGCCCTTCTCCCCACGGTAGCAGAGCGCGGTGCGGGATCCCCTGTGCCCGCTCCCTCCCGCGGGGTCACCCCGCATCGCCCGCCCCGCACCTGCCGGGCCGCCCTACCTTTGTATCTCTCCAACACATCCTCGTAGGCTTGCAGGTACTCCTGCTCCTCGGAATAGAAATAAGCTCCGGGGGAGAGGTAGCCAGCCATGGCCGTGGGCTAGCGCTTCCCGCCGCCCCGCTCGGCTCCCGACGGCAGGCAGCCTCGGGAACGGCCAAGGAGCGGAAAAAAAATAAAAATTAAAGGGCTGGGAAAAAAAAAAAAAAAAAAAAAAAAAAAAGACGGCCAGCGGGAGGGAGGAGGCGGCAGAGGAGGGCGCTGCCGGCCGGGCCGAGGAAACGCCCATGCTCGGGTTTCAGCAGCCGCCCCTCGCGGCGCTCAGGGGGCGGCCCCGGCCCGGCCACCTCCCGGCCGGCTCCGGCCCTCCGCTTCGGGGCGCGCCGCGAGCGCCGCCGCCGGCCCTCCCCTGCCTTCCCCTGATTGATTTCCCCTGCCGCCGGCGGAGATCCGGGCGGTTCGGCGCCTGCTCCCCGCGGCAGTGCCGCGATGGTCCGCGTTCCCGGCCCGCGGGGGGGCCCTATGAGCAGGGAAGGAAGGAAGGAAGGAAGGAAGCAAGCGCGGCGTCCCCTCGGGAGCGCCGAGCCCCGCCGCATCCTCCCGTTCACGTTCGCGCTGCTCCTGAGCCCCCCGCCCGCCTTCCCCCTGCCCGGGGGCTGCGGCTGCGGCTGCCCCGCCCGTCGGGAGCCGCGGTAACGCCGCAGTCGGGGCCCCTGCGGCTTCGCATCAAAGTTTAATGCGCGCACCTGCCCGCATCCCGACCTGCCCGCATCCCGGCCGCAGCGCTTAGTCACCGCGCTCGGGAGGGGGTCCCGGCCGCCCCTTACCGGCGATGCGCAGCACGGCCCGCTCGGCCGGGTCCAGCACGGAGCCGCCGTGGATCTTCCGCTTGGAACGCTCGTGCTTGGGCAGGTTCCAGGGCAGCGTGTCCCCCGGCGCCGGCGACCCCGTGCCCGTCTTCTGGCTGAGGTCCTCCTCCTCGGAGAGATCGGCGGAGGACGACGTGGAGCAGCGGTAGGACGCGGTGCCGGAGCTCTGCACGGGGAGACACAGACACGCGGGGCCGTGGGTACGCGGGAGGACGCGATGAGGGTCCCCGACCCTCATCCCGCGTGCTCGTGGGAAAGCGTCCCCGGGGTAGGGGGCGGCGGGGTGGGGTGGGGTGGGGTGGGGGGGGGAACGCCGCTCACCATCGCTGCGGAGGCACCGCTGGGCGACCCTCCGAACCCGAGGCGGCCTTCGGGGGCCGCGCTCAGAGGGATGGATGCCCGCGGCTCCGAGCCCTCCGCCCGCTGCTCCCACAATGAAGCCGGCGGATGACAACAAACCCTCCCCGCTGCCAACCGCCGGCGTTTGGCTCCCCCGCCCGGACGACGGGCAGAGCTGCCGGCGCCGGTCCGAGAGCGCGGCAGGAAAACGCCCGCCCGCCCCCGCAGGGCCCTCCGTACCGCGACACACGGACCCGGACCCGGACCCGGCTCCGGTGAGCACCGCCCGCTACTGCGCTGGAGGCGGCAGTTTCCCCCGGGAGTCCGTTTGGAGATGTAAATAAGCGCGGACGCAGCGCGGGGAGACGCTGCTGCCATCCTAGCTGTCCTTTCTGAGCGGTGAGGGAAGCGGAGGCGTCGGAATGATGGGGGATGCACGGCAAAGCTGAGGATGTGGGATACAGCGCACCCCTGTCAGTCACCAGGGCGGGAACGGGGAGCAGCTGGGGCCTCTCTGTGCCTTCTCTCTGCAGAGACGTGATCACAGCGACATCTTCAATTTGGGGTTCAAGATGAGCGCTACCGCGTTCACCTCTTGAAAACACAGCCTGGTTGGCCCAGGCACTGTATTTGGTTCTTAGGCTCAGTTTGCATCTTTGGACGCTTGACTTGGCCCACACAGCCCCTCATCCAGCCCATGTGGGCTCCAGGCTGCTGGGATACCAAAAGTGCCTATGTTTTAGGCCTGCCTGGGAGCCCTCGTATTAAGAACATGCCTTGAAATCCAGGTGGCTCTTCTTACAGAAGAAATCTGCGCTGTGAAAATGAGTTCTGTAAAATTCCTTGCTGCAGTCTGACCAGTTCTCCCGTCAGCTCTCAGGGGATGGGCAGATGAGCCATTATTATTACACCGGGGATATTTATCCTTTAAAAAAGTACATAACTCAGAACAACAACGTGATGCACGATGTGCTACAGACAGAACTGCCAATAAATAAAAGATCTGCTCAATATGGTTCCCTTATTTAGAGAAGAAATCTCCCCATATAAATAAGGGGATCTCTTATTCCTGGACCTTTGACTGACCTTGTTCACTCCATTGCCAAGCCTCTTTTCTCCCTCTGTAGCACTGGATGGCAAAGTCCAGAGGGCAGGGAAGGAAGGAAGGAATGGATGCAAACAAACAACTGACTGAATTCTTGATAACTGTATGGCAATGAAGGAACAGCATGAGGCAGCACAGGAAAATATGGTTCCTGTGGCCTGTCCACAGCTCCACGTTGTGCAGCAACAACGTTCCCTGACAATCCCAGCATCCTGCTTTGGCCGTGCACCTTCCTTTGGTGCTCAGCAATCCTCTGTGCTTTTTGGGTCACACAGGCCCATGAGAGTGGAGGCAGATTTTGCCTTGCAGCATTTTCACCTTTTTCATTTCTAGTTTGTGACAGACTGGAAGCGATACTTTGTTGATATTTAAATAGCAATGGGAATATACAAAGTAGAATGGCAGCTGCTACTGGAGCTTTGAAGAAAGAGATCTCGAGACTACCTTTACCTCTCAAAGTACATCATAAATTTTATCCAGAAAGTTTCCTTTTCCTCAAAGGAAACCTTGGTAGCCATTCTCACTGATTAAATAACTCCTTTCATAGCAGCTCTTACCCTCAGAAACATACAGCACTGTCCAGTGACTGTTCCCTATGTAACACTGAATGGGCTATGCCCTCTATCAAGACGTCCATTCTAAGAACAGGGATGCCGTCCCTCTGACTGCTTTGGCTTACTAACTCCTCAGGAATCACGTTGTGCTCATTATCACTAAAAAGATAGGATGCTTAGAGCGGAATTTTTTGTACTAGGAAGACCCAGCAAACTCACAGCAAAGAAGCCACGCCAGTGCCAGCTCAGATGGAAGTTACAGTCAGCTTTGTTATCCAGCATCATTTTTGAGTAACACACACACAGAAGTGTCCAACACCAAAGAGTTTTTTTTATGAACCTGGACTTCGCTATTCCAAAAATGTGTGTAATGAAATTGAACTGCTTGGTTTTAGCTTGAGCAAATGAATAGCTTTGGTAAGAAGTCTCAGCTGAGTGTTCCATGATTACAGCAGCTCAGAGACCATTTTGAATAGAAAATAAAAATAGAATAGTTGTAATATCCTGAAAAGGTTCCTGGTTTATCAGGACAGAACGTGGGGCAAAAAAAAAAAAAAAAAAAAAAAGGTTATATTGGGTCAAAATAAAAAATACAAAAGGTACCTCTATTGTTACATTGCTGTAAGCAATGTGAAATTCGTAACTGTTGTAGGTAATCTGCTCAAAGCTGAATCAGACCCCTCCCGCTTGCTCTGAGACACACGAACATCAGGGCTGACCCCTCTGAGCAGGAAGGCCCACCAGGCCCCAGCCCTGATGCCGCCACTGCTTTGTTCTGCACCTCTCCCCCATCGTGCGTCCCGCTCCTCATCTGCCGCCGCTGGATTTACACAGTACGTATGCCTAGAGCAGCTCGTGCCCCGAAGCCTGTGGGTCGTACAGGAGCAGAGCTAAGCGCAGCTCTGCCTGCCTCAGCCCGCACCGCTCCCGCAGAGCAGAGCGCGTTGCCGCCGGTTCCCGCGCCGTGCCCGGCCGCCCAGTGACGCAGCAGCTGTCGGAGTCGGGCGCGATGCTGCCACTGCAAGGCGGTTTCCAGTAAGGAGGGGGGGTTGGTAATTTCACAGAAGTAGCAGGACGCTTCTTGTAAGCGGGATTTGGCGAAGGACCAAGCCGTGATTCGAGGGGAGAAAGGAGGGCTGTCTGACAGAAGGAAGGCCCTACAGGGGATCAGGTGGAACGCGGCTGGGAAGAACGGAGGCGGCAAATGGTGTAAGCTGACACGCAGCAGCAGCAGCAGCAGGCCTCCATCAGATCGGGCACACCCAAACGGGATCTGATACCTCCAGAACTCTGCTGGGTTTTGCACTGTCATTCCTCAAGGGGGAAAATGAGCAGAGCTTTGCTTTGAACATCAGCGGGCTTTTGAAGTGCCACGCAATCCAGACAGCAGGAACAGCCGGGAGGCTGAGACAGAATGATCACCGCAGCCTGAAGTTCCCCATCTTCCCGTCACTGGGGTTTGTGCTGCGCAGCTGAATCCTAATACAGAAGAATCTTTTAGAGAAGAAATTCTGTTGCAGTGGTCCTTTCACTTTCTGCAAGCTTTTGGGAAGCAGAGAAACAACACTGCTTCGTGCTTCTGACTGAGATTAAATCCTCAGTTCAGATACGGGTTCTTCGTGCTTCATTCATACTAACCTATGTCAGAGTTTATGGAATACATTTTCTTTTCTTGATCTTTGTGGACAATGAATAAACATGAGCAGATGCAGAATGCTGAATTGTGGTTTACTGAATATGTTTCAACAAAACCTCCCCTAATTTAGAATAATTTAGAGTATCAGTTGAACGTAACTTTCTGTTTTCATCCCAGATTGAATGATATCAAAGTAGATAAAATTTTATAGTAAAATAACTTAGTACGTTTAAGACAAAATCTAGGGCAACTGGATGTTCCCATTAGTAAATCTTTACCCCTTTAACTTGATTAGATGGTAATGCAATGCAGAATACAAAACACCCAATGTATGTAATCAGGCTGTGTGAGTCCCTGGGGACTGCGTGTTGTCAGAAACCATCAAAATTCAAAACAGACACAGAAATAAAAGTGCAAATAAGGGCAATGTAAAAGCAACCCTGCTAAGCTTTAAAAAAAAAAAAAAAAGTTGAAATAAAGGAAAGAAAAAAAAGACGGAAGGAAGGAAAGAAAATTTGCCAAAGGAGACTCAGCTTTGTTAAATGAAGTATTTTTTCCTCTGGTTCTGTGCCAGTCATTTAAGAGGACATCCATACTTGAAAGTGCCTTCATTAACAGGATGTGCAAATCTAAGGGCAGAGTTTCTGGCTTTTTATATAATGTTATAGAGCAGACAGCTAGAAGGCAAATACTCTAAATATAAAGCCTTTGACACTGTGCCCCATGACATCCTCATGGAGAAGCTGGCTCCCCATGGTTTGGATGGACATATGCTCCACTGGGTGGAACACTGGCTGGACAGCTGGGGAAAGTGGTGTCTCCCAGAAAGGACATGGAGGTGCTGCAGCAGGTCCAAAGAAGGGCAACAAGGCTTGTGAAAGACCTGAAGAATGCGCCTTGTGAGGAGGGACTGAAGGAACTGGGACTGTTTAGTCTGGGGAAGAGGAGGCTGAGGGGAGACCTTATTGCTCTCTTCAAATACCTGAAAGGTAATTTGCAGTCAGAGCAGGGTTGGTCTCTTCTTACTGGTGACAGAACAAGGGGAAATGGCCTCAAGTTGCTCCAGGGAAGGTTTGGCTTGGATTTAAGAAATACTTCTTTACAGAAAGGGTTGTTAAGCACTGGAATAGGCTCCCCATAGAGGTGGCTGAGTCACCATCCCTGAATGTGTTTAAAATCCATCTGGATATGGTGCACAAGGGGCATGATTTAGCAGTGGGTTATTAGAGTTAGGGTAGTATGGTTAGGCTGTGGTTGGACTTGATGATCTTGAAAGTCTTTTCCAACCTGAGCAATTCTATGACTCTATGAAACAAGTATCAAGGATCTGCTTCTACATTAAACACCTTTGTGAACAGTTTGGTTTCTCATGAAGACTAATTACTACCTTGTAAGAATAGTTTACATTGTATACCTGTCCTTCTAATGGCAAGAGAAGATAGAAATAAGCATTCATTGTTAACTTCTGGATGAGACATGAAACAATGCAGCATTTATACCACTTCAAGCACTTACTGGTCTGAAGTGACACCATCGTCTGTAACTTAAAATAAATTAGTGAATATTACACCACAGAGAGTATAGAGTTTTTCTTTCGTGTACATCAGGTAAAAGGTGATCTCTTTCAGGAGCAATAAGTTGAGAGATGATCCACATTTGTAATTTCCTGTTAATTGTGAGATGAGCTGAGGGATCAGATACTGTCAAGAAAATTTCCGTAGGTCTCAGCCATTCCTACCAATGGCAATGGGCTAAGAGAAAAATAAAGCAGAAAAGTTCCCTGGAGTTTGAAGTATATTGCTATGCAAGGAACACCTGTTTGTAGATTTTATTTTTCTTTCTTTTTCAAAGGAATAGATTGGAAAGCAGGGCATACTTCATTCTTCGTAAGCAAGACCTGGACATAAGCAGGGCCAAATTCATTCAGGCTAAAGCAGCCATGTTGTGCCAAAGCCACCAGTTCTCCTAAAACTTTGCTTAGTAAAACTGTACTAACAAAGGTGTGATTTTTTTTCTGAACATAGCTTGAAAATGAATAATATTATCAGCACGACAACCCCGATATGTTCCATATTTAATCCATTCCTCTATTTCTCATCCAATTCTCTTTTCAGTTTTCCAATATGAATTGCAGGACTTAACCCTGAAAGAATGTACCCATACTCGTAGAAGAAGACAGGAAGTTACTGAGAATTTCTCAGAAGGGAAAATAATAATAATTTGAGTTTGGAGCATCTGTGAACCTAACAGTACACAAAGTATTTTAGTTTAGCTTTATACTAAAGCCGTCAACAAGTGTTATTTCCATGGTACTTCAAAATCAATGTTTTTGTAGCTATTAATATGAGAGGTACCTAAAAGGTCACAATTTCATGGCCCCAACATTCACAGTCTCATGTGAGTTATTTTTTGTAGAAGAAATGCATGTACCTCAGCTGACTGCTGTATACAGCTGATGCAAAAACATCCCTTAACTAAAAAAAAATAACAATTTTTAATTACAACTCTCTTGCATTTACTTAGATCCCCCTCATCTGCCAGACGCCAAAGAGAATTACGTGACAGATAAACTTAAGGTTTGAGGAGGGCACAGATAGTCTTATCTGCTTATTGAGACCACAAGGCAATCATGCAGCAGAGGAAGAATCTGGAATAAGAACTCATTGAGCTTCAGACGCCTTTCTAAGCCTTCTAAACTTCTCACTTTCGTTTATATATATATATATATATATGCTTTAATGAAAAACAAATTATTCATCCAGAAAATCTTTATCAGACTTTGATAGCACTCTGGATTTAAAAAAAAAAAAAGGAACTTGAAGTATAAAATGAGGCTTTAGAATCTCTGATGAGCACTGATTGCTTTCAAAAGAAAAATAAAATAAAAGGAGGATTTAGAAGAAATTTTTATATACAATGGAAATCTAAAATTGTGGTATCGATATCCTGGTGTTAGTAACAAATGCTAGCATTCCTGGCTGATACTCTACCCTCCTTTTATGTTGTTCTTTTCCAGCTATTTCAATCCAATGCTGTAAAACAAAGTTTCAGAACGTGGCCAATTGACGTTTAACCATTTCAAAATATAAGCTCTTATAATTGCACAGCACTAGTAATACTGAGAGTAATTAAGTTACCAAAATTGTTTTCAGTTATAAAATCCATTTTCAGTTCCCTTATGGTTGAAAACATTCCCTGCTCAAAGCTGAATTTTCCTGAAAATGTGGAGACAAAGGCTGACTCAGAAGCCTGAGAGCAAGACTGAGAAAAATATCCAGCAGTTCTCTGTCAACACTAAGAATTAAAAGAAAAAAATGAGAGGACCCTAGGCTTTGGAACAGCTATTTCAAATCAAGCTAGACACAGGGCTTTTGTCATCTTTGTTAAAAGTTTGTCAACATTTGCCAGTGATAAGTCTTTGAAATATAAATATCATGTGCTATCCCTGGCACTGGGGAATATAAAGTAAATCTCTTAGAAGTGTGGTTTTGATCTTTCTGCTCTGGCTAGGAAGCTGCTGCAGAACCTATCGTTCTCTTGATTAGAAGTAATTTTCTTCTACTGGCACCTGAAATTTATACCTGGTTTTAGTTTTTGCAATAAGAGTTCATTTGCTTAAATACTCCTTTTGCTTCCCTGATGGCAACAGCCTGCATTATATTTGCTCTTGGCACTTTTCAGTTCTGCTGAGCATTGGAGTCGACCACCTCTAGAGGTCCCTTCAGTGTGATTTTTCCACACTTTTTTTTTTCAAACAAGGCCACATTTGAACTTGCAGCTAAATCCTCTGTAGGTTGGCACTCACAAACCAAAGACTGTGCCCCACAGACTGACCGCACAAATCCCGTCCTCGCAGCTCTTACCTCCCACCTCAGAACACCTATCATCCTCACTGAGGAGCCTGACGGGATACTTCCAGCATGGAGATATGCAGACAAAGCTGATCTGTCCACCTAATAGTTGCCTGCCTCGGCTGCAGGCTGATGGCTATGTGGGCAAAAAGTACGGAGAGCGAGGGTGGGCAGGCACCACACCTGATGGGCAGGAGACTGTTTCTTATATGCTCCTGGTGATTTGCTTGGCCCTGTTTAGCCAGCGAGAGGAAGAAGCCATTTGATGTGAATGCAGAGAGGACAAACACCGGAACCAGCATGCTGGAGGAAAGGGCAGGAGAAATACAGTGGGACTGACAGCCCGAGGGACAAACGCTGAGGCTGGCTGAGTCGGGAAATAACAGTCTTGGGGGCTGGAGCTGAAGAGAAAAAATGTTTGAGGGTTCAACAGCCTGCATAAAGACTTAAGGAGAAACAGAGCTACAAGACAAGCTAGAACAAGGGACTGTCTGTGTTGGAAAGAGTGGAACAGGGGAGAATGGATCTGATGTGCTGGTGTGAAATGGGTAGTGCCTCAGCAAAAGGCTCTGGGTGAGATTACCTGATGAACAAGGCAGGCAGGAACTGAGGAGACGGGTCTCCAATAAGAGAGACAAACAAGACCCAAGGAAGGGAACAAGGGGGCCTCGAGGAGATGCAGAAATCAAAGAGCTGGTTTGACAAGTACCTCTGAAGTGGCTGAGCCTGGGGCTGGCTGCGAAAGGGGCTGAGAGACAGGAATGACAGAACGAGAGGAGAAGGGCTGGGGTCATCAGAGGAGCAAGCAGTGGGAAGCAGGGCTGAGCAGGCAGGAGAAAAGAGCCAGCGGTGGGTCAGGCAGGCCAGGAGCAGGCTACAGAGTACTGGGCAGAAAAAGTGAAGCTTGAGAAGTATGTGCATGAAAAAGCACATTCCCCTGGGGGGGCCTGTAGGAAACTGTAGGGAGTTCCACCAGCAGCAAAACTCTGAGAGTTCCTCTATAAAATTAACTCTTCCCCTGTTGTATATATTCTCATGGAAGAATAGAAATAATACTGTCGGTCTCTGAGTTTCAATAGCAGAAATGTCTGTGGCATAGTTCAAGTGACAAAGCCAGCAGATGACTAACGCAACTGGGCTTTTTTTCTTAACAGTAGGATCTTAAACACCAAGTTCCTGCTAAAGTACTGTTCTTAAGGTTGCAAAATCAAGCAGTAATATGTTAATAAATCCCTCAGTGTGCAATCTGAATTTGGCCTTCTTATTTCCACATCATGGCACAACAACCTGGTCATATGCTATTACGTCCACAGTCTGTAGCCCGTTTAGTGCAAGTGACGGGTGATATTCGCTCCACGAACAGTTGCTCAATATTTGGTTTTGCCATGCTCTGCCAGAACTTTTTTCATGCTACTGAAATACTGATGTGAAGTAAAAAATGATTTCACAGACTGTTTTGTGGTGCTCTTCACTACAGTTGCATCTGACCGCTCCACAATTAATAATGATCCTCTGCGTTACACAGGGCGCAAACTGGAACCAAGAGGTCAATTTGGATACCTGGGGTCAAATAAGGGCCAGGGATCTCATTTTTAAGAGTTAACAGAATTAAGTATTGGTAATACTCAGAGCCTGGACATGTGGAGTTCTGTGGTGAGTGGCAGTTTGAGAACTTCAATAAACCTGACTACATGCTGTAAGTCAGGCACTTAGAAAATGGAGGAAAATAAAGTGTTTTAAGCCTGTTGTTCAGAAAGTTCACAGTGACCTTGTGCCCATCATTTTTCAAGGCAGCACTCACTGCTTTTTATAGAAATGAAAGATCCTTTCTCTTCTTGCAATCTCCTGTTTTATTCATTTACACACTCTACAACTTCTGCAGTAAGACTCCCACAAATAAAAGTCATCTCAAGAGCACTTCCATCCTACAGTGGATGTACAGAGTACATCTTGGAGTAAAAGAGTATGCCATCATACATTTGCAGTCTATATGGCAATGCAGATGCCTAGTCAACTGAAATAAAGCTGCATGTGTAACATTAATTCCAGCATTCCCTAACATTTGAACACCTGCCTTACAAATCATTCTCTTAACATAATACCCAGGTGCAATGCTATATATAAATACTAATGGATAATGGAGTCCCTTGCTATATAAAGATGTACTGTTTATGTTCTACAGTAGGATGTTATACAATACGACTCTGAAGACTGACTCCTGAGGAAGAGGAAACATCTGCATTTAGGGTATAATTACGAGGCATCTGAGAGACAATTACTGGTCATTTTAAGTTGTGCAAACAACATGTCATGACAAAATCATAGCTGATTAATGATTAATGATGTTTGAACCTGCCTTCTACTACTGTACAAAAAATAGCTAGAAAAACAATTATCATTTTAAATCTGAAATCTTAGCACTTGATTGTTGTCTTTTAAATGAAAAACCTTTTAAAGATTGTAACAGCATCACCTCAATGACCTACAAGTAAGAAATCTTAAAGAAATCCCTTCAAAATCCTAAACTACCTAGGAGCTGGGCAAAAGGAATGGAAGAAACAGGCAACTGCTAGCATGCAACAGATGAGCTGCAGGGTGGAGAGGAAAAAGCAGCCAAAAGGAAGTCAGGAGCAAGCAACAAGGGAGGAGGTCACAGCAACAGAACAGTGGGGAAGAGACTTTGTGCAAAACTGCTTCACGAGAATTTATGAGTGGATTCATCTGCAGTAAGAAAATCAGTGAAACACAGAAGTCCAAGAAACAGGTGCAAACAGACTCTTGGTAGGCACGTGTCTGTTTGGAAAGGAAGAGAGACCTTTATGGTCAACCTAATGTCCACTGAAGGCTCTCTGTTCATTTTGAAGATGACATATGCAACCTACACACTTAGAATAGGCACCTACGGATATTTTTCAAGACATTCAGATGACTGGATGCTTAAATCTTGTTAAAATCTTTACAACCTAATCACACCTATTAAACCCTCTCCAGTGCTTCTCAAAATTGACATCAATATTCTTTAGATACTGAAGCAAAAACTACCGTTTCCTTTTTTATGTTCATTCACATGTTCTTTGTGTCTACTTGTTCCTCGCATTTCGTCACTGTGGTTACACTCATCCTGAGAGATTATGTGTGTTTTGTATGCCCAAAGATTTGTCACACGTTCTGAAAGCATTAACAGAATGTTAAAAAACCGCTGAAGATGAAAGAAGATATGGTTGTGCTTTGCCATACTTGCTTCTAAATGTGATTCACAAGAGACACAATCCAACCCAAGCAGATGTCTCCATAAGAAAGCAACGAATGTGATCTGTAGATTAAATAACTAGTAATTGGAATTAACCAAGTCTTCTGCAGGGTGATGAGTGATTTTGGTATGATGTCTGAATTGGGTCACTGAAAATATCAAGTGAAGTATGTCTTGATATTGGAAAACCAGTAAATAGCATCAGATTAAGAATAAATGGAAACTAGCAAAATCAAATTAAATTACATAATGAGACTTTAAAAAAAAAATCTAAAAAGCCCTTCAGAACAATTTCACCGACAGGAAATATATAATCTCAAGTAACCCAAGTGTCAGCTAATACTTAGACTTCTATGACTG
Organism: Oreortyx pictus; assembly: GCA_036925125.1. Classification (NCBI taxonomy): domain Eukaryota; kingdom Metazoa; phylum Chordata; class Aves; order Galliformes; family Odontophoridae; genus Oreortyx; species Oreortyx pictus. Next base: position 83,418,670 of record JAUPFR010000002.1, on the reverse strand, counting down.
ATCTGGTATCAAACATTTTAAAAACCTCATGTTTTTCTTACAGAATTGTAATACTGCTGTTTTTTTTCCCCTCATAAATCTTAATGTTTAAATCCCTAAAAGCAAAAACCAGGAATAAGCTGGAATAGCTGAAAAAAAAACAGGAACAGCTGAATAAGATTGGATGGGGCAGTTCACAGCCTTAGATGCATTATAAACTGATTAACTTTGCTTTCAAGTCTGCGTCATCAGACTCCTTACAGTGTAAGCCTCACCTCAGTCACGGGAGTCTCAGTGGAGCCAAATGAGGCTGCTTACATCAGTAGACTTTTAACACATGCACCTGAAAGTGAAGGAACAAGGCTTACCTATGCCCCAGACTCTGTAGTCTCATGTGCCACTTGCTGTGATCCTGCCATGACAAATGCAAGTCTAAAATTTTGAAACATTTCATCATCTTAAATAACATGGGTGCTTGAATGAATCGGGTAATTTAGAAGCCCTTCAGATGGTTTAACTATCAGAAGATGCTGCTTAGAGAGCACCTCTTTTCAGCTATGTATTTAAACACACGGGATAGGTTAGAACTGGCAGAACTGTATGCCTGACTCCACAGCACAGAAGCTAGACACCACTATGCTAACTCAAGATTATCTGTTGGATCCAGGCCACCACAGACAAATAATAATTTACAGAGTGCACGATATTATGCTGATGTTTCACTGCAGGAAGACGAATAAAGCCAAGTGTTAAAGGGTATTAAATCTTTCTTGTAAAGATCAGTATTAGGCCAAAGTGTAGGAAGGTATAAAGAAAATCAGAAGAAACAAATGTTCTATTTCTGCAAACGTCTGCTCATGAACATTTTCATAGAGAAAACTGTATTCAGGAAGATTATTCCCATACATACAATTACACCTAATTTAGTTATGACACGATACTCAAAAGATCTCAGTTTCCAACAAAGAAAGTGAGAAGTAAGCCAAGCAAATTGAGATAATTTTGATCAAGTTTAGGAAACTGCAAAAACTAGATTTACATGTAATAATGTCAACTATATACTAAATAAAGATGATCTAAAGTAGCAGGAAACCTAGCATTTAAACATCCAACTAAAGTTTTGAAGAAATATCAGAAAAGTGATTACGTCTATATCTTAGCAGAGCAGCAGCACAGGCTAACGTAACTCTAGGGCTGATTAAGCAAAAATTTCCTGGAGCGTAGATGTTTTCCACAAGTCTGTTCTGTAATTGCTTTGGAAATACCTCTTATCAGAATACAGGAACAATGACAAAAGACAGAATTAGACAAAAAGCAACAAAAATAATCATAAAGATAAATGTTTTATGAGCAGAAATTATGTCTTCTGATTAGCAGACATCACACATCATTTTTTTCAAGCAATGACTAAGCAGGATATGGCCAGAACTGCCTACAAATAGTTCCATGGTGAAAACACTGAGACAACAGATGATTTATTCAGAGAGTCTCAAGTGAGCAGAGCTAGGAATAACAGGAAAAAATAATGGAAAATGATGGAGAATTATGCAGACTACCAAGCATTTCTGGCACTAAGTCATGTAAAACTGCACGAAGGTGAGGGCCAAAGTATCATATTTGAGATGTCAAGATTAAGTGGAACAAAGCTGCACTGAACTGAACGATGGATGACTTTGTGATTCTGAGGAACTTTACAATGCTTCAGTGATTTGTCATGGCATGAACCTTACTCACATTGTCACCATGACATCAATAATGCATTGGGAATAACCTAGAACGTCCATAAGGAATGAAATTGATGACTTACGTTTTCTGGATTGCAGTGTAATAACAATTGATATATTCTTTTCTGTATAATGTGAGTTCATCACAGCTTTCAAACAAAAGACTATCAGAAGAAATATATAACACTGCATAGAAGATATGTGCAAAAAGCTGTTTCAAAATACTGACACATTGGTGACAGCTTTGAGAAGTTTTCTCTAAGCCTGGGATTTATTATTGTTTCAGTGGTAAGTCTTGTCAAACAAGGCAGATCCATGAAATGACATGAAACTGAAGTTACACAGTAACTCTGCACGTTTTCTGTTCTTTCACTTATTTATTTTTGCTGGTCCTGAAGTCTCTGACATGTTTCTGACTTAGGGGAAAAACAGAGCTTTGTTAGCTTCACTAAAGCCAATTTTGCTGCTTACACCGTTCCCACAGTTTTAGCTCTTTAATTCAGCACCACCTGCTTTTTTTTTTTTTTTCTTCACGATGATAACCAGTATCAGTGGGTAATAGCCTCAGCAATTACAGGTGAGCCTACTTTCAGCACCGGCATACCAGAGAAGAAAATGAGACCACATCTTAAGTATTGTATTCAGTTTTTGGCCCCTTGCTATAGGAAAGACATTGAGGCCCTGCCAAAAAAAGGCAATGAAGCTGTAAAGGACCTGGAGTATAAGTCTTATGGGGAATGGCTGAGGGAACTGGGGTTGTTCAGTGTGGAGAACAGGAGCCTGAGGGGAGACTTTATAGCACTCTATGATTGCCTGAAAGGAGGCTGTAGTGAGGTGGGGGGGTCAGCCTTTTTTCCTAGGAGATAAGTGGTAGAACAAGAGATAATGGCCTCAAATTGTGCTAGGGGAGGTTGAGGTTTGATATTAGGAAGAACTTATCCTCAGAAGGATCAGTGAGGTATTGGAACATGCTGCCCAGGGAGGTGGTGGAGTCACCATCGAAGATGTTCAAGAGAAGTGAAGTGTAGATGTACTACTGACAGACGTGGTTTAGTGGGCATAGTGGTGATGGATTGATGGTTGGACAAGATGGTCTTAGTGGTCTTTTCCAACCTTTACAATTCTTTGAAAATTAAGAACAAATAAATAAGAAAGGGAATTCAAGAAACCATGGCTGGAATGGAAAATAATAGAGGAGGTGGAAGAGGGGAAAGAAAGAGAACAGAGTGGGTAGGGATGAGAAGTAAGTAATAAGCAGACAAGACCAGGTTTAAAGATGGAGACCAAACAAGAATAACAGACTCAGATGAACTAGTCTGGAGAGCAAGGTAGGATGGGAGTGAAAGGAACAGGGTAGAGAGGAGAAGAAAAAAAAAGTAAGAAGAGAAGACCTATCAATTAGATCAAACTAAACAATAGGAACAGCAGCAGAGTAAAACAAACTGAGAAGTAAAAACATGAGAGAACAGAGGAAACTGGGGAGCAGCGAAGTGAAAGCAGAGAAACTAAATGTGTTGGCTAATAGGTAAAAAAGTGTGACAGGTGTTGGCAACTTTGGCATTCTTTTCTCTGCAGAAGTTTCTTGCTCTCAGGCAATACACTTCCACCAAAGAATGCTGTCTTTCAAATCAGCTTCAGAGTTTCCTGGTAAATCCTGGTGGCCCACCAATAGGAATCCTGGAAGGCTCAGTTAGGCTGGAGCAACCTTGAGGCAATCTTTAATGGGGTAGGCTCAACCGTTACCTTTTTCATAATACAGTCTTAATGGAAGTAGTTCAAACCCCTTAACATAGATGCAGACAGGTTAGTCATCAAATGCATCAAAAAGGTGAATTCTTATTAAAAAGAGAAATGCATTATATCTGCAGGAAGCATTTACACACATTCACATTAGGAACTGTATGAATGCTTCAATGAATTGTCATATTTCCTCCCTAAAAGTAGGATATTAAAATTAAAAGAACTCTGTATCGATCAAGCTGAAGAGCAATAAGATTTGATGCAAATTTTGATAAGCAGAAATATTGTAAATACTGTATAAAGCAGAAGAGACCTCAAAGAATGTGTGCAGTAATGAGGTTTAATATAAATTTGGCTCAGTACATAGATTCTCTGATAAATCTGAGTAAGGAATTTCAATAATATCTGATTTCAATTTCAATTATATGCTATAAAAATCTGTTATATAGCATCGATGTAAAACTATCAAATGAGATATATGAATATTGACTGAATATTAAATAGAAATCAAAATTCAAAAACCCCTCTTCAGAACTGTATTTTTTGGAATTATGAATCAGCATTAAGTGAAGTCTAACGCAGTAATGTCTAGAGTCACTGAACATGAGAACTGAAAAGTTCTTTAAAATTGATGAATAGAAAGCAGATTGCCTAAAAATCAGAATCATGTTACGTGCCTCCATAGTATACTTTCATTGCCACTTATCCCTATGGGTAGAACACTTACAGGTTTTCGAGTTGGAGTAACTTGAACAGAATGATAAAATTCTGGTTGCACTCGGCTGCTTTTCTTGATTTTCCTTTTTCTTACAGAGGTTTCCTGCTCACTTAGGTGGTGAGTTTCTACTAAGGGCTGTGTTTCCTCAAGGGGAGGTGCTACGCGTCTTCTGACGTGACGAGGACTTGATCTAAAGCCCTGCAACAGAAAAAGCAATCATCATGTTTGACATCTCTCAGAATAGAGCCGTGTAACAACAGAGAAATCACACAGGATCTTAAACAGTGACAATAAGTTGAGGTATGAGCATGCTCAAATTAACGCAATGTCCATATATATACAGTGTGTGTAACAATAAAGGGATATTGCAAAGTGCTGTGAATATCACATTTGTTTCATGTATTTCAATTATGTATGTTACTGATGCAGCTAGTAGCAGTAACTCCTGTTGCATTTCTCTAACAGCTCACACCTACTTAGTTCTAAGTAAATAATTATAATTTAAAATTTATGATTAAATGTTCCAGATTTACTAACGGCCTCATGAGATATTGCTTTAGGGAGTGTGAGCAGAAAATATGTTTCTAGCCAACACAATGATCACTAACTGTTCCTGTTAAGAGTTCTGACACTGCTAGATTTAGGAGGAGATCTTACTATTTGGAATAAAACAGTTGTGAAAGACAGCTGTCTTTTGCTTATTATCTGGGAAATACATGCATATTTAGCCAAAATAATAAACTTGGGAAATGCTTGCTGTGAAAATCTCTGAACATCAACCAGAACATCTTAGAGCCTTACAAGAATTTCATTTATTTAATGTAACAGGTATAACGCCAGCCCTGTATTACTACCTGCAGAAATTTACACAGAGCATTCTCATATTTTCCTGGGTTCCCTCCACACTAAACATCATGAGCATGCAGAATCCTGCCATGTGTCATCTGTAGTGAATACAGCATTGGTTGATATTACACCACTTTCGTTTCCTTGCTCCCATCAGCTTTGAGAACAGTCCAGATCTATATATAGTCTTCAGTTTAAGGACTTCATCCCCTTTCAAAACAAAGAATAGAAGACACTTCCTGATTTTCTACCTTTTTTTTCTTTCCAGTAAAATGTTTCTACCGGTGTCCTTATTCAACAAATCCAGCACTCAGAAGTGACCTGTTCATTCTACAAACCAACAGTTTAGTTAAAGCTGCTGCAATCTACGCTGTGAATCTCAATGTTCTGAGCTCCTGCCAGTTGAAAACTAGTCCATGCAGGAGGCTGAGTTTGTACATGTGGTCCATCTGGACTATGAAGTATATACAACGAGGATGCAGACCAGATTTCCTGAATCTTTATTTACAATCCAACCTAAACTACTAAAGCAAAAAGAGTTGTTCAGGCTATATGTAGGGGTTGACTCTGATTCCCTGGATCTTTAATGGAAACATATCTCTGTATATCAACCAAGTCATCCAGCAGGGAATCTATTGCAGCCAGTAGACCTGTGCAGATTTAGGAAGGCCTCCAAACATTCCAAGACACAAATCCGTGAGATGCTCCATCGTGCTATTGCAATGGGAGAAGCTTTTGCCCCATTTTCCCTGCACACTGCAAAATAGCTAACATATTTACAGTCACCAACGATACTAAGACCAGTCAGGATAACAGGGCAAAATACAACACAAGGAACCTACTATTACAGAGCTTACTTGTAGATTTTTATTTATTTATTTATTTTGCAAAAAATGTTACTGTGCATTGGGGATTATTCCACAATAAAAGAAAGTACTCTTTAAGAGACCAAAGTACTCAGCAAAACTGTTTTGATTTTCTAAATGTTAAACTGATTATGATTCATTCACAGATGATGGCAACTGGGGCTGTGTCAGGGGAGGGTCAGGTTAAGTACATCACACTTTGGTTGCTCCCTTACCACATTTCCCATCCTGCTAGCAAGATAAAACTCTTTAGAAAGTATATTTATGTAACAGAAGAATTTGGTAGAAGCTAAGCAGCTCTAAAAGTGCTTACAGATGCATGCCAAATAGGGTTTTAAGTATGTGGGTCTCCCATCGAATGACTTCACTTCAAAATACTTCAAGATATACTAATTGAGTATTCTGCTTCAATACTAAAATGTCACTTGTGATTTCCAGAAAGGTCTGTTTACGCACAGTGCTTCCCCTTTGTATTTGATATATAATTTTTCTCTTTTGCTGTTTATTGCCAGCAAGAAAATGAAATCTTTATCTCTTTAAGAGCTCATCTGCTACCGAAGCTTATTCTTCACTTGAAGTCATAATCTGTCTGCACTGCTGTGAATGGTTACTCTGGAGAGGATTATAATGCGATGAAGGCAGAGGATCATGATTTCAGGTGGAAAATTGATTCCTTATCAACAAAGATAATGTTACAAGGGCAGAGTCCTTACACCAAAACCTGAAATGCTTACTCATTCCTGCAACGAGACTTTGCAGGAAGGACTTAAAAGTGATGTAATGTATAGGAGCTGCTGTTCCAAGCTCAGTACAAAAACTAGATCTGCCAGAGATTCACTCAACAGTGAAATGAACAGAGGCATAATTTGCCACCTGTGTTACTTATCTTTCAGTTGAGCCAAAAGTTGAAATCTTGCCAAACTAACATGGCAATCAAATTAAAAAAAAAAAAAAGTAAATGACAAAAATGAGGCCTATGCTTAGCGCTGCTCCTCAGGGGCCAGTGCTGGGTCTGGTTCTGTTCTACATCTTCATCAATACTCTTGATGAGGGGATAGAGTCCACCCTCAGCAAGTTGCTGATGACAGAAAACTGGGAGGAATGGCTGACACACCTGAAGGCCGTGCTGCCATTCAGTGAGACCTGGGCAGGCTGGAGAGTTGGGCAGAAAGGAACCAGGTGAGGTTTAACAAGAGCAAGTGTAGAGTCTTGCACCTAGGGGCGAATAACCACATGCACCAGTACAGGTTGAGGGAAGACCTGCTGGACAGGAGCTCTGAGGAGAGGGATCTGGGTGTCCTGGTGGATGACAGGTTGGCCATGAGCCGCAGTGTACACTGGTGGCCAAGAAGGCCAACAGGACGCTGGGGTGCATTAAAAACAGTGTGGCCAGCAGGTCGAGGGAGGTGATCCTCCCCCTCTACTCCACCCTGGTGAGGCCTCACCTGAAGTATTGTGTCCCGTTCTGGGCTCCCAGTACAAAAAAGACAAGGATCTCCTCAAGAGTCCAGTGGAGGGCTACGAAGATGATAAAGGCCATGGAACACCTCCCATATGAGGAAAGGCTGAGACACCTGGGTCTGTTCAGCCTTGAGAAAAGAAGACTCAGAGGGGATCTGATCCATGACTATAAATATCTAAGGAACAGGAGACAAAGGAACAAGACTGAACTCTTCTCTGCAGTGTGTGGTGATGAGGGGAAAAGCCACAAACCGAAGCAGAGGAAGTTCTGCGCAGATGTGTGTGGGAACTTCTTCCCAGTGCAGTGACGGAGCACTGGCACAGGCTGCACAGAGAGGTGGTGGAGTCTCCTTCTCTGGAGACATTCAAGACCCGCCTGGACGCCTACCTGTGCAACCTGGGCTAGGGAGCTGCTTTGGCAGGGGGCTGGACTCAATGATCTCTGGTGGTCACTTCCAACCCCTACAATTCTGTGATTCTATGATTTGTTTGTTTGGTAAAGAGAGAACTATTTCAGATGGCGAGCAGGAAAGTGTTACATAGCATTCAGGGACACACAGTACACAATCTGAGACCAAGCCACTGAGGAAACACTGGAGATTTTAAGATCATGCAGGCAAAGTGAGGTTGCTCTAACAATGTTAAGCAATTTGTACTTTCCGGTGTCTTGTGAATGGTCACTGATCAGTGACAAACCTTCTCTTCTTTGCGTTGGCTGATAGCTGTTCCTTCCTGGACACTACTGCTTCACTCATATCTGTGAATCATATTTGTATTCATCTACATATCAGAAAGAAAGACAAGAAAAAAAAAAAAAAAAGGACCTGAAATTATCTTTTCTCCAAAATCATTCATCCTTCTAGTTAGCTCCCTAAAGAAGCTAACTTCAGAAGAATGCTGGAAAGATCTACCTTTTAGCTAAGATCTGTGAATTACTCCTTTTATGCCTTTGCTAAAGGTTGTGGGGTTTGTTTCTTTTTCTGGAATGAAATGTGGTTACACTGAATAGACCTGTTGTGTCCATCATTTCATCTAAATTAACGATGAATGTTCCAAACTGGCACCATGTGCCAAAGAGCAAAGCTGGCGGGTTGTATAAAATAATCCCATGGTAAGATGCTCTGATAAAGAAGTATCTTCCTTACCCAGACAAATTTCAGGATCACACCTCTGATTCAGTGCCTGCTTTGTGTGTACAGAAACATTCTGTGGGCTCCCTCTCACCAAAGCTCAGCAGATTGATACCTCTATAACTACCTGAAGGGAGGTTGTAGTGAGCTGGGGACCTGCCTCTTATCTCCTGTAACTGGTGACAGGATGAGAGGGAACAGCCTCAAGCTGCACCAGAGATTCAGGCTGGAGGTTAGGAAATACCACTGCTCTGAGTGTTCAGGTACTGGAACGAGCTGCCCAGGGAGGTGGTGGAGTCAACAGCCCTGGAGGTGTTCAAGGAACATTTAGATATTGCACTGATGGACGTGGTTTAGAGAGAACTATTGGTGATAGGTAAACAGTTGGACTAGATGATTTTGTAGGTCTTTTCCAGCCATGGTGATTCTATGATTGGTTCTATGATCTCCCCAGGCTCCCTTTGGAACAGGTGAAGTCAGCAGGTCAGACAAACCTGGAACAACTGCTTCTCTCCACTGGCCATAAACGAAGCCCAGGCTGACTCCTTCACTCACAGATGGCTGTGCACTAAGTGTCCAAGACTAGACAGTATGAATCTGACCCACAATTAACATGAGGAATTTGGTCTGCCTTTAATACACTATTCATCCTTCCATCTACACTGTATCATCAGGCTTCCTCTTATTTTCCTCTTCCTATAGAAATAATTGCAGTCTTTTCAGTCAGTTCTGTGTGAGAGTTTTGTGTGTCCTTATTCACTAACATAACTCTTCCTGGATCCACATAATTTTGCACAATATTCTTCTTAATTTCTATTACTGAGATACATATATTAGTATTGTCTGATTTTTAATATTAAAAACAGGATTTTGAACCTTCTTAAACAACCTATTTTTTGCTTTTATGAGGACATCTTGGATAATATTTAAACATTTTTTCTTTTACTTTCTTCATTTTTCTAATTTTCTAACTGTTCATTTGATATTTTAATAGAGCCAGATGAACACAGCAGTGTTTCCTATGAGTGCATTATTGCTTTGGTGACACTAATCTGTGCTCTGTTCTATAGTTACACTGTTTATTAATTCACCGGGTCCTTTTTTCCCTTCATTCTAGTCTTCTACAATCCCTGCTGCCTTCATCATGCATTATCTACTATCATACTAATTCTTTTTTTTTTCCTACTATGAATTCTATGTAGAATATATTGGGAGTTAGAATTCTAATTTTGTAACTTAACCTTCACAGCAAGCACGTATTTTCAGAGTCATCAAACTTTAAGAAATGTAAGAGTGCCTTATCTGATGTCCAGATGCATTAACTTCAGTGAACCGCAACTCACTTTACCTTCTGGCAGAGCTTCAGTAAACAGAAGAAAAACTGGTAGTAAGCAGTAAGCAACATTTCAGCACACCAGCAGGAATGGCAGCTGAACTCAACTTCATTTGCAAATGCCTTTACAGATATTTGAGTGTTTCTTAGCTTAAATGGCAAGGGCACCCACATAGTGGACCAAGGGAAGCCAGCTGATGTAATCTTTTTGGATTTCAGCAAATCTTTCAATACTGTTTCTCACAGTATCCTTTTGGACACAATGTCTGCCATACAGCCAGGCAAGTACATAAAATGACAGGTGAAAAATGTTGAGCGAGGAGAGGTTGAGAGGTCAGGCTCAAAGGCTCCAGTAAATGGGGTTACATCAGGCCAGCAGTCACTCACTAGTGGGGCTTGCCTGGGCTTCATTTTAGGTCCAACGTTCTTTAATATTTTCATCAATGACTTGGTCACAGGACTTGAAGGTGTACAAAGTCTGTGGACAGCACTACATTAGGAGGAGCTGTTGACTGCTTCAAGGGTAGAGAGACCTTGCAGAGAAACCATGACAAATTAAGGGGGCAGGGCAATCACCAACTGCATGAAGCATAACAAAAGCAAACGCCAAATTCTGCACCTGGGACAGGGAAACCTCTCTTTGTTTACAGAGTAGGGTACGAGAACCTGGAGAGCAACCCCACTGAAACAGATCTGAGGTTCTGGTTCACAGCAAGTTGGACACAAACCAGCAGCGTGCCCTGGCAGCCCCAAGGGCCTTCAGACCATGGGGTACTCCAGGCCCAGCACTGCCACTGGGAGAGGGGAGTTCTGTGCTGTGTGGCCTCACCTCCAGCACTGAGTGCAGGTTTGGCTGCCACAACATAAGGCCATACAACTATCAGAGAACATCCAAAGGAGGGCAATAAAAATGAATGGTCTGGAGGACGAGGCACATGAGGAGCAGCTGAGGTTCCTTAGTGTGCTCAGCAGAGGAGCTGAGGCCTCACAGCAGCTGCAGCCCCGCTAAAGGAGTGGAGAGGCTGTGCTGAGCTCTGCTTTGTGTGACAGCGACAGGGCCTGAGGGAACAGCACGGAGCTGTGTCAGGGGAGGGACAGCTGGGGGTCAGGGACAGGGTCTGCACCAGAGGGCAGTGGGCACAGGACAGGCTGCCCAGACCCCGACCTGCTGGATTTCAAGGAGCATTTGGACAGAGTTCAAAGACATTGGCTTTGAATTTTCATCAGTCCTGTGTGGCGCCAGGAGCTGGACTCAATGATCCTCACACGCCCCTTTCAACTCAGGGTACCCCATGAAATTAACTTTTGCAAGTGCACTAATGCACAACAAAACCAAAGGAAAGATACGCAGCCCTGCCTGCTTGACAGTGTTTTTGACAGTGATTGTGTGTACCTGAGAACTGCCATCTACTTATCCCTGTCAATTAATGGTGTCAATAAATGGTCTTCAAATTGTCTCAAAGCCTGGAAGCTTTCATATATATGCAACCTAGAACATCTTACAGCCTGGAGACATTAGGATACACAGTACCAGAACCACTCTCAAGACTCTGGAGTTCTAAGCTGTTTTGCAGACAGGCTGAAATAGAACTAAACCCTAAAGCTGAAGTGCTTACTGGAACAAAAATGGCAGGCTTAATTAAATATTAAATCCATTAATTGTATCAAATTCCCCTTCAAGCTGAGAGAACTTTCAGAGTATTTCTGCTACACATATTTAAAGCTTTATTACACGCACCTGTATTATAAGACCAGCTTTAATTCTGATGACTCAAATTGCATTACACAGTGACTTCCATGCTAAACGTGCTTCATTTACAAACTAACAAAGAAACAAGAAAAATACACTATTTAACTGCCAGTCCTGTAAGTTCAATTCAAAATCCAGGATTCATGTCAAGTCCTCCAAATTACTTGTACAATAATGATTGTTTATTAAAGGTAGGAATTAATTTTCTATAGCAAGAAGACTACCTACATATTACTTTACAAACACACATGAAGGAAACAAATGTATTTGCTCTTTCTTGGTTACAGCAGCTCCCAAAATATACATTGCAATCTTTTTTTGTTGTTGTTTTGTTTGTTTTTGTTTGTCTGTCAGAGTTACTTCTATAAAGATCTGAACAGCTAAACATCAAATGTAACATTCCATGTTCAGTTTTCACTCTCATTAACAAGCTTTCACTGGTGCTTCTTCGCGCGTATTACATTTATCTTGTGTGATTTTATTTTTATCATCTAAAGCCTAAATTCCAAACACTGCAAGAATTATTTCTTAGATGCAGAATCAGAGTTGTAGGGGTTGAAAGGGACCAGAGATCACTGAGTCCAACCCCCTGCCAAAGCAGCTCCCTAGACCAGGTTGCACAGGTGTACTGAAGACTACGGCCTGACTATGTAACTATGGGACCAGGTTACACTGAAGACTCTGATTTTACATGTACCAAAACAATACTGTTTTTCCAATAAGTCCAAACATTCAAGACAATTACAGGTAATTGTCCTTAATGTAACCTGAGAAAGACTATTTTTCCAACTCTGTTTGTGAAATACAATATCAGCAGCCTGCCTTCCAGCTTCTAAATGAAGACAAGTGTACAAATAGAAGCCCTCGTGATCTTAGATGGATAAATTAATTTTGAGTATAACTTTTAATAACCCATGCTGTATTACACTTCTCATTAGCTTGTGCTTGGTTGTTATGTTTTTTCTTTTATAATCACAAAGATAGAACTCTTAACAAACAAGTAAGATTTGATAGGAAAATTTGATGACATGTAAGCAAATAACTGGTGTCCCCAGTTACGCCTCAAGGTACCCTTTAAGTACCCTTTCCTGTCTAAATCTATAAACCACAGAAGCTAGCCTGCTCTTTAAGTAGTCCTGTGATTCTCTACAAGAAGGCTGGCAGTTCTCCACCGCTGTCTTGCCATTCTCAGCCTCTACGATAGCTTGCCTCAGTTCCTTCACTATTACCTCAGGACACCACAACCCTACAGGAAGGATGGAAAAACAATTTAAGAACAAAAGCATGTTGGAGTACTGATTGATCTGCGAAGTGCAATCACATTTCAAACATACTAGCTTGTTCCCAAGCATTTCTCTTTTGCGTGAGCAGTATATGGTGTAGAACCTGAGTCCGCCATGAGGAAATAACTACCTAAACAGCTTCTCAAATAATAAAAATACAGCAAGAAGGAGAATAAGACACAAACACTGCTAAACTACACCACTGCCGCCCAACATGTAAAAAGAAATTCTCATTTATCTAGTGCTTTTGTATGAAGTGCAAAGCAGAGAAAGAATTTATACCACCTCAGAATGTGAAGATGCCCGTATAGCCAAAGAAGATACACAACTGAAGAGAGTTAACAGGTGTAGGATGGGAAACAAAATGAATAATACTGAATAGCATTATCAGACAAGATATCTGATGGATAGCTTAATTTAAAAAGATTACCAAGATGGCAAAGAGACAATCAATAATAAGGGAAATGCTCACCCATCTACAGAGACCAAGGCTTGCAGGGAGAAACTCCACAAAAGAGGATCCCAGTGGTGGTCAGCCCTTAAATGGGATCTGGGAAAAGTGGAGTCAGACTCCACCCCTTCTGGTCACACAAGTGAATTGCCTTCACCTGTGTTCCCACAGCTGACTCAATGCTCACCTCAGGTGATCAATCAGTGGTTCATGCTGTGATTCAACAGCTCCCATACAACATGCATATATATGCATACATACAGATGCAAGATTCCTGGGGGTGGAATTTAGGTATCTATTAAGATACATGGATTCAGATACCAACATTTACATATATGAATGAGTATCTCTTTCTGGAGCTAGTCTAAAGCTTCTATTGTGGCAATGAAATTTGCAGTCGATATAGTCAGAGAGACTTGAAGAACTGCTCAATTCATCCTAAAGCAGACACTTACTCTAGGTCAGCTGAATAGCTCTATAGTCTATAAAACTGTAAATGCTTACAAAGAGCTTGTCTCGCTGTATACAAGGATACTGTTTTTGCAAAGTCATTTTCCAACTCTGGCTACGCTTCACACATATGAAGGTAGCAGCAGCAGATCAGAAAGGAATGATGCCTTGACCTAGTTGTATCAATTTGTTCTCTAGAACAAAAGAGGAGAAAAAATGTAATACCTCAATCTGACATGATTATGCATTTCAGTTTAGTTCAGATATCCATAAATAAAGCTTTGTAAGAATTGTGTTCCAATTCCAGTTTGCTCTGTTTAACTTGCCACCCTGAAGCTGAGAGCTGTTGTTCTAACAGCTAAGTGGATAGCAGCGATAAGGATATTGGCACAAGCTGTGAGAAACGTGTCTGCCCAAGTGTCAAATGTAGCCAGTTTCCTCAGCTGATGTAGTATTTTTGCACTTCAGCCATAACTCGTGTTTCATTGCCACTGATGAGTCAGGAAGAACCAACCACAAACTCTCCTTGAGACAAGGCCATAGAGCACAAGGAAACACAAAGCTCAAACGCTTTCGATAGAAGAAGCACCCAGATAATAAGTGCCCGGGCACACAGCTAGAACTAGAAGCACAAGGAATCAGATCAAATACAACCTGTCATGTTTGCGCTGGATCAAGATCATTCATACCAGCAGTGAGGGTAAAGATCTAATCAAGCATTTCTGCAACACAGTGCTAAGTCCTTGTCCAGGAGATGTGGAGGAGCCGAGTACTCTCATGCCTCGCGTGCCCTCCAGACTATGGAGATTATGGAGGCAGGTTGAGAAGCCATGGATCTGTTCACTTTGGATGTGGCTGAGCCAAACAATCCAAACCCAAACGAACCTACTTCTGTATGACAACAGTGAGGTGATCTTACCCTGTGCTCAGCATGGTTCTTCCACAGCATGCCCAAGGTGCCACTCTTCAAAATGCCTGGGAGTTGCATTTCCACGCCCTAGGACAAGACGTGCAGTAGCCCAGGAGCTGAAAGAGCCCTGAGGGCAGTACTATCATGCCCACGCACTGCTTTCTTTCATTAAATAACCTAAACTACTGAGTTATTTCTATGCAACCTGATCTGCCATTTTTGCAGCCTAACCACAGTAACTGAGAAACCACTGCAGAGGGTTAAGATTTTCTGGGCTATACGTGGTTTGTGGACCCGTGCACAACCCCTTCCATCTGTACAAGAGTCATTTCTGCTGCTGATGTGCTAATACACATGATTACCACAGGTATGGCCTCAGCTATTTTAATTCACAGTTTTAATCTGAGGTTAATTTCAGCCAGTAAATGACAGCTGGATGCTCCTACTCAGTACATGGGTAAGGACATACACAGACAAGCTGTGCCCCACCTATATCACCTTGAAACAACCACAGCTTCACTTTCTTGCTTGCGAGCAGCAGTCTGTATGCGCCAGGACTGCAAACTGTAAACTGGCATGCAAGACAGCTGAAGCTGCAATCAAAACTAAGGCATACATTTCTAGAGATAAAAGGAGACACTGAGAACTCATACTGTAAGTATCAGAATACTTTCATGACAGCTGGAAGGCTGTTGGCATGACTGTAATAACGGGAAATTAAAAAATAAGAATTTGCATTACGTGCCAGATCATTATGTGGTGATTATCCCTGTCCTAACAGAGAGCTGTTAGGACGTGTTCACTTATAATGCAGGTCTCAAAATGCAGTGTATTGAGACCATGCCTTACCTATTGATGTGGACTGTGACACTATGTCAGCATTTTATCAAATGACTGATGGAGCTAAGAAGGAAATCCCCTCTGCATTTCAATGCTCTGCCTTCTCTCAGAAGCTGGAATAGAGCTACAGGAAACCAGTCAGCTATAGAAAGATATAGGGCATTTCTGCACTGCACTGTAGCACAGAGCAAAGGCACCTAGGTTACCTCATCTGGAGTTAGCTCAGGAACCCAAGCGATCTTGCTGCAGCAGCTGGGGACTTGCCATCTATTTTGTGACACGATTGCCAAGCAGGCTGTTTCTCAGCATAGGCCATTGCTTGCTGGGCTACCTAAACACAGTACTGCAGTAAATAAAACTAACACTCGTGGACAGACAAAGTACTATATGCAGAATCCCAGTAGTACCTCACCTGCAACCTACTGTAGGGAACTTGCTTTAGCAGGAGGATTGGACTAGATGATACCCAGAGGCCCCTTCCAGCACCTACATTTCTGTGATTCTGTACTGTGTTACAGCACAGTGTGACATTCTGCTTGGGCCCATGTCACTGGACGTTATGAGAAATGGATAGAAGGACTTGTCCTTGTACAGTATAACCTATATTTACAGATCTCTGCTCATTCCTACACATGAGCACTTTCATACATCTAAGAAAACAATTTATTTTTATTTTTGTCTATGATTTATTTTCCCTAAACCCTGTTCCTTAACTCTTAAGGCCACTAATGGATAAACAGCTTAGATATCCTGGGGGAAAAACATGTCAAACATAAAGGTAAAACATTTCCAGGCTGATGAAGCTCTGTAAAGACGAAGAGACAGCCTTTGAATAGGTGCATGAATGTATTTTTCTGGCTGGTCCTATAGATTTCTGTTGCTCCTTCAGTGCACTTCCTCCAGTCATATGGAAGAGTAAATTCAGCTCGGAGGGTCTGCCCATTTCTCTTTTCATTGGAGCAACGTATATCTAGAACAGTTTATAAATAACTCCACAACGCTTGGGATGAGTTATAGGGCAGGTCTTCAAAGACTATTCATTACCACTTAATAAGATATCAAGAATTGTATTTTTAAGGCCATTGTCTCACAATTAGCCTCGGAAGGGAGACAGTTATGACTAAGCTATGCTTATGGATAAACACATGACAACTTCTGGGCATCCGTTATTGGCAAAGTCAACACATGCATTTACTGCAGATTGTTCCACTACAGTGTATCCATTGTATGATAATGGAGGATTTAGCAAATTTATTTGCTCTTAAAAACTGTCATTAGACTTAGCTGACCTATATATATTTATATATGGTCTGTTCTACAAACAAAATGAGAATTCTGCAAAACTCAAATGACAAAATGTTATTCATCGTTTGCTACAGCTATGGTTTATATAGGCTGCAATCCCTTCACGCAGTCTTTCCATACTGGGGCAATTCCTGTTTGCCTTCCTCGTGTGGCCAGTCCCACCAGGCACGCACCTGTTTTTACGTGAAATCAGTATTTACAGTGAACTGTGAAACTTAGATGGATTTGCTTCCTAGCAGGGTTACACCTGCGGGTCACAGGAGAACCATTCACATAAAGCTTGCCCAAAATATACCAGTCAAAACAAAATAAATGCAAAAAGATACAGTGTTGTTCCTGACTACCCACAGACAATGAGACCTTCCAATCCTGAGACAGTTGTATCTTTGAATTTAAAAGATAAGGGAAAAGCTGTAAAGCTGAGAGAAAATTTCAGGCAAAAAACAAATTATAAATCTTTTAGATTTTTATCCCAATAAGAACCATCACATTAGCAAATAAGCAGTTAGTACAAATATCCCTTCACAATCTCATTGAAACAGAAAACAAAACTGCTTAACAACTTTGAATGAGAACATGCCTACTCATGAACGCTCAAACTGTGAGATTTCAAGAACTGTCCCCCTTGGATTACTGCTCTAAGACGGTCATTTGCAGCAGGTTAGTCCTCCAAAGCTTGTGAGAATCACAGAGTCACAGCACTGAAGGGACTTCTAGAGATCATCGAGTCCAGCCCCCCTGCCAAAGCAGCTCCCTAGCCCAGGTTGCACAGGTAAGAAGCCTCCAGCCTGCACACATTAAGACTGCTCTGCAAGAAAAAGAGCTAGTAGCTTCTTTTTTTAATTGAAAGGTAAATATCTCAAATAATACTATGATCCCAGAAGCTTAGACAGTATGGAGGAATAACTCGGGAAGAATTTGAAATCACAAGAAGTGACAACACAAACACATGAACAGTGTTTCTGAATTGTGAAGTACGGAAAACATTCAAACCTCTTTGTGAAGTGTATGCTGCTGAACACTTAAACCTGCCAAGCCCTCAAGTACTCAGAGAACATTAATATACTCGATGAAAAAAACAAACTCCTACAGAGAGCGGAGGAAGCGCAAACTAACCGAATTACTGATATCACGTACATTTTTCATTACACAAGGAATAATCTAAAAAAACCCACAACAATAATCCCTATTCTGGTAACGCTATCACTGAGTTACATTGTTATTTTGATGTCGTTTTTGTGGTGCAGCACAGACGTAACTCTACAATAGATTCTCAAAGAAGGGAGGAAAGAGTTAAAACAGCTACTCATCCAAGTCTGATTTGCCACGTAGGCAATGAATATTTCTGCAGGAAATTGGCTTGTTTTCTTTTCTACAGCCGTGGCATATCTAGGTCTACCTCAGATTAGAAATATTAACCATTCAGGTTGCGATTCCTTTGTTAGTTCAGGGAGTATCTTTAATGCCTGAGTAATCGAGGGCATCCTAAGAGCAGTTAACTTAAAGAAGCATAACAAAGAATACATGAAAAGCAGGTCTGACAAACTTAAGATAGCGCTAAATGAATGTTAGTGGGACGCCACTGTGCCATCTGGTAAACTCTCCCATCTTCTTGCTGGTTAATTTTTCTGCCACGAAGCACCACTAACAAAGACAGGCTTTAACCTACTTTATATTCATAACGATTCATGCAAATTTACCTCCTTTTGAGGCAGGGGGTCAAGTGTTTCAAGTTCATTCTACAGTGAGGAATATCTGCACAGACTTTTGCAGTATAATAATGAGGGGTTTTGCAGAGACGTTAAAAATAGCAAGACCCACAAAAGCAGACAAAGCATTTGTGGATGAGACCCACCACTAGCATAGAAAACTCACAACAAGGTATCTGATAAGGATCATAAGTACTTTTGCAGATTTAGCATTTACCCTCCCACTGTGTGTCTTTTCTTTTCTTTTGTTTTAACGCGGGGTTCAGCACTGAAGTCACTGAACAGCTCTCTGCTGGGGACAAAGACAATGTAGGCATGCACCACGAGAGCTCCGGCTCCGGCAAGGAACTTCCATATAAATTTGCTGCTGCACATCTATTTTTCCAAATAGAAGGCTTTCCTGGCTGGCAGCCAATCGTGCAGGAATTGCCAACCGCTCTGTAGACAGAGCAATTATAATTCTCTGTGCAGTGCCACTAGACCACCTGCACATTCATGTGGGATGCAAGTCATCTTGAACCCAGCTCTCAGGAGATGAATGCTATTTGGTATCAAACTCTTCTTTGTTATCTCTTATCATCATAAAGGAACAGTGTTTATAATTACACCTGACAGACAGCTCAGCACAGAGAAAGCCAGCAGCTGGACCTGGTGCTGTAAAATGCAGAGGCGATGCTCTGTTCATTTTTGGAGGAGAACATAAAGCAACTATACAAAGCTTCTGTTTCCATGCATCATACTTTCCCCAGCATCCTGTTGGAGCTGGAAGCGCGTAGTGCTTTGTGTTGATATAGATTGAGAGCACCAAATTCTGCTCTAAATAACGTTGCCAACATTTTCATGGGAGCATATCTGTAATTTGCTACTAAACAGTTCAATCAGATTCATTAATAGAAGGCTTTACTTAAAAAGAAAAACATATATGGAAAATGAAAATTTAATGATGTCACATGAGTCATCATTTTCCCTTAGGAATCAAAAGTCCATGACCAGAAATGAGGGAAAAAAAGAGCTCCACCGTTACTTAGATGGACAGCTAGGACCAACGGCAGGTGCCTTACTCTGTCTAAACATACATGTAAGAATCTGATATTCTTTTTGTTTTGTCCTAGCATGTAGAAATTTCCGCTTATGGAATAGGAAATGTTTTAAGAGCCTGCTTTTAACCAGGTGATATACAAATAACCACATGGTGGTTTTCCGCAAATGAATGAGTCACTTTGCAAACTTCCCTTCCAAGAGTCAACACGTACTTCAACACAGCGTAACAAAACCTCAACTTCTGTCTGGGCCTAATGGCAAAGTAACTTTGCGTAGCAACCAACTGTTTCCTACAGGAGGAACGAAGCCATGACAAATGCCCTGGCTCCTGGAGGGACATCTCTGTCGGCTTGCTTAGCACAGCACTCAGCATCCCGTCACAAGAACAACAGAGCGGGCTTCTCGGGGTTAAAGAGAGGAGGTCTCCGTGCTAACTACACTCCGTTGTGTCACCTCTTTGCAATAACGTGAAACGCCAGTTTGAACATAGGAGTTTAAAACTGATTTCCCACAGAAAGCACACTGCAGCAAATGTATCGCATGCACACTTTTTAAAATATTGCTCATAATCGGGTCTTTTTTTTTTTTTTTTCTCTTTTAATCATAACCAGGTATAGAAAATGTAACTTATTTAAAACAGAAGATTTTTAGTGCAAAACTCTCCAACGGTTTTCTGCAATAGCGGGCAACGGCACGAAGGCATGGCTTCAACGAACAGCAGAGAGCCAGGCAGGAGAAACACCAAAGCGGCGCGGAGACCGAGCGATACCCAGACGAGCATCATTCCCCACCTTCTCCCAGCAGTTCCGCTTCAGGAGCGCTGGGGAAGCGCTGGCGTTGGCATTTCCCGTCTGCCCGAGCCCCGGCTCCGCTCGGCAGCGCTGGGGCCAGGCGGCACTTCCCTGCCCGCAGCAGGTGAGCGAGGGCGGGCGGCAGCACCGCAGCCGTAGCGGATGGGGCAGGGCCGGGCTGCGGCCGGAGCAGCTCCGGGAGCACAGAGCGCGGCTCCGCTGGAAGCGGTCAGCAGCAGCAGCAGCAGCGAACAGAGGGCGCGGAACGCGTTGTTTTAAGCGCACGCACACGCACACACACACACAAAAAAGCAATAGAATGCAAAACAGGACAGCGTGGCTCTCGTGCAAAATGAAAAGCTTGCTACGCGATTTCGTGACAGAAAAAGGACGAGGACAACAATAAGGACAAGCGCTCAGGCAAAGAGAACAACTTCTGACCTTGAAATTGCGCGCTAAATAAATTACATCGGAGCGAAAGTGGTGCGTTCTCATGACAGCATCTGGAAGGAAGCAGAGGTCAGGGCTGCGCTCGGGCCGCCGCTCCCCGCTCCCCCCCCTCCACAACCACCCCATCCCTCCCTTCCCTCCCTCCGGCGTTTCTCTTTCCGGCACCCCGAGAAGTTGGGCGCGAAGTTGCGCTCCGGGGCCCGCCGGCCCCTCGCCCCCTCCCGCCGCGTTACGCGGGGATGGGCGGCGACGGCGGCGGCTGCGGCAGCCCCGGGCCCTCCGCGCGGCGCCGCCGGGGCCGTTACCCGCCCTGCTCACCTCGGCTCCGCGAGCGGCCCGAGAAGACGGATTTGATGGGGTGCCTGCCCTTCTGCAGCCTGCGGCGCCAGCAGCAGAAGAATAGAATGGTGGCGATGGTGCCCAGCAGCAGCAGGAGCAAGAAGAGGGCGCACTGGATGCTGTAGGGTCTCAGCAGGACCAGGAACGCCGCCGCGATCATGGCTCAGCCGTGCGGCTTGCCGCCGTGCGAGCGCGGCCGGTGCGGGGAGCCGGGCAGCCTCTCCCCCCCGGCTGCGGGGCGGGCTTCGCTGCTGCCGGCCCTGCGCCGCTGGAGCCGGAGGGAGGAGGGGGCGGAGGAGGAGGAGCGGGCGGGCTCAGCGCTGTGACTCAGCGGCGGCGGCCGCGGTTGCGGTTGGGTTTCCCTCCGCGCGGCTCTGGGAAGCGGGCACCGGCGGGGGGGGGGGGGGGGGCGTGCCTCGCATGGCGGCCGGGGGGGGGGGCAGGAGGAGGAGGAGGAGGAGGAGGAGGAGGAGGAGGAGGAGGAAGAGGTGCGCGGCCGGGGCGGCCGGTGACATCACGCGCGGAGCCGCTGCAGAGGGAGGCGGAAAATGGCTGCTGCCAGGTACCCCCGGGCGGGAGCGGGAGGAACGGGGCCGGGGGCCGGCGGGCTGCGGGACGCGAAGCGGCGGGAGGAGCGGGGACCGTCAGCGGCGGGAAGAGCGGAGCGAACGCTGCTTCAAAGTGCGTTGCCGCGCTCAGAGGTGATTCCCGTGCTGAATATCGCCGTGCTGGGCGTGAGCGCCAGAGGAAGGAACGGAGAATAGAGAACGAGCGGGTGCTGGAGGAACGGCGACGTGTCCCCGCGCTGGCAGGTGCCAGGTGCGCGGGAAGGCGTGCGGGAAGGGCGGGCACAGGGAGCGCGCCGTGCCGCCTTACGGCACAAGGGAGAAGGTGGTCTTTACGATGCAGAGATTCCTTTATCGCTGAGCGAATGGCGTTGTCAGGGGAAAAACGTTCTCAGTGGGAGGTTTCTTGACGCTGGCTGGGGCAGCCGGCAGAAGGAGGAATAACTTGACCGTTGGCTCTATGCTATTTCACCCAAGCGGTTTTGAATTATTTCGTAACATACACCGCTTTATCTCAAGAAAACAGCCCGCCGTCTGACTCCGTGACGCGGGCGGTCGCGGCTTGAGCAGCCTTCGATTTAAAGCTCCCCTTCGCTTGCTGCGAGCTGACACAACGCCCGCGGGGCTGTGTTGTGTCACGTGACGCGGCGCTGACACCTCAGTGCCGCAGTCCGCTGCGGCGGCGCGGCCTCAGCGCGGGTTGGCGGGAAGCGCTGCCGCGGTGCAGCCCCAGCGCCGCACCTTGCTGTGCCGCCTCGGCTCCTCTCGCTCTGCTAAGACTCGCGTTGCCTCGTTCCGGGATATTGATTCTGGGGAACGCAGCGCAGAGGTGACTGCGCAGGAAACGGTGCTTTTCCGGTGAATATAGTTCGGTGAAGTGTTCTGGCGTTAAAAATGAGCGATACGTGGCGAGATTATTCCAAACCGTAATAAAGACGAATTTTAGTAACGATCTGAGGTGTAGCGTTTTTTCACTATGAACTCCTTTTCAGAATGTTTTCCAGGGAACTTTTCATGAGTCTGAAGAATGACGAGCAGAGAAGAGAAAAGGAATGAGGAGAGAAGGTTAAAGCAAAGCTGTTGGCTCCCAGCTGAGATTTGACCTCAGAAGGAGAATCCCAGAGGTGAACAGGAGGTGGCTCAGACAAGAAGAAGTGAAGGAAGGTAACCGAGTTTTAAGGTGGCCGTGGAGAGGACTGATCAGAACAGAGATCTGAGTTGCTGAGAGGCTCGGGCAAGTCTGACGAGGTCTTACAAATGAAGAACTTGGACCCTGCAGTACGTATGGGGTTCTGTTGCTATTTCAGGGGATGCGTGATACGGCTGTGTTTTTGCAGTGATGTGAGGCAGCATCCTGCCACGCTTGTTTCGATAGGGCCCACAGAGCGACCGAGCAGCTGCAAAGTCACAGGCATAGCTGAAGTTTGCAGGAGGAGGCTTGGAGCAGACTTTTGCTTTAGCAACGCCGGGGGAGGAAGCAACGACATGAGTGTGGGCAAGAGGGGAGGAGGGGAAAGGAAGGTTCTGCTTCACAGGCTTCTCTGAAAAGAAGTGACTTGCAAATATTTGGGGTGAAAAGGGACAGGATAGTACAGGAGAATGCTTTTTAGGTTGCAGTCACTCAAGCCATCTGCTTACCTATTTTAAAAAGCTGTGGGAAGCAGAGAAGCAGCAAACTGTACATCCAAGTTCTCTGCTTTAATGGGAGAACTGAGCAGGGAATGTGATGCAGCAGCAGCCGTCTTCCTCCTGGGAAACAAGTCCGTGTTGACCTAAAATATTTTTCCACTCTGTCTCTCATGGAATCTTGTTCTGACTTAGCAGTCTTGCCTAGCAAGGCTGAAGGCAGGGGGATCCTTTCTTCCCTCCCCCTTCGCCCATATGCAGAAGTGCAATGCAGTCTGTTGAGTACGGTGTATTTCTTGAGGTTCAGCGGTTCTTAAAAAGAAACTAAGGATCATACCTGAGTACAAGGGGTTAGACTAAAAGGAGAAAACAAATTGAAACCAAACAGTTGAAAATATCGTGGCATTTCAGGTGGAGAAAGCACACAAAGATCTGCTGACCTCCTGCCGTGTGAGTTGTGGCACTCAAGGGCACTGAGCACTCTGAGGAGGCACCATTGCTCCTACTGCTTCAGGCCTTGTGGACTTGATCTGACAATTGCAAGGCTCTCTGTATCAGCAAGCCAAAAGAAGAAAGTCACATGGTAAATCTGGTGATGCAGACATAAGAATAGGAGATGACGTGTGATGTGATTTCAGAAGGGTAGTGAAAGAGTAAATTTTTAGCTGAGGAACTAAGTGAAAGGATAAGATCATTTCCTTTCACTCTTATGTAGATGTGCTTCAAGGACTGTGTTTCTGCTACTTAATTATAATTAAGTAAAGTATTCTGCTTAAATGACAACTGGTTAGAAGGATTCTGCGATCATGTAATACTTCTTAACAAAATGTGTAGTAATTTTCTAATCAAGTAGGAACCCAGGAGCAACGCAAGTAAATGGGGAAAATATCATAGTGGGTGTATTAACAACTTCATTCAAAGGCGTAATTGGCCTTTTCCCCTCAAAATTGTTCTTCAGGGGTCACACACTGTCTTCAGTGTGCTCTCCAGCAGTTTAAGTATGACGTACGAGTGTGTGTTGCAATGATTTCTGATGGATGGCTAAACCTTCTAAAACACATTCTTCAGCTGAAAGAATATCAATCTTTATCTTGATAAAACATTCCTCAGTGATCTCTTATGTGAAATGATGCGTCCTAAATTCAGCGAAGCTATTGCAAATCTTTGTTCTGCCAAACTGGTTACGTTTTTTGCTCCGTACAGTGCTTTGTGTGTTTGGTCAGCACATGACTGTTATTTAACTCTTGCACTGTCCTTGAAATTTAAGTAAGTACGTATTATTAGTTCAAATCATTTGAAAAGAGAAGCCAAACAGTAAAGGTTACGTGATCCGCTCAGGACAAGTCGGTATCATTTAAGTGCTGCAGAATAGTCCCCAGACCTGACTGGGAAACTGTGCAGTCTGCAGGCGTTTCAGGTGATGGTGGAAAACATAGTTCCTGCCTCCTTTATATATGCAGACGTAATTGTCCTCGTTGTACGAGCTAAAAAGCCTTCAGAACTTGCTATTTTATCCCTCTGTTTCTTGGACTGGAGGTAATCACATGGCATAGGAGCCATGCAGCTGTTGACTCACAGCATAAAGCATTGCTGGGAAGATGCTGGCAAGAATTCCATGGGTAAAAATTGACTTTGCAGATAGGCTGATTTTGAGCCTAGGTAGAAATGTATGTAAAAGCTCCTACAGCTTTTATTTATTTATTAATTTCCTATTCTGGCAGAGGTATGCCCGTATGTCCTTGGTGAAAATCTGCTCCCTTTTCACTTTTGGCAGTGTCTAACGTAGCAGTTGTCAATCTGAATATGACATTGCATCCCAGAGGGAATTGCATTTTATTAGTACTGTGTGTATACTTGGAAGTTCTTTAAGGATTGCTTCAGACCAATATTGGACTTTCAGCTATTTTATTAATTTATAAAGGTAAGTTGAACTGTGAATGTTAAGATGACATTTGATTTTACAGGAAGAGAAAAAATTGGTACAGTAATTTTTATTCTGTCAGGGAAATACCTTTCTGTAAATTCTCCTAAGTGCATACTCTTGGTTGCATTAATGTTACCTGAAGTAATTGGACAACGTATATTTCTCTTGTTCTAGCTCATGACCTTTTATAGCAATAAGGATTTTTATTTTCCTTTTTTTTAACTGTAGAGCATCAAGTTCCTTTCTTCCTGCTGGTACGCAGTGAAACCAGAACGATTGAGAGAGATCTTTGGATTAAAACAGTGTCATCCACACACGACTTCTATTCCATTATCACTCACCTTTGGTAGCCAATAAAGACATATGAATGGAGTTAGTTAAAATGCCACTGGATTATTACATACTGACCAGAGATCAAGCACAGAATTTCTAGCTGCTGCTTCATTTCTATGCTCTTGTGGTTGAAGGGATAGATTATCTGATAGTAGTGCTTTGGGACAGCACAGTAAGATGCCTCCCCTTACAAACTCTCACACCAGATTACTAATGAATTTGATCACTGCACAAGTTATGTATGGAAAGTACTTCTGATACTTTTTAGATGTTTATTCAGAATGTGTTAAGAAAATAGCACTTGACTGTTACACAGAGCAAGTGTGCAGCTTATGCTTCTCAGCACAGATTTGCATCTGATCAAACTTTCCCCGATGGCATTGTCTTTCTGTAAACATATTTAGACAAAATATATAAATGCATTGCGAGCCTTTGACCTTTATAATTTGGGAACTGTTAAGATGCATTGTGTTGAATTACCCCCGCCAGATCACAATGAAAAAGTCAAGGTGTAGATTCTGTAGAGCCATGCTGATTTGTTTCTCTTCCCAGGCTGATTACTGCATCTAAGGGTTTGGACACATTAACTTAGCTGAGAACCTTCATGTGTCTCTTCGAATTCCAGTGGCTTAGGTATCTCCTGTTCAATAAATAAACTAGTTTTTGTCGGTCAGTGTGTTGGTACATTCTACTTTGTGTGACATTTGCAAACAAGCAAGTGAAAGCAGGTATTAGTTTTTGTAGGTCAGCTGTGAAATAACTATTTAGTAATCATACCAATCCATGAGGTTGAATTAAGGCAACTTTTGCGTCTTGTTATTTGGCATCTTGCTATCTTTGCATGGATTTTTAACTGAGGTGTGATTCAGTTGGAGATACAGACAAATATATTTGGCATTTATAGGCTTGTAAGGCACGTCCTGTTTAAACTTAGATCAGTAATTGAAACCTAGAGAACAATTCTCTTATTTGTTTACATTTAGTGCCATTTGAGATGCCTGGAGTTAGCAGCCGTCCTTATGAGCCTGGAAGAGGGTCTTGGCCCTGTGTAAGGTATGTGCTCGTAAGAAAGGTGTAGTTGGAAGCCAGGCATAACAATGTTGGAATCTAAGATAGCTCCATACATTTATTTTTAGGCAACTTCACTGGACCCTTGGGCATTCGAAATAAGCTGAATTGCTTTCTCCATTTGGTTGAATTAAGTAGGGGCATGGCTTTTCTGCTGCTCTAGGCTGAGGCTTCTGCACAGGGAGTTGTGATGAGAGACCCACGGAAGGCTTGTGTTTCTGAAGTAGTATGTGAAGGCCAAGCACAACACCACAGAGCACTGGCATTAGTCACCTACATTTGGGCAGCCAAGTTGCTCCGTAGATCTCCAGCGATAACAGGGATAACTTGGATGCCTGGTGCACCAGTGGCACCTAAATGCTAGTGTCGTAATCTAGAACTGAATCCCATCCTTAAAACCCAATAGTGATATCAGATGGCATTTTAAGTGAACGCTGTTTTTCAGTATTAGCTGAGTAAGTTGTTAGAACAAAAGTTAGGTATTCCTAGAGGTATTAAATGTATCTGCTTGATAAATTCATTATTCTTCCTTTACTGTCACTCAGAATTACACAACGGAAGTATGTGATTTGATGCAGAAATTAGACCATCTCCAATAACTTTCTTCAAACTTCTAATTTAAGCTGCAGTTCTGTGAAGGTCTTTGGCACATGTGAGTGTTGATATTTTATAAAACTACGAGGTTTCTAAAATCATCAGCACAAAGGACATCTACCTTGAAAAAGGATAATTGTTTCGTTAAGTCCTAAACACATGGATTTTAGCAAGTGGGACGAGATACAGGCCAGATTCTGCATGTGATTTTGTGGATTCCAAATGCAACTGTGGCTTTGAAGTCAATGAGACGTTCTGTGTAAATAAGGCTAGATGATGTTGCTTAACTATGAATGGCATTGCTTCTTAAAAAGTATCTGACTATTCTGAGTCTAGTTATACTAATGATCTACATCCTGGAGGTGAGCTGCTGGTGGTAAGAATCACATAGTTTTATCTTTCCTGTCAGTGGAAGACAAGTGGGATCATTTCTGAATATATACAGTCTTGGAAGTTACAGAAATGTTCTGATTTCCAGCTGATTTTCAAATGGAGAAACACAAGAAAATCCATACTCTATATTTGTACTTTTAAGTTACTCTTTCCCATAAAATGACCAAGATATTACACAGAAAATATTTTGAGCAATAACAACTCTTCTGTATTCTTCCAACACTGTCTAATTCCACTGAAATCATTAGTAAATCTTCCATGGGTTTCAGGGAAGTAAGGTAAGAAGCTACAGAAAGTCATATAATGTCTTTAAGTAGGGTCATCTTTTTGATCGTAAATTTGTTACAGAGAACCAGGAATTCTGCTCCTTTAGTGCAGGCTGAGTTTTGTGTCAACAGTGTGTTTAATGTCCTGACAATATTCATGTACCATAATGGAAGTAACTCAGACTGAGTCTGATGCTGCTATTCATCATGCAGAAGTGAACTAAAGAGTGAGATGAATTAATTTCTACTCCAGTAAATGTTTTGGGGTTTGTTTTGTTGTTGTTGTTGTTGTTCTTGTTCTTGTTCCCCCTTTCTCTCTGCCCCCTGAAAAACTGGGATTATCAATGGCTGAACTTAGGAGGTAGAGCATATAACATGCTAGCACGTTTTTATGAGCCTGTGCTTGCACAGTTGCAGTGGAGTTTCTTGTTTTGCTGAAATTAGTGGCAAAGCTCTATTTTAAGCCATAGTAGAATCAGACCCATTGAGTAGGCCTACGATCTCATGTTGTAAATTTGTCTTACTTTACACCGCGTTACTGAAAGGAAAGAGAAATAATGATCTCAGCATGCCATCTGCCAACTCAATCTGAATGCAACTGACTATGTCAGTCAAAGGGTGAGGTATGCCTTTAAATGACTTTTGTGGAGATTTTTGTTGCTGTTCTGTCTTTTGGGGTTGCTTAGTAACAGTATTCTGTGTGCAAATTTGTAGCATCTGTGCAGACTGCAAGATGTTAACACGTTTGTTAAAATTAAGTCCAGTTAATGCTCCCTCTGCAGAGCTTTACAATTAAATGGTTGCTTCTGTTTTTTTTTTCCTTCTACAAATCGCTATTTTAGAGAAAGATAGGTGTCTTTGAACAGTGTCAAATTGTAAGTTAACGTTTCAGTACTGTTCAAACAAGTTGCTAGTGTTTTCAAATTGAGAACGCTGCAGAATTAAGCAGCTTGAACACAAGTGGCTTTGAAAGGCTGTGCAGTTCTGTTTCTGTGGTCACTAGCTGCATACTGGAAGATGTCTGTGAACAGTTATATATTTTCCAATTAAGCCACAATCACAAATCTTACTTGATGACTTGCAGAACTGCGTAGGAAAGATTTAAAACAGCGAACCAATCAGATATGCTTTAGCAGACTTCATACTTCATCCTTTTAGCTTCGTATAGCATGAGGTCAACTGGAATCTCCCTCAGCTTCAGAAGTAGAAAACACTAATATAGAGTGGGTTGGAGCAAGCCAGCTTCTGTAAAGGTACAGCTTAGCCCCATAAGGTCACTGACTGATAAGTCAATGGAGAGAAATAGGTCCTGCAGACTGTAGGTCATCTGCTCTCTGAGATGCATCTTAGGGTGAGATGAATCCCCTCTCTTTCTGCAGGGGTGGGGAGAGCCAAGTGTGGCTAGAAAAACTCTCATTTTTAAGGCTAGTGAAAGTTTAGTAAAATGAATCTTGCTCCACATTGTTATTATTATGTATTTTTTTTTTTTGTGGTGGTTCAGTATATTTCACCTTTGACCTGATTTGGCAAAGTAAATGCTTTACAGGGAGGCATCTGCAGTGCTTAGTCAGACAAGTGAGAGGACAGGGTGAGAAAATGCTGCTGGACTTCTCTTCCAGTAATTGAAATATTTCTCTGTCCGTTTTCTTCGTTAGGGACATTTCGTTCTACCTTTCCATTCTCCTTAATCACGGTCTGGAGATGATGCCAGCAGACAGTCAGATATTATCCCCATGGTCCCTGGGCTGTCGCAAGAAATTCTGTGAAAATATATTGTTTGATTAATGTGTACTGGGGAGCTGAAGCCATACCTTCAATAACAGAAAATGTTAACAGTAACTATTGCACTGTTCCTTTGATTTGGCAATATAATAGTTCTGTCATTTTATGTGTAATGTAAGCAGCTAATCTGATGCCTGGAGGAGCTGCAGCAGAGGAGGGACACCTGGCCAGCTCTGTTGTTCCCTGCAGCTGCCCTGCTGCCTTAGCATCTTCAAAGCAGCAGGAGTAACAGAGCCGAGAGCAGGCCTTGTAAAGCCTCCAGGGAGCTTTCTGACTCCTTCCAAGAGCTAAAGGAATGGATCTGCCCCTAATCCATTCCTAATTTCTCTGAAAATCCAGTGTAGCTTGTATTTTGACTTGGCAGCTGTTACGATGCGTAGTGAAATCAGTTTCGCTGTTTACTAGTACACCCTCCCACCACAGGCAAGAATCTTGACAGCTCAAAATTGCTTTATAGATGGTTTAGCCAAATTACTGAGCTCTGAGCCCTGCAATGTTAGTGGTAAAAACTCTCCCTAGTTTTGACAAGCAGATTAGATTTGTCAGCACTTCCTGTTTGTCCTGACACCTTGCCCTGGAGCTCTTTTCATGCATCCAGATGTGTGAGGCCCATGCATACCTCTCTTCTCCTCCACCTTGGATAGGTTGTTTGGTGTACGGACTGACGGGGATTTTACATGGCACATGCTACGCAGTGTCCACAGCTGCCCCATGCAGCAGCTGTGGGCTCTGAACATCCAGAAATCCACATATCCATTGACCTTACTAAGCTGTCTAAGGCATAGATGCTTCCTCAAAACCATTAAGAGTTCCTATGAATGTTGCTTCAGAGCTCTGGGCAATCATCACTGATCTTCCATGATTACACAGAATCACAGAACTGTAGGGGTTGGAAGGGACCTCTAGAGATCATCGAGTCCAACCCCCTGCCAGAGCAGCTCCCCAGCCCAGGTTGCACAGGTAGGCGTCCAGGTGGGTCTGGAACATCTCAGAGAAGGAGACTCCACCACCTCTCTGTGCAGCCTGTGCCAGTGCTCCGTCACTGCACTGGGAAGAAGTTCCCACGCACATGTGTGTGGAACTTCATATGCTTCAGTTTGTGGCCATTTCCCCTCATCCTATCACCACACACTGCAGAGAAGAGTCCAGCCTCATCCCTTGGCCTCCTGCTCCTTAGATTTTTATAGACATTGATCACATCCCCTCTGAGTCTTATCTTTTTTATCACTTGTGCATTGCAGGAAACCCCTCACCAGCACAGACCACAAACATCAGAGAGTATTTGTCTCAGTACAAATTAAGGGACACAACACAGCTACTTGCTGTTAGAGGATGGCAGGGAAACATGAACTAACACAAGTTGGTCAGTCAGCTGTTAGTTTTAGCAGGTTGGCAACTCCAGCTTTGCTGCAACTCTTCACGTGATTTAGGGAAGTAATGAAGGAGCTCGCAACTGTCAAGGGCCAAACAACAGAAAGGAGTAAAAGTCTCTCACCTGAATCTGCCCTGTGATCCTGGAAGCTAACACCTTCATGCTGAAGATGCAAAAATATTGATGTTCCATATATGGTTTGTTTTCAATCTTATATATTGTTGTTTGAACAGACATCCCATTTGATTTTGGATCTTGTCTATTGAAATCAGTGCTGCAACTTTTCTTCCCTTGGCTTCTGCCTTGTGCGTATGTTTATTCATCTGAATGATTCCTTTCTGTGTGGTGAGAATCCACCCAGCATGGGTAGGTGACAGAACTGGGCCTCTGGTGATTCATGCTGGGCATAGGCTGTCTTCTCTCCAGAATTTACATGGGATAGATTTTTCTTTAAACAAGATTAATGTGAATTCTTGCAAACACAGTCTCCTTTCTTTAGCTGTTCAGTAGTTAACAATCCTTCTGCTGTCGCACTAAACACATTTTGCAGAAAAGCATGATTTAATATTCTTTTTAATGGCATTTCTTACTCAGTTTACCTCTTTTTATCAGCAAACATGGTGACAAGTGCACAGTTGTCTTATGCAAATTATCAAGTTAACCTCTGTGTGAACGGCCAGCTCTTTGGAGGCACGGCACAGACATCATGAACAGAGGCGAGCTGGGCTTCTGCAGATAAGTTGTCATTGCTTCTTCCAGCACTGCAGACAGATTTTCTCACTTTGACATATCAGCCCCACCTAATTCTCCTCTCCTAGCTCTGAGTTCCCTTTTTGACAGCATCTGTGTGAGGCAGTGTGTTTTCTTCTGACTGATCGAGGCCAAGTGAATCACAAATCCCACTGTCACATCTGGGAATTCATGAGTTTGCAGCTCTATGAACTGACAGGCCAAATCATGTTTGCTGGAAAGAAGGCCAAGGTTTGACAAAATCAGTTTCTCTGTTGGCATTATCTGTTTCAAGAATTTTGAAATAGAAGATATCTTCTCTGAGTATAATATGAGCTGTTTACATTTTCAGTAGAGTTTAATAATGTGTTACATCATTCACTTCTGTGTGAGGCCTATCAGCTTAATTAGAAAAACAGAACACTAAGTATTTCCTTCTCCCAGTGTACAACATCAGTGCTTTAAAGAGCCTTAAAAATAGCCCTTAGCTTCAACAGTATTGTTTCGTGTAGGCAGAGGATTTATCTGTGTATTTGGGTCTGTGTTCTCATTCTTGCTGTTACTCTTCATGAAGCAGCAGAGCTGACTTCCAGCCCTCAGCATGTAGTTTCTCCAGTACATCAAGTTTTCCGCTGTCAGAATGTGTCATACCTCATGCAGTCAGTTGTCCTGGGTTGTTCTGGGTTATTTTTCACGGGGCTGCAGTTGTCAATTGTAGTGCCACAAGATGACTAATGCCATCCTGGGAGTCACGCATCCCTTTTAACAGCACATGGAGCCAGCACTTTCCTTCATGCTAGGAAAGGTTTTGATCGCACCTGTATCTTTTGGTCTGAGGCTGGATGGTCGCTGACAGTGAGAACTTCTGTTTTCACTGCTACTTAGCTAGTTTTCACTTCTTTACCCAAAATGTTTTCATATAACAGGGTTATCACAATCCCGGAGTAAGACCTTTTTGAGATTAAAGGGCTTAAAGTATTCTTGTAACATTTCTATGGCACGATGCAATAAGAGTTATTTTTCCTACGACACCCTACAGGCCGTGTCTGGATGACAACAAAACCATTTACAATGAAAAAATTCACACTGTTTGATTTCATAAATGACAACTCACTGCAAATTGGAGAGACTTCGTGGATTCAGGATCTTCCCAGTGATGACAGCGAGCTAGAAGGATTTCTGAAACCAAATGAACGTGTGCTGGTGAACTGGCCTGTGGGAGAAAGAAAGACAGAAAAGTATCTAGTGAAAGTTGTATACATGAGTGGTGAGTGCAAATGCAGAGCTTTTGATTGATAATGGATTTTAATCTAATTGTAAAGTTTTGCTACAAAATTTCCTGTGCTTTGGTCTCTTTTTCAATTCGCTTCAGATGACCCCCAAGAGCTGGTGGAAATGATGCAAAAGATACTACAAGAGGATGAAATTACAAAAATACAAGTTCTTGGAAAAGGCAAGAGGAAGAGGATAGAAATGATATTTTCAGAAAGTGAAGACAGTGACCTGGATAAAGAACAGGTACTTTCTGCCTTTTGTGTGCCTGAAATTGGTCTGCCTTTAACATAACGAAATAGACTATAAATATAGATTCTTCCCAGTATAACACACTGAGTAGGCATAGTAAAGGCAAGGATAAAGGCAGCCTTCACGTGATACCCCAGCAAAATAACCTATTGGAGCAGCTAAGTCCATAGATTTTCACTTCTGCTGTTGTCAGTGGTTTACGGGCTGGTTCGGCCCAGTTCCATGACAAACGGGGCAGAGGAACCCACAGATCCACGTCCCAGGAAAGGGGAAGGGGGAAAAGGGAAAGGGCAGGGCCTACTGGAGAGCAGTAGAGGGACTTTTTACAAAGGCAGGTAGTGATATGATAAGGGCTAACAGTTTTAAATTGGAAGAGGGGAGTTTTGGACTACACCTATGGAAGAAATTCTTTACTTAGAGAGTAGTGAGGCACTGGCACAGGCTGCCCAGAGAAGCTGTGGGTGCTCCATCCCTGGAAGTGTTCAAGGCCAGGTTGGACAGGGTGTGGGTAACCTGGTCTAGTGGAATGTGTACCTGCCCAGGCAGGGAGTTGGAACTGGGTGATCTTTCAGGTCCCATCCAACCCAAACCCTTCTGTGATTTTGTGAATCTGTTCTCTCCAATAGGACAGAGGTCTGACCACAGCATAAGAAAAGCAGAGACCAGGTTCACTGACCTTTGCATTGTGCTGAGATGTGCAGTGACGAGATGCAGGGAAAAACATGTATTACTGACTTTTCATTAGGATTGGAGCACTGGCACAGGCTGCCCAGGGGGGTTGTGGAATCTCCTTCTCAGGAGATATTCAAGACCCGCCTGGACGCCTACCTGTGCCACCTGGTGTGGGGAACCTGCTTTGGCAGGGGGGGTGGACTGGATGATCTCTAGAGGTCCCTTCCAACCCCTATGATTCTGTGATTCAGTGATTTGTTTTTCACAAATACTAACTGTTGATGTTATATGCAAAGTTAATAAAAGTTCGTGACATGCCATGAGATTCCATTCATACAGAGACTTCCATTGCAAAGATGTTACTATGCTCTTGTTCGTAGCAGAAGGTGGTGAAGCATATAAAAAGGAAAAAAACATTTCAGGCATCTGCTCCTGCCAGCATCCTGAGTCAACTTGAAACATCTTTAATTAGCAAACAGGTAAACATCTCATTTTCAGCAATTTTCATCTATTAAACAAAAGCAAACTGAGATGTTTTAGTGAAGTTAACAGTATTAACAGATACTGCTAGAGAAAAGTGGTGAATGGAGAACAGAGAGAATAATACCTAACAGTTCTGTGCTATTTTAACATTTCATTTTGAATTTTAATAGAAATGATAATATTTATATTCAGTAACGGTTATCATTTTGATGTACCATGCCTGCTCATACACTCTGCGTACAAAGAGAATATTCTAATTTAGCTAGATATTTTAATGTTAGGTATAACGCTTTAATTTTATGCTGTTTTCGCTGTAGAAAGCGCTAAGTTTTCTGTTGGCCTTTTTTTTTTGCTTGTTTGTTTTGTGTTCTTTTCAGAGAGAGCCATATTCAGGAAGCAACTTCCTGTGCAGTGAAAGCAGCAGTGATGATGAAGAGCCTTTATTTCAGCTATCCAAGGTGGAACTGTGTGCCAAAATAAAAAGTCTCAAGAGGAAGCTGTCAGACACCACGAGGGAGAACTGCCGCCTGAGGCAGTCCCTGGTGATGCTTCAAGGTACAGTCAGGGGAAACTTTTTGATGAAGAGGGGAAACCTGGAGGTCATGAAAAGCTTGATTTATATGAGGCTGTCTGAAGGGAAATTGTGGCTGCTCGAGCAATTGACGTGATCAAGGCCTACCGTTAGCACCAAAGTCTTTAATACATAGGAACATTCAACTCCAGCAGCAGTGGTATTAAAAAAAAAAAAAAAAAGAAATTAAATAGCCCTGCCTTCTGTGGAGGTCATGCAGCCATAGAGTTGGAAGTGGAAAAACATAACTCCTGTCAGTTGTTCTGAAGAAATCTGTCTGCATGCCGTGTATAACCATCAAATTAGCTCAAATACTCCACTGGACCAGTCCAACAAACACTGTTTTTAAGCAGTTTTTCTTGATCCACTGAGATTTTCTTAATTCTGGAACAATTTCATTTCTAATTGCTTTAGAAATACCTCATCACTGATAGTCAGAATTCATTTTGGTACAAAAAATTTTGTCCTTTTCAAAGTTGAGGGAATTTTATTTTATTTTATTTTATTTTATTTTTAATAAATGAACCCTTAATCACAGCATTTCTAAAGTCCCTCTTATTTCATCTTGTCCTTTACTCTGAGGCAGCCAAGACAGGATCTGAAATTCTAATATATTAGTGGAGGAATTAGGTTTAAAGATGACTTACTGCTCCCCTTGCCAGCTTCATTACAGCATCCTTAGGCTGCCTAATATTTCTTTGTCATACAATTTTGCAGGCACTTACCAGTTTTGTTGACCACCTGATTCTATTGGATGTTATTCACCTCAACATGAATCACTCACCTCCACCTTTCTGAATATTATTTTTAAACATTTTATTAGTCTGACAACTTTCCTTATATATTTAGGCTCACTTCCCTTTCATCTTATGCAGTTATATTAGTCTTTTAATTTAGTGATCCTTGACCCCTTGCATCCTTTTTGTTCCGCTGAATTGATTATTAATGAACTAAATAAAAGTTTGGATTTGAAAAGAAATAAGAAATAAGAAAGCTTAGTGCTCTGGTGGGCATGAGCTAATGATTCTTCTCAGCAGAGCAGAGAGCTGGTCTATCATATTCTAAAAGCAAGGCCAGATCTTCCTGGATGGGGACAGCAGAGCAACAAGGAAGTATCTGAGAGAACAGAAACTGTGTGTGTTAAAGCATCTTTGCTGACTACTTGGACTCTTCTGCAGTATGACAGGAATCTAATCGCAAATATACATGCTCATATAACGAGTCTGAAAGTTTCAGTTATCATTTTCTCCATCACTTTTGATTTTATTTCAGTGTTGCCGCAGGCAGTCACCCATTTTGAGGAACTGGTAGGGATGGCTGAAGCACTGCTCAAAGGGGGAGTGACAACATCTGCATCCAGTCTTCATTCACACGCAGTTTGGAAAGCACCTAACAACTCCTTAGCAGATGTGTATGCAGCTATGCACAGTAACTCCAGCTCACCAGTAACTTTGAATGTGGAAGATGAAGAGCAACCGACTGAAAAACAGGTTAGTTAGAAGGCAGTCTCTAGCATAAAAAACAAATCTCAACATGCTACAAACTTTGCTGCTGCAGTGTAATGAAATTAGGCATCAGTAAATGTCATTTTATCATCAGGATTCTTTTGAACTGATGGCTCTTTCCAAGAGGAACATTAGGCTTAGTTCAGCATGCTGGTACACTCCTAAACTGATGTCAGTGGCTCTGTGTATCCGTGGCTAAGGGCAGAATGTGGATGCATGAATTACATACTGAGATCCAGAGAAAACTTCCCATGTAATGTTTTGGATTCCAAAGGGGAATAGAGGTGTTTCAGAGATGGCCTAAGAAAAATGCCAGCAATTTGTCTGAACCGTTAGTAGGTAGAGCCCTGTATGTTACTACTTCTGTTCCAGTGAGTTAAGTAGAAATACAGATATATACATAGTTGCTGAATAAAACTGTTCATCAGTTCTCCGTGATTATGGCCACAAACTGACGCATAGGATGTTCTGCACAAATGTGCATGGGAACTCCTGCACAGCACACTGACGGAGCACTGGCACAGGCTGCACAGAGAGGTGGTGGAGTCTCCTCCTCTGTAGAAGTTCCAGACCCACCTGGACGCCTACCTGTGCAACCTGGGCTAGGGAGCTGCTGTGGCAGGGGGTTGGACTCGATGAGTCCTGGAGGTCCCTTCCAACCCATACAACTCTGTGATTCTGTGTGATTCTGCGTAACAAAGTATAGCTGAGAGCTCTGAACCGCAGAGGCTGTAAAGGAAAATGCAAAGACTCAAGAGAAAGAATAGTTAATACTTAAAAACAATGAAATCTGTTAAGAGTTATCGAGGTATCATGCTCTGACTATACATGAAATCTGATCTGACATCTCTGAAGAAATCTAAATTTTCTAAGCAACCTGGACTTACCTTGATAGAAGTGATTCAGAATTGCATATCAGAGATTTCAGATACTTTATCTGTACAACTGCAGTGCACAGAAATTACTCTCAAAGCCTGGGACCAGATGTCACAGTTCTTAGGGCATGTCTACTCAGAGGCAGAAATATTAGTTGGGCATAGTGCCATGCTCCCAAAGCTGTACAGATTGCAGGCCAGGACTGGACTGTATCCAGCCTGCATGGAGTGCAAACAGAAGGATTTAGATATGTCTGAAAATGTCTCCACTAGTGAGTAATAAGGACTGCTTGGTGAACTGTTTGCTGTTACGTACACAGAACCCACACTTTTAAAAACTAAGAAAGACCATACTGTATACGATTTCTAGTGAACTGCAATAGTTATGTCTGTGACCAATTTTGTTTTCCAGTTCAAGATTGAAAAGTGGCAGATTGCACTTTGTAACAAGAGCAAACCTCAGAAGTTTATAAATGACTTGATGCAAGCACTTTATACGCATGAATACATGGCTACGCACAGCCTGACAGGTGCAAAGTCATCCTCTTCAAAGGATAAAGCAGCGAAACCAGCCATGAATCAGAATGAAGTTCAGGAAATCATAGGTGATAACTTGTTAACGTTACTCAATATGGCTTTGACAGAGGGCTCTCTTTTGACGGAGGGTCACTAGTACTGAACAGCTGCTCTACTCAGGTTATGTGCTATTTTATATTGCCTTCTTTGTCTCCATGGTTTTTCCAGCCCATCTGTTAGGAACTCTGTCCGTGAAATGCTAAGTAGTAGCATTTCTGTTGAGTAGATTTTGTGTTTTAATTGACTGTTCAGGAACAGTGATATTATCACTTTCTAGGTTTTAAAGGGCTATCATGCAGTGGTTGAACTTGGGCCACGGCAATAACAGATAAAGTAAGTGGAAGGTGAAGAGAAAACAAACTCGGATCAAATTTAAAACAATGTCTACTATATTCTGGAGTTAGTGAACATTATAAATTCTGACATTTTAGATAGTGCTTGAGGCAGTATGGGACACTAAGTATGGGAGACAGGAACGGTGATCAAGGAAGCAAGCAAAATTTGTTTTATGCTGAGGTTTAAGGCAGAAAATGTTTGGTGAATAGGATAGAGAACTATTTCAG
This sequence comes from Oreortyx pictus, assembly GCA_036925125.1. Lineage (NCBI taxonomy): Eukaryota > Metazoa > Chordata > Aves > Galliformes > Odontophoridae > Oreortyx > Oreortyx pictus. Next base: position 83,380,132 of record JAUPFR010000002.1, on the reverse strand, counting down.
TTGCACATATCTGCTTTAAAAAAAACAACAGTGTTTGGGGAACATACAAAATCTGATTTTTACTGAATTCACACCTGTAGCTTAATACGTTAACAACATAGCCCGAATTCCTGTAGCAGAATCCCTCCCCCATGGCAGTTCCCTCAGACCATGCCAGTTCACTCAGCCCTTCCTAGTTCATCTTCATTTCCTGTACCTTAGTCCAGTTTTGTTGAAGTTGGCCAACGGTTTCAGAAGTTACCAGTAGGATACTGATGATACAGTTGTGTAAGCCTCTCTTCCTTGGAAATATACCCAGAGAAAAGGGCCTAAAATTAGGAAAGTGAAGGAAGGAGTGTGTGTAGTAGTGAAAATGTAGAGGAGGTAAGATGAGACAGTTTCAGAATGAAGTATGAGAGAAAATGAATAAGATTTACTGGGAAGATCTAATAGTAACTTTTCTAAAGGGAAAAAGCTAAGTGAAACTGGAGAGGGAAGACAATCAGAACACTGAATATTGTGTGCTGGAGAAGGCTCAGTGATGAGGGGAGCCTAATAGAGAAATCAAACAGGTTTGTTAAGGGAAACAAGAACCTTCCTGAACTCAAGCAGAGGAGTGTCAACATTATGGAGGAGGAGAAGAAAAATAAGAAAATATTTTTGTGAATTCTAGGAAATGAAAGAAAAAAAAATCAAGGAAAGTGAGGATGATGAAGGAACTTCATTAATTCCTGATGTTAAGTCCTGCTAGCACTGCATTCAAAAAAGTTAGATGAAAAACAGAAAGGAAAATGGGATGAAGGAGGCATTATCTGCAAATGCAAAATTAGTGAACAAAACCTGTAAGATTCAGAGGTATGATAACTCGCGTGGATGGTCTCTGATAAAAACAAAGCAAAGGAGAAGATGAGGACACATATTCTGGAAGCTTTTATTCCTTTTGAGTAAGCCAAGAATGAGCACAAGTATGGAAGGCAGAGAGAAAGGCAAAATAGTGAATAAGGACAGAAAAGTAACTAGAGCTAAAGCTGAAGTAGCCAGAAATGTCAGAGATGCAATAATGAGTGCATTTTAGATCATGCTTCTGTGGTTTCCCTGATTTGGAGGACTCATATATGCCATCTCTTCACATATTTTGCAGGAATCACAAAACAGTTGTTTCCAAACACAGATGATGCTTTAATTAGGCGAATGATGGGACAAAAACTGAACAATTGCACCAAGAAGCCAATTTTAAGCAAAGATCTTAACTCAGGTGCTTTTCAGAAGCATGCTTTTTGGTAAGTCTTTTGTATATACTGTAGCCTGCAATGTAGAACTCCATGTACCACCCTGTAATAACACAAAAGTGCACTTTGTACAAAGAGTACGTAATTCTAAAGCAGTGCAGCTTGGCATTACAGCCCAAAAAAGTTGCTCATTCCACGTAAAAGCATCACAACTTACATGAGAAGGCAGAAGTAAATGCACGAGTTTCTTTGATCAATGTGTGTGTCAGATTTATTGTTATCTGCCTTTCTTATTATTTTCTACAGATTCTTCATAGTTCAGGCAGTGCCATTTTCAAGATAACTGTTGTGCCTTAATTAACCCACAAGTCAAGATAGAGAACACAGTTCTCTATTTAGTGCCTGTTGATAAAATTACTGTATGAGAGCTGAACTAACATTCTTTTACCAAGAGAAAAGTTTAAATTATCAGGGTAAGAAATTATTAATTAACATCTTTCTTCCTATAGGCATCCTTAACCTTGTGAAGAAAACTAATCTAAAATTGCTGAGCTCACCCCTATTGTCAGTCAGCTACCTGTGTAGTACTCTTTCCATATATATGAAACATACATATCACAATAGTTGGGGTTGAGAAGGACATCTAGAGTTCGTCTAGTCAAACCCCCCGCTGCTCAAAGCAGGGTTACCTACACCAGGTTGCTCAGAGCTGTCTCCAGTTGGGCTTTGAACACACTCAGAGTACTCCCCCACCTCTGTAGGCAACTTGTGCCAGTGCTCAGTCACCTCTCACAGTGGAAAAATGTTCGTAAGTTCAAGTTGTCTATAGACTTTTGTAACAAAAAAAACTTATTTGGTGAGAGTGTGCAGACATCTGAAGTCTCTGTAGAGAGAAATATCCCATATGTATTAGATTGTATGTATACAGATACCCATGCATACACCATACACACAACACTGAGGAAGTATAGACAGCTCTTCTGGGAATGATGGGGGGAACAGTGTAAGAGATTAAAACTAGTGGGACAGGGTGAACAGATTCTTCATAGTCTTTCCATGCTGAAGTTATATATATATATATATTTATAGTTTAGTTATAGTATGCATGTTTCAAATGGAGATTTACAACTGTAACATGCTATACAACAGAAATAAAGATAATTGGCTATGTTACAAACACAGCTATTTGAAAAGTAGTTAACATTGTTCTCTTAGCCACCTTCTCTGTGAACAACCAGAGGTCTGTGAATTACTACCCGAGAAATACTCAGATAGTATCTGTTGGGAGAATGCACACACAGGTTTTCTTATCTGGAAACAGTAAGCAAATGCACCAGCCTAGCTGAAGTACAGTTTACAATGTTAATATTTTTCTCCTAGGCTTCATAAATCAAAGGTCTTCTGTATTTGTAATATACAGAGTGCATTGATTCACTGTAGTACTCTTCCTTGTCCTTGACCCAGAAGATAAAGATAACAGCATAGAAGGACACACTTAAATCTTCTCTGAAAACATTAAATGCTAACATACATTATATTTATGGTTTCTGGTCATCCATGAATGTTGCTAATTCTCATGTCTTCCCATGCTGTACAGTATTCGTGGAGTCCTGGCAGGAGGATCTTGAGCTAGCACAGATATAGTTCTGCCTTGCTCTTAAATGCTGCCTGAAGACTTTTCAATTTAAACTTCATATCTTAAAATAAAAATGTATTTGTCTATTGTTTATATGTGCTTACGTAAAATTCGTTCCAGTATCCACTGAACCCAGTGCAAACACTTTCTGCATAGTCTCTCTTGAATGGATGCTTTATAGGATGCATTTGTAATGGTTTGATTTTACACCGGTTCAGAATTTCTTCACTCTAAAAGCATTTAAATACTGTGCAACCGGTCATCCCCACGGTAGTGGTTCCTTAACTCAGATGACACAAACGTTCTCTGTAAGAAAATCATGACATTTTAAGTGCTCACAAAGTTCCACTTTGATTTACTCCAAGAAAAGATCCTGCTGTGCAGGCCCTTAGTGACAGCTTCCTTGTTAATAACAGATTGGTTATATCCTATCACACTGGTGATACTGCAGTTGGGATCTCCTCATTCCCTGTCCACCTTTCTCCAGCGTACTGTTACCGTTCAGGAAAAAGAATTTGGATTAAAATCTGAGAGGTGCTCTTGTCTGAGATCCATTAGGCTGAGATGAAAGAAGGAAAAAGGGAATGTATGAATGGAGAAAACCAGTTAACTAGCTGATAAACTCTGCTGCTTGGGAACTAAGAACAGTCGTAATTGCACATTCAATGTCAATGTTGCACACTCAGTTATAAACTGTCTTGACAGTGGTTCAGCAGCTGCTCCTCAGGGCATCATCCCTTTGGCTGTTCCTCCCAGCACGCAAGACCAGCAGGATGATGATACACCAGCTGCTAATGCACAAATTCAGCAAAGCCACAGCCATCTGACTCCTCCGCCTCTCAGCACCCAAGGTGAGCAGGAGTGTTTCAAACCTATTTCTAAGGAGTCTCGTCTCTCCAGAAGCTCACAAGCGCCCTCTGCCAACCAGGGTTGTGGACAGGACCTCAGGAGTTCAGGCAAGGAATAACAGTGTACTTCGTGCCAATTCAAGTTACCGCTGGAGATTAAGGAGTAGTATAAAATTAAAATGAAATAATAGCTATTGGGCCTAGCACTGTTGGACAGAGATACTTTAAGCAGAGTAGAAGCTTGGGAGCCATTTGCTCCAGTGAAAATCCCTCAGCACAGAAAAAAAATGAAGGCATATTAATATCTTTGGCTTTAAGATATTATTAAATATATGCATGTTATACTGTAATTCAGAAATATATGAACTTGACCCAAAGAATACAAGTACTGCTCCCTTTAGTTAGAAAAACAACACATTATTTAAAGTAACACCAAGAGAATTTGTAAGAGAATCCTTAATTCCCTTACTTTCACCTTGACTGCTGATGGAAAACTGCTTTGCTGATCAGAGAAAGCTATTACATATTGACACAAAAGCGATACTGAAATATAAAAAGAAATACAATAGATATTTGAGGATGCTGTTAACTTAGAAGCAAGAAAAAAAAATCTCAGGGCAGTGAGTCCCCCCAGGATAGCCTGTGGGGTTGTGGAGGCCATGGCTGCTCAGAGGCGTTTTGCTGCTGATGCTTTAGTTTGGAAGCTCCCATTCTCTTTTCCCTGACCGCTGGGTCCAGATGAGGGTAACAGTTCTCCCAGCCAAAAAATGGAAGATAAACTCTGGGAAGCAGCTGGTAAAGGACAGAGCTCTTTCTCCCTGTGTCTAGATTTTGGTACAGTGCTGTTGGATTAGAGAGCAGGCAAAGAGGTAGAGCTTCTTCCTCATGGGGTTGGCACAGGAAGTCCCCCACTGCTGGGCAGTTCCTCTTGAGCTCTGACACCATTGTCCCGGTGGCACAGCTAGCGGTCGTGCACCCTGTAATTGCCTGAGGAGGATGAGGAATGGGACTTTTTATTGTTTTCCTTTGTGGACTGATTCCAGTTTGTTTTGCAGTGTGGGAAAGAGAGAACACTTGGATTATAGCTCTCACATTTGAACGTATTTCTTCCAGAACAGAGAGTACTAATGGTTAAATCTATTTCACACTTGGCAAACAAGCAACAAATGAATCAAGATGGGGAAAAAGAAGAAAGAAAAAAAAAAAACAAGAAAACAGCAACAGAAAGCAAACCATGACTAGCTTCATTAGAGGATTTCTAGAGCAAGAAACAGCACTAGGGTGAATGCAAGGGAAAAAATCAGAAGGTAAGGTTAGCAACCAAATACCTCTGAAGAGAAGTGCTGCAAACCTTCCTTCATTAGAACAATGCACTAATAAAATACACTGTAGAGAAGCCTGGATTGAATGGGGGAATAACTAAAGTTATCTACTAGCCTCATTCATCTCTCATGTCTATCAATTCCTTGCGAATAGGATTAAGATGAAAGCAGATAGGACAATACGATGCAAGTTCCACCTCACTGCCGTCCATAAAATGTAACTGGAGGATGTTTGCTATTATATATATTTTGTATATGTATCTGTATATACAGCGTACAAGAATGTATATAATTAATCATATTTTTGAAACAAATTTCTATCAAATAAAATGAAACATTACTACGTCTTAGTTCTTTTTTTAAAACCAAAGGTAACTGGAGAGAAAGAAGCAAAGAGTCCATCCCTCCCTCTCCTCTGAAGTATATGACTGGTGTTATCCCGTGACATAAAACAAGATAAACAACTTTTACCCAAGTAACAGAAAACCTGCACTTGGTGCGAGATGACTGCAAAGGAAGAAAGTATGACTGGTCTTCCAAAACGGCACGGACGAACTTGGAGAACACAAAACTGAAGACTAAGCAGTTACAGATTAGAAACTACAGAATTAACAGAAGGAGAGGAGAAGGCAGAACAGTTAAATACTGCTCCCAAATACTGCAGTACAATCAAAACTAATTGGCAGTGTGTAAGCGTGTCATGTCATGTAGTGTAAAATTCTGATATGTGTGTCAGAGGACATGTTCTCTACATTACTCAGCTCAGAGAACACTGACAGCTACTGCAGATAAGCATAATAGCAATACTACTGCACAGCATTTAGTGAGACTGCTGGAGAGTCAGTACTGAAAATAAAGTAAGCAACGCTAAAAACAGTCACTTGAACTATCTGCTTTTATTACTGCCTTTTAGATTGAATATGAAGATTACAGTAAAAAACAAGTGGTTATGAACTGCTCATTAAGAGCACCTAACTATTCAACAAGGAAGGAAGATACTACAGTATGTGAACAACGGAATAAAAACCTTACTGTAAAAATACACGATAGAATAAGCAGTTTTCTCCGTGGTTTTCATGCATGTCAAGTTCATATCCCCTCTTACTGCGGTACGTAGGTAGGAGTCAGAAAAAAATGTCCATATTTTACATATGAAGAGTAAATGATACTACGCAATATTCATGCTAGAGGGAAATGAATGATTAACAAGGCTATGTTTCATTTTAAGGACCAAGGAAAGAATCACGGAAATCAAAATCTGTTAAAATTCTATGAAAGAAAGCACTGATTTTCAATGCATGTAATGAGTACATTGTTGCCAGAGAATATTACTGAGTCTCTCTGAGGAGGTCCGCTCAGGAACAGTTTCCACATCCTCTGAAATCCCAGGAAAACCAGGAAGCCTCTCACAATAATTACCTAAAATACTGTAGCTTTTGAATCAGAGTTTTGTTAGCATACTGCAAGAGCTGACCTGATCGAGTGCATCAGCTCTCATACTGTTCATATTCAAATGAGAGTCATTTCCATAGGACATCGGTTTGAAAAAGCACTGCCACCTTGCTGTTCTTCTTGTAACCCGCTACCACTGCACTTCGTATTATATATACTCACAAATAAAAAGTAATTAAGTGCAAGCTGCAAATAGAGTGGCTGCTACCAACTACCTGTTAGCACACTGGAGTTAGAAATGCAATATATGGAAGTCCAGGCATCAACAAGACTTCAACGTTCTAAGTAGTGGTCAGTTTTCAGTTATTTGAATAATGAAATAAAACTGATCAAATCAGTGTTGTTTATACAAGCCAACAAAAGTTATTAAGCTGCTAAATTTCTTAGCTAGTATATTGTAATTAGCTGTCAAACAGGAAAAAAAAAAAAAAAAAAAAAAAACATTGATCATTTTTTATAGGGAAGGATAATTTTGAGTTCACAGAACAGCAAATCCGGAAAATGTGCAGCAAACATATATATATTTCAGCCATTGCATGAATTTAAAAGCATAGATTCAGAGAATCTTTTGAATTATTTTGCAGTGAACAGCTAGATCAGGTTGCTCAGAGCCTCGTCTAGCCTGACCTTGAATATCGCCAGAGATGGAGCACTTCTGGGCAACCTGTTCCAGGGCCTCACCACCCTTTTTTGGAAATACTTCTTCCTTAATCCAATCTGGATCTACCCTTTTTTAGTTTGAAACCATTTCCCCTTGTCCTACCACAACTCTGCTAAAGAGTCTGTCCCCTTCCTTCTCACAACCCACCTTTAGATACTGAAAGGCTGCTATCAGGTCTCCCTGGAGCCTTCTCTGCTCCAGGCTGAACAGTCACAGCTCTCTCAGCTGTCCTCATAGGAGAGGTGTTCCATGCCGTGGATCATTTTTGTGGCCCTCCTCGGGATGCACTCCAACAGGTCCACATCTCCCCTGTACTGCGGACTCCACATCTGGACGCAGTACTCCAGGTGAGGTAGAGGGGCAGGATCACCTCCCTCGACCTGTTGGCCATGCTTCTTCAGATGCAGCCCAGGATACAGTTGGCGTTCTAAGTTAGAAGAGCACACAGCTTTTTTCCAGCTTCCCATCCACCAGTACCCCGAGGTCCTTTCCAGTAGAACTGTGCACCATCCCTACATCCCCAGCTTGCACTGATAGCAGGGGTTGCCACAACTCAGGTGCAAGACTCTGCACTTAGATTTATTGAACCTCATGAAGATCTCTTGCACTTGCTGCTCGAGCCTGTCTAGGTCTCTATGAGTGGCCTTGGGTGTGTTGACCACACTTACACAGCCTGATGTCATTCATAAACTTGCAGAGGGTGCATTCAATCCCACTGCTGATGTCTCTGATGAAGACACTAAAGAGCACTGACCCCTGAGGGACATCACTCATCACCAATCTCCGTTGAGATTGAGCCACTGACCAGCACTCTGGGGATGATCTCACAACCAGTTCCTCATCCATCAAACGGTCCACCCATCAAATACATATCTTTCCAATCTTGAGAGAAGGATGTTATGCATCAGTATGTCCACCTTCTGTCATAAAGCTGTTTCCAGTGATAAGTGAAATGAAGCTTTAAACGAACAGTGTAGTAACTTATAATGTGCACTACATTAATGCCGACATTAAGTACCATGTGATGCATTATTTCTTCACAAAGCTCCCAGAACATCAGGCTTTAACATTCTACCCTGAATTCTTTCCCTCCACTGTTCTATGTACAAGAACTGGAGGAGTGCTGTGTGAAATCAGCTTTTTTTGAACAGACACACAACTCAAAGGTGACTCCATTATGAGGAAGAGCTGAGAGGCCTGGGGCTGTTCAGCCTTGAGAAAAGACGACTCAGAGTGGATCTGATCCACAACTATAAATATCTAAGGAGCAGGAGGCAAAGGGACGAGGTTGGACTCTTGTCAGCAGTGTGTGGTGATAGGACGAGGGGAAATGGCCACAAACTGAAGCACAGGAAGTTCCTCACAGATGTGCGTGGGAACTTGTTCACAGCGCAGCGACGGAGCACTGGCACAGGCTGCACAGAGAGGTGGTGGAGTCTCCTCCTCTGGAGACGTTCAGGACCCACCTGGACGCCTACCTGTGCAACCTGGGCTAGGGAGCTGCTCTGGCAGGGGGTTGGACTCCATGAGTCCTGGAGGTCCCTTCCAAACCCTACAGTTCTGTGATTGTGTGACATGGCTCACGTCAGTTTACTCAAAGGCAGTGAACTGAGCAAAGGTGATTCATGCCAACTTTTACTTCGGGTAGATCAACGTAACTACGGGGTGATAGGTGGATGGTTGGGCTGGATGATCTTGAAGGCCTTTTCCAACCTCGGTGATTCTATGAGAGCAGGAGCAGATACAGTTGCACACCAAAGAGGCAGAAAGCAAGTTGGGGGGGGGGGGGGGGAAATATATATAGTTTTAGCTGCATTTATTTGGGGCTATCACCATTAAATTATAGGCCTTCCACACACCATTTAATTCGTTAATCCTCACAAGCATTTCTGGCCTTTTCTCAGCTGCAGAACGCACCAGAGGCATCCCGAATGCCTACTAATCCATTGCATCCCATCCCATCCCAGCTGCTGCCGCGCATCCCGAACGCTTCACCCCCACAGAAGCGAGGCGCGTTCTGAGCCCTGCACGGAACCGTTCCTCACGGGGGCAGCGGGCGCCGCGTCCCAACGGCGGGCCGAGCCGGCCGCCAACAGCCGCCAGCGGCCGGGACAACGCCGCACCGCGGCGGCAGCACCTGCAGAGGGGAGGGGGGGGAGGGGGGAGCGGCGACTACAAGTCCCGGCAAGCCGCGCTCCAGCCACGCCTTTCCCGTCGCTGCCGCCCCCGAGGGGAAGAGGAAGCGGCGGGAAGGGGCGGCGGGGTGAGAGGGGGCTGCGGTGGGGTGAGGGTGCTGGGCGGGGTGCAGCTGCGGGATGGCGGCACGCTGGGTTAGGGGCGTGCTGGGTTAGGCCGCCGGTTGCGTGCTGCTCCGTGGGCAGCAGTGAGGCGATCCGGGTCGGAGCTGCCCGCCCGCAGCGCTGCTGGCCTGGATGCGGTCCCCGAGCGGTGACGGTGGCACAGGCGGGCCGCGAGCCGCTAAGGAGATGCGGAACCGCAAGCGTTGGGAAGTTAAACTTGATAAAAATGACGAGGCGCGTTTTGGCTTGTTTCTGTGTAGGTAATGGAGTCTCGCGGCTCTGCCAGCATTTCCGAGAGCAAATCGCCGGCTTCCGAAAGCGAGGATGAGATTGAGTTTGTTGGAGTAAGTACATGAGGAGACGTGCCGCCTGCAGAGGAAACCATGCTCAGCAACGGGACCAAACGAGTGCGGGTCTCTGAGGACAGTGTTGCAGCCCTTCGCTTTGTCTCAGAGTAACGCTTCCATTTTCAGATTTAAAGATTTCATTTGGAAGTCTTTAGGGCTTTGGTGTTGGCTTTAAAGATAGTTTCCTTTGGAATTTTTTTTTTATGTTAAAGGGGCTGTTGGCTATTATGTTGTGAAAACAGCAGGTGACATCACTTGGTTCCACAGAGCAGCACCTGGCGTGAGTGGGGGTGCGGTGCGGTCAGTAGGAAGTACGAAAAATCCTCTTGGATGGCTCTTATGGCAGTCACGCAGTGTTTAGTTTAATGAGTGGTCTCACTGAAGTTAATGAAATGAAAGTGCTGCAAATTCTGCAACGTGACGTCCAAAACTATTCATAGAATTTCATAGAATGGTTTGGGTCGGAAGGGACCTTTAAGATCATCTAGATCCAGCCCCCTGTTGTAGGCAGGGACACCTCCCTCTAGACCAGGTTGCTCACAGCCCCATCCAGCCTGGCCTGGAATGCTCCCAGGGTGGGGGCATCCACAGCCTCACTCACAGACACAACCTGTACATGTGTCTCACCACCCTCACAGTAAAGAATTTCTTCCTAATATCTGATCTAAATCTACCCAGTTAAAAGACAATTTCCTCTTGTTCTGTTGCTACCTGTCCCTCCTCAGCTTTCCTGTGGGCCCCCTTCTGGTACTGGAAGGCCACTAGGAGATCTTCTCAGAGCCTTCTCTTCTCCAGGCTGAAAAGCCCTGGTTCTCTCAGCCTGTCTTCATAGGGGAGGTGCACCGGTTCTCTGATCATGTTTGTGGCTCTCCTCTGGACCTGCTCCAAGAACTCCATGTCCTTGTGTTGGGGGCTCCAGAACTGGATGCAGTACTCCAGGTGGGATCTCATGAGAGCAGAACTGCGAGACTTAGGAAATTATGGGTTAGAGGCCTTAGCAGTGTTCTCAAACTGTGAAGCACTGTGTAGCTGCAGTACGGTACCTGACTTGCATCATAACCTTAAGATTCTTGCACCTATTAAATATCCAAGGAAAACAGGCTGCTTCTCATGCTGCCAGTGTTCTGGCCTCTGTCTGCCATCAGTGAGGTGGTGCTGGGCGACAGGCATATATGCGAGGACAAGAGGTTGGCTTCCCCTGAAGTAGTAGTCATGCTAATAAGAAATAAATTGTCAATTGCTGCCAAGATTGATAACAGATGTCTTCCTTTGGATTTGTCTTTAATACTTAAAAAACAAAAACAAACAAACAAATAAAAAAAACCCAGTAACTTTTTTTTACCTGTGTCATATGGTGTTAAAATAAAGTGTAAATTCAGTGCACAGACTTCCTTTCTGCATGGATATTAAGGTGCTCAAGTATGAGGGACACATGCATATTTTTGCTGGAACTTTAAGTAGCTGATCCTCTCTGAGACTTCTTTATCTTTTGGTTGATGTGGATGAGAATTGATCAGTGAGCTGAAAGTCCTTTTTATAACCAGTCAGATGTTCATGCATAGCATGACCGTATAAGCTTCAGGTCCTCAGGTTTGGCTCTGGCTTTGCACTGCTTTACTGTTTAAACCAGTTGGAAATAAATGAAGTAATTCTCCTAACTTTCTGTTTGGAGGTTGCCATCTACTGAGGTGAGCCAGCAGAGCAAGAGCTAAATTCCTGTGGTTCAGAGCTTTCCTTTCACGTGGTGCCAGAGTATTAACTGGGAACGTTTACTAGTATTGTGCTCTGTGTCTGTAAAAAAAAAAGATTTGTTTCACCTATCACTACTTCCCCTAACAAGCTAAAAAATGCAGCAAGTCCATCTGAAGCTATTGCTTGCATGGAATTCTCAGAAGACCTCTGTGAACATTTGTGGGAAGAAGAGTTCTAGTCTTGATGTCCCTCCTTGAGAATCGTTTTGGTTCTGGGCCACTGAAGTAAGAGGTTTTGACCTCCAGTTTTCTTTCTGGTACTGACAGCTCCGTGGCAGCAGTAGGGGTCAGCTTATGCTGAAGTCACTGGCTCTGTACAGAAACTGTTTGGAGTTTCTTCTGCATCATGGCAGTAAACTAGGATGGATCCAACCCAGTGCTGTGACGTGTAGTGCTGGCTTTTAGTCGAGGGTTCTCATGCGTTGGCTTCGTCAGTTGCCAGGTGGATGGACTTGGGATTATCACCATTTTTCCTGATTCTTTCTTTCTCAGAATGTCTGCTGTGGTCCAGATGAGTTGTTGATCTAGCCCAATATTATAGTTCTTTCTGCTCTTTAGTATTTGTTTTCCATCTTAATGCAGAAGCTAAGCCGCCAACCCAGAAAACACAAACCAGCCTTTGACACTTGCACTGTTATTGGAGTGTGCATGCAGGCACGTGGCTTCCCACTCCTTTGGTGGGAAGTAAGGATGTACATCTTTGAGAAGTTGTGTTAATAGTTTGCCATATTGCACTTGTGTTCAAACTGGAATGCAAACCAACAAACGTAAAAATTCAGTAAAGGGTAAAAAGTATGGAAGGAAAAAAGGATGCTTCATGTATGCAGGCAACACTAAACAAGCAAATATTGCTTACTGTTAAAGGAATTTACTGCTCTGCTCATTAGGCTTGAGAGCAAGTATAAGAAGTAGAATAATACTTCTGCTTTTCAGTTGTCAGTTTCTTAACTCTTGATTAGTTCATTGCTGAACTGAACCGAGGGATTCAAATACACAGAAATGAGGGAAACTTTTGCGTTTAAGAAGCTACAGCAGTTAGGTGCTTTGAAATACTCATGTTGGATTCTTACTGATGAGATGGTCAGTACGGTCTCAGTGTGTCTTTGGACTGCAACATGCCAGCACCTCTTGTTTCTTATGAGGATTTAGGTTCTTACAGATTTATAAAAGCTGTCATCTTCTCCCATAAGAAAACTGTCATGGGTTTTTATGGATTTAGGAAATCAAATTCCCTTTTTTTTTTTTAATTGTAAAAAGTTAAGTACTTTTTGGGGGGTAACTTAGCTTTATTCATATAGAATTTTTTCATCTCTTTCATCTCCTCAAGGTCTCATCCCTCATTCTTCCTAGTGATAGAGTGAAGACTGCTTATGCTGGCTAGCTGAAAAGCTTTATGGCCTTGAAAGGTGGAGGAATTGAAAGAATGAAGTGCAGTAAACACTGTGGAGAGAATTGCATGCTTCAGTTCTCTCTGCTGCTTCTCACGAGGCAGTAAATCTTCATAGTCTGCCCTACTTGGTCCATTTTTAAGATGTTCAGGACACTGCCAGATATATGACAGGTGGTGGATACAGTACTGCATCTCTTCAAGGAGTCAGTAAATTGCTGGCTGTCTCAAGTCCTTCTTCTGCGTGGAAAACTTAAATAAGGAGTACCTCTGGAGTATATAACGGTTCTGTGGCATCTGCAGCAATATTGCCAGACAAGTGGCTAATACTGCAGCTCAGTCAAATACTGTCACATGATAGAGATGACACTGCACCTGCTGGCTTAAAAGAAAAGCACAGCTTTTGCTTGTGTTTGGTTTTGCTTATTGACTCTGAGGTTAGGGAGTAACTTTGAGAACCTATGAGGCTACGCTGTCAAGTTTGGATGGGAAGCTGATTACAGCACGTGGAGATTTTTACTCAACTTTGCTTCTCTTTTGTGCCTATTCTTCAGAAAAATGAGTCCAACATAGTTAGCAGGAAAAATGATTAAGTTCCCAAGCAGTGACCGTGGATGGAAGTTGAAGTAACTAGGGGTATTTCTGTTTGGGATTTGTAAGCTTACTTACTGATTGCACATTTGTTATATTGATTATTTAGTTGACACATGATAATGCTGTAGTGTGACACAGTTTTCTGTGTGACATCACTCTGGACGTAGTGTTTGGTTTTTTTGCCTTTAAAGGTTGAAGACTTGTCGCAATGGATGCGTGTGGAACTCTAGACGTTATTTTCTGTCTTCTTTTAAAACACCTATTTGCTCAGTTTGGGTTGCTGACTTTAACTTTTCTGACCTCAGAATCTCATGTAGTTAAAGTGTGAAAGTATAATTTGTTTACTTTTTCACGTAGGTACCAACATTCTGCTATCTACCCTGCAGCTGATAGTAGAAATGTTAAAGTTGGTCTGAACTGAGAGTGACTGGGAGTATATATGTGTGGAAATGCCACGCAGAATGTAAAACCGAAGGGATTTGAGGGCTTGTAAATCATCAGGCCTTGATATTGTATAGACTGGCAGGTCATTGAGGTCACAGGCAGTCTGTGTGAAGTTTCTCAAGCTGCTCATCAGGACAGTATTCACGCAGATTAAACCTCTTATAAAATGGTAACAGAAGACTAAGAACAGGCCTTAGAGCATCCTAAGGCAAACCCTTTAAATTTTAGTGTCTTGTGGAGAAGCAGCGTGGAGGGATGGAAGAGCTGAGATGTGCAAGAGAACAGGACTGTGTAGCTGGGAGGAAGGGGAATGGCATGACATGCACTGGATAGCCAGGGCTGTCCCCACGTGTCACTGTGTAGGATCCCAGCCAGTCTGCTGGGGTGCACAACTTTTTAAATGAGGACTAGGCAAAACGTGTTTTGGTGCTTCTGAGGATGTGGTATTAGCACGACTGGGTGAAATGTGCTTTCATTTAAAATAAAGTTACTTTCCCTTCCTCTGTGCGGAACAAATAACCTGCTTGTGGAATATCTGCATAGAAAGGGGTAGTCTTCAGAGTCCAAATATGTATGGAACTATCTCTCACTTTCATAATGTTTGAAGTTCCTGAGGAGTTTGATTTCCTTTGGAGCTGAAATTAAAACTGTCTTTATAAAACAAACAGAACAGCAACCTGCCATATAGCTGTACTTAGTGAAATCTAAGACTGTTCCTTTCTTGGCAATGATCTGATATCCTAATACTGTTGGAAATAATAGCACAAGTTCAGCATTTCTAACTAGAAATGTAGATTTTAAGTTGTTCAAGAAGATAAGAGTATAATGTTATTAAGAAGGTTAAGGTTTTTAACTTTTCATCATTAGGATATTAAGTTGATATTTGATTTTATTTGTACAAATTATACTTACATGCATCCTTTACTAATTCTCTGCATAAGGCTGTTAAGGTTCCCTTCAGGAATTTTGTTAATATACCCTCTTGAAACCTTGTTGGTAAAATTCCCCTTGAGGTATTGTTAATGCTAACAACATGCTGTAATGTGTGCAATATTTTACCTTGAAGGAGAGCATTTTAATGTTTTTGTATGTGTGTGTTTTTAACACTTTTCAGGAGGAACCCTTAAGACCTGTACTTGAATGCATTGATCTTGTCAGCAGTGATGATGAAGAACCTAACAGCAGTTCTTACGCTCATGTGAGTATGTTACGATTTATCTCTGGACTTTCCAGTTGCAGAAAAAAAATATAATAGTCTCATATTTTATTTCCTACCAGCCATTCTTCATGGAAAACTTCTTAGAGGCATTTTTTTAACATGTGATGAAAAACAGAGGGCTTCTTAATAGTAGCTTGTTTATTAACTTCACAGTAAGTGGAGGGCAAGTATAGCAAGTGTGCCAATACTTCATTTTTGTAGAAACAGTTCTTGCCTTTCTAAAGTGAACTTAGAGCTTTTATTTGTGTATCAGTGCTTTAACAAGTGTAGCAAAGAAAAGGAGAGAAAAACATCACTTCTGCAGTGACCTCAGAAGTCAAGTAAGTCATGTTCCAGTCTCTAGCCTGCAAATGTGTCTGACTACTCTGAGACTTTTTCCTTGAAGGAGTTCCTAGGAGCAGTGCATTAGGCCATAGAATCTTGCTGTGATGTCATCCTTCTTTGTTTTGTCCTTCATAAACTCTCCTAGGAATTGTAGTCAGGAGCAGACTTGTCAACTCACGTGTCCCCCAACTGTACTGTGCTCACTCTTTGGGACCTTGAGAGGGACAGTGCCTGAGAGTGAACTGCTGGAATTGGTTTTGGGAACAGCAGCCGTTCTCATGCAGTGTTGCCGTAGGAGATTTGCACAGTAAGCCTGGATCTGAAGGAAGGACCAATCCTCTGCGTGTGTACAGGCCACTGCTCCCTTAAGAAACCTTGTGGAAACTAAGCTTCAAGTTTCTGTACGAATTATGTCCTGATGAACATAAAGGACATTGCTTTTTGCTGAACAATTACCAAATCAATGTTTTAACTTCACAATTGTAGAGGAATACAAAGCGTAAAGATTACATTGACTACCAGAAAGAAAGAGTTGCATCAACCTTGGATCGCCTGGCACGCCATGTTGAAGTAGAGAAACAGCAAAAGGAAGAGAAAAACAAAGCCTTTAAGGTATTGTGTGCATTTTGTTTCTGTAGAAGTGTGTAACAGAGGCCTCCTAGTCACGTGTGTGCTTCTTTTCACTGCAGAGTAAATAAAAACACTGGCCATTGTTTTCCATGAAAACAACAATAGATACCATGAGCGCAGTAACGCTGTTTGGTAGAGCAAATTCTCAGCTACAAAGCGCTATTTTTTAGCTTAGTCATCAACATTAGCTCTGCAGGTTTGACAGTGATGAACCTGCATGTTATACTTGTAAAAGCCTGTACCAGTGGAGGTGACCCACTGTCACCATTGCCACTGCTGAAGCACAGCACCCACCTCCTCGCTGTGCTTACAGCCACTGCTTGCTCTCTATAAATGCTCACGAGTGTTGATGAATGCCAGTGGCTGCCATTTTTTCTGCATGGACGAATTCAGTGCCACGGCTTGGCTGCATACGCATTCCCATGTCTGATGCTGTTTTGTCCCACTAGCTCTCTGCTGCCATCTGGGTTAATGTAGAGGGACAGAGTGCTGCTGTGATGGCACTGGATGAGGGCCAAACTGCATTTCACACTGTACCAGGCCACGTGCAGCCCAGGCTGAAGCTTGTATGCGTGGGTTATAAGGAGATGAGTGGTCCTTTCTGATGTTCCCAGCTGACTGAAACCATGTCTGGTATTCAGTCCATCTCCATCCCTGAACATATTCTTGTTAAAAAGTCTCCGTGCCAAGCTTAGTGACTTTGCTTTCCGTCCTTAAGAGGGGTGTTCTGTGCTTTCCACAGAAGAACCCCACTCCAAATGAGAAATAACAGAAGCCACCTCTTGAGGTAGGTTGCCTTTGGCCACCTTCGATGAGCAGAGTTCTTTTGTTTTGTTTTGTAATAAGTAGGAGCCATTACTTTTTGAGCAGCCTACATGTTTAACATGGACATCGTTTCTTGGGAAAGAATGAAGACTGGTATGATGTCAGAGGAGGCCTGTTCTTAGAACATATACAAGGAAACCAACCTGTTCTGTCACTTGAATGCTGCCTAATAGGGGTGAGAGGGCAAGAGAGGTTTGCTCTTTATTGCTAAGAGACAGTAGGGTTTATCTCCTGTTTTTCTGAAGGCAGTAGGACACATAGCACTCTCATTTCTCAGTACTCGGGGCGTTTAGTTCTTGGCTTTAAAAGTAGAATTTTTTCATGGTTTATTACAGAAGTTTTCCATCATTTAAAAAAAAAAAAAAAAAAAAGCTCGCAGAGGAGTGTGAGGTAATCTTCATCCTGCTTTGCTCTCCAGATGTCTTCATCCATCTCTCCATACTTGAATGACCACGTTCTCTAGGAGAATTTCCCTTGATTTGCTTTTAGTTCCAGAGCAGTCGGGTGTTCAGCACCTCACCTGGAGCCAGCAAAGGAAGCCCTAGAGATATGGAAGCTGATATGTTTGTGTTCACAGCAGATGTGATGACTCAGTTTCAGCATATTAAGCTCTCTTTTCCTACAGTTTACTGTGTTTCTGATGCTGTAATCTGTTAAGTAGAGTTGTTGGGTTTTTTTTGCTGATTTTTTTTGTATATTTTATTCAGTAACATGCTGTGCTTTGAGGTAATGCTGTCTGTCTTTATACTGATGCTGAACAAGGTTTGAAGATCAGACCTTGAGGTGTAGCACTTATCTTTGCAAAGGAGCTAGTGATTACTCTTCGATTACTGGTAACAGTAGCCGAACTCTGGAAGGTATCGGGATAAAGCTGACCAAAAGCAGAAGGCAATCTCCTCAGTGGTATGATTTGCACTGCTGTTACTCTGTGTGGTACCACCCGGGAGGTTATGGAGTGCAGGGGTGAATGCTGTGATCTGTGCATTGCTCTGGGAAGTGACAGTACTCTCCGGCCTTGTGCCCCTCTGAACACTGGAAGCGTTAGCTGCTTCTGCAGAGTATGCCATGAATTTTCATCTCACACAGAGGAAGCTGCTGGCGGTGGATCCCTGTGCGACATGCAAAGATTTGTGACTGCAGCGCTTGAAATTTGAGGTGTTTACAAATGTTGCTGTTGCGTACTGTCAGGAATGCGCTCTGATCCGGTGTCTTTTCAGGGACTACAAATACAATAAGCCCTATAAGTCTATGGTTGTTCAGGCAGTGATGTCACTGTAGCTTAGTGCCCTGGCCACTAACAGCACACTGTTCTTATTATAGCACTAATATATATATTTGAGTGACACAGGTGTTTTTTTCCTTCCATTGTCACATTTTTTGACTCTTATTTGTGATATCTGATGCACAGAATAAGAAGCTTACTGGGTGCAGAGCCCAGAGATTACAAAATCTCAGTGAGCGTGGATGTGTGTGTATATATATAGCAAAAGTAAAAGGGAGCCGGGGAAGTGCTGGCTGGGCTAAACCACATTAATGCTGCGTGTGGATCATGGTTCTGTGCTTTCCTGTAGACAGATGGTCTTCTAATTGCAAGCCATCACAGAACTGGTGGCTGGAAAAAACAAGTACACGTACATGAGCTCCTACAGAAATGAGACCGCTGGGTTAAAATGCAGTGTAACTGATTCAAGCTGGCGTTCTTGTTCAGTACCTGGATTTCTCTTAGAATATATGTATCTTAGTTAGCTTTGACGTATCTTAACTAGCTTTGATCCATCTACAAAGAAGGAACACATTTGGTAAGTGGTTAATTTGGTAACACATAGAACTTGGGATTTTTCTGTGGTTTTCAGTGCAGGTTTTTTTTCAAGTAGGTAACTGAAACCCAGTGCCAGCAGGGATAGGCTGCTAAGAAAACATTAAGAAAAGCTGCTGCTTGTTAATTTTTCATTCCATTTTTGTTTGCATGACCTTAACTTGGTTATGCATGTACTTAAGATTCTTAAGTTTGATAGAGGAAGTTAATTGCTTTCCCTGCTTCCCCCACAAAGGAATTGTATGTTGTGAGTAGGCACTGTATGAAAGTATATAGCTGCAAGGTGGTGTTCCTGTGGGCTTGGCAGTCTGTATGAAAACCTGAACTATGTCGTATTAGTTCTCTCAGCTAGAGTTCATATGAAAAGAAAATGCTTTTGTAGACTTCCTATTTGGTTAGTCTGGTCAAGTTTTATTAGCTGCATTTCTCAGAACGTAAAAGTACTGAGATACGTTGTAATTGATTGATATTGCTGATGGTTTTCTGTATTGTCAGAGCCAATATTGTTAATAAAAAGAAAAAAGATCAATATTCACAGAATCAGGGCTTAGGTTGGAGGGGACCTTGAAGATCATCTAATTCCAACCCCCCTGCTGTGGGCAGGGTTGCCAACCACTAGATCATAGGACCTGGGGCCCCACCCAGCCTGGCCTTGAACACCTCTGGGGATAGGGCATCCACAGCTTCTCTGGGTAATGTGTTCCAGTGACTCAGTACCCTCTGAATTAAGAATTTCCACCTAACATCTAAATTTGATTTCCCCTCTTTTTGTTTAAAGCCATTCCTCCTTGTTCTGTCCCTATCAGACTGTGCAGGAAGTTGGTTCCCCTCCTGTTTATAAGCCCTGCTCAAGTACTGCAAGTCTGCAATGAGATCTGTTCAGAGTCTTTTCTTCTCCAAGCTGATCAAACTCAGTCTTTTTTCATCTGAGAGATCATCTGATCATCTTCATGACCCTCTTCTGGAACTGATTCAGCAGCGCCTCGTCTTTCTTGTGCTGGGGGCCCCAGGCCTGGATGTGTTACTCCAGATGGGGTGTTGATGAGGGCAGAGCAAAAGGGGGCAGTCACCTCCCTTGTCCTGGGTTTTCAACCACCAGGACAGTTAAATTCTCATCAGCAGGGCTGCTCTCAGTAAGTTCTTCTCCCATTCTGTATTCGTAGCTGGGATTGAAGGTACAACACCTTGCACTTGGTCTTGTTGAACCCCATTTTGTTCATGTGGGCCTATTTTTCAACCCTGGATGACTTAGGTATTTTCAGCAATCGTGTTTCAAGTGCTGTAGCCTGTATTTAAGTTAGAGAAATCAGTACTCGGAATATAACAGCGATAAAATAATACATCTTTGCTGTGTGATATAGAAGTCAGACATTGTTCTAAGGTGTTGTTTGTTTGTTTTTAATGTAGAAAGTTATGTGTAAATTTTGGCGGTTTTACTTGATTTACGTATTTAATCCTGAACTTAAATAAAAGTTGTTGACCACCTTGCCTTATGTTTTCCCCATCAGGAGAAAGTTGATTCCCAGTATGCTCATGGGTTACAGGAACTAGAATTCATTCGGGAGCACAGTGACACAGAAGCTGCAAGGTTATGTGTGGACCAGTGGTTGAAAATGCCAGGTAAGTATAGGAAAGATGCGATTTAAAATACGTAGTAAGGAACCAAAGATTAGTAGTAAATAAGTGGCAGGAGAAATAAATGATTATTTGGTTATATTAAAAAGAGGTATCGGTGATATGATTTTGAAGATGCTGCTAATTCACTTAATGTTATTTTTAAGATTTCACTCAAGATTATTTCTAAGCGCTGCGTTACAGAATTGAACACCTGATAACTGCATTAAGCAGTGCTGAGGTTGAGCTTCCATCTGCCTTGTACACGTAACCAAGTCTTAGAATATTAACTTCGTATGAGAGTGGCATTTGGAAGTTCTTCTACAGTAGTTTCCTTAAAAGCTGATTTGTGTTTTGCTGCTTGGGAAATTAAATATATGAAATGTAAAAGGCGTTAAGGCAGTGAAGAGACAGTTTCTTTAACTGAAAGAGGAGACTTCTTGTTGTAGAATTGCATTACGGTCGCTGCCAGCATGCTTTTAAGAATCAACTTAGTGTTTTCTGTTTGTTTTTAAGCCTCTGTATTTGAGACCGTGGTCAAGTGTTGTGTTTTATAACACAGGTCTCAAACCAGGCACTGTTAACAGTGGAAGAAGGGGTGTTTGTCAGAGAGCAGGTCAGATGCAAGTCAACAGAAATCCCATTTCTTGTCCTGTGATGCACTGCAACAGAAAGTTTGATAATGGATATCTGCTCCTAGGTCACCTGAAAAGGTGAGGATGTATGACAAGAAGTAATAGTGAAAGAGTATGTTTGAACTTAAAACATTTACGTTGAGTCTACTATGAATTGCCAACAGTAACAGAATTCCATTTGGAGAGCAGAGCAATGTGTTGCAGATTTTATACAGGCGATGTGACTTAATGATTTGAGGTTCTTCTGTTGTTGGCTGTTTTTCTGTTCTTGTTTTCTTTTAGTCAGAATTGTTCTCTCCCACTTGTTAAGTACTTTCAGTAAGTGGTTTTCTGAGAAACAGGGTTGAAATGCTCCATTTATGTTGCTTCTTTATCCAAACTTGAAAAAGAGGTAACATGCTAAGTACATATAAGCTGTATAAAACTTGATGGTAGGATTAAAAAGATGTTCCAAATGAAAGGAAAGATGAGCAAAGAGTAGCTTTAGACCTATGTATTCGTAGCTGATTACTGCTAATCACCTCTCACTGCATCTGTGTTCAATTCCAGCATATATTGTGTTTCAGCTTGTGTCCAAGGTATATGGTAAGGGAAGAAAGGCTCCAATGAATTCAGCTTATCAGATAAAGCAAAAGCTGTGCTTGCAAGCAAGACAAAACAAGACATTCATTCACTGCTTCCCATCAGCAGAAAAATGTTTTGTCATTTCCAGGAGGGCAGGGCTCCATCCCAGCTAGTGGCTATTTGGGAGGATAAATACTGTAACTCTGATTGTCTTCCCCATCCTCCTTCTTTTCCCTAGCTGTTATTCTGAAGCATGCCGTGTGGATTGGACATCGTCCTGTTGGCCAGTTGAAGTTAGCTGTCCTGGTTCTGTTCCTTCCCTCATGCCAGCTGTTTGCTGGCAGGGCAGCATGAGAAGCTGAACAGATCTGGCTTCTGTGGAAGCACTTCTTAGCAACAGCTAAAACATCCCTGTGTTATCAAGATGGCTTTGCTCACGGGCCCAAAGTGTAGCTCCTGTGTAGGAAATTAACTCTATTCCAGCCAAAACCAATATGGGCAAGTTTGAAAATATAAACATAAAAAACCCACCAAACAAGCAAACAAAAAAGCACATACAGGTTTGTAGGAAATTGGGACTATTAGTTCTCTTACTCTTAAACAGCGTGATTCCTCTGCCAGTAGATCACTGTAACTGGTTAGCTGCAGAGAGAATTGCTTTCACGTGGGATAGTTCAACTGTTGAACGATAAAACGTAACAGCTAATGATTGGCATACTGAGGAATCCTGCAGTGCAGGTTGGTTTGGCAGGTTTTTGTCCAGTAGTGTCAGAAGACCTCATTTTTCCTTTAAGAATGTATATATGTAGTTCTTTTTAACTGACAAGAGGGTACTTGTTTGTTAATTATTTCTTCCTCTCTAGGTTTGATCATTCTCCCTGTGACCCAACAGTCACTTTACGTGGACCCCCAAATAATGCTGTTGCCTGTGTGATATGCTGCCAAACATTTTCAACCTTTCAGCAGTACAGTGATCATCTTTTATCTAAGGCAAGACCATAAGGATAAGTAACTCATCTGACTGAATATAATAGAGGGTTATCAAGACATGTAATTATGCACTTTTTTCCCTTTTAACCCTCTTCCTTCCGCTCTCAGTTGATTATTCTTCCAAATAGTTTTGTCTTACTCTGCAGTGTTCCAAACGCTTGGTGTATCTGACAGTACTCCCATTAAATCTGACCGTTAGATTGTGCTCTGTGGCATACATCAAAGACAACCCAAGTTTTGCCTTGATCCTTTTATCCTCGTTGGTGCTGTCAATAGGTATTTCCCTTTATTTGTGTCTCCAAAACTAAAAGATGAAACAAGAAATTATACTGGAAGAAGAGGCAAAGAGCAACAAAAAAGGATATCAAAAAAAGAGGCAACAGGGTTAGGAAAGAAACTTGAGTGACTCAGATGCAATTGATTCTTTGCTGTCTTCAGTGTCTCCATTGATAGATGTCTGTCACTGCATGCTAGTTAACTTGCAGAAGGGAACAGGATCATCTAGCATTTGAGTTTTGGTTAGAATATAAGTTAATAGAGTTGGGGTTTGTTTCCGGTGTTTCATTCTTTTCCCTTCTTTCTTTTATAACATCGTATGTCTTTCCCTTCAGCTCAGTGACAGATGCTCAGATGCTAGCTGCAGGGTGCATGGTCTTGTTTGTGCAGTCTGGCACTGAAAGTTGTAATGGGTTGCAGTTTCAAAGTTTAGTAATAAATATTATTGTGTACCCACCTAGCCTATAAAATTCAAGGGAAATATTAAACATTGTGAAAATCAGACAAGGCAATAGCAGTAACTCCTCGTACATGATCGTATCTGACAAGCTTGACAGGTTACATCATAGTTTGCTCCTGCTCTTCTTCCTTTTATTCCAAGTCGTGTGCCTCTGGTACGTCCACGGGCATTAGCAGGAGTTACAGGCAAGTTTGGTGAAAGGCACTGTCCCTTGCACCAGGCAAAAGGATGGAATTGTTTTGGTGCAGAAGGAAGGGGGAATAGTCCTAAGAAAGCAGAAATGTGTCACAAACATTCTTCAGGGAGGCAAAAGAAGGAAAGAATAAGCAAAAAAAAAACAACTAAGTAGAATTAAAGGATTTTGTCCCTGGAAGCAGAGATTGAAATTGCTGTAGAAGTTTGGCCATTCCACTTGTGTCTCGCAAGATGAAGTGCGTAGCTTGGAAATAAATGTACATGTGGCAGGTGAAAATATTGCCACGTAGGTGGAGAGGAATGGAAAGACATGCAAAGAAATGGGACTCGTTCGTTGTTCTGATAAGAAGAAACACCAAATCATTTTATTTTCCAGCTAAATCAAAATGACGGGCATGAAAAAGATCTCCCTCCACAACATATTCAGTGTTATGCGTGCCCATGCTGCTTCCTCCTCTTCACCAAAAGAGATGAATGCTTGAAGCACATGTCAGGAAAAAACCACTTCCTCCAGCTTTCTAAATCGAACGGTGCGTTGCTGCTAAGTGTACTTAGCCTGCTTCTTATTCCTTCTGATAATTGATACTTACTGTAATATGACTTACATTTTTTCTGCTCCAGGCTTTTAAGTTTATTGAATAAATGCTTGTTTCTCTTTGAAGGCCTTGCATCTTCTGTAAGATCTTAAAGGTTATTGAATATGTGCCATATAACGTTAAAAGCATCTCCCCTCTTACAGAGCACCTAATCTTAGGTAAGTGGCTGAGAGGGATCAGATGTAGGTGGACTTGACTCACTGTTCAAGAAGCTGCCACGTTCCAGATAATTTAGCTTTAGGGTAAACCTTACGTGGTCAGAGGATCTGTATAGTTTCGCATCTCCATACCATATCTGTCGCTTCTGCCCTCTCCTGGGGTGGCTGCAGGGAGTGCACGGTAAGGATGGGCTTTGAGGCTCTTCCTTTGGGCTGACACAGTGCTGTAACTTTGTGGAAACGTCCATCGGCTGTGTTGTTTGGAGTTCTTGTATATTGCCCATCTAATTTATATTCTCAATTAGGATACTAATTATGAATTTGCTGACTTGAAGACGCACTGGAAATCAGGTTGTAGGTTTAAAATAAAAAAAAAAAAATGACTGGTGACTTGTTGCTTTGAAAAGATGAATAACACAGAACGGAGAGATGGATAACGCTTAAAGTGCTCCCTTTTTTTTTTTTTTTTTTCCTTTTCATTTGCATTGGAATGTCTTCAAGACTAATGTTGTCTACAGGGGCTGAGCTTTGAAAGACTTAAACTCAAGTTATTTCCTGCTGATGATTACATCTTACTAAGCAGAAAATTAAAACAGCATTTGTAAGTAACGCTGTACATGGAAAAGAGAGATGGTCCAAATATGTGAGAACTTGTTAAATGAGTAGCATACCCTTTTTTTTGTTTGTTTGTTTTTTCATAAACACTTAGTGACTTTAAGCAGAAGTGTATGTAGTAGGGGTAGGCAGATACTGGTAGTTGGAGAAGCAGAAAGCCAGAGTTAGTAAAGAGTTAGTAACCTGACCTGAACTTGTAGAAGAAGGGAAGTAATCTGTCTCTGAATACGAAAAGCACGTTCAGATATCAAGTTGTTACAAAATTTTAGCAAATGAATGTAATTTTATGCAACGTTTCCATTGCAGAAATACTGAAGCTCCACTGACACATGGTAACCTGAGTTCTGAACCCTCTGACAAATAAGCACAACTGTAGAAATGTCTGAAAGCTGAAATACTATGAAAGAGCTCTTATGGCGTGGTTGTGTTTTCTGCCATTCTGTATTACAGAAATGAAGGCTGGTGCTCCTCTACCTTTCCCATCCTATGCAAAGAAGCTGCTGATATCTCTCTGCAAAGAGGTTCCCTTCCAAGTGAAATGCATGTCCTGCTTACAGATACTGCGCTCCCATATGGAATTAACAGCTCACTTCAGGTTTGTGAGAAGCAGCTGTCATTATAATGTGAACATCCGTAACTGATAACCAGTGTGTTTATATAACTGACACAGAAGTGTTGTGCACTGGTGCTGCTGAAATTCAGGGCACCTAGGACCATGTTCACTTACTGGCTAGACTAACCAAAACAAAAGCCTTCCTTTTCCATGTTTCCTACCATCTCTTGATCCATAAAATCACTGGTCAGTGTTTCTGTTCTTTTTGTTACTTTTTGTGACAGAGAACAACAACTTAATTGATCTCTCTCCTGTTATTTCTAAGTTTTCAGCAATTGAGTTCTAAGATGTATCGCGTGATCAACGCAGAGCATCAATCCAAGTGCTAGTGCTGGAAATTAATACCTAATTCCCTTTAAGATGCAGACTAGCTAGGCATTGCTTATTTTTGTTGGCGAGCTACTAAGTCAGCTGAGGTAAACTGGGGGCACTACTCACATGCCGTTGCTGTAAACACTAGGCAAAATTTCAAAGTATATCTGAAAGCTTAAAAGCATTTCTGATCATGATATACACCTTTATGATACATGTATGTATATTTTTAATACACATAGAACACGTTGTCGTAATTCTGGCCCCGTGGCAGTGTCCAAGAAGAGGATCTCCCAGATTGCAGAGATATTCAGAACCAAAGGTCGCTGTGAGAACTGTGATAAGCTGCTTGCTGATGAGAATCAGATCATGCAGCATAAGCAAAGCACTCAACATAACGTTAAAGTTCTTACTACAATGGAAAAGTCCATCTTGATGTTCTGCCATATCAACGAAAAAAATAAAAATGCATCTCATTTGTGCCATTCTGAGGAGTGGACAAGACCGTTGCTTAAGAGACGTTTGAGCTCGAATGAGTCAGCCAGTGAAAGTGAATCTACTCCTTCAAAACGGAAGGGTGAGTTAAAAAAGAAAAATGAAGGTCACGTAGGGAACCAGAGCCAAAGTAGTGCTCGTAAAGCGAAAGCCTGGTTTTGTGAATGCCTTCAGAAGTTTCTTACGGAGGAGTCAGTCGAGAAGCACATCTTGTCAGCGAATAGGATCTGTCATAAATGTGCTGTGTGTGGAAAGCTTGCAGAAAACTCGAGTATCATCCGCCTGCACATGAGCCGGTTCCATGGAGGGGCACACTTGACTAACTTCCTTTACTGGTGCAGAGCGTGCTCTGCGGATCTCCTCAGAGAAGAGGATATTATGAAACACGTGACTGAGTTCCATGGCGGACATACCTACTATTATGAACAAAAAGCACTAGAAGATGAACCCGCGCCGTCAGCTTCTGACACAACGTACGTTTCCAAAGCCGAAAGGGAGGACTCCATTCCCAGCCTGATGGAAGTCTCTCCCGAAAGAAGTCCTACTCTGGGAAAATGGCAGTGCCACGTCTGTGAGGAGATGTTTGAATCTGAAGACAGCGTTAAGCAGCATTGCATGTCCCTGGAAAGCCACGCATTTCACAGGTACTGCTGTGGATTGTGCAAAAACCACTTTCGGAAAGAAGGAACGCTGCAGCGACACTTCCAGGAGCGTCATAACGGGGAGATCAAGATGAAATACTTCTGTGGCCTTTGTGGTGATCTCTTTTTTGACACGGATGAAGAATTTCTAATCCATTATAAGGAGTCTCACAGCATGGACTATGTATTTGTGCCTGAGCAGGTGGAAATGTCAATAAAAAAAGAAGACGACTTCCTCCCAGAAGAAAAAGGAGACCTATTAACCTGTGGTTGCCGGACAGCTTACATCTCCAAAGTGAACAGGAGGAATGATTCCTTGAATTGTCAGAAGGCCATGCTGCAGGAAGGAAAGTTATGGTTTCGCTGTTGCTTATGTTCTGCAACTGCACAGAATTTTGCAGATTTGAACAGTCATCTCAACAGCCACTCAGCAGTGAAGAGTAAGCAAGAGATGTATGTTGTTAGATGTGCTGCATGCAACAAAAACTTTGATGATCTCCAGAGTGCCCATCAGCACTGTCACATGAAACACTGCTTCTTACAGAAACCTGATTTATCAAGTTTTGCATCAGAACCAGGAAATGCGGTATTCAGGTTCACAGCAAGTGGGGCTTGTGTGGACAAAAAGCCCCATGAACTGAGACTTCATGCGAATCCATCCAACTCTCAGGGAAAACCACGGTCTCCTCCCCTGCAGAGACCAATCCATGGGAAGAAAGGAAACACTGAAAATTCGTCGTGCTTCAAAGAGTCTGGTGAGGGTCTGTTGAAATTAGAGGTGCCTTATATTAGAAAAATACTGTTTTAATGCCAGTACAAGAATATAACGTATATTTGCCTGTATCTGGTCCATAAATCAGCTCCTCATTTATTTATTTTTATTGTCAAAGTGACATTTTCACAGAATCACAGAACTGTAGGGGTTGGGAGGGACCTCCAAAGATCATTGAGTCCAACCCCCTGCCAGAGCAGCTCCCTAGCCCAGGTTGCACAGGTAGGCGTCCAGGTGGGTCTGGAACATCTCCAGAGAAGGAGACTCCACCACCTCTCTGTGCAGCCTGTGCCAGTGCTCCGTCACTGCACTGGGAAGAAGTTCCCACACACATTTGTGTGGAACTTCCTATGCCTCATTTGTGGCCATTTCCCCTCATCCTATCACCACACGCTGCAGAGAAGAGTCCAGCCTCATCCCTTTGCCTCCTGCTCCTTATATATATATATATATAGACATGGATAACATCCCCTCTGAGTCTTCTTTTTCTTTTGAATACTTGAGATGTATTGCTATATGCCTTATGTATGAAGTTTTAAAAAGTAAAGTGGACAAATGTTTCAGTCCAAAGGCCCTCACGTGTAACTTTTTGAATTGGAAGCATAATTGGATGATAAAAGAAAAATAACAATTCAAGTCCCTAGGTGGAGATCAAACTCCTAGAAATGTGAAAGCGCAGTAAAATGCACACACAGGGAAACTTACCTCCTTTGTATGCACGAGCTGGTGAGGCTGGTAGTGCTTTCTGTGTGGGCAGTCCTATTATTACATGATCTTTTTGTTTGTGTTTAGCTTGCAAAGAAATAATCTCAGCTGAGAGTGTCTGCTCACAGTATGTAAGGAAATGGCTTTGCCTGAAGTGTCCATTTTTACCTTTTTCTTTTTTTAATTCAGGTCACTTCCAAGAATGGCATCGAAAATGCCAGAGGTGTATCTTATGTGTTCAAAAATTGGGAGTGCCTTTTAGTTTCTCATGGTGTCTTATTGCTTCTGATTAATATACAGCAAGAAGTATGCTTCTAAACATTTTATGTACTATTACGGCTTTAAGCAATGAAATGTCACAGATGTGCCATAGTAGGAAGCACACAGCTGAGTGTTAAATGTACTGTTAAAGACATCAGTGTCTTGGTCAAGTAGCTCTCTGTGCCAGCTGTCCAGCTCTACAGCATCGTGCTCCCAGATTCTACTGTCCTTTTATCTAATTTATGTATTACTAAAGGCTTTTTCAGTTGATTTAAAAGCAGTGCTGAAATAGTGCATGCACTAAATAGGATAAAGCTTTTTGACATCTAGTTGATGTAATAGTTTAATACATTAGTTTTTCAAGATAGTATTTGAATTGATGTATGTTTGTTGGCCAGAAGGTCGAGTAAAATTAAAATGTTCCTGTTTGTCTCACTGAAGATGGTGAACTTCCTGATCTCGATTACCTGAGCACCATGACTCACATCGTGTTGGTGGATCTGGATAACTGGGGAAGCTTGTTCACACAGCTGCCAGCTAACCTGAACCAAGGAACGTTTATCTGGGGCTTTCAAGGTAAAGTGATCAAAGGAAGAAAAGATTAGTGAGTTTACACATGTTATTTGAGCAGGGATTCTTTGAGAGAATAAAGAGTGGGGAAAAAAGCAGCCATTGGGGCCTCTTAATTTCTGACATCACAGAAATCAAGGAAAGGAAATGTTCTTGAACTTTTATAACTCAGCCTTAAACTCTGCTGCTCTTACTGTTCCTTATAGAATGGTTTGGGGAGTCTTTTTGTCTTCCCTGCTGAACTTGCTTAGATGGTATCATATGAGTCTCTCGTAGTTCCCAGGACATCCATAGTATGCAGAGGGAAGAAAAAAATAAAAGAAGGAATTTCTTTCTGGCTATTTTCTGACTCCCAAGTCCTTGTCTTATATTTTTTTTTCCTTTTTGGATCCAAAATACATGATTTTTCATTCCTCTACTTCAATTTTCTTTGGTCACTGGTCATCCTGTGCTAAATTTCTTGCTTTGCAACTGGGGTTGATGCACTCAGGCTGCCTAGTGGGAATGTTTGCTAAGGATCTTGAACTGGAAAACCGTGCTGAAGAGATAGTGGTCGTTAAAATGGGTCTAATTTGTATTGAAGAACATTTGGGGAGTTTATTGGTGTCACAAGGATTGTTGCAAAGCCTGGAAATACGAAGGTTCATGAGGGCTGTAACAGTAGTTTACAGAGTTATTTAATGCATGCAATTCCTGTTTGTTTAGCTTGTGAAGATAGTGCTATTCCTATCCCTTGTTTTTCTGTGTTTTGCACTCAGCATCACTGTCTGTTGCTTTTAATGATACTTGTTGCATTAAGTCTATTACTCCTCTGTTTGTTTGTTGGTTTTTTTTATTACAAACTTAGCTTTTCCTTCAGTTCCCCCTGCTGCATTGACCAGGTTCTGTGTTGTTTCTGTTCTCAGTCATTCAGTTTTACATCACTCATTTTGTGGTCTACCTCCAGTAAAGTAACTACAGCTCTGTCAGCTGTTCTCGACCCCCAGATGCTGGAGTTGTTGATTTTAATTCTTTCCCAAATGACAGTGGCCATGGCTGTCGTAGCAGATGAGAACAACTTGGAAAGACCATTTTTCTCAGCGACAGAACGCCCCTGGATCCTTTCTGTATGGCCTGTTACTGAATCCTTGAACTTTGTGGTTGTTTCTGATGCCCTCTTACAGACATTAGGATAGAAATTAAGAGAGAAAATCGGCAGGAGTCTGCTTCTGCTTCTGCTTCTTTGGCAGATTTGGGAATGCACAGTCCTCTGTGGCCTGTTTCTGTGAGTGTTAGTTTCACATGTCCTCATATGAAGTACAGTCAGTAAGTGGTTTCACTTCCCATTCAAAATCCTTTCTTATATGCAGCCATTATATTACCAGGCAGATCAAGCAATGTATTTTTTTCCTCCCCATTGCACGCACATTATTTCACAGCATTTGGGAACATCATGAAGTTCTAAATTGTCTTTCGTTTGTTTTTATGTCGTCATGGTAATCTCAAGATCTTCTGGTCTTTGCCTCCTTCATGAAAGGACTTGCAGATCTTCCCTCTGCCTTGCAACCTGCTTCAGCCTGTTTTTCTTTTTACTGTTCTTATAACTATTTTCTCAGCTAGTTGCTGCATGTTTTAGACTACTGTTGTTTAGAAAATTCCAGCTTTATTTTTTTTTTAATGGTTGTATCGTTTTTCTTGGATCCTTGACTGCATCCAGGTGTTCATCCTGTCTCTGACATTTGTCTTCAGCTTCTGCTGCAGTTCTCGTATCTTCTCTTTAAAGAGTTCTTACAAGTGACAATCTAATGATAAATTCTCTTGGGAATGGTCATGGCATCGCATTAGTAAAGGGCTCTGTAAGATGTTGCTTCTGCACATTGACCATTATCTGTGCTTAAAACTGGCAAAGATGCATTACTGTGTATAAAGATACATGTTTTCTGGAAGGTAACTTTTTCAGAATTAATAGAAAAACGTGTAGAAAATTGAATGGGAGGCCTTGTGTAGGGTTAGGCTGGCTCCTTTTTCATTTGTGGCTTTCTAACCCAAGAGAAAGGGCTTTGGGGCTTTTGGTAATGTGTTTTTTTCAGCTGTCACATTTGTAAAAACAAATCCTGTTTTACTTTTGCCTTGTGATTTTGATACATGGTGACATTGTTGTACTTCTTTTTTTCTTGTTTTGGATGGTTAGGAGGATACAGTAACTGGAAGCCTCCCGTGCAGTGCAAAATTTATAATTATCTTAACAAGATCGGATGTTTCTTCCTTCATCCACGTTGTGGTACCAGAAGAGAGGCAGCAGACTTCGCACTCTGTGTTCATGTAAGTTAGTGTGTGCTGTCTTCATTGCTGTTTTACTATGAAAGAAGGGTGGCAGGTGATGGATGCCACTGATGTTAAGTACTAATTAGCTGTGAGATTCTTAGATTCTCTTCACACAACTTCACACAGTGTCTACCAAAAAGTATTACAGAAGCATCACTGAATTGAGTGGAGACAACTTGAAGTGATTTTGAAGGAACCTCCTCACATCTTTGGGTAACCCTGAATATCATAGCTTTTTCTCTTGCCATATGAGTTGAATTATGGGTCACATTAAGGCCACACAACGTAAATGGGTAAATATAATAAATGTAGCTGTTGTCATCACTCTGCCCTTTGCTTTACATTTTTTTTTTCTTTAGGAATGCAAATGTAATTCTGAGTCAGTCATGTAAGATGTCAGTCTGTTGTGAAAAGGTGGGAGCTGGTTAGGAAATGAAGAATTCAAATAAATAAATAAATACAGCAAGCGTTACAGTTTCTGTTCCAGAAGGAAGTGTAATTTTTGCCTCTCCCTTCAAGTGGCCCAAATCTGGTGCTAGGTGACTGTGGGTGAGTGCCAGCTTTAGAGACCCTGCTGAGCTGACAAAGAACAGTACCTGTGTTCAGTCAACGGTGGGCTTTGGGTTGGGAGATGTGTAGATGAAGGACAGGAGTCACCAGTGTGGTGGTTTACCAGTGAGTTTTATCAGGCAACCTGTTACAGTAGCTCACCACCCTCTGAGTAGGAAATGTGGTAGTATAGATTCCGTCTAATGATAAAAGTGGAGGTAAGTTGCCATAGATTTTCCTACGAGGAGCTCTTTCACCAAAGCCCATCAGGCACAAGTGCCTTCTCAGCATCTGTCTTTTGTTTCCATACAGGCTGGTCGACTAGATGAGCACCTACCCAAGCAAATTCCTTTCACTATACTGTCTGGAGACAAAAGCTTCCTGGAACTTGAAGCTCAGTTTAAGATGACTCAGCGGTCTGCTCGCATTCTAAATCCTCATCACATTGAAGGAGACATGATGTGTGCCTTGCTAAACAGCATTTCAGATACCACAAAAGGTAGTCAACATCAGACTCGGTCTTTCCAGCAGTCTAGGCGTCAATAAAATAACTGAGCTCTTGTGCTGATGAAAACAAGTTGTTGCTTGGTGCTTTTTGTGACGTGTTGCAATGAAATGCAGCTCAGAAGATCAGTTTGCTTGGTACAAGCTTTGAAAGCAGACTTAACTACGCATTTTTGTTCCAGCAAAACCTGGAACAAACAACTGTTTCAGTCTGAAACTGCCTTTCTGCCTGAAGAACAGCTGCTTAGAGCACTGTGACGTGCTTAACTTATTGATTTCTACTGAAATCTGCTTTGATTTGTGTTGTGTCCGAGACAGCTGTGACCTTGTTAAAGCTGTTGTTATTTCCCTAAATCTCTGCCCATTTTAACTCTGATTGTCGCTTGTTATTTGTCTTCAGTGGCACGTGTCTCATGCCTCTGTTTGGAGGAAAAATACTAGAAAAAGACCTTTAATGCTGCGTTCCAATTAATGTCATGCTTAAGTGATTACACTGTTTTTATATAGAATGATCAGAGGTTTGGGCACTGTTATTTTTATGCAAAAGGATATTGAGGCTGAAATGTGTTTAAATACTTCCTAGTGTTTTAAAACGTGTTGGAGTTTTCATAGAAGACCTGAATTTTCCTCTATTGCCACCTCAAAATATGTGTTTCCCTGTGTGGGTCAGAAGCCTCAGCAGTCATTTGCAAGTCTTCCTGTATGTAGTAAGACCGGTATCAGAGGGCTGAGGTGGAAAGTTGTGCTGTGTGTATCGTGGGCTGGTCTAACCTGTTGTCCTGTTACAGAGATGCAGCTGCAAATGAGGAAATAGAAGCAAGGTTTGTTGGCTTTCCGATGGTCTCAAACCCATAGGTATGATTATGGAGGGAGGAAATAGGTGAAAAACAGTTACCACAGAGCTGTGTTGAAAAAGGAAAGCAGCTGTTGGTATTGGATGAGCTTCAAAATGAAAAGGCCATTTACCTGAATCATCTCTGTAGAGCTGCTATTAGGGTGGACTGCTCGGATGGGTGGCAGTGTGACTGCTGTACCTACTGAACTGCTCTGCCACTTCAGCAGAAGTGCTCTGGGAGCTGTACTACATGCAGTCATTTAAACAAAAGCAAAAAGAAATTCCTGTGTAGGTTGTGGGTTATCGACTGTTCCCATAGTAGACCATGAATGTTCTCTGAGGTATGAGGGGCAGGCAGGATTGTCTGCTTTATTTTTGATGGTAAAACTTGAGTTCATAATTTTTTAATTTTCTTCGTATGCTGGAGGCACAACACATGATGAGAGATTCTTTCATGTTGATAGAGGGTTTGACTAAGGGTAAAACAAGTTATTCCTTTACCGGGAGAGGCTTATAGCGTGCAGAAAAACAGCACAATCCCTCCACTATATCTTGACACCTGGTAGCTAGCAGTGCCAGGACTGCTACAGAGTGCACTTTGAGTGAGTGCTGGACAGCGTTGAGGGCAGAGCTGATGGTGGGCTGCGGGTTGTCATGCCTGTGCGGATACCCAAACTAGTGCCAGAGATTCTGTTGACAAAAGTGATTCTTGTACAAGTTGAGGACTTCACCTTAGCTGTGTCTCTCAGAAACTCGAGTTCAGATTACTTGATTTTGTTCCTAAGCCAAAGGACTTTCTTCTTTTAGGAGCCCGGCTGCCTCATGAGACTGTCAAAGCCAAAGACGTAGTGATATGCGATGCTTTCTTGAATTTTCACTTAACACAAGTGTCAGACTGCAGATGATCAGGTTACAGCCTCCAGCCCCTCCTGTCCAAAGAGGCTTAACACGAAGGGCATGAGCATCTGCAGCTGCACCATGCCTACTAGAGCAACTGCAGATTCATGTACTGCTTTATTTACAAAGTTATCACAATGGCCACAACCTGCAGCAGTAGGGACTGATAAGAAAGTCACCCTTGAATCGTGGCCTTGTGTTTTGCTACCACAGGAAGTTGTTACTAGCTTCGGTACATCAGCGACATCCCTTAGACGTATATTTGAACATACATATGCATGCTGTAGGGAGAAGGCAGGATGTTAAGATAACGAGCCCTGACAGGAACTCTAACCAAGTGGATGAACTGGGAAAACCTCACCACCCAGACCATCCAAACAAAGCTTTGAGGTTTAATTTAACACGATTGTGAGCTTTTAGAGAGGTGTCTAAGGTGAAGATCAAATGGAAGTCTGTGTGACCACCACAAAATTGGCTGCAGTTTCCAAAAAAAAAAAAAAAAAAATGCAATTGGAGCAGAAGTGGGGATAGAGCTTTATTTTTAGTCATGCTGCACTTGAATGAGCAGAGGAATGAAGGTCTGCAGGGAGAGATAGGCAGAACAAAGCTTTAGTTTGCATAGAGGGAGAGATGGCTGCCTGGGTTTTTGAGCCCTCAGCAGGGAGCAGCTGTACTTGCATCTATGGATGATGGCACCTAACAAAGAAACAGAGATCAGAGTAACAGATACAGGGGAGGAGTATGTGGGGAAGAACCTCCAGGGATTTAGTGAAAAAGGAATAAACGGAAGGATTACGGAAGCCAAGGAACGTGGTGTTAAAGGCAAAACGATCACGAACCTTGTACGTGATTGATATAGCCGTATTTGTGGCTAAGTAGTCCTTAGGATCCCAGATGAAGTAATTGTAATGATATTTTTATAAATTAGCACTAAAACTTCATTTGCCAACTGTGAAAAGGAAAAGGGACGATGGTTGGAGAGTTAGTTTTGTGGTATTTATGTCACTGTGAATTGGGATGATAAAGAGGCGGATGAAATAAGGAATTACTGAAAAGACTAAGAGAGCATTGTAGGAGAGGGAAAGGGAGGTAGAGTGTGGTGAATTAATGTGTGATTCATGTGTGAAGCAGTCACATGGTGTGCTTTTATGGTAAGGCAAGAGAGGAGGATGAAAGCCGGGGAAAGGAAATCCAGTTTTCAGCATGAGGGGAAACCAGCAAGCCTGATGGAAACTGTTGAGGGAGTGGTGGTAACTGGGGAGGCTGTAAGAGAAGGGCCTCGGAGAAGAGGAATTATTCTGAGGCGTGTGGGCGGCTGATCCAGATTCAGGCTGACCCTTGGGTTTCAGGACAAGGGGTGACACTTGTGTTCTGTGGCAGTTAAACAGTCCCTTCCCAGAGCAGGTTTCTGAGGCTTGGCAAGTACTGCTGTACTGTATCTTTCAAAGTGACTGTGCTTACTCCCATTTTTTGAGGTTAATCTTCCTGATCACTGAGCTCTATACTCATATAAGAGTTGCTTTCCTGATTTTTTTCTTTTTTTTTTTTTTTCCCTCTATCAGGAATTGGCAATATATAAGAACAGTAGAGAGCAGTAGGGTTTGGGAGAATGGGTACAATTGGAGTTTTGTTTCCCAGCTGTTGCTTGTTTAACAAAACATCAAGAGGCCGTATCTTAAGATGTCCTGACTGGTAAATCGGGCAATTGCTGCTCCTCTGACCACAGAGGTTCTGGGAGCTATAGAGTGTGCTAAGCCTTTCTTACCAGAGAAACAGGAAATGCCTGATTTCTTCAAGTTATATATTCTTATTTATGCTCTGTCTTCAAAGGTGCCAGCAAAGCAGAAGTGTATGCTGATGAAGTACGTGCAAGCTGAGGAAGTATGGGTGGGCTGAGCAGATGGTGGGGTGGGCTGGAGACCAGCTGAGTGGCCAGATCCACAGCGTGTGGTGGCGGTCAGTGGTGTGAAGTCTTATCTGAAGGCTGGTAAATGGCAGGGTACTCTGGGAATCAGCACTAGATCCAGTCTCGTTTAACTTTTCCTTGAAATAATTTGATGGTGAGACAGAGCGTACCCTCAGAAAGTTTGCAGAAACACAAAACTGGGAGAAGTGTCTGATAGATCAGGGGGACCCGGGCAGGCTGGAGAAGTGGGCTGACAGGAATCTTGTGATGTTCCACAAAGGGAAACAGTGAAGTCCTGCACCTGGGGAGGAACAGCCCTGCTGCATGCTGAGGGTCAAACAGCTGGAAAGCAGCTCCTCAGAAAAGGAGCTGGGTGTCCTGGTAGACACAAGCTGAACACGAGCCAGAAATGGTGTCTTGAAGCAAAGAGAGCCAACAGCTTCCTGAGCTGCATTCAGAGGACTGTACAGCAGGTCAAGGGAGCTGATACTTCTGATTATTCAGCACTGGTGAAGCCATCCCTGGCCAGTTCTGGGCCTCCCCAGTAGAATGTCTTCTTAGAGGTGCCCCAAAGAAACATGGGCACAGCCATGGGCATCTGTGGTTCTAAATGACTGTCCTTGAGCAGGAGGGGGACAAAGTGGCTTCCAGAGGACCCTCCCAACCTCAGCCATTCTGTAATTCTGTGATGCTCGCGTGGAGCATATTGGCTAGAATCTGAGATCTCCTGAAAGCAGAGTTCAGTCACAGGGTACAGGCATCTACAAACAACATTAGATCAATCACAGTGGCCTGTATGCTGTGGAAAGTCAGCTCAGTTTCTTCTGACTTCAAAACGCATCTGTTCAGTCAGTTGATTGTTCTGTCTCTTTGATTGTTAACTGATGAGTTCCATACTTAGTTCTTGCTGTCCAGCCCTTAGAACAAGCTAAATTCCTGTCCCCCTTATGTCCTGTCCCCCCTCATGTGTTGAAACGTTTCTGCTTAGGATTTTTTTGTCTGCAGAGAGCTCTTTATTCTCATTGTTAGAGTCTTATTCCTGACATATTAGAACACCATTAAGTCCTCTGGTGCTTAAACATTAACTTCTTTTGTGCCTGCCTCATCAGATAGCCAACTTGATACCACTAATCTCTGCTCTATATAGGTTTGGGTACGGAGAGTGACACTGGGGGCAAACATTATGCTTTGGTTTTTGGATAGGCAAAGTCAGTGCAATCTGAGATGCTGACAAAAACATGCTGAGATGCATTAAAAACATCCTAGGTAAAAAACATCCTAGATAACGTTCATCCATTCACTTACTTCTTCCTGAGTTAGCTTTTACCAACTCAAAGATTTAAAGGAGGTGGAAGTCTATCAAATAATGGCCAACCTGGAGATCGCTGGAGGCAGAGTGTAGCTCATGAGACTTCTAACACACTTTAGAGCCACCTTTGACTCTGAGCTGTTTTTTTTTTTTTTCCCGTACAACTAGTAGTAATGATAAATCATGGAACAAGCAACTTGTTTTTAAGACACTGAGATGTTTTGCGTGCCAGTTTGCACATACTTCCATTCCAATACAGATGTGTACCCCGTGTTACTACAACAGTATAATTAAAGTGGTGTGACTGGTTAAAAAAAAAAACAACCAGAAAGATGAGGCCTGAATGATTACCTAAGATTTTAAACTTTCTAAGTGAACTAAAGTCAGTCATCTATAAATTGTTTGAATATTCATAAGGATTCTAATCCACTCCAGTTAGTAATCTGCTGTATTCTAAAAGAAAATGGGTCTCAGGCTTACCTACTGCCTGTGTTGGGGAAGTCAGGAGTAAGCAGGGATGTGCTGTGCTCCAGCACTGTGTCACTGGGTTGCCGTTGTGATTTCTCTTGTGGTAAATACTCTCTGATTGAATAACCAGTGCCGGGGAAGCAGACTTCTTTAGCTGATATCTGAAAGAAGCTGCTGAACTTCTGACTGCTTCTATCCTTTGCTATTTGACCAGCTATGAAAGTTGCAATCTGAAGAACACTGCCTTTCCAATCTGCCAACTGCTTTTGTCAGTTTGCCTGGAAAAAAAGATATCCCCAGAAAAGTGCTCTGAATGCATTTTTTTTTTTTATTTAAAATGGCAGCAAATCAGAGAACCTCTTGTACTATGCCTTGCTACTTAATGGTCTCAGGATCTCAATTCTTCCATTATACTTAAGCCAAGAAATGAGTTAGGGAGTGATTGCCTCAACTGTTATATCTCTAACAGATTGTCACTGGTGGAATTATCCATTTCACTTGTAAGAGAGAAGTGGCAATATATTTATTGATATAAAACAGTGATTTAATAAAGCTTTAAACGTGAGTAAGATGGCAAGATTACAGATGGAAAGATACATTTATTTACAGCATAAGATGGAGGGGTCAGTACGTTCAACCAGGAGCCCTCCTATTGAGTGCAAGGTTCAGAGTGGACCCCCTTGCTTAATAAACACCTTCAGCTGCAGAGGTTGGGTGCCCAGATGGGCCTGGATCCACTTCTAGTTCCATACTTGAGTCAGTGATTTATGTCTTAAGGAATCATATGCACGCATTCAATCTAAGATGCAATCTTAGTGAAGCTAAAATTGCCTAGTTTCAGCAGTACTTGGTGATGGAAAAGCAGCAGTGGGCACAAACTAGAAGAGGGGAAGTTCCGTATGTGCTTGAGGAAAAAGGCCTTTATTTTGAGAGTGACAGAGCGCTGAAACAAACTGCCCAGAGAGACTGTGGAGTCTCCTCTGCAGACATTCAGAACCTACCTGGAGGCTTTCCTGTGTAACCTACTGTAGGGAGCCTGCTTCAGCGGGGCAGTTGGACAAGATACTGGGAATGCTGGTTGGTGGCAAGCTGGATGTGACCTAGTGATGTGCCCTCACAGCAAGGAAAGCCAGCTGTATCTTGGGCTGCAGTAAAGTGTGGCCAGCAGGTTGAGGGAGCTTATCCTGTCCCTCTGCTCTGTGCTGGTGAGGCCTCACCTGGAGCACTGCATCCAAACGTGGACCTGTTGGAGCACATCCAGAGGAGGGACACAAAAATGATCCAAGGGATGAGCACAGCTGGGAGAGCTGGGGCTGTTCAGCCTGGAGAAGAGAAGGCTTCAGGGAGATCTGAGAGCAGCCTTTCTGTATCTGAAGGGGTGCTACAAGGAAGAAGGGGATGGACTCATCAGCAGGACCTGTTGTGACAAAATAGTGGGAAATTGTTTCAAATGGAAAGAGGAGAGACTTAGATTGGATGTAAGAAAAATGTTTTTTACAGTAGGGGTGGTGAAGCACTGGAACAGGTTGCCCAGAGCTGTGGTGGGTACTCCATCCCTGGAGACATTAAAGCTTGGGCTGGATCAGCAGCCTGACAGAGCTGTAGATGTCTCTGCTCATTGCAGGGGAGTTAGACTCAGCGACTTTGCTGTCACCTAGTGTGTGGCGATAGATCAGAAGGGGAAAAGGCCACAAACTGATGCATAGGAAGTTCTGCACAGATGTGTGTGGGAACTTCTTCCCAGTGCAGTGACGGAGCACTGGCACAGGCTGCACAGAGAGGTGGTGGAGTCTCCTTCTCTGGAGATGTTCCAGACCCACCTGGGGCCCAAGCAAGGTGCTGGATTCTCCAGCAGCCAGTCAAAGCTGGAAAGCAAGCAGTATGGCAGTGAAATGGTCAGGCTGGAGAAGGGAGAACGGGAGGGCACACCATCGTACTTCTGGGCAATCTGGAGGATTAACATGGTCATTAATGAGCGGGAAAAGCCACTTGTGTTGTCTTTTTTCTTTGTATTTTTTCTTGCTTTCTTACATGATTTTAAAGGTGTTTGGTTTTGTTTTTTGTTTGTTTGTTTTTTTGTTGTTTTTTTTTTACTATTTTGTTTGCTTTGGTTGGTGATATCCAGGGAGGTATCTTTCTACCCAGTAGCTGGCGGCTCCAGAAAGGCTTCACAGGCAGTCTGCTAAGCGACTGGAGAAAGATGTTTTTAACTGCAGTAGATATCCAGAGGTTTCTGGCATCTCTGTGGATTCATGAATTCTGTTTGATACTAGCTGCTGGGCTTCATTCCTGGAAATAGGAGAGTCAGGAGTGCTGCTGCTTAGATGAGGTATACGTGTCAGAGGTCTGAAATTTTAGAAAGTTTGTTTCAATCCACACAGTCAGTGATTTAGATGTCTGTATCAGAATGTCCCTTCAGTGCTTCTGCTGCTGTGACCATAGAGGAGACCTAGTTCGTTGTGAGTGTTATGCAACCTCATTACAGAGACCGTCTCCAAAACAGCAAGAGCCTCCAGGGAGAAAATGAAAACATGAGGGGACTAATTGACTTGTTTGGGTTTTAACCCTTAGTTTTCTGAGACCCCATTTAAAACAAGTCTGGGAAAAAAAAGTTTAGGCACACCAATCCCTACCAGACACTTCAAAATACAGCTGTATACCACATGGTTGAACTTGTTTTGCCATGATTTGCGGATAGTAACAAGTGCAGTTCAAATACAACCTGCAGTGTTGTTATAGTAAAGGAAACGTGAGAGGTATCTGACTTCATTTTTCTTTAGGAGCAGTGTTTAATTTATATTTAATTTGTGTATTTAAGATTCCGATAGCGAAGAGGATGACGATACCAAACGAACATTGAAAAGGAGTTTAGAAGAAACAAAGAAACAAGAAGGTCTGTTTCAATTTTTACTTCTTTATTTTCAAGAGTGCTGTTATTTACAGAAGATTCAGAAGCTAAACTTAAAATCATGTTTATGTCAGGTGTCCTCTTAAGAATACACTTCACCCTGTCCTATCACCACACGCTGCTGACAAGAGTCCAACCTCGTCCCTTTGCCTCCTGCTCCTTAGATATTTATAGACGTGTAAGAAGGAATGAGGAGGCAAAATCAACCCCAGAAATGGATAAAAAAGAAAAAGAGCTTAGGAACCGCTGAGAGGACAAAGCTGAACTGTTGGGATAGAAAAAGTTGCTTCAGCAGCTCCAGGGAACACAGGACGATCCGGGTATCACTGTGGAATGAACTGTGTGACATGAGTAACAGAGTCACAGTTTCGGTCTTACTCTTTTTAACTGAACAGTCTGAGTGATTTAATGATGGCTTATTTTAATGAGAGCAGTTGCCTGTAGGTGCGGCTTTGTTTCCATGACCGTCTGATGTTTCTGTTCCAAAAACTAACTTCATTCTTACTATCAGATGTTGCAAGAAAGTCTAGCTGAATGAATATGTGTTTACTGACATGAGTGAGCCTTTATTGATACCGTTTCTTTTTCAAAGCTAGGCCTTGCAAAAAGTCTTAAATATGAATTTCAAGTGCATAACTATAATGGCAATTTTTAAAGTGTTATGTCAGTATTTGTAGGCCAGTGTCATCCTGGGGTGCATTAAAAAGAGTGTGGCCAGCAGGTCGAGGGAGGCGATCCTCCCCCTCTGTTCTGTCCTAGGCAGCCCACTGTGTCCAGTTCTGGGCTCCCCGGCTCAATAAAGACAGGGATCTCCTGGAAGGTGTCCTGGAAGGATCAGATGCCCTCTGGGTCTTCTTTTTCAAGGCTGAACAGACCCAGGTCTCTCAGCCGTTCCTCATAAGGGTGGTGCTCCAGTTGATCGTCTTCACAGCCCTCTGTCAGACTCCTTCAAGGGAGTCCCTGTCTTTTTTGTACTGGGGAGCCCAGAACTGGATACAGTACTGCAGGTGCAGAGTAGAGGGGGAGGATCACCTCCCTTTACCCACTGTCCACACTGTTCTTAATGCACCCCAGGATCCCATTGGCCTCTTGGCCACCAGGGCACACTGCTGGCTGATGGATAACCTGTCATCCTCCAGGACACCCAGGTCCCTCTCCTCGGAGCTCCTCTCCAGCAGCTCATCCCCCAGTCTGTACCAGTCCATAGTCATCTTTATTCTAGAACATGCCTGTGTTGTCCTAAAGGAGAAGATGAGTTGTTCAAGAATGATAGTGTATCGGAAAGCTTCTTTAATTTTTCTGCAACTATCAGTATCATTATTTACTGAGTTAACTTTTGGATATTTAATTCACTAATGCCAAACAGTCAGTACCAAACACAACCTAAAGGTAAGGCTGAAATAGGGCTTCTGTCTGGAGAGCTATGAAGAGAGGTTGTTAATAAACAAGATGAGTCTCGTGCACAGGCTTGTTCTCACCATTAGAAATGTTACAGCCCTGAACAGGACTCTTCTGACTGTTAATGGCTTTATCTTTACTTCCATCCTCCTAGTAGGAGTGATAACAGTAGTATTAAATCACAATTTAGATAGCAGAGTATCTATTGATAAGGAACTGGAATGAAAACACTGAAACCTCTCTGCTAGTCTTGTGTGTCTGTCTTTTCTGTCTTAATATTTTATTTCTGTTGGTGCATACATACGTGTGCTCGACCAGTAAATGCACAGTTGCATTACAATCTCAAACTAGCCACCAGACTGCCCCTAGTTAATGCAGTAGAAGTTTGTACAGGCTGTTTCTTTATGCTACCTTTCAAACACGCCAAAAGAAGATGTAGGAAGGGCAGTAATTCTCATTTTGATTTTGTGCCTTTTGTTACCAATCTGCTGACGTTGCCCACGGATGCAGTCTGTTGCTTTATGCAGTAATATTCATGCAGTTGTGTCTGACTAGTTATCAGCCATCGTTTGAAATTATCATCTTTTTTTGTATTCATGCAGAGGACGATGCAGAGTTAGAAGAAGCCATCAAGAGAAGCCTTGAGGAAATGTAAATGAAAATACTTCTGTATGCTCATACGATGCCATCGGAGCTGCTCACGGAAATGGAAGCTCGTTCATCTATTTACAGAGGCTTAAGAAATTCTGCTTCAAAAACATCTCTGTACCTTGAATCGTTCGATCTATGTCATGTTCTCTGTCATGCTGATGGGCAGCAGGAGTTTATGGATCTCCGCTGCAATGTATTATGCATGATAAAAATACATTTTTAAGCCTTTTTACGTCCTGTTTCTAATGAATGGTGGCTGAGTCTCACTGGTCTGGCTGTGTAAGTTGTTGCCCAGTCAGTGGGCTGACGTTACTGTGTGTTGTTTTTTGTTTTGTTTTAATTATTTTATTAATTGGTTCTTATGTTTAGCTTTTCTGTCACAAAATGTGATTGTCTTTAATTTTCATGTGGTCTTTGCAACAGATAAAAATAGTAAACTTCGATTGTCTCAGGCTGACATGCTTAGCTAATCTTGTTATAAAGAGAAGCTTAGTTCTCAGATGTATAAATTGAACATACAGTCTCAAGTCTTGTATGGATGGTCTTGCCTTATGGACCACAGTTTTTTCTATATGCTGTCTGTTACGAGTGGCAGAATTAGGACCACGAACTGCACAGAGAGTTTCTGTTATCTTTATTTTTATAAATGTGTCTATTTTTTCAGTGGTAGCATGGAAGTGTTGGTTTAGGTGGCTTAAACTTCACCGGGTTTGATACCTCTCTCTGATCTAAGGAAGGAACAAATTTGTAAGTGAACTTTCCAGTTCCAGTTTGAAATAGATGTGAATAAATTTAAGACATATAATTCCTATGTATTTAGAGGTCCCTTCTGTATATGAGGATATGTCCTGGGATAAAGAACTTGTGTTCACTGTTTTTGTGCTGTCCTTTTTTTTTTTTTTTTTTAGGTGTCTAATTCTTTTCATGATTAAAATGACGCTGTCTATGCCACCTTTCTCATTTCCTGCATTTAAAATACTTCTGCAAGCTGTCCAGCTTTACCAGCTTATTCAACTTCATGATTGTTGTCAATCAGTAACAAGTCTCAATGTAACAAAATGCCAGCTTTTCTTTTTATTCATCACCCCACGAGTTTGCTTGCAACTGTTGTAAATGTAAATATTTATT
This sequence comes from Oreortyx pictus, assembly GCA_036925125.1. Classification (NCBI taxonomy): domain Eukaryota; kingdom Metazoa; phylum Chordata; class Aves; order Galliformes; family Odontophoridae; genus Oreortyx; species Oreortyx pictus. The sequence continues at coordinate 83,336,039 of JAUPFR010000002.1, read as the reverse complement.
ATGCAAAGAAATGCTTTTGGAGGGGAAGAGAAGAGGAAAACTAGATTTTACTTGCCAACAGTTCCAGAGAGTTGGAATAACTACTGTATGCCATCACGATTAGAAAAGCTGAAAAACTGACACTGATTTTCCCGATGCATTTGCTGTCTCTCAAGCAGCTTACCAGATTCTGCACTAGTTTCATCTCTGAACTCATCTGCAGTCATGCAGCCTGAAGAAACAGCTGAACCTCCAGAAAATGGGTTGAACACCTTCGGTGAATTGTCTCTCAAAATGCTGCAGAGTGATCAGAATCTCGTGGTGTTTTTCCATGGCGTCAGCTGCTTGCTTTCCCACTGTACGTTTTGGACTAATAGTTCAGTTTGGGGTGTGCAGTGCCATTCTGCTGCTGAGCAAGCACTATTCCAGAAGACACTGAGCTGCCTTCAGCTGATGACTCAAGCCAAATCAATTTCAAAAATTTTCACCCTGACTTCTTCTCATGTAGAGTGGAACAAGACAAAGTTTTCATTAGCCCAAGAAAGAGGCGTAGGGAAGGTTTCTCCAGCACAGACAACTAAAGTTGCAAATTCTTTTATCATTGAAACAATGTTCCATCTTAAGAAAGTTTTTTTGCTTGACAACAGATGTCTAAATCCTTGCTAGATAGTCTTTGCTAGAGTCCGCTGTGTTACATCTTGAACATAAACTTTATTCCTCATAATACTTCATTCTGTCGTAACATTTAAGGTCGAATTTACGTAATGAGCCTTGACTTAATAAATTGCATTGAAAAAGTTGTGTGCATATAGACTCTCTGTCCTTGGAGCTGTAATTATTAGACTTGATGTACTGGCCTCCTCATCTGCTTCCTGAAACGAGTAGTGAATCCCAACCTCGACTCCTGTGGCTCTAACAAACCAGCTAGAATTCTTGTCTGTGTTCTTAGAGTAGGAGTAGTCTGTAGAATTATCTGCGTCTTGAAAAATCTGTCCTTATCAACTTTGAGACTCAAGCTCTCTGAAATTTTTCTTCGCCAAGTTTTCTGCCACTGCGGGCCTCTGATAACTTCTGTTTCCAGCAGAAGGGAAAATGAGGATTCTTAAAACTCTGCACGCACAGACGTGTGGCGTGTTAGTCACCAGCTTCTCATGGTACTGCACCTTGTTCTTCAGCTGAAATAAGTGTCTTGTAAACATTTGTGCTTTGGAATTTAATGTTTCTGACTGGGAAATCTTGTTCAACTGGCTGAACTCTTTGAGGTTTGCCCTGGGTATTCTGTGAGATCCGTCTGCATTTATGAGCACAACTTGTATGTCACAAGAAGCTCGCCCAGCATCCCTTTGTTCTTTCTCTGTTTAAGATAATTTGGTTCTGCGCTGATGTTTATGTTACTGAAAAGTAATCATGTGGTGCGTTTTTACGTTTATCTATAATGAGGGGAAAAACTCATCTCTACCTGGCAGTCACCAGCAGCCCATTAATGCTCGAGTTCTGCTTCGTGCATGCCTAAGTACAACAAAACTCATACCATAGCCAGTCAAGGTTGGTGCAAGGTTTCCGTGTTGTTGGTGCTTTGCTACCCTGTTCTTTCAGCTGAAAGAATACCACAGTTTCGTTCATGTTCAGAGACAAGTTCAGAATACCAGATAAACTGGTGCAGCTGTAACATGCTGGAGCCTTGAACTTCACGTCTGCCCGGTTGCTTCTGTAGAGCTTAATAATAAATACAAGAGTATGAAGGGATGAGATTAACTTAGTATAAGCTACTTGCTTTGTGTGGGTAGTAGCAGTATGTCTTTGGGTGATGACCTGATTTTCTCTGCTCTTCAAGATGTACAGGAACGACCTCTCTTGTTCCTATAGCAGTCGCAGAATGCAAACCTTGACCAAATGTTGACCAAATATGGTGAAGTTTTGAAGAGGTATGAAGTTACGCTGCCGTCTTTCTTAAAAGGAAGTGTTCTATCATCTGCTTACGCTGTCCTAGCGGTGTTTACAGTGACTGCTGTAAATTGGGAAGAGGTGAGGAGGGATGACCGATTGTTTCAAAATTCATTTAGAAGAATTGGCTGCCGTAAATGCTAAGACGCATTCTGGCAATTCTTTCCAGCTAAGTAGCTTCAATAAAGTCTTCATCTGCATATTTCTTTAACATTTCTAACCTTCCCCAACTTTCCTCTAGAAATTCTAATTCTGGGTCAAATAATGCGGTAAAGTGGGTATAAGTAAGTCAAAAATTAAAGTGACAAGTACACAAGTGTGCATTCAGATGGCAAAGCTGTGCATGCAGAGAACGTTAGATTTGCTAAGTTTTCTTTCTAAATTTGTGGACGTTTTCTTTCTCTGACTGCAGTATTGTATTTCCTGGGAGCTCCTCAGCTTGTGTTTTGCTCAGAGCTCTGTTGAAAACATGCCTAGCATCCGTGGCTGCACAGAATTCTCTGGCTCTTTTTCTGAGCTGTGTTCCTCTCCATGAGAACGAAATGCTGCATGCCCTGAAATGGTCACACCAGCCTGGAGGTGGATGCTGAGATAGAGGACCTCACTCAGACTTCTGACAAGCTTGGGACCGCAGGGCTTGCTTGCACAGTGAAATGACTGTGTGTGCAGGCAAACATGAGCTAGCTTTAATTAGCATTGGTAGCAATAGCAGGAGGCACAGTAGCAGGTTCAGCAGGTGCTAAGTGAGGGGCCAGCCTCCAGTAACAGGCAGCATGAATTTTGATTGAAGAGAAACCCTAACAGCTCATGTAGACCCATCTTTTCTCCTGATTCCTGTGCTCCAAACTAACTTTGGCTGGCTGGCCAAGGCTGTGGCTGCACCCCCGTGGTGTGGAAGAGGGTGGTTGTGTTTCCATAACATAAGTTTCTTCGGGTGAAGGTCCTGCATCTGAAGGGAGGAAAAGGATCTGTCGTGGCATTACCATGGGTGTGGACATTCTCTTTGATCCTCTTCCATGACAGCTCATATGTAAGCGTTCAGGTATGTGACAAGGTATGTATCAGGTCTGGAATAAGACAGTGTTGGAATGGGATGCTGCTGCGTTTGGTGTGGATCATTACACAGCCTCTGGACTTCTGCAGATCAGGGGTGTGAGGCCCAGGAAAGCTGTTATTTCTGCTGCCTCGACAGATCTTGTGTGAGTGAATGAAAACCCTCCACACATTGTTTTGTAAGCAGCATGTCCTTTCCATGACGCTGATTGCTGTTGTGGAACAAGAGAGCTTCCACTTCACTGTGAGATGCACACCTTCTTACAGGCCTCTCCCTGGTGCCCATGTGGCTGGGTTGTGCAGGCCGGTCACAAACACAGCTATGGATGAGGCAGGGACAGACAGATGTCAGCATGAACCAGCCCTGACCTGGCCATCACCTGCTTCATCACAGACCGCGAGGAGTGTGAAATCTGTGCTTGGCTTCAGGTGTGTTCAGGGCCCCTCCTCCTCCTACGGTCTTTTGGCCCTGCAGGGGTCTAATTGCCACCTTCTGTCTTGCCACACTTGCTTGCTGTGGGCCACCTCCCTTTCCTCACAGACTGGCCCCTGCCTTTCTGCCCAACCACCTACAGTTTTGGAAGAGTGGTGACAGCTGCCCCTTCTATATGTCACCAAGAAACAGAGCACCTGAGGAGAAAGGGGGACATCTCAGGGGTAAGGAAGAGCAGTTTCTAAATGGGCAAACACCGCAGGCTGCACAGACTGCAATCGTGAGTTTTGTCAGGAAGACCATTTTTTTTTTTTTGCTTTTAATGCACGTTTTGTTTCCATTGTTCTCACTCACAGGGTAAGAAGTACATTTTGCCAATCAGAGGATAGGTCACGTGGGGTACATTCGTACACAGCTAAGAAGCCTTCTGTGCCTGGATTTCATTGCTGCTCCTACCTGCAAGGAAAAAATATCCACAAGTAGTCAGCTCGCAGACACTTGATTTTTACTTTTTAAATACGTAATAATTTGGCATAGAAATAATAGCTAGTTCCTATGAAGAAATGACTGCAAATTGTGTCATGGCTTTCTGTGTTTTGTGTTTGGGGGGTGGGAAGTGGTATTAATCTCAGCTACAAAGACTGCAGTCAGATGGCTGGAGCGGTTGCTCACATAAACTCATGGGTTACGAGCCTCACTTATCCATCTATGTAAAACAAAGAAACGGGCAATTAATTTAACAAGAGGGACGGGATAGTGCTCTGAATGGACAAGCCTGAGAAAACAGCTACTTGGATTCACCCAGGACAGGCATACAAAGCAGTACGTGCGCAACCTCCCAGCTGGGTGCCAAAAATCGGGCTGCTGGAGCCGTGCAGCACTTGCCCAAATCTGGAGCTAGGGAGATGCAAATCCCTTTTTAAAGAGTCACGGCAATGGCAAGGAAACCTTGGGCTGCTGCAGCTCGAGGAACGAGGGGTTTCTGTGGGAACCGGTTCCTGAGCTCCATGACTGTCCCACGTGGAGAAGGGAGCTGGACTCGATGATCTCTAGAGGTCCCTTCCAACCCCTGCGATTCTGTGATTCTGTGAAATGCGGTCTCCCATCCACGTCATTAGTGACTGCGGTTCCACTAGTGTTTCCTATCGTTAAATGTACGTACAGCTCTGCCGGGCATCGAGGCACAACAGAAACGATTTCCAGCTGAAACCTTTCTGTGTTATCTGAGCCCGCAGGGGCAGGAACCGCAAGGCAGGGTCTCCCGCAGCCAGCAGCAGCTCGGCGTGCCGCGCTGCTCAGCGCGGTCTCAAGTCCCGCCGCCACATTCTCTACGCTCCTCGTTCTAAGAGCTCAAGACAGGCACGAAGCTGCCCGGAGGAGGCCAAGAAACCATCAGAGGGCCGGCCCACAAGCTTGAGGGAGCTGGGAGCGCGGACAAGCCGCGCTGGAGAAGCCCGGCGGGGCCGCGCCTCGAGGCGGGGCGCGGAGGCGGAGTGCCGCGGGGGCAGGCGGCGGGCGGGCTCCTTCTTTGGCCACGAGCGGCACGCCGCCATTCGGCCGCCGCCTGCGGGACGCGGGGAGGGAGCGGCCGCCGCCGCCGGCAGCGGGCGAGCGCTATGGCCCAGGCGAAGATCAGCGCCAAGGCGAGCGAGGGCGCGCCGCAGCAGCAGCAGCAGCAGCAGCAGCCGCCGCCGTCCGCCGGGCAGCTCCGAGGCCGCTTCTACCGCTCCACTTCCATGGCGGACCGCTCCAGCCGCCTGCTCGAGAACCTGGACCAGCTGGAGCTCAGGTGGGGCCGGGGAGAGGAGGGGGGGGGTGGGTTTGCCGCCGCTATGTCACTTGTGAGTGCGGCAGTGAGGACTGTGCCTGGGCTAGGGAGCTGCTGTGCAGGCGGTTGGACGCGGTGATCTCTAGAGGTCCCTTCAGCCCGTACAGTTCTGCGGCTGCCGTAGCGCACCACGGGGCTGTTGGGGGCTTCGCGAAGGACTTGGCCTTTGTGAAGGGAGCTTCCCTCCCGTCCGCGCTCTTCCTCAGGGCAGTGCTGGGCTGCGTTGGGCTGGTGCCCAGCAGCACACCGCCAGCGGGGTGCCCTGGCAGCTCCTGCCGGCATTTGGGGCACCTCCGGGAGCTGTTTGCTGAGCGGTGTGGCGTGGCAGGCGTTGGCAGAGGCTGAGGATGTGCTGCTGCCCCGACTTAACTGTGCGGTGCCAAGGGATGTCAGCAGCCCCTGGAAGAGGCTTTCTGTTTTATGAGTCGCGGCGTTCCCTGTGGCAGCGTGAAACGGACGTGTAGTTTCCCAGGTCCGACGATGCACAGGCACAAACACAGCCTCCCGCTTTTGTTTTCTTTCTTTCCCTTTATAACTTCTTGTTCCTTTTCTCCCGTTCTCCGCCCGATTAGCACTTTCCCCACCGCCCTAGCCCCAGCCCAGCAGGAGCGGCTGAGGTCAGCAGGCTGAAGGGCTCCGCTTGGCCTCGGCACTTTGGCTGAGCTCTGTTTCAGCAGAAAAGCTGAGCCCTGCCCGGGTGTTCCCGATTCTCTTTGGAAGTGCACCTCTACCTCCAGCAGGCGAGCTGCAGTGCGCTATTTCTGCAAGCCCGTGCTTAACGCGTTATTGCAGCTGTCCCAGGAAAGCGGATATCACGTTTCTGCTCCCGGAACAAAGCGCAGGCTGGCCCACCTGTTCCTCCAGGGAATGCTCTGCTCATGTCCATGGCATGCGGGGAAGAACGGCGTGGCACAACTCATCGTTCTCAGACCAAGGGAAGTCAGGAGTGAAGAATGGTTCTTTTAGTCTCAGACGATCCTCGGAATATCGAGCTCAATGCTGAAAGCGACAGACGCGCTCCAGTAAGAATGCGATTGGATATTTTCACCTAGCAGAAAGAAGCCCGTACTGCTGCACTCCCCGCAGTCAGGCACAGACCCGACAGCCTTCCACAAGGAGCAGTCAACCTTGGACACTGTGCAGGTGCCCTCGCTGCCGGGGGAGCAAGCTGGGCAGGGGCAGTGCAGGAGCCCACAGAAATGACTGCTGGTGTGACTGGGTGTGTAATCCTGTCTGTCAATCCGATACCCCCCTGTGACCTTTCCGGGCCCCCCTCACTGTGGGCAAAGGCTGTGTGTTGCCAGTTCAGATGGTATGGAGGTGCGGTTGTTTATTTTCTTTCTTTCTTGAGATGTTTGGTTATAACCTGATGTCAACCGTAGATGTGATGGGTAATTTTTTTTAGTACGTGGTCATCGCCTCTGCTAATCTGGCTTTGTGGGCCCTGTGTCACCAGCTGGTAGCAGATGTATTTTAGGCACTGTCTTTGAAAATAAGGCAGGTGAGAACCGTGCTGCTGGGCTGCTTTCACGCTGCTCGTAGCACAGCTGCTAGGAGCTGTGGGTCAGCCCGCTCGCTGAGCAGACCTTTGCTTTTTAAGTCAGGGCAGTGCCATACCTGAGTGGATGTAAAAACACTGTTAAAAGTGTCGTTCTTCACTTTTAACCTTAAGCTTTCTGAGGACCTAAGTGGACTTTCCAAGTTGTGACAATACTATATATATATATATTTTTTTTTTTTTTTTGAAGGCACAGTGAGGCAAGTATGGAAATATTGCCAGACTTCCTAAATTATAAAGCGCTGACAAAGTATGGGGTGACTCCACCTGCATTATTACTCTTACTAACCCATCCAAAATAATAATTAAGGATATTTGCTCTTGGCAAGTATTTGCATTGCATTAACTTTTCCCATTCCTCCTCACATTAACATGAAAGGGAAGGCCTGAAGCGTGTGCTTTCACTGGGTAACTCAGCCTAAAGATTTCGTAAATCAGAGCTGTTCCTTGAGCTCGGCGTGTGTGTGAGGTGTGAGTACTGAAGGCTGTGAGTTCCTGGCCCCACCTGCCTCTTCCCGATGCCTCCTTTCTCACAACCCCTAGGGAAGGAGCACCAGCTCGTCCTGTCCCACAGAAGAAGCTGTTGATGACTGTCACCATCCCACCGCCCAGCTGTGGTGCCCACCAATTGAGCGTCACCAGGAGAGTGCTTGACAAGCACACGGCCAGCGAAGAGCACTCATAAGCAAGGAAGAGGAAGGGACTGAAGAGAATTAGCAGTGCTTTGGTTTGCTTCCCCTTTCTGGCCAGGCTTAACCGACGTGTCACGCTGGGTGCGTTCTCTGGCTGTTCACAGCATCAGGATCTCCCAGCTGTGTTGGAAAAACCCACAGGCCGTTGGGTTGGCCAGGCTGTGTGATGCTTTGTTTGGACCTGGGGTCTCTCTGCAAGCGCCCAGCCCTGTCCTGCAGGTGCCTCCCCCGGCCTCTGTTCCCCACGTGCTCCAGATGACATTGCTCAGCGCAAAAGCCTTCTCCCAAAAGGCACAGCAGGGAACGAGCCATGAGTTATGGGAAGGCACCCAAGTTTCTTGTATGGTGGTGGTGTTAATGTGCTGGAGCGCAGTGAAGAGTGACGATGCCACGGCACGCAGCCGGGCAGCTCTGTGGCTGAACAGCTCATGGTACAGTGGTGCCTCGTGCCCGTCCCCTTGGCAGCACTGTGTCAGTTTCAGCACGGTGCTGGGAAAGGAGTCCGATTTCAGAATGGCTCAACTTGCTTTCCTGCAAGCCCAGAAATAGGAGCTGACCATCATGCTTCATCCCCTGTGAGTCACAGAGCCTCCTGCCGGTTTGCTGCATCACTTGTGGAGAGAAACAGTGACATTAAGGCAGGCACTCAGCAGGATGGCCCTGTAAAGGCAACAGAACATGCTCACCTTGCCTGTCTTGCCCTACAAAGGAGCTACAGGGATTTAAAGCCGTGCTTGGATTTGACAGCCTATGGGGCCTGGGCGTGGGTGGAATTTCTTCTGCCTTGGAAGCTCTGTGGGAGCAGAGCCCAGGACGCAGCCTCCAGCCTGCACCCCCAGGGGCTGTGGGGCCTCGCTGACGGCAGACCCCAGTTTGGTGTGAGCCCAGGGTGCAGGGCTGGGTGCAGCCGGGCTCTGAGTACTTGGACTGGCTGTGCAGTAGGATGCAAGCACATTATTGGTAAAAACAAGTGATTTAAGGTTGAATTGCTGGTTGTTTTCTATTTATTGGCTCGTTTGTTCACTTATTAAATGAAGTTGTTACATAGGAGGAGGTCACTGAGTCAGAGAGCCTGGACCGCAGATATTTGCGAGCTGACTGCACTTGGCAGTGGGGTTCTTTTGCTGTTTGTTTTGTTGTTTGGTTTTGTTGTGGTTTTTCTTTAATTGAAAGATCTTGGCAGTTGTTTGGGGGAAGAACTGTTTTATTATTGAAAGACTTTGTTTGGTTTAACTGTGCCCAGGGTAGAGGCTTTCCGTGACGCAGCATCTGCTATGGAACAAGAGAAAGAAACCCTGCTGGAAATGATCCACAACATACAGAACAGCCAGGACATGAGGCACATCAGCGAAGGTGAGAAGCTCATCTGCCATCCCCTCCTGACCTCCCTGAAAGCAGAATGCCAAGGGGAGCTGCTCCAGTGCTGAAGGCTCCATGCTGGAGCTGGCTGAGGTCACTGAAGGGCCTTCCCTCACCCTGGGGTTCCCTTTTCCTTTTTGCTAACGGCCAGTAACGTGGGGGGTACCTTATTCTTTCGCCTCAGGTGAGAGAGAGGAACTTAACCTGACCGCCAACCGCCTGATGGGCCGGACCCTGACCGTGGAGGTTTCTGTGGAAACCATCCGGAACGCCCAGCAGCAGGAGTCCCTCCTGCACGCCACCAAGATGATCGATGAAATCGTCAACAAGCTCCTGGATGATTTGGAAGACGCCAAAATCCGCTTAATGTCGCTTTACGGCGCGTGCACGTCCGACGTGCCGGCGGGACCCATCGATCAGAAGTTTCAGTCCGTCGTGATCGGCTGCGCTATCGAGGATCAGAAGAAGATCAAAAGAAGGTTAGAGACTCTGCTCCGCAACCTGGAGAATTCTGAGAAGTCCATCACGTTGCTGGAGCACCAGAAATCCTCTATCCGGCACTCTTGCAACGCCAAACAGGATTAAGTCGCCTGGTGGCTGCTTCTGGCTAACCACGGGGTGATGGAGTCTCCATTAGAAGCACACGGGAGCTGAGGAAAACCCCTGCTGGCAAATCCACACAGATCTCCACGTACACGTGCACCGAGGCATGCTGGATGGCAAGGTGCGGGGTGTTCCATGGGTTTCAGTAGCGCTGGCATTTTATTTCAGCAATAAGGGATGCTGTCATGATTTCTTCTGTAGAGTTGATGCTGCTCTGTTGCAAGTTGTAACGTGCTTCTGCTGAACTGTCAGAATCAATCCACATCTTGCCTTTCCTTCGTTCTCCTTTTAGAAAAGAAAAACAACTGCAGTTGTTTTGTCGTACACTGAGGTACCAGCTTTTCTCTCTGCTGCATACATAGCGTGTGAAATAGACTTCCGGGGGGGGGGGGGAAAAGACAAATCATGGCAATAAACAACAACAAAAAAAAAATCAATAAACTGTACATGGTATTTTCATAAACAACACGATGTCTTACTCACTATCACACTGTTCATTGCACTCACAAGAGAAACACAGCTCTTGTTTGTCTCTGAGGAGGCTCAGGCCCCCCCCCCCCCGAGCAGTGGGGCTGCGCTGCTCAGCCCTGACAGTCTCCAGTTGAAGCTGAGCTGTTGGTGCTGCGGGAGGGCAGAGCAGTGCCCTGGGTGTGAGGGAGCCCCCACACCTGCAGCAGTGCTCTCCCAGCATCCACCCAGGCTAGGAGCTCGGTGCAGTTCCCTCTCATGGCTGCCGAGCTCTGTGTCTCCAGCCTGGGCCGCACGCGTGCTGTGGGGATCCCTGTGCTTCTGAGAGCTTCCACCACTGCAAGAGCATCGCTGCTGCTGCTCGTGGGCAGAACTGGCACTCGGCTGGGGACCTCCAAAGCCACCACGTCTTCAGCTACGAGGCTGTGCCTGCTTCCCAAGAGCTATTAGTTCTCGAGGAGTCTGCTTTCACAGGAGAAGCAGAGCTGGTGAGTAACAGCATGAAACCCTTGATCGCAGCGTGCATGAGGGGTTCTCAGAAATGGCACTGTGAAATAGCTTAGAATGTTTCTTCAAGTTTTGTTTATTTTCTTAAGGCTGTTACAGGCTTATTCAGGGCGTGCAGCTGTTTTCTCTCCCCTCCTGCTGAAACTCTTCCCTGTATCGATTGCTACAAGCATTTTTGTAGCACTCCCTCACTGAGAAAACGGTGGCTTTGCTCTCGAGGACAAAATGAAGTCATCGCCACAGCCTGCAGCTCAGCAGCTGAGGTGGTAGGCTGGACTCAACTTATTTTGGCCTAATTACTTGTTAGTTTTTTTAATTATTTCTGATTTGCCTTCCACTTTCCCAAACCCCGTGCCATCTGCCCCACACGAGCTCTGCAACACATCCGCTATTGCTGTCCTCAGTGCTCTAAGCAGATGTGCCACGAGGGGAATGATACGAGAGGAACCTATTAAAGTAGGTACTCTTTTAAGGGCTATCTGTTGTCAAAATTAAAACTGTAGATGGAGCTCAGCAGGCATAAGACAACTGGGGCTAAGGTGTAAGGGAACTGCTGAGTCACTGATGGAGCACCTGGAGGAAAGACCTGGTCAGCCCTGGGAGCACAGGTGAATGCTGTCACCTCTTAGACCTCTCTTAAGGGCTGACTGCCACCTCCGACCTCAAAATACTCAGCACAAATAGGTTTGTTTTCTCACATGAAAAGTTTGTGCTTCCCTAAAACGCTGCTAAGTAATTCTTACTGGGGTGTTAAGCAAGCAAATGGTTTCTCTGTGTGCTAAACCGTACGCAGGGGGAAGCAGCGCTGTGTTACTTTCCAGATGGCTGAGGTACCTGGGGAAGAGGCAAACACAGATGCCACAAGTTCTACTTTAGATGAAATGAAGCGTGACAATCAGTGCTCTGGTTACCCCTGTTTGTGTTCAGGAAATGCATCAGACCTTTTAACAGGCTGCTAATTTAAGCCCTGTCACTGCGTTAGCCAGATCAATTATGAAAACTAAAAAGACCTCGGGGAGCAGAACGGAATCCATATTTTCTGTTTGTGTTCTGTGGTAAAGAAAAGAGGCAGGGGCTCGGGAAATGTGTCTGGATCAGCTGGGGATGCCCACGCTGCCCTGAGGAGGGCACGTGCCCTGAGGTGCCATGTGCTGCCTTGCGTCCCAGCTGCTGGCAGCGCATGAACCAGACTTGGGCATGGGTGTGTGGGCAGGCTCTGCTTGCACAACTGAGGGGTTACAACAATTTCTTGCTGTTTAATGCACTGACACTTTAATATAATCACAAAAACAGTGACCTGTGATCAGACCCAGTCAGCAGAGACACATACTGAAGTCACACAGTACAACAACCGGCGTCGCTTACAGGAGCAGCAGAGTTAACTGGCAGGAATTTTACAGGAACAGCATATGCAGAATGTTCATTTTTAAGCATTTATTTCACCACTTGAGAATTTACTGTAAGATAGGTGGACTTGTTTTCTAAAAATACATTTACTTGAGTTTGTGAAGGTGATAAACACAGTTCTGTACATATCTCTTTAACCATTAGGTCACTTGAACTTGCCCATGGGATTCCGTTGCATATTCGCAGCAGCGTGTCCTCATCTCAGCAATGAGAACAGCGCTCTCCTGGCCCACATCTCTGGGTTTGTTTTTGTGGGGTTTATTTACTTATTTATTTTAGCAGCTGCCGAGTCACATGTGCATCAGGAGAGGGAAAACCACTCCCTCCACAAATTATTGATCAGTGTCACCCTCGTAGCAGACACCTGAGAACAAGGTCAGCACAGGGGCTCACCTGGCTGGGAGGTGGCCCGGCTGGGCCTTGTCTTCAGCACAGAACTGTTGGGAAGTTCCTCACGTGCCTCCTGGCACCTCCTGCATGCTTGTGTTTTGTTGTTTTTTTTTTTCCTATTGTGACTTCGATTGCCTTTAGGATGCTCCACTGAACAGTGAGAAGTATTTTCTTTGGTCGGATGCTACTTGAGCATAGGGAAAGATATACAGGACAGCTACTTCCCATCGCAGGTACGGCGGTTTGGATGGAGTCAAGCTTCTTGGACTGCTCTTGCTCTGTTTTACGTACAGTTTGTGCTCAGGAACACAGTCAGCCTTAGCTGGAGGCTCGTGGTTAAACGTAAGGACTAAGTAGCAAGAAGCATCTTGGTTCGTTTGATATATGACTGAATTCCCGCAAGAGGGGGCAGAGGTGCAAGTAATTAATTCTGTTAGTGATTAACTGGGAGCTGCCAGCTTGTTCACTGCGTGCAGCCATACAACGTGCTTGGCCACTCAGTTCCCTTTACAATAACGGACACCTGCAGAAGAGATGCAAAGGAAAACGTCGCAGGTACTCAACAATGAAAAAATAATAAGAGCCCAATTTTTCCGAAGTAGAAAAAAATGAATCAGGAAATCAGGCTGACAGTGATGTGGACCTTCTGGTCAGAAAGGGGAAGCGTGGCCTCATGGGACACTGGGAATAAGGAAACTCCACCACCGTCTGAGGTGGAATATTTCATTTTCCGTTTACCACACACAGGCCCAAAGATCTTTGTGTGCCCGACCTTACAACTGTGAGCTTTGTTGTTTCTGGTTGGAAATGCAGCCCTAGCACTGCTACCGTGCACCCCACGGTGCCCATTCACTGCATGGATACAATGTGGGAGCAGTGGAGTCGGTCGTGCGAGGCCCTTCAGTGAATGCTCACTTCACTCAAGTTTCCTACCAATGTTCCTAACTAAAATTATTCACACGTGGCAACATGAATGCTGGAAGTGTACGCATGTCTCCTCATCTGGAAGTCAGATGTTACCCCGCCCCACCCCCAGCAGTGACACGGGTACCTATGGACACCTGCCACATGCAAGGCATCTGTTTCACATCCACACGCTAAAACTGTGGGGATAAAAAGCCCATTTTGAAGCAGTGTATGTGCAGGGTCATCTCCAAAAAAATGCTAGTTTGGGCAGTCTACATCTCACTTGTGCTGGAAATTAAGCACTGCAAATCACAGCAAAGAAAGAGCCACTTCAGCTTATGATGGGAGTGAAATTAGAACTCGCTGTTGCCCAACACTTTGAACACATATTCCTAGATTAAAGCATGCATGTACAACACTTCAGTGTATCCTACATTTAGCAATGAAAATTTCCATTGAGTTTCCACTCCTTAAAATAGCAGTTTATAGCAAAGGACCTTCAATACAAATGGGTTACGGAATAGTACAATGTCTGATGAATAACTCGTCGTAGTACAAACATTATACATAAAGATTTTCAGTACTGTGTACAAAGTTGAATGAGGCAAGAAAAAAGCTTCGGCCGCTTTGTGAGTGAGGAGAAACAAAGGTTAAGCCATCGAACAGACAAGGACACGTGAAAGTTCCCGTATTAAAAACAGTTGTCAGAATCCTTAACGCACACCTTCCACCCTACCTCCCGTTACATACAATCATAGGTCTTGGTTTCCACGTTCTACGTACCTTACTTAATGTCACTGTGACAAGTAGGGCTTGACTCCATTTATACATACGTACAGTGATTAAATGCACTTGTTAAAAATAAAGGCATCTATCCGAGAGAGAATACAGGAAACGTTGCGGTGAAGAACACAGCTTTGCCGCCGCAGCACAGGATACCAAAGCGCCCAGAGGACCGCCTTCGTCCAGCAGCCGGAGACGCTGCGACCGCTTGCCAAAGGTACTCGGTACAAAGTCTAACAGAGTAAACATCAATTACAGAGTTCGGAGAGTTATAGCATTTGTGCATCGCCTGCCACCCGCTTCTTTCCCTGCAGACAGTGGGACAAGAGTACGTCGCAGTTCTCCCGCTCGTTGACTTAGAAATAAAGTAAGTCAAGCTTCCTCTAGGAATTCACACAGTGAAAAGTCCTTCCTCCAAAAATATACAGGATCGGTCGAGTCGTTCCCGCTCTCATACACCGTTTAAAAAAAAAAACTATTCAAATTCTCATTTTTTTCAAGCAGCATATTTTGCGTTTGTCACTGGCAGGTTTGATATAGAAATCCTAGAAAGTTAAAATTATATCATACAATACAAAACCATGTAAACAAAATGGGTATTTCTAAAAGGCATGCATGCTCTTGTAGAGGATTAAAAAGTGTTTCTTTTTGGTAAATAAGAGATATCTTGCTTAGCATTTCTAAAAGCACCGTAGTGATTTAGGAACCTAAACCCAAATACCCTTCATTTAGATTTGGGCTCCTAAATGCCTGAATCAGTTCTGTAAAATTATTTAAGTACTTTGAAATCTCTTTTTTTTTTTTTTTTTGCAGAATTAAGATTTTCTGTAAGGAGCAGCAGCAATGTGAAGGAATGTCTCACTAACGTCAGTTATCAGCTGTGTGTTTTGGGTCCTCCGGAACCTGGTCTGCGGGACCTATGAATAAACGTCTCCAGAGAAGACGAGGATTTTGTGACACCTTGCAAGTTCCTTTTTCAGGGATGGTGCAGGACACAGCAATCAAACTGCGCCAGGAATAGGAGCGTATGTTCCGCCTGGATACCTATTAGTGTCAAAGACTTACGTGGTCAATCTGTTAAGACTGAGGAAAAAGAGACATACAGAACCATGTGTAACGCAGCATTAGGTAAAGAGGAGCAGTTTTGGCACCGTCCATTTTTAAATGCAAGCACTTAGGCCCAAGTATAGCGAGTTCAACACACACAGCAGCAGCAGCTGGGAAAGCCTCATCTGAAAGGAAACATTCTGAAAGGAAAACTTCTTCTGAAGGTGCTAATTCAGAATCATGAGCTGATCTCCACGTATGGAACGCACCGGAATTTAGCACAAGTATTCACACCCAACGTTTACACACACAGCTCCACAAACATGTATCTGTAACACGAGTATATTGCACTGACAGAGCCGCCAGAATCCACGCTAACAGAGGAAGGCATAAGAAGTCTTCACTTTGCTCTTCTGTCAGTTTGTAGCGTCCTGGCTAACTGATGCTAACGTTCCCTTTGACGTTTAGTTGCGAGGTTGCTACTTTATCTTAGGCCACAAGTTCATGTTCTGTACCTACGTGTGCGTATTATTTTTGCGTTACGTGTGCTTGACAATTCTGCAAAACCACGCTCACAGCTCTGTAAGTCATCCGTAAATCACCCCTTGGAAACGGAGAAGTTTGCTCGGTAATTATTAAAAAGTGCACGGGGCAGCCACGGTTCCGTGTTTTGCCACCAGGTGTCTCACTCTACACACCACAAAACACCGCGCCGGCAATTTTAGAGAAATCCACCAAGCAAGGATCCCATAGGCACAAGATTTGCTAAAGCACTGGTAAAATACCTCTAAAGCTTTACTCTGTGTTCAATTGCACAACTTCGTCCAATTCGCGGTTACTCTTTCTTTTCCCCCTCCAGAAGTAGTCTAAAGTATGCTGCAGTTGCTAAAAAGACTTCTGCTTTTCTTGGTCCTCTGTTTGTTTGGTCTGAGGTTGACGACATCTCCACCATTAAGGGTGTCAGAATTCTGGTTGGGGTGGCTTCCCACTGCTGTATTGAAAACACCTACAGGATGTGAAGACAAGAAGAGCGTTCGTACTCCTTCACTTCCCACTGCAATCCACTCACACTTAAGATGCAACAGTTACTACCTCGTAGCAGTTCACCTCAGAGGCAAACACTACAAACCATAAGAAAAAGGAAAAAAACAAAACCAAGTCATCTGTTTTTCTGGCCAACTTTGCAACAAAGTTTGAAGTAGAGCTAGGCAGTATGACTAGCCAGGCAGTATTTAAAGCCAGGATACAACACGTGTGGAATTGAAGGGGGAGCACGTGCACTCATCCAAGTAAGTGTGTGCTACCAATTGCGTGCTAACAAAATTCTGCTTAGCTGAGTAATACAGAGAAACGTGGACGTTCTCAAGTTAGAAACTGCTGAGGTAAAGACAGGGAAAGGAGATTGAATAAAAATGCAGTGATTTGAAGAAAACGAATGAACAAACTCAGAAAGGCTCTGAAGAAGGGCTGCAGAAGTTTGGTGTTCCCTTTCTGAAGACAAAGTTTACAAAGGGCTTTTTATTACGTGCCAGATTCTTTCACAGTGAGTGTCTCTCACATCTGCACCGAGATGAGTAACACCAACACTAATTACGTTAAAAAAACCCAACAAACATCCCTTCTCAAATCCTTAGACAATATTTAGTGTGTGTGTGTGTTATTTCTTACAGTATACGTACCAATCTTGTTACTGCTTGTATGTACTAGCTCTGGTTCTTCAGCTGTTTGCTGCTTGAGCCTTTGAAGATATTTATCAGCCAAATACTTAAAAACTGGAATGATAAAAAGAAAAACATCAGTGTACACCTACCAGCAATACCTGTATCAATAATAACACCCTCATATCAACTGTTGCTTGGTGACAAAAGCCCCGTTGGCACACCGGGTTTAACACAATGTAGTGATGCTTCCTAGGCAGGCACATGTATCTGATCAGGCTCCACATGAGTCAGCGTCAACCCAGACCTTACCAGCTGCAGTACGATGGTCCTGCATCACATAAAAAACACCTCAGTACTCCTCTAATCAAGCTGGCATATCAATATTGCCATGGTCCAGCTGATGCAACTTGGAACTTTTTAATATTACATCGGAACTGAGGATTTTGTTGTTGCCGCAAGATGCTTTAGAGTAACTCTAAACACTACTCTCAGGTATAAAATATCTAGGATTCTTAAAAGCTTACAACTACAGGAGAAATTTCATCAAGTTAATAAGTCATTTAAAGGTGATGCAGGAAAAACGTTCCCTTTGTGGTGGCAGAAGTTTCCTGTCTCAAGGTGGAAGTCATTAACGGAGCAGAAACAATCAGGTTACTTTTATTTGATTAAACAATCCAAAAGAAGTTATCAGAAACTATAATTCAATATTCAAACCTGCTTCTTCAAACCTGCTCCAGAAAAGACGGTGACTCAATTTCAGAATGACACTCTTAATGAATCCGTGCATAAAAAGTGAGACTTGGGAGTTACTAAGGTACCACCCGTAAGACAAAGACTGCAACAGATTCTCATTTTAATGCATTTATTTTAATATAACTGAACTATAAAATAATTTACGAATCACGAATTAATCAGCTGTACATTGCAATAACGGAACGTATACACTTTCAAGAGCCCACTGCTTACTGATGGTCACTGGGGCCAAGAAGCCCAAAAATCACTGGCACTTCTAAATATCGAAGCCTTGCATCGTTCACGGAATAGAAAGGGAAGATGTACACGAAGGAACAGGCCTATCACAGTGCTGTCGATCAAGAAGCACTGCCAACAGCATGCCAAAGCAACAAAGGTACAGCGAAGGACAGGACAGACACCACCTCTGCCGTGCCTCCTACCTTCGGTGACGTTGAGGTCTTCCTTCACGGATGCTCGGTAGAACCTTAACTTCAGCTTTTTGGCCAGCGCTTCTGCCTCTTCACTGCACAACAGAAAGCGACTTGATGAATACCAATTTCTAGCATTTGTCACCATTTGCCAGTTCTTACGGACAAAACGCTCTGTGTCAGGGTGAACTTGGTAACTTAGTAGGCTAAGAAGCTCAGGCAGTCAAAAAATAGCTGGTCCTTAACTTCTCTGTGGTATTTTACAGGCAGTATTGTAAGGAACAAAAATAAGTACTTTTCAGTGTTCACTGACTTCATTAACTAAAATTTCCCAAGGGCCCTAAGACAGCTGTCAGTGAAAACAAAGAGGCTGTAATTAACAGGGCACTAGAACAGAACAATTACTACTGTAAACTCAAAATAACCAGACAGCCCTTCTTGGTTTTTTGAACAAAGCTGAAAACGCTGCAAGCAGATGAGTTATTTGTTTCCCGTGAAAGGAAAGGCAATTTGTACTAAATTTTAAGGAAAAGTTGAGGAAGCATGAGAACTTCACTGAGTGAAATCAAGTCATAAGAAAGATGGAGTAACTGAGGCACAGAGTGTGTTCTGAAACAAAACCCGAGTACCGTACCATAAATACAGGAGGGTTAAAACACAGTTTTGCTTCTCATCTGAAAAATCCTGAGTATCCTTTGCAGACGGAGCAGGAGCTGGCTTACATCACCAATGACAGCAAACAGAATAAGAAAGCCAGCATAGGTATATGGGAGCTGCTGAATCACAGCCTGAACCACTGATGGATCACTGAGGTGAGCACTGAGTCAGCTGCAGGAGCACAGGTGAAGGCAATGCACCTGTGTGACCGGAAGGGGTGGAGTCTGACTCCACCTCTCCCAGACCCCATTTAAGGGCTGACCACCACTGGGGAAGGATCTCTTTGCAAGCTTTGGAGATAGGTGAGTGTTTCTCTTTATACTGACTGTCACTTTTCCATCCTGATAATGTTTCTAATTACACCATCTATAAAATACATCAGCTAACAATACCATTTGGTATTATTTGTTGTGTTAACTTCACCTTTTCAGTAGGAAATAACAAAGTCAAGAATTGAAGTACATATCTCAGGGAGATGGTAGAAATAATGAAGTGTGGAATGAGGTATTGTGCAGCGCTTTCCACAGGATGTTACACTGTGGTAAATAAAAGCTAGCACCTCTTAAGCAGAGCAAAGATATTAAGACACTTATTCAAACAGCCTTTTCCATACCTCTTGGTTATTTCAGCAGGCCTTTACTAATCAAACTGCACAATGTGACGCTAGCTTCTTAGCAGATGTAAGCTTTAACGAGAAGAGGAAGTTTACATTCTTACAACTTTGGATTAGGAAAAAAAAATGTTTTAAAAAACTGAAAAAAAAATGAATTATTATTATTGAATTATGGCACAAGCAAACTCTCAGGCTTTTGCTCCATTCTTCAGGCTGATACTTCAGAAGAAGGCACAAAGCTAAGAGAAGTTCCTAGCTGGGTAAACACACTTGCTCCAGTAATGGCCCTCCTGCACCAGACACCTGTGCTTCCAGGGCACATCTGGATGCAGGGCTCAGGTTTGATCATCTATACATCAGAGGTCTTTGCCAGAAGCTCCCACAGATTTATTTTTTTTAAGCATGCGTATAGAGGGGCTACACACTGTTCTTTAAAAGCAGCGAGATAAAAATCTTACTTCTTTATACAAGAGTCATCCAGAAGATCAATCTTATTCTGCACAAGAACGGTGGGAATGTCTCCAACTTCAGTCATCACTTTCTCCTTCCAGGTAGGGATTGCTTGGAAGGACTCTCTGTCAGTTGTAGAAAACACAAGAACACACGCCTGGGCTCCTAAAAATATACAGATCAATTACAAATGCATGAAAATCAACAGCACAAATGCAGTTTTTCATAATCTTGTCTTTTACTTGTGTTTTAAAATTCTGCCTGTTTTCACTAATGCCCACACCGTATTCTAACTTGATATACTTCCACTGAAAATCCTGTGAGGTATGTGCAAGTTATTCTTCCTTCCAAGGCTGGTGACTTTGCATTTGTCAGTAATGAATTTACCCATCACCTTACAGAATCACAGAATTGGAGGGGTTGGAAGGGACCTCTAAATATCATCTAGACCAACCTCCCTGCCAGAGCAGCTCCCTAGCCCAGGTTGCACAGGTAGGTGTCCAGGTGGGTCTTGAACATCTCCAGAGAAGGAGACTCCATCACCTCTCTGTGCAGCCTGTGCCAGTGCTCCGTCACTGCACTGGGAAGAAGTTCCCATGTACATCTGTGCGGAACTTCCTGTGCTTCAGTTTGTGGCCATTTCCCCTCGTCCTGTCACCACACACTGCTGAGAAGAGTCCAGCCTCGTCCCTTTGCCTCTCGCTCCATAGATATTTATAGGCATGGATCAGATCCTTCTGAGTCTTTTTTTCAAGGCTGAACAGACCCAGGTCTCTCAGCCTCTCATCATAAGGGAGGTGTTCCAGGCCCTATATCATCTCTGTAGCCCTCTGCTGGACTCTTTCCAGGAGATCCTTGTCTTTTTTGTACTGGAGAGCCCAGAACTGGACACAGTACTCCAGGTGAGGCCTCAAGATTAATAGAACTTCTCAAGCTCTCGGAGCTGCTGGAGATGGGAACATTTAAAGGGCTCTTACCACCTGTAAGCATTGTCTTGCTCAGTTTTAAGACCAAGGGATCCACTATGAAATTTCCACCCCAGGAACTTTCACTCCAGCTCTCTTTCCACTCATTTCTCCTGAATGCTAAAACGTGGGCATAACTTGGCAATGAATTTTAGAGGGAGAGGTCCTAGCATGTAAGCCACCTTCCTTTCACTTACAAACAATTCCTTAAGCAATTTGTATGGAATACCTCTACAGTGTAGTGGACAGGGACAGTAAAAATAATAGTCAAGGTGGCCATACTGCTATTTAAAAAGAATCATTTATGTAATGGTGTACTTCCAGCAGGAGTTTGGAGGTTTTGATCAATGGCTTGTAAGAAATGCCAGAACTTACTAATCCAACAATCCTGAAAAAATACTTATTTAAGAAGAGAATAAGAAGTTAATATGGCTTCAGAGCTCAGTAGGAGGTGCTGCAGGACAGAGACCTCACTAGGTCCATCCTTTTCATCTTCCATGCTAAATACTTACAGAGTTTCTTAAATAAGTTTAAGAAAATGTACTATCTATGTAGGAGCTCTAAAAAATAAAAAAACAGGATTCAGGCACATAAACACTAGTCTATATTTAGTAAATGACAGCATTTATGAGGGTCAGTAACACCAGTGCCTCCCTGACCCATTCCAGATGGAGTCCTGCACTACTTGGCAGAGTGCATACAGCAACAAACACCAGTAGCAAAGGCACAAGATAACATCAGACAAACACAACTGAAACCAGCAGGTCTTCTGTGAATATCCTATA
Organism: Oreortyx pictus; assembly: GCA_036925125.1. Taxonomy (NCBI): domain Eukaryota; kingdom Metazoa; phylum Chordata; class Aves; order Galliformes; family Odontophoridae; genus Oreortyx; species Oreortyx pictus. The sequence goes on along the minus strand of JAUPFR010000002.1, from coordinate 83,314,788 downwards.
TTAAAGTTCTTCTGGAAGAAGCTGTTTTATAAATCTTTGGGAGGTAGTAAAGAAAAGGACACAGGGCTTTACACGTCGTGCCTATTCATTCGCTCTTCTGCTCTCACCCTCACTTAGCAGCAGCTGAATAGCAGACTAATGGTTACTCATTAGTAATTAGGTGCATCCTTCCCATCAAAAAACTAACAAGTCTGTGCTTGTTAGGTTGTGGTAGTGTTGGAGGAGGATGCAAGCACTAAGAAGTGATCAATACTACCTTGAAAGATCTGAAGTGTGAACATAATACACAGTGCCGCACGTGACAGCCACTTGTGTCTTTGCTTAGCATGTAAATGAAGTACCAAGCTGCTGAGAGAATGCATAGTTCACACGGGACACGAGAAAGTGTAACTTGTGAGGAGATGTATGAATACAGCACAAAATAGAAAAAATATCTATATACAAAGCTTCCTTCAACTCTTTGAACTCAGGCTTTTGGGCAGTTTGAGCTGGGGCACGGTGTGATCATAGGTATGCAGCAATGCCAGCTGCACACTGTCACCTGGACATGAAAGCCACCTGACAGATCTGCTGTCAGCTCTGAATTTGTTCCTCTGCAAGGCTGAATGAATTTGGTCCCTGGACAAGGGTTCAGAAAGAGACCCTGAAGCATTTATTGTGCTGTCATGGATGAGCAGCCGATCCCTGAAGAACTGACAATGCACAGTTTTTCAGCAGAGCATGTAACCCTTGCTGTAACAATAGCAGTCAGCGGGTCAGAGATCTGCAGATCTTTGGCTTGAAACAAGTGGAAAAAGAAGCTCAAGGATAATCAAATCTTGCCTTCTAGAACTCATATGCTCAACTCGTTAGCTGTAAAATAACAGAGTGGTCTATTTTCACAGGATGATTAAAAGAAGTTTCTTTTGCTGAAGAAATGGTAGCCAACGATTACAAGGGACAGGAAGAAATATTATTAAAAAGTAGTGTATAAAAATTAGCTCAGAAAACTGTAACACCCTAGAACACCACGGCACAACTACTAGTCACAACCCCAATTCCCACCTGAAACTTCAGAACAACTGCCTTCTGTTATTTTAAGGGAGCATTCTGGATCAAAAATACACCATCATGTAAAGCAATGCAGAGTTTCTGTGCAGATGTTTGCCTTGTTCTGATCTATGTTTTTTCAATGACAATTCTGTATGAAGAGGCACTTAATTACAGAGAGAACCTTACATGGAGGGGAAATGCATTCAAGAACTGAAGAAGGCAAGTTAAATGTGCTTTGTAAACACGAAGAATTCCTATCTCTGGATGAAGAATTTCAGTAAAATACCTTAAAGATGTGTTCCAAACCCAACCAACTACCACACAGCAAACATGGTGTTCTCACCTCTGTAGTAGGCCTTAGTGATGGCATCAAATTCTTCCTGACCTGCAGTGTCCCACAACATTAGCCTGACATCTTCATCGTTAACTCTGAAATAAATGACATGGTTCTACAATTAATACAAAGCAATTGGCATAGAAGCATTTTCATCTCTGCAGAAAAAGGTTAATTTGATATAATAAAACTCAGTACTGATGATGGTTCAACTCCATGTTACACTACAGCAACTACATTAGGTGCTCCTTCCTGAGAACCCATGCTTTATTTTCCTCTCCCTTCCCTTGTCATCTTCTGCGTTTCCCTTTATGAAGAAATGTAATGTAAAAATAATAATGAAAACTTAAGTATGTGAATAATACTCTATTTATCATTTTAGACAGCTTACAGAATTTACATCTTTTTCTTCTCATTACCATCGTATTTTCAAATGTACCAAACATAATTGCATGTTATCTGCTTGTTAGATGAAGACTACACCTATAGTGTATTTCATTATTTTTTCCCGCAGTCAATTTATATGTTAGTTAATAAATTTCTGCAAATGTTTTATCATAAGCAGTTCCACTTCAAATAAGAAAAGACAGAGAATCTCGGCAGATGGTAGAGCACACGAGAAAAGCTTAGAATGAGAGAGTTTCTAAATTTATTTTGATTTACAGCTCTAAATCTGTGATGGAAAACTGAGGTCGTATAACTTTAGTCCACAGTTCAAAAGAGAAATCAGCTCCCTCGCCTTAGCTTCAGAGCCTTGTGTTTCAAGCGTCTGTTAAGATTAGAATAAAGAGATGGAAGGAAATGTGAAAATGCACAGTGCAGCATCTGTTTCGATACGTACTGGATTTGTCTTTCCAGGAAATCTACACCAATGGTTTTCTTGTAGTCTTTTGTAAAAATCCCCTTGCAGTATCGCTGAATCATGCTGGACTTGCCAACAGCTCCATTTCCAACCACTACCACCTTGATGGCCACTTCCATGTCTTCTTCCAACATCTCTGCAGCTCAGCTGACTCTCTGGCTTATCCCCGAATCTATCAATCCCGTCAATAAAACAAATAGCTGCGCTCGCTGAAAACAAAAACTGAACTGCGAACGGAAAGCAAGAGGAAAGACGGTTTCACCTAAGGATTCACAAAGATCGCAGAACGACCTGGGTTTGAAGGGAGTTCAAAGACCACCTATTCCCTGCCCCGCTCCGTCCCGCTCCCAGCTGCGCATTATAACCACGGCCGCGGCCACAGCTCGCGGCGCAGGGCGGGCGCACCACACAGAGGGAGGCTGACGTAAACCGGCGTTTCCCCGCGGGCAGATGGAAACGGGGCCACCATCCCAGCAGCGGCAGCAGCCCCCACGAGGCGCCGGGCAACGCTTCTGCACGGCTCAGGAAGCGCAGCCACCGCCCACCCACGGCGCCCGGCTTCCCCGAGAGCCGCACGGCCTCCTCCCGCCCCGCCCTGCCCCGCTCTGCCCGGCCCGGCCCCGCTCTCCCTCTCACCGGCGCGGCGGCGGCTCCGCCTCGGAGACGGCGGCAGAGGGAGGGACGGAGGGAGGAAGGCAGGCGAGAGGAAACCGCTCGCTGGGGCCGACCCAACCCGGACGCACATCCCGGCTCCCCCCGCCCGGAAACGCCGTCAAGCCCGCGGTCCTGACGGGGAGGTGCCCGCCCGCAGCCCCCGCCCCGTCGCCTCTGTGGGCGTCGCGGCCTTTGCTCCCCGGCTCGTCGTTGCAGGGGATGGTGGTGCGCGTATCGCGCGCAGTTCTGACCAAACCTGGGAGACAGCGGGGCGCGGGAATGGCATAGAATCATCCGCTTGCTTCAGCCTCGCTGCCCTCTCAGTAAACAGTTTCCCCCGCCATCTAACCTACGCCTGTCCTCCTTCGGATTAAAGCCGTGACCCCCTGTCCTAGCGCTACGCACCCGTGTAAGAAACCTGCTTCGCAAAGCCGCGAGATGCACGTTAACGTTATAAGCTGTCAGCATGCATTGTTTCTCTAATCAGAAGCGTTGGCGGTCTTGTTCTGCATCTAAAATATACTCATGCTCTTCAAGACACGGACGAGGGTCTGCGTTCCTGTGCTCCTCAGTGCTTACCGTTGTCCATATATTTGCGGCGATCATTTCTTTACTTTTTGGTATATTCAACAAACCTGGTGCCCACAGTTCAGACTGTATAAGGGCATGCTGCAACAGGACGAGGAGAAATGTTTAAACCTGAAGACGGTAGATTCAGACCAGATATTAGGAAGAAATTCTTTACTGTGAGGGTGGTGAGGCACTGAACAGGTTGCCTAGAGAGACTGTGGATGCTTCCCTCCATGGAAGTACTCAAGACCAGGCTGATGGTCCTTTCTTCTTCTTCTTTTTTTTTTTTTTTTTTTTTGAGTTCGTGTATGAAAAGGCGTTCCCTGACTTAATGCACCGTTTTGCAAGGCACATCTGGTCGGCTGCAGAGACCACTCCCAGCGCCCAGACAGCACTTGGGCTGCACACGTGCTACCAAACAACACTCAGGTGTTACCAGTTAAAAGCTTCCTCGCACGACCAACGTCGCTTTATCCCTTCCCAAGGCTACATCTTCATTCCCCAGAGTGAGTCAGTGTTGTGTATTCTTGAATAAATACCTTTCAGATGAGCTCATTTTGCAGCTGCACTTCAGAGGGACAGCCAAGTTGTATGCATTGTATTTATTCTGAAGTTTATACCTTTGTTTAGCTTGTGCTCGTGCAGGCTGCTAGTCTCAGAGTCCATTCCGTGCCAGAGCTTCTGTGTGCCAAAATACCTTGAAATACAGAACCCTTCCATTGTCATTAAGATAAAGTTATGTGCATAATACTAAATACGTTATGAACAGCTATGAGCACTGGGAACCAAATCAGTGCTAGGGTAGTAGATGCGCTAGGTAAGACAGCATCCTACCTTCTGTTTTGTATTCCCCTTTACAGACCTCTGAGAGGTCACGCTGATCCCTTTTGGCTGCACTGTTTCACCAAGGTAACCTATTCAGACAGTTTTTTTTCCATATTTCTCCTGTGATTACTGCTTTCCAAGGCAGTTTTGACATGAGCATATGATCCGTAACAATTTTTTCCAGATGTATCGCATTATACTAAACTACAATGAAATTACTTCCTTTGAGTGCAAAGCAAATCAGATCAATCTATAAGAAAAAAACAGTGCCATCCTTTAATACTGTCATCTGTCCATTAAATAGCAAACTTCACACGAGTATCACTGTATTAGCAATAACAGTAATAGATAATCTTTCACTAAGAATCCTTGGGAAGCCAATTGGAGTCCCTCCAGTTACTGACTTCTCTGTCACCACAGCTACGCTTTGAAATCTCTGGGGGAGCCAATGCAGTGCATCTGCTGTATGCTCTGTTTTGGTTTTTGTTTTATTTTTTTTTCCAACAAAATGTACACATTTCAGCCAATGGAATTCTGAAAAAATATACATATACAGCATCATCTTCTGTGAAAATGCAGTGCTTGCTGTACTTGTGTGATGAATGCATTTCCTTTCATCAGCAGAATCAGAGAAATTAAGTTGTGCTGCATCAAAATTCCTGTAATTCTCAACATCCTAATGTTTGTTACTACCATTATTAATGCAGTGTCATGTAAATCTTACATACGACCATCAAAAACAAGTGGGAGATACAAGCTGGACTCCATCCGTTTTGAAATGTCCATAGTTCTGAAAACAGTTCTGATGCTAAAAGCAATAGATGGTGTGCTTGGATTCTTTGTTGTAAATAGGTTAAATAAAGCAGCTTGCCCCAGGTGAGGCAGTCAGATAAAATTAATTGATCTGTGTGCTGTGTGCGAAGAAGAGGAAAACAGAAATGGGACAGCATCAGGATTGAAATGCTATGTTAGCTAGTTCGCTTCTGTGTATTGAGGAATGGTGTTGTTTCAGCACTTGGTCTGGCTTACTTCATCTGGAAGTGCTGAAGGTCTTTTAAATTGTGTATATTCAGAGTTTCTGATACATTGCCATTAGCAGTGTTTGTGATAATGGACTCACTTATCTTTACTGCTCTTGCTACTTCGAGTATGTATCCAGTGAAAGAAATGTAATGGCTGCTCGAGAAGGAGTCTGCCACTGAACGAGGAGGAAAGGAAGGCACTGACCTTAACTGGGTCACAATTTGAAAATGTTTCATAGAACCATAGAATCCTTAGAATTGGAAAGGATCTCTGAGGGCCATCTAGTCCAACTCCCCTGCAATGAACATGGACACCACAGCTACCTCAGGTTGCCCACATCCAGCTTCGCCTTGGAAGTCTCCAGGTGCAGGGCATCGACCACAGCACTGGGCAGTCTGTTCCAGTGCCTCAACTCCCTCACTGCAAAAGACTTTTTCCTTATATCTAACTTAAATCTTAATTTTTCAGAATTAAATTAGCCTGCTGTTCAACAGGGTAAAGTCAGAGGTTCTAGAAGGTCATGGAAAAGCTGGCACTTCCATTGCAACACTGAATTGAAGCAGAGCTGCCCAGACACATCTACTGTAAAGAATTCCTCTTGCTGCTCACCATCATTTGTGAGCTCACTTGGGCTATTCAAACTTTCTGTAGTGCCTTCAATCCTTGGAATTATAGGAAGATGCTCCCATGAGGTGAAATCTCCCTGAAGATAAACGAGGTGCCATTCAAGAGCTGCAGTCACCGGTGCACATAGGTGGGCTGGTTCTCATTGGCAATCAGGGGCTTCGCAGAGAAGTTCAGCCACTCATCGACATCAAGTTTCCCTCGCATTGTTCAAGTTCTCTCTGAAGTCCCTGAAGGCTACATAGGAAATAGACGATTTGAGAAATAGCTCGTGTGACCTTTTCTCTTTTGTGGCTGACCTTGGCAATCAGTAAGATGTTCTTACCATGCAGTGGCATTTGAAACTTGCGGTGGTGAGAGCTAGGATAAAGAAGCGCACACTTGGATTGCTCCATCTGGGCTTGCGCTGTCGCCTGGTTGCCAGATGTTTTTTATATGAGAAAAATTTAAAGGACTGGAGTAATTCATAGCTGTCACATTAGTAGAAGCAGAAAACTTCAGCTTTGTCTGGGAGTCATATGTGTGCAGACCATTTCTGAGTCCAGTTTCCATCCTATGTGAGATCGATGTGACCATTTTAAATGTGCTGTTAAGACAGAGGGTATCACTTCACTGTGCTGACGAGTCAGCATCTTTGTGTCCTTGCTTTTGAAAGCACAGTTCTGCACATTACAAATGTTGCCTGCTATACCCTGTAGACACTTCTTGCTTGTGGGCTGCCACATTAGGAGCTCAGTCTGTGAAGTCTAGCCCAGGTCAGACAAAAATACCATAAGCAAGCTGAATGTCAGAGAACAAACAATTATGTTTCAGGATATACTTTTTGAAATCAAGGCAGAGATAATCACCATCTGAGTATTGCACCACTGCTACCCAAAACACTAGCATTAGGGGAAATTACAGCAACAATCTAGGAATGGTCAGGAAGAGCTGTATTTATCGTATGTTATAAATTTGCCTACATGATATCCCACTGTGAAATACAATCTGTCTTCTACTCAAAATTCACGGAAAAGGGACTGCTGAATTCTGTGAGATTATGGATGTGTATTTTGAGATTAGTGCTGATCTGTAGGTATTTTATATTATTGACTATGTAGTTACATAGACATGGAATTCTTTCAGTAGAACATACAGTAAGAGGGATGTAAAAATTATTTAGATGTTACCCTTTTAATATTTACAGTTAAAGGGGACCTGGAAGTGACTCCTTTTAGGCTGTGTTTAGGTGGAAGTGACTGCTCTTGGACAGCCTCTGTGATTATACAATGTTATGAGCTGGGAGTGTAATTTATTTATATTAAAGTACATTAAAATTGGTGTGTATATTTTATCAAAAAATAATTTGCTGTGGGAATGCATTAATTGAGAAACAGATGTCATCCAGTCAAACTTTCCCTCTCTGACCAAGTAACTTCAGTGATATTTTGACCACTACGATGAAGGGACAAAAGATTTGAGCCCAATCAAGCAGAAGAGAAATGTGAGCTAGATCCCATTTTTCCAAATTAGAATGCTAAGCACTAGACAAGTAAGTGTAGAAGACTGCCAAAATGTTGCCTCATGCTTTTTGTGAGGTTGGAAGCTCACCAGATGATGACTCCCAGGGCAAATGATGCATACTGTTCTTGTTGCACTGTCCTTTTTTGGTCTGCTTCTTTCCCAGTCCCTTCTTGGTACTGGATATTCAAAAGGGGTTATTGAAAACTCACACAGACATAGTTAGAGGATTTAGGTGCTATGAATTCTGACCCTGTCCACCTGCAGCATGGCTGGAATGCAGGGATTGCTAGGGCCTGGATGAGTGCTCACAAATTAAACCATGATGTGAAAGGCATTCTTCCCCAAAGCAGGTTGTTCTTTTGAAGCCTGGGTTAAAGAAGACACTTCAAAATGGAAATTAGTTTTGGTGTCTGAATCCATGACAACAGATCCACACAGGAGAAAATGCACCCTTCTTTCTTGGGCATTTGTTATTACCTGTTCAGTCCTCCCATGTGCTAGCTGCTGTAAATCCTCATCGAGGAGTGTTACTCTCCAATCCTTGATCATTTCCTGTGTAAGATTAGGCAGACACTGCAGTTGTTTGGGACTGAGAATGTGTCTATCTGACTGGTTTCAGGAAAATTATCACAATATCTCACAATGTAGAATTATATAGAACATTTGTGGTGTATAAGTAAAGTAGATTTTTAAGTGCTTTTGGAAATTTCTGTCTGAGAAATCACAGTGGGGGGGAAAAAAAACCACGACTAAGTTGCTCCTGAGCATCAGAGTGAAGACTTCTCCTGTCTCCTGTTTCACATTCATGTATTGATGACTTATACCACGTGGCTGGCTGCAGCTGAGGCTGTGTTAGAGGTCTTTGGTATTCATTTCAGACGCTCATCTGCGTTGCCAACTTATGACAAATTTCAGGGAAGCTCTCAGGTATTTTCCCAAAAGTCCTGTAGGAGTCAGTTACATAACTTGCCTCTCAAAGGAAAATATTGAGAAAACTTTCACAAAATGTATGTTAATTACATGTCACTGGGAAGAAAAGAAAATCTTAGATGGTGAGATGCGTTGAGCTGGGACAGTGCTGCAGCTTGCCTTACAGTAGGTTGTCTACAGCACCTGTCAACACAGGGGTTGACTTTCACTGCAGCTGGCTTTGTTCAAATGAGTACAGCTCATGCTTAGCTTCCCAGTGACACTGAGTCACCAACCTCCTGCTAAATGAGCAGACCTCTGGGGAAACTGCAAGGGACTGATTTGTGGAAATCCACCATTCACTGACAATTCAGAATAATTAGGACTGAAAAACCTATTCCTCCTCTATACCAGTTGGGTTATAAAAAGATTATATTTAGCCAAGCATAACTATGTGGTTATTTTGCTAGTCTACTGATGAGCTTTCTTTATCTTGAAGGTGTGATGTTTTGTACAGTGTGGTACCACTAGATCCGCATTCCAAATCTACTTCTTTTCTTATCTGAGGGACACACTGCACTTCTTTTCCAGAGAACACAGGAACAGAACACTCAGGTCCTACTATATGATCTGCACTAATGACAATTCACCTAAAATAATCTATTATTAAAAAATTGTAAGAACCAGTTCTTGGACCCAAACTGTATTTTTGAGGCCTCAGTACTATATCGAACACCTTTCCTCTGACAACGTGCCCATTATAGGAGGTGTCTGTCCCACATGGATCCACTGATAATAGAAGAGTGGTCAAATCCACCAAAAATGCTAAACCCGTGAGCCATTTTTTTTCTTCAAGTTCCGGCACTAATTTTCCTTTTGCATCCATAAATGACTTGAATTCCTTTTGGAATCATAAAATCTTTCTAGAATTTCAGCCCTACTTAGCCACTTTCCTTCAGGAAAGTGAATGATGTCCTCATGATCACCATCTATACTTTTAAGGAACTCCTGGAACTGGTGAGGATTCAGTCCATTGGACTTTATGAACTTCACAGCTTTGATGACATCATGTCCAAAATGACATGGACCCTCAGCAAGTCTGCGGATGGCACCAAGCTGAGCAGTGCAGTCGATACACTGGAGGGAAGGGAAGCCATCCAGAGGGACCTGGACAGGCTGGAGAAGTGGGCCTGTGTAAACCGAATGAGGTTCAACAAGGTGCTGCACGTGGGCTGGGGCAATCCCAGGTATTTATACAGACTGGGGGAGAAACTCCTGGAGAGCAGCTCTGCAGAGAAGGACTTGGGGGTCCTGGTGGATGAAAAGCTGGACATGAGTCAGCAGTGTGCACTTGCAGCCCAGAGGACCAACTATATCCTGGGCTGCATTAAAAAAAGGGCTGGCCAGCAGGGAGAGGGAGGAGATTGTCCCCCTCTACTCAGCTCTTGTGAGGCCCCATCTGGAGTACTGTGTCCAGACCTGGGGCCTCCAGCACAAAAAAAGATGCAGAGCTCTTGGAACAGTTCCAGAGGAGGGGCACTAAAATGATCAGAGGGCTGGAGCACCTCTCCTGTGAGGAAAGGTTGAGGGAACTGGGCTTGTTTAGCTTGGAGAAGAGAAGGCTCCAGGGAGACCTCATTGTGGCCTTCCAGTACTTGAAGGGAGCGTATAAGGAGGAGGGGGAGCAATTGTTTATATGGGTCAATAGTGACAGGACAAGGGGGAATGGTTTTAAACTAAGACAGGGGAGATTTAGGTTTGATGTTAGGAGGAAGTTTTTCACTCACAGGGTGGTTGCCCAGAGAGGTTGTGGATGCCCCATCACTGGAGGCATTCGAGGCAAGGCTGGATGTGATTCTGGGCAGCCTGATCTAGTGGTTGGTGACCCGGCCCATGGCACGGGACTGAAACTCGATGATCTTTGAGGTTCTTTTTCAAGCCAGGCCACTCAATGATCCTTTATTCTGTGATTATGCTTTTCTAAAGCTTTCACACGTGTATGTTCTTGGTATATACAATCCAGTCATATTACATCAAACATGAGTGATCATTTTCTCTTAATTTTTATGAATTCCTCTTATTTTACCAACCATGTCCAGGGCACCACCAGTAGCTATATCAGATATGTTGACAAGGGTTAAAGAAAATTACTTTCATGTAATTTTTGTCGCTTCATAAAAATCAAGAGATTTAGTTGTGTCTTTCAACGGTACCAAAAAGCTAGTTTTTTTTAGTGATATTGTATTCATTACCAGTACCTCTCCCCTTCCCCTGGTTCTGGCCCACACGGCGCTGATTGCACACCGCTGTTTGGTTCACTTGTTCTTAAACTGGTTTTGATTACTTACGATGCAGGAGGTATGTTACCAAACACCTACACATTGCTGAGAAGTGTTAAGAAATGAAACAGACTGCAGACAAAAGTTACACAACAGTAATGTGGTAAAGAAGCAGAGTAGTGAAAAGCGTTACCATCAACCCATTTGATGCAAGAACAATTTACTGAAATGGTTCGTTCCTTGAAATGGCTCATAATGGTTCTCATTTGATGTTAAATCACTGGAATTTCTGTGTCGAGGCAATCTGATCTACCTTTTTGAAAAGAGTAAACACTAATATGGCCAGTTTTAAATGGGGAAAACAGCCATTCTGTACGATCTTGCCTTTAAAACATTGAATACTGTTATTTATAAGGACATCCTGGCTTTGTGGTCTGGTCCTCTCCCTTATTTTTTACACATTAGATGTCTTGGTTCACTTCAAACACTGCAATCATGTATCAACCTGTCAAGGTTTCGAATTGTATTTAATTTCCTTTAAAATCCTTCTGTTATTTAGACGTTGAACTTGAGGAACATAATGTTAATATGTGAAAAACTGACAGCATGTATAAGCATTGAGAAGGAGCTTTGAGAACACTGAATATGACACATCAGAAAGACCCAGTTCTGGGCACACCCTTCATTGGTGCTGAACTGCAGCAGGGCTAAAGATGACTAAAGGAATCTGGTCAGGAAACTCCACCAATACCACAAGCCAGAGATCTGGGAACTGGAAGAACACACTGAATGTGAGTAAATAAAGGAGGTACAGATATAGGTATTGTATCTATGGGAGTGATTTTGAGCTTCCTACATGAGCAAATCCCCCTTGACTGTTACTAGAAAACTTCAGTTCCTTGGTGTTACTATGTGGAATGAAAGACATGCACAGAATGCAGTCTGATTTCCTTGATTCCTCCCATGTGGGGACAGAGGATCTGAAAAGGAATTTTCTGGCCTTAGTAGCATCTATTAGAAGATTTAGAATTGAAAGTGACAAAAAGAAAATAGATTATCTTCTGTCATTTTACAAGAAGTTGTGATAAGGAGACGAATCCAAGCTGGTGAAGTTGTGCTGGAACATCTGAAAGGACTGAAGGAGTTTTTCAATTAGGCTTACTTTGTTAAAGAAAGGGGGCACAGAACAAGTGAATGCTCAGAGGAGATGCAGAAATGGTAAATTAAGAGCTAATAGCAGCAGCTGTGGGATTGGAAGAAAGCAGTAACAGCTTCCTGTCAGGATGTGTTCGTTTTCTCTGTAGTTTATGGCTAAGTAATGCATTTGTTTATTTTGAATAAATATAAAAGAGATAAGGGATGCCCTTCTTCACATCTTTTTTACCACCTTTCTTTATATCTCATTAAAATTGTTCCCTGACACAGCCCTCTCCTGACCAATCTACTGATTAAAAAAAAAAAAAAGAGATTTGAAAAATTTATTCATTCATTTTCTGCAGGCTGTCTGCATTGCAAGTTCTTTATTTCAGAGAGGAACTGATGGGACAGTTAGATTACATACCGATCATTTACAAAGACCACATCCCATTTTGAAGGCTTTGAGAATAAGCCAACTGGAAACAGCTTGCTTGCTTGAGGTCCCAGCACTCATCCTGGGAACTCTCAGCTTTCATCCATTTCTCTTTTTTGTCCAGCTTCTTTTGGCCGTGTTGTGTAGGATTTCTCTGCATGTGGCCACCTTAAATGTCTGTTCCCTCTCCGTCCATGAAGGTCAGCAAGTGACTGGCCCCACTCGTGGCCTTGTGGACTAGGTTTTTCATGACATTGCCTACTGAAATTCAACTTCCCTCACCCAACAAAAAGGAGCTCAACTACCTCGAGCACGATAGCTGACTCATTGTACTAACCAAATTCAGTGAAGCTACATCCAATTTTCACCATGACACTGCAAAAGACAGACACCTGGGGCTCTGTTTGGTTTTGAGTAGAAAATACTGAGCATGAGTCCTATGTCCCTAAAATAACATGTGATTCATCTTTTGTTAAAGTAAGTAGCAAAAATACATTGTAGGCCTTTCGCTCTCAGAGATGTCTGTCTCTCTAACTTCAGTCAAATCCATTAGCTGAAGTTAGAAACAACCTTTAGATGACTAAATTCGGTGAGTGAAGGTAATTATCTGCATTACTGTGTTTCAGAAGTTCTCATTTTTATTACTTCAAAATATGACCTCGTGAAATATAATTCAGCTGACTGCTTTGTCCAGTGTAACTGAGCAAAAATGCTTGTAAAAACAAAATAGACACAGCTGTGGCAGATCTACTCAACAAACTGCACACATACGCTGCAAGTCATGACCTGCAGTGAATTGGCTAAAAATGTCAAGGGCTGAATCACTGCAGTTTGAGCAAATCTGATGGTAGGAATTGGCCGATTTTGCAGAGATTAAAAAAAATAATATTATTAAAATGTCACGTTGAAAAAGATTTATTTCAATCAGGATTCTGCAGCACAGATTCAGGAATGTCCAACTCATCTCCGTTTACACAATGTCCCATGTTTTATACGACACATAATCAATGGAAATTGTTGTTTGGCAGCTTATTAAGGGCCCAGTAGATTTCAGTTCTAATGCTTGGTATTTTGAGCTGTCTTTCAGGCGCGTGGGCAGCCATGTTCTATGATATTCCACAAACAGGATGTGCGTGGTTTACAAGTGGTAAGCAAGTGCATTCTGACTCACACAAAAACCAGCTTGTATTTAATGGCCTCTTAGATTAAGCATTTATACACTCACTTCTCCAGACACGGCACCCAGGGTCCTTGCTCCCAGCTGAGAGCAGCGATGAGGAGAAGGGCAGGCTTCTCCCACAGACCTGCAGGGCTGCTGTCATCTACCACCAGGACTACAGAAAGAAAGAGATAAGTCTCATTTAACAGAACACACATTACTAAGGTGGTAGGAGACACTGCATTTGGAAAAGGTGTAATATCATAGAATCATAGAATCACCAAGGTTGGAAAAGACCTACAAGATCATCCAGACCAACCGTCCACCTATCACCAACAGTTCTCACTAAAAATGGCATCCTTCAGGACATACACTAGCTAAAACGTGAAGTTAGGAATAAACTGTCCTTCTATATCAGTTCTCCCACGGATGTTTACACTGTGTACTCTGTGGAAATTTCCTTTGCAACCTCTGGTACTGATCACTGTCAGAAACACTGCCGTAAAGTAGGTGCTTGGGCTGTTCCTGCATTTGCAGCTCCAGTGTTTTGTACAGATGCATGTATTTCTGTAGAAAGACCTGCAAGCAACCTATGTTCTGTACTGTTCTGATGTTAATGAGCAGAAAGATAAATTCATTGATTGCTTTTACTTACTGATAGTCCATCAGGCAGTGCATTAATGCTAGCATATGGATCGGTAAATTTCTTGCAGAATATTCCTGACAGTTGAGGACAGTGATAGTAAAGGATCTATCCAATGACTACCAATGTTTTTCACCAAATAGATCAACATTCCATTTGTCAGCATAACAGATAGAAAACAACCCAGATTTACTCCATTTTCAGAAGTATATTTATCTGTTCCTATTTTCACTTCACAATCTTGGTGATGTCCTTGGGAATGGTTACTGTGAAAGGATATTGGCATTTAAGCCAATGTCTCACTTATGGAGCTAGTGAGCCGTGGCCCTCTTGTTTTAGATTTGTATTTTCCACTTTGAAAGCTTCCAATTTTCTTTAGTACCAAGCCTCTCTGACTAGTGAACAGTTATCAGTCACCTTAACATTGGTATGATTGGATTTGTATCTTTTCTATTTACTGTGTTGACTTTAGAGCCTTTCTCTCTTGTATCTGAAAAATATACGAAAACGATTTTTTTCCTAAACCATCACGTAGCTCAAACTTTTTTTGTGAAAGATATGCCAAGAGGACATGTTTTTGTCACTTAGAAAAAAGATTCAATCATTGCTTCCCTTCATGTATGAATTTATGATGGCTTATTCTACCTTCTAGGTAGAATAACTATGATGATACATAAGTTATGTTCTGAGGAGACAGGTCCTGAGGAGACTGGCTCAGGCTCAGCCCACACAAGAGTCATCCTCTGGTGATCTTCTATTAACTGAGAACTGTATGGTTGGTCTAGCTTGATCCTCTTGAAATTTACAAAAGGACTCCCATGAGAGTTGTACAGTGCTGCCTCTACTCCTTCTTTACCATACAAAAAGGCTCTTGATAAAGATCGTCACTTCTGGATTTCTGTAGATACAAACTCCTGCCCTAACTTTTCTTCTGTGATTATGATGCTTTGGTACCTATTCATCTTTAAACCACTTAGCTCTTCTCTTTCCTCATGTGTTCTCTCCAGTAATTCTGGAAAACATAGGCCAAATTAAACCAAATAATATATAAAAGCATCTTGAAGATGGTGACATTCAACATGTTGTCTGAAAGGTGGCAACTAAGTAGAAGAAGAAGACCTAGCGAAGTGAGTATGCTCACTGGGGGCAGGATGGCAGAAATCACTTTTGATTGTCACATCTTAGCTAATCAGACTTCAGGCTATACTCAGCACCTGCATTATTTCTTTAATTTTTTTTTCTCAAAGTGAGGAAGAAAGGACCCAGGAAACAAGAAAATCTGAAGAAAATGTGAGGTTATTGTGTGTGGCACAGAGCAGTGTGCAGTGTATAGGGGACAGAAAAGGCAATGATAAAGAGGAAGACAAATTGCATGTGTTCTGAGACTAAGGGATTTATTTCTAATCCCACACAGAGCTCACAAATTACTCCAGGTCTTAGATAGCTTTAAGAGATCTTTTCTCAGTGACCTGTGGGTTACTCTCCATTCCCAGCTGAAACAAAGGCTGGAGAATTGGGCAGAAAGGAACCAGATGAAGTATGATGAGAGCAAGTCTTGAACCTAAGGTGGAATATCCGCATGCACCAGTACAGGTTGGGGGATGAGCTGCTGGAGAGGAGCTCTGAGGAGGGGGACCTGGGTGTCCTGGTGGATGACAGGTTGGCCATGAGCCAGCAGTATGCCCTGGTGGCCAAGAGGCCAATGGCATCCTGGGGTGCATTAAAAAGAGCGTGGCCGGCAGGTCAAGGGAGGTGATCCTCCCCCTCTACTCTGCCCTGGTGAGGCCTCACCTGGAGTACTGTGTCCAGTTCTGGGCTCTCCGGTACAAAAAAGACAGGGACTTCCTCGAAAGAGTTCAGCAGAGGGCTACAAAGATGATAAATGATGTGGAACACCTCCCTTATGAGGAAAGGTTGAGAGACCTGGGTCTGTTCAGCCTTGAGAAAAGAAGACCCAGAGGGCATCTGATCCACATCTATAAATATCTAAGGAGCAGGAGGCAAAGGGATGAGGCTGGACTCTTCTCAGCAGTGTGTAGTGATAGCACGAGAGGAAATGGCCACAAACTGAGGCATAGGACAAATGTGTGTGGGTACTTCTTCACAGTGCAGTGACGGAGCACTGGCACAGGCTGCACAGAGAGGTGGTGGAGTCTCCTTCTCTGGAGACGTTCCAGACCCACCTGGACGCCTACCTGTGCAACCTGGGCTAGGGAGCTGCTTTGGCAGGGGGTTGGACCCAATGATCTTTAGAGGTCGCTTCCAACCTCTACAATTCTGTGATTCTGTGAAAACTATTCATAAAACTAACTGTACACCACACAATAGTTTTATAACTCTGCTATAAGTGGATCTGAAATTCTATGAAGTGTTATGAAGGCCTATAAGATTCAAGACACATCATCTTGTCAGGTATGCTCTCCTCAATTTCAGGTCTGCTTGAGCACAATTGCAATGGCAGTGAATGACTCGAAAACTGAGAGGAGAAAGTGGGCAACCATGTCATACTTTAATGAGCTGAAACTGCTTTAGATATCATATTACAGCCTGAATATGTGTGTTGCCTCCAAGTATTCTTCCAATCCCAGTCGTCTGTCAGAAGTTTTTTCTGTATTAGATAAGATTAAATTTTAGTCCTGACTTCCTTTCACCCTGGCCTTTGTGTACGTAGTCCAAAATAGTCATAGCTTCTCCATATTATTAAAAAATTGTTTCCATGAATCTTACATTAAAAGAAAAAAAAAAATTCCCTAAGTTGGCTTTTATAGCTTTCAGGATTATTCAGAATTAATTTATTCTTTTTTTTTTTTTTTTTTAGTCTCAACAGTAAATTTAGGTAAGATGTAACCCCTGTATCACTGCAAGGTTCTTGATGTAATTTATGAGGAACGTTTCCTTTAGAAGTAATAGTTTTTTATCTACATAGTGAAAATGATTAAAAAGATAAATTTGTGAGGACTGAGATTTCATAACATTTGGCTCAAATTCAATATTTAATTTTGCAACATTCTCTAAAGACCTTTAAATTCTTTTTTTCCTTTACAGAATGTGTTGTTCAAAGGTTAGAACTTAAAAGTTTGGCATGTTGATGCAGTAAGCTTTGTAACTCAACCTGCTAGTTAAACAATACCCACTGGGATCTGATGCTGAACTTCTTAATATCCTACCACTGTAAAAGAGTGCAATAAAAACTGACACTACTTTCCTTCCCAGGATTAGGATGTAGGTGTTTCTACAATAATAGTCACAGAACTTGTTACATATCCAACTAGCCCTGGTGCACTTTAACACGTTGATGTCATAGCATCCCTGAGACATGCTGGTATGTATCATGAATTGCTTTTCCAAGAGCAGGGTTCCTGTGCTCCACTGCAATATTAATAACAATGAGAAGGAAGAAATATAAATTGCCACCTTTATTAAAATGTTCGTAGCCAAAAATGTATCCAGGATACGTGAATTCTAGTCCTTTCTTAAAAAGCCAGTTTCAGGCAGTAGAAGAGATCTGAGTAACTCAGCTATGGTCAGGCTTGTGCAGAATGCACAACTGGACTCCAGACACTGACTCATTCTCCAGCTACCACTACCTAGCTCTTTTTCCAAGAGGTTCTCTTCTGCCAATAAATCTTCCAGCTTCCCATAACGTACTGTCAGGGTGAGGTCACGTCAACGCAGACATAAAAAGTAAAAGTGTCCACACCCATTAAGAGGAAAATAAGGGAAGAAATTTGGAACTAACTATCACTAATGAAAGAAAAATGAAAAACATAACAGAACAACAAATATCATTAAAAATAAAATAAAAAGGGAAAACTTACGATTTTGGAACTTCTTTGTTGAGACCATAGTGGAAATATCCTGCATCTTTTTTAATCTGGCCACCCTCTGTAATTCTTGTGCTTTTCTGTTGCAATGAGAAGGGGAAAGCAATTTATATAATCTGCCCTTAGTTAAAAGGAACAAGACAAGTTTGGCTTTGTAAGATGCTACAGCCAAACTGGAGAAAATGAACTGCATTTTGCTGTATGGTGAATCTAAGAAAATAAGTAGTGGTGTCTACCAGCCCCAGTCTTGCTTGTTTTGTGTAAAAACATTGCTCTGAAGGGCTGTTTGCAAAGTCTTGCTACAAATCTCAGACAGGACTTAGAAAGATAAGCCTTAGGCCTTTGTCCTCAAAAGTAAGAGGAAGACTTTGGATTCAATAGAAAGCCTCTACAGAGAACAAACAGAAGACAGGAACTTTCAAAAATTAACAAAATATCAGTAAATCTGTTTGGAATGCAACAAGAAGTTCAATCCGGTTTGAACAAATTCACTCAGAGAGCTCTTTGTATGATGTGTGGAAATTGTAAAAAAAAGTCAAAAGATCTCTGTTTCTTTGAGACTTCCAGCTTCAGAATTGTTGAAAAAAACTCTGAAATGATGACTGTACACTACATCAACTCTAATGTGAATTTTCTGTTATTCTAAAATAGGACTTGGAAAGCACTTGGAAATGGAAAATTCAGTAATTTTGCTGTGCAACAGATCACTTTGCCACAGCTAAGCTCTGCCATTTTTTTTTTAATTTCCCTGCCATCTAGAATCCATCAATAGATGCCTGTTACTTGATACTGTCTTAGTTTCAGCTGGGATGGAATTGTTTTCTTCACAGTGTCTGGAATGATGCTGTTTTGGTTCTAGGAGAAAGCAATGCTGATAACACTCTGATGCTAATAGCTGCTGCTATGCAGTGCTGCATAGAGCCAAAGCCATTCGAAGTTGTCATGGTTTTATGATTTTTGTTATCAGTATTCAACATCATGGCAGTGCATGGTAGTGCACTGGGAGTTAAGGAGTTAATGCTCCAGTTCCGTGGATCATCAAGAGTCCTGGGTATAGCTGTCTCAGAAGTGAAGAACTATAGATCTCAGAGGACTTTTCTCTGTTCTGTTTTCATTTTCTGTTCAGAGGGAAGATTAAACTGTTTGCAGGTCACGTCACGAGATGTCCCTCTTCTGCTGCTGCTTGTCTCTGCAGCGTTTGCTCCTGGCTGTCTCACCTTCAGCATCAGAGGAAGGCCTTCAGCTTTTGGTCACTCCCTCTCATCCTATTTTATTTATTAGCCTCAGTTCCAATTATATTGTAGTATATTGTGTTACTTTGCATTCCAGTATTATATGTAGTAAGTTAGCTTTCCTCCTCAGATTGTTGCTGCAGTTTTGTTCTCAGGCCCATCTCCCTGCCTTTTCCCTTTTTTCCTTCCCCCTTCCCCGGGGTGTGGGTCCTTGGGTCCCCCCTCCCCCATTAGTCACAGGATTGGGCCGAACCAGCCTGCAAACTGCCGACAGCAGTGAAGGCCCAAGGAGCTGAAACAATTAGGGCAGCTGACTTAAACTGGCCAAGGGATATTCCATAGTATATGACATCATGCAGAAGGAGTTTGGAAGGGATGGGAATTCTCTTCCATTGCTCAGCACAGTGGTGCTCAGCTTCTTGCCAGGTTCCACCAAAACAGTAGCTCTCCTTGCAAGGTGAAGGCTACAGAGCATGCACTTTCCATGATATGCAGTTAAGGGGAGAAATGAGTTTTCAGGCTGCCAGAGAACAAACAGCAAGGACTAAGAGCAAAGGTAAATACCAGCAGTGATTTTACTCATGACGACTGCAATTATAACCATTGTCCCCACCTGCCTGAGCTTTGCTTTATGCTGCTTTCAAAGTCTACTTTTACCCGAAGTTTGGACTAGAAGACCTTGGAAGAACGTCAGCATGGAGTGCATCTGCTTTCTAAATAATGCCCTCCTGAAATGTAAGAATGAAGTATAGCAATTAGATTCATTTAGATTAATCATGAGCCACTCTTGCCCTTTACCTGTGGCTGGATTTGTTACAAAACACGAGGTGTTCAACAGTCCAATAACTTTATTTTGAAATCTCTATGTTGTTAATAGCTGTGAAACTGATATACTTCACGTCTTCCTTTTAAGAGCAAACACATTAATCCCTTCTACTCATTGTGGCTGTATTACAGGCAATTTTATGGATTACTTAAAAGTTATTCATTTGTTTTCTGCAATGGTACTGTGCAGTTTTCCAGACAACAATGCACATATAAGATTTCTACATATTCATGTAGGTAGTCTGAAGAAAGATTGCTGCCAAGAGTTACTGTAGTTCTGCAGTACGAAAATAAATCAACAGTTTATCAGTATGCACTGAATTTCAAGGTGAGCTGCAGTTGGAATGGACATCATCAGTGCTGGAGGATGGGGATGCAAGTTTAAGTTGAGGCTTGATTCTGTTCCCACTGAAACCAATGCAGCTTTAGGGAATATTTAGTAGAGAGAGGAGTCTTTGAACCTTACATATTTGTTTTTTGGTAAACCAGTCAGTGTGGCTTCTTGAACACCATTTCCACAAGCCTCAGCTAAAGGTGATCCTATAGGAAAACAAGAGTAAGACAAAGACAAAATCCTAAGGTGTAAGACAAAGTAATGCAAGCATTTTCTTTCTAGTAGGAAGGTGGCTAAATAATTAGCTAGTATGTTCATTATCTTGATACTGCATGCTTGCCTCAGGCAGCTTCCAATTAATTTGGAATTGTGCTTGCACGAGAAATACGGGAGTTACCTCTAACTCCTTATGCTAGTATTAACTCATGACAGGGAACAGGACTTAACTATTTCTTATAAGGGAAAGTCTTTTCCCATAACTTGCAATGATGTTTAAGTTTTCACTCCTGTGCCTCATCTGCATTTGAAACAGCAACAAAAGTGGAAAAAGAACAAGTAAATGTGGCAAACAAATGGAAAACAAATCAGCTACCCAGGCATCTACATTTAGGTAGACTGCGTGTTCTTTCAGAGGTCAGCAGAGCACTTACCTACTTCTAACAGACCCATAGAAGTGACTCCTTTTTAAAGATCTTGAAAGGTAAGAGGCTAGATGTGGCACACTGGATCTCCCTATCCCCCTTGGTGTTTACTTTTGGGGCTTCCAATTGTAACAGTGGAAGTGTTCTTGGTAAGCCTAACGTGTCTGCCCGTTCTGGCTAGGTTGGAGTTTTACAGACTGTTCTGCACAGCAACTGGGCATTTGAGAACTCAGCATGTGTCAGTACTGAACGGGACATTTTTTCATGATCAGGTCATAGGCTCAGAATGGGAAATCTGCCTGGCCACGGCTGTGTTATTCACTATCCCTAAATAAACACCCAAAAGAAAATCCTTAAGCAGCGGTGGGTTTCCTTTGACACAGACAGAATCATACTTTGAAATTTTTGGACAGTAACAGTTCTCCTTACAAAAACATTTTAAACCTTCTTCGAGTTATTCTCAGTCCTGACAATCAGTGTTTTATGTGGTTTAAAAACAGACAAATCTTGGGTACATGCACATGACTACGTTTTATATGGCACCATTTTATTTGGGATAGAAATACTTTTGGAATTAATGACTTTTTTCTATTACTCACAGATTAGTGGATAAGAAAGGATCCCATTCTTTGCCACTATACAGGCACAAAATGGATTAATCTCAAAAGGGCATTAGAAATGCAGCAAATATGTTATATTTTACAAATGCATTTTCTTCCTGGAGATCAGTTCAGTGGTAACAACTTTCAAGAAAAGACAACGTCAGTATCTATACAGGCAGACAGACTGAAAAACTGGTTTCCACATCTCAGAAGCTCACATTTAAATATGGTATGTTATGCTCAGAAAAAGGAGATCCATGTGCAGCAGAATACGCTCAGTCTACAAATTAATCTACTTCCTAAACTCCGATGCTCTATTTTTCTAATCTTCTTCTCTGTTTGTTTAGGAGCAGCTATGCAGCGGATGAGCTGAAGCTGTATTTATGGTGATCAGCCAGGATGTTTGTGTTAACTGCTCGGTCACTGCTGCTCTGCACAGAACAGTAGCTGAGTTCTGCTGTTCTTTCTCATGGTAGGAATTTCAGTCTCTCTCTCCATTTTCCCCTGGCTCTGATTTCATCGACTTTGGGAACGTGCTATCTTTGACGCTCCAGCCTCTCTCTAACATTAATCAAATATTCAAGAACTGTTGGAGGAAGAAAAGCCACAGCAACACAGACCAAAAACTCCCAAAGCCCCAGAATGTCAGCTGAAAATATTTACATGGCACGTGACCATCTTGTAACATGGTTTAAGAATGGCATCCTTTCAGAAAAGCCTAGCACAGGAGCAGGGCAGACCCTTCCTTGAGAAGTACCCTGAACAATGATGCTGAGGGATTGAAAATAAGATATATAACAGAACATAGAGCTGGTGAGTGTGTTCACCACAGCAGGCTAAGTGTACCAAGAGGATGCATGCAGTGAGAAGCAGACCTGTCAGGATAAATTTAAGATGACTGTGAGATATATCTAGATTTCTTCCACCTGTGTAGTAGAGTTTTGGCAGGCAATTTGAGGACACAATTCTTGATCCAAAAGCCCAGATGAGTGACTGAGAATGTCACAAGGGATGCGACCATCATTACTCCCTACTTAAACACATTAACACTGAGAGATTGAGGATGTTTTCTGACCAAAATAGCCCCCTGAACCTCTCTTCAGTGCATGACTCATGCCTTGCTCACTTTAGAACCTGAAGGAATATAAAGGGCAGCTCAGAATATTTACCATTTATTCATAGTATGCACAAAGGTATCTGCATATCACAGTCAGAAAAAAAAAATCTCAGTATAACCTGGGTGGCACATTTAGATAAGTAATAAAAAGCATGGAGTAGAAAAAATTACTGCAGGACAGTCATACAGAGAGAGGGTGGGCCAGTAAGGACACAGATACACTCAAGCATTAAGCCAGTTAAGGTGTCTGGGAAAGCCAGGTCAGTAAAGGAACTGAATTATAAGTGATGGAGAAATCTAAAGACTCAGTAAACAACTTTCACATATATTCAAACAGAGTATTTTAAGAAACTGAAACACCAAGAAACAAGTTATGAGAACAATATATACAGTGGCTACATTATATGAGAATTCAATCAGGCTGATGATGCAAACAGTAAATAAGACTATGGATAAATTAACCATAAGGTCTGGAAGGGAGCTGGGAACAAAGGAGGGACATCCTGTGCTAAGCTCTGCTATCCAGAGAGCTCCAAGCATCCTGGACATAGTGAAAGCAAATACTGCAAAACAAGGGATGTGTTTTTCTGTTAATTAGGTAGCACAGCAGTAGAAGTTCGAGGTATGCTGGATTGGACTGTGTTTCGTTGGGGTGGTGGGGACAGTTTGACTGCTGGCCATATGGACGCTGGAAAACATTTGTGAGGTGGGTAGTTGGAATACCAGCAATTCTGTTAACAAATACTTCTAAAATCAGAGACTACCGGTAATGTTGCTGTGGAAATGATGAAAACAGAAAGGAAAAATGTGAGTAAAATGTTATTGTGATAACTGTCACCGTGTATAGGTAAATAGATAAATAAATTGAACTCGATGATCTCTAGAGGTCCCTTCCAACCCCTACGATTCTGTGATTCTGTGTGATTCTGTGAAATCAGTAAGAAAGTTTGGGTTATGACACCTATTGAATTGCAGTTTAGGGAGTGATACCTTTTCCCTTCTTTGTTTCCTTCTCCCAAGAAAAGGATTTGCATGTGAAGGGGCTGGCACCCCCCTCACAAGGTTTTGCACTGAGAGATTTATTTGAGTTTAACACAGATGATTATTATTCATAAAACTTCTTCAGCAATAATTAACTGGAAATAACTAACTGATTTAAGAAGCAGGTTAGTTTTCACCTGATCTCAGACAAATGATGATCAGTACTGAGCATTAGATGGAAAAAAATGAGTAATGCAACACCCCCACCACCCCAAAAAAAAAATAATAAATGGCTGGCACAGATGCAACTGCTGACTCATTAAAAGGCAGCAGGACATGGCTCAACACAAAAAATAGTGATAGACAGTGGTGGTACCACCACCTACATGCCAAGTCTAAAACACCATTTTAAAATAAAATTAAAAACGTTGCTGGTTTCTGCAGAAGGCCTCTCAGATGTTAAACTTCTCCCCCTCCTGTCCATGTCATGTATAGCACTCAGAAAAATGCAAACTCGTAATTTTTCTCCTTGATCTTGTCCCGGACTAAGCGCTGTCAGTTTGAATAACAGCTCTCGGGTATCAAACAATGCACTGGTCAGTCCGAACCAAAACCTCTGCCTTCTTGCAATGTCTGGATGGATTTTGATGGATTCACTCCTACTCCAGAGCAACATTTGTGGTACACAGCTGGAGAAAGGCTATTTCAAGAAAAATGCTTTGAGTTAAATGTATAAAAATAGCTTTGTTTGTTTGTTTGTTTTCCCTGGAAAACTGGAGAGCAGACCTGGATGCGTGCACACCGTCCAAGTGATCCCGGACAGAGGTCTGGCCCAGACCAAATGTCACACTTCAGTGTGGGCAGCGTAGCACAGCACTACTCTCAGTAGCAATTTGGGCGTGGCTGCCTTGTTTTGAAGGGCAACTGGTGCGGGTTACTAGCCTCAGATACTGACTCTCCTCACTTTGTGAGTATAACCTCCATGCCAGTTGATTGTCCATCTGTTTGCAACCTGAACTTCTTACAAGACAACTGACCAACTTTTGTGGGTTGGTTCTATCACTAGTTGGAATTGGCTGGATGATCGCGTTCAAAGAGTTGTCATCAACGGCACACAGTATCCAGGTTGAGACCAGTGACGAGTGGTGTCCTCAGGACTCAGTACTGGGGCTGGCACTATATGACATCTTTGTCAGCAGCATCGAGGGTGGGGCTGAGTGCACGTCTGAGCATGACACCAAGCTGAGAGGTGCAGCTGACACGCTGGAGGGAAAGGATGCCATCCAACTTAAGCATGCGTGAACCCCATGAAGCCTGATCGAGCCAAGTGCTACACCACGTCTCGCAGCTCAGCGGCGGCTCAGCACTGCAGGATCAGCCTCCCCACTGCAGGCGCTGGATGAACTACCACAGAACTAGCACAGAGTTCCTTTCGGGGCTAGTGAGCGCGCAAACAACACGCTGCCCTGCGTCCGAAGCCGCCATGTTGTTTGTGGGCAAAAGCAGGGCGGGGCGGGCGCGCCCGAGGGCGGGCAACGAAGGGCGGAAGCAGGCGGGGCGATCGCTGCGCGGGAAGCGGATCGGGGTGTTGTCTCGGGGCCGGCGGCATTTTGTGCCACCCTTCACATCCCTCAGCCCCTTTTCCGCTTTCCTCGCCCCTGTCGGCAGATGGAGTTCAGCAGCAGAGCTCGGCAGCGGCACCTGAGGCTGGCGGGGGACAGGCGGGAGCCGTACCCCCACAGCCTGCAGTTCTACCAGGACCCCCCCACCGAGAGCATCTCGCTGGCCGAGTTCGAGAGCTTCGCCGTGGACCGCCTGAGGCGTGAGTAGCGTGCGGCAGCCCTCGGTCCGGGAGCACGCCCACGTGTGCCCCTCTGCCCGCTGCTGGTATGAGTTAGCAGCTCACTCGTGCTGAAATGAAGGCCTGTTAAAGGAGAGCGTGTGGCTGTAGCTCTTTGAAGGAGCCTCTGAGTGATTTCGCGGTTCAGCATGTAGCAGTCGGAATCCTGAGGCTTGGGGTTGTGGCCTTGTTTTTAATGAGAGCGTTTCGGAGTCTCTGGATGCCTCGATCGGATGTGCCTCCGTGCAGGCACTGAGGTCGTGGCTGGTAGCAATGCTCCCAGAGCTCCAGAGAGCCACAGAACGCAGGTGTCTGTCACTGCAGTGCTACTGGATGCTCCAGGGCTGACCCGTTGGTTGAGTGTCTCCGTGCTCTATTCCCTGCCTGGATCTCAGGGCTGGATGAGTTGGTAGGTTGGACTAGATGATCTCAGTGTTCTTTTCCAACCTTAATGATCCTCTGATAGTCCTGTGGACTGTGGATGAGTTGAGCCATACTTTGTCCTCCTGACTTACCCTTTTGCTCCCTGTGCTGCTAACAGCAGTTTGCACGGACTTCATTTCGTCCTTTTTTCCACGTCATGATAGTTACATTTCTTTTCAGTACAGGATCATAGAATGGTTTGGACTGGAAGGGACCTTTAAGATCATCTAGTTCCAACCTCTTGCTATAGGCAGGGACACGTTCCCCTAGGTCAGGTTGCTCACAGCCCCATCCAGCCTGACCTTGAATGCCTCCTGGGAGGGGGCACCCACTACTTCTCTGGGCAACCCATTCAGTGTCTCACCACCCTCACAGTAAAGAATTTCTTCCTAATATCTAGTCTAAATCTACCCTCTTCCAGTTTAAAGCCATTTTCTCCCATCCTATTGCTACCTGCACATTGTGACTATATGGACTACAACTAACTATGCTGTAACTGTATGGACTTTTATTCTCAGTGCTCAAGATAGTTGAAAATCTTGGTGTGAGCTACGTGAAAAGTGGTGATGCATACAAAACTAAGCTGCAGGCTGAGCTCCGGAAACTTAAGTTTCCCTACAGAGTAAGTATTAGTAAAGCTATATATAAAAGATACAATTAATAAAAACAGGGAACTATTTCTTCGTACTCTATTTTCTGTACACTGCTCAGAAATTCTGCGTAAGTTACTGTTCCTAAAGCTTACTGGCAGTGAATTTGTCTTTAAGAACACAGGTTTCTTTCTTTTGGGCAGTTCACTTCTTTAATAGTCTTGTGTTTGTTGTTACAGATGCAAGTATTAATATGTGAAACAGCAGTGGTGAATGAATTGTGGATTTCTAATCTGGGTGGGATTAGGTCTCTGAAATAACACAATTTTCTGTAGGCTTTGGCTGAGGATGATTATGATGCGAGAAGAAAGGACCATATTTCGCATTTCATACTACGCCTTGCTTACTGTCAGTCGTAAGTACTTTTTGGATTACTCTGTGGTCTTGTTAGTAAGCTTTAGTGCTTGTGTGTGTATATGCACGTTATTATAGATTGCGTTTGGCAGTGTGGCTACTAAACAGAAACGTAGGTTCAAGTAGAGGCTTTCCTCCCTGGAAAACTGATTTCAACAGTGATGATAAGAGATATCCAGATTTTATTTTCAAGAAAGAAATCAAAAGAAAGCCTGTTTTGTCAGTCAGTGATTGACCCAATTACAGAAAATTTAGATGGACTGCTGCATATACTTCAGCTGTTCCTTACTGATCATATGACCCGAATAACCTGACTTTGTGAACAGGCTTTACAGCTCTTCTATCTGAAGAGAGCCTTACTTCTTAGAAACTAAAAATATTGTATCTGAGGCTTTCTCCACTCGTTATTATTTTCTTCTAAAGTCATTGGTTTTTATTTATTTTGTCATGTGAAATATAAAGCATGTAGTTTGTCCTGCCTCGTGCTTTTATTTTGTTTCAGTTATAGTCTCTGGATGAAGTTATAGAGGCTGTCAGTGCTTTTTGTCTGTTAGCAGCTTTGTTAGGCATCATCTTGACTCCTTGCTGTTGCATTCCTGCTTATAATTAAAACTAGCAAGTACGAAGTGTGTTCTCTCTTGGGAAGTGGCTACATATATAATAGTATTACACTCTAAAACCAGGTGTTCCCCAAATTATACTTTTTAGAGTCGAAGAGAATACCCAGTTCTGCAGGATTTTATTGTATTAGGTCAGAAAAAATGAACCTGGCATTAGTCGTTACCTTAGGTGGTGAAAGCTACTAAGATAGCAGTCTTCAAAAAGTGTGCTTAACGTAGCTGCAAAGTTGCTCGATTTCAGTTCCTGTGGCTTGGTAGTGGTGTTGACAGGCCTGTTTTGCGACACCTTCTAAGTTTCTAGCAGTCCTACAGTGCCACCCAGGGGTGCAAGCGTTCCTCAGCTTTTTTCCCTTCTCCATCAGACCTCTTATAACGTGCATTTGGTTTTGTACTGATTTGTATGCGGCCAAAAGGACATGAAGAACTGCAGAAGTTCATTCGTGCAGGCATCAGCTTCTATTTAAACTTGTATAGGTTATTGGTATATCTTTGGCAACAAATCTATCAGTGCGCTGGGCTCTGCTTTACAGAACACTTTACCAAAGCCTTTCCATCTGAAATTGTCAATTGAATAAGAACTACTTGTGTTTCTAATCTTTATCTTGCGGAGAAATCTTGTCCTTGTGTTCTTGTTTATTGTTTTCCTTGGTGTCCTGCAGCTGCTGAAGCCTTTTTTACTTTCGTCAAGTGTTAGATATTCTATCTGTGTAGTTCAGTGAAGTTCATTGGCATGCTTTTTTCCTTAGGCTCATTCCAGGCTCCTTTTGCTAGGCAGAGAGCACTGTTTCTATAGTATCCTTTCTTAATTCAGCTTTCCTTCCTGAAGGTTCCGTGCTTTCTCTTCCAAGCTTCGTAGTTTGTGGGTTCATGACAAAGTTGTCTTACGTTTCAAGTTGTGTTCACAAGGTTTGGCATGTTCTTTACAGTGGGAGGATGCATAATCAGACAACGAGGGTTGTTAATTATCTTATATAATTAAAAACAAGGGTTTTTAATTATCTTTCTGCAGTGAGGAACTCAGACGTTGGTTTCTTCAACAAGAAATGGATCTCTTCCGATATCGCTTCCACGAACTGACTGACGGCCTTAGGCAGAAATTCCTGGATCATGTTAATTTATCATTCGAAGCTGTAAGTACGTTACTGTCTGGATTTGCATCGTGCAGGGTGTGTCTGATGCTTTTTTTTAAACTGTCCTTAAGGGAGTTTCAGTCTGTTTGAAAATGTGAACTTGTGGCTTGGAAAAATCAACAACAACAAAGCACGTGGAACTCCTGAACTTGGAGAGCTGTCTTGTTGCAGAAGTGAGGGTTAAATGGTGTAATTCTGTGCTGCAAAGGGAAGCCTGGTCTACTTCATCAACCAGCACTTAATTGAAAAACTGTAATTACAAAAGCAAGTCAACAAACATTATTTTCAAAAGGTTATAGGTGGTATCATAGAACCAAGATTCAAGGAGTACTTCAGTTAACTCTTAAAAACATCATTAAACTGAACTTAGGAAATTCTTCAGGAATGTAACTTGCTCCATAATTGTCAATGTGGAAGAAAATTACAGCCTTCTGTTGTGCAAGTGTATTTGTAATGCGTGGTTGTATGTTCAAGCATGTTAATGTCGGTTTGTTTCTGCTTGTTTGTATGCGTTCTGGAACTTACTGGAGGTATAGATGCATAACCAAAGCTGTCATTTAGCTTAAGAAAGGAAGGGAAAAGTTAGTGTTAGATGCAGTTGTTGAAGAATACAAGTCTAATTTTAAAACAATCAGTGTTAATACCCTGTTAAATAAGCTTTATACCTATATACACATAAGCTCTGTTCACATTCTACCTTGTTAACCTTGAGAAGGTTGACAATTTCTGGGTTTTCTGTTCACTTCCTTTCTGTATGACTGCCTAGTGGCATGCAGATGTTTTAAATACAGCCAGTACTTTATCATTTTTATTTAATGAGCAATTAGAATTTGCCCCCTTCAGTACATGCTATGGAGGATATAACTTGTTTCCAAAATTCTGTAAAGGTTCTTCTTCCACAGTTGCTGTGTTCCTAGAATCAGCTTCAAAGCTTTCTTCCCTTTTGACTTACCCTCATTGTAGTTCTTCACCAACCTTGAAAATGCCAAAACTGTGTAGAACATAACCTGGGGGTTTTTGAGATGATTTGTTACAAAGCAGTCCCTGCTGCAATTAATGGACAGAGTCCGTTTAACTTAAGTGTTTTTGTGAGGAGTCACTGAGGCCTGGGCTTTCTCTGAAAACTGCAAACTCGATTTGAGCACGTCCTTGAGATGCTCTTCTTGAACTACTTACAGACCGTGTTATGATCAGTTGTTGGAAATACTTTGGCCGATCTGTTTTCAGGTAAGTGTACAGGATGCCTGGACTGAAGTTGCTCACACGACTGGAATGCTTTCAGTTCTCAACAATATAATAATTCCACATGCAGTGCTCTGAAGTGTTATCCCACATCTTTGTGCCACCGCATGCAAGAACTAGTGTGGAATACTTATGGTATTAAAATGTCAAGAAAGGAAGAGGGTAAATGCAAAGCAGGAGTGATGGACCTCATTCTCACTTTTTAGGTGGTGGTGAGCTGTTAGTTATATCTGAACCACTGTATAAAATGGTCACATATGGTTGCAACCTTTTGTAATTTTTTTGTAACCTTGTTGCAACCTTTGTAATTTTAATTACTTTTACTTTAAGCTCTTTTGTAAATAATTATTTTGATTGAGACCCTGCTGGAGCCTTCAAAAATTGGCGCTTTTCTAGTTAGTTATTTGACTAAGAGACAAGTCTACTTTGTGGTATCTGGTGGTAACTGTCTTCATTTGTTCATTACCTTTGTTTACCATCTAATGCAATACCAGCAGCTTTAAACTACACAGCTTTACTGCTGTTGGTGTTGCATCAGAAAATTAATCATTTCAGATTTCTGCTATTCAGACACTTAAACTTTGATAGCGATGTCTCCTTGGATTTCTGATACTTTAAAATCAAAACTGATTCAGTTTTGAAGATGATTCTATCTTAAAAGTAATTTATATGCCGTTCATTAATAGCTTCACCCTTGAAATTTTTGTGTTGGGAACTCGATTTAGTATGTAGCCTCTTTTTTCTCAGGAAGTAAGTTCTAGTTGAACTGTACTGTCAAAGGTAATGTCTTTCTATTCACTGGAAAAAAGTTTATACTGAAGACATTGAAGAAACACAACATTTTCAGAGTGCTCTGAGTCTATTTTATGCCTTGTGTACATTTTAAAAAAGAAAAAACTAAGAGGTTTTAAGGGATATAAGGTTCGCTGCCGGTGTAGGGAACCTGATTTGGCAGGGGGTTGGACTCGATCTCTGGAGGTTCCTTCCAACCACTATGATTCTGTGGTTCTGTGGGTTGTGCTGTTATCACAGTCACAAAATTGTAGGGGTTGGAAGGGACCTGTAGAGGCCATCGAGTCCAGCCCTCCTGTAAAGCAGGCTCCCTTCTGCAGGCTGCACATGTTGCAAAAGTTATCACTACATAAAGACAGAAACTTTTTCCTGTGGCATGTAATTTTTAGCTCTCAAAGCATGTCTTTGTGCAAAGTCAGTCACATAGGGAGTACGGGATGTCCTTACATAGCACACAGGAGAAGTAAATTCTGATATTTAAGGATTCAGAACCCATCAAAGAGGAGATACAAACACAGGTGTGCAATTGAGATTCATGTCATTTTGGGAGATTTGAGCATTAAAACGTATTAGAAATTAATGACAGCTATATCAGTCTGACAGCAAAAGCCATTCATGTATTTTAAAGATATTTAAAGGGAAATACACTGATATTTTCAATATTATAGTCATGGAATGAAAAATGTTAATCTTGAAGTAAGTTTTTCAGCATAAGAGAAGTATATAAACAGCTTTAGAGGTAAATGACTCTTAAGGAATGAACTGTAAGATGATTTCTTTCTTGCTACAATCTGTGGGCATCTGATGTTTTCCTTTGTTACATTTAGGAATGGCCGATTTTATTTCTGTCAGGTGATGCTTGACCAATTTGTCATCATTTGCTGTTGTGGCCAGGTCCTGGTTTGTGCTGTAGCTTTTATCAGTGAGCTTTGTCTCTGCTTTCTGGTGTGTCCTGCTGTCTTAGAACTGCTTAGTTCTTTGTCTGTGAAAGTGTCTCATGGGAGTGACTGTAAAGGCATTTGATACAATATGAGAACTTTCTTCTGCCCTGCTGTCACAAAGGCAGTGAGGTTGGCTCAATGCAGTTTGTTTTTTTGACATATCCAAATGGGCTGTGTTGTTTATTGCTCTGATTTGATGTACTTTTTCCAGGAATTAAACTTTATATCCTGGAACATGGAATAAAATGTCAGTGAGATACGAATTTGGGATAAAGCTTTACATTTCAGTGATTGTCTTGATTGTTCTCTCCTGTGGCACCCTTTTCTTTGTGTCTTTGGACTGATACTTCCTGAAGCAGACGTTGTTCCTTATTGCTTCTACAAGAAATGAACACTGAGTTATCATGACTTTATCAGCTGTATAAACATGATGTATAATTGAATTTGGCTTCCCTGTAACACTTCTGTTCTTTCCTTATTATTTCTTCGGCAAGTTGCAGGAAGATAAACTTCAAAGTGCAGTGTATTTCTTCTCAAGTTCGTTTTTCTCTGATGCTGTTGCCCCTCCACAGAGCATAAAAGATCCTATTTAAATTCTTAGAACTTCTTTACCTCTGAGAAGGTGCTTGAAATTTAAGAAAATATTCTGACTTCCAAGTGAGATGTCATCTTTTTGGGTAACTGCCAGTTGTTGGAAAATTAACTGTCTTAAAGCATGTTTTAAAGCAGCAATAAAAAACAGTAATATGATGTTTTGTATCATCCTAATGGGGAAGGAGCAGCAGATGGGAGTAGTCAGCTGGGGGAGCTAATGCTCTGTAATGCATCTATTAGCATTTGGGAGAAAAGAGTAAGAACTGCAAAATGAAAGGAATGGCCAGAATGCATTACCGGAGTAAATTTTTTTTCCCGGTAGCATTTATTTGATGTTGCAGTTAAAATATCCTTTTATTTTAGCAGCTTTAAGTGCTAGAAATTAAAGTTTTATTTCCATTTCTGTGGTCAGAGGACTCTTTCTGAAAGAGTTTCTGATATTACTACTACACTTCTTTTCAATGAGCATTTATCTCAGTGATGGGGCAGTTGTAAAATTATTTGTTGTGTAGCTTCTTGAAGAAGTGCTTTATGACTGCCTTTCTGGAAGATATGGGGAATCCTGAAGTCAGATTTGGATTAATGAGAATGGGACTAGTTTATGTCCTGACAAGGAGCCACACATGAAGAAAGATCCCCAGTATTGTCTGTTCACGAAAAGGTCACGGCTGTAATTACTCACTTTGGTGCCAAGTGTATAAGCCATAAGCCCAAACAGAAGAACATTATAACTTTTATGTTACAGGCTTCTAATAACATTTCATTTCCCAAACAGGGTGAGAAGACTTTTTAAAAGCAGAAACTGTCTAGAGCTAAATTTATTGTATGGAAACTTGCATCAGGGTAAAAAAAAAAAAAAAAAAAAAAAAAAACCTACCAAAAAACAAAAACAGGCTGACCTTAAAATGTTTGGGTTGACTTCAAAGCAAAACAAGTGTTTTTTTTTTTTTTTGAGTAAACTGTATTAAAATTTTTCATTAAAATGTTTAGATTTAAAGCTGATTGAAGTATTTTTCTTAGAGATTTTTAATAAAGCTTGATTCGTAGGAAAATATGGGCACATCCCATACGTCTAAGAAGTGGAGTTACTGAATGGAAGGAGGGGAGAATGTGCAATTATTTCGTCTACTTCAAGGGTGGATGGGATGAGCTCTTTACTTACCTTTCCTTAATAGATCCTTGAACTATAAGTATGGCTTAGTTTTCTCCATCACCAAAAATAAGCTTTTTGCTGCATTAATTCTAGTTGTGTGTGTAGTTATTTGCACATATGGTGTTGTACTGTAAAGTTGAGGAATTAAATAAGGAATGAATGTGATTGAATAACATAGCTACTGGGGATGTCCCTTTTCACCTTCGTAAATATAATGAACAACAGTTTATGAAAATTTTGAGAAATTCTAATTAAAAGTTTTAATTTAGTAATCATCTCAGTTTGATTAGCAACAGATGCTGATTATCTGCAGAAATTTGAATGGAACATTATAAGATAGCTTCACAAGTCAATTTTAACGAATAAAAGCAATTATTTAACCAATAATTACAGTTAAACTGAAATGTGAACAGTACACTTAAGTTACTTATGCTCCCTCTAGTGGGAGGGAGGACTGTGTTTCTTACTAAATAGCTTTGTGCTATTTGTCATTTCAATTGACGTAGACTGTGAAGGTCTTCCTCAGATTGACTTCTGTAATGGATACCTTACACTCTGCTTTGATTATATGATCTTTTCCTGCTTTGACAAAGTTATGTACTTGGAAGTAAAAATTGCAAAAATGCTGCTTTGAAAATGAGCTGGTGAATAAAAACATTCTTTCAATTAATCCAGCTGAAAAAAATGAGACCATTTCAGAGTCAAGTGACAAGTTTATTAAAAGTCTTCTGGGCTGCCCCACTACTAGTGTTTGTATAACCAAACTCTACGTATTAAATAATTGATCCTTCCATCTGAATTTATGCATCTGTAAACGGTTTACCGGGCTGGATCGGCCCGGTTCCACGACAGTTGGTGTCGGGAAGGGGGAAAGGGAAAAGGGAGATGGGCCTAGAAACAAAACAGTGGCAACGATCTGTAGAGGAAAGCTAATTTACTAAATAAGGTATCGGAAAGCAAAATAATACAATATAATTGGAATTGAAGCTAATAAATCAAAGAAAATGAGCAAGAGAGTGTCCGATAAACCGAAGGCCTTACGCTAACGCTGAAGGCGATACGGCAGCGAGCACCCACTGCTGAGTCGATCCCGAAGGGAAGAGAGTGTCCTGTGACTGCAGACAGTTTTTATCTTTTCCCTTTGAGCGGAAACACATAAAAAGGCAAAACATCGCAAAGTCCTCTGGGGAATGTAGTTCTTCTTCTCTTCTGAGACAGGTATACACGGAATTATCAATGATCTATAGAGTTGGAGTATTAACTCTTTAACTCTTAATGCACTACATGTTGTTATGATGTGGAATACCAGTGCCAAAAATCATAAAACCATGACAGCATCCCTATGTTTCCATGACAATCCAGTGATCAAAATCTAAGAGTAAACTGAAGTAAGCAAGAGAGTTAGAAGTATTGCAGCTTTTTCCAAATCCTTGCTTCTTTTCTTCCTCCTTATGTCTTCCATTTTTTTCAAGTCTTGATTTTTCTAATTTTGATAATTCTTAAAGGCTCATGTTTGCTAACAAAACAACAACAAAAATTAGCTCATAAATGAGATTTCCTGTGTTGTTTCCATCAACTTGTTCAGTTATTTTTCTCTAACTCAGTAGCTGTCTGAAATAATTTACTTGAAGGCTCCGTTTTCCTGAATATTGGACTTTCATCTGCAGACGTAAAATGCTGTGGTGTATTTCCTGTGCCTCTGAAGTTACATTCTTCCATCTTGCTGGCAGCATGATGAAAGGATGAATCAAATGGCTAATTATTACATGTTGTTTGCTGAATATGTAATCATTCTTTTTCTCATAAACTGAAATGATGGCTGTAGCAGGAATGCTAAGTCGCGGCCTGGAACAGTGATTGAGCACCTGGTGGGAAGGCAGGGCAGACCCAGGGCAGTTCAGGTGCATGTAGGGCTGGCGCTGGAGGCAAGGGCATCTCTTACTGGAGATCCCTGCCTACCTGGGGCCTTTCAAGGGTAAGTAGATTTTCTTCCTGTGTTTCTGCATCTGTGGCTGCTGCATTTAGGCTTGTTCTCATTTGTTGCAGACTACCATTGTGCCACTTTCCAACTATTGCTGTATTTTCCCTCACGTTTTGGGGTTGCACCGTTACACTGGCATATTTATAGCCCAGGTCATCTTTTAGCTTATTAAAAAGAAATATTCTCAAGTATTTTGGAGGTTTTTAAACAAACTCTTTATTTTAGATTAGTGAAGACCTGAAAAATGAGTTGGCAAATGAGCTGTATACATCAACTCCTGGCCTCAGCATGACTAAAGTGAAAGAACAAATGTTCTATAAGGTAAGGTGGAATTATTGAAGTGCTGCAAATTTGTGTTCTTTCTCTTTAAAAAATATTTCAAGGTTTTATTATTATAATACTGAGATTACTGTGTGTTCATCTTTTTTTTTTTATATAAGTAGGAGGGTAGGAGGATGGATTGGGAGAACGAAGGGAGCTTCATCTGCCGTTAATAAGTTCTGTCATCTCTTGTCTTGCCATGAAGAAAGTCTTCAAGTTTTAGCATCTCCCAGATCGCTTGGCTTTACTGGCTGACAGACTGTCAGGATGGAGGCATTCTCAAATATCTAAAACTAGATTTAGTTTGGTTGTGTTAGCATCAAGTACTTCTTTTGGTAGCAAGCAGGAGAAGACAGACGTATCTAGTGTAGCCTACTGATGGATGGATTCCAATCACCTTTGTTTCCAAGAACTTTTATATGTAGCTTGCAGGAATATAACATTGAGATATCTGAAATTGAGTGTTTACAACAGTTTAATTTCAAGTATCAAATCAGTTAGTGAAGAAAAGCTGTGTGGTCAGGCTAGTTGTTAAAGCAATATTAAGATATCTCATTTTGCCTAGTTTAATTTCTTTTCCTTAGAATTAGAGATTGGAAGTAAGTAGGCATTTGCTTTCCAAATCTTTGTGTTTTGCCTGGAGCTTTATAAAAAGGCACAGGATAACTTAAAGCCTTACTGGTCTGTTTGAGTCCTAGGGTTGTTATAATTATTACTGCACTGTTCTGCTGTTCCATGGTTTGACTTTCCTATTTATTTATTTATTCCTTTCCCAGGTTGGACTGTCAGATGCTGTTGATCTGTTTAGAGCAAGAAGAGTGTTCATTAAAGGTGGCTTTGCATTTGTGCCAGTTAAGGACATTGATGCTATTGTTCTGAATAACTACAGAAAAAGCTTATCTAAAGCACTGGCGGTAAGTAGTAAAGCTTCATTCTCATTGCATCTGTGGTGTTATTTAATGACACTCTTGAAGAAAAGCTACTTTGATTTTTACATTGATAAGCTGAGAGTTTCTTAATTTTAATTGGCATTTATGTTACATATAGTAATCACTGTAAATAATTTCCTAGTAGAGCATTTAAAAGCACTTGCCTAAAGAGTAACATGACTGTTTTTGTATCTGTGTTTTCAACGAAGTTTTGCAACTCTTTTAAAGAAGTCGTGCGCCGTGCAGGACTGCACCCATCTTCTGTTAATGAGAACTGAAATAAGGAGAAGTGATGCTTAAGTCAGAGGATGTCAGGGAAAAAAAAGTCTTTGCTGCTTGAAGTATGATAGGGTGCCTATGGTTAGTACTGTTTGTGAATTAGTAATAACCCCGTGATTGTTGTAAGAATTGGTAGGTTTATGATACTGGAATCTTCACAGGGTTTGCAAGTCAGCTCATAAAATGCACAATCTTTGTTTTATTAGAAATTGATGGTTAAAAGGCCGTAATATTGTCATAATGCAAGTTAGGTTTAAATGAGGCACCGTCCCTAGTGCTGTTCAAGAAGTGTTCAGATGAGGCGCTAAGGGATTTGTTTTAGTAGCTTGAAGGGTAGGGATGGTGGTGTGAGGATGGTTGGACTAGATGATCTTGTAGGTCCTTTCCAACCTAATGAATCTATGATATTTCTAAAGACGGTTTTGCCTTCTTTGGGCAGCATCGTAAGGGTAAATACTTTTATATCCTGTGAAGCAGCTTGCCTCTGGAAAACAGTTTTGGCTTTTACAGTCCGTTACAAGCTTCTAAATGACAAAATACTCCAAATATAGTGAAAAGATGGTCTTTCAGGCATGTAGTTTTGAGAAATCTTCTGTGTTTATAGTTGTCACTAGTGGTTCAGTTCTTCAGTGAGTTGTTTTCTGACAGCTGAGTGATGGTACTGATTGTATGTGCTCTGATGTGTGCTTGCCTTCTGGGAGGTTCTTTGGTGCTGTCCCAGTAAGCTGCATGTATGCATTTTTGGAAGGACTTACTCATATACAGCAATTAAGTAATGAAAGGGAGCCCTCATCTTAAGGTGAGTTTGGTGGTGTTGCCTTATCATATTGCCTACTACACTGTTGGCTCTGGCCACTGCCTTCATGAGAGCTACGGAATGGTTCTAGCCTGCTTTCTAAAGGAAGAAGAATATAATGTGAATGAATTGAAGGAAGGAATGGTGTTGATACTGAGAGAACGGTAAATAACTCATAATGCATGCTTTGAAATAGGCTTCATATTGATACTGGAGCAAATTAATTTCGGTTGCAGTCATGCTTCAGTTACTTACTAGTCAGCCCCTTGAAGCAGTCGTATGAGTTTCATCCTTTTTAAAAAGAAGTTTAACGTTTCCATTATGCATCTGTTGGAGGCTCAACAGTAGGGGGAGTTAATGCCCTTGAAGCCTCCTCGATAGTTTCACGTGCAACTGAAGTTCATTATTTGAGTGAAATCAATACCGTAAGGACCTTCTTTCTGTTTTCTCTGACCTATTCATGGGTCATCTGTTAATGATTAAACAGTAGAAAGCATAAACATTTTCTGTTGTACATTTTAACTTACCTCTACTTTTTTTTGTATAACTTAAAGCAAACTTTTATTAATTCAGATTGCGTAACTTGTTTGGACTAGAGTTTATCTCCCAGGTAATAAACCCCCGTTTATCTCTTCTCCCAGGTAACTAATGACAGGACAAGAGGGAATGGCCACAAGCTGCGCCGGGGAAGATTTAGATTAGATTTGAGGAAAAATTTTTTCTCTGAGAGAGTGGTCAGGCACTGGAATGGCCTGCCTAGGGAGGTGGTTGAGGCACCGTCCCTAGCGCTGTTCAAGAAGCGTTTAGATGAGGTGCTAAGGGATTTGATTTAGTAGCTTGGTGGGTAGGGATGGTGGTGGGAGGATGGTTGGACTAGATGATCTTGTAGGTCCTTTCCAACCTTATGAATCTATGAATTATGCTGAACAACCTTTGGCCTCTGCGGTTTGAGCCTCATGTATTTAGCCAAAATGGTTGTAGAGATGGCCAATGTCTCCCACGTGGTGGAAGTATTTCAGCATTTAGGTAGAGCTTCCATGCTGTGTGTCTCATCCCCAGAAATGACATAATCTTTGAAGATGCATTTAAGGTTTTTTTTGAACTGCTTTTCTTTAGTACTGCTTAGTTCTTAGTGTCAGATAAAGACTGTCTTCCTGTGTGGTTGAACAGAAAATCCTTTTTCTAGATTATGGTTTTAGGTTGAGCATGTAAAATGCTATTTTTGGTTATTAAAAGAACACTAGTAGTCATGACTAAACCTGTCTATTGTATGTGCTTAGCGAGGTGCTGGCAGCAGAGCTTCACATTCATTAGTGAGGTGAGGCTTTAAACCAGAAGGTTGTACTTAAAGAAATTCTTCACTAGGACAGTGGTGAGGCAGTAGCACAGGCTGCCTGGAGAGGCTGTGGGTACCCCCTCCCTGGAGGTGTTCTGAATGAGGCTCCGAGCAACCTGATCTAGTGGGAAGTCTCCCTGCCTGTGGCAGAACCTAGGAACTAAATGATTTTGAAAGTCCCTTCCAACTCAACCCATCCTATGGATTCTTGGATTATATATGTCTTTTCTTTATGTGTTACGGTGTTATAGCTCAAAGAATATTTTAAGTTTCAGTGCAGTGTTAAACATTAATTTATTAATCTGTAAACAAATGCTTGCAAATGTAAACAGCCCCATTTTACATGAGTTCCTTCACTGTAAGTTTAAAGAGTTTAGCTTACAAAGACTTGCTGTTATTTTTGTTAGCAATGGTTGTACATTACAACCTGATAGCAGTCTTTCAGTAGAGCTGTCACATCTAAACACAGCCACGATTTCTCCATCCTGTGGTTATCAGTTGAAGTTATAGCTTGGTTGGTCTTTGCTTTATAAATCCACTGCAATTAAATTGATTTTGTGAAAATATGTGAGAACGTGATGTAGGATTTAACTTTAAGCAAATGAAATTATGAACTAAAAAATAAAATACTTCTCTAAGAAATTGAGATTCTGGTTCTGATACATACAATTTTAATAGCATGTGTTTCTTCTTAACTTTGGGCTGTGACCTTGTTAATTTTTTTTGGAGGTCTAGAAATCTTTACTAGATTTTGAGGATTTAGCACAAAAGAGAGACTTCACTGGCTTTTTCTAATGTTGATGTGTTTTTTATTTTATTTTTTTCCCCTCTTGGGATTAATCTTAGTTGTTGCACCAGGGGCTGGACACTAGGAAATACTGCTTCTCCAGAAGAGATGTCAGGTGCTGGAATGGGCTGCCCAGAAAGGTGGTGGAGTCACTGACCCTGGAGGTTCAAGGACCATTTAGATGTTGTGTTGAGGGAACTATTGGTGATGGGTGGATGGTTGCGCTGGATGATCTTGGAGGTCTTTTCCAACCTTGGTGATTCTGTGGTTTGAAACTGTTACAAGTACTGATGAAGTTGCTTTCACTTTTACTAATATTTTTGATGATTCTTCTTTTAAAGCTTAGCATTTGTCAAGTATGGTCTTTTGGTTTGTATGTGCTGTATATGCAAAGAACCTTTATTTAGGTATGGCATGCATGGCACCATCTGTTAAACATTTTCTTCCTAAAACACCTGTGCTTTCAAGCAGTGAAGCAGAAGGCTTTATTCTGTGGCATTAATGCTGAGAAAGTATGATTAATGATGGTCTTGCCACTTGAAATTCATTTCAGGTATTGTGTTCCCAGTGTTAAGTAATTCCCTGTAACATAAATGGATGGTTTTTATAATATGCACATACAAGGTTAGTAAGGTAATAACTTTGACACTGCAGTGTAAAACACAATTACGTTCATTCTTGTCCTCTGAATCTCTGAGATGAAAGTTTTTCTGTGAGAGTTTTGCAAGGAAGCAGCTGCTCTTCATTTCTTCATGTTTTATTGTTATTGTCTAAGGCACAGTTCTACTAAAGAAAACGGTGGCAGATGGAGCGGCAGAAACAAAATTGAGGAAAGCAACCTGAACGCGTGCTTGTGTGTCAGAGACACCTTAAACCTTCAGAATGGTCACCTGAAGGTGGTAGAAGTTGCCAGACTTTTCTTTGTAGATCGGTTGTTTTGCTGTAAAGGGTTGAAAATCCTTTAGTTGTCCCATTGTTGATTATTTTCTGAAATCATCACATGCTGTTTTATCTCTTCTACTAATTGAAGTACATATGTTCTAGTGACGGTATACATTGCTAGCATAAATTGTTAGTGATGTTAGAAGTCTAAATGAAACTTGAATGCATTCAGTATTTTGTCTGCATGTTTATTCTCTCTGCTGCTTGCACCTACTGCAGAGTACAAGTTTTTTTTTGTGAATACTTTGGTTGTCAAAGCTATTGCTGTGATCTCTGTGTTGTCCTATTTGGTTTGATTTGTAGTGAAGCAGTTCCATCTCCAAATTAGCTAGGGTATGTTATGCTAGTAAGACTCATAAAGCAGAATGCATGGGATCTGACATATGTGGAAGGCTTCCTTAACTCTTAGCTACTACTGAGAACTGTTTTGGAATGGAATATAAAATTAGGAAATGCAATTTATTTATATTTTGTGTGATAGAGATAGTAACCTAAAAATGCCTCAGTTAACATAACACCTGTATAACATCACAGGACAAGAATTTATTGATATTGGTAACAGTAACTTGAGAATGATGCACTGAAGTCAGTGACAAAGAACTGTGATAACATGCGAGGTCAGTAAGCAAATCAAAGTGTGTCTTTTAGTATGAGTTTCTGTTAGAAATGTAAGCTTCAGTAATGCTAATTAAATCCCATTTACTTTAGTGGAGATTTGAATCTTCTCCAATCTACATTGAGAGGTTCATTATTGAGATCTGACTTTCTCCATTGAGAGGAAGGCTACAAAAAAGGATCCATGGAATGAAATGCCTCTCCTAGGAGGTTAGCTGAGGGAGCTGTGCTGTTCAGACTGGAGAAGGCTGTGGGGGTGACCTGATAGTGGTTTTTCAATTTCTAAAGGGGAGCTACAGGAAAGGAGCAGACAGACTCCTTAGCAGGATCTGTGGTGATAGGTGAAGGGGAAATGGCTTCAACTTTAAAGAGGGGAAATTTAGGTTAGGTTTTCCTGAGTCTTTGACAGTGAGGGTGGTGAGGCTCTGGAACAAGCTGCCCAGAAATGTGATGGTTGCTCTGTTCCTGGAGACTTTAAAGGTGAGGCTGGATCAGGCTGTGGGCAATCTGATCTAGCCATGGCATCCCTGTTCATTGTAGGGGAAATGGACTAGGTGGCCTTCATGGGACCCTTCCAACTCTAAGGATTCTATGATTTAATCAGCTTACAGGCCTCATATATGGTTCAAGAGGTACAGTGTAGCTTGTGCTGCCATGTATGTTCAGTCCTTAATTTCTCTCGACTATATTGAGTATTTGAGTACAGCTGCAGATTTCTGTAAAGGAGCGTAAATCTTGGATGTTCTTTGTCTAAGGGAGCTCTTTCAAAAGATGTAGAAGAGAACAGTTATTCACTGGGGTTGCTCAGTGGATTCTGAAGTTGATCATTGAGAGATATCATTGCTACCTCTCTGAAACGTTTGAACACGTGTGATGGAATCCTGGTCCTTACTTTTTCAACATTTCTCAGGGATCTGCCAGATTTGTCCTAAGTTTGACTTTCTAAAAAACTTTCTAGTTTTTAGACTTTAGACTAAAAACTTTCCAAGTTTTTAGACTAGATTTCCCATTTCTGTAGAATTAAGTCATTTGCCTGTTTGCTCGGTTGCTCTGGCAATTCATTTCATTGCTTCTGTTGCAGAAATTAAGATTTCTTCTTTCTGAAAGCTTTGTGCAGTATATGCCCCTGCCCGTTTCTTGTAAGTGGACTTTTTACTGCTCCATTTCATCATCCTTTCTGGTTTGCTATTCAGTACTTCATGGAAATGTGTCTTGTTCTTCTGCTTTTCTGGATTACGTTTCAGAGTGCCCGCTTTGTGTTTGCTTTTCAAAATAATTCTTTTCTTGCTTTGCTTGCTAGCTTAAAGCTGTTTTGAATTAAAGGGGAGAGGAGTATTTTTTGACAGACTTACAGTGCAAGCCTCAAAAAAGTCATGAAAAGACCACAAACAGTGCAAGAGTAGATGGATGCACCTGCATTCATCAGTGTGATATTTCATCGTCTCCTGTGCTTGTAACCCGTGTTTCTCATGATCCTTGATTAGATGTTTAATTCCCGACAGCGTATCACACATTTGCATAAATTTAATCTACAAACATCCTGTGTTTCACCTTCTTAATAAACAATTTTAATAGCATATCAAATATGGATGCCTGTAGGACTTTTTGCAGGTAGCGTCAGAGGAATTGTGAAGTCTTGTAGTTGTTGAAAGCATCGTGT
Source organism: Oreortyx pictus (assembly GCA_036925125.1). Taxonomy (NCBI): domain Eukaryota; kingdom Metazoa; phylum Chordata; class Aves; order Galliformes; family Odontophoridae; genus Oreortyx; species Oreortyx pictus. The sequence continues at coordinate 83,271,860 of JAUPFR010000002.1, read as the reverse complement.
GCAGTGAGTGTCAGCTGAGGTATTGCTGAAGAACTGGAGTCATGCAAGTTACTAGACTTAATGTGTAGATGATTTTGACACCTAAGCTGAAGTGTAATTTCTGAAATTCTGGTTGCAGCTCTGTCTGGGTAGAGCAAATTTTGTTAAGCAAAGAGAAGGCTGTAGTAAGTGTAAAAAACAGTAAGATGAGGATATGTTTTAAAATATTTAATACAAGTTTATGGAGCAGGCAAAGAGAAATAAGTTAAATCTCTCTAAAAATTGTGAACTAACTTTCAGTTGTGTGACTTTTTTTTTTTTTGGCAGATGTTTCTCCTTGTAATATGGAGAGTAACTAATTCCTTAAGCTGATGAATGCACGTTATGTATGAAACGTTGACACGTTCTTGCCATTCTTATTAATGATAGAGATCATCTAACTCTCAGGGAAGGACTGTGGGCTGAACTCTTCCTTTTTATCCACAGGAAGAATGGGGAACTAATGCCAGTAGCTTGAAGAGAAATAAATTGAACAACTGACTGTCAGATGGGATGACACTAGGTTAATGCAAGTACAGAACCTTTCCACAGGTTGGAGCACTTCTTTAAGCAGCAAGTGAAAGAAAAACAGTGAAGTATTTAAAGTCTTATCTCAGAAGTGCCTGTACTGAGACTTGTTGAAAAGAAATTCTGCTGTAAGACTTCTAAAATAAATGCTATTTTTTCTGCTTTAAAAAAAAAAAAAAAAAAACAGCAGTATGCTTTTCAAACTTGTTGAATAGTTAATTTTGACTTTTAAATATATGTGAAATTAGTATTTTTTTTCTCACTAATGCTGATCACTGTCAGCAGCTGCATGTTTTCATTGTGTGGCTTTTCCTGCAACTTCACACTTAGGTCCTCATCTTTTAACATATTTCTTCTGCAGATGATTGCTAATCTGCTTGTGTATTCTAGAGAAGAAATGGACCTTTACTGAAGGCCTTGTAAACAAAGATTATTTCTCAGAATAATTTTTGCTGGTAATAGGAATTTCACTGTTGTAAAGCCAGATTTTTACTTTTAAAGTGACCAAGCTTGCTGCAGCTGTTTCAGAAAATACACTGATAGATATATAAAATATAATTACTGTTGTTGCCCCAAGAAAAGCTTTAAAAATTGAGAGTGCTATATAAAAATACATCCTGTACTGGCTGTTACGGAAATCGATGAGCTCTGCCTTCCTGTTTTGTGTCTATCCTTTCTCAATGCTGATGTCTCACTGACATAAAGGAAGAGGCAAACAAACAAACAATCAAAAAGAAAGATGAGTGTAGATATGTAGCTTTGGTTTACACGTAGCTTGTGAAATATCTATTTTTATTACAATCGTCAAAACATTCTGTTTTGTTTAAATGTTCTTAGGGTTGATATTTAAATCTAGTGTCTTGAACAGATGTCAGAAGGCAGAGTTATTTTAATCGTCTGTCATGAGTTGAGCAGAGTGACGTGATTTATTAATGACTACAGCCTCGGTTCGTATAGGTCCATGATGACATGAGGGAGTACGTTTTGGTGTAGTGCTTAAAGCTGAGCTGAAGCTATCCTGTGAGGAAGAAATAAGTGTTTTGGATTATTTGAGGTGCATTTCCCTAAATTCAGACTTGGGAGTAAGGCTTAATTTTCATAATCAGGGTAGGTGCTAGTGGAAAACTATTAGACATTGCAGATTATGTACATTGTAAGCTCATTCCTGGTAGAGTCTGAAATAAAGGCAAAGAGATGCTCATAGCTGTAATTAGGGGGGCTGTTTATAATGAAATTGTACCATCTGCAGTTCTTGAAGTCAGCTCTATGACTGGGTCCGTGACTTTTGAGGAATGACTTCTAGCTCAAAGGTAAGGTCAAGTACAGGCCACAGCCTTCTCCCTGCCTCTTGGAAAACCTGGATTGTTTCAGGAGCTGATACTGAGATTCCTCAATTCAGTTTATGCAAAGAGTACTTTACACAAAGCCTGAGCCGTAACCCTGCCCTCTGCTCAGAGGGATAAAATGTAGCTGAGGAATGCTGCAGAATGAAAACTCCTGTTCTGCTCTGTGCAGGGTTCTCTGGCAGCAATGTGCAGCAGCATATGATCATCACTGTGAGCACTTTTTTCACAGTGAAGCTTTTCCTGTTCCTCAGGCATGGATTCCATTACGAGTGATAGCAGGATGTTGGATATTTGCAAATAAATGCATTTTCTTAAATTTCTTATAATCTTTGTCTTTATGACACTGTTTAGAAGCCACAGAGAAACCTTCCCAGGAATGGAGATGACTTTTACATACGTGTATTAAATGTGATTCATCACATATGTGCACTACTATATAGCAGGTGGTAACGTTCCTTAATACTTTTCTTACACATTTTCTGGTGAATGTCTGGTGGGACTATTGAAATATAAGTCATTGGCACTGAGAGCTTCAAAGGCCACTGATACCTGTTCCTACTACCACTTAAATGATGTGCAGAAACACAGCCAACCACAGTTGGACTGAGTTGAAGGGGGTGCAGTTTGGCTTATATTTATGTCTTCCTGCTTTTTAAGCTTCTACTCCAACCACTGCAGTTTGTGTGTAGTGTAGTTGCTGCCTAAGCAAGCAGCAGGCTCAGCATGAGTCAGCTGAATTGCTTGGCAGAAAAGTTTCTCAGTGTTTTGGTCTGGATCAGCAGAATTACGTGAGATAGAATGGATCACCTTTTACTTTGCACTCATTAGACTGCCTCTAAAATACTGTGCCCAGTTTTGAGGCTGCTGTTCCCAGATAGATGCCAATCAAACAGAACAAGTTTAGTGCAGCTCTACATTTTCTGTCGGTCTACTGACAAAATTGAGCTTACTGTTTGATAAACTTTCGTGTCCTTTCCTGAAGAATTGTTCCCATAGGAGTTAGCCACCAGCTTGTACCAATGCACGGACTTATTTTATTGCAGGTACAGGACTTCTCAGTTGTCTGTGATGAATTTCATTGAATCATAGAGTCCTTAGAGTTGGAAGGGCCTCTGGAGGCCACCTAGTCCAACTCCCCTACAAAGAACAGGGATACCACAGCTACATCAGGTTGCCCAGCCTCACTCAAAAGTCTCCAGAGACAGAGCATCAACCACAGAACTAGGTAACCTGTTGCAGTGCCTCACCACCCTCGCCATGATTTCATACGGTTCTTCTCAGTCTGTTCCTCCATCCTGTTTTGATCTCCCTGAATCACAGAATTGCAGGGGTTGGAAGGGACCTACAAGAGCTCATCCAGTTCAACCCCCTGCCAAAGCAGCTCCCTAGCCCAGGTTGCACAGGTAGGCAGCCAAATGGGTCTTGAATGTCTCCAGAGAAGGAGACTCCACCACCTCTCTGTGCAGCCTGTGCCAGTGCTCCGTCACTGCACTGCGAAGAAGTTCCCACACACATTTGTGCAAAACTTCCTATGCTTCAGTTTGTGAAGGGCAACCCTGCTCTTTCATGTATTGACTGCTCTCCCCAGGCTGATGCTAATGATCCTGATGAAGGTGTGTTTTGTGTGCTTGAGGTAATAAAAAAAAAAAAAGTAGATTTCGGGATAGAGCCTTGAGGAACTCTGCTTGTAACTGACCTCCTGGTTGGATGAGGCCCTGGGCAGCCTGATGAGTGAGTGGCGACTCTGTTCATGGCACAGAGGTTTGGAAGTAGATATGTCTTTAGGATCCCTTTCAATCCTATGCCATTCTGTGATTCTGTGAAACATCAAGTACAGCCAGCACTTGACTTTCTCTGCTGTGTGCCCAAAAGTTCACACTGAGAAGACATGCTCTGCAATATTCTCAGGGTCTGAAGTTAAGCTAACTGGCCTTTTTCCTCAACTGTCTTTATTGTTTTGTCAGAATATGGGTGCAAGATTTGCCCTTTTCTGGTCGTTAGGATCCTCTTCTGAGCACAGTGGCCTTTCAGCAATGATAGAGAGCAGGCTCACAGTGTTAGTTCTCTCAGCATCCTCAGCTGCATCCCATGAGACTGAGTTTGCAGGACAGGAGATTGCTTGGTAGATTTGTATGCAGTCCTTTTTGACTGCATAGTTGTCTTCTTGGTTAATCTGTGAGGCACAGATGCCAGGAAAACTGTCAATAAAGACAAGTAGAACATGTAGAAGGTAGAATTGCTCTGTAACTTGCGTTTGTATTAAATACCTGTCTAATTTGTAGCAGTACTCTTTGAAGTTAAAATAGTTCAGAACTAATTAATTTTTTATTTTTGGAAATTTAGAAAGGAAATACTCCTTTTTTTGTGTGTGTGTTTTTTGTGTGTTTTAGCAAATATAATTAAACCAAGCAGTTTTAGCATTACTTGGAAATGTTTTTGTGTGTTTGCACTGAAACAGAAGTGCTTCTGTATTCACGATATTCAAACTGCAGTGTAAAAGCTGCAAAATACTTGTAGGTAACTGTCAGATTTTCAGTTAGCTTGTAAAATCTTCTAAAAAATGCTTTGTTTGAAATCTCGGTTCTTTAAAGTGATCTGAATGTCAGCACCATTGTCTGTGTTGTGCTTGAATTCAAGGAGTGCTGAAGTTAAATGCCATATATTGACTTTCTCTCAGGTTACTGCAGCTCCATGCCTTAGCTCCTGCAGGAGTTTCGCTGATGAGCTTGGAATAACTTTATTGGCATCTACGACACTTTCTTGGCCCTCCTTGTTCTGGTCAGCACAGAGTTAATGCTTGAGGTTTGGAGGAAGGTTCTAGCTTGCTGTTGCATCTAGTCTGGCTTAAAATCAAACTGCCAGTGCATTCCTCTAAGGGTTTTTGCCTGGCCCGTGATTGTTTCTGTGTGTATTAGTTGGCCTGAGGAATTCCTGTTGCACTTTGTGGCCTTGGCCATCAGAGGGCACCGCAGGAGTACTGATCGAGGGAATGCAGAGCTTTTGTGGCTCGTTACAGCAATTGTGTGCTATACAGGAGGAAGTGAAGACATGAGACTTAAGTGCTTTTAATTCTAAAGAAAAATATATAGTGCAGAATGGATATAAACGAGGTTGATTTTATTCCACTCTTATATGCCGAGTGCTGGTAAGCATTTCACTAAGTGTCATTAATTTTCAGTTCTGTGATTAATTTTTCTTCATCTGTCAGTATGAACAAAAGTTTTAAAGAACAGCAAACATGAAAATTCTAGAGGTGCCTTAGTAGTAGCCTCAGGAATCTTCTTGCTTGTTATTCCCAGTTAACAGGTTTTGATGTGTTTCTAATATGTAACGGATTCTGTTTTTTAATCTACTATATCAAATATATGCTTGAAGGTTTCAGTTTCTTTTTGTCCCATTAGTGTTATGACTGCATTTTTGTGTCATGAGACTTCTTTCCATAAGGTAAAAGCTAAACTTCACTTCGTGATTGCACACTGAAATGGTCACTGTTCCTCATTCCAATACCTATATAAGAATTTTTACGTGAATTCCTATTAATATTTTAACTTTTCTGTTAATTGTACAATCATTTCACATAGCTCCCTCAGCAGAAGGAATAGAATTGTAGCATGGCTTGTGTTGGAAGATGTCCAATAACTTGTTGCAGTGATCTTTCTAATGCTCAGTTTTGCAACTCTTTGCTGCAAAGTTCTACATCTGTTTTTCCAAATACTTGATTACCTTCTCACAAACTATTTGTGAAACCAGATCTTTGTTCACTAGGTCAGTAAAAGTACTTGAAATCATCTTCCCAAGGCAACTTAGAAATAATGTTGACATTACAATCTTGTTTCAAATAGGACACAAGTCTGCAAGAGTTCTGCTTGTCAGAAACATCTTACATTGCATTGCATGCTTCCCACCTGGCAACAAATCCATTTCTGTAGCAAGCTTAAGCAAACAAACAGAAAAAAAAACCAACCCAAATCTTAAGTACAGCTTTCAGCACAGATGCCTACAGTAACAACAGCAAAAAGAAAACAATAATGAAAAATTACACTGCTTATTCTCTGTAGAGCTACAGCTTTAAGAGCTTACTGCAGTGGTAACAGAACCAGCTACATACGGAGCTGGAGATAATAGAACCACATCTGTGTTATGTCGTGCTGTGGCTGACAGAAGTAGAAGAAAGTAGTAGCAGTTGTAGTTTCCACGCTGGTGTAATAATTTTATCCTGAGGATTCATGGTAGCATCTCTGGTGAAGACTGCGCTTGTGTGACATGCATGGAGGCAGCTATGTTTTGAACGTGAGTCTATGTAGAATGGTTTTATTGCTTATGGAGTTGAATGTAGCGCAAATGTAGTTCTGATTTGCTTTCCATTTAACTAATTCAAATGGGAATATAAATTCAAGTTGTCTTGCACATTAGCAGTGAGTTGAAACCTTCTTACTGCTGATGTTCTAGCTGGTAAACCCATAAAGTGGTATAGACCTAAATAGCACAATACATTGGTTTGGAATGTGTTTATCTGCTGTTGTCCACTGTTGTGGAAAGACAAAGTAATAAAATATATCCTTAAAATATTTGACACTTTTTCTGACATAATTTGTCTGTAAGCAGCACATCTTGTATAGCTCAGTTCAGCTGTTTTCCTCCGGTGATGAAGTTTCCTCATGCAGTTTGTGACAGTCTTTCTCAAAGTAGTGAATGCAATGAGTACTTCCTGAAGAGCTGACCTGGCTTTGTAAATCATAACAATAAGCTCGTAGCAGTAAAACTTGACTTTTGTTAACAACTTGCATTTATGAACCATGTTAGTGATGCTTGAGTCAGAGCATACTTCTGTCCTATCTATACTTGAGTTCTACACTCAGTGGATGATAGAACCAACCCTGTTAGGATCCAGTTATGCAGCATTAGATTAAAAGATCCATATGGGTTTCACGAAGTATGGTTTCTGAAGATACTAAAAGAACTTAGCAATGGGCATGAAAAACCCCATCTTGACTCATTAACAGAAAGCTTTTGTGCATGGAGGGCATTACCAGACATGCTTACTTTTTTGTTATTCAGAAGATAACATTCTTTCTGCTGCAAGATAAATGGAAATGTTGGGAGTGTATAAAATGATTCTAAACCAACTGTAGTACTGCATTGTGTGAGTTGAAGAAAAGGCATTCTAAACTTTCTGAGATAGACCTAATGAAATATTTTTCTGCTTGCAAAATATTTGATTTTTTTTATATCTAGTTCATCAAAATGCTTGTAATCTGTACCTGAAAAGGAACTGCTCTATTATGTGTTTCAAATTTGTACGTTCAGGCATTTTTGTATTACTATTTTAAACTTGAATCAAAAGAAAATGCTAACTTAGGAAAATGAAATAGGCCTCTCAGTACAGTCATTGAATTTGCTAATAATTTAAAGTTGATGATATCCATTGCTGCTGCAGTCAGGCTGTCGCTGTGGAGGAGGCAGATTCATGTAGTGTTTGAATGGTCAGAACAAGAGTTACCTCCCAAAAGAAGATTAAAAACGGATTCTCAAACAACTTAGTTTCCTGGTTTTTGATAGAAGTAAGGATAGTGAAGCACTGAAACAGGTTGCCCAGAGAGATAATGAATGCCTGTTCCTGGCTGGATGGGGCACTGAGCACATGATCCAGCTGTAGGTGTCTCTGTTGGTTGCAGGGGAGTTGGGCTGGGTGGCCCTTAAAGGTCCCTTCCAACTCAAGCAATTCTATGATGACTCTAATTATAGCTCCCAGTCCTATGCCAATAGTAATCACATTCAGTATTACTGTGCCCCAGGGGTGGTGAGCTGCTGTAATTCAGGACAAACCAAACTTGGCTGTGAGTTGCCAGTCAAACATTTGGCCGATAACCAAAATCTTTTTTCATAATTCCCTATGGATTGTAAGCTGCAATGTGCAATGGAGCAATATAGATAATAATAATAAAAAAAAGAGTTACTTGTGGATGCTGGCTTACAATTTGTGGACCTTACTTTTATGTATTGTTACTAGTGCTATTCAAAACTGAATATTTCTGAGAGTAAGTGTGTCATAAAAACTTTTTTTATGCCATCATACTGTAACATAACTTCTCAAAGTGCAGCAGTCATCCCGTTTTGACACTTCCTTAGGTGTTCTCTTGCTTGTCCATCTGGCTTCAGTCTCCTGTATCCTTCCTAGACATTCTTGGTATCCGGGCTTGATAGTCTTCTGCTGCAACTAATTGCATTTATTCTTTCAGGATGTAATTGTTTCATCAGTCTTCTCACAGTAAATCAGATACACTAGGTAGGAAGAGCTACTTTTAGGCTTTCTTCCAGGCAGCCATTAGTCCCCCAGAAAATCCAGGCTAGGGTCTTACAGTTTGTTTATCGTGCTTTCTGATATTCTGCTGGCACCCTGTCCTTGAGAAGCAGCAGTCACACCTCAGGTGCTAGTTAATGGTTCTATTTTTGTCTAATAATCTTGCAGTGGTGGTATTGCTGTCTGCGCAGGAGGCTGTTTCCCTGAAGTTGTTAAACTCTAAGGCATAAAAACCAAACAAATGGTAATCTCTGGAACTTTTCTTGTAATTGACACGTAATGCATTTTCCTTATAAAGTCTGCTGTTCTGTGCAGTTCATGCTCTTTTTTTTTGGTAGTGTTTTTCTCAGAGATAATTGTGTCTCTCACCGAGTGTTTTCCTCATGGAGCTTGTCCGGAGTTGGTGTCTTTCAGATTCTTTTTGCTATTAAACACGGCGAGATGGGCTACAAGGGTCAAAAGTTATTAATTCTAGCACTCATCTGTGAGTGTAAATAGCAAGATCCCTCTAGCTTCGTTTTCTTCAGGAAAAAATGTGCAGAAAAAAGTGGCCCTGGTATTTACTTAACTTCTGAATTCTCTTGATTTGGGCTGGTTGAAAATTATGTCTTTGCCAGAGTGACTGTGCTGGTTATTGCCCAGAGGGGGAACGGAGACTGAAAGATCCGGTGTCTTGATGATATTGACTGTATTATTTCCTTTTCATTTGTCTTTAGGAAAAGAAAACGAATTTATACCCTATTTAGGAATGGACTTGCTAGCCTGTATGTAAGGTTCTGTTATGGGAGGTAATTTTGTAATAACTGCCTCTCTTTGCTGAACAGTCACTGGAGAGGGAACATCCCTGGGCCTTCAAACCCCTCCTTAGGCTGCAGTTCAGCTTGCTGCCTGCATTTCTGCTGTGTTGTGGAAGCGCCGAGCCTGGGCCTTACAGGGAGGTCAAATGGAGGTCCCACTACCACAATTAAGTTCTAAGACAACAACAATTATGTTCTAAAATATCCATTATTATTACTTTTTTATGTCTTGGTTTTCTGCTTCATGCACTTGAGTCCTGGGGGAAGTTTTTCTTACATCAGTTTTTCTTCAGAAGTAAGATATTCGTAGGGTTTCTAAACTTAGGTAATCCACACACAGAAAAAAAAGACATTTAAAAAAATGCATGTTTTTGGTGTTGCTAGTGATTTTTCTTTAGTGTGAATATCCTTTTCGGATTTGAAGAGAAGATATTTAACAGTAACTCCTACTCATATTTGGGAAATGTCATTGCAGGCAATGAGAGTTAAGATTAAGTAAAATATTTGACAATGCTGATAAGTAGGCTCAGATTAATGCTGTTTTTTAGGACGATGAAATGTGAGTGGCTGTCATGTTTTTAGCTCCATTCACTACAGATAAGAATGTAATCACTGATACTTGAACAAATGGGAATCTAGGGCTTAAAACTCTTTGAAGTGTAGGCAAGATTTGTTTAAAAAAAAAAAGACAATGTTTTAAAATATGAGTAACTGAGCAAATGTATTCCAAATACTGTTTTATTTTTAGAAGATGAGTATTTTCTAAGTCTTAGCAAGTACAACAGTTGTTTCCAAGCAGTAGCTACATGTTGAGAAGATAAAACACCAAAATTCAAATCTTTAGAGGTTTGAAAATAAGAGGTTGGCATTACAGGATGTTGTGAATCTTTTCTTAAGAACTACTTAAATTTTTCTGAAATTGTATAGCAAGTTTCTCAAGGAACAAGAATATCAGTTAATGAAGATTTGACTAGTTCATTAAATAGGAAAGATGCTTCAGAATTGCAGCCTTTTTCTTTAGGTGGTGATGTCTTTACCATGGCTTAAAGACTGAGCAGGAACACAGCCTTAAGCAGTGTAGACTGGTAAATCATCCTGATCCCTTACAACAAGTATTGTTGAGATTTTTGTGAATTATTTTTCTCTAAATTCAATCTAAGATGATGTTATTTTTTTTTTCTTAAAAAATAAAAAAAAATATTTTGTGCTTGTAACTCCTGAGAAAGGATTTAATGATCTTGCTAGAATTGCTGAACGCACGTAACTTTGAAAATGGTGCTATGTTGCAGATTAAAATGCACGTTTGAGTGTGCATGCAAAAACAAAATTTCTTCTAATTAAAAGAGGATTGGAGTTAACTGTTAGAAAATACTTGGTATGGGAATTTCATATTATGTATTTTCTATTTGGTTTAAGCAACTGGGATTCTCTCTGACTATTTTTGATACCTGGGTAACTGCAAATAAAAAAAGAACCTCCTCTCCCTCCCATTAATTGGAGCGAAAGAGTCTCTTACAGTTGTGGTGGTTTATCTTTTTATTTCTTTATTTCTAAGCAATGAGTTTCTGTTCTGAGGCTGTTTCCAAAATGGCAGTACACAGATCATGTTTTTTACTTATGTGTTGTAGCTATAATAAATTCATATAGTGGTGTAGAGCAAATTACCAAGAAATTCAGGTCAGCTCTTGTGTGGGATAAACAGGATCAGATTTTGACACTTAAGGAAAACTGTCTTTGAGTGCAGTAATAAAACACAGGGACTGAGTAATTGGTTCCTAGTAATAAAATCCTATTAAGAAAATGAAATCTCTGAAGATAATAAAGCTGTGACTTTTCTGCAGTGGCTGACCTATTTATTTCCTGCCATGCCTTTGCAGTGGCGTAGGGCTTTAGTAACAACATTTGTAAAGATTAATCATAAGTACTTCATAATTTTTTAACTCAGTATTTTTTATGATGATCTTTGTAGAAGCACTGACAAAGCCATGTAGTAGTGACAATGGCTGTGGAAAATGATATTTTGATTAATTGAGTCAGATGAGTACATGTATGCTAGTTTCTTCTCACAGTCTTCACCACTGGAGAAGTTTTGCTGACTTTGTTTAGAGCTGTTCTTAAAACTGTTCCAGTTCTGCTGAGCGTAGTGTTACTGTTAGACTAATGAAGTTTTCAGCGGGAAAACCGATCACGATTTCTGATGGTGTCTTTATGAGGGTGCTTAATGAAGCAATAATGAGTCTTTCATGCTTTCGAGCTAACTGTTTCCTGTGTGGCGTTGCTTATGCAGGGATATTAGTTTTTTTAATTATCTTCTCTTGAATGATGGGAAGAAGGCAAAAATTCACAGTCATAATGTTAAGACCTTAAGGAAATCATGGCTCTCAGAGTGAAACCATCTTCCTCTCCACCCCTCTGCAGTGCTCTATTAAAGCAGGTTCATTACAGCAGCCATGTTCTGATGGACTGAAGAAGAGATCCTGTTATGGGGACTACTGGAATTAGTGTTTAGTCTGTGAAAGTGGAAAAAAGACAGCAAACAATAAGATGATTCTGTTCACAAGTACTGCCAGAAGAAGAATCAAAGTCTTTATTCAGCTAAAATACAGTGAGCAACGTTGAAGACAGAATGAAATACTTGCATGCGTGAGGTTGGTAGTGAAATGATGCAAGTGACATTACTTGGCAGCCTGGGAGTGAAGGCGGTGTTCCAGTACGCTGCTGACTTCTTTTTTATTTTTTTTTTTAAAGAATAGGTATCTCAAACTAGATAGCAGAAAGAATGAGGACCAAACTAAAAGTTGAAGAAAGCTGTTGGTTAGGGCCAGAACAGTGAAATCAAATTACCGAGGACTCTTCACTGTTAAGAAGAACAATGTTATTTAACAGAAGATTTGGATTTTGCTGACAAGGCAGCTTTCTAAGGGGCTACTTCAATCTACATATAATTAAAGTCTGGAACGGACTACATTAATTCCATCTTTCTTGCAATATTGTAATCTGTTTTAGGGGGAGAAATATCTAATGAGAATCATGGTAACTGTCAACTTTAGCTTTATACTAGAATGCAAAAAGAAATACATGAGATGAATTAATTTACATACTTTCACCCTGGATTCCAGTGAAATGAGTATTTCCACAAGTAATAATGATGCAAAAACCCGCAAGAGCTCACTTACCAATTAAAAAAAGGTTTAATTATTGAAAAATTCTGCTTCAAAGACTAAATACTAATCTTCAACTCAAATGTTATTTATACCGCATTGTGAAAGCTAGACATTTCCGAAGAGGAAAAAAGAAATCAATTACTTTCAGATGCAGATGCCTCAGGAAAACATTAATTATTATTCTGAATGCGTTTGACAAATGCTGAGCTGAAATTAATAGAGTTCAGTTTCTTCAAAGTTCTGAAAGTATTAGGTAAATATCTAGGACATACGAGCAATTGAGTTCTTTACTTCCGTTGATTTGTTTCTTCCGCTGTGGAACATTTGTCCTTTGGCAACTTGTATTAACTGGCCAAATATAAACGTATGTTAATTTTGTTTGTATGTAAGGATATGAATTTTACAATACACATTTTAAAATGTAATTTTATTTGTCTGTTGCTTTTGCATTCTTGGATATAGCATTTCAGCAACGCTTATGGTAACCGTTACTCCCTTCTGCCTGAGCTATATTTATATATATAAACATATATATATATATAAAAAAAATAAAATGCTAAGACTATAACCTGAATTTTAAATGAGTTTGCTGTTGGCTTTGCTTTCCTTAAAAGATACAGTTTACATTTTCTGTGGAAGTGTGAGACTGAGGGGTTGGGAGTTTTATTTATTTAGAAGAATCAAACTGCAGTTTATAATTGATATCTGTGTCAATCAGTAGAGATTCATGAGAGAAATCTTTCTCTTGTCCTTTGAAAATGTCACTGACTTGTTACATTTGTAACTAAAAGCACAGTAACTCCAATCTATAATATTTATTTCCTTTCTTTCATGTATTTGGTGCTATATAAAAATGTTTTACGTCCTAAATCCAGTCGTCTCATTGCAGAAACATTTTGTAATGTCAGAAACATTTTTGCATAAATAGTTATTTTAGTTTTGAAAAATGTTATCTTCTTTCATATGGGTTGCACTAATAATTCACATACAATAGGGAATAAATATAATATTATTTGTTTTGTTTTTCTCTCTAGCCTATCTCAGTGTCAGTGCTGTCGGAATAACTTTTAATAGCTGAAAAAGCATCAGCAAAACTGCTTATTAATTTTTTACAGCATTTGAGATTTGCAACATGTTGTGAAAGGTTAAACCCAGTTTTTTTTTTTTTTTTCAGAGGAAAATTGATCAGTGCTAAAATGTCAGCCGTCTAGGTGCAGCAATATGCCCGCGTGCAAACGCTGCTCTCCTCACTCAGGTTCCCTAGCTGCATAGCATTTGCATGGTGACATTTTGTTACCACGTTAGCAAGACAGTTGGTGTTTCAAAATCAATCCGTTGATACGAAGCAACCTGCAAGTTTTGTTCGATGGTGCAGACTTCTCTGGGAGATGTGATTAAATTGAATTCTTAGGTTTTGGCAGCGTGAGAGTCTCATAACTTCTTAGTGGCAAAGATATTGCATAGTTTTAGAAGGTGACATGAGATTGTCTCTCACTGATCTCTTAATTAAAAGGAAGTGAAACTTTCCCAGAGGTCTGAGACTTACTGAGAATTTTCTTATTTTTATTATTCCTTTATTATAATTTATATAAAAATTTATATAAATATTTATATAATAAAATTTATATAATTATATTTATAATTAATTTAATTATATTATATATTATATATTATATATTAATTATAATTATAATTTAAAATTTATATAATTATATTTATATAATATAATATTTTATTTATAATTTATATTAAAATATTTATAATATTTTATTATTCCTTTATCTTTTTTTGCACAGAAAATCACTTAGAGAGCAAATAGTTCTCACACTCTAGGCTCCAAGTAAGAAAATTCACACCCTTAAAAATGGAGACCAGTTAATTGAGTTGCAGTAATCTTGTTTTTAATTGCTATGTGTAGAAATGCCTTCCTGGTACCATGTAGAGCTGCTACTTAACTTCAGGCTTTGTGTCAGGCACTCTTTATTTATTTATAATTTTGTAGCAAGTTTTCAATAACAATTAGGAAAACTACTTTCTCTCCTGTAAAGAAACGAAGATAAGAGTGATTACAGTGTTTAGGACTGTTAATCTCTTCTAAGTTTCAGCTGAATTAATCGTTTTTGCTTTATGCCTTGTCTCATACAGAAGTCTTCAAGTGGTTTCTCATTTCTTTTGTGTTTTCCTCCCTTCCTTTGTCCTTACGCATGATCCATGTACATCTTCTTTTATCTACTAGAATAAATAATTAAAACTGGACATCTTGAGTGTCCTCAGTATTTCTTCTCCCCTTTTCTGTTGAAGATTTGTACTTACGCCAAGTGCAGCATTCTGGCTGCAGGTAATGCTCTGCTTATCTTCTCTACTTGGCCATACCCGTTTTCTCTATTTACATAGTCTTTATGATTTGTTGTGCCTGAAGTAGCTCTTGACTGTCCCTGTAAGGGAAAAATATGTAGTGGTATTGGAAGAGCAGTAGAGGCACCTTCCTGGAAAACCAAAAAGGACTCTTGGTGACTGTGGAATACATAGCTGTGTTGAAGAGGTTTTTAGATTTTAGATGAAAATGAAGCTGCGTGGTGAAGATACCTCTTCTTCCTAAGAATAAATAGTTGAATGAACCTAATAGAATTTATATTGTAATTGTGGAAAGATAGATGAACTCATTTTCACAGGAGCATATTCTATAGAAATATTTATTCTGTCCTTTCAGGTGACACAAAGGAGGAAAACAGATTCTTTTTGCTGCTAAAATGTGTAGTTGTAGGTGAAACAAAAGACAGCAAGAGGGAAAGAAAGAAAAAAATGGAAGAACACTGTCCGTGTGGATTCTGTGATTTAAAGGGATTATATTCTGCTTTTTCCTGAACCAGGCAACGTAGACCATTTCTGTATTCTTTCTTTGTGCCATCAAAGTGAAAATTGGCTAAACACAGAGATAACCAGTTCTTGGTTGTATCTCAGTTCGTACAAGTCTCCCAGGTTAATTTTAAAACAGTATCTCTTCAGTTAATATTATGTACAACTTAGTTTATTTTATAGAGAGAGCTTTGATAATAATATCAGTATTTTTGTAGCTTTTGAATTTTGCTGTTCTTTGAAGTGTCTTGTGTTTTTACACCAAGTCCAGTTTGAGTTTCATAAACATGGTCTTGTCATAAATGTGCTGTTTATGGCCAGAAAAATAATCAAATTTTGGAGTAAATGTAACATTAACATTCATTTTCTAAAAAAAAAAAAACCCAAACCAATAAAAAATGGACTTAGTAAGTGAGCTGTACCAATAGATTCAGATGTAAAAAAAGAAACAAACTTGTTCTCCTACTGCTATGTAGAGAAAGATACTGTGCACACTTTTAATGTAGAAGTCTATATGTGAGCACGTGCTCACAAACACTGTTCTGTCAAGTATGTATATCAGCCAGATATTAATAGCAAGAGAAGCAGATGGTATTTCGGGTAATTCAGACTGTTGTGTTTTTAGCTGAGTAAAATAACTTGAAAGTGTTCATAGATCTTCCAAATTCTACTCAGAAATAATTTCTGTCTGGGAATGTTTCAAACTAAGAGGATTATTACTTTACAGAGGGCTTGAATATAGAACAACTAGTTGGTTTTTTAGCATTTCACGAGCACTCAGTGGTAAGAAAATCAGTTTTGTTTTAAAAGAAGCATGTTGAATTTGTAGTATGCCATATGTACCTCAACCTAGCTTGATAATATGGAGATGTGGCTGATGCTTTAATATATACCTCAGGGGTACTGGTGGGTGGTGAGAAGCTGGGCTTAAGCCATCAATGTGATCTTGCAACCCAAAAGGCCAACCGTATCCTGAGCTGCATTGGAAGATGTGTGGCCAGCAGGGGGAGAGGTGATCCTGCCCCTCTGCTCTCTGCTGGTGAGGTCTCACCTGGAGTACTGGATCCAGGTGTGGAGTCCTCAGTACTGGAGAGACATGGACCTGTTGGAGTCTGTCCAGGGAAGGAGCACAGAAATGATCCAAGGGATGGAATGCTCTCCTATGAGGATAGCCGAGAGAGCTGGGGCTGTTCAGCCTGGAGAAGAGAAGGTTGTGAGGTGAACTGTCTGTACCTAAAGGGGAGCTACAGGGAAGAAGGGGACAGACTCTTCAGCAGAATCTGTGGTAATAGGACATTAAATATCAGTGGATTGTTGGCACTTCAGAGTTCCCTTTATTGCCATGTTTGGATCAGGTCACAATGTGTTTGGGTTATCGTATGCCAAGAGCCGTGTTTTGGAACCCCACTGCTTTTCTGGTGTCTTGGAGCCAGCCAAGAGAAGCTGTGTTGCTGGTCTTAAAAGTTTTGGTTTTAGAGATTTAAAAAATGTATGTGTAACATTAGACATATTTAAGTTATGTGTAAAAATACTTAAGGGCTTGATGGCAATGTATATAATGTAAGATTTGTTGCCATTTTAGTTCATGTTTGTATGAAGGTGATAGGACACAGCCTAACTTGTCAGCATTAGGACTGTGAAATGGATACTACGTTAAATGCTTTATATTAGATTAACATCTGGAATGTCAGAGCTGTTATGCTCCTAAACTTTATAGGCAAAGGCAGATATATATAGATATAGATAGATAGAAAGATATAGCATTAAATATATATTGTTTAATACATAATTAATACTGTGACATGCTTTAATGTTTTAATTAGTCATTTGCTACAAGAAAAACCATTCATATTTGGTTTGAAATAGTCCAATTAAAAAATACGGGTTATTTCCATAGAAAGCAACAGCAGTGTACACAGAGATGTGTCTATTTAAGTTATATAGAGATAAATATTATGTAAATATTTATACACAGATGTAAATTGTGCATATTAAGGCTTAATGGACTATATTACATTATGTGTTACATACACTGCATTACATTATCTATTACAGAGCTAGAAGGTCGTGTGGGTTGAAAATTACTTCTAGTCCAAATATGCTTAGAAAGAAGTATGCAACTTTCAGTGATGTCCTACTGTTTATTTCAGATAACGTCATTGTTGTAAAACTGTTTTTCACTGTTTAACTTTGGTAATTTATACGTATTTCTGCTAACTTCAGACTGTATAAGGCTGGATCTAATTATTTTTAATAGGAGAAAATATGCCTTAGCCAACGCGGTTTAGTGTTAGCAACACAAGATGACTTACTGCATCTTTCTGGCTTTGTGCTGTATGTATTTCTTGAAGCTTATATTTTATTCATTGCACTTCTCTTGTCTTCTAGCTGACAGCACGATCACTGCCTTCCATACAGTCTGATGAGAGACTACAACCACTGCTTAATCATCTCAGGTAGCGTAAACAGAATGCCCGTGGGGGGTATTTTTTTAGAATTTTTTTTTTCCAGATGCGTTAGCTGTGTGATTGGCTCTGACTGGAAAAAAAAAAAAAGACAACTTGGAAGAATGTAGAAGCATTCTTGTTTCTTTGAATGTATTTGGATGTTACAGTTGAAGAGTAAGAATACTTTTTTTATAAGTAAGGTATAGATTTTTCATCTGTATGTGATTATTTCTTTTTCCTCACTTTATATTGTTGGGAGAATTCTCTTAATAGTATATGGGAAGACTAAACCCTGCAACAAGGGAGAGGTGCACTGGTTTCGAGTTAATGAAATATTTAGCTTGCAGTGAACCTCTGAAAATGATCTTATCTAGCTCCTGCCCAAAACAGATCCGGTTAGATTGGCTGTTTCAGGTACGTATCAGTTGGAGTTGTTGAATTATTATTCTCTCTAAGAGCAGAAATTTACTTAAAAATTTACTTGAAAAATGGGAGCAGTAAGGCTCCATCGTGACAGCACTGCACCTGATTTAGGATGCAGATCTAGTCAGCATGCAGTTTATTTCCTATGGTGCTCTGCTGCTTGAGGTATATGCTCATAAAAATCACAGTGTTTTATTTTGATTCAATTTTTTTCATCATTTTTATTACGTAAGAACATCTTAATGTATTATTGCTTTACTGTAAACAAGAATAAGAAAAATTGCTTATTGACATATGATTGGACTTTGTTCCAGAGCAGTGAATGAAAAAAGCGCAGTGTAGCTGTTACTTTACTATTCATGGGCTGCTTCTGAATGCTGATAACCTTTCATGTTTTTACTACCGTACATCTTAGTGGGACTTTCCTAATGTGCTCGGTGGTCTACCTTTTTCCATTTGACTCTGAAGAGCAGTTAGGTTAGCTCTGCAAAAATTATGCTCTCTAGGAGGCATTACTGAGAAATCTGAAATCTCACGTGTGGAACAGTCTTCAGTATCACAGCAGTGACAATACTTTGCACATTTTTTTTTAATAATATGGTGAAAGGAAAGCCTACATTAAAAAAAAAACAAAAACAACCATTGAGTTTAAGACTACCTACTTAAACTAGCAGATACATTCTTTTATGTTTGTGCAAAATGGCTTTTATTTTTTTGCATTCTGATGTTAATTTGGGAATTGATGTTGAGCAACCGGTGAGTTGCTTTTATTCTACAGTTGTGAAAATGAAGGGGCTGTTCCCAGTGCATTTTGTTCCCAGTTGAAAAAAATTATGCAAAAATCATTGTCTGTTGGCAAATTCATTTTAAATAGATGAAATACATAAAACCTTACAGCTTGAACAACAGTCTCTGGCAGTGAACAGACAAATGACCAAATAGGTCTTTTCTGTTACTTATTTCCATGAATATGTGATTCATTTTTGCTTCATCTTACTCATAAAAAAGGAGTGCATTAGTTATAGGCTTTCCTTTTCTTTCAGCATGTGAATTCTTGCTGCAGCATTTTATTTCTGGCATATGTCAATAGAGCTTTATCAGAGGCTCAGATAGAAAAGTGTGAAAAGGCAACACAATTGAAGGTTGCAGAGCATTGTTTGGTTGTTAATGCCATGCTCCGTGACTGTGTGACTTTTAAAGTTGCTAGTCCTCAAAAAAGTTGATTTTACTATGAATTATGTCTGCATAGAAACTTGAATTCCTGCTCATTTTCTTTTAAAATGGACGCAGCGTACTTTGTGGTTGAACTAGTTTAGACAAAGTGTATTTTATCTGAGACCTGGGTACTCTTTTTGTCATACTTTGTTTTAGTGGTGGCTGTAATACTTGTTGTACTAGACTGGATTTGAAATGAAGGAAAAGAGAACAGTTTAGCTAAAATGCTATAAATATTTGATGATTAAAAATTTTGGGAGTTCACAGTAGGCTACAAAGAGATTTAATTTTCTATAAGCAGCAATTTAATAGAAATGGAAAACTTTGTCTAAATGCATGAGAAGAACACTTCTGTAACTTCTGTATTCAAGGAGATTTGTATAGTTTTTTGGTGATGTTTGGCAGGGTCATGACACTGCTATTTAAAATCTTCAGCAGGAATAATTTCAACAGTAGATAAAAGTTGTCTTGTGTATTCCCATCAAGCTACGATAGGATTGTGCCAGTACATAAATTAACAGGATAGGCTGAGTTGGCTTTGCTTAGTCTGGTGAAGGAGAGGTTTAGTGATGATCAAATAGCATCCTATGACTGTTTGAAGGGCAAACATCACAGTACTGGAATTCCTGATGGTGCCAGAGGGTATGACAAATGACAGTGGACACATGAAGCTGCTTTTGTTCAGATCAGATATTAGCAAAAACGTCTCTGCTAGGATTATCATGCAGCATGTAACCCAGAGATGTGGAGTCTTTTGTTCTAGAGAATTTTAAGACCAAGCTAGAGAAGTCCAGGGCTGACATGAATGGTGTTAGACACAGTGCCACTTAAAGGTGGATGTGGAGCTAAATGGTCTTCTAACATCTTTCAAAAACAGTATTTCTATAATTCTATTTGTTCTGTTATCAAATGGTAGTTCACAAGCTTGGTGCTGAAACCAACTGTTTTGCAAGTCTAGATTTTTTTAAATGAATCTGCACAGTACTTGTACAGGTATGTTTAATCTCCTTGCAAAAAAATAAAGAAAGAACTCTACAATAGACTTGTAGTTGCCTATCCTCAACAACTGCAAAATGTCCTTCACCTCCTTACTAAATCTCACAGTACACTGAATGCTTTATTTATCAGAATGATCCTACAGATATTTTTTGAAAGATATATCCTACTCCTGGAAATGTGGGTGTGGTGGAGATTTCTTCTTGGTCAGCAACAATGCACATGTATGTATGAGCAGTCACTGAGCACTTAACTCCCAGCAAATTGAGTGCTTATGATAAAGAGCCCCCATTTATATTTATCCTCCTCCTCACTTCCAGTCTTAGCTTTGAAATATTAACCTGTTCACATGTGATCAGATGTGTAGGCTATTTCAGAACAACTTATTGGTCAAAATGAAAGACACCAACTGTGATGTTCTGTTTCTGCCATAGATCATGATACACAGGCAAGCGTTGAGTCCAGTTTTTTAACCAGATGAGGTTTAACAAAAACAAGTGTAGAGTCTTGCACCTAGGGAGGAATAACTGCATGCACCAGTACAGGCTGGAGGATGACCTGCTGGAGAGGAGCTCTGAGGTGAGGGACCTGGGTGTCCTGGAGGATGACAGGTTATCCATCAGCCAGCAGTGTGCCCTGGTGGCCAAGAAGGCCAATGGTGTCCTGGGGCGCATTAAAAAGAATGTGGCCAGCAGGTCGAGGGAGGTGATCCTCCCCCTCTACTCTGCCCTGGTGAGGCCTCAACTGAAGGATTATGTTCTGGGCTCTCCGGTATGAAAAAGACAGGGATCTCCTGGAAAGAGTCCAGTGGAGGGCTGCAAAGATAATAAAGGACATGGAACATCTCCCTTATGAGGAGAGGCTGAGAGACCTTGGTCTGTTCAGCCTTGAGAGAAGACACAGAGGGGATCTGGTCCTATAAATATTTAAGGAGTGGGAGGCAAAGGGGCGAGGCTAAACTCTTCTCAGCAGTGTGTGACAACAGGAGGAGGGGAGATGGTCACAAACTGAAGGTCTGCACAAATGTGTGTGGGAACTTCTCCACAGTGCAGTGACGGAGCACTGGCACAGGCTGCACAGAGAGGTGGTGGAGTCTCCTTCTCTGGAGGCATTCCAGACCCTCCTGGACGCCTACCTGTGCAACCTGGGCTAGGGAGCTGCTTTGGCAGGGGGATCTAGATGATCTCTAGAGGTCCCTTCCAAACCCAACAATTCTGTGATTGTGTGGCACCTCTCTTCTTTCCCATGCAGGAGTTTCCTAAACTCCGGTCATTTCCAGCTCAGTTTTTCTACTTCTTTGAGTGTTCCAGGTGTCTTCAGAAGTGGTTTCTGTTGCCAGTGCTCCTCAGTGGTCTCTCTTGTATGAACTGCACTCATTTGAGAGCCCTTGCTACTGCGAGTAGATTTTGTTGCTACAAAATCAGCATTTGGTTGCCTTGTAATTTTAAGTCCACGTATTTTCTTTGACTTGGTGGGAGTTTAAATTGCTTGGCATGTAGTAAAATAGGAAATAGAATTTTGTATTATGGGAAAATTTTATTTCTTGTGTGTTTATATTCTTCAAAGCTTGCTTATCTTAAATAAGCCACTTTATCTTTTAGGGCATTTTGCCTTTGTGTCTGTTACTGGTTTAAGCATGTCAGATACTAGTCCTGAATTATGAATCACTTTAATTTTTCCCTATCACTTGAGTTCTTACAAGCAGACACTGAAAGAATAAATTAGATCACACCAATGTGATCTGTTTCCTGCAACCTGTGTAAAATAAAAAATTGAGCTTTTCTTTCATTTGTATTCTTAAAATTATTTTGCCTACAGTGTTGCATTAATGGCTTAAGTGTTTCCTAGCACTGTTTGTTCAAACCACTATTATTACAGTTCTTACAATTCTGTTGAATGTGACCCAGTTCCAAAATCACTGCAAAATTTAATACTTGTTGCCAGCTAGGAATGTGTAAGAAAATGCGTATCTCTAATTGCTTTCCTGTGGAAGATGTGTGTAGAGTGTCTTTAGAACTGTGTTCTGTGCAAGAACATACACTTACATGGAAAAAAATGCATTTGCAGCAACAGAAGTGCTGTTATTCTTTGTGGCTGCAGTTTGTTGCCACTTTTTGACCCCTTTGTGTTTAATCTATAATACTTTACTCCTGTACTGGGCTTTGCATTTTGTTCCCTTATATTTATTTCAGTCTGCCTAACAGCATGCTTGGAAACGGGTATATTTTTATTCTTACATGCTGCTTTTTATACATGTTTTGTAGAAAGGAATGCCAGTCTTTATTCTAGGTGATGTGGGTGTAGTTTAGAAAGAAACTCTAAAAATGGATTACACCTAACAAATTTACATGTGATGATTGAAAAGACAATATTGAAACGGTGCTATGATGTTTACTGAGGAACTGCAAGGCTAATATGATATTAGAATCGCTATTTGAACTTGGTATTAATCTTTAGTTGCAACTTATGTTCAGAGTTATTTTGGTAACTGGCATTGGATTGCGGACAGTTCTTTAGTGATTGAGTCATGATGATCGGAGAGATGTGGGAATCTCTGTGTGGAGGGGAAATAAATCTATTTTAGAGTGGAAAAGTGAAAATGCTGTGGCTTGTTGGAATGTAAGCAAGCAAAAAGAAACTGTGAAGAGCTGTAAGTATTTTGAGTAAGAAACTGTCAAAGTTGGGGAGTAACCACAGAAGCTAGGTGGAGGAAAAAAATGAAATAGTAAAAGGGATAAATCCAAAAGAAGAGCTGAACTGGAAGCCAGAAAGCAAAGAGTGAGGGTGATCAGAAGCTTGACTCGTTTGTGTTGTGGTAATGCATTTCCAAACTAGTAGTGGGAGGCTATTTGACAATGTTGTAATGGTGTGAAGAAATAAATACTGCTATTTATTGAACAAAAGATAACTTTTTTTTTTTTTCCTCATGGTAGTTGAGATTTTCAGTAGGAAAGTAGGGAAAATAGTGGCAGTCAGTAAGGCTATGAAGTGTTGTTTCATTGTTATCAAAGGATCTAGAGAATTTATGCTATTGAAAATCAAAGACGTGGTGCATAGAACTGCAAAGCCAAAAGATCCTGCTCCACGGAATCCTACAGCCACGTCACCAGTGCTGGCCTCGTCATGCCCAGCTCTGATTTACTGCATACTCTGCATGGATGAAGGTGTTCTTTCAGTTTTGTTCACCTCTGAATGCAGTGCATAAAATTCAGCTCTGCGGTGTGTGGTGTCAGGAATCAGGCAACTTGGACAGGCTGAACAAATATGCTGACAGAAGTTCCATGAAGTTCAGCAGAGGGAAATGTCAGGCACTGTGTGTAGGTAGGAACAACCCCGTGTACAAGTACAGTACATTACCAGACTTTGCAGTGGTCATCTACTACTTTTTAATGTAAAAGCTGGAAAGCACACTTGAAACATTCCCTCTTTGCCTACTGTGCTGAGGATATTTAAGCTTTTCAGAGTTTGGAAAATCTCATTTGTTTCACCCTCCCCCCTTCCCCCCGAGTTCTCTGTCTTAGTTGTCCATTCTTGTAGAAATGAAGGCAAACTAGTGCTTCAGTTCATCCCAGAAATAAACCTAAATGACCAATGAGTACATGTATAATAAAACAAGTTATTTGCACCATGGTAAATTCTTAGCTGTGTGTTTTTTCCAGACACTACAGTGTTGAAGTATCACAAAGCAATCATTGGCATCCAGTATCATCATTTAACTAAACTCCTTTTTTCTGATGTTTATCTCTGTTTCTCCAGAAGATTTGAGAAATAATCTTTGTACGTTACTTGCAGAATCCCTTTGGTGCAAAGAAATTTGTTCTTACCCAGGCTTTGCAGCTTACTAGGTTAAAACTGATTTTTGATCCCGTAAACTAGATATGTCCAAAGACACTTTGTGCTTTCTTTGCCTGCTGCACTGTCAGTTCCTGATTTCTATAGGGTTCTGCTGTATGCATTTCTCTTGTCCCGTTTTGCAGCACCTCAGTCAAGAGAGCTGTGTTTTAAAAAACAAAACTTGAACATTTCATATTTGATTTGAAATGACTTAATATATGGTGAAATTACATTTGCTCTGACAGTATAATGTTGCCTGAGCTAAGCTTAGTTGTCAGAAGTAGCTTTGCTACAGTATGGGTAAGAGATGAGGCTGCACATGTTGAGTCCTGTGCTATTTTGGCTAGGCAGCTACTGTCAGGAGTTATGTCAGTACTGCAGTAAATCCTTCTCAGCTTTTTCTTGATACTCTAAAGAAACAGGTGTTTAATTTTTTTTTTCCATCCCAGCAGATGTTCATAGTGATACATAAGCAGTGGCTTCTTTTTTTTCTTAAATGCTGCACAAGTAGCAGAGTAGCAAGGGACAAGAAGTTCTTGTTTGCTGGAAGAAAACAGAAGAACCCCACCTTTAAGGAGGGTAAGGATAAGGATTTAGGAAAGTATAGGCTGGTCATTGTTGTCTAAGTTTCAGACATACAAAATACAGGAAGGTGATTGTGAGCATGCATTTCAGAAGGTAAAATTATACTTCACCAACCTGATCACCTTGTGAGGTGGAATGAATAGCTCAGTTGGTGGAGGAGACCAGTGAATGTTTATCTTGCTTTTAGCCTGACTTCTGACACTGTCTTAACTAAACTGATGAATCATTGGCTAGGTATATGAGCAGTGAGGTGGTCTGAAGAGTGCCATGCTCAGAGGGTTGAAAACCAGTTTAGAGTTTAGCCTGTTTTTAGTGGGGTGCCTCAGGAGTCAGTATTGAATCCTGTTTGGTTCAGTGTCTCCTTTAGTAAGTTGGATGATGGGACACAGTGCGCACACAGAAAATGGCAGATGCAAAACTGAGAGGAGTTTACCTCACCAGGGGTTGTGCCGGCTTAATTAGAGCAACTTGGACAGGCTGAACAAATGCACTGACAGAAGTTCCATGAAGTTCAGCAGAGGGAGATGCCAGGCACTGCATCTGGGTAGGCATAACCCTGTGCACAAGCACAAGGGGTAGCAGTCATGAAGCAGACCTGACGAAGATCTTGGAGTCGTGGTGGACAGCAAACTGAGAGCCACCAGTGTACCCCTGAAGCAAAGAAAACCATTTGGAGTGCTGGGGCAAATCCTGTCCTTCCCAGTATGTGGAAGGAAAGGCCAAGAGCTGGGATTGTTTGTCACGGAGAGGAGGTTTAGGGTATGTGTGTGTGTGTGTGTGTGTCCTACTGGTAAATAAGTGCTGTATAATGGGTATAAGAAGGATAGAGCCAGACACTTCTTAGTAGTATTCAGTGATAAGACAGAAAGTGGTGGACACAAGCTGAAATACAAGCAATTGCATTTAAACATAAGAAAATATGTTTTAATGCAGTTTGAACACTGGAACAAGTTGTCCAGAAGGTTGTGGAATCCCTCCTTGGACATGCAGAAACCCCAGCAGGATAAGATGCTGCTTAATTAACTGTTTTGAACAGGAGGATTGGAATAGCTGATCTTCAGAAGGTCTCTCTAGCCTTGACAGTAGTATGGCTCTGTGATCTAAATTCTGAATGACCCTGCAACATTCCCTTAAGATAAAGAAAAGGGGTGTTTCTTCATGCTGGTTTTTTAAACATAAGTTACATAACTTAAGTACTTTTTTCTTGATTTTTGCCTGCTGTAAAATACTTCTAGCCCTTAATTGGTAAAATAATTACTTCTCCAATTTGTAAACATTAAAAAAAGCAAAAAGTTGAATGGTGATCATTTTAAATGACGGCTTGCTTTGTTTTTCAGCCATTCTTATGTTGGTCCAGATTACAGCGTACAGAAAAACACTGGAAAAATTTCTCTAGAGCATATCGATGCTGTAAGTCCTCTCTGTTTATTGAGTTCTGTTATACGTCGATACATTCTGATTTAAAGCCAAATGCCTTATGTGCAGACTATCTTTTCATTTTTATTCAGTATTTGTTTTGTAACTGTTGAGAACTACATGATTGAAATGGATAAAATTTTAAAATGCAACCAAATTAACTGAAAATTTATCTAATCAGGATTTGGATTGAAGCTGTAATGAATTGCTTAATTTGTTGCTTAATTCTGTCTACTTTCACAAGTACCTAAAACAACTATAAACAGATTTTAATAAGATTTCCTTATTTAATTTTTTTTAAACTTAAATGTATTACAGGTAATTTTATCTGAACTGTAGAAATAAGTTTTAGTATCTGCCTTAAACACAACAGCATTCCTTTCAGTTGTGAATTATATGATATGACTCAGCTGTCCAAAAATAAAAATGCAAAGCCCAAGTAAACTTGAATGTTATGTTTTCTATCGGGGATCTTGCTTTATAGGAAATAGATTTCTCCAGATAAAATATCTGCAGATCAGCTGCAATTTATTTTAATCTTGCTTGTAGTTGCTTAAAGTTGTTCATACAAAGAGAACTCCAACCAACAAAATAAAGCAAAAATAAATAAATAAATAAGACACCCACCAAACCAAAACCACTGAAGTCCTCTAACACAGGTCACCCTGCCACTGTAGAAGGTAAAATAATGAAGAAGTAAGAAGTATTGAAGCCTGGCAGCAATTAAACATTTGTTACTTGGGACAGAGGACAGAAGGCGTCTGGGTATTACTATCTTACTGTCCTTCAGACTTTCTTCTTGAGATGATTATTGGAATTGATGTCTAAAGGACACCCGTAACACACGTGACTTTTCTTCTAGCCATTCGCATTTTCAAGTGGATCTAATGACTGATCCCAATAAGCTTGTATCCTACAAATTAAATGATTCAGTGTGTCTTTTTTCTCTCGACAGCTTTCTGTGAAATCGTTCCCTCTTTGCATGCGGCAGTTGCACAAAGCCCTACGTGAGAACCATCACCTCCGCCACGGAGGCCGTATGCAATATGGACTTTTCTTAAAAGGCATCGGTTTGACTCTAGAACAGGCACTGGAATTTTGGAAAAAAGAATTCATCAGAGGAAAAGTGGATGCAGACAAGGTAATTCAAGTAGTGAAAAAGACCTAATGTGAATGTGAGGATATACTCAATGTGCATATGTGCTGTATATTTGGATAGGTGCTTGTTAAAGTTTGATAATTGTACAAAAACACAGTTATATATTTTAAAGCTTTGTTGTTTTTTGTTTTTGTTATGATATTATTATTTGCATACATAGAATAAATTATATGAAGTGTATAAATTATGTATGTTATAGCAGTGGGTATAGTCTACCTTGATTTCAGCAAGGCACTTGATAGTGTCTCCCACAACATCTTCATAATGGAGCTGAGGAAGTGTGGGATAGATGAGAAGGCAGTGAGGTGGGTTGGGAACTGTCTGATTGGCAGAGAGGAGGGTTGTGATCGGTGGTTCAGAGTCCAGTTAGAGGCCTGTATCTAGCAGTGTTTCCCAGGGGGGTGGTGCTTGGCCTGGTCTTGTTCAACGTCTTCATCAGTGACCTTGATGAGAACACCCTCAGCAAGTTTGCGGATGATATGAAGCTGGGAGGAATGGCTGACACACTAGAAGGTTGAGCTGTAATTCAGTGAGACCTGGACAGGCTGCTGGAAAGTTGAGCGAAGAGCAAGTGTAGAGCCTTGCACCTAGGGAGGAACAACCACATGCACCAGTACAGGTTGGGGGATGAGCTGCTGGAGAGGAGCTCTGAGGAGAGGGACCTGGGTGTCCTGATGGATGACAGGTTGGCCATGAGCCAGCAGTGTGCCCTGGTGGCCAAGAAGGCCAATGGCATCCTGGGGTGCATTAAAAAGAGGGTGGCCAGCAGGTCGAGGGAGGTGATCCTCCCCCTCTACTCTGCCCTGGTGAGGCCTCATCTGGAGTATTGTGTCCATCTTCTGGGCTTCCCAGTACAAAAAAGAACTTCAGTGGAGGGCTACAAAGATGATAAAGGGCATGGAATGCCTCCCTTATGAGGAAAGGCTGAGAGACCTGGATCTGTTCAGCCTTGAAAAAAAGAAGACTCAGAGGGGATCTGATCCATGACTATAAATGTCAGAGGAGCAGGAGGCGAGAGGACGAGGCTGGACTCTTCAGCAGTGTGTGATGATAGGACGAGGGGAAATGGCCACAAACTGATGTGTAGGAAGTTCCATACAAATGTGCGTGGGAACTTCTTCCCAGTGCAGTGACGGAGCACTGGCACAGGCTGCACAGAGAGGTGGTGGAGTCTCCTTCTCTGGAGATGTTCAAGACCCACCTGGACACCTACCTGTGCAACCTGGGCTAGGGAGCTGCTTTGGCAGGGGGTTGAACTGGATGAGCTCTTGTAGGTCCCTTCCAACTTGTACAATTCTGCGATTCTGTGATTCATTTTGTATTGGTCATTCTTGTGAAGCATGGAAAAAAGCAGACTAGCCATAAAGTCAGGTGATTTTTTATGTATGGTCTAGAAAAATCTTATCAAATCAGTGGAAAGTCACTGGTGCGCGTGAAACACCAGTGCTGTGAGACTGAATTAGTTCACAGTGCAGATAAGTGGCATTAGTGTCTGTAAGGAGAGGTTTGCCTTTTTGTTCATTAATAAAAATAAAATTAGTTGGACAGCTGTGTGATAGGTGAGCTTGCTGTAGCAAATTTACAGTGTAAAAAGAAAACTGCTCCTTGTTTTGCATGGCCTAACGTTTTAGCAAGTCGAATCAAGCAGGTGCCCTGCCTTATCCATATGCTTGCCCTGTGTTATATGGCATTGGGACATGCAGGTGGAGTTCAGGAGTATTCTTTTAGAACACATGCTTACATAATTTTGTTTGGACTATTTTGTTTTACCTATAACAATATAAGATCTTAGCTTTCCGGAGTACTATGAAGATTGGCAGGTGGTTTTCTTTTTCCATAAGCTCGAGTTCCTGCACCTTGTCTATTCAAACAAAAAATGTAGTGCTGGGTATAATGAATTACAGTGTGCACCTTCCCTTTCAAGTCCCAGAAGACAGGTGAACTGGTCTGCATGTCTTTTGGAAGGAGAGATGAGAGATTAAAACAGCATTTTGATAAGGGCCTAGACCTATGTAAGTCTAGTCCCCTTATTGGTGCATGGTTTAAGAAGAAATTTGTATTTAATTAAATCAGAAAAATCTAAAAAGATAATCCTCTCCAGAAATTCAAGATAAGATTTCAAGCTAGGTAATAATCCTAATTTTGCAGTTGAATACTGATCAACTACTGGTAGCAGCAGGTCCTTTTGGAGCAGCTGGAGCTGGCTCTGACCTGACATGGGGCAGTGCTGGGCTCTGCCCACAGCGGCTGCTCCTGCAGTCCCCCTGTTATGAAAACCTCATAAACCCAATAGAAATATGTACATTTATTATTTCTGATGAAAAGATACTGCGTGAACATGTCCCATTCCACCTGCTTGCACTTTGATACCAGATACATGCACATATATGAAGACATGTATGAACCTTATATTGTACTTTCAACCAAAGCTTTATCATCGTGGGTTTTGTTGTCTAAGTTAGAAAGTATACTGTGAATGAAGTAAGGAGTTGTAGTTACTGCATTTTTCATAGTTCCCTTCATATTCTACATAGCCTCAGACTGGAGTGGCAATAAAAAGCTGACTTCTTACACCTGTAAATGAAATCAGTGGTCTGTGGCTTTCTCTGTAAAATGTTCTATAATGCTTAATGTCCCCCAAAAATGAAGATGAATGCACTTCTAATTGGCACTTTATTCTTTTGGCATTTTTATTTTCTGGTGCTTGTGCCGTGTTCCTTTCCTGTAGAATTGAGGTAATTACACTGTTTTGTCCCACACGAGCATTGTGAAGATATATGCACCCTTGCTAAAGATAAGGGTTAATTATTTGCTACTAGACAGTGTATTGTGGAAAAGGAATGTTTGGTGTGTTGCAAACAGTTATGGTTTCAAAATGGTCTTGAACAGCAGTAACATTTAGGCTGTTTTTCACGCTTAAGGTTGGTGCACTATTTCAGTTTTCAGCAGGAAGGGAATCACCTTAGCCACATCAACAGTGCATTGGAGTGCCTATTACAGACTAAGCACAGATGCAAGGAAAATTTGCGCCAAGAAATAAGTCTTCCTGTGCTCTCAATCACTGATGCGGTCATACCCTGGATTTACGTGATGAAAAATACTTAAGAAAACATGTATTTTTCCCTTGAGAGGAAACTGTATGGTACATTATGAATGCAAGGTTTCTCACTTCATTTAGTGCAAAAAGTCACGGAGGACATAGGAGGAGCTCACTGAAATTGGTGGTGATCCTCTCTGTGGGGAAAGTGATCAGGTAGTAGCATGTTCACAACAGACAGTTGTAGAGCACAAAACAAAATGTGCTTTTGCTTTAAGCACTGTAATTGAAGTTATTTTGCCAGTTGCTGGGCTAAGAATGCTGAAACGTTAAGCTGTTGTTGTTCAGATGGTTGGATCAACTGTCAAATGGCGATAGGTGTGTTACTTCTGACTGAATGGTTATGCTGTTTGCCTTCAAAACTTCAGTTATTTTATTTTCAGGCATCTTTTTTTTTATCTATAAAAGTGTGATATTACTCTAAACAAATATTAGTCCCAATTTATTCTTTCATGTGCTTTTCTGGTTAATTAAAAGTCACTCTTCTCTCCCTTGCTGCCTTCCTTTCCCTGCAAAATAAAGGAAAAAGAATAAAAGAGAAGGGACAACCTTCAGTATACTTTTAAAATAATTGAAACAAGGAGCTAGTAAGTTGAACTAAGACATGTTAAAAAACTGCAAAGTGGTAAAAAGGCAGCATAGTTGGAAAGAAAAATCCTTTTTTACAGGGAAAATTCTTACTTGGGTGTTACTGTTTATATGATCTGTTTATATGAGTGTTCTGTGAATGTGAAGTCAGGCTTAAGTTAAAACAAGGGATTCAGACTGGACATAGTGAAACGCTTCTCAGCGTGCAAGCAGTGGAGCACTGGAGCAGTTTCTTCAGAGATGTTATGCAATCTCTGCTCTGGGAATTTTCAAGGACCCAACTGGACAGCAACCTGGCCCTGCTTGAAGCAGGTGGGACTGGAGATCTTCTGAGGTCCCTTCCATGTTCTGTGATTCTGCCCACGCATCAGGTTATAGGTAGAATTAAATTGTTGTGAGAGCTAGCCACTAGGGGGAGACAAGATCATAAAGAATGAACACATACAGCATACAGACCTAAGTTCAAAGTCCTGATGTTGTAATGCTTTGTATGTCTGTATGTTTGTTTAGTGGAAACAAACCATGTTTTGAAATGAAAATAGAATTAAGTGTCTGCTATGTGCTGAGCAGCACTTTTAAGCATGAGGAACAGTTCTAGATTTTTCTAATGCATGAAAATGATGTGGTGGTTCCTTAAGACAACCTCTACCTCCTTAAATCTCCTGGAGTATATTCTTTGTCAGTCAGTTGATGACATTTAATTTTGATATTTCACTTTCTCATTTGTTTCAGATTTGGGAGTTGATTTGCAGCAAGGTTTTATTTTTTTTATTTGTCCCTTTTGTACTGGGGTAAAAATGGTACGTGCTATTTTAGGAGAATGTTTTGATTCATAAAAGACTGAAGATCTCTGTTCTGTCACATTTAATTGTAATTGTCTAGTTGGATATAATTCGCTGCTTTTATTCTGGAGTTATTTAAACCTAAGAAAACTGCCAAAGCCTAGTGATATGTTGGACAGCAAACCACAATCTTTGGCATCCAAGAAATTGAAATATAAATCTAATTGAAATTCCTCCATACAGATTAAAATTTGATCTTTTCCATCAGTACATCAGTAGTACTGTAATGCAAGCAGATGGCTAGGCTTGAATTCTCCAGAGATGTGTAAAAGCTACTATAAAACTTTAAGGAAATCATTACTGTCTTCGAGGATAACAAAACCAGAACATATGCGTTGCATATATTACCTATAAAATATTATCCCCCCTGAAATCTGTGGAAAATGGTAGAGTAGAACATCATGATAACAAACTATTGATATTATAGCTAAGCGTCCTTGCTTTCATTGGTTATTGGAGGACTGGATAGTCAGGCTCTTTAATAAATTGTACTTGTGTGTTAAGCTCCCACAGACTTCTACTATTGGCTGCAGGAATTAGCTTCAGTAACACCACTGCATATATTCCTCTCTCATCGTCTGGGATGTAGTGGGAGAGAGCATGTGAATATAAAGATTTGGGGTGAATCGTTTTTGTCTGTATCGGCAAAAATGACATTGCATAACACTATTATATGTTGAATGGCTCTGCTTACATAGTATAGTTGAGCACAAAGGAGGTAAAAATACTTTTATGATATGTTTTCAAATGCTTTTTATGTTCTACAAACAAAATAGCTCTTGAAGCTGCTTTAATAGCAGGCTAAATGATTTAATAATCGGAAGAAACATGAACATGTATTTTCATTTAAATGTCTTGTTTGAATCCCCAGATGCAGTATTGAATTTACATTAAATCTTTTCTTTAAAAGCAAGTCTAAGGAGAGCAAAACATATCAGAGTTTAAAAAAAGAATTGATTTAAATTTCAACCCCAAAGGCTAAAGAGAAGGATCTCTAGATTTCACTGTTCCTGTGTTCTTTTCTTTGTTTTTTTTTTCTTTATCATAGCATTCTGTGTCATTCTTCTGAAGAGCTAGGTCTGTGCAATCAGTTTACTTCTGCAAAACAGAAGTGAATAGAGCAAGGTATCTGTTGTTGGTTGCTGAACAGCCAATGCAGCATCGATACGTATCAAAAGAAAAATGCCCAATCTGAAATCCCTAGTTGAGTTATTTTCTGCACATAAATTGAAGACTTGCTGTTATGAAGAGCGTTGTTCAAATGGAGTTTCCCTGTTGTTGAAGGTGGTGGTTTTGTGCGAGGTGTGGTTGCTGAAGTCAATTAGCTAAAGGATTCTAAGCTGAATAATTCAGGAGTCTGTCTTTTTTTCCACAATAAACAGTAGAGGTATTGTGAGTGAATTTGTTTAACAGTCAAAACATATACAGCTAGACATGAGAATTAAAAACATGTGGATGGATGAATCAAGCTGAATTAGTACAACTTTTATCACTTTTGTTGTAGCTGGAAAAGGAATGTGTTCTTTTGTCTTTGATAATTTTCTAATAAAAATCAGAAGTTTCATACAAGAAATTGAAAATCCTGATGACTGAAGCTAGGACATTCTTATGAAACTGCTGTCTGGTCATGGAATTTAGTCCCAAAGAATCATAGTATCTTCTGCTGAATTGAAGTATTTCAGCTGCTGTTGAAATGTGGTTATTTTTTGACAATAAGTATATCACAGTGAATATGTTAAATTATTAAATATGCTCACTAGTCCTGCTGCTACGTATTATTTTTGTCTAAAGTTGTTTTAGTAATGGGGATTTTTGTTCTCTCTGTCTTGTATTCATTGTATATGTCTCAGGGACATGATTTAACGGAGGGTTGTTAGAGTTAGGGTCGTACGGTTAGGTCATGGTTGGACTCGATGATCTTTGAGGTCTTTTCGAGTGTGAGTGATCTATGATTCTGTGGTTCTTTCTAGCATTCTTCTCCATTCTCTCTTGTGGAGCACTTCAGCATTTTGAAACACTCAGATGAGTATTGTCTGCATATTTCTGACATGCTAGTCTACGTGATTTTATTTTTTCAGTTCGCTCTGCATATCTGTTGAACAAAGCAGCAGGAAAGAGATCTGTAATGGAATTTGGAGGGGAGAGGACTGAGATGACATGTTCCCCTTGCTTGCGTTTGGCTCTATTCTAGGAAGCCATGTGAACAACTTCTTGCAAATTCTTCTAAGACTTAGGAAGGATAAGATTCCTTGTTGACTGTATCAAATGTAAATTGTGCTAATTAAACGATTTGAAGTAGTACATCATAGCTCCAGTTGACATTAGAAGAAGTCAGTTGATGTGACATTAGATGTGAATATAAGGCTAGATGTTTAAGCCCTCTATTGCTTCTTTGTGATGCATGGTAGGAAAGTCTTATCACTTCAGTGATAAGTAATAAATCTTTCACCATTTTTGCCACTGCACAGTGTATGTAATCATCACTGAAATAGTAGTTAACCTTCAACTTAAAATTTATATTAAAAAATATGCACGTGCTTTAACTGTGTTCAGAGGCTTTTAAAGTTCAAGTAAAGAATAGTAATAGATAGTAAGTGGTGCATAATGTTGTGCTGTTTAATTGAACTGGTTAGCCTGAGTATCATGTACGTTTGCAGATGGAATACTCACTGGTAAAGGGTCTGTTCTTCCCAATGAATAATTGATTATTTTAGTATCATTAATGGTGCTTGCAAAATTAGCCGTGTTCAATTTTCTTTTTCACAGTAGCAGAAGTAGTGTCAATTCCCTGTCCCTTTGTCAGGGGAGCAAGCTGCAACCTCACTTGGTATTGTTTTCTTGAAGGGTGCATCAAAATTTTATTTTACCTGCTACCTATTTGGGATTCTGAGTACTAAAATGAATGAAACCTAGCAGGAGCCTTTTGTTTTATTTTTGAACTCTTTCTGTTGAAGTATGTGTTTTACTTTAAAAACAGTATTGTGTGACCTCTTAAACCTGAGGCATTTCCTGGATTAACAGCAAAGTTAAGGATACTAAAGAGAAAGTGTCTTTGGGACATAATTATGTAGACTGAGAGAGAGATGTAGTTTTAATTATGCCCTGTAGCAAATGTGGATGCATATTAAACTCAATCAGGCTTCTGTGCATTTCCTTATGAAACTGTCTTTACTCAGGCCTTCCACTACAAATCAGCACACTGGTGTACCCTAAGGTTGTCTAAGCCAACTGCATATTGACAAGAATCTGTTTCATTACTTGTCATTCCACGTTTTAACGTTTTTATAAGGCAGTATTTTTCTTACAGATACATTGTTAAAAAATAAAAGTCAATAAACATTAGAATTTAAAATAATAAAAAGTTTCCTATCATGTAATATGTAAAAAATCTTAGAACCGAATTTTTAAATGAAATGAGGATGGTATAAAAATGTTATTTTTCAGCATGTTTTTGATTCATAGATGTTATTCAAAGACACCATGACTGATGATGATACACTGAAAAGCAAAAAATCCTCCGTAGAGTTGCTACTTTTCTTGCTTGCTTTCTTTCAAAACTGAAGTTATCCGATCTTTCAGAGTCTGAACTTGGTGTCATTTTACGTGTGATAATTCACTTTAAAGTAATCAAGTTGTTTATTTTAAAAACCTGTTAGTAAGTTATCTACCTTACTTTTGAGATTCGATTTTCAGAATTTGACATGTGTTATGAGGGGAAGTTTCAGATTGTCTTTCAGCCTGTCGCGTGTCTTAGGGGCGAAGAGGATCCTAATTTATTTCCCAGGACTTTAGTTACAGTTTTTGTTTTTGAAAATTATACTATCTAATATAAAGAGAGGTCGGGTTATTTTTTTCTTAATTACGCATTAGGCACAGAAATCTGTTTTACTATTTAGTGTACAAGCAGGTCATACTTGCACTGACAGTTGTGGAAGCAATAAATATCTTTCCTATACTACAGCTACCTCAAAAATTAGTTTTTATGACGTTTTCTTTCCAGTAAGCACGCATTTTTAAAATAACTTTCCCTACTGTATCTTTGTAGAATTTTATTTGTGAAAATGAATAGAAAACAAGTCATTTAATTTTTGAAAATTCTTTTGTAGACTTGAACCACTTATCAGACTTTAATACCACTGTAGGAAGACTGTACTTGGTAGAAGACGTTTGTTTCATTGGCTGTTACAGCAGCAGCAGGGTGGTAGGTACATCAGTGATATTTTAAGAAAAGTACTAGATTTGTTTATCTGGCTGCCAACTTTATGTTCAATGATTGTGAAGTATCTGAGTATCAATATGTTCTTTGGCAGTATGTGCTTTAGCAGGCTGTCTTGATATCTTCCTAACAATACAGCTTTCTCTTTATAGCCATCTGTTGAAAAATACCTGCTATATAACATTTTTGGTTGTTTACCCCAGATTCTGAGAAAGAAGTCAATGTTTTTTGAGATGCAAATCTCAAAAAAATCTCTTATCTTTTTATTAACATCCACAATGAATGACATGCCTGGCCCCTTCCAGTTGTGTTCCTGTGTTTTTTGAACAGGAAAACACTGTTTTTGATAGAGAAACTTAAGTAATGTTGATAGAATTGTTTGAAATAATATTTTTAAATTGTTTTTTTTAATGTTCAGATTTGCTGTAGTCTTATAAACTGAATTCCAAACTAAGATCCGGAATCATCTACTGTCTTCTCTTTTGATAAGGTCCATGTAATTCTTGTAACATCTATCTGTTGTGTTCCAGATGTCTATATCCAACCAGCAAATTGTGTCTATCTTTCATAGCCAGTCATCCAGAAAAGCAGTATGTTGTATCAAATGGGCAATCTGCTGATACACCACACAGATTTAAATATAAATAAGAAAGTATTTTTACTTTCAGAATTTATTTAGCATTGTGCCTCATGTCTTTCAAAATGCATCGAATTTCATGAATAAAGGCTTTTTTTTAATATCTAACCTATGCTTCAGGTTTCAGAAATTTACTTTATTGATCTGGAAAGATTGAATTACTGTGATGAGATTTTAATATTTCAACACTAGAGAGGTTACTGCTTCTTGAAAGAATGTGAGTACTGATTTTGTATTGAAATACACAATGCTGTTTAGCTGAGAACTTACGTACTGCGTAATGTGTTATGCTCTGTTTCTTTTGTGTTCCCTTTGTCCTTCCTTAAGTTCCCTTACACAGATGTACCCTGGTGTGCATGGGGAACAGAATCTAGTGATTATTAGCAAGTCCAAATTCTTTTCAAATTCCATTATTTTTTTTCTGATAAATACTCTTACTGAAGTTGGGTTTGTGGCATAAGAACTGGGTCAGTACCAGTGAGGAAATAGCTTTGTTTAAAAATATTGTGTTTTAGATGAGTTACAGTAGTTGAGTTGTCCTTCCTGTGTTTTGGTACCAGACTTTTTTCCCTGAAATTGTATTCATTTTTAGACCCTTGCAGCAGACACTAAGAAATCAGATGTATATTACTTCAGTGAATGTAGAAGGAGCTGTTACATGAAGTCTGGAGCGTTCAAATAAGTCTGAACTGGAGTACACTGTTAAGATATAAGTACCCTTTTATATTGTATGTAAGCAGTTATGCTTATTATGACAGTAAGAACTAATATCTGTTTTTCAGCACTTCAATTTCCTTTGATCTTCATCTTAAAATGTGATTTTTGTCTTCTGCTGTACTGCTAATAAAGGAAGACGTGTTTTTTACAGCAGTTTTTATAGGGAGGATGCTAGCATTCTTGAGCAAATAGCAAATCTTTAAATCCCTTGTTTTTCTCATTCTTTTATGCCAGTATAAAAAAGATAAGTCTGTGTGTTTCAAGAGTAGGCATAAAGTTTATGTATCTGAGGAAATGTATTCATTAGTCAGCTCTTCTTGGTGAGCTGGAAAGGGATTTGCTGCTGTCTTAAAACATTACTAGTTTGGGCACCTGATGTCCTTCTGTTCTGACACCATCTTCATTGTCTCTCAAGAGATTTAACCACATCTCAGTAACTGCAAACGTTTTGGTGTGTTTTTGTTTGTTTGTTTGTTTTTACAACTGTGGCAAAGGAAAAAAAAAAGGGTATCAGATGCTGATATGAAGAAGGTATATTCTCCAACCCAAATCACTGAATCTCTTTTGCTGCTGCCTCTTCAGCAAATCTGAGAGTCGGAGTAAAATTGATTATCTTGGACTTTATGATGCTCTGTATTACTTACTGAATTAGTCATAGACTTCTAATGAATGAGGAGTGCTTTTCTGGAGCATAGTTGTTTTTAGTCAGTGGTAGCAGGAACTTGCCACTCAAACTCGTAATCATTGAAGAGGACATGTTTTTTTTTTCCCCAGTTTCATGTTGCTTCTTACGTGTTACACAATGCTGAAGTTGTCTTCAGACATCTTTCTGATCAGAGTATAGTTAGATAAAGGATTCCTAACGCACAGTATAGAAAGATCATAGCTATATAAAGGATTCCATTGCTGTACTGTAAGTACGCTTGCAAGGGAATGCATGCAGTAATAATTTAATAAAGTAATTCACTAATATTTTTTCAAGCTGGAGAGCTTGCTCACTATGCAAGGTACATGATTTTAAAAGGGAAGAAAACTTTTGTTTTTGTGTAGTTCAAACTGTGTGCAGAAACTTACAGTCTTTACATAACTTTAGAAGTTAGGTATTTAGGAAATATGTAAAATGAAGAATATGGTCTAGAGCTATCACAGGTGTGGCCTGATGGTTGGGCTGAATGATCTTAGTGGTTTTTCCAACCTTAATGATTCTATGAGTCTGAGATTTGAAGATGTTCTTCTCTGGAAACAATTCCTAGACAGAGAGCTTCAATTTCTGTGCTAAGTGTGCTCAGATATTTCAACTCTGTGGCTAGTGTGCTAAGATGAAATGTAACATCAGGTAGTGTGCCAGACTTCCTTGGATTCATTCCAGTCCCCTGCAGATGTGTTTGAAACTTGGAACACTGTAGCAGAGGTCAGTTGCAACCCACACCATCAAAGGTGCTCTTCTTCTAGAGCTGATGGCTGTACCTTGTGCTTCCATATGCATTTCTGGTCTTGTGGTTGAACATTGTAGGAGGACCTGTCTAGTTTTCATTGACTGACATAGCTGAGACAGGTTTTCCTCGGCTTATCTTGATGAGTTTCTCTTCTGCTGTCCTCATCCTGGATCTCTGTGTCTTCTCATCCATAGCTTTAAAATGTTATGACAGGCTAGTACAAATATTCCCTCTGTCAGAGTGCAGTCTAGGCCTTGTTTCCCTGTCCTGAATTTTATTGCAAATCTTATCACCTGTTTAAAAAGAGAATCGATTTGGACATGTTTCAGTAACAGCAGGACTCCATGCTGATACTTCTCTGAGAAATTAATCTGTTTTCTTCCCTAATTTGTTCCTTCTTAAGTTTTTATTGTACGTGCTCATCCAGGTTACAGTATATTATATAAAGGACCCCGAGCTTTACCAGTCTAAATGCAGTAGATGCTTACTGTGCTTAAGTAAAACAAACAAAAAAAAAAAAAAAACCAAAAACATATGATAGCTCTGTTGTTTAGAGTACAGACAGAGCAGTAGGAATTCACTTTTCAGACTTTGCAGAGTGTCCTGGCCAGTATTTATCCATCTCTTCCTAAAACATGTAATAGCTGCTGCAGTGGTGTGCATACAAATATGGATTTCTTGCAATTCTGATACAAGCTTACTGAATCCAATTTCTCCTTGGTATACATATTCTTTATTCTTGGATCCCAAGCTGCCGTTGTGATCAATAGGGCTCTAGCCAATACGGTCAATGGTGTCTAGATAATGATTTATTTAATGAGCTTCTTGGTGCCTCCGTTAGGGCAAATTAAATTGCTCCCCAGGCTCCTCTGATTGCATCGACCTCCATTGACAGTAATGGGAGATGTCTGAATTTAGATGTCTAGAGCTGAATCTTATTCCTATAGATGCACACAAAGTCAGTTACTATTCTATTTCTGTTTAACTTCCTTAGTCCTTGTTATTGTACTATGTGCCAAATTCCTGTCTGCTTTGCAATCTGTTAACACTCTTACATCTCTTTCAGCAATAACGCTTTCTGTGTTCTCTGTGTTAAGTGTGTTGGATACTGTTATTCTCTGACTACCACTTGTGATAAAATTGATAGTGCTGTTAATTTACTTACCTTGTCCTGAAAGAAACACTTAGAAATTGCATCAGCTGAAATATCTGAATATTGAAATGCAAGAAATGCTTTGAAAGCACAGCAATGGAAGTCAGGGAATGACACTGATATGCTTGTAAATCATGGAATACTGTTCCCCCCCACAGCTGAACAGCATCTCTTGTTCTAGATGCTTATTTTATGTTTTTATTGAAGAGTAAATAAAAACCGAGAGCTTTACCAATAGCGTCCCAATAACTCCAAACTGAGCTGGGTATGTTGAGATCACAGATCTCTCAAAGGAACGTTGCTGTTCAAGGAGGTAGGGGAAGGACAGGACTGTTAGGTGCTGCCCTCTTCCTGTTCCCTTCTGGTGTTAGGAAGTAGGATCCCAGTGAATCCTCACTAATGGCAGGGAAGACTTGCCAGGAACCTGCTGACCATGGAGACAGGTTAGATAAGTACAGTGGAAACAAAGTGTTCCTGCTGCGAACTACAGACATGAGGCTGATTGACAGAGACCACTGAAAAGCACTGATCACATTTGACAACTCATTCTACTTCCTTCTTCCCCTTTGCCCTCCCAGCTATTCTCTTCTACTGCCTTTCTCCTTACATGAGCAGAAAGTGTCTGTAATTACTTTCATCCCAATTAGGTTACATCTGTAGCAATTTTTGATATTTCTGATTGATTTAGAAAAA
This sequence comes from Oreortyx pictus, assembly GCA_036925125.1. NCBI lineage: Eukaryota > Metazoa > Chordata > Aves > Galliformes > Odontophoridae > Oreortyx > Oreortyx pictus. The sequence goes on along the minus strand of JAUPFR010000002.1, from coordinate 83,231,396 downwards.
TAATCTTGGGACTTTTAAAAAATAGTTTACCTAAGCTATATTAAAGGAAGCTTAGTTTGCAATTAGAAAGCCTGCGTGGGTGTACTTCTGCATGAGTGGTCTGGGGGACCCCAAAAACTATTTCAGGAGCTGTGTCGTTTACACTTGTGGATACTATACAGGGAATTTAATTGATGAAAACTTTTCTGATTTCTTTGTGGTAGATGAAGCCACCTCCAGGGCTGAGCACTTCTTTCTTCATCAGGTTTGGAAATACCTGAAATTGATGGAGAAGAGAGGGTTTTTTTTTTTTTTTTTATTTGTTTTTTTACTTAAATGTAAATTGGTTTGTAATGGCTGCCACACAACTTCTTAGAATTTTTCAGCTCAGTATTAGCTGATGTCTCTGATCTGTACCTTGTAGCAGAATGGCAAGTAATAGAATAATGATTCTTATTCTGCAATGGCTAGAATGCCTTGCAAATGTTGTCTGTAGTTGTTCTGTTCTTTGAAGTTGTCTTCAGTTGTACCTAACTGATAATTACTGGGTGCATGTGACCCGTCCTTCTCTGCCTTGCTCAGAGAAAGCTTTTCTCCAAAGAAAAGTGTATACTTGCTATATAGCCCATATTACGTACGTTATCATAACATACCCAAAGATCTCCTATTTGTGTGATCAAGCTCTATTGAAAATAGCATTTCTGTAAATACTTGTCTGGAACACTGTAATCTGAAAAACTGCCTACTTATGTTCTACAGAGCGTCTCAGAGCAGACATCATGTTCATTCTGTAGCTATGTCCAGAGGAAAGAGAAGTCTTCAAAAATGTTTGTGATCAGGGAACAAGTTAGAGATCAGGCAACTTTAACTCTTTTAAAATTAAAAATAAAATCTCACAGGTGTTAAGATTTGCGTATGCCAGCACTAAAGTAACAAACTTGATGGAGGGTAGTTTTTAGCTCAGCTTCTTGGCTTTTGATTGAGTGGTTCATTGCTTAAATGAGACCTGTTTCTTGATCCCTTTCTCTCTCTCTTTAAAGCCATGACCCATCAACCCTCCACTTGGGCATAAATTACAGATGCCTGTCAGATTTTAGAAAGCCCTGAGAGCTAAACAGAGAAAAAACTGTTTAGGTAATTGAGGCCATATTGTTAAAAGTTGCAGAAAGTCTCTGTTCTAAAATATTACCAGCAGTAGTTGGTCTAGGGTATGTATTTGCTCAGTAACTTCCAACTGGTGCTAATGCAGGCCGTGGTGGATGTATATGAATAGCTAGTTTTTTTTTTTCTGCATTAGTAGAATTACTATTTGGTGATTTTTTTTTTTTTTTTTTTTTTTTTTTTTGTCTTGATGGAAACTGTCTCACTGTAGCTGACGTACTCAATTGTGGTACACCGTTATTATTGAGCCAGTTCGTATCAGGCTTCGATGAAAACTCTCAAGTTCTCAGAAAGCTATCACAATGAAGGTGCTTTTTTTTCCAAGTCACTGAGTTTTTACAGTTTTCTGCCATAATGATCTTACAGTAGATAGTAGTTGGTCTGTACTGTTGTAGTCATTTTATAGTTGTTTTGAAATGTTTTTTTTTTTCTCTTAGAAATAGTTTAAAAGCAAGTAATTTATAAGCAACTAGAGCAACCCTGTGAACACTGATGTGTATGATGCATGCAGTCTATTTTAAGTAGATGGGAGAATCCTACAGACTTCTATTTGGGGAGCTGGAATAAACAGGAATGGACAATTCTCTGTGTCTGTTTTCTCATTTCTGAAGATTTCAGATATGTCTAGTTATACCTGTACTTAATGTACATGTGTACTTTCACGGGCAAAAACAATTGCTTCTGAGGGTGGTTTTTCTTTATGCGTGTCCTAGTGTAACAGCTTCTCTGATCATTGAGTTCATCCCTCAGTACGCAGAGGGCTGTTCCTCAGGTTGCATTTTCCCAAATGAAATTCCTCAATTCATGATTTCTTTCCATCATGGAGTACTGCACAGCCTGCTGGATATTAGTGCAGCTAAGAATCTGTTTCCATGATCAACGATTAGAAACAGAATCAGAAGCTCTTGGTGAACCATATAGCTGTGTGCACTGATTTGTACCACTTAAGTGTGATGGCTCTGCAGTGTGGAATCTGGATTTCAGGAGGGATGGGTGAGGAGCACTGGGCATTTTTGCTCAAATTCTGAAGTGCAACGTAGTAAATGTGGGTTGGGTAGTACAGTATTGGTGTCGGACTTCCTCTGTTCCATAGTATTTCCATTATATTAAAAAAATATTATAATCCTAGAGTAAAATCAGGTTTATAAAGTTACTTCTGCTTTTTAATCGTTAAGGCTTCTCTATTCAGTTCAATTTAAGAGATTCTCACCTGAGTATGTAGATGATGCAAAGTCTTCTGATACCTTAGAATTTTAGGTTCATGTGCAGCAGCTATTTCTATTTCTATGCATTTGAGGTCAGAAACGTCTAGGTGAAACAAAGTGAAACTGTTTGGAAATGGCTTCAAAAGGTCCGAAGAGATCTATAAGAAAGCAGTGTGAAAATACCCAACTTGTCTGAAGGCTGTGTTGTGTTACTCTACATCTGTTTCTGTTTACTGTAGAAGCTACATCTCCGCATAAAACCATGACAGGTAGTAAAAGTAGTTTCTGTGGGCACTGACATAAGTGATACAACAGGTATAGCTCAGGATTTTAGTATACAGCACTGTTAGAGTGCTAGACTGTTAATTTTCTGGCAGACTAATTAAGCAATGCATCCTGAAGCAGTCAAGATTTGATTTTCCCTTATAAAGAGCTGCCAACTTTGACTTTCTTACACAAATATCCTTCATTAAGCAAATTAAACGTGCGTACATCCGTTGTTTTGTGAAGAAGGAGGAAATGTTCCAGAATTTCTGGATGAGAGAATATGTGGCTGTGTGGTCACAGACTTCATACACAGCATAATGGATTCACAGAGGTTATGAATTAAAGTATGTACAACTTTGTGTTCGATGTTTGCTCTTTTGGGGGCAGTTTTGCAGAGCAGATCTACCATTTTCTAGCTCCTGGTTAAGTTCCATGCAGAAGTGATACACACACTGGCATGTGTATGTGTGTAAATATATGTATGCACTAATATCAGACTTTCACCATAATAGTCCTATCTGGTGCTGTAGTGCAGAGAACTACTGGCTTTTGCTGTATTAAGCTTTTCTAAAGCTGACAGATGTGAAGGCTGTATTTAGATTTTGCAGCTCCTGCTGCAGCAGCCCTCAGCCAACAGCTGCTGCTTGCATCCCTAAGGGAGGATACCTCTTTTACCTGCCCCTTCTGAAGGAAGATCCTTGTGTGGTCTTCTGCTTTGTTCAACTGCTGTTGGTAAACCCAACCCTTTACTGTAAGCAAAAAAGTGTATTTTTTCCCCCTTCTTAATAGAGTTTACTACGTAGGATGTAGCAAGCACACAAGGATAAACTATCCTGCCTTGGCTGTGCTGGAAAACACAATTAACTTGAATATGACAGCCTCTTGATAAAGAAGTTCCTTTTTTATCCATCCAGAAACAGGTGCAACGTATGTTTCTATGTTTATTTTCAAAGGTTTATTTCAACATTTTATATATTTGCATATTATATTGTAGGGTTTCAGTTATACATAATTAAACTTTGTCAAGTCCATTCAAATGTTAGATGAGGAAAAGCATACTAATGTTTTATTTTGTATGAATTTTATCAGGTCAATATATTTCACAGTTGTCTGAATATTCTGAATTATTTAGTGGACAATTAATTTTGTGGATGTAAGCAGTTGTGTGCTTGAATGGCCACAGGTAAAATGACTTGAACTCAGGTTACTGAATCTTATTCACAGGACTTAGCTAAAATGATATATTTTTAACAGTGTACTTACTTGCTAAGGTAAATGTTTGTGCCTGTATTGATTTCCAAATTTTATTGGGAAAGTTGGTAGGAGTTTACAGTCAATTGTTAGACAAAAGAGATTAGCTAAAATTTTACAATTTTCAAGCAAAACCACTCAACTTTAGACTAAGATAAATTGAATTTCAGGGCTGAAACAAGGTGTAGGAGAACTGTTATGCTTTAGGAGCAGAAAAATGTGAGCCTCAGTAAAGAAGTCTCTCTCTCTCTCTATATATATATATATTTACTGATAATGTGATAATGTGGACATTTATGAAATATTTAAAACATCTTCTCCATATCTTCACCATATCTTCTCCATTTACTAACATCATGCAGTTCACAGTTTTGGTCTTTAAATAATCTTAAGGTTAGTGATTACTTCATCAACTTAGGAGATCTTAATTCTTAGTTCTCTTCTTCTGTGTGTATAAAACATAAGTACAGACATGTACAAGTCCATATAATGTAACAATCAAAGCTACCAGTGAGCAATTCCATTTTTCTAAATTTGAATAGATTTGGAAGATTTACCTCGTAATCCAATATTTGTTTGCAGAGTAGAGAAGGATAATGACTGACTCGGTATATAAGTATATATATTTTTTGTTTCTGTTTAGTTTGACAAAGGATATGCTTACAGCATTCGTCACAACTATGGGAAAGAAGGAAAGAGGACTGACTATACCCCGTACAGCTGCATGAAGATTATCATGTCCAATCCACCAAGTCAAGGGGATTATCATGGTGAGTTCCTAAAACAAACAGGTTCAAAAATATTGGAAGCCCCTGGAAAAAAGAAGAGAACCAAATAGATTGCATTTTTTTTTCAGTGGAAGTTAGTTTTCTAATTAATTTTAACTTATTAAGGTAGTTACTGCTGTTTTCTGTTACTCTTCTTGTGTTCAGTCTTTCTTGACTAACATCATTCAGTAAGTAAAGTTAAATTTTGTACTCGACTTTAGGTCTTCCTTTCCTACATTTCTTTCCACATTGAGTGTAAAAACATACAGTTGCATTCCTTTCAAGCTGTGCTTCCAGCGTGGTAAACTTACTCTACTATTAACTCATTTGGTTTTCAGAACTTCAGGACATTCAGGGCTCTTCTGTATTCTTCATTTCTAATTGTAGTAAAAGGTAGTGACATATGTATCTAGTTGGGACTGTGTTGAAGTTATCACTGTGGAAGTCATGGCTTACATATATGTAACTCAGTCAACATAGATACTGCAAAGGGAAACCTAACAAAAGCTGAGTGTACAATGGTTTTTCAATATTATAAAGAAATATTTAAGCAATTTGTTTTGCAATGATGTGTAATGCCAACAGAGGTCATAATAGTGATTATATAGCATGAGTAGTATCTGAGCATTCTTTTACACTAAATTTGCAAAATCAGTTTTATGAAACTTGTTTCCTTCCTCAAACAAAAAATATGTTTTGGCCTTCTTGAAATTCTCACTTCAGAGTAAGATCGTGTTTCTATAAGTATTAGTTTTCTGTTGTCAAATTATTTGTGGGACTTTTTTTTAGTGTCTGTCACTCAATCCTTTTTTTTTTTTTTTTTAAAGTTTACAGTAGCCTTGCAGTATTCTTTTTAGATCACTCTTGATGCTTCTAGCTTTATGTTGTATGTCAGTACAAAGAGTCTTCACATATATAGGTTACATAAAAGGTGAGCAATTATTGGGGCTCTGAGATATGAATTAGATTGAACAGAAGTTCCTACATTTGCTGCATGACCTTAAAAGCTCCTGCCCTGTGCAAGAAAAATGTGCACCAGCCTCACTGTTGTAACTCTAGTCCCAGGTCATGCAGTCATAGAATTGTTAAGGTTGGAAAGATCACTAACATCATCTAGACCAATCATCAACCCATCACCACCATGCCTGCTAAACTGTGTCCCTCAGTGCCATGCTTACCCTTTTCTTGAAAACATCCTGGGGCAGTGATTCCACTACCTTCCTGCACAGCTCTGAAGGTCGTTTCCTTCTATTTTCTCCCAAGATTAATTCTGGGACACAAGAAGAGCAACCCTTGTTCAAAGTGCTGGAACTTTTTTAAGAAGTAAAATTTTTACAAACGCTTTAAACATCAGTTGATTCCTTATTATTTGTCTCTGTGGTTTTTCACAGCTATTAATTGTACCTTGTACAAGGTAACAATTGTATTGGCCTGTTTGTTTTGGGATATTTCATGCAACTTTTGAGCCTCTAATGTCCTGCTAACCACACAGTAATTATTAAAAAAAGAGGAAAAAAAGCAAATGTGGACAATTAACTTTTATATTGGTAAGCTGTTAGACAGGAGCAGTTTAGTTGTTCTCTTGAATATGTTGCTGTGCTATATCCAGTAGCATAGGATGTAAACAGCCATGTTTGTGAGCTTGCTTGTTTTGCTGTCAGGGTGCCCATTCCGCCACAGCGATCCTGAGCTGTTGAGGCAGAAGCTGCAGTCATACAAGGTTCCTCCCAGTGGAGTAACTCAGGTAAGATGTGATTTGTTTGGAACTTTCTTTAACGAGGCACAGCTTTTTTATTTTATTTCATACTGATTTAGAAATGCTACACATAAATTGCAAGTATGTATATAAAATATCTCTTCTTAGAAAAGATCTAAGCCGAAATCTTGTCTGTCTTGTTCCAATACTCCCACTGATGTGCTGACTGTTGTCATCACCTCTTATTGTTTAATCATTATGAATTGTTTTATCGCGGATGCAATTCAGAATGTTGTTTTACTTCCTTTTACTGCGTTGTGTTGAAAAAAAATCAAATGAATCTGGCAGTATTTTTAGAGAATGTTTTTTAATTTTGCACCTACTTGAGAAAGGTGATACTGTGTAGTTAATGAGTGTCACTGTTTTCTGTAATAAACTTATAAAATCCATATGTTCTTAATCATGCATTGTGCTAACTTCCCTGAGACAACAAGAACTCATGAGATGCCTACTGAAATTTGACAGATTTTTATCAGGTTTTTGAACAGTAACGGTAAATTGAAAACCTGTCATTTGTAGCAAGAGCAATGCAGAAATTGGAACTTCGTTACGTGCGTTCTGAAGGACAGTGGATCTCACGGATTCTTCTTGCAGGAGGTTAAAGGATATAAAAATTGTGTTGTCATCTTCAGTGAAGAGTCACATACAGGTTAGAGCTCAGGTGAGACAGTTCAGCAAAAAGTCATGGAGATTAACTGTCTGAAAACTACTTTCAGTCTGTAAGATAATCTTTTCTTTTTTTGTCCATGTGAAATACCACCATCGCTGATCAGGCACTGACAGAGTGCTGAAGTAGCTAGAAAAAAAGTGCAAGCTTCACTTGAAGTAATCCCCTTGGAAGAATTAATTAGGTTACAAATTAACAGAGAATATTTTATAATTTTTTTTATTGGTGAGGACAATTGATTGCAAATGTAAGAAAACCTAATACTTTTTCCTAGGAGTTTTATTTCCTTTTTTTTTATTATTATTATTTTTTTTTTAATCTTTCTGGGACCTTAAATAGATGTGTAACTGTCTTTCATGTATCTGACCGGACCTAGAGATACTTTGGCACTTTTCCTTTTTACGTGCATCAAAAAATCACACTGCTCTGAGATTTTTATCCTGCTAATCATTGGAAAGATTGGTAAGGGTTTACTGTATTAGCTGCATTACTAGATGTGGGTAGGATTCAGCTGAGGCCATTTCTTCAGTGCATTTGCACAGTGAGGCAAGATATTTATATTTAACATAGATCCTTAGCTCACTTGTTGTGAATTTTATTTGTCCATTTTCTTGTAAAGTACAATTGGGACTCAGTACAAATCTTAAATGTTCAGAAATTGGTCTTTTACACCAGACAGGCTGAGATGTTCAGGAGGAAGAATAGTGATACTGTGATATCGTACCATTCTTATTACTGACAATACTCATTACACATTGTTTGTTCATGCATGGCCAGTAACAGTTCATAGTCCTTCGGTTCAGGCTGTGACTTTGTAGAGTCTTCTCCAGTGCTGATAACAATTGCTGATCTTCCAGTGGTATCAGCAACCTTTTTTTCCTTTAGCTCAGTGAATGGTTCGTAGAGGTGAATGGTTCATCCATCTTTCAGAATCTCTGATATAGTTGCTTGGCCTCAGGACTGACATTCATTTTAAGTGTATGTACCTTCTGAATCCGTTAGATGTTCTGCTAACTTCAGATCAGTGAGAGCTTCCTTAAAACCTGACAGATTCCAAGTTTGAATGAATGATTCAGAGCTTGACCTTTCAGCTTTGTATTTTAATAAACAGTATGTGACCTGTGGGTCACGGCTTCTCACAGTTGCTCCTTGTTTTGTTCTGAAATTGTTTTCCTGTATTCAAGTGTGAAGTTTTGTTTTGTTTTTGTTTTGTTTGCTGTTGCTCTGTGTTCTAGCTGGTTATCGCAAAGTGAAAAATTCCCTTCTGTGTTGTCAAAACCAGATCAGTGTATGTACTGCAATGCCTTTTCAGTTCTGCCTGTTTTATCATAGTGATAAATGCATTTTTGTGAACTGAGAGGACACTCAAGTGCCTCATGCCAAGGACAGTTAACTTGAATATTACGTGTTTCAGGACTCTGAGATGTGAAAAGCCCACATCCAGTTAGTGGGAGACAGTTTGCAAAGTAGTTGAAATCACTGATCTGCCAGGAGGATCATGTAGAAATTCATGTCAGCACCTGTTTTGTAGTTGCTTACAGTCTCAGGCATTACAAGGTGTGGTCCCAGAGCATTCCTCAGCATTCATCTCCATGCCTCCTGTAATCTCAAGAGTCATCCCTAACTTCCCAGGATCTTCACACTCTTTTTTTCTTGGCTCACAAGCTCCTATTTTTTTTCAATGTAAGTAGTCTACCTGCAAAGTAGGTATCAGAATCAAATCGGCTTCCTAACTGGTGTTGAGTCTCTTTGTTAATTAGAAGATCAGAACATGTCACTTACATCTAGCCCAAATGTTATCAAAATTTACAACCAGACAGTATCAATTGCAGCTAGCTAACAGGTCCACGCTGGATGATTTGTAAGTTCAGTTTTGTCTGTTTACCTCCCTGCTGCCCCTGCACATGCATGTGATTGTCTGCCACCCATCAGTTTTATGTTTTAAGCATAGGTGGAGGGTTCTTGTTACATGGATATAGAACCCCTCTGTGAGCAGTTCATTACTAGGGATGTTTGGTGGACAAATGATTAGAATTTGCTTTCTTAACTGTTAATGAGTGATCCAATCCAGTGTCCTCCCTGAGAGATTTTTGGGGATCGTTCCGCAGCAGATCTTTTTAACCCCTGTCAATAGGATGTGTTGACAGATTTGCCTGACTGGAAGTCGGAATGTTGATGAGAATTCAGCTCACAAGGCATAACTACAGATGGCAAGACTGAAGTGACTGATGTGAATATTTATATTCTTAGCCTCCATTATCAAGGTCATACAGTCCTTGACTTTTCCAAATAGTTTTAGTGCTATAATTTTCTCCCTTTCTCAAAAAACATGCCCATGCTTCATATTTTCAATGCCAAAAGATGATCCTTCTTATGTTCAGAGGTTTTAAGGTTCAGCTACCTATTAGTAACCTTTCTGCTGTTTCTAAAAGTGGCTAGCAATGGCTGAACAGATTCCTGTGGAGGTCGAGGAATCATTCTCAACTGTGTTGCATGCGACAAGAATTAATTGGATTATTATTAGTGTTAATATGATCTACAGCTAAGCACTCATTACCCAATGCAGAAGGGAAGGCACAGTTTCTAGGCTTCTCTCAGAGGATTAGAGGACTACAGATTCCTTTATATGCTGTAAGCGTAAGAAATGCTTCTTTTCAAGAATGGGACTGTTTATACCCAAGAGACATCTTGAGTGGATTGTTCCTGCTGTAGAATTTGTTCTTTTCTGAGAAGTGTGTATCTGTTACGTAGTCATTGTTATGGAGAAGGATGAGATTGTCAAAAGGTAACTTCATGATATGACTCAAGGAGCATTTCTGCGTACAAGAGCTTGAGATCTTCAGGGCTTGCCATCCAGAGTTCTGTTCATGTACTTGCCAAGTGTTTTGTTCTTGTTGAAACTTCCACGTGATCCTGTGGCTATCTGGTACTAGATACACCAAGGCACTCAGTCTGCTGGGTAGAGGAGTGAGTGAGAGTGCCTATCATGATGCTTTGTTTAGATGAGCAGTAGTAGATGTTTTTCTCCTACTGAGAAGCTCATTTTGCGGAGTTGAAAACTCACTAGTTTGTTGCCTACTGAAGTTAATTTAACATTTTAAAGAATGAGGTTGATTGCAAACTCATCAGGCCTTCCATATATATCAACATCATTCATCAGGGTGTTGATACTGTCCTGGCTAGAGGGGCCAGAGAAACTGTGGCATCTGAGGCTATGCACAGTGTTTCACATTGGCAACTACTCTGTTGCCAGTATAAGTAGATTTGATGTCTTAGCCTTAATTTATGCAAGTATGGATACAACTATTCAAATCTGGGTTTGATGGAGTCTTTTTTTGGAGTGTTTCATTTCCATTTAATCAAAATGTTTTTAATATCTATGAAGGATAATCTGGTAATGATGAGGACTTTTCTTTTTTCTGATTACCAGGGGTTATTACATTTTGGTATTTTTTGTATTTCTCTTCAAAAACATCTGTGCTGTCAACAGAAAAAAACCCCATGGTTACTCCTGAATATACTGTGTTCAACAAGATAATATCGATTCCTGAATAATGGTGGCTAATCTTCAAATAAGTGAGCTCACAGCACTTTAGACCATCAGATTTGATTTTGTAGTATATCAGCAACCACATCAGTGATTCTTTTTCCTTGTTCTCCTGCAACTTTTCTAACTTATCTGAAGAAATCCTTGAATCACGAAAGCTAAGCTACTGTCTTAATTGATCCCAGGTTGATTGGAGATGGCTGCAGGTGGGTTTTGTTGTTTCAGGAATAATTGCAAGCAGCAACCTGTTGGTTTGGATGCATTTTCCATCCTGTTTAGTTTATACCTTCTGGTTTTTTGGGTTCATTCCAAATCACCTGTGTTCCAACTTGATTTTAGTTCTGGGATTTCAGACTGTTGTTTTAGAGTACTCATATGTCTAGCCTTCAAGCGAGTAAATTATTACCCTGTCTTGTTTATGCAGCTTATTCCTCATTGCTGTTGTATGGGCCAAAACATGAGCTACTGTCCAGCTTATGTGGCAGTTCTTATTCCTGGTGGTTACTTTCTCAGTGCTGTCCTCTGCGTTATGTTTCTAGGGCTGTTCTTCATATCCTTAACAGAAGAAGTACTCTTTTTTAATTTCCTTTAAGATTCACAAGACCAGGAAGTTGCTGAAGCTTTTCCAATACAAAAAAAGCATGAAGCTGTTCTGTGGTGGTAACAAATGCCATCTCTGCTGTGCCTTTTCAAAGGGCTTTGCATGAGGTGTGAAACAGGAAAGTGGGATTTCAGGACTGTGATACAGAGTACATAGTGCCAGATTTCCCATGAGTTAGTAGTGTGAGCATTGCTTCCACTGCAGTCATTTTGCACTACAGTCAGTAGTGAAAAAAGAGATGAAAACGTTTGATTATGTAAATCTCCTCAATGTGAAGTATCTAGATCCAGCCTGCTATCTCAGTCTGGATTTTCTGAGGCTGTGCCTTGTCTGAGATTGTCTCTGCTGAAGTGATCTTTCTGAAGTAATACAGGAAGTGACTTCCAGGTCATAACTAGTTATTATATACCCTGAAGCAAAAAGAATTATTCCTGATGTTTATTTCAAGAACTGAATTATTTGACTTGTATTCACATTTTCCTGAGGTTAAGCTGTTTCTTTATTTATGAAATTAGATTTTTTTTTGTTCGCTTAAAAATTGCTTCTTGGAAAAGTATTATGGTTAGTTGAGCATCTAATGTGTATTTGCATAGTATTTGAATTTATATTATATTTTGAATCACATTTCATTTCTGTCTTCAGTATACTACTCATCAGGTAAAATAACATCTGAGAATAGCTAATCAATTTGAAGAATTTGAAGATGAAAGCATATATCAGATAAATGTATCTGTTGTGCTGTGCTAAATGTGCTATAATGTGTTGTTTACATATCTCAAATAGAAGAATAGATATAGGCTTTGAATTAGAATTACTTTAAAAAAAAAATCTGTTCTTGAAGAAATCGCCCAAGTCTTTTTCCCAGTTCACTGCTTTCACAATAGCAAAAGGTATGAACATGCACAGTTCTACAGTCAGGAGAAATAAATATCTACATTCATTTTTGCTTTTATTCCAATACTTTTTTTTTAAATAAGAAAATAAAATATATAAATGAACAGAAGATTTGTGACTTCAGAATATTTCTTTCTAGAAGAATTATTCTCTTTTTTAAGGTTGGGGTGGAGGGGAGACATTTTCCAGATTTGGGTTAGATTAAAAATTCTAAATGAGTCATTGAAATTTGACTAATGTTTTCTGTCAAATTTGGTGTTTTAGTGGATTGGAGAATCTTTACAGATACAGGAAATAAATTAGTCAAGCCAGGACTAGGCAAACCACACTCCCTGTTCTGGTGATTTATATTCGAAAAACTTCAGATCATTCCTGGCTGTAAGAAATATTTTCTTGTCAGCTGAAGAATTTTGGCCTAACCACAGTTAGTGTAGGTGGTGCTTTTTTAAGTTATGAGGATACCCTTTAAATAAGAATTATTAACAGCTTGTATACTACTGTTTATTGTGGGAATATATGAAACAGGAACAAAACCACAAGAATAATTGAAATCCTTGATATAGGGTAATGTCAAGGGATTGATATTAATATTACAGGGTACATGAAAGTTTCTTAATTCCTTCTAGAAATTGCTAGTTGTCTTTGGCTTGTGGTTATATTAAATATGTAAGTGATGGTGATTCTGTATATAGCTTCATATTTGTGAGTTTTTGAAAACAGTTAATATTTTTAAGATTTTACTCAGAGCAAAGACACAGTATTTTGTGTGGTGTGGTTATTCCCCATTAAATTCAGTAGTTAAAGCTCAATCCCTAAAGTGGGATATCCCTATATGTTGGCTGTCAAGAAATTCTTACAAAGCATTAGATGTTCAATCTAGAAATTGTACATGGTTCAGATCTCTCCAGTGGCAGGTTAAAACCTACTTACTCACTTTCCAAAATTGTGATAGTCTTTACTACATCAAAACTTCCAAATGCTTTAAAATGATTAAAACTTTCAAGGTGGGTAGTATGTCTTCAAAGTAAGATTATGTCAAGGAGTTTTTGTAGTGAAAATGAATTCTTTTGGCACTCTGATGTGACTGCTGACTGTTTCCATGTATTTTCCGTAGATGGGGAACATTTTATTCACTACAGATAGCATTTAGCCACGATTTTGAGAATAACAGTTGTACGTTGGAAGTGTATCTCCCTCATTTTACGTGAGATTGTACTTTCTCTAATATCTTCGTAGACTGGGTATTTTGGCATTAAATTTTGCTTGTGGTTTCTCAGCACAGTGAGGAACATAGCTAATTTGATGTTAAAAGTCCATGAGAATATAGAATACTTTTATAGTATGTGTCTCGATATTATTAAACACAAATCATGGTTTAAGGTGTTTAATATAGTTTCCAACTTAATGAAGGATCTAGTAAAGATTGGACTGGAAAATACATATTTTTTTAATTTGAATTTGGTATTCTAACCACCAGAAGGATGGAATAGAAATTTGTTGCAACTGAGAGTGTCCTTGAATCAGAATGGCTAAAGTTGACAGGGACCTCTGGGTCCTTCTGGTCCAACCCCTACTCACGCGGGGACAGCGAGATCAGCGTGCCACAGATTGGTAGAAAAGAATGACATTAGTTTAATCAAGCTCAATTTAAAGTATTCATTAGTCAAATCTTAGGCTCTAATTAGCCTAAATGTGTGCTGCTGCTGTGGAAGCCAGTTCTACCCTTTGTTCATCCTTGCATGCTGAGTTTCCATTCCTTTCCTTATGCTGACCTTAAGACTACATGGTAAAATAGAAAAAAATATATCCAGCTGTAAGTGCACCTGGGGAAAGTGAGGAGGGAGGGTTCTCTTTCAGACCATCGTTAGAACTGAGATGGCAGGAATGTGGGGGTGGGTAGAATTACCATCTGTGTATTTACACTTAGGCAGCTTCAGTAGCTTCAGTTTTTGGTATTTTAAACTGCTCATAAAATTTTTATCTAGAAGAAAAGGATAGAATAATGAAACAAAGTCAAAGGCATAAACACAGGAAGATGAGAAAGCAGGAAAACAAAGAACCAAGGAGAAGCGAAAATGTTTCAGCTCCTTATTTTTGAAAGTTTTGTAAACATAAAATGTTTATTATTGCTTCAGTAATAGGATTTTTTTTTTTTTTTTTAATTTTAAGTATTTCAGTTGCTTGATTACAGTGTAGCCTTTGAGCATTTCCTTGCTCGGCAGGAATGTGGGTTATCTACCGTATCTGAAACCAGGCAGTACTGTTTTTATAAAATAAGCAGCCATTAGCTGATACACAATCTGTCAGTGAAATGAAAATGTCTCTCTTAAAAGTAGCGCAAAAAATCTGATTGTTAAATGTACATTACTGAAGTGGTATTTTAAAACTTGGTAAAATCAGAGAAGTGAAATTCTGAAGTGGATGTAGACTTAATGCACCTGATGTAAACAGTAGCCAGTAACTTCCAGCAGGAGACTGTAGAACTTTGGAAACAAACACAAGTAGCTTTAGAGCTGTTTCCTTTTAAGATGATTAACTCAGCCTCAGTTCATGTCTGACTTTGTTAAATAAGCTGCCCAGAGTTTGCTGCAGCAAATATAGTTGCATATTGAGAAATGCTTTTCATTTGACCATCATTTATTCTTAAGTGCTTAATGAGTTCCTAACTGTCATAGATAAAATAAGAACTTAAAGCCAGATGACTTCATGTTTCTTTTACATTAAAAATGGAAAAGGGGAAAAAACAGGTAATTTTTAAGTCATTAATAAAGTACTTCCATCCAGATCGTGACTGCCTCGTATTTTTACCTTTGTAAATACCATTAGCAATACAATTAATTTTTGTTATTTGTTGCTGGGATGCAAGTCGCAAGGGAGAAATTGATCTGTTATGCAACCCTGAATGTTAGCAAATGTGATGCTGTGTACCAGAAGGTGAAGTGCCCTCAGTTCCAGAAGGGCAAGTGAAAGGGAGTATAGGAGGAACACAAGCTCTGGTAAAGCTGTGGCAATGGTTTTCTATCTGGTGGTGAATCCCAGAGGGAAAACAACAGAAATGTGTGAAATACTGTGCTACGTTCTTATTCATTATACAAGCAAAACCTTCAAAAATTCCTAGTAATCAGTTTAAAATATAAAGAAAATGCAAAACAAAAAAGGGTGGGGCAAGTGGAGTGGAATGTATTCTTATTGTTCGGAAAGTGAAGTGCAATATGGATTGTTGGGGCGGGCCTTAAGCTGAGGTGGCCAGAAATGGATCTGAAGCAGGACGTATGATTGGGGTCCTGTGGAAACACATACCTTTAACCACCTTTGAAATACGGTGAAGGGTAGAAATGAGTCGTACTTAACCTGAATCTCTGACGGAGTTTGGTGTTGAAAATTTGAGGCAGTTCAGCTGCTGTCAAATAAAACAAACTAACTTGGAGTAAGTGAAAATAACTGGATAATTGCAGAGCTCAAACTACCCAGCTAGGCAGCATCTTAGTTGAAAAAGCTGAAGGATCTATAAAGCAGGTGGCTGCATGCAGCTGCCAGACATCATCTTAACCTCATTAGTAGTCAGTAAAGCAACATCAGAAAAGCAAGTTGCAGATGGCAGCAAAGGAAAGGCACATAAGAACTAACAAGAAGTCCTTGAGTATGTACCCTTACTTGCAAAATAAAGCAATTTAGTGTAAATGTCTGAGTGTATGAGAAAGCAAAAGATTGCTGTGGGTAATTAAGGTAGTTTTGAGAGGACTGTTTCTGGATAACACTAGTGAAAAACAGCTGCAAGTTTTCTTTCATTATGAGCACAACTGTAGCAGGAATGTTTCTTGTCACAGCAACTTGCTCCTGTTAAAGACCGTTAATCTGATAAACCTGTTCCGCCTACCTGTGTGACTGATTATAGGGTACCTGCTTTAGCAGGGGGATTGGACTCTATGAGGTCCCTTCCAACTCCTGTGATTCTGTGTTTGTGTGTGTTTCCTAGGATGTATTTATACAAGTAATATTTATGGAGTTATGAGTAAGTATGTTAGTATAATGCATGGCTAACAGTGCCATCATGTACATGATTTTGAGAAATTGGATGAAAGAACCTGGTCTGCTCTGTCTGTGTGGTGACACAGCATTCATCTCGGGGAGGTCTGAGGATTCTTGAGGAAGAGGGACAAGAGTTCTTTGTTGGATCTGCAGAGAATCTGGACAGCAAAGTTTGGGCGGCTGCAAAACAAAAAGTTTTTCTTTAAGAATTTTGAGTTCCCGAAGGAAAGCTGATAATGTTTTGTATATGTCAGCAGTATTGATTGAACGGATTATTCTTATTCACTGTAAAGATGGGTTACGATTTTCTCATAGATGCATCAAGGGCTTAAGTGGGTATGATTTCAGAACAGTTTGTTCTGAATAATCTCTCCTATAAGGCTGGAAATTATAAGTTCCCCATTATTCTGTCGTCATCCACTCTATGTCAGTGATACCTGTCACTTGAAGTTACCAGAGAAGACAGCAGCAGTTTAATCTTGCATCCTGTGAGCCGCTGTGAGTTAGTAAATCAAATGCTAGCTTTGAGCATTCTTGTCCTTTCTGCTTTTCAGGATAGTTGGGTAATGGCGTAACAGTTACATAAAGTAGCGGTAGTGTTGTGGTCTGTAATTGATAAGTTGAACATGATTAGCTTTTTAACTGATCAACTTTTCCTAAATCTTCTCTAAATTACAAGAAAATTTTGCTGCTTTTAAACTTTATGTTTATACTTAGAAGTTGTTGATGCTTTTGAAAGGTTTTGTTTGCTTACTTGATTCTGAATCTTAGAGTAGATTTCCACCTGAGGATTAGAATTATTTGTATTGAAGTGTTATATTGGTTAAATTAATAAATCTGAGAAAACCTAAAGTGTTCATGACTAGATTGAATTAGTTGACTCCTCTATCTGGAAAGTTTGGTTTAGAAAAATCTGAATGCAGTAAAACAAAACATTGCAAATGTTTCTTTTAGCCAGTGGGCACATAGGTCTTCTGATCAGTATTCAGAATTATGAGAAGAATACGTAATATAGTGTGTAATGTAATAGTGAAAACTGGTACAGCATTTCTGTCCTATTCAAAGATGTATGTTGTATGTATCTGTAATATATATGTAAGTAAATAGCACAGTGTTGTTAGTGTTTAATTCAACATAGTTAGCATTTATTTGAAAGATAGTGCTTTTGCACAGTACAGATTTTTACTGTAAGGAGTAGAAAGAGCAAAATATAAAGCAAAACACAGTTAAAGCATTTAGAATAAATGAGTTTTCTTCAGTCATTTGCTTAACATGACACTGTTTTTTCAGTCATTTTCAAAGGACAGAGATGAAACAAAATCAAAGTGTGCGTTTGTGTTTATGTGTATATACATTCATATATATATATATATATATATGTGAGTGAGAGCTGAATTTCAGACTTCACTGCCTAGTTGGCCTTGATCTTGAACTCTTACAGAAGACTTAACAGGAATTGGCAAGAAGCATAGAAGTGTAATCACTTGGACTATAACAGAGAAAGTATGTGGTTAAGTACTTTCTTGGCAGTGTGTTGCCATTTTTTATCCATTCAGCAAATGTAATTTATTTATACATCTGTCAATAAATACAAGGTGGCATCCAATAATGAGTACAGCGGGGATTTAAGCTGGAGTATGTTGCTGTGTTTGACACAAAGGTCAAACCTGGGAAAGGGACTTGAAATTAACATTTCTTGAAAACTACTTTTCCAGCCACTGAAGGTTATCTCTTAATTCCAGCAATCTTCTCTTTTTGATAAGCAGAGAGAGTGTATATTTTGATTACATGAAGGAGGGAGGAGGTGATGAAACTTCAACACAGAAAAGAAAAAAAAAAAGTCAGCCGACATTGTGTTCTGCTGATAAGAATGGGACTTTGTACAGCACATAAGAGATTACATGCGGTAGAATTGGGAAGCAAATTGTATTTACAAAAGATGGCATGATTTTCCTAATAGGTGTTCAAGGCAGGCTATTCACTCATGTATTCTGCTGAGCTTGGCCAGAAATAACTTCATTTTAAAAGGACAAATATGATTGAAGGTAGAAGCATTTCCCTCTGAGAGATACTTGTCTGAAGGGTTTGCATTAAATTTTTGTGATGGGAGCACTGTACTGTTTTATTCTGTATCTGTATGAACTGGTAATGTGGAAAATAAAGATAGAAATATTGCACTTGATTGCTTTGTGCTTCAAACGCTTGAATTACTGGATTTACATCTGCAATTATGGAGGAGATGTTGCAATATGATAGTTTTGGAATAGCTGTCACAGTTTTATTAATGAAATATCTATTCAACAAATTCTTGAAATTAAGGTGCTGACATTAAGTTTTAGACACCAAGTGTATCTTCCTATGGTTTTACCTTGTTTTAAATGTGACCTGGTTATTTTTAAAGAATTATAGCCTGTTTAAATTCTCATGGAAAGTTCTCCGGTTGTATATGTGCCCTACCTCTGGGTCCTTGACATTTCTTCTTCCTCTGTGTAGATCCTGGAATTGGTGAAGGGCATGCATTACCAGCTGGCCTGTCAGAAGTACTTTGAATTGACACATGATGTAAGTAGTAGTCATTTTTGTTAAACTGTAATCATGGACTTTGTTTTGATGAAGACTGTGGAAACTGTATATGAAATCCTGAGGCTATTTGCAGTTTTTATGTCCAACGCTAGCTGTCTTGTGTTATTAATTTTCATTTCGATAATTTCGAGTACTCTTTTGTAATCTCTTCATTTATATATTGATGATACTTGCGTCGTGAACATTACAGGATATAGTAAAAGTTTATACTTCCTGAAATTGTCAATACTGTTAATTTGTTTAAATGTTTACATTTAGATATATGCACTCAAACATTAAATGTATTTCAAGCCATTTAACTTTTTCAATATCCTGTTTTTAAACAAGTTGTTGTTTTTAACTGATAATGCATGTTTGGAATTATGAGGTACACCTTAAGCATAATTGATCTAACAGATACTGAAACTCTAATCTTCCAGCACTTACAGAGTTATATTAACTTTCACTTGATATTTTTCTCGTGTAATTTGTCATGTGTGATTAATTTTTTAGTCAAGACAAGCAGACCTTTCCCTTGCTTAATTGTAAAGCTCTATAAAATATTAAAGAAAAGTCCTCCACAAAACTGTGAAGTAGTGAAAGACAGTGGCACATCTTTCTGTATTATTTCTCGATTCAGCACAAACAGTTTTCACATTGTTTCAAGATTTCTCACTGTCAAGAAAGAAGTAGGAGCACTGCCCTTCTTATGACTTTCCTTTCTCCACAACTGAATAAAATTGAAATGTCTCTTTCCAAAGATCAGAATGTGAAATGACCTTGTTAAAAACGTAGTTGAGGATTAGATGATCCATTGAAAGACTTTTGCCATTGGCTTTTTTGTTCTCATTGGTTTTCACATTTGATTTATGTGGAACTATTTGTCTCCTCAAATTCCCAGCAATCGTAAGGCTGAATGTACAGCAAAAGTATGCTCTGAAGCTATATTCATTCGGCATTGCCTGTGCTGATACTTCTAAGCTTACAGAGTTAGTCACACGCTATGTCTACTTAACTGTTTTTGCCTTTCTTCCTGTTATCATTTATCAAGCGTCTATTGCATTTTATTGTCATGCTTGCAGCAGCTTCTCTGTTGGTTTCTTTTGTGTAGTGCTTGACATTAAGTGTCCTAATAAATTCAACTGGATTAGAATGAGAATGTTTACCCCTACTGGAGAGGGGAGTCTTTGCACCTCGATATTTCAGGTTCATGGGTTACCTGAAAGATGCTTCTCTTCAGATTCAGCGTAAACTGGGCTTTATTTATTAAATTATTGTACCTCACTTGGACCTTTGTGTCACCATCTCACAACCACAAAGCAAAAGCAGCAATCATTTGTGTGGTTCAGTGCATTGTCTTCAAGGAGGAGCTAATGTGTTAAGAAATGTACCTCTGTGCAATTTAAGTCTTCTACCAGCTGTGTGAAAGGTAAGCACTAAGGAGTACATCTGATGCACGAATAGCTTTTCACATTCTGGAAGATTAGGGCGTACTGCTTTTTGGGAAAGTTGTTTTCTAAATAAGAGTACTCTAATTTGACCAAGAAAAGTTGTTCTACATGTGTGACAAAAACAAGCTGTTTTGACTTGATAGTTATGACTGAACAGCTTGTGTGGAAACATGATAGAATAAATATCATAGAATTTCGACTGAATGGCTAGATAGTTTCAAAACTATAATATTTTAATAAGAATCAAAAATTATTCAATATATATGAAACCAGAGTAAATATCCAGGCACTATTGAAATATCTGTATTTATGGTCTAATTTGAGTTATAAGCCATATCTGGAAAGTGTCATAACTGTCTGGAGTTCTAATATTTGTACGTGATTTCACAGTGAGCTATTTCATGTTGATTATCCCATTTAGATTGGTTAAGATTTTATTTTGTACTGAAGTGAGGATACAAGGCAACTTAAGTGCTGGGGGAAATTAGACACTCTACAAATGTAAAGAGTGTAAACTTTACTCCAAGCAGTGGTCACAGTAATGAGGAATGCCTTTCACAGTTACAGTAGCAGTGAGATTTTATTTTAATTTAGTTGATCAAGTTGGATCTCAATTCAAAAAAAAATATCTTCAGACAAAGCAGTTAGGAGATCTGGGCTATGTACATGCAGTCAAGTATAAGATTGATAGTATCAGCTGTGAGGTGCTAATAGGTCAAATTAATTGTCCTGTGACACTTTGTCTGTAGAAAGAATTAGTGCTTTGAAATTTGGTTGTAAATGCCATCATTTACTGTTTTAAACCTGTTAAGAAAACCTGTCTGGTGACCGTGTTAAGTTGTATTCCAAAGGAACCAATGATGCTAATGACATTTCTGTGAGTATTGCTGTACTACTAATTTGCTGTAACAGGTGATTTATATATAAATACTAATCTCTCAAAATTTTATTTCAGACCACTAATGTTTTTACAGTCATGTACTTTTAAGAAGCAAATGAAATCTAACACACTTGACAAGCTTTCTACTGTCAAGGAATCACCTTGGAGTTTTTTCAATAAACAAGTATATATATGAAAAAAATTTTTCTTTGTGATCAAGTCTCAAGAACATTCAATTTAGTTTCATTGGTTGATGTAATCTACTTTAGCACTACAATTGCTCCACATGGTTTTTCTGTAATATCAGCTGTAATTTTAAAAGTTCTTGATTAAAACCCAAAGAAACTATTGCTGTAAAATTGTTGTTTCAGTTTCTTTTAGAACATTTGTTATAGCAGCAACTATAAAATTAGAGTTGGTCTGAAGGTCAGTATGTGCACAATGTGTTGAATCCAAGAATAGTCTTCTGATAGTATCAGCTGCTAGGTGGAATAAGGAGTTCTGTCTGAAGTGACAGATTTCCTCACTTGAATCAATATGTGCTACAAGCTTAAGTTTCTGACTGCCCAGAAAATACATTTTTCTTTGGGCATATTGGATTCTAGATGGATTTACAGGTGTGAATGGATAAAAATGCTAGAGAAATCTAGTTTCTCTGTTTCTGGCGCTAAGCTTTTGGTAACTTATCTGTAAGTTGAGGAAGATTTTCAACTTGGTGTTATTTTTCATTTGTTTCTTGGTATTACCTAAAAACATTAAGACTTACACGAGCAGTCTAACATTACAAAATAATCAAGGATATTTTTGTATGCTTCACCTCTACTTTTGTGGTCAGCATTTCTTGTATATTTCAACATTCACTGAAAGTTACTGGAAATTATGCACGGATTATTTATTTATCATAATCGCAAAGGCAGATGATAGTTATGAATAAAACTTCCCCTTTCTTTCTTCCAACTCTCAAAAGAAGTATTTGAAAGGGTAGAATTCTTTTAATTAAAATGATGTTGCCTAAATTTAATCCACTCCAGCTTTATTTGAGTAGCATTCAAGTTTGAAAGGAAGAGTACCTGGATTCATCCTGCACTTTTAATTAACAGTCTTTAACTTTTAGCCAAGTGCTGTCAGTCACCTCTGGAAACCTGGCTGTAGATTTCACCTATACAGAGATCACGTTCTAACTTGTTAGGGTGAGAGCGGTTTAAAACTAAATTAGAGTTACAAAATGCTTCTTACTGATATGAAGAAAACTGAGATTTTTAAGAACTAATAGCTTTAAAAAAAAAATCAGCTTTTTACTGTATTGCTTATTTTTAAGCCTTTTGGTGTAAAGAAGTAATTTAGTTCCCACGTAATGAGAATTGGAACGTGGATGAAAGCTGGATGGATGAAATTCATCCAGATAAGACTGAAATTAATTTCAGTGTTGGTTTTGGATTTTTTTTTTTTTTGCTATGTGCCTTCTATTTTGAGTTCCTAATTAGTGTGCTAGGCCTGCCACTTATTTTTAAGATTTTTCAATCAAGGTCACCTACTGCAGTCACTAATATCTTTATTTTCCTGAATGCCTGAATTAGATTTTCTTGTATATGTAGCCGTTTTCTGACGGTGCTAAGATAGGCTTCAGCAGTATATTTAATCAGGATCTCATTTTGGACGCACATCGATTCTCTGCTTGATGATTTTTCACAGGTGGCTGAAATTTAAGCTCATGGCTTTTCATATTAAATCAGCCACTGTGTATGTTCTCATGAGGGGGGGGTGGGGAGGGGGTGGGTGTGTGCAGAATTACTTGTTAAGCTGGAAATGACTCCTCCTTTCTCGAAAAAAGAACTTTCTCGAAAAAGAGGAAGATTGTGCAAGCAGAAAATTACCGTCTATGTCTCTTAGTGTTTGCTGGTTTATCATAGCACACATTTGGGAGTCTTGACAATATTCTTGAGCCTTTTTTTGTTAAAGCGACTGCAGTGATCACTGATAGGTTGCTCGGCACTGCCACACCACTCTCTCATTTCCCCCTGCTCAGAGGGATGGGGAAAAATGTGCAGTGGAAAGGGGCTCATGGGCAGAGGTAATGGCAGGGAGATAACTCGCCAATTACTGTCATGGGAAAAATGGAGTCAGTGTAGGGAGACTAATGTAATTCACTGCTTATTGATAACAGACTAGAGCAGTGAGAAGCACGTTCTGCTCATCCTCCCTCCCCTACCTCCTCCCCCAAGCAGTGAAGGGGAATGGGGACTGTTCTGTCAGTCCATAACGCTTTGTCTCTCTCCTCCGTGGTATCCATGGGCTGTGGCCTTCACACCTCATCCGCTGCTGTACTGTGGACTGTACAAGAAGCACTCCCATCTGCAAGAGCAGTATTTTCTCGGAGTGTTCTTAGTATTCACATGAACTGACAGGCAGATAAAAAGTGCAGCTGTCCTGAACATGAGGTAGAAGCATTTTGAACTGCTGATACAAAGGTTATGTCTGAAATTGTGGTGAAAATATCAGAGGAGCTTACTTCTAAAACTGAAAACGGTTTTGAAATATTTCATGAGCATTAATTGAATTTTCATTCATTGAATAAAGAGCAATTCAAATACAGTGTGCTGCAAGGCACCTAGATGTTCTGCAGTATTGGTTGTGTAGCTATTGGGCTTGTGCCTTAGCTTGCTGTTTTGGAAATGCTGTATTTGTTGCTATTGGGAGGAAAAAAAAGTAGAGAGATGAAGATTCTGTTTTCTCTTCTGAGCTTCACATTGGTGTTTAAGCTCTGGGCTCTTTTTGAGCTGTACAAACTTTTATTTATTTTCACTACTTCCATTTCTACTCTAGATGTAGCCCGGTTCGTTTCTTATGTAGGAAGATGCTGCTTTGAGGTGTAGATTAAGTTGTCTAAATCTTCAAATGTATGCTATTTTACCTATAGTGCTTTTTTGGTTTGTTTTTAATACAGGAAAGATAAAAATATTGTTTGATGATTATTCCAAAGTGATAATTTTATTCCTCATGTGAGGGAAGAAATTGTGTGATTGAAGAAAAAAAGCCTGGGTTGTATTTATTGAGCTGGTCTTGGCAAACGGTTGCATTTTTCTTCAACACAAGTTTATAATCATTCTTGGATATGAAATGAAATGACTTTTAAAAATAAAAATAGTAATTTTTCCTTTCATTTTTGTAGGTTGATGACATTGGATTTTCTTTGAATCATCCTAATCAGTATTTTGCAGAAAGTCAAAGGATATTAAGTGGTGGTAGAGAAGTGAAGAAGGAACTGAGTCATTTGGGAAACTCTCAACAGAAAAATAATAGTCAGGAAAGTGTGAATTCAAATTCTACTCCCACCTCTTCAAATACGACTACTGATGCAGAACTGGAGGGACTGGAGGCATACTTCACTGAAGACTAAGCTAAACTATGGTAGCTTTTTTATTTTTCTTTTCCTACTCTAAATGAATTCATTCTTTTAGTAAGAAAAATGCACTTCACTACCTAGAAGACGCAAGCGTTTAGCAAATTGAATAGGCTGATGGAAAAGGAAGAACAATGCTGAAGCTGTAATCACACACAGTACTTATTGTTGTTGCATAGGCATCTTGAGGGATGGGAAATGAAAATTCCTTCCCATTTCTTAGTTGACTTTTGCCTGACTTGCCTTTCTCAATTTTGTTCAAGATGTTTAATTATTTTATCCTATTTTGTGGTCATTTTTGTATATTATTAATAAATAAATTGCAAGATACAAAATTGCCGAGTTTTATTTTTAGCTGTCTTTGTATGGTTATTAAGTAGGACTTCTTCCTTTAGATATAAACTGCCTTCTGAAGAAGTGTACTTGCCTGAATTTTGAGAGCCTGGTTTGGTGCTTCAAGTAGAACCCAATTACCGTTAGGGTGAGCATGTAACCTGTGTGGCTGTATAATGCTAGAGGTTTTATTCGTTGCAACAGCTGACTGATTTAATCTATTAATGGTGTAGTTGCACTAATGATATTTTTTTTTTCACTGCTTTAAGGATTTTGGAGAAATCTTCAGTCTTTGCTTACTGGGTGTTCTGTGTTCGTGTAAGGGCATGTAACTTGCACATAGCTAGTGCAACACTGGGCATAAAAAAGAAAATACATCTCTTGTTGGTATAAGAGGATTGGCTACTAGGGTTCGCTGTTCCTTAAGTTATTCCTAATTTAATTAATGACTGCTCTGTGTAAACTGCCAATACCGTATATTCTAAGGAGTTATTAGATATCCATCCTGAGGAAGGATGCACTCCAGATACAGAAGATTGAGGCGTCAAGGAGTTAGAGACGCTGATGCTGGTGAAGCTCCAGGCAGCACTCCACTGATGTGTGGGAGCGTTGGACTCCATTGGTTGCGTTAGTTGGTGAAGGATTTTCACCTGAAGGTTTTTAAGTGCCTTTGTGGGTGGTAACAGCCCTCTAATTTTGAATTTGTTCTGCCCTAACTCTCCTAAATGATGATTTTGTCACTTTAATCACATTGCAATTAAAACCCGTAGCACTTCCTTTGTGAGCTTCACCTTTACTCTGAAATCTGTTATGTTGGGTATGGGCTCCCTATTTATATACCTACATTGATTGTTACATTATTAGCAGAATACAATTATTTTTAGGAACTCAGAGCATTTAAAGTAGGTCTCTGCTCCAGGGAAGAATGTAACCTCACATATCCTCTAAGTAGAAAAATCTTAATCTGAGATGCAGCAAATATAACAGTATTTGACAAAGCCTATGTCCTTCACTGGTTTATACCACCAGTGGTTTACACCTCAGTTCAAATGACTTTGAACTTTTTCTTCCCTTTTATTACCTAGCAGGTGAATTGTAATATAAATATCTAATAGTAATACATGCAAATTAGTGCATAAGTTACAAGTCGCTACCAAAATTATGTAATTAATTACTATGTAAGCAAAACGTAATTAATGTTTTTCTTTTTTGTCCTATTAAGAGACAGTTGGAGGCAGTTTATTTTCAAATTTCATACATTTTTACTATCTTGATTCTGAAAGCAGATTATTTTGAATTTGGTTTTTGGCAAAAACCCAAAATGAGAGTCTTCCTTCCCAGCAGCTGGACACTGAAGAGTTATTTGTCTTCCAAAGCTTTTGAACACTTACTGCGGTATAATTTGAATAAGAATCACTTGTTTCTTGACTGTAGAGCTGTTTGAGATTGGAAAGGCAAAATCATTTAGAATATTTAAATCAGTCATTTGAAAAAGAAAAGCTTTTTCTGCATTGTTGTAATGATGTTTCAAAATTACATCTAGTTAAAAGACAAGGATTTTGAAAACCAAGTGAGTCTGATATGATCATGCAGTAGTCAAGAAAGAAGTACAAAAGAAACAAACTCTGCTCTTTCACCTCTTGACAAGAACATGTGTTTCTGAAGTAAAAAGCTGCAGATCTGTTTGCAGACATTAGCGCTATCACTTCTCCTTCCAAGTGTCTCTTTAAACTTCTGTTACATGTTGCAACTTCAAGAAGATGGGAGATGCTCAAACCTTGACAGTTTGAAACTGTTCTGGAGGAGACACTTGGGTGTTCTGGGTCTCTAAAGGTGGTATGAAGAGAGTACGTGGTTGCATTTCTGGGGGGGTGCACACAACTGTCCATCACTGAAAGACTGCTCTGTGCAGTCATGATGTTCATGTGGAAACTGCTCCTCTTTACAACACCTGGTCTTAAGTGTACCACAATTAAGTAGAGAGGAATGCTTCAAGAGGAATGTAGCTTGCTCCTTAGCAGGCTCATTGGCTAAGATTTGTTTCAATCCTTTAGATGCTGGAGGATTTAGAACATTTGAGTTTGATAGAGGCTGTGATCAGTGGGTGCAATTCAATCCCCTAAGGAACGTGAACCTGTATGTATGTAGGTAAATCAATTGAAAAACAGGACAAAAAAAGCTTGGGATAACATCGAGAGTGAACTGTAGCTGGGAAATAAGCACACAGATGGGTAAGCACTGACTTATTAACAGAGAGGTTAACAGAAGTGGTTTTAGGGTAGGTGAAATGTAGATGAATAGCTGGAGATAGGGAGGTTCTGTTGGCATAGATCTGTCATCTGCTGAGGGAGAGCAGGATGTGGTGATCAGGCTGCAGCCAGCAGGAAGATGTATGAACTCCTTGTATCCCTTGAAGCAGAAGTGATAGCCACAGTGAAAATGTCATGGGATGGTAGTTCTAGCTGAAACAAAAAGACTCAGGCAAGTTGAAGGTACTTTGTCATGTAGTTGTGAACCTAATTAAGAAAGGGAAAATGGGATCATGAAATAGGCATCAATATAGGAGAGGCAGATATGACATAACCTTATTATTTATTAATCTTTTGGAAGAACATTGTGTTCTGCTCAGGATCAGAGCTGTATTGTGGGGAGGACGTATGTCCCTCTGTTAAATCTGGAGGCTGAATGCAGTAGTTTTGCTGACAGCTGAGTACATTTTTCTCTTTAATCTATTATGATGTCACAAGTGGTAATTATAACAATATGTTTTTCAAGATCTGGCATTAACAGAACTGTAATTTTTAACAGTTGAGAGAATTTCTCATTTGGATTTAGATATTTACATATGACCTTGATTAGAATTTATCACAAAGCTGGCACATCAAGGATAACAAGTAGGAAAATCCAAATCAACATACACATAGGAAAAGGAAGTTGCATGGAGTATGTTTCAAATCATCTGTAGGATTTATAATATGAGTTGAATAATAATGTGTAATGTAGCATAGTAGAATATCTATTTTGCTGAATGTAAGCATATATTAGGATGTGCAGTAGAATTGTAGAATCATTACTCCTCTCTCTGTTTCTATTCATTGTGTTTAGAAGTGGTCCTTGAAAAAAAATTTCTCACCTTTTTAGCAGTCAGTTAAAGAAAATTAGAATTTTGTACTGTAAACCTCTCAAATATATATATGTATATATATATAGGAAAAACATTTAAATATCCTAATATCCTTTTAAAATCCCTTTTCTTTGGGGGGGGGGGGGGGGATCCTATTCCCTCTTAGTTTAGGTTAAACTGACTTTTATGAGATATATAAGGCCTCCCCCTTGAAACCTTACGATTTTTTTTATGAGATTAAGAAATGCCACTTCATTCATTTTCTCTCCAAGCACCAGTTAGAAAGTAGTCTTTGCACAATAAACATATTTAAGACCTTCAGAACTGTTCACAGGACATATTAATTTAACTCCTCCCCCAGATGAAACAATGAGTAGATGAAAAAAACATTTAAGTAAAATTCATTCTAAGCACATGCAATCAACTTTCTGTAGAAGTTTCTCTGTTTCATCTGGGCATCCTTATGACAGTATTTTATTGCAGTTCCAGATGCTGGGTTTTGCTTTTGATTGTCTAATAGTTTTCCTGCTTATGTAGCTAAGACTTTGGAGGGAAAAGCCAACCAACCTTGCTGTCCACATCAGAAATGCCCACAGTACAATACTCAGCCAGCCTAGCTGCTTCCAGACTGAAGGCTGCATCTAATCTGAAGCGCAGCCATCAAGCAAGAGTATCCAAATTGGTTATCAGGAAGATCTGATGGGACTGTGATGTGGGAGTGTACTCTCTCAGCTCCTAGCACTTGTTGCTCTGGACTGCCACAGAGAGAAGAGCCTGTTGCTTCCTGGAGGTATCTGAAAATTGTTCCAAAGCAGTGACACTTGCTTAGGATGCTTAACTGGAGATCTGGGAGGGTAAAATCATCTCTACTCCATATAGATGTATGTCAGCTATAAATGATTCTACTAAAGTGCTTTTGGTAAAGTTTTTTTTATGACTGAAAAAAATAGCTGTAGTGGTAACAAGCCTTTGTTATTTTTGCAGGTGGTGTCCTTGCTGTGGGATTGACTTAGTCCATGCCAGGTTCAATATTTATTAAACTGCCTCTTGTGCAGAATTTAAAAGACATTAAAGCCTTTTCTCAAGGATTGCTTCTCAAATCTCTGTAGTAAACCCAGCAGCCGAAACTATGAACAAAGAGCCAGGTTTCCAAAAGGCTTGGGGTCAGCCATACCTTTGAACATGCTTTTTTTTTTCCTCATGAAAATTTTATTTCCACCCTTCAGCTGTAGTGATTGAGTATTTCTCGGCAATGATTATTTTTTTCTTTTTAACACATTTAAATTACTTTAATGACTGTTGCGTTTCTTAATGATAGTTTCTTAAAGCCATCTGGAGCCTACTGTGAATGAGGGAGCTTGTTCTCAAGCATGTAACCTTTTCCTCTTGTTTTAGGCCTGTACTCAGTCACTATTCTTGTTGATGCTGGCTTGGATAACCCTTTTCTGTAATAGAATTTGATCTGAAGGATGTTTCTGTAACCTGAAAGCACAGTATCTTAAAAACAGTACTGCTGTATGAAATGTTTCTCTTTCAGATGTCACCTTCTTAACCATCATAACTGTGGGAAATGATTGCTAAGAACTGAGGTCATCCATACACTTGGAATGAAAGTCTAAATGACTGCATTCCAAGTTTTAGTAAAGACCATCTTTAACATTATGAAACTGGTGCTTTGAAGAAGTCAATGGTCTCTTTCTGCTTTACTGAGCAATGTTTATACTGCAGCTGGCATTAGCTGAAGTCCTTATAAAGCTGTGATCCTGCATAGTAGTCCAAAGTGTGTGTTCCTCTGAATTTCTCTGAGTGGAGGCTTGCAGCATTGGCTCTGTTAGGCCTGTGGGCCTTGCACTGCACCTTGACCAGCTGTCTGGAAAACGCAGAGGTCTTACTTGAAGTTCAGTACTCATTACATAGTTACGCAAGGAGTTTTGGTTGGGACTTATGTTTTTGTTTCTGTGAAGCAGGGTCTGTTGTGAGAGGATAAAAGGAAATAGCTTTAACCTAACAGAGGGGAGATGTAGATCGGACAGAAAGAAGCTTTTTACAGTAAGGGTGGTAAAGAACTGGAACAGGTTGCCCAGAGAAGTAGTGGAAGCCTCACCCTTGGAGACATTCATGGTCAGGCTGGATGGGGCCCTGAGTAACCTGATCAAGCTGTAGGTGTCCCTGTTCATTGCAGGGGAGTTGGACTAGATTACCTTTAAGTGTCCCTTCCAACTGAAATAATTCTGTGATTCCATTCCTGGGTACTTTTGAGGAGTCTCAGATTTGTAGTGTTAATTCTCAGGCATTGCTGGATGATTGTTTCATGAATTAAAAGTTGGTTTTTCTTTGCCCTCAGAATGAGTGTATCTTGGTGTTAATGTCTTTGTTGTATGCTGTGGTGCAAGTCTTACATGCAGATATGTGAATGATGCTTACTTGTTATCTACTCTGGAAATGTTTTTTGCTTGTGTGTGTAACTTGCAGTGCTTCACTGAGCAGAACCTACAGCATAAATTAGTTGTGTGTCAGGACAGTGCCTGTAGACAACAAATGAGTAAAGCCATGGATTGCCCCGTGCCTGCTTGCTCTGCCAGGTGGAAGACTGATGCTTAATGAACATATATACAAAAGTAATCTCTGTTGGACCTCTGTGGCTGGTAAAGCCATCATTTCCTGGATAGAGGGAGGAGCATCTGGTTTCTATTGCTGATCACCCCAGCTCGTGCTTTTATTAGCGTACTTGTTAGCACTGAAAGGTGCCCAGCTTGTTCTTTGGAGTCAAAGGGCAGCTTTGGAATAGGGAAGGAAGGCATAGAAGCATCAACGTATTTGTTTTCTGTCGGGAGAGCTGGTTGTAGAGTAGTGGACATTGACTGGTAGCTGCTGGTGGTTGAAAGAGCTGTCGCAGTTGTAGGAAAACAGAACCTCTTGGGGAGGGCTTCTTAGGGACCTTGTAGCTTACCAGAATACAGAAAAAATAAAATCCTGTGCACATTTTCTTTTCTTTTTTTTTTTTTTTTGAACCCATAGAATCATGCTATCGATAGTAGTGTGACTTTGAACCCAATTGTGTAGTTTTCAGAAAATAAAACTGAAAACACATTTGTCGGTAGGCAAAATGGTATGAAGTGAGCTATTTGGTGTGTAGTGCTCACGCTTGTAGGCTGTTGTTGCTGTTCACAGTCACTAAAGGTTATGTGATTTAGCACTGAGAGCCTCTTTCCTTTGGCAGGCGGTGGTTCTTTTCCAGTGTGCGTGCTCTCTGAGCAGGGCTTTGGTGGAAAGGTCTCCCCAGATGGATGTTTGGTGTCAGCTTTGCTCTTCAAAGGAAGTTTGGCTTAATGGAAATGTTCAGAACTTCAGGCTCCTGTGGTCTGGTTTTGCTTGTTTTGTGTTACAGAAATCTGAAAAGGGGAAATAAGCACCAGGAATGCGTGTAGACCCATCTTCCTTCAGCAATCTGTAGCAAGTCAAAAGCTTCTCAGATGATGTCTGCTTACCAGAGCTGCGATGTTTTGTTCAGCAGACGTTGCTGTGCTATGACTTCAGAACTCTGGCAGATCAGGGTGTGACAAAAACAAAGGATCTTTCCCTGAAAGAGAAAATGCCTGAGTTCACTTCATCTGCTGCCACTGCAACACACCTTCTCTATAGAAAATAGATGCTGTAAGGAACACTGAGTGCAGAGAGGTGCAGTGCTTGGCATCCTGTTGATGTTTGGATACGAATCAGAGCAGCTTCCATTACTCTGCTTAAAAAAGAATAAGGGAAAGTATACTTAGAAACAAGTTAATGGTTGGAATATATTCATTACTATAATACTATACTATATTATATATAATATAATACTATATTCATTGATTTCCAGAGGTGCTACTGGGACAATTTCCCATTTTTCATGGTCTCATTACGGAAATGTTTTTCCTCAGTGGTTTACAGTTTAAACTGAGACATTGTGATGTGTGAATGTGACAAATACAAGGGGCAGAACACAACAGCTTGGGTCTGTCATGTGCAGTATTGCTTCGTAGAGTTGGTTTCAACTAGGAATGGCTTAGAGAAAAATAATTGTTGTCTCCATTGCTGTTCCAGTCATACATTATATTGAAAGCAAAAGCCTATGAGTGATAGCAGTTCAGAAATCACTGCCTGGAAAAACTGATTGAAAACTTCTGCGTCTGAGAAAACAACACAGATTCAGAGGCGTCTGCCAGGAGGAAGGAGGAGGAGGAGAATGTGCTTTGACCAACAAACTACTGATTACAGGTGTAACAGAAGGTGGAATGATAGGAGGCTACATGTTTTCCCAAGGATCATAATCCACATGCTGCACTTACATTTTGTCTGTACAAATGTGAAAAGGATGCTTTGGTGTCTGCCAAGACCTGCATTCATAATGTTTGCCCTTTTTGGAATTAACCTCCATGTTTTGGCCTCACTCCTATGTATAATGTGAATCCCACAGGTGGGTGGTTTATGGGCTGTAATAAATGCTTGAGAGTCAGGTTTGTCCTGGCAGAGCTTTCACCTATACATTGTTCAGAGGGAAATCCACGGTAGCAAGTGATTCTAATCTGATCTGAGTAAAGGTGCATTGGCTTTCAGTGGTGCTGGTCTAACACTTGTTAGCACAACTGTGTCAGGTCTCAGGTTTTCAGTTCATAATTATTTGTAAAGATTGTCTTAATGGGTTTTGATGCACTAGGATTGTGAGGACATCTAAGAGCCTTTCTTAGGATTTCTTTGCTTGTTTCAATCTGAATAAAATTAAGTAAATATTGTGCAAACAAGCTAGTCCTGGTTCCTTCTGCTTTGAAAGACCTTCTGTTTCAGAGAGTATTTCAGGTGAAAAATAATGGAGGTCTGTGCAGTCTCTCAAATTACAGTGTAGAATGTCATTAACAAGCTAGACACATACCTATTTCCTATTCAATGTCCTTTTAATTTTGGTGGACGAATCTTGCTTGTTCACTGTTATTGCTGCTGCTTTGAAATCCCTAAGAGCTCTGAATTGAGATGAGTGCATTCTATGAGTCTGAGCGTTGCCTCTGTTTGTGAGTCTGGTAGCATCCCATCCATCCCTGGCAGATGTGCCTGGCCAGATGCCTGGGAAAAGGAAGAGGTCATGTAGGCACTCATCCTCCTCTGGGCATCCCCACCTGTGTCCACGTGCTGGTTCCTGGCTGGACCATGCTCTTCAGTAGTCACCTCTAGACTTGTATTCCATCGGGATTTTTACAGTAGTTTTTTGAAGTAATTTGTATTTTTGACCTGCAAACTCTTCTGTAACAACTCTTCCATTGATGTAATTACATATTATGTGGAAAAAAAAGCATTTTTTTGGTGAATATTTAAATTGGAAAAAACACTTTAAAAATTATTTTAAGTTTGGCCCCCAATTGTGTCGTTGTTATATGGTGAGAAATGGCAACTAATTTTTCTTTCTGCCTTCAAAATAGAACAGGTCCTGAGTGTATCCTTCCTCAGTTACTGCTTTCTAAACTGAAGTCATCCTGTATTTCTGCAGGTGGTTGTTACCCCTTACCTCTGATATTGCTTCTTCCTATGTCTTTTCTGTGTATGGTTCATTTCTACCCTGACTGATGGTGCTGTCAGTGCCAGTGCTCCTGAGAGCTGCTGGGTCTCTGCTGCAACATGGCTCATGAGCCTCTGCTCAGGTCACGTCTCTTGTTGAACCTGCACGCAGGGTGCTGCTAATTAACTCACCTGTAATTGGTACCTTGCAGTTTCAGCAGGGAGCTTCTGGTGATGGCTGGATATGATGTGGAGGAATGGCTCTCTTGTGTGTAGTTAGCTCCACAAACAAATGCCTCAAGCACATTTGGGTGGTAAGGATCTTCATTTAGGACTTAACTGCCTGCATATGTATTAGAGTATATTGATCAGTGAATTAGTGAGGCAACGCAGTGGAAGCAAGTAATTCTGTGACTTAAGAGTTCACGAAAGTGCATGGTTGTTTTTTTTCTTATTTTATTTCTCATATTGTTCTTATTTTTACCAACAAGGAAAAAAAACGTAGCTGGAAAATATACGTAGAAAGAAATAGTAAATTAAATCTTACCTATTGCATCTGCTTATACTTTTTTAGACTTCATGATGAATGCTGGGATTCCTGTGACTTCATTTGTATGAAATACAATCTCGGCCACTCCACAGAGCCTGGAGTGCACCATTTCCAGCACTTCCGTCACTATTTTCCTCAAGCAAAGCTTTGGCTTTGGTACAAAATCTACCCTTAAGAAGTGTGATCTATTTAAAAAAAAAAAAATAGAAATCTTATTACAAAAAAAAAGTGGGGGGTGGATTCTTCTTTCAGGGCTCAGAAAGGATAAATATAGGGCATCTGAGGTTCTGCAAATTGTTGTATCTTCTGTTTTCAGAAAATTGGTTGCAGATGTGATGACCACAGTTGATTGTCCCTTTTACCTGCATACAGATGCTTGATTGGTTTCAGGGTTCCAAGAGCTGAAGTAATCCCTGTCTTTTATCATCATAGTCCTCTATGAGAAATCTTGAAGATGAGATGCAGTGCGCTAAATACAAGCTGTTTTTATCATTATGGAGTGACCAAGGAATTGGGTTGTATGTACTTTGTAAACAGCTTCCTCATGTTCTGTGTGTCGCTGATCCCACAGTCTCTTAAAACGGAATTTAAGCTTCATAAATGTGTTTGAATTTGGAATGCAGCATTTGGTATTCCAGTCCTGTGAGTGTACAGCCAGAGTGAAACTTCATCTTCAGCACATTTCCTGCACCAGCTTACGTGCTGCAGCAAATGATTTTGGTCTGATGCCATAAAACCAGCCTACTCCATGGTTTAATTATTATTTTATAATCACGAGTAACTGTTTAAATTTTTAATACACAAACTACTACACAGGTAAGCAAAGCAACAAAAACTATTGTCAGATTTAATTGCCTGAGCAATGAGAAAACTTCTCCTCTGGTCAGCTTATCAGTTTAAAGTGTGATTATGACGATACCAGATGAGGTTTAACAAGAGCAAGTGTAGAGTCTTGCACATCGGGAAGAATAACTGCATGCGTTGGTACTGACTGGGGGATGACCTGCTGGAGAGGATCTCTGCGAGGGGGACTTGGATGTCCTGTTGGTTGACACCAATATGCAAAGGAACTTTTTCACAGTGTGGGTGGCAGAGCACTGGAACAGGGAGGTTCTGAATTCTCCTTCTCTGGAAGTGTCCAGGACCCATCTGGATGTTTACCTGTGCAAACTGGTCTAGGGAGGCTGCTTTATCAGGATGGACTAGATGATTCTAGAGGTCCCTTCCAACCCCTACAATTCTGTGATTTGCACTGGAAGCAGAAACAGAAGGAAGAGCTGAGCTGGCTAAAAGCACCCAGCTGGGCTCCCCCATGCTCCAGGTGCATCCAGGCTGGGGGCAAAGCAAGCCTAAATGCAGCAGCCAGAATAATTAGATACACACAGCACTGCAAGTAATGTAAATAGGAGTTTTCACACTCCGAAGAAGTTGGTGGTTACAGATTTTTAGTGGTGGCATCTGAACTGATGACTGAAGCAAACAGCAGAACAGTGAGTGTGAGGTGAGAGCTGCCTGCAGCACCACACAGCCAAGGGGAAGCTCTCTTCTACTGCACGTGCACTTTCTTGCAGCCCTTGCACACAGACAGCACGTGGCCCTTGGGAGGAAAGCAGGGGGCATGTTGTGATAAGTGGGAAAGCAGTGGGAATAACTTCAGTGAACTGCACAGGATTCAGATGGAAACACAGCAAGCCCTCAACCCAGTTTGAGTTTTTACTCACTGTCCCTTGTCCTTGTCACTGCGCACCACTGAAAAGAATCTGACCCCATCCATTTGACTTCAGATATTTATAAACATTGATGATTTCCACTCTCAGTCTTCTCAATGCTGAACAGTCCCACCCAAAAGCTGTTCAATGGGGGTGAGCCCTGAGCAGTCCCCATCAGCACAGTTCTTGCCCCATCGCTTCAGAGAAAAGCAAAAGAGTTAACAGCTCCCACATGTGCACCTCTCCTTAGAATTAACATTCAAAGGGCAAAGCAAAACAAAAGACAGATGTAAATGCATTTTATATGTTAATCAGCTGCAGAAAGCAAATAAAACATGTTCTGGAAAATAGAAAATTGACTTCTTCCAAATCAGGAGAGAGTGTAAGCATATATTCTTACTCCAGAAAGTATTTATGTGATTAAAAGTTATTTATTGCATGCAAGAGCAGCTGCAGACAAAGGCAAGGAAGCTCCTGAGCCTGGTGCTGCTCAGCAGGCAGAGAGAACTCCTCCAGGGCTGTGGGGTTTGTGGATGACAGCAGTGCCCTCCCTCCAGCAGAGGCTTCAGGCATTACATAAGGGGATGAGGTGCAAAAATTATTTTGTCTGGTTTTGGTTTCTTGATTGGTATCTTTTCAGGCTCTTTGATGCTGTGTACTTGGATTTGAAAGCTCAAGAGTAACTACAGGAAACTGGATTTTGTTCTTCTCCAGCCTTTTGTCAGGAACACAAGTATTTGCTTATTGAGCCAGCTGTGGAGAAACACAAAGCAGTATTTCCATCGCTCACTACAAGTCAGAAACACGACATAAAGCCATACAACTGGGAGCCTGCTTATGGGATCATAAATTTCCTTCTGCCGCCCCATTTCTCTAACAAGCTCCTGTTCCTGAAAGCACTATTTTTAAACAATTTTTCTGTCCTTTACTGCAATGCTAGAATGGTAGAAATGAATTAAAAAGCAACTGGAGTACCCCTTCGAAGATATTTGCAGTGCTTATGAAGTACATTGAAAATATTCAACCCACAGCTTTATAAAATAAAAACTTCCACCAATGGTAAGAACTGAAGAGGATGCAGCAGCTCCATGCATAAGTCTGTAACATAGTAGGAACATACCTAGAGTGAGGATGATGATGAATACTTCAGACATTATGTCAAAAAGGAATCGAGTATCTAATTATAGAACAAGGGGAAATGGTTTGAAACTATCAGAAGGAAGATTTAGATTGGACATTAGTAAGGTTTTCACAATGAGGGCTGTGAGACACTGGCGCTGATTGCCCAGAGAAATGGTGGAAACTCCATCCCTGGAGAAATTCCAGGTTTGGCTACATGGGCCTCTAAGTAACGGGATCTAGCTGTGGTGTCCCTGTTCTCACTGTAGGGGAGTTGGACCAGATGACCTTTTTAAGGGTCCCTTCCAGTTCAAGTGATTCTATAATTATGCCTTTTGGATATCCAAACCTTATTCATCATAGAATCACAGAACTGTAGGGGTTGGAAGGGACCTCTAGAGATCATCGAGTCCAACCCCCTGCCAAAGCAGCTCCCTAGCCCAGGTTGCACAGGTAGGCGTCCAGGTGGGTCTGGAACGTCTCTAGAGAAGGAGACTCCACCACCTCTCTGTGCAGCCTGTGCCAGTGCTCCGTCACTACACTGTGAAGAAGTTCCTACGCACATTTGTGCAGAACTTCCTGTGCTTCAGTTTGTGACCATTTTCCTTCATCCTACCATGACGTAACACTGAAGAGTGTTGTCCTCATCCCTTTGCCTCCTGCTCCTTAGATATTTATAGATGTGGATCAGATCCCCTCTGAGTTGTCTCAAAGCTGAGCAGATCCAGATCTCTCAGCCTTTATTCCTCATAAAGGAGGTGTTCCATGCCCTTTATCATCTTTGTAGCCCTCTGCTGGACTCTTGAGGAGGTCCCTGTCTTTTTTGTACTGGGGAGCCCAGAACTGGACACAGTACTCCTGTGAGGCCTCACCAGGGCAGAGTAGAGGGGGAGGATCACCTCCATTAGCCTGCTGGCCACTCTCTTTTTAATGCACCCCAGGATCCCATTGGCCTTCTTGGCCACTAGGGCACACTGCTGGCTCATGGCCAACCTGTCATCCACCAGGACACCCAGGTCAGAGCTCTTCTCCAGCAGGTAATCCCCAGCCTGTACTGATTGCATGCAGATATTCCTCCCTATGTGTAAGATTCTACAGGGCAGCCTGTATCCACCAAAGGTTGTGCAGTTGGTTAAATACTTCATGGATTCATTTTATAAGATGCTGCTGTTCAGAAGAGTTAGGACACTGGCTGCTCATAAGACATTTTTTTCTTATATGTGCAAGATTTAATCATTGAAACTAAGTTTACTAATCTACCTACTAATCTAAGCCAGTTTTGAAAGGATTCACCAAGCAGAAATGGAGACTGATTTTATATGGGCTAGGAAAAGTAATAGGAAAGAAAGGGCCACAGAAGGAAAAGTGCAGTGATCATAATGGAACATGGCTGTCTCCAAGGAGGAAAAGAAGAGTTGGGTATAACACAGGGTGTTAAGAGTTTGGGGCTGACTGTGGAGGTAAGGGGCCAGAAATACAGTCTTGTGGATGTGACAGATCTAACAAAGAAGTGAGAGGAGAATTCGGAAGATGAGTTAAGGTTCAGGTTTTATTTGTGATAAGCCTGGAGTGTCAGGGAGCTCTTGGGGGGAGCTTCTAGCAAGAAGCATGACCTGCAAATGTAACACAAGTTTGTTTTTTTAATGGCTGTTAAATTTCTGAGTCTTAATGAGGTGGCAGCAAGGCTGTTATTTATCATGTCTCTGGTGCATTGTTGAAAATAATCTGTAATGCAACTATGAATTCACTGTGCTTAGAGAAAAAGAGAAAGAAACCACTGAAAAAGGGAGAAAGCCGTATTGGTTCCTAAGATAGATAGCCTGGGCCTTTTAGCAGACCTTGTAACTTACGGTCCTGCCATTTCCTATCTTGCTAGGAAACATTGAGACCCAAATGTGATGTGTCCAAAATCAGCTTTGGTAAGTTTTGCGTTCCCTTGCCAGCCACACTGTGTACATTTCAGTGACAGGGGTTCAGCTGGGTTTGTGTTTCTCTTTTGTGTCTCTTGGGTACTGAAGGTGCAGCATTGATTTGTCCTTTTTCCCCCAGCCCTTCTTGGCATCTGTTCTGCTCAGTGGGTCAACAGTAGGATTAAAACAGTGTTAAAATTCGGAAAGTTGCCCAAGAGCCACTAAGAAATACAAGAATAAAACTTTCAGGTAAAACTCATAAAAATGTTGGGTGGAGAGGAGGGAATAGCAGCTGTATTTTTGGATGGAAATCCTGATAGTTCTGTCAGTCAGGATGAAATCTCACATTACACTGCGTTTTCAGTCTAGGAATTACCCTAATTGCTTTGCTGAAATCCTTACAAATTGATTTGCAGATTGCATTGAAATCATTTTTTTCCCATCCAAAATGTCATCTTTACTAATAATGGGCATCTGAAATAGGAAACGAATAATGTGCAATCCATTTGAAATTGTACAGGTGAGTTCATGGAGGCAGAATGTAATCTGCCAAGAAGCAGCGAGATCGTTACTTGTACTCTTCCGATAAACGTCACAGGTGTTTAGCAGCCATAGGAGGGTGAACTCAGCCCTGCGGATCTGAATCGATTTTGAGGTGTTCGCACTAGCATTTGTCATATCACGGGTTGAAGCCAATGGGCAGCATTTCCTCATTCCTGTCAGGGTTTACTAGCAGCAGGTTAATTGCTTTCAGAGGCTAATTGCTGAAATAGGGGGAATGATGTTTGCTTATGTTGCTTACTGGATCAGGACCTGGTGTACAGGGGGTGGAGAGACCTTCTTGTCCCCAACCGCAACCAAGAGCTCTGCAGAGAAGCCCTTCAGTGTGCACATGTGGTCACTTCTGCCTTTAGAAGGCTTTAACATCCAGGTCGTTTTATACAGCATATATTCTAAGCTATCAGCACCTATTGAAATGCACTGCTTTATAAAATGCATTTCGGAAGTCCAAACTTTTTTTCATTGTTTCCAGTAAATAATTATAAAACTATTTAAACCACTTATCCAGGCCACAACATGTTTCAAGTTTAATGAAATGGAAGTGTAAAAGCCTCAGATATTGCTCACATTAAAGAGATGTGTTGTTGAGCCTTTCAATAACAGTAGCATCAGCGGGACTCAGGTATAAATAATTAGTGGAGTTTGCACACACTTGGCTGAATTGCAAATTTAATATATTTTCATTGATTCTCCCCATAGCTAATACTCATTTATAATTATTTGAGAAGAGCAGGGGGAGGGAGCAGAGCTGGGAAGCCTTTACCTTAGAGTAAATCAGATTGATTTTTACTTAACTTTCCCAAGGAATGCTGAATAGTTTAACATGAATTGGACCCCAGTGATTATGATGAGAAAATAATAGCACTATTAAAAATAATCACTGCCTGGGATTTATATCTAAGCAGTTGCCTCACATGTGCATATAAAATGGTCTGAACAATAGAAACCAAGGTGTAATTATATGTGCTTAGGTGTTGTTGACTAAACAATTGCTTACATTTGAAACCAGACTTGAAGTTTAAAAAGAATATGCATTTATTTTTATACGACCATTCTGTTTGGTTGTAGTCACCCT
Organism: Oreortyx pictus; assembly: GCA_036925125.1. Lineage (NCBI taxonomy): Eukaryota > Metazoa > Chordata > Aves > Galliformes > Odontophoridae > Oreortyx > Oreortyx pictus. Next base: position 83,191,075 of record JAUPFR010000002.1, on the reverse strand, counting down.
CTACACTGAGGTTTTCTTCAATTTTCCAGTTGAGTTGTTATTTCCGAGCTTAAAAATGTCGAAAGTACTGAACTACTGCAAACTGTGCATGCACGTGTTTATTACCGGTAATGGGAAAGTGTTTGGTGTTGGAAAATTCACGTATGTAGAAATTAAAAGTTCTGGGGAAACATTTCAAGGGGCTGTCTGACAGAAAAGCTCCTCAAGCTCTGGAGTTGTGTGTGTGGCAAAAAGATTGAGAGCCCTTGAAGGCACTTGGGTTGGTTTAATGAGACCAGAAGGTCAGCCCTTGGGATTTTGCTGGTTGCCACTCTTTGCCTGCTCCTGTAGAGAATTACAGTTTCTTGGATGAGAAACCTGTTGCCCAAACATATGTGGAGTAGAACAGCTTTTTTGAATCTTATTTTTTTAACTCTTGGTCAGCTGAGATTCACTCCATGAGCTTCTTATGGATCTGGAGGCTGCAAATTGGAAGTCGATTGTTAAATCTTACATGCAGGGTGCAGTACTGATTGCACAGCATTGTGGCTGGGGGACAGCTGGAAAATCAGGTGTCTCCAGGAATGGTGATTTAACACTGGGTATCCAGAATAATTATCTTACCACTGTGTTGTTTTTTTCTTATCCCTTCCTAAACCCATGACAATTTTTTCCGCTCATCCCTACAACAAAATTCAGTTGTAAAATGCGAACAGTTTTGTTAAGCAGAGGGTTTCCTTTTACACCAGCCTTGTTAAAAATGTAGGATGGTGCCTACGACTTACCCAGTAACAGATTCATTAGAACAGGCAATTGCTCTTGAGCAGATGTGTTTATTTCCATGGTGCTGCAGCTGGGCCATTATGTGACTTGTTTTCTGGATGGCAGCAAGGTCGCACCTCTACCCAAGGTACATTATTACTTACTTGCTGATAATTTTTTGCTGAACAGGACTGCAGTATGAACCCTAAATGACACATTAAATTGTTGTTTATATGTAATTTGGCCACATTAGTGTGTGGGAATTAGCATAATAGATATGAAACTCCTGCTTGAATTTCAGAAGTTGGTTTCCTTCTCAAGCCCCCCATGGATCACATTTGGGGTCATTAAGTCATTAGCAGGCAGCAGGGAAGTTATAATTTTGCTTTTCTTCCACCTAACTGCTCAACTGTACAGCCTCTTTCCTACTCACATTACCACATCTACTCAAGTTGATTACTGACATGGTCTCTGAGTATACCTATTCTGATTATACGAGAAAAGGTGAGAATTTGACTAAAGCTGTTAAATCTACATGATAAAATTATCTCCTTGGATACCTGTTGGTTGCTCTGATTCTATGCTTGCTTATCCCTTGACTTCCTTTTCTTGTTTGATAATACAACTTTCTATAATCCATGTGAGCCTTGCAATATATTTCACTCGCTGGCTGACATTTCCCTCCGCTGTTGATATTCATCACCAGGTATCCCAAAAATGCCTGTCAATTAATCTCTTATCACTCATCAGAATGTTATTAGAGCTGGGGACTAAACACCTGGATTCCAGATGAGGGGCGTTTATCAATTCCAGTGGCCCATGCTGTGAAAAAAGTGGAACTGCACTGTGTTGTTGCCAGCAGCCTGTGGAAAGGTGAGGGTACAAAGCAAACTCTGGACCAAAGTTTTAGGGTTATCTTTTAGAGTGGATTTTGGCTCCTTCTTACCTCATCTGTTGTGGTGCACAGATTGTTCTGTCTCATGGTGGAAAAAAAAAAAAAAAAAGTCCCAAACCCTTTAAATGCTATTTTGAAAATAATAATTTCAAGGAGATTTAAGAGCATATTGGAAGAGAGAACATGAACAGGCAGAGGCAATGTTATTTAATATAGGATAGCTTTTTTCAGGCTTTGGAAGACACTAATAAATAAAAGAGAGCAATGGTTTCTAATTTGTTTTCTAATGGTGCACAATTTCATGCCTTCCATGTGCTGTAAGCATGGGAACAGCCGATAGCAGCACTGCCCATGGGGAGCTCTGGGAAGGGGCTCAGTTGTATTGAAGGAGAGACTGAGAGAACATTGCTCTCTCCTGTAAGAAATATTGGTGTGTTCTGCTGTAGAGAGATCAGCTTCCCAGACAGTGAGTGGCTTTCAGCCTTGCTCTCTACTTTGTCCATTTGTTATCCAAGCCCCAAGCTCAGGAGTACTTGAAAAATGAGTTGGTACAGCTGCAGTGAACAAGGGTGTCTTGGTTAGTAAATAGGTTTTTGTTTGTCATCCAAACACCAGGGTTCTCTGTCCACTTTCGTAAGCCATGTCATACCTAATGTACTTCCTTCCCAGAAATATTCTCCCAACTGTGCTCCTTGTGAGGACCTGTCTAACTTTGTGTAATATAGGTCTGTGTGCAGTATAGGCAATGAGGGAAATGCCGTGCTGGGTCTGCACAAATGTGAGGCAGAATCTGAGCCTTCTCAGCTGGAAGAGCAGCTCCTGTCCTCACCACATGCTGCTGGCGTGGCATCCTGCTGTCATTTCCCTCCTGATCTGACTGTCCAGTGAAGTGTTTGAATGTTGGAGGTAAGTGACAGAGGTTGCAATTATTTCTTTTGTTTATGTATTTGTGAGATGTTTCTCAAAGGGAGTGGATTTTTAGAGGGAAATTCCTAGTCTTGAAAGAGAATGGGGGATTTGATTCCATCTCTGTCATTTGGGTTCCATATTCTGATTGGTATAGCAGTTATTTTGGAGAAATAACTGGCCTGAGAGGCTTTTTGTTTGTTTATTTGTTTTTTTTTATCCAAATTCCCTTTTATCAGGATGCAAAGAATAAATAAATGGGATTTTTTTTTTTTCAAGACAGGAAAGTCATCCAATCCAGACTTTTTTGACTATTCCACAGTGTCTCCTGAAAGCCTTTAGGTGCTATAACCTTTTGTGGAGTTGCTTTTGACAGCTCAGAGCAGTTGCTCTCTGTGGTATTTGATGAGTAATGACGTTTGATTAGCACATGAGCGCTGATTGGCGTAGAAATAGAAGCTCAGTGCAGAAATTGGGCAAGGTTCCAGTTCTGAAGTTGTCAAGAGCAAAGAGAACAAGATGTATAACAAGCAGAGGGGTAATTCAGATCCATGCCGAAACTTCGGTGCTGAAGTTTGACGTGCACAATAACTTTTTACCCCTTTTTAATCTTCATGGATGTGAGCTGAGACAGGCAGAAAGCTCAGGGAGGTGACAGTGTTGTACCATGAGGAGCTGTTGGGGCCGTGTCTGCCCTGGAAGCAGCTGAAGGCCTTATACACACACACAGAGACACGCATGTAGCAGCTGTGCTGCAGAGGTGGTGCTAGCACTGCTGAGACCTGCAGGAAACATGCAGACGTCCATGCTGCTTTTGTTAACTGTTTCCTCAAGCAGCCTAACAAAGCTGATAATGCATCTCTGTATCTACCCTGAGGGCTTCCTGGGCAGAGCTAAGCTGGCTTTGAGATAGGACTATTTTTTTTAAGCATTCATAACCGACATAGCTGTTCCAGTGAAGCTTTATAGGGTGCAGTTAGCCATGATGAGAAGGACTCCTGTGCTGCTAACCTTTGTACTGTATTTCAGGCTGGGCTTCCTCTATTTTTCAATTGGGATGTCCAATGTAATGCAAAACTGCAATTTGTCTGTCAATAAAATTGCTATTTCCTCCCTGTGCTCACCTGTTATGACGATGCTGAGGCGATGCCAGCTGCAGTGCGTTTGTAAACAGGGCCAGATTGGGACTGCATATTCCATTCTGTAGGACCGTGGCTGCAGAGGAACCTGAGCATCACTGCATTAAGCAGCTCCCTCTGCTCTCCTTGTTGCTTATTCCTCCTGGGGAGGCAGATCCTGCAGGCAGTTTTACCTGCAGCTCAGGAAAACCACACAAAGTGATATTCTGGCTTTGCATTTGTCATTGTGCATGCTTCAGAAGCTGCAGGCACTGTGGTGGATCAAAGACAACGTGAACCAATTTTGCTGCAGTTTCGGTGGCAAAGTTTCTGCCAGCGCCGTTCTCCGTCTGTGGGCAGAAACAGTGTTGTTTCTGAAAGCTGTGCTGCAGAGCAGAGCTCTTTATTCCCTGCAACTGCCAATGACCTGCTAGAGGAGTTCTGTGTGATCAGGCACTGAAAGTACTGTCCTGCAGTTCTCAGTATAGTAGCACTGGATAAAGCTCGCTCCTTCTATCCCTGGGGCAGCTGCACCGCAGCACAGGTCGGGGCCACGTGTGATATAAACCACCAAATAATTCAGTTGCAAATTAGATGCACAGCCAGGGAGGAGGATACGATACGCTCATTCTAACAGAGGGCTTTGTCATTTACAATGACCTCCGGCAACAGCTACTCCTTATTTATATTAATATGATTTTGGATTGTTTCCAGTGTATTATCGCTGAAGGGACGTATTGTTAGATAAGATTACTGACTTGCTCCCCCAAGAGCAGAGTTCAGTGTTGTCATCTTATTTGTTATCCCTGCTCACTCCTTGCTGCGTATTTATTCTTCATGTTTTGTTTAAACTAAGGTCCAAACAGACTGCTGCAGATGCACATCATTTTCCTCATGGCTTGCTGTGTACTGAGGTCTCCATAGCGGCGATGGCGAGGAGGACTTGTCAGCAATTTCACAGACTCATTAAGGCTGGAAAGACCACTAAGAGCATCTAGTCCAACTGCTGACCCGTCACCACCATACCAGTCATATCACATAGTGTCACACCTACACATTTCTTGAACGCCTGCAGGACAGTGACTCCATCACCTCCCTGGCAGCCTGTCCCAATAACACACCACTCCTTCTGAGAAGAAATTTTTCCTAATGTCCAACTGGAACCTCCTTTGATGCAAATTAAAACCATTATTTCTCATCAGCTTGCTGTCTTCTGGCTCTGCTGGACACAGCAAGGTTCGGGGTTGCTGCTATAGCAGGGCTCAGCTGTGTTCCCTTTCTCTGCGTGGCCCTGAAGGGGACAGAGCACAGCCCTGGTAGCTCACACCACAGACATTCAGCCAATCCTCTGCTCTCAGCAGAGGTGCCTGGGAGTGACTTTTCTCCCTTCATCAAATGAATGACTGCGAAGTGGTACTGTTCCCTACTGGCTATGTTGTATTAAGTGCTGCAAAACACCCAGAGAATTAAATAACAGGTCCGGAAATCAATCTCACTAGCTACTTTTTTTCCCCTTCTAATATGAAGTGACGATTTAAAAGCCTAGAACTGCAGTAAAAAATTCAGAAGATGAATATTCTTCTGCCAGACATTGAATATTGTTACTTTTTTTTTTTTTTTTCAGAAGGAAATTTCTGTGGCTCTAAGAGAACTGTGTATTAGAAAATGACAATGATGTAATGTTGGCATCAGAAAAGTAGCTGTTGTGTTTTCTATTTGTTCTCTGCTGCACATGGTTGGGGAATGAATCTTCTCTGCACCAAGAGGCTGAGCCATAGGTTATGACAAAAAACTAGGGATCAGCTCAGAAACAGTTGTGCCTGCTTGCAGAAAAGAACTATCTCCTGATCAAGGGAGAGAGCCAGGGAGGAAATCTTGGTCGTTCTCAGGTAGCAGCTTTAGAAAACTTGCCTTTTGAGATGTCTGATGAAATAGATAAGGGTGTACAATAGCAGTACTCTGTGCAGGCAGCACAGAGTGCCTGCACACGTAGTTCTGCACACACACCAGCTCTGCAGCCTTCCATGGACACTGCAGTACTTGCACAGCTCCCTAGAGCTAAGATGCTATAGATCTTCCTTTTGCTCTCTCCTTCAGTCCTTTTTTTTTTTTTTTTTGCATATCTTTCATCTGTTGTCATGTTATGATCTTGTAAATCTTTAAATATCTTTATTTATCTCTTGCTTTTCTAGCTTTGCTCAGATAACAACAGCAATGGGGTTTCCCAGCTTCAGAGACACTGTCTTCCTACAAAGCAGAGCCATTGTATTTCTGCCCACGGATTAGCTTGTCCCTATCCCAGTGTGACAAACAGACAGCAATGCCATGTGAGCAGGGAGGGCTAATGTTCTCCAGGGTGCTTAGTTCATGGCTGGTAGAGGAGACTCTATGAAGGAACTCTTAGGAGTGAATAAGGAGCAAATATCTTCCATCTTGGCCTCTCACTACAAGAAGGATGCTGAGGCCCTGGAGCATGTCCAGAGAAGGGCAATGAAGCTGTGAAGGGCCTGGAGCACAAGCGACTGAGGAAACTGGAGTTGTTTAATCTGGACAAGAGAAGGCTCAGGGGACACCTTGACAGATCTGAAACCTACCTTAAAGAGGTTGTGGCAAGGTGAGGGTCAGCCTCTTCTCCCACATAACTAGAGATAAGACTAGAAGGAATGGCTGCAAGTTGTGCCAGGATCTGTTCATATTGGATATTAGGAAAAAATTACTCTCTAGAAGAGTGGTCAGACACTGGAATGGGCTGCCTAGGAGGTGGCTGAGTCACTATCCCTGCAGGTGTTCAAGGAATGTTTTAGGTATGGTAACTAAGGGATGTGGTTTAGTGGGGAAATATTGGTGATACGTGGACAGTTGGACTAGATGACCTTGAAAACCCTTTCCAACCTTGGTGATTCTTTGATTCTAAGATTATAGATTATGGGGAAAAAAATGAAGCCAAGATTTCCCCCATCACTGGTAATGCTTTTGGAAGGTTACCCACCCCAGCTTGAAATATGGTGGATGTTGGAAGTTACTTTTGCCTCCCAGGCCACAAAAATGTCAACCAAAAAAACAGGCTTATCTGAAGAAAAGCAGAAAAAATGCAGTCTTACTGTGCAGCGAGCACCGTTGGGGAGATGCTCTGTTCGGTCGATTTACCACACCGTGTACAGTAGGGCTTGTGGCTAAGTACAGAAGCTGGATTCATCCAGGCGTATATCCATTAGGTTCATCTGTTTCATGTTGACATCAACTCAAATGCTCTCAACAGAGGCTTGTTGTGCTGAGACTGTCACCTTGAGTAATGGCTGCTCGTGTGATAACTCAATGTAGCTATTGGAAAGCGAATGACTTACCGAGGCTTTTTGTCGATCCATTGTAGAGCACAAATTCCTGTTTTTATAAATGGGGGCTGGAGACTGCTATGATAAATCAGAGTTTGTTGCTCCCTGTGTTTCCAGCATAGTTAATTTAAGCTCACAGTCACGCAAATCACTCTTAATACAACCACAAAATTAATACTTCTGGTGAAGATGGTGATGGTGAAATACACCTCTAACAGTGTTGTTGTCAGTACCCTCCAAAACTTACCTCATCTCTCTCTGGAGAAACTGGTTGGCAAGCAAGATGTGGGGCATGGGTTCAGCCCTGCTGACCTCGGTACCAGTGTTTCTGCTAGTGCGGCAGAACTGACAAATTGCAGTCACAGTGAGAGAACTGATCTTGCACTGCTTGGAAAGCATTGTTTGGGGAGCAGGCCTTTGGTAGGCACTTTGGGGACAGAGACCTGGAGGACCCAACGTGCAGGACTGCCATGAAGGGGTGTGGGATTGCTTCTCTGCTTCATGTGCTTGCTGTGACACTATAGCAGTCGTGCTGCATGCTGGATACAAGAAAGGGTTAGGTGGAAAAGGGACAAGTATTTGATCCTTTAAATTACTCAAAGTTTAACATCAATGGCCTCTGAAGTGTACTTGCTCTCCCCAGACCCCTTCCCTTCCTTAACCCCAGGTTTTTCTATATGATTTGGAATGGTAAATAATGTTTGTATAGCTTAGTGTTACTTTTTTTTTTTTTTTTTTTTCCACGAATCCAGACCCAGTTTCTGCTAATTTCAATGTCTTTACCTGAAATACTTTTTCCTTACACTGGTATTACCTGTTAGCTCTGGTGTGGGTACAACTATGATTGGTGCTTGCTGGTATAAAGCACAGATGCTCTTCAGCTCCACCTCGGAGGATTCATGCAGAGAAGAGCTTTAGATATTTTATACGAAGTACGTAATGATCACAGACATTTCTGAGATGTATTGGTGACTGCCTGGTTGCCAGCTATTTATTTGACACAGGTGGCATGGGACGAGCAAAAAGAACTCTAAAACAGCTCCCATATTTTAATCTTTTTTATTTTCTTTTGACAAGGGGAGGGAGATTATTTTCTGGCATTCCTCCATAGCTTTGCACAGTCTCAAATTAAATTGCTAGACTGCAGCCCTGAGAGATTTTAATTTACATTTCAATGGTCCAAAGCAGCAGTTAGCAAATCTTCTTAGAGTTAGCTGAAAGGATCTGATTTTACCACTGAGTATGCAGTGGGGTGCTTTTTCATGTTGCTAGCCCCTGCCCTCCACCTCTACCTCCATTTGTTTTCCCTGTTGTACTTCCTTAAGATATCTTATATGACTCTTCCTGGAAAATAAATCCTCCATCTCTTTTCTCAGGCTGCATGTAGACCACCACCTGCACTGTGAATCCCATGAGGTGTTTCCATGTGTGTTTTAAAAACTGGCAGGGCTGGCAGATAAAAACACTACATTTACATTAAAAATAAAACCCAAAGCTCCAAAACCTAAGAAGCTGTTCCCTCAGTAGACCTATTATTCCTTGAGGGCTGGCCACCTCCTCATCTTCCACATTAACCTGTAGGCAGCTGCAGATTTTGACAAATTCTGTGAGTGCTATATGACATTACAGAGAATGGAGATGGGTACCATGCACAGGTTATTGTAAAGAAGTGCCTTGAATGCCTAGAAAAAATAATTTCGTGGGAAATGAATGTATGAGGCAGTCTGTGAACTCTGGTAGAGATCTGACTCACTTAATACTTGACAAATGTTTTAAGCCCAGTGGCTGCCTTTGGAGGAATGGAGCGTGTACTTAGCCCAACCGTAAACATTTTTTCCAGATTAACACAGAAGTTACTGTACTACAATAAAAGCAGCTGCTTTATTTAATGACCCGTTTAATCATGTAATTCCTGTATTTAGCTATGAAATTATGGCAGTTCTCAAGAAGGCCGAGTGTCCTGGCAATGATATGTCTGTTATCTTATTTATGAGGGAAGGAAAACAACAAATGAGAGTTGTAAACAACATCTACCAGTACTGGAGACATCTTTAGTCTGGGCCTGGAGCAGCAGTCCTTGGGTCATCCCTGTCTCATGTTGAGCAGATACCTCTTCCTTGCTCCTCTCCCTTCTCACTGCAGCTCAAAAACTTGAGTTTTACAAGAAAAATCCCAAAAATGCTTTTGGAGAGTTCTGGTGTTAGACTGCAAACTCTGCAAGGCTGTACTTGAGTTTCTCTAGTGCAGTGCAGGCACAATTCATTCAGCAATGCTACTCTTAACACTTGCCTGTCTTATTTGTTTTCTTCATCCCTTGCTGCTGAGAAAGCAAATTGAATAGATTTGCTCATACTGTCCAGTATCTAATTTGCTAAATAGTAAATGATCATCATAAATTATGCTTTTTTAGGGAATACAGTGGACCAGATGTGGTCGCTTGCCTATAATCACTGTACCGCACAATCTCTTTCTTCTGTCTTCAGAAAAAGGATATTAAAGGAAAGAGATGCAGCAAAATGTAGTTATTCAGCAAGTGTTACTAACTGGAAGATAATGCAATTGTATTTAAAAATGGAAATAGTTCTTCTTATTCTCATTCAAAATCATCAGGGGGAATAAGCTTCTAGTATTGTTGAACAAACATACTTGCAGGAGTGTTTCTGATTTGTACATGAAACATTTTTTTTTGTCCTGTCTTGCAATGATCAGCACTTCGTGTACTTTGCTAGCTTGCTCTTCTGTTATTCCTTCTGACACCGCTTTTATGATCCTGACTGATATGGGCTTGGTAGTGGGGGAATGTTTTGCATTGGATTAGAGTTTGGAGATGGTTGCTTTCCACTCGATACTCCCTTTGGCCTACATTCATAAGCTTGTCTATGTTCAGTAAATAAAAACTCCTTTTCTTGTGTTATTGTTTATGTATCCCAGTTTACCAGAGCCTGGTAATAAAACTGTACTGGGTTACTCTTCTTTTGTAAGCAGCAACATGCTATTTATTTTTTTGTTGTGACTGGAGGTGGAATAGCCTCAGGATAAAGGAAAACAAAATTGCAAAATATCCCTATTATGCTGGCATGACCTTGAAAGGAATCCGCTTTATTACAAGCTCCCTCTGCCTCTTGCGTATTGATAGGTCTGCTATGAATTGTAGAAGCAGTTGGATATTTTCTGAGTTTTATTCTTAGTGCCCAAGGTGGGTGGTTGGAATTTCATTCTCTCTTTGCTTTCCTATGATTTCCATAACTCATGTTTAAAGTGCATTTTACCTGTGGAGTGCTAATATGTAAAAGCAGTACAATCTTATAAAGCAATTTCATTTCCTCTGTGTATACAGATTTGGATTTTGTTTTGCCCAGTGCTGATGAATGTTTTAATTTTTTTTTTTTTGCTTATTTTTATTCTTACTCTTAGTCTTGCAAATCTGTCTGGAAAGGGCTGAAATGGGTTTTCTTCTGATTTTCTCAACACAAGGGAACTGTTAAATTAGATCTGTTTGCAGTGCCAGGTGGAGCCCCTACCTGCCTCTGTGGGAGAACACTAAGGGAATAGACAATGAGCTTCGACTGTGAAAACTTAAGTGATGGGGGTCAGGAGTAAAACAGAAGGAGCTGCTCTCTGACAGCGACAGGGCCCGAGGGAACATCATGGGGCTGTGTTAGGGGAGGGGCAGCTGGGGGTTAGGGACAGGGTCTGCACCTCAGGGCAGTGGGCATGGCACCAAGTTGTTGGAGTTCAAACATTTGGACAGTGCACTCAGACACAGGGTTTGAATTCTGGATGGTCCTATGTGGAGCTGGACTTGATGATTCTTGTGGATCCCTTCCAATTCGGGATATTCTATGATTCCATGGAGATGTGAAGACATGACAAACCTTTTGTAGCTATTTGTGATGAATTCTTTTGTGAAGTTGAGTTGTTTTTGAAACAATATTTTGTTAGAGATATATAACATTGAGACTACACCTTGAAGATAAATAAAACTTTCAGGCATGTGGAAGACACTATTTTGTATATGCTTGTCATTTACAGCAAATTGCAGCAATTCATTTATGAGCACTTCATCAGCAGTGAACAGGAGTGTTTCATTGTAGAGGTTGAGTGTTTTAAATGTTGTAATTTTTAATTTTTTTAAATGAACTGTTGTTAGTGACATTCAGCAGTGAGAAGAAACGTATGCAAGGAAACCAAAGTGAGGGAACAGTGCAGACCACAAGGAACAGCATGTGTTCCCTTGAGATGAAGTTCTCTTTGTGCAGGTTCATAGCTCCCGTGGAAGAGCAGTAAAACTAAAGACAGTGGGGGTTGCTGGTGCCATAACAAGAATATCGATGGTAGGAATTAGTGAGATTGCAAGAAAACCTCTCTTAGCTCCTTCTGGTAAACTGTTACCTAAGGTTATATGACCTAACAGACTGCTACGTCTCCCCCCATTAATGTATATTCATAGGACCAAGAGATACAGTTTTTGTGATTGAACGTGTCTAATGAATGTTTTCCTGAACTCAAATGAGTCTAACATTATCTCTTGTGCACGAGAGCTGGGAGCGAGTGCGGAAATTTGGGAGGCTTAGTCACTATTTGGAGCTGGTATTCTGATTCTGCTATTTGTCACAGCTTGCTTTAGTGGTGACAGACATTAGATAGAGATAGTGGAAATGAGGATAGAAAGTGTGGATTTTCATTTGAGCTGTGTCCAAGTGTTTGCCTGCTCTTTATCTAATTGGAAAACAGGAGCTATTTAAACTCAGTCAAGAGAGCTTATGTTCTGAAGGGTATCTCCATTCAAATCACAGGAAAAGTGTTGGTTGCCGAGGTCAGATACTTTGTGAAATGACTACCTATGATATTATTTTAAATTTTCTACTGAATTGTTCCTTTTATATAAATATATATTAGACACCTTTTTCTTTTACTGGTTATGTTTAATATCATTTGTATCAATGTGATACCATTACTACATTGGGCAAAGATGAGACCTCAATTGCTCTCATTTCATTCATATAGAGAATGAAGTAGTAAAGCAGCACTATTGCATTAAAGTAGCGTTTTGGTCTTTGCACTAAGTTTGGTGTCATGCAGAAATCACTATAAAAAATGTAAACCAACTTCTTTAAATATAAGAGGTGTTAAAGTTGCTGACCTGGAAATTCCCACACATATTTGACAAGATTAATGAGAAAGGGAGCTAAATCTGCACAAGCCTCTGGAGTTGGCTGCAAATTACCAACTAAGTGTGGGCATTTTTTTTATCCAGGGGAGTGTACGTCCAGGTATGTTTAAGTCTTCCTCAGAAAATAAGAAAAACATTGCTTAAGCTCCCTACAAAATTTAATCCAAAAGCAGGTATTGGAACTAGAAAATGAGAATTTGTGACATGTCCAGGCTTACCTGCCATCTTTCAAATTATCCTTTGGACTAGAAAAAGCCCTGTTTCTTTCTTCCTTTCTTTCTTTCTTTTTTTTCTTTTTTTTTTTTGATGGAGAAACTTTTGAAATTTGTTTATGGAAAAATTACATTAGAAAAATAAATACTTGTAGCACTCTGCTGAGTCTCTACCAAACATCAGCTCTTCAGGGCTCAAAATTATTCCAGCAATAAACATTACCCACCCAGCAAGACCAGACTCTTTCATTCTGTTGGTCACAAGATGGACAAGCTGTAATCCAGCAAAGCCATCACTCCCTGGTTCCCCTCAGATCTACCTGCCAGGTTACAGAGCAGGGACAGCAAGACCATCCCAAGGCAAACTTCTGCAAAATAAATAAATAAATAAATAAATCACAGCCACATGGACGTTTCCAGGCACAAATTTTGAAAGGTAAACATAAAACCCCTCTTTGAAATTACAATCTTGGACCCACTTCCTTAAGAACAACCTCCTTTATTAATGATTATCCTCTTATCATTTTTATTCATTAAGAAACTGAAGTTGATAATGCTACATTTGTCTGTATTCTGCCAATTTGTTACAATGTGTGGCTGCCACTGCAACTTCATTAGAAACAGTTGTGGTTTTTTTTTTTTTTTTCCATGCCAGTGTGGATATTATATGCAGTATCTGGTTGCACTGCTTTATGGTTTTATTGACATTTTATTTCTCATTTGTATTCAGGTACGTTGCACGTAGTTAATGATGTCTGACACTTTGTTGCTTTGAAAGAAAAATGAGAAGCTACAATTTCAAAATTTTCAGATCTATTTCTAAGAAACTCGAATGGCAACTACAAAAATCCCCTTCATGTGGAGTGCTTGCTTGCATAAGAAATTAAATATTTGTTAAGTATAGTGACACAATAATGACAGATACGTCGGATGAAAACCAACCTAACTAAATAAATATTTCTCATAAAAACTGCAGTGCTGAAGGACAATTCTGAATTTGGGTTTACAAGACCTGCATAGGTACCAGCTTGTACATGGCTTTGGGACCATCCAACAGGGAACAGAGAACAAAAGTAATGTAACATCATGGTTAGCGTATTTTATACACTTGCTGAAGCATCTGGTCATGGTATAAGGTCATTTACTCAATAATGAAAGATGGAGCTATATGCTGAGTGTCCTGTAGCTGCACTGTATTTATGAGACAATTTGTGGTTGATAAAGGTTAAGGGTGAGTGCATGAGTTTATATACTCATGATGACTTGTATAGAGTTGTTAGTGTGTGGTTTTATTTCTTTATTTATTTATTTTTAAGTGAGAAATCTACACATCACTGCTTTTTTTCATAGCAGAGTGTCCAGCAAAGAACTCTTTCCTGCCCAAAGGGAAACCCATCCTCTGCAACTAACCAGAGTTCAAACAGCAGAGGCTTCTCCATGCATCAGAAAGTCCTGCATATTAACTGTCAGCTTCTGAAGTTAAAGGTTTATAATATATTTAATATGGATGAAAACTGGAACCATGGATTGTAAACTATTAATGGATAGCAGTAGACTCCTGCAATCTGGTAAGGTCACTTGCTATGCGCCGTCGGAAAAGAATAGATTTGGAATCATTCAGATCAATGCACTTCAGTACATTCTTTTAAAGCATCCCAATTTCCACGCAGCTTGTAAACTCTAGCCATATCCTGAAGCAATTAATGAAGTGCGATGCAAAGCAATGCAGAGATGAAAATAAAAATGAAATACAAATTGTACAACATGGAGAAAACCTCGTGCCACTTCTAATTTTGTCGTAGCTAAGTGCTGTTTATCAATCATCTACTCTTTGTAGCATTGTCACGTGAACGTCTGAGATGTTAAGTGATTTACATGCCTGTTCTTCACTTTGCAATGAAAATGGCTAGAATTGCATGTGGTCCATTGCCAAGTGTCAGCTGGGAAGAGATAACCTGAAACTTTCTATTCTCTGGGATTATCTTGAGCTCTTCGCAAGTCATTCCCACAGGATGTGTAGGCCTTACCTAATATGGTCATAAACATCTGTTTGAGTAAGCACCACTGCGCTATCCGAATATCCTTCCAAATACTGCCGCACAATGCTTAGTACTGTAACTATTTGCAGGAGTAGATGATCAAGTTCTGGAATCATTCATCTGGTAGTGCTGGTAGAAAACTGAGTACTGATGGTATCGCTACTGACACTAAGTGACTGAGTGTTGAACACAAACCATTTCCATGGCTAAATTCCTTACTCTGGAAGGTAAATCTAAAATAATAAAAAGTAAGTCATGACATTTGTGTGGACAGGCAGAATAGAGAATGCTCTTGAAAAGAGCATTTGTCTTCTCGTTTTCCTTGTTCAACGACTACTCAAACCAATTGAGCTAAATGGTTTTACCTGCAACTCTTCCAAGGGCAGTGACTACCCTAAGGATTGTTTCTCTCTTTCAGAAGTATCTACAGCAAAGCTAAAAGCAATGAACAGAATGAAATTTCAGTGCTTTATGTATGTTTATGACCTGTCAATCAATATAAATAAGCTTGGACTCCATTCCTGTAAACGAAGTTTGCCTTCCATCTTGACACTGTGGAAGGAAATTCCTGAATCTGCTGGGCTCAGATCTCACGGAAATGTGATCACACAGAAATGACTGTAAAATGGATTTTTTTTTTGAGAAGCTAAAATCCTGTGTGACATTTAAAAAATAAGGTGAAAGTGAAACCTTTAAGCTGTCGTAATTCCTAAGATGTTTTCACTTGCGGTTACATTTATGTCTTAGAGAAATGTCTTCCCTCCTCCAGCTCCGCACTGAACTTGTTTAAATCCCTACTTCTCTCACTCTTTAGTATCAACTCAGTTATTTCTGAGCAGCTAAGAAGAAAATTGTGAGCCACAGCAATGCCAGTGAATATCTACAAGTTATGCACCAGCTTCTTGTAGCATTGCATTCTCTCTAAACTCAGAATAATAGCCCTCAATAGCCCAGTGAGCAATTTATGATTTTTTTTTTCAGAAGGCAAATATGTATGTGTCTCAGTTCTGTGGTTCAGTTTGGCACTTCACAATATGTTGTCTTTTAAGAAAAGAATAATACACTGTGGTGGTTACTTTATGGGGGAAAGCTGAACTGCTGTCAGATGGAGTTCTGTATTTTCTGTTCTCTCAGGGCAATGTCTCGCTGTTACTGTTTATGTTTTTGATTTGTGGTGAGTTATATGTTAAAGGCATTCAGTTCCTTGCGTGGCC
The DNA here is from genome assembly GCA_036925125.1 of Oreortyx pictus. NCBI lineage: Eukaryota > Metazoa > Chordata > Aves > Galliformes > Odontophoridae > Oreortyx > Oreortyx pictus. Next base: position 83,175,445 of record JAUPFR010000002.1, on the reverse strand, counting down.
AGGATGGGTAGTTGACGAAGTGGCTTTACATGAAACAAATGTGACACTATGAAATCCTAAATCCTTGCTATCTGGAACTGTGATAGTGTCCAGAAGATGAGATGTGATCCAACTATGACCTTTTCACAGTTCAGGTAGAAAAGACCCGATCATTTTATTTGGAAAATGCACAATCAAATTCTATAGTGCATCCCACGAATCTCCATGCATTTATGAAGACTCCTGAAAAATTTCAGCTTACCTTTCTGGGTTTTCAATTTTTGAAGCAACCAGCGTGCACTCTCAATCTCTAGTAGTGAGGGTGGGAAAGACCTGGGAAGTATAACTTGGATTCCTGCAGAGGTCTGTGTCTCGTTTCAGATCTCCTTCCTTTTCCTGAAGCATTGTTGAAATGCCCAAACCTGCGGCTATCTGTAGCAGTCTTTCAACATTCTTAAATGTTTTATAAGCCTATTTAATCAGTCCATTTTCCAGCATATAAAAGTCATTTGAATGATATGTTTTCCAATAATCATAACTTGGCTCAACACCAACAGGGTAAACAGCCCCATAGATCTTTCTACATCAGCACCTATTTATTCTTTCCCAGACTTGACAAATGGGGTGGAATTTATGTTTTTCTATATCTGAATAGTGATGCCATGCACCTCTACTCAGTTAACAAGTCTGTGTGACTGTAATGCTTTTCAGTCATGCTTTGGTTGTTTGACTTCAAGATTTTCAAGATTTCATGTTCTCTTGTCATTTACATTAAAGGTGGATCAGAGTAAAGGTACCCACTAAGGCAACTCAGAGGCTTTGGACCGATTGCAGTGGGCCCCTTTCCATCCTGATTCAAACATCCAAGTTTCATATGAAAAAGATGCATTGACAATAACGTTGTCCACTGTATGTTGCGTAAATTCGTAATTGTCATTTATTATTTAAAGCAAAAGCATGTTGTCCTGACATTTAATGAATACTATGTCTTAGAACCTTTTTTTTTTGTTTTAATTTTGCTCTTGCCATTCAGAAGGACCATTTTAAACTTTTAAAAATCAGCTTTAATTCTTCATGTTACTTCCTGAATTGTGATAATATGTTATATGGAAGTCTGTTTTCTTCACTGCTGGCTGCTGGGATTCAGTGGGGTAACATTAACCAGTCACTACATGTTTAAAAACCTGACAAATCCATGTATCCTTTGAAAGCAGTCTTTCCCCATTTTGTATACATAGAAGTTCATATTTGCTCTGCAAGGCATTTCTCACTTCTGAAATTAATTCTCTGCAATGTGCAAAGGTTGTGTTAGGTTTCTGCTTGTGGTTTCAGATTTACGGCTGCAGTGGTATTGTTAATCACAGGAGGCAAGTCTGAGACAAAAAAGGAGTTAGGAATAGTTGGCAGTTCCCTGAGAAGCTGTGCTAAGTGCCGGTATGAATCACTTCAATGAGGATGAAGAATAAGGGAGTTACAATAGGTAAATAAAATTTAAGTAAAAGAAAAGAGTCAAAAAGACCTAGGTTTAGAAATACATGCAACAAGGAACCTACATTGTAAGAAGATCTCATTATATTGATACAACAGGAATAAGAAAAATTTTCTAGTCAACGAACAGGAAAGTTGTGGGGAGATGAAACCTAAAATAGAGAAATTTTTAAAGCTTTCTTTGCTTCATTCCTCACAAAAAGGAATCACTTGACCAGCAATTATTTAGGCTGGCAATAAATGGATAACAGTTCTGGCTAGACCAGGGAATAGATGGGTAGGAAAACACTGATAAGCAATTTAGTGCTTTGTCTGGATCATGATCTCTGACCCAGGATATTGGAGGAACTGGCTGAGAGTCATTATTATCTTTGGGAACTTGTGGATGGTAAGGAAAATTCTGTAGGAATGAAAACTTGGTACCTGTCTTCATCTTCTTAGGGAGAGAAGAGTTTTATTCTTTGTTCTGAATGAGAGAAAAACAGTCCTTCCAAATGTTAATTTTTGTTCTCTAGATAGGACAAAAAGAAATGGGCTTTTGATGCAGCAAGGCAAGTTTGAATGAGACAGTAAAAGAGAAAAAGTGAAATAAAAAATGGCACTGCAATCTTATATAAGAAAAAATTCAATAATGTCTCTGCAGATAACTTCTATTGTTTCTAGTATTGCTTCACTTAACATTAGGAAATACTTGTATCACTTAAAACTCATATCATTTAAAAATTGTATTGCCGATTGTAATTAGGGTAGGAGAAGCTGATCGCAGAAGTAAGGAATGCTAAAGGCTGGAACATGTGAATCTACAGCTCTTGTCAAAGTCTGCACCAGAAGAGGTGACCCAATGTTGCTGTCACCACTGCTGAAACGCACTACCCACTGCCTCACTGTGGTCACATCCACAGTTTGGTCTCCATAAATATTCAGCGAGGATTGATGAATGTCAGTGGGTGCCATTTTTTCCTCATGTAGGAATTCAATGACGCACCTTTGCTTTATATGCACTTTCATGTCAGATTTTGTCAGACTGTACCTCTGTTCCCATCTGACAGACAGCAACAAAATGTAATGGAATATTGGTGGGAAGGTTCAACCTTTACTGCCTTATCATCAACATCAGCCTCTGATGTTGTGATCTAACATAATGAAATAGGTGACATTACTTTCAGAGCAGCCTTCATAAAATATATAATATAGTTCATGGATATAAGTAATATTACTTATTTTAATCTTAAATAGTTTTCATTCAAACAAAAAAGAGGGCAGCAAAACATAAATCTAGTGGGATATTTGAACTTGCTTTTGTGAAGTTAACACATTAGTCTGGTTCGATGGAAGTAGCTGCAATTCTTAGTGAGGTCTTAAGATGCTCATCAGAGATTTTTGATGAATTTTTTTTGTGCTTCATCCTTGAAAAGAGTTGTTCCCAAATGTACATACTGTCAAAAAGTGATGATATGAATAAGGTGTGACTGTGAAGCAAGGGTTATCTTTCTCTTGTAAGAGAAACTTTATTAAATTCTTGTAAAGAGACATGATCAGATTTTTATTTTTTTAGTTGAGTGTCTGTCTGCAACTCAATACATTCCATTTGAAATTTCTCAGATAATTTATGTCAACTGAAAATAGAATTGCAAATATACAAAAAAAAAAAAAGATTTTTTTTTCCATCAATCTTGAGGTATTTTCAAATTCCTTCATCAAAGAAATGAAAGTATTCTGCCTATTTATTGCTGTGCACAGGACTGTGTTTAGCCAGAATATCAAAATGCATGAAATTATTTACCATAACTTGAGTTAGCAAAGCTAACTCTCCCTCTGCCTGATTTCAGCCCAAGCAGCATTTATAGTACATCGGTGTTTGGTTGTTGCTGAGTGATGGGTGTGCACCCAGGGCCAGGCTGGGCCTCTCAGTGGGACAGAGGGAGGCTGCAGGATGGGCTGTGCAGGGCTGACTACAGCCTGAGGGCCGCAGGTTGGACACAGCTGCCCTAACTTCTATCTCAGCAAAAAGTATGTCTCAGAAACATCCTCAGATACCCGGAAACATTGCAGCAGTTGTATACTTGTTACCATCTAAGAAACCAAACCTTTTAGGACGGGAGACAATCACTGCCTTTGTACAAGTACTGGTTGTGCCATTGTGTTTGTTATTTAGAGGCTGAAAATTGACTTTCTGTCTTTCTTATATTAAAAAAATATATATATTTAATTATTCACTTCTCATTGAGAGTATTTTAAAAATGTCACGGGGAGCAGCTGAAATGTAGATATTACCTTTCATTGCCAATAATTTACAGCAAAGCAGATGAACCTATATCTCCAGGACCTGGGTGCACATGGTGGGTAATGTGGGAGGATGGGGATGTCCATTGTGTACCTTAAGGAGATTTGGTGCTGGGTGAGAACAGCCATTAATTTGAATTGTGTGATGTTAAATTACCACGTAATAGTGCTTATTATAGTTATGATAGTTGTTATGTGTTTTCTTAACAGTATTACAGTAAGAACAGGTTAAAGAAGGATAAACTCTGATGGAACCAGAACTAGCTTCTGCATGAAGTAACCCAGCACTGTGAATCATCCCTCCTGCACTGAAGGACTGCTATGACAGATGGAGTCCAAAGTTATGAAATAAATGAACACAATGGATAATTTTCATGGATGGACCATAGACAATGGGAATTATATGTGTGCGTATGTATCAAAATGCAAGATAGGTGATGGTAACTGTTTAGGATGTGAACAAACTGTGGAACCTGAGCATGATGTAAATTCTGTGGTATAAAGGAAGGATATTGTCTTAATATCAAATGGGACAGTCTTTTTTTTTTTTTTTTTTTTTTTCCAGAGTATCCGGTATGATGCTGGTTTGGGTTTAGGAGAAAAATAATGTTGATAACACACTGATGTTTATAATTATTACTAAGCAGTACTGTGCAACATCAAGATTGTTCCAGTTTCTCTACTTACAAACAGATGGCTGGGAGGAGATGGAATCAGGACAGCTGACTTAAACTGGCCAAAGAGATATCGCATACCATATGACTTCAAGCATAAAGAAAGTTTGAAAAAGGAGGGAATTCTTCAGGCAGGTTGTTGCTGCTCAGGGACTGGCTGGGCATCAGTTGGTAGACAGTGAGCTTGTGCATCACTTGTTACATATGTACATATATATATATTTATCATAACTATCATCCTTTTTTTCCACTTCTTCCTTTTCTCTTAGTAAGTAATTTTCATCTCAGCTCACAAGTTCTCCTTTGTTTTTGGTTTTTTTTTCCCCATTCTCTCCCCCAAAACACTGGGAAGCAGGAGGAATGAGTGAATGTGTGAGACTTAGCTACCTGTTGGGTTAAACCAGAACAACATTGAAACTATTGATTTTAACATGTGCCTTAAGTGCATTCTTTTTCATCTTCCAGGGTATATTGGAAGGCAAAGTGATAGGTAAGACATGTTTTTTCATTCTCTACTTGTGAGTCCTGATAGGTTACACAAACAACAGCTGCTGCTCTGTTTCTGTTACAAATAGAAGAAATCTTACCAACTAATATTCCAGTAATATCTCTGTTACCGAGGACTACAACCTTCCTGAAACATTGTTAGTAAGATGCTGTGGGTCAGAAGTCATTTCTTCCCCATAATTTCTTCATATCTTTTTTCATTTCCTGGGATTTGTTTGCAAGAAGTTTGAAGATACATTCTCTTGAAGTCTGGAATACATTCTTAGATTACTGCTTTCAAAAAACACCATGTTCAGATAGGGAAGATGTCCATTTAGAAGCCCAGTTACCATCCACAGCAGATCTTTTCACTGATACACCATCAGCTGCTAGTTCAACATTAGACAAAAAATCTCCCTGGAAAAGAATTCTGAAAGGTAAAAATTTGGGATGCATGTCTAATAGTAAATTCTTCTGAATATCAAATATACAGTGCCTAGTGGTTTATATATGGTGCACCTCTCTTGAAGAGAATAGGTACAGAATTATGTACACCAGTAAAAGGAATGGTTTCTGTTTATTATGGTGCATGTACATCATCCTAGGGAATCTATAACCTCCAGTGTTTTTCTTTGCATGCAGTGGTGAATTTATGCATATACTCATGCATTACCATAATTACTTTATCTTGCCCACTGTTTTGCTCTCATATCTTGTGTGAAATGTCTTAAGTATAATAGGCGAAAGAGAGAAAACTCTGAAGTAGACTTTCCTTCAGGTTATCTCAAAAGAGAGTAGTTCATTGCTACGCTAACACACAAGGTCTAGAATGATGGCTACAAAATATCCCTTGCAGACATCTACCATCTTTTATTGTTGAACACTAAATATTCAGGTTACACCAAGAATGTAATTCACTCCTGGCAGTAAGTCACCAAGCCTCATGCTACTCTAATTGCAACAAACCTTTTCAATGTTCAGTCATGGTGGTGGATGAACTGAGTCCACTCGCAATAAGCCACTTGGCTGCAGTGTGAGTGCTAGCAATAAAATGTGTTCAGCGAGGAAGGTCAACTGTGAAATGAATTTGTAAGAGAGATTGACACGTCACAAAACACTCTGATTTGATTCTAAGAGAACTGATTTACCAAGCCTATGAGTGTGGCATCTGTTTAATGTGTGTAGTAAATGTATGGATATGATACTGCATTATAGAGGTAGAAAATGTCAATTTTTCAGCCAGAATGAATAGTCTTGTATTGTCCATGAGGTCAAACTAGGTGATCGTGGTCATTCCTCATGCTCTTAACATATATGAACAAAAACAGAGTGGTCCACAGAACCTGCTAACAATCTAGCTGGGCAGACCTGGTATTCCTTGCAGAAATTTAGACACAGCAGTAATGGTGGTTATAAAAAAAAAAAAAAAAAAAGGAAGGACCTCTTGAAACTCCTTTGTAAAATGATGATATAATAATCATTCTGAACCACCCAAGGGTATTTTGTGGCTTACTTAGTGCTTGCAGTGCATGTTCAAGATTCTCATATAGAAGCACAGCAATACACAAGTGCTGAGTATTGCTGTTATTAATAAAGGATCATAGTGGTTTTAAAGATAGAGTTATGGTTCAGTACAGAGTTTAAGCTCTTTGCCTGAGTTACAGCCATGAGGGTCTGCAGGTAAGCAGTCCCTGCCAATTACTGACAATGACGTATGTAAGATAGTGCCTGCTTGTGTCTCATTATTTTGATTTGAAGATACCATAGCAGGTACATTCAGAATGCTAAAACCCCAAGAAAAGATGAATGTGCTGATAACAAGAACATAAAGCTATCAAAGGCAGAAAACCTTAGGTATGTCTCCAAGTAGGTCTTTCGCCAAATGACAAAGCTGAACATCTTAAACATACATGTACTAGCAAAGAGAAGCCCATTAAAATTCTAAAAATAACAATTCCCTCCATGCTTTTTTTACACTGTATGTTTAGAATAGCCATCCTTTAAAACTGTAAAGACTTGAATGCTGTTAATGTATGCAGTCAAGCCTGTTTAGAGTTCTAGGGGCAGCATTAGGGATTTTTACTAGCTTGTATTAGGCTACTACGTATTTATTAGCCCATATGTGATACTGTTTGTTTGCTCTTAACTCCACTGTATGCAGGCTGGAATCATGAAACTCTCTTGTAGTGCGGAGAGGTCAGGAGGCAGGAAAACTTGGGCAAGGAAACTTGGGCAGCAGCAGGAAGCAGTGCTGCATGGCCACTAGGAACCAAGGGAAACAAGAGAAGCAGGAAGAGGAGCCAGGCACTGTGACTGCCACCACTGTGTCCTGTGTGATGGCCCCACTGCTCTCCTTGGTGATGAGAAAGATGTTTCAGGTGAGAGTAAATTCGTATGGCAAGTCCTGTCTCACACTGGTGAGGGCCAGAAGGTCTCCCATGTAGTGCAAGCTGAGAGATATCTCAGGGTCTCTTCCAGTTGTGTTTTCAATGCGTTTACTGTCAAGTATCCCATCTGGGTTTGAGAAGCTAATCAGAGTAGTTCTGGAAATGCACTTATTACTGACTGGCTGTCCCCAGCATTCCTCTGCTGGGTACTTTCAAGTCAATCTACTTAAGAGGAATTAAAATGACCCTTCCATATGTTTATGAGGAATATTTTGACAGAAGCTATTATAAACCAGGTGTGAAACACTGCAAGAACCTCTTCTCTTTGGAAAGCAGTCATTGAGTCCACGTTTAATGGTTAAATTCATTCTGTGTTGCATCAGGCTCTTGCATAGGAAGTGGTATCTGCTTTTTCATCTGAATAGCAAAGGTACTCTTTCTTAGTAAAGGTTAGACGTGCTGATAACTCATTCATGTCCTCAAAAATAAGCATGTATATTTGACAACCAGCATTTTTCCCTGCAAAAGATACATTTGTGCTTTTATTTTTGGAATTCACACTATGACTTATTCAATAAAAAATAAATAGACACTAGTGTAGCTCACGCTCCCAGCAAGAGCAAAATGCTGTCACAGAAGTGATCTACCACACAGGAGCCTGCTGTTACCTTTTCTTTGCTCCACAAGCTCTTGCTGTTGAAAAACTTGAGTCAAACCCAACTTTTTGCCATCAGAAAATAAGATGCTTGAATTATTTAACATATGAGACCAAAGTGATATAAATGCAAAAGGCCAGCAAGTAAGATCAATTACTGTGCTCAGGATTGTCAAGAGTTTCTAGTCTCCAGAGACATTTGTAAATCCTGTATCCACAAAAGTGATATACCGTTTATCTAGGCCAGACTGACAAATGAAATACATATTTATATCCTTTCCATTCCAGACTAAGTTTCATGTCAAAAATGTCACCAGGAAATATGAACAAGCACATGGAGATAGTACCCATTAGCTTTGTGGTTACATTACGTTTTCCTCTTAATGCAGCTCATTTTCCACAAGTAAGCACACTCATTTGTGTAACTATTTTCAGCCATGTGTGAGGCTGAGCACATATTCAACTTGAAGACCCTACAGTTTTACTATAAGACTTCTTCAAACCAGGCAACACTCATTTTCTAGAAGCTTTCTGCACACCTTCATGATTTCTTCACACAGAGATAATGGAACATCAGCCTTTGCATGGGTTCTTGCCTGCAGGACAGCAGAGGGCAGGGACTTCCAGGAGAAAATGACAGGATGCCTCAGTAAATAAACATATATTTCATTAACACAAATATCTTTAAAGGTAGAAAAACTTCTTTTCTTTTAATTTTATTTTTTTGTGTGAGATCAGACCAAGGACAAACACAGTTCTGCCAAGAAGCAGAGGGAATGAGCCTTGTTCCTTGAAGAATCTAATCAGGTGATTTTCTGAAGATCTTGACCCTTGTTTCAATAATCCTTTCTGTCTCCATACTTTCTCAGGCTGCAATATGATCAGCTCTCCAGCCAGCTTTTTCTGTTAGGATGAAGTCAGAAAACACCTTAGAAAATTGCTGTAAAACCTCTGCTGTCTATGCAGAGCAAATAAGCTTTAGCTGTTTGATGACCCTCCAGAGGTCAGCTGCAGCAGTCCTACAGCAATTGAAAGTGCCTTTGCATTTAATAACATTGACATCGAATTAATCTTCCAGTCTTACACCTTTGCTGTGTACATGCACAGATTACATCCTAAGGGTCACTGAGTTGCAAAACCACCTAAAAATAGGAAATGGGAAAACTGAAGCTGTGAGAACTGTAAATTAGGGAAAGGACAACTTCTTATCTGAGGGAATACTACTGCCCTGAAGAGAGGAGGTTATTTCCTCAACTCTGCTGCAGACTCCTGGCTGCTGCTTGTCTACCTTTCTCAGATCACAGAATTACAGAAGCTTTTGAGTTGGAAGGGACCTTTAAAGGTCATCTAGTCCAACTCCTCTGCAATGAACAGGGGAATGAACATCTATAGCAAGATCAGGTTGCTCAGAACACTGTCCAGCTTGACCTTGAATGTCTCCAAGGACAGGGCATCTACCACCTCTCTGGGCAACCTGTTTAAGAGCCTTGCCACCTTTATTGTAAAAAACATCCTTATGTCCAATCTAAGTCTCCCCTCTGATAGTTTGAAAACATTTTCCCTTGTCACAGAATCATAGAATGGTTTAGGTTTGAAGGGACCTTTAAGATCATCTACTTTCAACCCCCTGCTTCAGGCAGGTACACCTCCCACTAGATCATGTTTCTCAAAGCTCTGTCCAGTCTGGATTTGAACATTTCCAGGGAGGGGGCATTCACAACTTCTCTGGGCAAGCTGTTCCAATGTCTTACCATCCTCACAGTAAAGAATTTCTTCCTAATATCTATCTGGTCGAAATCTACCCTCTTCCAGTTTAAATCTGTTTCCCCTTGTCCTGTTGCTACATGCCCTTCTAACAAGTCCCTCTCCAGTTTTTCTGTAGGCCCCCTTCAAGTACTAGAAGGCCACTATTGGATCTCCCTGAAGTCTTCTCTTTTCCAGGCTGAAGAGCCTCAGCTCTCTCAGCCTGACCTCATAGGGGAGGGGCTTCAGCCCTCTGATCATCTTCATGGCCCTCCTCTGGACCTGCTCCAACAGCTCCATGTCCTTCTTGTGCTGGGGGCCCCAGAACTGGATGCAGTACTCCAGGTGGGGTCTCATGAAAGCAGAGTAGAGGGGCAGAGTCACTTCCATTGACCTGCTGTTCACACTTCTGTTGATGCAACTCAGGATACAGTTGGCATTCTGGACTTCAAGCACGCATTGCTGGCTCATGTTGAGCCTTTTCACTTTGATTTATTGAACCTTTTGAGGTCCACAAGCTTGCTGAGGGCACACTTGATCCCAGATGTCAGTGGTGAAGATATTAAGAAGAACTGGTCCCGGCACTGATCCCTGAGGGATACCATTTCTCACCGCTCTCCATCTGGACATTGGGCCATTGATCACCATTCTCTGGGTTCGATCTCACAACCAGTTCCTTGTTCATCAAACAGTCCACCCATCAAATCCATATCTTTCCAGTTTGGAGAGAAGGATTGTTGTGGGGTACCGTGTCAAAGGCCTTACTAAGATCCAGACAGATTACATCAGTGCCTCTTCCTTTGTCCACTGATGCAATTATACCACCATAAAAAGCAACAAGGTTGGTCAGGCAGGACCTATCTTTGTTGAAACCATGCTGGTTATTGTGTATCACCTCCCTCTCTTCCATATGCCTTAGCATAGCTTCCAGGAGGATCTGCTCCATGAAATGGATGACTACTGAGTATAAATATCCCATTTTAAAAAACCTGACTGTATACATCCAAGTCCAATTCTGAATGCTGCTATGAACTCAACAGTTACCCCTGAAGAGATTAAAAGCCATATACAAGGAGTCTGGATAAAATATCACAATGGAAATATGGGATTTATACAAGTAGGTATTGATGTTTTTACCCTGGCATATTTTGATAGTGACAAGTATTTCAGTAATTCTCTCCTAAAATTGCACATTTAATCTTCTTTGCTTTAAAGAGAATGTAGATATCCATCTCAGGAATAGATGCATACGTTGAGGGCATTTAAGTTTAGGTGAGACTCAATCCCTTAGTGTTTGTTGGTCAACAATATTGTTGCAAGGTCTGGGTCATCACAATGAACAATGAAAACAAAATTTGTTCATTTAGTTGAGCACAGTCTATTTTATTCACTAAAATGTGCGGGAGATCCTTTAAGAAAAAGTGTTATGCCTTATGTTTTTATACTTTTAAATCATATTATGGTGAATTTTTGCAAAATGATTCTATCTGCAAAGCCTTAATTCTACCTTTTATTAGCTTTTGAGTCCTTGAAGTAATGTCAGTGTATTCCTGGGGTTTTAGAAGTACAGCTGAAGAAGAAGCCCTAACTTTTTCATTTTCCCACAGAATGCTAAGTTCTGAAAGTGGTGTACAAGACTTAGTGATGGTAAGGAGAAAACACACAGAAATTGCCATCTGCTGGTTTGAGATTAGTCCTGAAAACAGAGTGAGAAATGTAAAAGCTCAGGCCAGTTTGGAGAAGACTGGGCTGGAGCTTAAGGGTAGTTTCCATGCTGCATCAGTGAGTGGGTATTTAAATTGATTGAAGCACCAGTGGCACAGTAAAAGGCAGGGCAGAGCGTATCTTTATTTAATATAGCCATCACAGGAAAAAAAGATCTTTTAGAGGTACAATATTTCACCTAGTCTTCTCCAGGAGGGTTCGGTTGTTTCCCTAACTTACAAGAAAAGTGCAATCCTCCACTAAGCAGTTAATTTCCTTTGACTTTCTGAGTGTATGTTGCCAAATAAAGGCATCTGTATGTAGGTGCTTCCACACAGACTTAGGTATCACACTTGGAGCACTCTGATTTGAAGCTGCATGGCTTAGCAGCTGGGCTAGAATTATTATTAAAGCCATGATGTACTTAATAGCCAAAAATATCAGTAAGGTTTTAAAAGAGAAGCAAGATACTCTGCTAGCTTTGCATAAGCCTTGCAACTTGCTAATGCTACCATGGAAGCAGTGTTTGCCCCTTTCCATCAAGCTGTCTTTGTGTGGTCCCTGTAAGAATGGAGCATCTGACAGAGCAGACAAAATCTGTGAGAAAACATTTTATATATATATATATATGGAGGTTCATGTCTTAAATGTGTTTAAATGACAAACTCTTTAAATCACCTAAGAAATAGTGTCAGTCAGCCCTGTCACCAGTTTCTCTGAATGTCCTAATCCCCAACTCCTGCACACTAGGAGGAAGGTCAGCACAGAGAGGAGAAAGCCCACAGTCCTGTTTTGAACTGAGACACAGAAACCCTTAGACAGTTCTAGACCATCCCGAAGGAATAATTCCTGAAAGCTGTGCTTTAAATGTTTCTTATGCTGTGCTGCAAAAAGCAGCTGCCAACTGCTTGGCAGGCTTGGTGTTCAGCAGTGAACTTGAGTTGGGGAGGGGCAGATCATTTAAGAGTGACACCCTGTAATTTGTTGTACTGAAGTCCATATTTATCCTATTAATAAAAGCGTGGCATTAACATTTTGTGTAAATGAGGATAATCTATTAAGTGAAAGAAAAAGAAACCAAGGAAAACCGATTGTTCCAGAGAGTGAAGGAATATATCACTGCAAACATATATAATGAATGCAATTTATAAAGCACTTTTAATTAAAAGTTTGTAACTTGAATTATTTCATTGGCAAAACATAATCATGTTTTAGTAAGCCAAACTTCTCAACTGATCTTTAGACCCTATTCATGGGAAAATGACTATTATGCTATTATGCTTATATTTGACTATTTATCATTAAGAAACTGTTTGTTTACTTATAATTTACAGAAGTGCTGTAAGTTCAGAGCTTGAAGGCCCCTTTTCTTTCTTTCTTTCTTCCTTTCTTCCTTCCTTTCTTTCTTTCTCTTTCTTTCTTTCTTTTCTTTCTTTCTTTCTTTCTTTCTTTCTTTCTTTCTTTCTTTCTTTCTTTCTTTCTTTCTTTCTTTCTTTCTTTCTTTCTTTCTTTCTTTCTTTCTTTCTTTCTTTCTTTCTTTCTTTCTTTCTTTCTTTCTTTCTTTCTTTCTTTCTTTCTTTCTTTCTTTCTTTCTTTCTTTCTTTCTTTCTTTCTTTCTTTCTTTCTTTCTTTCTTTCTTTCTTTCTTTCTTTCTTTCCTCTTTTTTTTCCTTGTATGTGTGCCTTGTAACCAGTCTCTCCCTGTGATAACTTCCTGACCAATTTTTGGGTAATGATTAAACACCAGATATTTAGTATGCTTGGAGAGTAGTAGATAAGAAATGAGTTTGTGACACATCTCACATTAATATTCCCTCCTCCTGCTTCCAAGCAGATTTAGACATTGATTTATTCCCTGATCAGCTTAATTTTTAGAGCATGATCTGCAATTCAATTCTGAAATATGGAAAAACTTTTCCCTCCCCACATTTTTTTTGGACCTTAAGGTGCTTTCCTATTGAAGAACCAGAGTGAAATTTGTCCAGGTTACTCTTCCTGAAAAGACTGCAGAGCAGACGGAAGTAATCTGTCCTTGGAGTGTCATTCTGTATGCCCATAGAAACCAAGTGCACATTTTTTTTGTCGGATGAGCAGTTTAGAAAAGCTATCCTTATATCACCGTTAAAATAACTATTCAATTAATAATTATTTTAATTAAAAATAAAGGCTTTGCATTTGTGTCAGAAAAAGAAATGTACTAATCCTTAGTAATATTTGCAAGTAGATCTTCTGCTGATGTGTATAAAAAATTGTATTTGGCCACAAAAAAGTGAAGAGAGCTATATGTGCCAGAAAAAGAAGAGGACTCCTGAGAATATTTTCAGTGAAGTTTGAGAGTGAGACAGTGAGTTTTCTAACCCTCTAATTAGAAGCCCTCTGTGCAGGGTTCATTATTAAGCCTTCATGAAACGGTGAAGTTTGCAGGTTTCTTCTGAGACACAGGTGTCAGGATTTCTCTCGAACTCATTTTTCCCCTCTTTCTGGTTACCAGTGTTTCTGTTTGAGTAATCTCACAACTTGAAAAACTGGTGTAAGTGTAATATGATTTCATTCTGTTTAGTGAGAGTTTTTTCCTTTTTCTTGTTTTCTTTTTCTCCATGCAGGTTGCAAGAGTCAGGGAGTATTTTATGCTTCGCGATTTCCTTTCTACATCATCATTTTGCACTGTCAAGTGTGCAAAGAAACAGCCAGGAAGCTGTCTTCGTCCTCTTAGCAGTGCTGATAATCAACCTGCTGCCCTTTACGAGACTGTCGTGTTCAAGTACAGGATCCAACACCTTCTGAAGGAAACTGCCAGCACTTATCTTTGAATTGCTTTCTCTTTGCTCCAGACAAATGTTGACATTTCTTTTCAGGCTTTTGTAAGCGGAGTGCAGTCCTGGCTACTGTGATGGGCTGAGGCATAAGTAGGCATATAAAGCAGGATGTGTTTGGACTCTTGCTGCAAATACTGTTTATACGTATTTCAGAATCTCTTTCAGGCCTTTGTACTGCCATTTAAGAGTGCTTTGATTTTCAGATGACAACATATGATGTGTGGAGAGCTTTTGGCTTACTTCACCTTAGCCACTGTATGTCAGGAGCATGCCTTTGTGTGTCATATCTCAAGCTGCCCAGCATGTTCTCCTGAATTATTTAAAACATCACCTACCTCTTAGACCATCACTCCCAAATATCAGGGACACATCTTGGTGTCTGGAGACCAAAGGGATGTTACAGGGATTGGAAATGTTACCAGTAACGCGTGGTTTTGCTGTTTTCCCACGAAGAGGTCAGACTTTTCACCTCCTTCTGTTCTTTATTCCACAAAGCTATGGAATTAGGCAGCCACCGGGAGGTGGTGCTGATGTACTCCCGTTGGTCACGAGCTCGGTGACGCCTCTGCGTAGTCTGGAGGGAGCGACAGTTTGATATCAGCTGGCACGCACAAGGTAGCAGCGTTCAGTTACGTCTTTATGGCAGTTACATTTAATGTGCTGAAGCTCCCTGCAAATGCTGTGCTGCTGCATTGGCTCTGCTGTGAGGGAAAGCTGGACTTCACGCTGTCTGCTGCTTCTGAAACACTGTGTCCCAGGTGCCGTATTTCTCATCTGCAGAATGCCGTTATTCGTATCTGGAAGCTCCCTGAGAAAAGCATCAGAAATTAAGTAACGAGTAAAGGTATGAGCTGTAAGTCCAAGTTCCTTGTTTTTTAAATGCACACGGCTTGGGAGAGGGTTCAGCAATGTACGTCAGTGTGAATCACAGTGCTGTGGCATTTCTTTTGCAACCTTCCTGTGCTGCTAAGTTCCCACAGCACTTGGAAGTTCTCTGGAGCCCATTTCACATAGTGGTGCAGGCAGGCAGCACTTTAACTCAATACTTTCTGTTAGTGCAGCTAGGACCAGCATGCTCTTTCATCCCTCCTTGTTATGGGTTTGCCCAGAAAGAGCTGACTTCAGCTGCAGGAGTTGAAGTCCCTTTTTCCTACAGGCCTCTCACATCTGCATGGCCAGGGCTAGATATGATGCAGTGGGTGCTGCTGCTCCAGGCCCAGCTAGGCCATCCCAACTCGTTGGGTTGCTACTTGGGCTCCGTACAGCACTCACCTCACCTCAAGTCTGGGGTTGATCAGGCTTTTGAAGCTCTCTTTGCTCATGTCCTGTGCATCCTGCGTGACCCAGAGGACCAGGCTGCTGCCCCTGTGGCTGCCATGGGCATCCTGGTTGCCCAGCTACCCTTAATATCTCTGTTCTTTTCTGCCCTTTTCTTTCTCTAATAGTCAATACTTACATATGTATACGTAAATAAACAACTGCTTGAAGAATTTGTTCAATAGAAGTCTGGTCAATGATGTACAGTCACGCTGCCAGGTATGAGGCAGTGATTGACAGGTGTTGAGTTGGGCTTTTTGGACTTTCTTTAGAAGGTCTTCAAACAGACCCAGCTTGCATTTCTTGGTATACAGTTAAATCATTGTTGGTTCACCTTGTGGCTTTCCTTCTGTCATTTGATCTCTTATATCCAATGATTCTTCATCTAAGTGTGTTTTCTTGTGCATATTTTCCTACAGGCAGAACTGGATGAAGATCTGCTTCACTGTCATGCTCTCAGGCTTGTTTTCTGTTTTCGAAACGGCATTATCTGTAACAAATGCACCATGTAAGTAAGTTAAAAATACAGTTATCTTTATTCCTACTCTGTGAATGCTCGTTAGGAAAAGAGATATTCTTGAAGACAACATCAGAAACTGAAGTAAGCACGAAAACTGGAACCTTACTGTTGTGTCTGTAGTATATAAGATTTGACCCCATAAGGACAGCTGAATCTGAGTATCACAGAAATTCCATCTGTGGACACTAATGCTCAGATTCACTGCTTCCAAGTACTTCCACATTTCACATATGTATTTTTTTCCCTTCTCATAAAGGTTTGTCTCAGTATGGAGTCATGGCATTTACTCCTTCTTTCTGCTGCACGTGTATACTAAGGTTAACTGTAATTCAGTCTAACTGAATTTAACTTGAAGAAGCATACATATTCTTCACAGGAGTTTACGGTGTTTTCTGAGGTTCAGCTCTCTTTCAAATGGTTACATTTAAAATACAGGGCTGTAAGGCAATCTTCAATACTAAGACTCATAACCTCTCATGTTTCTGCACAGATGGAAAGAAGATGATTCTCTGATTAGTTTCCTACACAAGTCTCAGGAGAGATAAATACAGCAAGGGAAATAGCAAAGACCTTGCTGTACAATAATCTGTTTCAGTAAAGTCTGCTCCATAAGAAGGATTAAAGAACTGTGACCAAGATGAAGTAAAATATGAGCATAGGTTTGGTAGATAAAAGAGGGGCAAAGCCGCTATGACTGGTAGCTTGCTGAAACCTAGAAGAATTCACAATATCCTCTGGGCTTATTTTTCAATCACACTCACACACACACACACACGCAGAAAGCCTTTGTTTCTTTTACTTTATTAACTACCTTACAGTGGTGGTCAACACCTCCCACATCATGCTTCTTTCTCCAGTAGGCTTAAAACTTTTTTCATGAAGGTCACTTTCAATAAGATTTGGTTGAATGAAGCCAAATGGCTTCATCCCTTTTGGGTCTGACTCACTGATGAACTCAAATACTTCCACATAGTTATGTCAGGAAATATTTCCATTCAAGCAAGTTACTTACTCTTGTGACAGATAATCACCAAACCAAGTTTTTCAGGTCATCTTCTTGGGTTGTCTCTGATCCTCCCTACCACATAGGATTGTTACTAGTTGCTTACTCTGGGTCTCTCAGCATCAGCCCCCAAAAGAGGTGTTCCCAAGCTTCTTCCTCATTAAGAAATAGCAAAAATTTCTATCCTTCTCTTCATATTCGATGATGTTTATGACAGTCTTATTTGAAAAGAAAGCAAGTCTCAAAATGCTTAGAGTCACATTTTAGCTTGTGGTAAGGTATGAGCAAGGAGCAGGATCTCTCTGATACTTGTCATTTTTGCTGTGGTTTACTTTCTACAGAGAGACCAAAATAAATCAGTCTAATTTGCATCAGGAAACAAGTTAGTTGAGGTGTTAGTAAAGGCTTTATCTCTAAGGTTAGTGCAACATACACAGTTGAAGAGTGTCTTGGGCTAAGTTTGGGTGAGCAAGCTGGATATGTGGAGATCTGGAGACAGGAGCCTGTGTCTTGGTACAGGGAAGGGGAGGGTGGAGGACAGGTATTCAGCCTGGTGCTGATGGAGGTGCTGCGGTGATTTGCTCCAGTGCAGTAGTGAGTTGTCCTGGGCAACGTTTCCCCCAGCTCATCTTTGCTACACAGGTCTAGAGCTGCCATGGGGTCAGAAAGAGCGTGCTGGATAGATGCAGTATGCCCCTGCTGCGAAAACTGGGCTCTCTGCATCCCAGTTATTGCACAACAGGGTAGGTGCAGCAGGATGCTGAACTCCCTGTCCTTGGAGGAGGTGAAATGTCTCACAGAGGGCTGCTCTGCGTGACCCCTTCAGCATCTTATGCTTCTGCATTTCAATGATTCCATTACACAATAAGCTAGGGAAAAAAATAAAGCTCCATAAATAAATCACCTATGACCCTGGAAACGGTAGTTCTGCAGAACTGCTTTTCTGTGTTTTTCATTCATAGGATATTGTGCTGTTCATTACAGTATGTCAGTGTGACAGTAGCATTATTCTCTTATTTACAGTTCTTCCTTTCTCTTCAGCAGTGAAAATGAAAAGGAAATCAATGCCATTAAAGAGAATAATGACAAACTCACTGTCTGCAAGGTCTGTTCTCATATATATAGTTTTTTCTGAACTCTCATCTCTGAATGTATTCTCATGGATGAGATGGAAGTATGGAGGAAAGCTCTGGGAAAGCACCTCTGGAAGAGCTAGGTACCTTTAACATAAGGTTGAGAACAATCTGGAGTTCTGTACTCTAAAAAAATCTGCTGTATGATTAGAAAAGTCAGGGAAGAAACTCAAGGAATATAAAATCAAAAGACATATGTGACAAGGGGAGCTAATGTAATTCCGTACAGCTGAAACAACGCTTAAACTTCAGTAGCACTGCTGTGTCTTTCAGTCAATCTGTGTATCACAGCGTGAGGCCTCAGATCAAAGGTTGTTAGAAATCCACAGAAGTTCTCCATCAGGCAAGAGCCCATGCTCTCTTGTAATTCCTTAAGCCATAGAGAACTGTGGCACTGAATTGTGCCAGCAGAACAATATTTCATTGCCATTTCTGTGAAATTCTGAACTAAAACTCTTCAGTGAATTTCCAGACTGTGACGAGAATATACAAGGAAAGGCATTGCATTTGGAAACAACTTGGGCTTCCAGAAGTAAGAAGGCTGCAGTGTAACACTATTATATACTCTCTTCAAGAGCCCCTCGTTCCTAAGTGCTGTGTCAGTCACTGAATGGGATTTATCATGCGATTCTTCCTGAGCATGAATTTTACTGAGAATATCAACAGGGAGAGCGGGCAGCATGAATATCCAGCATGATGCCTTTGCTCTAATGAGTGAGGCAGTCATTCAGTGTTTTGAGTTGCTGACTACAAAGGATGAAACATATCCTATTTGCATACTACTCATAAAGAGAGTTTTTCATTAGTGGTATTCACCCTTTTTGTCTCATACACTCACTACCTCTGAGTCAGCCCTGCTGGGCTGATGAGAAGCAATTTAGATGGGCTCAAAAACAGTTTGGGAAGACGAAAAATTTCAGTGGATAGTTTCCAGGCCAAGATTGCATATGTCTGATTGATTATTAATCAATGTACCTTGATAAGATCTGCCTGCCGTCCTAGTAGAGCCCGTGAAGGAGCGAACTACCAAATTGTGCAGTAAATATTTGGGGTAACTGTTGAAAGACAGGCTGCCTATCTGTGATATGACTTGGAGGTACTTTTATTCTTAACTGGATGAAAAGAAAGCTAAGCTAAGCTAAAATGGAGAATGAAGAGCTGGGCACTGAGTGTGGGGGAGAATAACTTTGCTTTAGAGGAATGACATCATGGCAGACAGTGATGGGTAGGAGCTGTAATCTGAGGTCAAGCATGGGAGAAGAGCACCTAGAGCTAAGAGCAGCACCTGCACAGGAGCAGAAGGTGATAGGTGTTAACATGCTTCATAGCCATCTCAGTAACGAGGCTGCACAGCAGGCTCCTGGCCAGCTGCACAACCTTGCAGAGTCAGGACATCGACATTTCCAAAAGGAAAGAACAGCGTTACAAGGGGC
The DNA here is from genome assembly GCA_036925125.1 of Oreortyx pictus. Lineage (NCBI taxonomy): Eukaryota > Metazoa > Chordata > Aves > Galliformes > Odontophoridae > Oreortyx > Oreortyx pictus. The sequence continues at coordinate 83,155,825 of JAUPFR010000002.1, read as the reverse complement.
TGCTGTGTTCAAGGTGTGTGCATGAGAGAGACAGAGGGGGAGAAAAGGCTTTGTTACTCTCCGGCTGTGAAGGGAATTTGCTGTTGGCCTCCTCCTTTAAAGAACAGAGTCTGCTGTTGTTAGTGGAGTAATTTCATAACAGCATGTTCAGGTACCTGGTGGGGATGCTTCCGATGTGCACCTTGTGGGGAATTTGCTGAGGCTTTCCTAGTAAGCACTGTGTCCTGTATCCTCAGCACATTTCATACACAGTGGCTGGTTTCCCCTGGGAAAAAAATATTTCTGTTTCAGCTGCATTACCCAAGAAATACACCTGCTCCTTTATGTAATCAGCACAATTTCTACAGAAGAGTAAATAGCTACACATTTACCTGATGTGGCAGATGTTAAATGCGCTTGTAAACTGGCAAGTAACAGTTGAGAATTATCTTTGCAAAACACTCCATAAATGTTATAAATAAATAAAATAGGTGAAAGGCATAGCTTTGTGCAGTTTTAGGCATTCACGTGCATTTGTTTTGCTCATGATTAGCAGTCAGAGTCCTAGGTAATCCATGCACACACAGAGGTGTGTATGTTTTTACCTACTCTCAACTATTTATCCTAAACTCCGTAGGGCTGCTAGATGTTGACCACTCATTTAGATATGCATTAGAGAAATATATTCATAAGTATAAGGAAGGTATATTTGTATATTTGGTTTGAGTGTGAGTGTGTGTACAGTTGTCAGAGGAGAAGGAGAGAGAGCGAATTCACTACCACTTTTGAAACATTTAATTGCTGCACTGAGAATGCTGCCATCTCCATATTAATGGAAGATTTTGCTAAGTAAGATGGCGTCACTAGTGGCTTGGAGGTGCTTTAACTGTGAGAGGGGAATGTATCATCAGCAGCCTCTGGGAGCCTAGGAAATTGTATGCCCTCCTTGATGTCCTGCAAGCTTTTGCCTTGCATGCTATTGTCATACTCATATTTTTTTCCCCTTCTAGCTCAAACACTTTCCATGAGCACAGAGGAGAGATGTGCTTAAAGACCTTAGCTGTAATTTCCCTGGAAACAAGCTGTTGTTCTCCTGTTACATAATGCATTCATGCTACAGAGAATGTGTTTATGTATTTGTCTGTGATTTTATACATGTACATATTTTTTACATGCGCATATGATATTGTAGATCTACCAATCTTCATATTTGTGTGTGTAGCTGCAACATTTTCTAGGGACTACATACCTATAATTATAAAATGAAAATCTATAAACATTTTATATTTAAATACTAAAGATCTATTTTCTCTCTATAATAAATGACTCTATAGGACTTCGGGGGCAGCTGTGCTGTGATATAAACATGCCTACCTTATCAAGAGATGATCACATTTCTGTGTATGGCTATGACATAATTCTGTAATGAACAAATACATACACATTTACATATACTTTTAGAGCATCACCACCATAATTCATGATTAGTTGCTTTTGGGATTTCGATGCTAGTTTGAAAGCTAAGGCAGCACATGTGCAATTTATGCAACGTAGCCACTACAGGAGAGAGAGCTGATGTTTAAAATCTGTGAAAAGATGCTTCAGCAGCTGTGCTAGCAGCCAGCAAGCATGGCAGCAGCATTCCCTTGCGCTTCCTTTGTGCACCTAAGATTGTAATTCAGTACCACGCAAATCTTTGCTGCCTGCTGATCAGGCAGCAGGCCTGGAAGTCCTTCCAAATCAGGGGTGTTGCAGTCCTTCCCAAGACGCAGGAGATGCTGATGCTCTTCTCTTTTACAAAGAAAAGCAAAGCTGCAGCAACACAGAATTCTGTGAGGAAAAGTAACTTCAGGAAGAAGCTCAGAACAGTAAAGAAACTGTGACTGTATTTTTGTATTACTGCATAACAACACAAGCAATGTGCCACTCATGGAGAATTCAAGCCTCCCACACGTTCTTCACTGTAGGTGCTGCTGGCCATCCTTACACATGGTCCTGCCTCGCCTCCTCCAGGAAAAAAGGGGATTAACAACATCACCTCACATCTGTCTTCGGGCATGCATTTTTTGTGTGTCTTGTCTGGGCTACTTGCCTTCTCCAAATCCAGAGAGAGGTGGGAAGCCACTTGGTACAAGAAGCTGAAAGGAGACTCTTGCCTACAAGGGTGGGAGTAGTCCCATCAGGGCAGCATCACAGAAACTCCTTTTTGCTGCAGTCCCTTCCAGGCTGGAGAGCGAAAGAATTCCTTTCCCTTCTGTGCCTACTGTTCTTCAAAGGAAATTAATACAAATTTTCTCATCGGTGCCAGGGACCTCGAAGCAAAGTGCCTCTCTGAAAGCTGTGATCGTGTGTTCAGATGGAACTGCCTGAAATTAATTTGTACCCTTTCACCCTTAGAATTCCTACAGGTTAAATTCCCATTACTGACAAAACAAGCTTTCCTGCCAGCTAGGCTGAACCTTCATTACCTTGTGCTCTATTTACTCAAAGGAGAGGTAAAAATGGTTATCTACCAGAAAATACTGTATTTGCACTTGAATTGTGAGCTAAGTAGGTTTTCACGCCTCAATACAGCAAAGCAGGAGCCCTTTCTACCCTCTTGGGTGGGTAGAAGTAGCATTACACTACTTGTGTGTTGAAGGCTAAATGTGCCTGCAAGTGATCTGGTGGGCAGGTGTCTTGGTCGTGACAATGGAAAGTGGATGCAAACCACTGCTCTCATTTGGCTATGTTCCCATTTAGTAGGAAAGAAACAGGTTATTGAATACAGAGCAGCGTGGAGGTGGTCATTCTACTCTGTTTTTCAAAATCTCTTCTGTGTTTTGATTGTAGGATATAATGCTCTAGCAGTTGCATAAAATCTGCAAAGAATATGGTCCTGTGAGTCATATTTGCATTCAAGCATAACTAAAATCTCTCCCGTACCAACAGGCTGAATAACCAGTACCATCCATTAGCTGAATTCAAGTATGGGATGGTCAATAAAACATGAAATTCTGGAAATACAGTGTGCTCAGGGCATGTGAGGACGTGACAGAGAAACCTCCTCTGAAAATAAGCTTGTTCTTTCGATTAGACTTTTCCAGGAAATATTGACCTTATAAGAAACAGACTCTGATTTCTTCATTCTCCTTCTGAACACTGGAGACAGCTGTGTACAAGGACTGTAAGTCTTTATGGTTATATTTTGGGGGTTTTGATCTTAACTTTCTGCAATGCACTGAAATGGTTGTGTTCTGGTCTCTCTATCCCCATCTCCAGTGCAAAATAGAAGCAGTGTGGAATTGCTGTGTGCAGAGCCTGCTATCCACCCTCACAGTACAGGGCAACCCAAAGGGCCTTCTTCCTTAGGAGCTCTGCCACAGGCAAATAATAATTAATCAGGCCCAGTGAGTAACATATTTCCTAGATTTTCTCAAACTCTCCCCCATGGTCATCCCAGTGGTAGTGGAAAATTCTACTCTTTGCTGTTTTTCTAGGGAGGTTTTTTGAATATGACTGTGCTGTAACTCCTTGTTGTAAGTAATAGGTTTTGACATGCAATAAGGCTCACGTTGCTGCAATGTGCTCCAATTATATATTTTACAAGGAGGTTTTTAAGATGCACTTCAACTCATTTTCTCCACTGGGTGATCTCAGGCATAATATGGAAAAAAAATTCTGGATATTGCTGTTGTGCTCTGTTAGATGTTTTCTGAATAGATTTTGCCTGCTTCTTCTTTCTATGGTAGGATTTCTTTGTTACTTCAGAATTTGGATTGTATACTATTTTGCATTTGAGCTTGCAGGACTGTTGAACAGCAAAATCAAAATACCAAGAGGCTCTTCTGACTGATTGAGGAACCACCTTGAGGATAACTCTAATTCTTCAGTTAAAGCTGTGAAATTAAAATATCCATCATTTTCCCTAGTGTGCAGGCTGTTCCAAAAACACTTCCAAAGACCTCTGCTTCCTTACTGACTTTGCTGATGATTTTCAGACTCACAAAGGTGCCAGCATATGTCTTTTTCTGTCAGTCTGAGCCTTGTTTGAGTAGGCAAGAAATAGCTTTTTGTGGAAGGGGGGACAGGGCTCTATTGTGACAAAGCTGCCCTCAGCTCTGCTCGTCTGTACTGCAGAAGGGGGGAAAAGCCAAATGCTCCCCATGCTCCACTAAAATGGGCACTGCCTGCTGTCCTATGGCAGTGCTGAGAGGTATAGTTACTGATTCTTATGGACTGTAGAGGTGAGAATAAGACAGGCACAATTCCCTCCAGTCCACACCAGAGCACACAAGATTTAACACTAGCTAGTTGATATTTCCAGCTTCTCTTGGAGGTTTTTAGGAACCTGTTTGTGTGTCAGTAGCAGGATATCAGCTGCTCACCCCTGCTCCAGGTGGGAAAGAGTGCCCTTAGTTTCAAGGCTGGCCTTCCATCTAATTTAAGGGCCCAACAAGCCATTGCAATATTTCTTCAAAAGTCAATCTCAGCCATGCTTCCAGCCTCTACTGGAAACAAGCACCACCTCTATTTACCAGGTAAAAGGAAAGTGAATTCCTCTTTTCTTACTCTTAAGCAAACTGACTCTGTGAGATAAACCTGAAGAGTGAAGGTGGCTTTGTAAAACATTAATTCCCTTTTTTCACTTTGTGTTTGGGAAGTTGCACCATTCTATCAGTGAAAATTGCTCTCTGATTTCAAACTTTTATTCAGCTGCATGTGTTTTGTGAATGTTGCACAGAGCTACGTGTGCAACAAGATGACTTCATGACAGAAATGTGAGGAACTGGGAAAACTGATGTAATGGGAAAGTATAATACAGTGTCAGAATAACAGTGCTTTGAATGTATGCTGAACAGGCAACTGCCCGTTCTCCATGTTGGCTGTATAGGGCTATTAGTGCATAAATCACTTAGTTCAGCCTGGCTTTCTGCATTGATGGGATGTAACTGATCTTTAAAAGCTTTATGAAAGAATCGCTGACTGTGAAAGTAAAGGCGGTTCTGTTGTTTAACTTTGCATTTCTCTCGACTGCCAGGAATATCATAATAGCAGAAGAATACCTGTTTTCTCCCCAGGGAAAACATTTTACAGATGGTATTAAATCTGTAATTATATTAATTTATTAACACAAAATATTTAGTGCTATGATATTTTTCTCTTCATATCTGGAATTTCTGGAATAAAAGCCAACAACACTGTGATAATTTGATTCACTTTCAGGAGGAATGATGGTAATATTTCATCAGCATCATATGAGTTGCAAGTCAGTTCTTTCAGAGCAGCATCAGACAGCTCAGGCTTTGGAGAGATCTGGATTTTGTGACTACAGGCTGTCTGCCTTACAGGCTTTGTATGGTGTTATCTAGGAAACTGGGTCTAGCCATGCATGGAGAAATATGAAAACATTTTGCTTCTTGCTATCCTTTGGGAGCAAATGGGCAGGGGAAAAGAAGTGAGCAGAATCTCACTGCATTTCCACTACTTTCTGGCCACTATGGGTGTGATAATTTAGCACAAACTCATTCCAGCAGTAAATCCTTTTCCTCTGGCAGACAAGAAGGAAAAACTATTGCGAGCTGCAGCACCTATCCTGCAATATTCATGCTGGGATGACAGTACCCTTCTTTTGACTGTGTCCTTGTGACAGAATGAAGCCATTAGTCACCACTGTACTAGAGATCATGATTTAGGTGCTGAAAATAGCCTGCTGCTACCTGCACAGTTTTAATGAATACACTGTTTTCCTCACCTCCTTTTGCATCTTAGTTTTGAAGTAATTGCTCAACAACTTAATAGTTTTCGAAACTTAAGTTTTTGAGGCATTTTGCAGGAATGACTGTAATGAGCAGCCCTACACTTCCACCCTTTTACTGTTCCAGCTGCTTATTTTTGAATGTGTTTCAAGTACTTTTTTGCACATTTCTCCAAGATGGTTAGTGCTTAGAAACTGGAAAAAAGAGGTAGAGAGCTGTGAGCCAGCCTGGTCATGGCATTCTCCATGTGTTACATACTTTAATGTGTATCAGGGCAGAACAGAAGTGGAGGGGGAGATGGGAATTATTCCCAAGGCCCATGTACTTTTATGGACATGAAAAATAAATTGCTTAACCTTTTAGAAGAGCCTTGTGTGCTGCAGTGGCTGGCCTCAAATCCCAGTTGCAGTTGGAGAAGCTTTTCCTGCACTTTGAGCCTGCTGGGTTTGCAATGGATGTGCATGAAGGCCTCAGAGATTCATCCTTATCCTCTTTGTTACTGCAAAATCCCTCTGGGCCCTCCTTATGGCCAATGTCCTGGTGACCTGCTGTTCCTTCCTGAGCTTTTGGTGTAGGCAGAAGAGTGTCAGGAGGATTTGCTGAAAGGAGGGCTGTATGTGCTGCAAATGATTTCTGAAGGCACTGCATGCTAATATTATAAATTATTGACACAGAATAGGAAAAACTACACTTAATGCATCAAATAGAACAGAATGGAAATAGCTGTTTCCTTTCTTCACCCTTTCTCTTATTCCTATCACATTCTAACATGGAGATTTCACTGAAGACAAAATTAAAGCAGAAGGACAATTTAACCTAGATAGGGGTCTGTGTAGGCAGACATCGCACTGGGTGATGCCCATGCAACCCATTGTAATGTGGAGAATTCCAGAGATGGCCAAACCTTCCTGCTGCCAGATCCCATTTCCCTACTTTGCACGGTAATTGTCTTCTAATGTTGTTAGGTGGGTGTCATGCCCAGTTCGATGGTGGTGTGACTGGGGACAATTTCTATGTCATTCTCTGCTGTACAAAAGCAATTTTAATGCTGTAAGGGATCGTTCTATGCAATACTGTAGCCACATGGGAGGAGCATGCTCTCCACCTTGCTCTGCCAATGGGTTAGCCCTCAAACCTCAAAATTCATAAAACAGATACAGAATGGATATCAGCAAGAGAGTTCAAAGAAACCCAAATTGTCTCTGTGTTGGGACTGGTGACTCAGCTGTGGGGGAAAGAAAAGTTGATGAGTATGTAAATAAATGGGATGACTTACACTGCAGGCAGGAACATGAGCTTGTGGAGGCACTGGCAGATTAATGGCTGTAATTACCATAATTCTGTGGGAATTGGTTGAGTAATGACAATATGTGTCTGGCAAGTGCAGAAGATCATTCCTAAACCACTGACAGGAATCCAAGCTGCCTGTAAAGAAGTGCCTGAAAAGGAGGAAAATGGATCTGATCAAAGATAATTTTCATTATTCTCTGTAAAGTGGACAGTTATGTGCAAAACATTTGTCTGAAAATCTTTCCTCTGCTGATTAAATCCTGTGGCTGTATAAACAGTGGACTATATGTTAGGAATAATTCACAACGATGCGTTTCAGCCTTCCCTCCAGCAACCAGCAGAAAATAAGGGTCCTGTTAGATTTTAGTTCTAAGAAATCAGGCCAGTAAAGACTGGGGAATGGCCAAAATAGGTGGCTGTGCTCAGGCTGTGCACCCTGCTCTTACTTCTGCTATGCTTGCAGTTAGCTCCCTAATAAGAGTAGAGCGTGACACTTTGCTGTTGTTGTTTCAGAGCAATTTCTCAACAGGGACAGGTGGTGTTTAAGGAAGCTAATGAGGGGATTGACTTGGCAGAGGATGGCAGAGTCAGAAGACATATCACAGCTGTCCTGTCGCACAGGGATGGAGACTAGGATAGACATTTTCAATTACAACTCACTATTGAGGCTGTAGGAAAACCTTCCCACCAGCCGTGTGCTCCAAGCAATAATCATGCACAGCCTTCATCCGTTCTGGTGGGTGCTTTTGTACAGAGAAGGCTGAGCTTTATCTTGTAAATGCATCTTCCCCCAGTTGCTGGCGTTGGCACATTTTGTTGTTTGCTGTGGTTGAGCCTCAGTTAAAATATGACAGGCTGTGATAGAGTGCCTCAATTGTTGTTGTTTTTCTTCTTGATAATACCTATTGCATTTTGCACTATTCTATAAAATGAAGGCTGCTCGGTGATAGTAAGAACCAGTCAGAAGGGAAACATGACATACAAAGAAAATTGATATTGTTTGTGGATTTGATAATGTTGGCTCTAATGTCTGCATAAAATTTCCCTTTAGATTTAAGTCAGAATCACAGCCACTTTAAATGGCTTTTAATTTCAACCTCAGGTAAATATTTTACCTCATGGATTTTGCCCAAACTTCTAAATGGAATTAAGAAAAGCAAAAGTTTTGATATGCCAGAGGAGGTTCAGTGAATCCCAGAGGAGCCGGTGCCCATTTGAATGCAATGTCTTTTAACCTCTGTTTTCCCAGCTCTGATTTCTGCTTTCTAATGTGTAGATTTCCCTTGCAAAGTCCTGGTTTTGCTCTGCTGAGCCTGCACTATGGGAACAAACTGGCTTTGCCTTCCATGTGAGCAAGTGCCAGTTTGCTTGGCAGAGGGGGCTGTGAGGCACTGGCACTTCTGCAGCCCATGATGGCAGTGTCCCCATGAAGTAAGTATATGCTGCTGTTTTCACTTACAGAGATGGAAAGTGAAGGGGGTGAAGGGATTTGCCTGAGGCCTCACAATGAATCAGTTGCTGTGGATTAGTTACAGCTCAGGACTTCCTTCTAGTTCCAGTGCCACAGAGAGGCACGGCATCATTTTTGCCCGCTAGATGAGAGGGCAGACAGGTGGGTGGCCTTGTGCATACTTGAGACTAAAATTATTCCTGCTGCCAACTGTTCTAGGAGAATTTGCTCTTCCAGTGTGAGGAGGCAGCTGTGGAACAAAATGATTTGCAGTCTCATGGTTCTTGACACCATGAACTTTATGTCACTGCAGAGGTGTTTTAATGTGGTAGTGGCATTTTTCAGGTCACGTTGTATGGGTAGACAGAAATGTGCTAGACGCCACAGATGTCTGGATTTCTTTCATAGAGTTATAGAAATGGCTTAGGTTGAAAGGAGCCTTAAAGGTCATCAAGCTCCAACCTCCTTGCCACGCACAGGGTTGCCAGTCTCTACATGAAGCCCTTCCAACCTGGCCTTAAACACCTTGGGCATGGGGCATCCACAGGTGCGTCCACTTCCCTTGGTGGTCAGTAAGAAACAGTTCAGCCAGCAGCAGTGCACGGAGCACTGTGCTGCCAAGCTCTCCTGCATCTGGGCAGGGCTGCAGAGAAGGGTATACTGAGACACTTGAACATGGGAGCACTGCTGTGCTGAAAAAAAAGCAAGAGAAAATGTGAAGTGTACTTGTTTGGACAAGAAAATTGATAGCTGGAGTTAGAGTGGAACTGCCTGTGATGTGCATTGACACACATACCTAAATAGAGCCGTCATGCTATTGGGAATAAGGAGGTAGCAGGGAGAAGGCATAGGGGCAGCAGCAAATATCTGAAAGGAGGAGATATGTGACAAGAAGAGACAGAAAAGGGTTTGTTCATGTAAGGTGCTGAGCACCCTTAATGCCCAGTGGGTTCAACGGGAGAAGGAAAAATCCTGCAGCCATGTCTGTCAAGTTTGAAAGCAAGTTGAAAGTCAAGCTCAGGTCAAATCTGAAGTGTCTTCAGCGCTCCTGGAATTTCCTTCTCACAGTTGCTGCCATTTCACTGCAAGCAATCTAATGTGAGGAAAGGCATAGTTGTTTTTTTTTTTTCTTTTTTTTTTTTTCCCCATCTGCTCTTTGCAATGCTGAACTGTTATATATTTCTGGCCGTGTGTTCTGACAAAGCTGATCCAGGAGTGTACAGCAGAAAAAAAGGTGACTTTTTCTGCTGTCATTTTTATTACTTCAGTGAATAATATGAGCAAGAATTTTCCATCCCTGAAACCCTATTTCTGACCAACCCACATAGTCTGTAATGTCAGCTTTATATTGTTTTGCTCCCTAACACTGACATTATTAAAATATTCAGCATCTAAAGTAGGATCCTCTCCCAGTCAGGATGTTCTGTTGAAATGCCTTTCTTTAAAAGAGCTTAGCTTCAGGCCCCCACAGGTGTTTCTTTGTTTGTATGCGTGAAAAACATAACCAACTAGACTGCATGACAGTTTTAATACAGATAGCATATAAAAGGTGAAACTTTCACCTATGCCCGAAGGGATTGATATCCGGTTCCCTTCAGGTTGCTTCTTGCCTCCATTTTGACCAGAGTGATGTGAGCAGGGCAATTGGGCTCAGGCTCTGCCGTAGCCATGGGTGCAGCCACATGTAACAGTGCCACTGCTGTTTGTCCCAGCTGGAAGGACGTGGGCTCCTCCCCAGCTTCTGGTGAGCAACTGCCCCAAAATTGCCTTGCTACAGGTGTCTCTTTTTTCACAGCAGTCAGGTAGAGCAGAGCATGAGGAGCAGCGCTCTGTCACACCTGCATGGGCTCACGACACTGTAAGAATGGTTTGCGTTTGTCAAGCAGTCAGTGCATCACACAGAGAGAGAAAGACGTCACTGCTGGCAGATGCAATCGTGCTCTGCAGTCCTGTTTTATCCAGAAACAAAAACATCTTCATTTCCATTGCTGCATCATTAAAAAAACGTCTGAAAAAAGCACCAACCAAAAAACCCAGGAAAACTTCATGTATATAGTGAATTGAGCGCTGTATTTAGAAACTGAGAGCACTCGGGGTGTTTCCTTTTGCAGGGCTGCATGTGATCCACTGCATAATAATCTGAGTCGTTTACTCAAAGGGGAGTCGAAGGGCTCTTTTAGTCTCCTTAATGTTCTCGGTGTTCTGATTTTGCATGGCTGGATGGCAGCATGTTTTTGGATGCCATTACTGCAAGTTGCTTATCACAGACAGTTTTGTGGGAGGGGTTGCAAGATTGCAATCTGAAGACCCGACTTCTTCAGCAGACCTACTGCCACTGAGTACATGAGATCAGCTGACACAACTGTGAGTGTTTTCTGTGGGATAAACTTGCAGCATGTCACACATAAGTGCAAGTGATGTGTATCATTTAAACAAACACATACGCAGCAATGAAATGCAGTGTTTGAAAGTATTGAAAATCTGACATTCCTTAGAGCTTTATTGTAAAAAAGTCACGGTGATTTAAATATTACATTAATTAAATATATTTTCCATTGTATATTATTATTTCTGTATTACATCTGAGAAGCTTTGACAAAATACCACTAGTTTGTTGTGGGCCGTTTCATTTAAGCACTGTTTCAGCACGATGCCCACTTCACATAGTGATATTTGCTCTCAGGTGGGAAGCTGAGAAGGCTGCAGGTTTCTAGGGATCGCACTGGGTGTTTCTTAGATATTTTCCAGTGCAATGTTATTACTTCTTACTTGTTTTTATTCTTTTTTTTGTGAAGGTCTGAAGTCGGAATTTGGGCACAGGCCACCTCCTATCCGCAGAGTGACCTTAGCTCTCTGAAATAACACTCCCATTTCCAAGTCTTAACATGAAAGTCGCTCTGAGGGTTGAACGCAGACAGCACTCTAGCCACGCACAGAGCCACTGATGTGTTTAAATTAAGTCCTTTTGTTTTCTTCAGGGATGTTGCATTGTCCTTGACTTCCCACAGATGCTGTTTTGACAGGGTCACTCACTGCTGGGCTTCTTTTTCGGGATGTCAGAGCAAGGAGGCTGGAAAAGCAACTGCACGAATGAGCTTTAGAGCATCGGGAAGATCCTTCTGCCACAAAATCATCACACAACTCCCCACTGTTCTTGCTATCAGCAGCAGCCCCACAGAAATCTGAGGTATTCATAAATTCATTCTGTGCTGTGTTTTTAGAGACATTAATACTACATTCATTTTTTTTTTTTTTTTGGTCAGAGGCCATTGAAACTTCATTGAAATAGAAAACTAAGTTAAAAACAAAAAGGAATAATTTTCTTCAGTGGAAAGAAGAATAGATCTTAAAACTGCTTAGAAAAGCTGATACAAAAGGGTAAGTGAATATCACTCACAAACTGTTTTAAGGCCATATCCATCTGAGAAGACTTGAAGCTAAGTAACTAGAGACTCTTTCTAAAAAAAACTATTACTTCTTTTAAATATGGTTGCTGTGTTGACACTGTGCACAGCCATGGTAACTTGGTCCTTCCTAGCAAAGCAAGTTTCAATTTTATGGCAGGACAGTTGTTAATGTTTGGGAGAGAAAGATAGGGATTAGGAAGTAAAAATAAACATTGAGTGGATGACATCTCATGGAAGTGGTTTGGGAGTATCAGGTAGATTGATAGAGAAGGTGAGATTTGAGAGCAGGGATTGGAGATGTCTGCTGGAGTGGGGATCTGGAAGAAACCAGAAAAATATGATCATCTGTTGTCTAACACTTACTCTAGTGTCATATGGTTAATGCAGAAGACTATTTCCTACTCTGCTCACAGTTTCTTTGTATTACATCGATTGTTTTAAGTATAACATTTCCTATCAACAGTTTATTTTTTCCAATGCGTGTGATTTTCCCTGGAAATAATAGCTTGAAAATGTTTTTCCAGGAACGTTTTTGTCTTACTTGGTATAAAGTAATTATGAGTATTGCTGAAAATTTCCTAACAATCGATTTATTTAAATATAATGCATTGGCCTTGATGGGATTTTACAAAAGCTCTGAGAGTTATAAATGAACCTTGAGAGCAGCAAGTGAAAAAGTTAATTTGCATTTCTGCAGTTTCCAGCTGCTCATAGCAGGCTGTTCACAGTGATGCAGTAAACATATTATGCAGTCTTTGGGCACAAATTCAAGCCACCTTACGGCCAAATTGGTAATTTAAGTATCCTCTTCTGAAGAAATAACCATTCTTGAACCCTTAGCTTCATTTCAGATGTGTAGTGCAACCTGGAACCCAGGATAATTTCTCTTGCAGATGGTGTTACACGGAGTTATTACAGAAGTATTAAGAGTGGGAATGTCTGGTTGTGGAAGCACTGAGAAAAAGCCAGGAGGGGGCTGTGAAAATAGCATGGGTTTGTGCTTGGCTAGTTCCTAGCTCACATCTTCATCTGGCTTCCTACCAAGCCTGGGAGACAAGGAGCAATGTGCAAATCTTGATTACTCAGGGAGTTGGATGGAGAAATCATTAGTTCCTAGTGGCTACAAAAATTTATATCTAAAGCCATCATCTAGTCACCATTCTAAGGAACCCAGAAGATATGAGAAGGACTCAACAGGTGATGTCCCTTTATCCCCTACTTCAATGCAGGGGCTCCCAGACACTGCATGTGCATATGTGTGTCCTCTTGCCCGCATGCTGGACAGACAGCTTGGGCTCTCACATTTCTCGTTGTAAGTATGTGCACGTGCAAAGCTGAGTATGAAGGACTAAAATTGGTTTTGTTTAAAAATAAAATCACTTCCCTCTCCTATAAGATGCTGCATTGCCAGTTCCTACATCACTGCTACATTACTGAGACATTATATCCTACAGTGTTGCCTGCTGTTCTGCAATATTAATCTGTTCTGTAGATGAGAAGAAAATCAGGCTTTTTATTTCAAACAAAGCTCTTATCACGTCTCTGCTTTCAAATTACATATTGCCATGAGCATGCAGTGCTTTTTATTTTTTTAAGTTGGGTTGTATTTCTAGAGTGCTCTGGAGGAAGTCATAATGCATGTGAGTGTGTCCTGCAAGAGATGAGCTGAGTAGATCTGGTTGAGAGAGGAGAAGGCAATATTTTTCAGTGCAACATGTAATGGGCAGTCAGCAACCTGAAGAACAAGACAAGTAAGAAAATGTGGGACTGTCTGCCAAAGGGTGAGACAGAAAGTGGCTGGGCAGATGATGGGGAAGGCCATGCAGAGATGCTGCTTATCTGAGGAACAGCAGGGATACATTACACTTGTGTGGGAGGTAGTACTTCACTATATAGAGAAGAGGCAGAAGGATTTATGTCAGGAGTGGCTGAAATGGATGAAGTGGGCTGAACTGAGTAGAAACCATGGCCCGGAGAAAGAAGATCAAACAGTCCTAGTGAATATGTGAAATAAAATCTCTACTGGTGTTGGATTGGAGTGGAAAGGACACGTACATGAGCATCTCCTTCCAAAACATCCAGGAGAATTAAACACGACTGAAAAAGATAATTTCTTCAGAGAAAATTACTGGATGGAGAGGGGAGTCACCTTTTAATGTAGAACCTGGAAATAGAATTGAGTGTAATATAAAAGAATGATGCCCTACACCAATTATGATATAGAAACACCAGTTTCTCATTTGTAAAGCTGAAGTGCCATAAAGCTTAAGGGTAATACTAATGCCTCCTTCACAGCTCTGTGAAGTAAATCCTGTGGTGCTACTACATTAGAGTGAGCAGGAATGGCCTACATGGTGGCGTCTGCATGTTACTACCCATTGATATGAACTGCATGAACATTTAATGCTTTTCTCGTATAGAAGCTTTTGTGAAGCAGTAATGAGTAAACTGGGACACTTGGAGACAAAATTCACTGCTATTTCAGTAATTGTAATATTCCTAGACAATTTTCTTTCACTGAAAAATGGAAAGGTGACACTCTTTTGTTTCTGCATTTTGTTTCGTGATGACAAATTTTCCAGTGGTGTGCCAAGAGAATGTGAAAAAGAATTGATACAGGAAAACTCACAAAGCTTTCAATATTCATTCTTCTAAATTGTTTAGATGCATTATTCTGAAAGTAGTATATTTTGGACTTGTGGTTTTTTTTCAGTTACACCACAGTCTTATCTAATGCCTAGAAGCATGGGGGAGGACTGAATAATTAGGAAAAATATATTAAAATGCTATTTTTCAAATCTACTGGTAGGTAGACATATGAGGAACAGCTGAGGGAGCTGGGGTTTAATTCAAAGAAAAGAAGGCTCAGGGGAGGCCTCATTGCTCTCTACAACTACTTGAAAAGACATACCAGTGAGGAGAGTGTCCATCTCTTTCAGAAACTGAAAAGTGACAGGACATGAGGAAATGACCTCAAGTTACACCAGGGGAGACTTAAATTGGGTATCAGGATGAATTTCTTCACAGAGAGGGTGGCCAAGCTCTGACAAGGGCTGCTAAGAGCAGTGGTGATTCCCCATCCCTGGAATTATTCGAGAGATGTGTGGACATGACGCTGAGAGATTTGGTTAATTGGTGGACATGGTAGTGTAAAATGGTAGTTAAACTTGATGGTCTTAAATGTCTTTTCCAACTTAAATGATTCTGATTCTGTGACATGATCATATTGGAAAGGGAAGGTGCAAGTTTTTTATTTTACTCTAGGCAATCAGTTCCTATTCACTTTTCTTTGCCTTTTTTTCACCTTACTCTGCAGCTAAAACAAAAACAAAAACCACTTTCTACTTTGATTTACTTGTTCATGGCAAAGAAAATCTTTTATTAGAAAAACATGAAATTATGATCAGTTATATTTCTGCTCTGTTCTGGCTATTGGTCAGAGTCATCTTAAAGTGCAGTCAGGCATCTTTTCTTGTAGTTAGAACAGTCAGAAATATCCGTCCCCAGGATGACTGTCCTCAGATTTATTTTCTCTTCCAGTGAATGTAATGCCCAGGCTCAGATATTGCTAATCCTAAAGGAGTTTAAAACTAGTTGGATTAGTTGTTGATGAAGGAAGTTGAAATGAATGCGAATGATTATCTGGAAATGGACAATGAATTGTCTTCATGCTGTCACAGTTTGCTTTGGCATATCCTTCTGCGGTCACCTGAGGACCACTGATGTTACCTGTGTGGAGTCACCAGGGACTGCCTGACTATGTACTCACTGATGTGCTTTTGTGTCCACAGCTTCCTTGAGTTCTACATCAAAACAGTTTAGAGATGCTCAGTCTGGGATTATACTAGTAAATTAGATGTGTTCAAGAGCATTGTATGGTACTGACACCATGTGACTTAAAATGACCTGCTCATAAAGCACTGCTAAAATATTCCCTCCAACACTCAGCATGCCTAGTGAGCAGGGTTTTTGGCTTCTGCTAATTCCTGATTAAGCCCAGAAATCGTCTGGGAGCAGAGGCCAAATCCGTGCCAGTGCTAACAATTCCCTGTTGAGATAATTGAGTGCTTGGTTATATTTGCTGGGATTGTTCAGTTTACTAGCATAACAGTGTACAGGATGGCACAGCTCTCCTTTGAGGCATCTATTTTAAAGAGGAACAGTCAAATTGGGGAACTATAAGAAAAAGTGCCAAATCTGAGTATAGAACTCAAGCCCTGTCTGTGTAACACTGAGTTTATTTTAAGTGCTTGAGCACTCTCTGGTTGCAGACTTCTTGTTTGTACCCGGCTCACGATTCTGAGTCTGTCTGCTCCAGCTGGAATTTACTTGGGAATAACTGTGAAGACATTTTTCTGTCATCCACACAGGCTTCCTTACCATACACAAGTTATTTCCTTCTATTTGATGTTGCAAGTCTTACATCTAAAAAAATATATTCTTTTCACATAAAATATTTTTTCTAGCACTGTAGCTACTTTCTGATTCTCTTGTGATGTTAGAGATCAGATGTAACTATTATCAAAATTCTACTAATTTGCATACTTTTTCTGATTTTTTTTTTGCTAGGATTCAATAACACTAATAGCATGTCAGTTTTGACATTAAAAAGGTAAAGTAATGAGGGACTTAAATTTTATTTGAAGGCAGAAAGAGTTGTAATCTTTGTGACTAGTGAAATGCATGTTCTTCTTATACCTAAGACGTTTTTTACTTTTGTTGTGCTTGAAGTTTGCTTGCCTCACAGTGATGTAGTTGATAATTTCTCTGTTTGAGCCTAACTCGTTATCAGATATCAAATGTTTCCTTTCTATGTGATGCTTGAGTTGCTGTGGGATAAAAACCATCAGGTGTAGATGATTTCAGCAGCCAGTTCGAATCATATAATAGAATGGCTTGGGTTGAAAGGGGCTTCCTTAAAGGTCATCTGCTTTCTGGTGGGTGGGCCAACCAGGATGCTAACCTGCCTCAGGAATACTATCCTCCAACTAGGGCTCCTGCTGATGTGTTATTATGTGCTGCTGATGGCACGTGGGTGGCAGGTAGGTGTTTTTATTTGGAGAAGGCACTCTTGGCTCTTGTGAGCTGTCTCTTT
This sequence comes from Oreortyx pictus, assembly GCA_036925125.1. Classification (NCBI taxonomy): domain Eukaryota; kingdom Metazoa; phylum Chordata; class Aves; order Galliformes; family Odontophoridae; genus Oreortyx; species Oreortyx pictus. The sequence goes on along the minus strand of JAUPFR010000002.1, from coordinate 83,138,866 downwards.
TCCTGCTACTGACCTCATCTTCATGCTAGCTTCTCAAGCCTTTTTCCTCTTCCTGATTCAAAACTCACTTTATTTTAGTTGTGGTTCCCAATATGCCTAGAGACAGTTGTTCCTGCATCTTTACAATTTATGTAGTCCCTCTCCCTGCTGAAGACAGAGACAGATTTCTTGAACTTTGGTCAGACCTTTAATGATTGCCTTGCCTTGATCTGCCATGCACTGTGTCTCCTTGGTTGCTGATCGGGTCTGGTCTCCTGACGATAGCATCTGTCTGTAGGGACAGTTATATGTGGGGAGTGTGGCCTGTCCCCTGCAAGCACACTGACTTGTCTTGTGCAGGCCTCTCCTCTTCTGCAAGGCATAAGTATGATGGTTTTGCCAAACCTGTTATGTTTTGATTTTTTTTTTTTCCCATTTAGTACAGTGAAGGGAAGAATAACCTGATGGATATACCAGAGTGGCTGTGAACTGCATGTGATAAACAGGTTCTGTGAATGTGTCTGGCTGTGTTCAAATTTTCTCATAGGAAGAAATGTCCCCATCCATAGCTACAAGTAAATTAATTTTCTGACTCTGAAGTCAGGAATCTGCTCCGTGGTGGCACACTGTTATTAATCTGACTGCTTGGCACCGTGGCATGTGATCAGCGTGGAAATTTGACATCATGAAAATCTATTACAACTCTGAATCTTACCTGGTCTAGATGTAATACTAAGATGACTATTCTGTCGAGTCTGAGTATTGTATCTGTTGTTGAAAACAGTTTTTTTTGGAATACTTTTAAACCAAAATCAGAAACCGAAAGTCAAACTTTAAACTGCTTTTTGCTCACTTTTACTGTAATTTATGCACTGTTTATTTAATTCTATTAGTATGATTCAAAAAGTCTCTAATTTTTTTGCTTTTATGGGAGATCTTGAGACTTTGTGAGCAGATCCCAGAGCTGGTGAAAATTTACCTGAGTGTAGGGATTTTTTTCAAGTAATTCAGAATTTATTACTATTCTGTGTAAAGAGGCAGCTTTAGGAAGGACACAATTCATTCTGAAATCACAGGGGTTTTCCCTTAAAGGTTGCCTTTTCTGAGGGATACTGTAATGTCAAGTATCAGAAGTGAGCACAGCAAGAACATGTGACTACTTATTAGGAGAATATTGTAGAAGTTACAGAAGTAGGAAGCTGGGTTATGGTTACCCATGAAACTTCTGATCTTCTTCTGTACCCTATGATATGATCTTCACTTAAACTGTTGTTGATAAGTATTTAAAGGAGTTGAGTGATGTTTCAGAAAACTGAGTTTTGCTCAGAAAAATAACGTTAAAATTTTTCAGCTACGTAGAAAAGAATGATATGAAATACAGCAAGGGAGATCAAGACTAGTGTAGAAAACATCCAGATAAGTAAAATATTCAGAAAAGAAGGGTGGCTAAATTTGGGAACATAGAGTCCTTACTTGTCCTGTAAACTTTTGTTTTTTTTCCGTTTTTAAGCTGACTTGATCACTGATCCTGTATACCTCCTCCTTGTGTTTGAAGTCCGTAAAGCAACTGAGATTTAGTCAAGTCATTCCCCTGTCTGTAATTCCTTTCTTTTTTTCTGCTGAGTAACTGTTTGCATATTTGCCCTTAACGCTGTTTCTTTAAGTAGCTTGGTCTCTTTAACAGCTCTGCACCTTTATTAGAATCCCTAAATGGTTTTATCTTGTAATTGCCTCAGTATTTTGAAAGATGTCTTCTTAAACATCGCTGTTTTTGTTCATACGTTCTCCTTTCCTCTTAACTTGCTTTCAGTTTATTCTAGATGTCCTTTCCCTTGGTATTTGCAACCATTTTTCCCATTGCTTAGAAACTCCTGATGTTTTTCTGTGCTATTAAATTTCAGAACAGTTGTCAAAAGAATAACTGAAGTGTACATTTTCAAAGAAGTTATCTATCAGTTCCTTGGCTTGATTAGCTTGGTCTGACTTCCTCTGGCTTGGTTTTCTTGATCTGACTTGGCTCTGTAAGCTCCATTGTTAGAGCATCTGGGGTCTTCTCTTCTTTGAAAAATGCTTCCCAAGCAGGTTAATTTTGTTGATGGACTAGGGAACATATGCTCCTTGACATCTTCCTTAATGAACAAGATCATGTTTTACGTTACATTAAGTAACATAATAAAGAGACTTAAAGTCTCTTATTTCTGTTAAATGATATATATCAATGCAATAAGCTAGAGTCCCATTTTGTATATGCTTTCTTTTTTGGTGTAAATTGCTATTTTCTGACTTAGTTGAGGTACATTTTGTAATTCTTTTATGTTGTCAAGGATGACCTTTATTCTACAGGGGAAGGAAAAATTGTTAATAGTTCTCTGATTTCTTCCTAGTAAAAGAGAACAAGAATTTAAACAAAAAATACTGAGAGAATAACTTTAGATGGTTGGGTGAAAAGTATGGGGTGAGTAAGAAAAGACTGTGTTGGTCTTGATCATGCCAAGAATATATAGAAGATCCAAAAAGTGTATGAGATCTTCATCCAAATTGTTATAATGAAAGGCATCAAAATAGCATCAACAAAAGCCTTCATGTGAGCTTATGGTTTTAATAAATGCTATGGTATCAGTAATATGAAATAATGGCAAACACAATGTATTATTCTTCAGAGGAAAGTATTAAACATAGTACCGAAAGGTGAAAACAAGCAGACAACAATACTTCTGATAATGACAAGGGATTATGATGTGAGATACATACAAATAAAGCTAAGAAATAAAGCTGCTGCCAGAGGCTTAAAATTGTTCCGGAATTATTATAAGGAAGAGGTTAGGTCAGCCAGAGGGGATATTTATTTCATTCCACTTGTTGCTAGTGAGGTTATCTAGAGAACTGTGTCCAGTGTTGTGCACTGAAGCTCATGAAGGATGTAAACAAATTGGAGAGCATCCGTGAAAGTGCTTTAGTGATTATGAGAGATTCATGAAACCTAAGCAACAGGAAAAGGTTGAGGGAACTGCAGTGTTTTTTATTGAAAGTAGAGAAGAGAAAGGAGGAGCTGGAGACATTTTGTGGTATGTTAAAGGTTTTTATAATAATGCTTCTGATCAACTGTTCCCTGGGGGTCTCTGAAAACAAGAAAAAAACAATTGCATTTGAAGGAAAGATGACTTAAGCAGAATATTAAGAAATCCTTTCTCATTGTGAAAATCTGTAAGAAGCTGCATTAAGGAGCTGGTGGAATTAGAGATCTTTAAGAGCAGTTGAAATAAATATCTGCTGGGGATGGTTTAGAGATGTTTCAAAATATCCCAGTGGGCAGAAGTGCTTTCTAGCCCTCTGTTCTTATGATTTTTGATCATGCCTGCTATCTGTGGTTGCAATCTATACCTTTAAAAGAATGGTGTGATACTAACTTTCAAAAAGATCCCAACACATCAAAATGCAAGAATGATTGGACGAGATCTTTAGATGACCTATTTTGACAAAGATAAACACAACTTCAATCCTTTTCATCTGCATTAGTCCTGCATTTCATCACAGGATGAACATTTCTGGGAGGAGGAACTTGAAAGCAGGATCAACATTCCAGAGTGCCCTCAAAGATCAGAATTCTCTCTACTGGTCCCCCTATTGCTAGACAGCTCTTCACATTGTGCTGCAAATGAAAGATGAATTAGTTTTAATGAGGGGTGTGTTTTTATCCACTCTCTGGGTGAGAAATTGGCTGAATAGTCATACTTGGAGCATTGTGGTCAATAGCTCAGTGTCCAAGTGGAGACTGGTGACAAGTGGTGTTCCTCGGGAATTGGTTCTGGGACTGGTGTAATTTAGCATCTTTGTAGGCAGCATGGACATTGGGTCAGTTGCTCCTTCAGCAAGTCTGCAGACAGCACCGAACTGGGTGGTGCGGTTGACACACTAGAGGGAAGGGATGCCATCCAGAGGGACCTGGACAGGATTGAGAGGTGGGCCCATGCCAGCCTCATCAAGTTCAACAAAGCCAAATGCAAGGTCCCGCATCTGTCTCGGGTTAATCTCAAGCACAGATACAGGTGGGGCAGAGAATTGCTTGAGGAGAATTTGGGAGTGTTGGCTGACAAAAGATTCAACATGAGCCAGGAATGTGTGCTTACAGCCCAGAATGCCAACTGTATGGCAAGAACTTCCATAAGAAGACACGTGACTAGCAGGTTGAGGGAGGTGATTCTACCTCTGCTTTCATGAGATCCCACCTGGAGTACTGCATCCAGTTCTGAGGCCCCCAACACAAGAAGGAGACAGAGCTGTTGGAGCAAATCCAGAGGAGGGCCTTGGAGACGATCAGAGGGCTGAAGCGCTTCCCTTTTGAGGACAGACTGAGAGCGCTAGGGGTCTTCAGCCTGAAAAAGAGAAAGCTCAGGGGTGACTTTATAGTGGTCTACTAGTACCTGAAAGGGGCCTACAGGAAAGCTGGAGAGTGACTTTATAGAATGGCACATACAAAGAGGATAAGGGGAGACAGCTCTTAAAATGGAATCGGGTAGATTTAGTCTAGGTATTAGGAAGAAATTCTTTACTGTGAGGGCAGTGAGACAGTGGAATGAGTTGTCCAGAGAGGTTGTGAATGCCCCTGGGGTCCCAAGAAACATTCAAGTCCAGACTGGACAGAGCTTTGAGCAGCCTATCTAGGAGGTAATGTCCCTGCCTATAGCAGGAGGGTTGGAACTAGATGACCTTGAAGGTCCCTTCTAATCAAACCATTCTATGATTCTATGGAGGACTGTGTAATTTCTCTGTAGAAGAGCTGTGATGAAAACCTTTAGGCTGGCAGCTGTGAGGTGTTTTCTCTCTCTTCTTTTCGGTGGTATCCCAATCTGAGTGCTACAGCAATAGGAAAATAAGGCACTACTACTTTGATTTCATTGTTTGCATATATTTAACAACTATTCTGCAGCACAGTGGATGATAAACTTACTGAATTCCTATCATTTTCCTTTTGGGCTTGGATATCTACTTTGGAAGAAATTCCCCCCCGGAGGAGACAGAATTCAATTCAGTCAAACAACCAGTTCAGTGCAATGACAGGGTTTCTAAGCAGTGAAAGCAATGTGCACGAACTTTTAGTTGGGAAGCTTAGGGTTTTTACAGCATTTAATCTTCTTTCATTTTGCGTGGAATACCTGCTCCCTGCTGCTTGCTAAGAGCTGTTTGGACTTTCCTTTTCTCACATTTATGTAGTGAACTGCATATATCCACATTTCTAGAGTACGGTACTTATGTCACCCTGTGTCAAGCTGCATAAAAATAATCTGCAGAGAAGGGAAGATGACAGCTACAAGCAACCTTTTTGTACAAAAGCACAAATCATTCTCTCTTTAGACTTAAATGACTTCTGCTGGAGGTGTAGATAGCATTTCCAGCTTGGCTTAAGTTTTTGAAATTAGCAAGTGTTTCATAAGCATAACTTGTATATGGTACAAAATCATTATTTTCATGCTGGAATGATTCAAGCTATTGCTTTGTCTCACATTGCTTTAAAATTTCTGGTTTTTATTTACTGGAGCGATGTGGTTTTAATTGGCAAGAGCATCCTTTGAAAGCATAAGAAACTGTTTGTGTTTAAAGCTGAACAAGAAAATTCAGTCCTAGATGAAAGGTGACTAAAATAAGGTATCTGCAAGCAAGTTGACTTAATCTCTGAAAATAGGTTTTAGATATTTAGAAGCTTACAAATGTATACCTACAGTACTCCCTAAACTGAAGGGATGTGAAGTCTAAATACGTATTGCTAGGATGCAGTAAAAGTTTTCTGTGTTAAAATAATTGCTTTCAGTTTTAAAAGCAAAATTATAGCTACAGCTGAAAGGAGTAAAACTGAAAATGCCTTGGAAAAGAGGTAAAACTGATAGAATAGATTGGACTTATTTTTATAGTGTATAAAGACCTAACCTTGCAAAGAAGTGAATGTTGGCAGACAAGAAACCTCCAGAACTGTAAGACCTTGATCTTCTAGCAGTGACCCTGCATTCGGAATACATGATTCTGTAAATGATTTGTGCAGAGAGAACCTCTGTTATCACAAAACTTGTAAAAAAATCAAAGTTGGCAGTGCAGTATAATAATTGCAAAGCGTGTTATTTCTGGAGAGAGCTTGGTCAGTTTTTTTTCACAAGGCTTAATGTTTCTTCTTGTTAGGAGCTAAATCCAGTGGTTTCTAACTGTGAAATAGTTCTGTGATAAATTCCTACAAGATTAGAGGGGCTGCTCTGGTACAGCACTTTATCAAATTAATACGATTACTATTGTTTCAGATAACGTATGGTATTATTTGCTTCACTTAACTCCCTAACGTTTCTTCCACTCTGAAGGAGAGCTGAGAAGTGTATTACATCAATTACAACATGGCATCTGCTGCAGTGTGGTGTATGGGATTTGTTTATCTCCTTGTTTTTCAATACTTAACCTCACGGCTCAAGAACCATTATGTGCCCAATTAACTTTGGTTTATGTGCTCTGTGTGTTTTAAATCTGCAGTGTTTTTTTTTCCTCTAGAAAAAATACTTTAGTAAAAAACTGCAATTGTTTTGGCCAGCATGGGCCACACTGAGATCTGGGAATTTATTACCTTATCGTGGGTCAAAAGAGAACAGGTGTAGCTACTGAATATAGAGTTGAAAGAGGGCAGGTTTGATTTTGGGAAAGTCATACTTTAGGTTCTGGAGACAGTTGTACATTAGGTTCTTTAGGGTTATACTGAGAACTGGAATTTTTTTCCGGGGAATTATGTGTTTACGGCTCTCAAGCTATTCATAAATTTTAGAGCCTCCCATTTTTTTTGATGAAATAACTACTGAGAAATCAGTCTATAGAATGTTTTAAACGATTTTTTTTCATTTTCTTGTTCATCAGGGATGGAATATCTTGCTAAGATAGTGCTTCGAAAAATGTCTTCTAGGAACCTGTAAACCTATTCCCTGCCCCCACCCCAGCTTTGCTATTTGTATTACTTAACTATTACTCATGTTTCAGTGAGATTATGAGATGGTTATTGTTCTAAAGCTAAAAGTAAATTCAAAATTGAACATTTATTTTGAAGTATGCTCTTCATTATGCTGTCTGATTTTTATGTATTTAAATTTTTGTCACACAAAGACTTTTTTTGCACATGCACATAGAACTTTGGGCATAATAGAAAACATTCGAAGTGCAGCACTGAAGGACACTTCTGTTGAGAAATCATTCCTTTGAACTTTTTTAGTCTCCTCTATCCTACTATGGACAAAGTTCTGGAAAAAAAACCCCAAAACAGTTGTGCAATATAATTGTCCAGTCACCAGAACTGGGCTTTTTCAAGCAAAGAGGAAAGCTCAAAATTCAGAGGGTAAGAACAGGCTGCATCATCCTCCTTTAGTTTCAGCCTATAAAGCTTCATTCTGAATCCTCCTGCTAATTCTAAGTGAATAAAGATGGCCTTAGAGAATAGAATCTCCTTAAGTAAACCTGCAGTTCACAGGCAGTTACTTAACCTAGCCCACTGCAAAGCCCTACCTCTAGTCTATTCCACAACCACTGTTTTTGCTTTTGGCTAGGTGTGATTAGATGACCAATTCTGTGTATAGTGACATTTTACTGTTCATTCCAAATAACTGCAAAAAAAAAAAAATCAATTTTTCTGGGGAAATGGTGGAAATGCACTCAAGGATTGTCAATATTCAATCATGTAACCTTCCAAATAAGAACAGACCAATCCCATCCAGGGTTAAAAGATATTTCAACATCCAATCTTTAATCAGACATCTAATAAGGAAAACAACAGCAAGAAAAAACACAGCGAAAAAAATCCCTCCGAACTTTTTTTTCAATCTTTCTTCTCTGTGAAAAAATAAGGGTACTTAGGCAGTCTTGACTCTCTTGGTCTATAATGAAGCTCTCAGCTAAGAATATGATAATCTTTTTAAGATAGTAAAGAGTAATTGAGTAATAATTTCACACCCCAGGAAAATGTCTGTATAAAACCACAGAAGTGTGATAATGAATTCTGATGGTGATGTATAAACCTCTTCTGAAATGCAAAACCTTCTCCCTACCATTCAATGACACTAACTATTACTGTACATTCATGAAAGAAATGTGAGCCTGGGTGATATATTTATTGCATTTGTTGTACTGCTTCATCTTTGCTTATATACATGATATGTTGTGTTTTAATACACAGGAAATATCTGCCTGAAGCTATTGTTTGAGGAGATGGCAAAAACAAAACAAAATAATCTCATTTAATTGAAATCTCTTTTAGGCATGGACCAAGTCATATAGTGTAAAGAACAGTGGGAAATACTCTGGTGGCCATCCTATGAACAATTTTAAGCTGGTTGCTAATGCCCACTATTAAGGTCTATGAACACACGTTAGATATTTTAGAGACTACTGCCTAGTTTTTTGAATTGCTTGCTCTGTGCAGAGCTCATGTCTGCAAAAGGGCTCCTGATGTCATAGCATCATAGAATGGTTTGGGTTGGAAGGGACATTTAAGATCATCTAGTTCCAACCCCCTGCTATAGGCAAGAATACCACCTGCTAGATCAGTTTGCTCACAGCCACATCCAGCCTGGCCTTGAGTGCTTCCAGGGAGGGAGCATCCACAACCTCTCTGGACAACCTGTTCCAGTGTCTCACTGCCCTCACAGTGAAGAATTTCTTCCCAATATCTAGTCTAAATCTATCCTCCTCCAGTTTCCAGATCATTTGTGTATAGAGCTGACACGGTTAAAGACCAGAAAATGGAATTCACAATGTGATTTTTAAAAAAAGCGAGGAAGGGCTTTGTAGGCAATGAACTCTCAATTGAGGTTAACATCAGGGTTTCTATGGGATATGAGCTGTTCACAGTTTGTTTTTCCAGTGTAGTGTGAAATTTCAGATGTGTGGAATGAAAGGAATTGTATCAAACAAATTCCTGAGTTAAACAGTGAAGTCTTTTTCTTAAGTTCAAAAGTATTTTCAAGGTCATGAATGTTGATAAATAGCAGGGACCAAAGAGTTGTCTTACTAAACCAACTTTTAGCTCTTGTTCTTTCTGTTTATGAGAGATTTTTATGACCTTGCAAGACAAGGATCAAAATGCTGGTGAGATTCTTTCTGTAGTTCCATGGTAAAATGAACAATGAACGTTAAAGACACGTCTCTTTGAGAATAAGCCATATGCTATGAAGACTGCTTTTTCCCCACTTTAGACATTTCTGGGGTCCCTCGTAATGTCCTAGAAGTGACCTGCATCTGCACTAAGATGTAAGATTGTAAGAAGCAATATATGTAGCTAGGATACTTACAAAGATCTTTTCTCAATGAGGCAGTGGTAAACCTCCATGAGCTCTGCTTTACAGTCAAAAGTCCTTTGAGAAATTGTGTTTATGTCATTGTTACTGTATCCATACACAAATCAGTGGAGAACTCTGCTGATTTGTTTTGAGATGAATAGATAACCATATGATTTCCCCAGAAGAACACAAGAAATTAAAAACACAAGGAAAGGTCAGGTAGAAAGTAATAAACAATGAGTTGTGATTACATCTAGGCTACAACAATGGAACTTACAATGATGATCTTCAGAATTAGCTGTTGTGGCAGTATGCAGGACCTCTCATGCTCTCTCATACCAGTTTAAATCTTACAGACTTATCTACATACTTTTTATGTGTATCATACCCTTTGGGCATATACAACAATAAGCTATGATTTTAAAATAATAATAAAAAATTAATATTTTAAAAATTACTTTGGTATGTGCTATATGTAGAATTTTGAAAACTGTTTGTGGAATACTTTATATGCTAATACATACATAAAGGATGCCATTTCTCATTCTAAACAAATAGGCCCTTCTAAATGTCAAGTATTAACGCTTATTTTAAAGCAATTAGTGATGGTAAGTAGGATGTTTTGTACTGCCATCATCCTATTTAGGACAATTGACTTATGGTTCCTTGAGGACTGATTAGTCTTAGAAAAATGTTCACAGTAGCAGACTGTATGTATAGTTACATACAGATTTATTTGAAAACCAGCTCAAATAGTGGACCTTATTTTCCCAGCATGATTTCTTTTTTTATATAAAAAATATCTTCATGGTCCTCTTGTCGAAAACTACAGTGGGGGCAGAACAGGTTACTGAGTATAAAAGCACGTCTGCAGTAACCCAACAAACAGGACCTTACATGTTCAGCACTGAACTTCTATTGAAGTCTGACACTGGGGAATGGATTTCCATATTCATGTGGAAGTATAGGCTGCTGTAAAAATGGCAAACAAGCTGAATTATACATACCTGGCCTGTGGAGAAACATAACCAAATCTATTAGCAGCTCTACCTAGAAACAAAAAGTAACTTAGCAGATATTTTTCCTCACTCATATTGGTGAGAAAGATGAACTGGAAGCTTTATTCATAGTGTCACAGATTTTGAACTCAAATTTGTTTCTGTCAGACATGAAATCTTCTTTACTACATAACCTAGAGCGAACATGCTTTATCTGCTAATGTCTGCTGTGGGGCAAGTAATTTCTCACTACTTTCAAAGAGGTTGTTACTGATCCTGTTATCTTTGGTTGAATGAGTAAGCACATCGCTTGTGGAACGATGAAGAAAAGGGTAGAAAAATAAGCCTTAATGCCAATGACGCTATTTAGCAAGGACCCCATCTTGTGTTTCTGCTTCCCATTCTTGCTCTCTGCTGACAGACTCTTTTTTTCCTTCTGTCTAGGCTTGTCTGAACGTCTCTTCTTAGTACTAACTGATTTTCATTCATTGTCCTAAATTTGCTGCTTCTGCTAAGAATTGGCTGTCAATAGCAGAATGCGGATAATTATGTCCTACTCCCAGGGGTGGTTTTAAACAGTGGAGATATGGAAGTTCCTTTTTCTTTTCCCCTTTTCCTTTTATTCTGCTGGAAACTTTCTAAACTAAGTGTGTCCATCCCTAGGGGGAATATTTCTCAAAGAAGTAATATGGATAATTCATCAATTTGAAATAGAATAGCATAATAAAAGTGGGGGAAGAATATACCGTAACAGAATGCAGGAAAGGCAGTGACATGGTGACTTTATTCATATAGACAGACACTAGTGAAATGGAAGTTTAAAAAGCTGTCTCTTGCCGCAGGCATGTTTTAGTTTGCTGTTCAGTACAGTTTTCCAGTGTTTTTGCTTTTGTTGTTGCTGAAAAACAATAGAAAAATAACTATTAGAAACGTGGAATAAAAAGATATATGTATTGTTTTCTCTGAGAACCTTATGACACCTCAACTGGATCAAGATCAGTCAGACTGTGTACCTTACTATTCACTTTTCTGTTGCAATTTTGGTTTATTTGAGTGGTGGTGGTATTCTGCAAGGATAGTTGTGCATATGCATAGACATTAGTGAGTTAAGATTTTTCTATTCTTTCAGGTTCCTAGGTCCTGACTTTACTCTTACTCTGACACCCATGGTGCTATACTGTTGTCTTATTTCCTTGTTTTCTAGTGATAGGTTTTTCAGATCCTGTGTCAGGTATCTCCTAATGCACAGTTTAGTAATTCTCCCAGAAGAAATCTTTTCTGCTTGCTGTTATAGTTTTCGTGCATGCTGTGGGAGAAATGTGATAAGAATAAATGGGCAAATCTTGCCATCTTGTTTCTCTGTCCCTTACTTCCTATATTTGTGCAGCTGTGGAAGTTTATGGATACCATTAGCATGGCTATCATCTTGCTATTTTCATTTTCTGTTTTTGTGTCTCCTGGATAAATGATGATGGACCCCTCTTATTGTCTCTCTTCTCATCTCATGGCCTTATTTAACGGAAGATGGCCAGAATTTAACAGAGTCATAGAATAATTAAGAATTGAAGTTAACTGTAGAGACCATCTGGTCTAACTCTCTACTTAAGAAGGGACACCCAGAGCAGGTTGCTCTGAACTACGTCCAGGAGGCATTGGAAAATCTCCACAGAAGATTCCACAACCTCTCTGGGCAATCTGTACCAGTGCTCCATCACCAACACAGTAAATAAGTGCTTCCTAGTATTTATATGGAACGTCTTTTTGTTCCAGTTTGTGCCCATCTCCTCTGATGACAGTATATTTAGACATGAGTGTAAGTTTGTATTTAAACCCTTTTTGAAAGCTCCATGATTGAATCTCTCTGTTGCTGTTACTACTAGTATTCTTTAGCCTTGCTTTTACTTTTCCATTTTGCTAGGGGCTTGGAGGTTTTGCCCTTCCTATCTTTCAGTGCTTCATGATGATTTCCACTACCTATTTTTTGGGGAGAACATAAAGAAGGAGGGAAGAAAACCAGAAACCAATAATTTTTAGTTCTAAGTGACCTCTCCTCACATACAAATGACTTGAGAGCCCAGAAATAAGATAAAAACACAGAAAGCTCTGTTATTTCTGTAGAGATTTGTTTTCCATTTGATCAGGCTAAGATCAATTGGGGTGAGCAAAAGGTGGTTGAGAAGTAAAGTAAAAGTTAAACCATAGTTTTATGTGAGCTTTCTTTTCTGTGAAGATTTATTTGCTTTCATATTATGAAGAACCAGTAGTGTTATCAACTATAAAAGATTAGATTGGTACAATGTGCCAGGGTTTATAGGATCAGGCAGGGCATGGTGAGGGTTTTCTGGTTTCATTTTAACTTCATAAATTCATAGCATTAGCTTTCTGTTCTTGGCTTGAGCAACAAGGGCTTACAGCTTCCACTGCATTCTCTTCAGGAGCATAATAGCCTGCTTTTCACCAGCCTTCTGTTTCCCATCTCCCATTGTCAGACAAAAGATGAGTTCCCAAAAGACTCTATGACCTCTCCTGGTTGCCTTTTCTTTACCAGAATTCAACAACAAGAATTTGTCATCTTTGGTTTTGCTCTGTTGTGAAGAAGAAAAATGAATTCCATGTTGAATGTGGTAACATTTCTCTGCTTGGAAATAGTATAGCCTTGATTGATAGAGTGTTAAAGGAGCTGGTCCAGATGCAGTAGGCTGGCTTCTACTATTTTTACTGAAGACTTGAAAACAAGAACAATTTAAACTTGGTGTACATGAAATTTTGGGTTCTGAACACAGAAGTTTCATTAAGGTGTTCATAGTTTCGTGGCAGTGTATCATCATGCCATATCACATAATATTCCTAACCTCAGCTCTGTCCATTGTTCTTACAAAAGTAGCACAACAATAACAGTTACGAAAGGAAGATAGGATGAAAAGGCGCCATATGTTCCCATCCATACTAGTGTGGGAAGGAGAGATTGAAATGGCATGGTATTTCCAGCAAGAATGTGAGGTCATGAAGACAATTGTGTGTTGGTAAAAGAGGAGAATGTTCATCTCTTCATGTGGGAAAGATTACTGGGTCTAATATCTTGTAGATCTTAATATATTAAGAGATTTATGCCTACTGGTCCTCTGGAATCAAATCTGTTGACCATGCAGACTAAGGTGACACCTCCTGGCCTGGTCCAGTAGGGCCGTACTGCTGCCATTCCCATCTTCCATAAAGCAGCTTGTTTGAATAAAAGAAACAGAATGGGACTAAACTTATGTTGTCTTTATCTGTAACATCAATCACAAATACTTTGTGATAATAATCGATGGTGATAAAATTCAGTGGAGAGATGGGAAATATCTGTCCTTTGTTTTTCATGAAACTTTCTTTCCTTGAAATGTAAGTGATCATTTCGTGTCTGTCTACAGCTTTAGGAAATAGCTTAATGATGCTCTAAATTAGAAGGAACTGGTGCCTGTAAAATAAGTATTCTTTTCTCAGAAATTTACAAAGTCATACTAGTAACACCTCACAATGACCCTTTGAGATGCTCTCATCTCAGTTTGACAGAATTGGGAACAGGGAAAATAATGTAAAAGAATGAAGAAAAGAACACAGTGGAATTCATGAAATGCTCTGCCTGTCTGTTCTTTTTTCTAGGATAATGACCTTCCCACTGTCCTTCAAGGCAATCCACAGCAGTTTTACTTGTATCTTTAATGTTTCATTCAACATAGTGTTACACCATGAATAAAGAAGTTTATACTGTACAAGGAGGGTAGCTATTGATTTACACAAGGTGTGTCTCATTTATTAATCTGTAAATCCTATGCAAATATATGCATGATAAGAAATTAAATCAATGACTATCATTTATTCCTTAAGTTTGCATGCTTTTACAAGTATAAATATGGCATTAATACCAGTTTACAGGAATGTTGTTGCTGAGAAAGCAATAATTTACAGTGGTGTGCAAATCACTCATACGGGCTGAAAGAGAGCTTTTGAAAATAGTGTGTATAACCTGAACCTGTTGTCCCTTGAGCTTCATTTTACATGTAGTCCTACTTTTTTATACAGATCATCTAATTTTTTTTATACAAATTATTTAAGGATTGAATTTTAATGACTTGCTTTTACTTTTTTTTTTTAGATGTTTTTTGGGAGGTGATTTTGTGGCATGGGACTAGAGCATAAAACTGAGGGTAAGAAACATAGAAATGAGGTTAAGAAACATAGAAATGAGGCAAACCGCTTATTACTTCTCAAATGTACTAACATTAAAGTCTGACTGTGCTCTTAGCCCATCTGACTGAGAATTAATGGCGTTAGCTTCAGCTGGATGTCTGAATCCTGAACTAAAATCTTCAGTAGTGCTGTTACCATGCAAAGTTTGCAAATGACAGAATTTCAGTAACACCCTCTTCACATTAAGCATGAAGGTGACTTACATATTCATAGTTCAACTCAGCAGCTGGTCTTCTGCAACTGCAATGTGAAGTGAGGCATACTGAAGCACCCTGCTATTTGATATAGTAATGAGTTTTGCCTCACTTTATGGGGCCTGGGAGTTGTCAGGATTTCTCCAGAGTTTCTCAGTACTCCAGACTAAAATCTGTGGCTTGACGTTTGAGAGAAAACACTCAAGACTTCTTTTCCCAGGTGGGAAAGAAGTTAGTTTCCTTGACTCAACAAAAATTACTTGGATATGTGCAGCAAGGGAAAGGAACAAAATGTCCTCCTTTCATAATCAGTAATTAAAACAGCCTTTAGAAATATGAGTGAACAAAGAACATAACTTCCAGAAGTTCTAAAACCAACAACCATGCAGAACAGAAGGCAGAAATGGGCTTTTCACAGCAGTATGTAGCAAGAGAATGAGAGATAGGAGGCATAAACTGATATGAGAAATCAGATTAGGAATAAGATACGTAAATAAATAAACACACACGTTAATAATGAAAAGTAAATAAAAGGAAAATATTCACTATGAGGACAGCTATGCAATAAATTGGGTTGGTCAGAGAGAGAGCATACTGTGTGCCCATGGGTGTTTTCAAGATCCAACTGTATGAAACCTTGAGAGACTCCATAGCTGATCTTGGTTACAGCAGACTAGAGATCTCCTGAAGTCATAGGATAATTAAGGCTTGGAGTGACAATTTTACCTGCTGGGATGTCCCAGCAGGGACAACCATACAAAACATCCACTTGTATGAAATGCTTGAAAAGTTTTATGTGCTGAGAAGAGAATCTTAAGATACCTGGATCTCGTGCCTTGGTGACAAGAACAAATGCAATGAGAGAAAAGGAAAAGTTATCTTTTTAAGATCTTATGAACAGTCTCTAAATGGAAAGTGGGAAGAGTCAAATAATAGGATTGGGCAGGAGACATGCATCCATTAACTCATTCCAGATATAATATCCTTCTGATAAAATTGTGGATTCTGCACGTACAGTTTGGGAAGCACTCCATGTTGATAGCAGGAGGTAAATAATTATTTAAAAAATTATATGAGGAGAGTTCATGGAATTTTTTCCTTGCCCTTTGCCAGGTAACTTTGTGCATTTCAGTGGTACCAGAATGCCCATTTTGTTCTTGATACTGGGAATCATGTCTGAGTAGCAACTTTATTATCTTTGTGATAGTAATTATAGCATTTTTCTTAATTACATGTTAAATACGAATACTCATTTTCCATATTTTAGTACATTTGAATTCAGGCAGGGTCTGATACGTGTATTGGTGTGTGAAAAGAATGTTTTTTTCCAGAGAGTCATCTGTAAATGAACATCTGTTAAAGAAATACATTGAGTCATAGTGATAGAAACAGCAAAAGCACATTTGTTCTTGAGAAATGTATGATCCTATTTCCTTAAGATATATATCTTTCACTTTCTGAATTGTGTAAAGATGGCAAAGGTAGAAATGCATCTTAGAACAATCAAACTGAAGAAGTGCTGACCTTAAGATTGTGCTCTGGGATTTATTTTGCACTACTATGAGGTGGAAATGTTACAAGAAAAGAAAAATCCCTGTTTTCATGGAATGCATTTTTAAAGCCCAGCCTTGAAGACTCCAGAGGTTAAGGTAAGCATCCTGAGTGAACATCTGCAGGTTTGAGTCAGCTGTCCCTAATGTTATGACTCCATTTCAATACAAATTGCTCTGTGTGCTGGGCTAGCTGTGATTAAAATCAACCTCTTTCTGCTTCGAGTCCAATTTCAAAAATTCCTTCAAAAGTTTTCACAGTGAACACATTGGCACCTGTCAGTTCACAGGAATCTATGACTGTCTTCCAGGAAAAACAAACAAACAAAAACAAACAACATCAGAAGTGTTGATGGGGTTTTATGACTCATTGAAGCCTAGAGCTATGTGAAACTAGCTTTAATTTCTAAAAATCAATAATTATTTTAAGCACTGTGTGTCTCTGATAAGTATTCTTACCTTGCTGGAGAAGTAAATGTACTCAGTGTAAAAACTGAAAATAGATATTAATTCAAGTTTAGACTGAAGTATTGTTTGTGCACACAGTTCTGATAATAAAGCTCTACTGTTTGGTTTAAGGGAAGCAGTTGTGTAACGCATTAGCATCATCTGAGTCTGCTGCAATGGAAATGAAAGTTGAACCTGGCCAGAATTTGGCAGAGAGGAATCAGGATTTCAAAATAAAAACGAAAACTTTGGGAGTTGAATCACATCATGATGAGCTGAGATTGCCATGAGATCTGTTTGTTTTAAATTTTGCCCTCCTCTCTTTTATTGTAATATATGGAACCCATTGTATTTCACATCCAGTTGATAACAGATGAGTCACAGCACAATTTCCTTCCCACTGGAAGTCTCTATTTCAGTCAGAGAAAAGGAGCAGCAGTTTTTCTCCATGTTTCTGTTGTTCTGCTTAGACCATTTTTGAAAGCTACAAAATGTTCTGGTTAACATATCTTGAATGAAAAGTTTTCCTAGCTTTTTTTCAGATTCTATCAGTTTTTCATGTAAATTCTGTTAAAGAAAGCACAAAAAAAAAAAAAAAAAAAAAAAAACAAACAAACTATGTAATCAGAGTTCTAGCCTCTCTGTCACAACTAGAAACACATATATAGGTATTTTAATTTCACATTTTAGAAGCCTGCATTTGCACTGGTCATTCCTCAGCTGAAGAATTGTAGCACATATGCAGTGTGTTTTGTTTTGCCATTCTCACAATTAACCTTCTTGTGGGCTGTGCTCAGAGGGTGGCTGTGACCTTGGCTGTATACGCAGAGCTCTCTGTTACACCTCCAATAAGCTATCCTTCTTGCTTTGATACCAAGACAAGATTCTTAGTTTGCCATGCTGTCAGTGTTTACTTCTAGTCTACCGATTGCTTTAACACTGTTAATTGATTTGCGACTTATTCTTCATTATCAGAGAAGTGATCAAAGATCACGTGGGTACACTGTACAAGTGAGTTGTGCTTCTCCTGTAGCATCACCTTCATGCATTGTAGAGGATCTCAGCAATTCTGCAGCATTCAGTGTTCGTACATCTGGTAATTAGAACAAGAGTGAAGCTAATAACAAAACAAAAGCATCACTTTCCCAAGATGTCTGTGAATTTGTTAGGATATGTTTAAAATCTTCAAGCCAGTTGGCATGAACTAGTTAGAGAAACAATGAAAATAGAATGAAGACAGGTAATGTGTTGTTTTTTAAAGGATGTTTGACTTCAAGTAATCTCCAGAAGTTAGGAGAACAGTGCTGCTATGGCAAGAGAGAACTTTTGTTTACTGCAGGAAAGACGATAAATAGTTTTGAAGAGAGTCCTGCGATGCTGTGATTGCAAAGGAGTCACAGAAATTCAGAACCTGCTGAAAGAGTCAGAAGATATAGTTGGTTTGGTGAAGAGTTAATTTCGTTACTCTGTTAATCTTATTTCTGAGCTTGTTTAACAGAAGCAGATTTGCAAATGACTTTGAATTCAGCAGGAAGATAATTTTATGGGGCACTTGGACTTGGAAGTAGGCGTTTTGCAGATTAAAGCATATGGTGTTTGAATCCTCCCTGTCTGTCATCAAGAACAGATGATGCCAGCCCACTCAAGCCTTTAGGCACTATGGCACTTTGTAGAGTTTCTGCCTATAAGTAATAAACTTCCAAAAGAACTCACCAAAATAAGCCAGCAGCTGTGAAAGAAAAAAACTCATTACTGGATTACAAAGAGACTAATAACTCACTACAATACTCAGCAGCCTTTAATAGCCACTAATCCTTGACTGCTTTGACTAAGATTAACTATTTTCTCAGGTGCCTTTAAACACATGGCTAAGAGCTATGTATAGTTGTGTGTAGACAAAATGCCAAAGATAATTCCTTTAAGAATTGAGAAACGAGGTAGAAAACAGATATATGTCCCTTCAGAAAGCTTCAGACTGGGTAATACTCAAAGCCTTTTAAGGGTTTTGCGTCAGTTTCTCATCCATTGCTCGAAGGAGCAATTTTAGTCATAGAAGTACTTAATGGAACCTTCTGATCTGGTCATTCAGCACCATATTTCACTTATTGGTCAGATCCTATTTTTATCAGCAGTTAACAATAAAAAAAATTCTTCACAGTCATGTTCTTCTCATAACATTGCATGTTTTTTTCTTCTACTGAATTAAGTGGAAGCAAACATTTGGCACTGGAAGTACCCTGATTTGTTCAGATCTGTGATTGCTAAACAAATTTATCTCATTCATAATATTTGTAAAAACATGACATGATGTGTTTGGTAGTTTATTCTGCTGTTCTGTACAGTCTATTTTAGTACCTTTAGGTCAATGTAGCATATAATGGAAAATTTCTGCAACTATGTTCCTCCATATGAAAGCAGATCTGAGATGCGTTAAGTGCCTCAGAATTCAACAAAGAAACATGTGTTATGGATATGCTTATTGCTTCATTAATCGATGAAGAATTACAAATACTGTGTGATTTTAAGTATATCCCATTTAAAGCTGTTCTTAAAGGGAAGAATTTGTTTAATTCCTATATAGATATTTAATCATAGTAAGCTGATTACAGGAGTTTTTCTGTCTTTTCCAGTTAGCTAAATCTTACCATGATCACTGAGAACTCATACCAGTGCAGCTTTAGTTGCAGTTCTAAATCATGCCATTCACAAAGAGAATTGATTTCACCTACATCTACTAATTCTTAAAATCAATAAGTATTATTTGTGGTCTGTTCTATATATCATATGCCTGGAAAAAAATGGTTCTATAATTCAATACTACTTTTAGCATTACTGTAATAAGAGGGATCACTGAGGTTGTTATTTAACAGGGAATACAACACGTGATGGAAAAACTGCACATTCTATTCCTGGATTACTACGGAACTTAGAGCTGTCTACAGAAGTATCTGGTAGATATTATATTGCAGGTGCAATTAGCCATATCAGTTAGTGGTAGCAGAATGAGCAATATAATTATCTGAAAGTAAAGAGCTATGCAGTTCCTGCACTAAACTCTATGAATTCATCAATTTCCTTTATGAATTAGATATTAAATATTAAAGAACATCGAAGTGCTGTTTTGTAAGGTTTTTCTTTTATTACTTTTAAACTGCTCTTACATACTAGGAAACAAAGGAACAAATGTGAAATGCAAGTAAACGTTTTGCGTAAGGCTAAAAAAGACAATTACTCACCTGTGCATTATCATGAATACATCAGGACTGAACTGTAGTGGAAAGTCTTCGTCTTGGAATACAGCCGATTTTGCTTTGATTTTCCTTCTGACTTCTTGTGCCTGTTAAAACCAGGGTCTGAGTAAGAAGGACAGCATACTTGACAGTACGTCAAGTCTCAGTCATTACTGCTCCTGCTAAATCATACAAGATTAATTTATGGTCATATACATGTGCATTTTCTTTCTTTACTGATTTTTAACTCATATATGCTGGAATGAAGTCTTTTATCCTGAGGAAATTTCTGTTAGAAAACGTTGCTGTAGTTGATTAAACTCTGCTTGTGATTCACCAAGTACCTTGTATGGTGTGCATTAGAGCATGCAGGAGATGGATACAGTGGGTTCTAATCCTCTGAGTGTTTGTTTTACTAAGATGGGCCAGAAGTAACTCAGTTAACTGAGATATCAGTATTGTGGAGTTGCAGGAGTTTCATCATCTAGAAGGATACGCTGCTGCTGGGTTTGCTGTTTTCCATACATGCATGCACACCTGTTTGGTATCAAGTAAACACCTCATTATACAATACTGAATAAGGGAATAAGGTAATTCCATGACAAAAGCTCTTGGACGTTTTTCTCTCCCAGTTCCGCTTTCCTAGGAAGTCAGGAATCATTTTGTTTTAGTCATATGGTAGCAAAGTATTCCCCATTCAGCCTTGATTACAATTTCCAGTTTTCTTTCTTTCTTTCCTACTCCTCATCATTTTTACACTATCAGCATGTACCACTTGATTAAGAAATACTACGGTATCTTAGATATCACTGTGTGATTACTGATGGTAAGTACTGCTTGTTCAGTAAATATCACTGTAAATTAATTGATTACACTGCTCATCATTCACTGAAGTTTGTGGTGAAACTTTTGGTTTCCAAGGAAACAAGTCGTGGCAAAGGAAGAATTAAATTGTAATGCAAATATTGCCTTTAATGAGAAAGAGGTAAATCTATTTTCTAATTTTGTGACAAAACTAACAGAATAGGAGCAGTTATTATTTTCACATATTGTATTTCTACTTTGGAGAATGTAGCCATCCAATGTTTTTTTCCTTTGTGTAAAATAGATTTCATAAGGAAAATGTATTATTTGCCTCCTTCATTGGTTTCCCTGGTATTCCTTGCAAATGACATTGCTAATAAGTATGAGAAAGGGGGATGGAGTCAAGCAAAAGCAAATGGTATCTCATGAAATTAGTAGGTCATTTTGCACCTAGAAGAGAGTCTCTCCATTCAAGTGAGATTGGATTTTGAATTCTCTTTGTTGTTTTAAGTGATTCTTTTTGCAGTATGGTGCATTTGAAAAGAGCATCTCATTTAAAAAATGTCATAGAGTGTCAGCACACAATCTGGCATAAGTAACTCCCGATTAAAATAAACAGAACCCTTTGGGTAGAAGGAGAAGAAATTAAAAGAGGAACGACTTTGAAAATGAAATGAAATGCCACTTTTAAGCAGTCAGATATTAATGTACTTTAAATTAGTAACCTGAAATTAATAGTCTGCTAAGGGAAATAAAGTAATTTAAGAAACCAGATCATTTTTGGTCATGTTAATAGTGTCACATGGTCATGGACCATTCCCTTATCTAATATAGTAACATTCTCTCAATATGGCATATATTTGCCTTTTTAATTACTTGACTGTTAAGAAAAAATTACACTTTTATTCCCAATGGATGGTTAACAATTTGTGGTTTATGCTATGCTTCATTAGAATTGGATAAATGTGACCTTGACATCTTTCTTACAGCATCCTCAAATTTACTCACAGAAGAGGAAGGAGTTAATGACTGTGACTGGCTGTATGAACTCTCCAGCATCTCCCAGGACTTCCCAGTAAGCAGAAGCATTTATTTTTCCCTCTCTGTATTCACATTAAAGGAGATGGTATTAAGAAAATAAGGTAATTGTGAATTCAAAACTAAAGCCATATCTACCTTGTGACAGAGTATCAAGTACCGTAACCAGAATAAACCAGTGATCGTGCTTCATCTGCATCTCATACTGCCTGCCAGTGCCACGAAGAAGTGTCTGAGGGTGGAATGGTGAGAACTGTCCTTGTTAATCTCACACTGGCAGCATATATGGATCTGGAGATGTGTCATCGGTATTTCAGACCTGTCATTATGAAAGTATTTCTTCCAAGAATATCCCTGGTTTTATCTGCACTGATAGCTGTTTACTTTATTTATTTATTTATTTATTTTCCCTCACTGGTTTCATGGCAGGCAATTATGCTTTTACATAGAGATGTTTTATATTTTTGTCTTCAGATGTTTTGTGTGGGGGCATGTATACTGCCTGCATACTCCATGTGATACTGAAAAGATTTAACAAAGACACGGCTCAATTTGGGGCACACAGCACAGACTTTATTGGGTTGTTCTTCTATAGTCTGGTCAACCATCATTTGCCATTCTGGGTTAAGATATAGCTAATAAGCAACAATTTTGATTTCACGATATGTGAGTGTCATGTCTCTTGCTTACTGTTTATCAAGCTGCTAGTATTCTGCTATCATTTCAGAACTCAAAATAGTATATATCTAAGAAATAACCTGAGCTCTAGGTAGCCTTTATGCCATTTGAAAGCTAGCAATAGCCTCTATTACAGATGTGTGATTCACTCAAACTTTACTTCACAGCTTCTTCCAAAACAAAGTGAACTTATGTACCTTCTGTGGACAATTTTCATCTGAACCACATGGGACATCTAATCTCATTTGCCAGTGTCAACCTCCTGCTCACCCAAATTATGTTTTATACCATTACAAGTGGTTGATTTGCCCTATTTGCCAAGCTGATTTTGTTGACTGTATTGCACCCCTCTTGGCCTTTATTGATATGTTGCTCTGTATACCACAACATGCAGAACCTGCTGTGCAGAGTCCTTGTTTACGTCACAAGAAATGTTTTCTCTGTCATGTAGCACATCACATCACCTACTTACCTTTCTTTCCCAGACCTACATTCTAACATCCCAAAAATATGAGTTGTTCTTCTTGGATCTAATTTAAATCACATTTTCTCTACTCCATAGGACTTTCCACTTTGCCCTTTTTGTTTACTCTGGCATTTGGTATCCGAGAGATTGAACAATTTCTGTTCTTTGAGTTTGTTGTCTTTACAGTCTGCTAATCAGTAACAAATTCATAGTGACTTTACATCCCTCTTTCAGCCCTCTCTCAATATGCTGTATGTCTTCTAGCCAGCCTCCAGCCAGGACCTAAATGATCATGTATATGATGTAAACTGCACAGTTCATACAGGCCTACTATGTGTGCTTTCTTTTCTCAGCTGAAAGGAAAGTAAAACAAAGTAAAGGCAGGTCAAAACAGCTTTCTTCCTAGTGATAATTTTTTTTTTTTTTTTTTTTTTTTAGTTTAGAGGTATCCTTCCATAGAAGACCAAAATATCTTCTGTAATTCATCTTCTGCACCTCTCTTGTTCCCATTCACTGACATGAACAAGCATCTGTGTATTTCTCACAACCAATCTTATGCATTATCAAACAGTAGATGAGATTTCCCAGATGAATTTTTAACAAGTTTTAAAAAATCATAAACAATAAAAAAGTAATAATCAGTCTAAAGTTCCTTTTATTTGTTGTAAAGTTTCTAAATTGTTAGAGTGTTCTGAAATCTCATTTTAAAACTTTTAGAACTTTCCTTTGCAACAGAAATAACTAGAAATCTGTTTTTAGATAATGAAAACTGAGACTCTCATTTGAAGAGTTGAATCTTGAGGAGAAATACTATTGTCATGGAAAAAAAAAATAGGAAGAGTGGAGGAGCTGGCAACATTAATCTTTCACGCATCTCAGGATTTTTGGCAATCATATACTCGCTCATTGTATAGAAAAACTTTATAGCTGACCAGGCTGCATCTTCAACTCATAGCAATTGGGGCTTCAATCTTTCTGAAAGTAATGCCTCCTATTTGTTTCCATGGAAACTGCAACAAATACAAATGCAGCAATAACACAATTTGATGGAGCCAATTCTCAGCTGCAAAACCTTGTTTTTCAATATAGTGATCACCATACCAGCATTAACTATGCCCTTTTTCCATCTCTGCACTTTCTCCAGCAATGAAGAAGAGCTTGCGTGCCATGCTTGTGAAAAATCTTCTTGCCATTAAGAATATGTCTTGTCTTCCACATCGTTGCTGCTGTTGCTGCTGCTGAAATGTACCACCCACCTCCTCACTGTGCTCACATCTGCATTTTGGTTTCCATAAATGTTCAGCAGGCATGGATGAATGCCAATGGGTGCATTTTTTACTACGGAGGAATTCAGTGCCACACCTTTACTTTCTATGCACTTCTATGTCAGATACCATTTTGTCAGGCTGCCCCTCTGCTGCCATCGGTTGCATGGCAACAAAATATAATGGCAAATTGTTGGGAAGATTTAACTTCTGCCAAACCACTAAGATCTGCCTCTAGTGTACAGGGCCAACATAATGAAATGGGAAGCACTACTTCCAGATCAGCAGTCATACATTCACATAGCTGGGATTATAAGCAGTCATGCACGTACTCCAAAGGACCAAACAAACGTACAATATCTGGACATTTTTAAACTCTGAACTGCAGTTCTTAGTTTTGGATCTGAATTTCAGGCATGGTTCATGTCCATAAACTAGTTTAAGTCATAATCCTAGATATAAACATTCGTATACCTTTGGGGTAGAGAAAGGCATATTTAAAATGTAAAATCAATTACTGACACTGTAACACCCCCTAATGAATATTTAGTCCTTCCAGCCAAAGTCTTCTGATCAATTCTTATGAATGCAGTTTTTTCATGAATTATTAGCAATTATTCTCTTGGATGGTTTAAACTCAATAGTATGGAGATTCAGTGGCAAGACAAGGAGCTGTCCCACTTCTCATTATTCTCCTATTTTCACAATGGCAAAAATGTATTGGCTGCTACTAGCTCTTGCCTTGTCTTCACAGTTTCTAGAAGCTCTTTGCTGTGACCACACAAAATATGTTACTATTGATGAATGAGCACTTCTGAATTTAACAAACTGAGATTAATTGAAGAAATATAAGACCATAAGAGTTAACTTGGGAAATACACAAAAGCAGGGTTTTTTTTTTTTCACACTCTAATGTTGCAGGAAAAAGGAAAAACAGAAGGAATATTGATATTTTTATTTTATTTTATTTTATTGTGCTAGGTACCTGTAGCTATGACTGTGATGGCTGAGAGTGCTCAGCTGTTCTGAAAATGAGCCCCAAAGCTTCTGCCCTCAGCAAGCTTTTATTGCTTTGGCTCTGATTGATGTATTTGGGGACCTGGAGCCTAAAGATAAGTCTTTAATAGATCACTAAATTGTGACTGCTGAGCAAATTGTTGTGTATGGGATTTACAAATTGTGCTACACAGAAGACAGCACATTTCAGGAATGAAATTTTACACTAGAGGGAAAACAAAGCAACACTACTTTCATTAGTGGTATAATGGCTGATTTTGGTCAGAATATTTTATATACTGCTGTTTCCTTTTTTTGCTCTGTATTCACTTTGCTGTTTCTTTCTTCCATACACATACTGAAGTTGGTATAAGGGACATTCTATTATTCTTCACATATTATTTTGAAAGCATTAGGTTTTGTTTCTGAAGTTATCAACACTAAAATGAATTCAGATAAATTACTCCAGAGGAAGTAATGTTCTTATTGGTCATATAAGGGAGGTGTTCTTTTATGGTTATTTTCACATATTTATTTATGGTACAGGCCAAGATAGCTAAGACAGTTAAATTCAGACCTCTTCTTTTGTCATAGTTCTTTTGATAAACATCTGTTGTGCAATATTTAATTACTTAGTATTGCTTTCCTATACTGCATTTTTATATACAACATTCATTAGAACAAATATTGCAATATGTTCATTGGTCATTTATCTAGATGTGAAACCTAATTTTTTGTTAGTATTAGTGTTCAATACCCCCTTTTTAGTGCATTGAGCATGTGTTGAATTATCTCTAGTAAGGCCTGCAAGTGATTTAGTGCAACAGCTATGTATAATATTATTTCAGGTACTGCTTATCTGTGAATTGTTACTATTGCTATTAATAGCAAGCCTGGAAATAATACGCATGCAAAAAGTTCACAGTCATTAGTTGCTATGTTAGAAGATCAGTTTTAAGGTTCAAGGGAAGATTTGTAATGTTTTGAGCAGGTTATTATTATTATTATTTAACTTAGATTACTTTTTTTGTGTGTTTTCTATTAACAAATTTGGGTAAAAAAAAGTTTACTCTGTTTCGTGTGATTTATTCTTGACGTCATAAGAAAAGAAAACTTCTTCAGAGTTAAGAAACATATATTAGTGTCCATTGAATCTGATGTGTAACAAAGCAGTGACAATAGTACAAATAGAAAATGCATCTGTGGAAGGTTTTGAGTGAGAAAAGGCTGATAAAAATAATAGAACATACAGAACAAGTTTACCCTAAAAGCATTGGGAAATCAGAAGTCAGCATTTAATAAATAAAGCAAAAGCTAGAAACTATATACTAATTTCCATTTTGAGATGAAATAAAAATGGCAGTTACATGTAGTGAAGCACATGACAAATTTTGCTCCACAGGACATCCTACTGCAGTTTTTGACTTAAAAAATGGACATGAGGCATCCTTGATTAGCTAGAGAAAGAGAGAAGAGAAAGAGAGAAGAAGAAAGAGCTAGAGAAAGAACATTTCTGGACCTGAAAATATGTTGGTTTTGTGTCAATATTCATAATATGTGTTTATATGAATGTAAAAAAGTAAAAAAGGGTTACATATCTGCATTTAATGAAGCCATTACTTAAAAAATAACACATATTTCAAGTGTACTACAATAGACTTCTGAATACCTTAGATGAATTTTGATTTTATTTTGCTTGGGTAAACATTTTGCAGTCACCACAAAGGCCTCAAAGCAATGAAAAGTGCAGAGTGAAATGGAAGTCTGAAATGAAAATGATTAGTTTGCCAAGGATTTCTCCAAGGATACACAGAGATAGTGAGGTTTGCAATATATTATCCTCCAAATTATAACATGCATAACAGAGGAGTAATAAGTCTCACTCATAGCCGGGAAAATTAGTCAAACATTACTGAATGAACATTTATGGATTAATATATCTGATATAGTGGTCATTTTAGGTCCCTGTATTATGTTATCTTTTTATTGTTAGATGAGCTGATCTTGTTTTGTCATTTCTATGTCAAAACCGCACAATTATAAGCCGCTGTTCAAACTGCAGTAAGAACTTTATAAAAGAAATAGCTTAACTTTGCTGAGAACATGAAATAGTACCAAAGGTAGAAATCTCCAACACTTTCAAATAGCCATTTCATATATTTTTTTCATATTTTTCACATTTATAATTTTTTAAGTTAGAAGTATATTTTTGGTGTCAGGATTTCAGAAGGCCAATGCATATTTAGTAAAAACTCCTGAAATCCGAAGAAAGGAAGAAACCCACTTCTTAGAACTTCTTATGGGGGTGAAGATTTAGATCCATGCTACTTCAAAGCTAAATTAGTTACTCCTCAGCTTCATAAATACTATATATAGACAGATGGGAGAATAAAATTATATTTGGCTCAACACTGGTGAGTTTTAACTGGGAGTAATGATGCTGTTGCCATTGCTTCAGTGTTGTTAGTGCAGTCTCATTCCTGGAAAGGACAGACAGTCTCTAAGCGCCTAAAAAGCAGATTGTTTACATGAATTCTTTATGACACATAAATGTGAAACATAGTATGTATGGGGTGCACACCTGTTTTCAAGCAACAGAAAAGAAAGCCAAAAATCCTCATAGTGCTTATCTAGGAAATTACATAGTGCTTATCTAGGAAATTATAGACTAATCCCAAAGTCAAATTGCCTAAATCATAGACTAGAAGAGGAGATAACTTGAGTTCTCCTTCCTATTCTCTATCCCACAAGGGAAGTTAAAGGAATCTTTACATAAAAACCATTAATTAACACATAATAATAGTGATGCATAAGAAACCCCAAAACACAGAGGAGGGAGGTGAAATAATGCTCACTAAAAATACCTTTTGAAAGTATAGTTAACGCAGATTCTATCGGAAGAAGGAAAAGTATGCCAATGGGAGAAGGTCATAGACAAGGATTTTCAGAAGAAAGAACTCACTGGGATGGAGACCAAGAAGAATATAATACGAATGGACTAACAAGTAAGAGTTAACATCTTCTGTGGTATGTAGCAAGTAATAAAAGAAGGAAACAAGAAAACTGTGTTTGCATCTTAGTGGAGGGGACATAATCTAGAAGATATGTAGGTTGCTCTTAAAGTAATGCCTCATTCTTTTTTTTTTTTTTTCCATGGAAACTGCAACAAATACAAAGAGAACAATAACATGATTTGATTGAGCAAATTCTGTTACAAAACACTATTTTTTCAACATAGTCTGCACCATTTGTTATGCATTTTTTGCCACTGAGGAACAAGAGCCCTCATTCCATGCTCATAAAAACCTGTACCAGCAGAGGTGCTATTGCTGAAATGCACCACCCACCACATCACTGTACTTTGGTCATCATGAGCATTCAGAAGGAATTGTTGACTGTCAGTGGATCCAATTTTTTCCACATAGAGAGATTCAATGCTACCTCTTTACTTCATAGCCTTTCCATGTCAGATGTTGTTTTGTCAGACTGCCCCTCTGCAGCCATCTGTTGTATGGCAATAAGATATAATGGAATATTGGCAGGAAGGTTCAACCTCTTCTGTTATATCGCCAACAGTCGTCTCTGTTGGTGTGGGAAAACTTAACAAAATAGGAGGTAGTAGTTTCAGAGCAGCCCTTGAAGATTGGTAGGTTGACGGTTAGTAGAATGAAGGTCCTGAGTAAATGCAGATGGCAATTCCAAATGTTACCCTGATCTGATCACATCAAAGTTACAGGTTTTTAACCTAATGATTCCTGAGCCGATCGTTTATTTTCACAATGAAACAGGAATCAGCCAAATGATAATGTGTGAGACTGGAATCCCTCAGTACAACTGAAACTTAGTACAAGTGACACCTATATTTTGCAAACATAGAAGATTATAATAACATATGCGATATTAAAAGAAACTTTGAGTGGAGTAACAAATCTACAATTAAAGCCAGCAGAATGCGTACTGTGGCAAACTTTGACATGTTAATTAAGACATTCCATTGATTAAAGTGAGAGCAGAGGCATAATAAGACAAAACATGTAGATTAAATTCCAGTGTTTAGAATCACATCAGAACATTTGTGGATCTTTGATAATGTATAGCAAATTCATTCCTCAGAAGACCAAGTTCTTTGTGATCTACTACTACCACAAAAAAAAAAAAAAATTAAAAAGAGAACTTGCGCCCGTCTGGGATAAATCGCACAGGCATGCCCTTTAGGATTTTAAAATGTATTGATCATATCTTCATCAGTGGCATTTTTTATGAATTTCCCATCCCTTGGGGAAGATGTCATACTTGTTGCTCTGAGATGACAGGACTTCAGAGCACGCTTTTTCAAGTTGCCTGCAGATACTGATACCCACCATATCCATTTTGATGACACACTGGTGGTTAATGCAGGGTCTTGCAAGAATTTCAGTGAGGTATTGGAACATTTTATTAAAAACTACCATAACAACATGTTGGGAAATGTTAAAAGACAAAAAAAAAAAAAAAAAACAACACCCAACCTGCTTCATAAATTTAAATTCGTGTCTGGAAATAAGCTAGTAGTAGAAACTGATCCTGGCTTCTGTTCATCTCTATATGCCCCCAGAAGCAGATTTGCAGTGTGTGTGTAAATACAGTCTTGTTTTTCACGTGAACAGTAGTATGTCTGAGTTTATATTCTGTGTGAAATTATGCTGTCCTTTTCAGAGGGTCTCTAGGTCTGGGAAAACCTGTGTATTTTAAAAGGTGCTCAGTGCTGCAGACCAGTCTCCTGGCTACATGCCGAGACAGGAATGGTACAATATTTGAGGCAGTGTCTGAATGTTTTGGTTTGCACTTTTTTGACAGACTGCCATAGGACAAGTGAGTGAGGCAAGGGGCCACTCAGATGGGCACACCTCTTACTACAGGGCAGTGACTACCTAGTAGGAAGGGACAAGTTTTTCTATTATGAGTCTAATGTCAGGTCTGGTCACATGGGTTCCCAAGTAGATGCTCAATGGCCCTGTCCATCCCTTTGTCCCAGAAGGGCCCACTTCAGAAAATGACAATGTTTATATCTCTTAATAGTACTGATATGATACACATGTTGAGCTGCATACAAATATCATGTTAGGGAAATAATCAGACCAAGGTCTAGCATAAAATGGGAAAAGGAGGATTGGGAAGATCCATTGCTATCCATCTTGAAAAAAAAAAAAAAACCAACAAAAAACCCCAAATTGCTCTGAATGTTGTTTCTGCCAAATGTATATGGCTGACCAGCCAGTGTCTGCCCAGAAATAAATATTTCTGTGCAGCACTGGGCACCAGCTTCTGCCTTAGAAGCAGGCCAGCATTGTGATCTGAAGTAAGAGAAATGGTTTATTAAGGAAGAACAGAACTGGCATGGAGTATTAAATGAGCAGCTGGATCCATTCAGCTGAGGGAATATTCTGTATCCTAGAAAAGACCTCTGTTAATTGACTTCTGAGAGTTTGCATACAGGAGAAAATCCAAAATTTTTGTTCTGCCTTGCCTTTTACCAATCAAGAAATCTGGTATCAAGAGCATCACTTAGTAAAATAGAATAAAACAGAACAGGAACAGGCATTGTGTTTGATTAAGTTTGTTCATCTCTGTGTATAGAGGGATTCTTCAGTGTCTGTGCAGAAACGTGGTTATGCAGAGGGTCCCATGGATGATTTGAGTACTGAATAAATTTAAATGATGATTGACCATTTAGCTTTGAAGATGTTAACTTTGGCTTGTTTGGAGACCCTCTCTCCAAATGGCACAGTCTTTTCAGTAACGTAGACACACACTAACAGGTCATTTGTATATTGAGCTGTTTTTGAGTTACTTTTGACAAGGTAAAGCCCCGTCATCTTTCATTCTGAGTTTAGTAACATTTAGAATCAAAAGGGTTTATGTTAACGTAGTTACAACCATGGTAAGAAACAAGTCCTGTTAGAAAGGGAAAAAGAACAGCAGAGCAGCCTGGTACTATTCCCTTGGTCTCAATAAAATTGAGGGGGAGAATATGCAAACAAAACTGCTTTACATGCTTATGATGTACATGGAAATAGATTTTCAAGAGAACCAAACACTTGGAAGCCTACTGTTCTTTTCTCAGACAAAATAATTGCATAAATCTGTATGTACGTATGAAGAGGGAGTGTGCACAAGTGAAAGTGACTGTGAGAACACATTTTGACCCAAGATTATAATGGGTTTTATAGATTCAATTATTTATAGACTGTGTGAATCAATAGAGAAGATAAAAATTGGTGTCACTGGAAAGTATCAAGAAAGGAACCTGTAACTTTATCTAAATACTGAGGTAGTTGACCTGATTTTTGGAGAGGGGAAGTAGCTGGAAACACTGAATCACAAGACCCTCGCACAAGTTATAAATGTGATCTTTTGTGTGAAGCTCATAGAAAACTTGCTGCATTTAAGACTGGACTGCTACAATCAGTGTATAAAATATCACACACACTTCTGAAATGCTACCAAAAATCCTTGCATAGTTGGCAATTTCAAATGTTAGATCTTTGCTAGTCCACCACATTTTGAAGTTAAGGATCTTTGGATCAGCTCTCGTTTAAATGGCGAACGATTTCATTTTGGGAGTTTGAAAGTAAATGAAAGCTGTCCTTAGATAAGACTGAATAAATGTTATCTTCACACTTGATAGAATCACCTCCTGCTGCTAAGCAGGTTTTCTGCCTTTGCAATGCAGTGGGCTCTAATCCTGTTCTCTTTTCATTAGTAATCCATTATATCTTATTTATTTATTTATTTATTTATATACTTATTTAGTGCAATTAAAGTGGTAGCTGGTTTGGGGAATAAGTCAGGTAACACTGATAAAGGAAGATATCTGAATTATTTTTCTTTTTCTTTTCCTTCTTCCCTATTATTTCATTATAAAGGACTGCAGTGCATCCTGGACAAATCTAAGTGCTTATTATGGTCTTGTCTCAGCTTTTGGAAATCCTCCTGTAATGTCCTGGCATGGGCTACTAACAGAGGTGCCAGTGTGAACTATTTATGTTTGTACCTCCTAGATGGAGTGCTTGCGCTGATAATTCATACATTCATTATCAGTAGACAAGTTATCAGTTGAAATGTAGTGGAGTCACCTTCCTTGGAGATGTTCAAGAAACATTTAGATGTATCAAAGGAAATGGTTTATTGAGAAATACTGGTGATATTTAGACAGTTGGACCGGATGACCTTAGAGGTCTTTTCCAACCATGATGATTCTATGACTCTGTGATTCTACAGTTCTATAAATTAGCTTCTACTGGAGTAAATCCTCTCTGCTCTTCTTTTTAGAGCAAAATAATGAAACCATGACCTGTGAATGCAGTGAAGCTCACTTCTGTGAAGTTCTGCCTTCAGTTGGATGAAATGCTACTGTTGGTTACACCTTAGAAAGAAAAGGTTTTCTACTGCCTGGGCTATTCTTTGGTATGCCGCTGATTTGTATTGGTTTTACGTGGTGTTAAGAAGATCACCTCAATATAACTGGGAATTTTTCACCAGTGTAACATTTTTTTTGTTTGTGAGCTATAAAATCATCAGGCTATTGTTGACAGGCTAGTTCCTGTTCTTTTATTCTACTTTAATGGTTTGGTTTTAAAAAAAGGACTTTTACACCTTTCCTCATAGAATAATAATTTAATGGTAATTTACAGATGATGGATATATTGAAAATGCATATTTTTCTTCTACTGTTATGAAACTTTAATTTTCTTTTGAAAGTGACAGATGTCCTGGCTACCTAAAGCCCTCCAAAGACTGCAGATTGGTTCCAAGAATAAGGATCCTAATTAAAAGTCAGTGTAATGATGAAACTAATTCTCCACATTCATCCCACGTTTCACAGAAGAAATTTAGCTCTCATTTGCTATTCAGAATTGTTGTATATTGTGGGTACTATTAATGATCTTCTGTTCTTCTGCAATAACACGTAGCTCTGTGAGACAACATCTCTAAAGTGCTTTTTGTTTTGTGTTTGAAAATGTAGCAAGATTCTATGTATGTGATGAAAGATATAAATTCCTAGACATCCAAATTACAAGAATGTATTTTTATATATGTATTTCCTTTTGTGAATTTTGGAATTTTTTTTCAGTGCTCACAATCTAATGGTGAAATGTGATTATAGTGATGTCACAGAAGAGTTGCAAATACTTATAAGATTTATAAAGACTAGTATTATCTGCCCTTATAATTAGAAATTCTGTCAGGAGAGGAATTCGAACAAGATCATTTCAATGCCAAACTTCCAATTTCAGTAGTCAAAACTTATTTCTTTACTGCGTAGTAGTAGATCATTTCCTCTGTTGCAGTTCAAAATTTTGAAACAACTAAGAAAAGAAAAAAAGAATTTGATTTATTCCAGCAAGAGATCAAATTACTGAATTTTAGTGAAATGAAGATTTCATATATCTCCAGTTGAGAAATTTTAGATGCAGAGATGGGGACAGTATTGTCCTTGATAGGATATACACTTGGTCTGTAGGCTACAGGGAAGTTTGGGCTATGGTATTTTGATTTATTCACTATAAACACTCTCTGTTTTCTTAGTTGGTACTCTGGTGGTAAATGAACCGGAGTCCTTTAATTGAACTCATTCACAAGTTGTTTTTTTTTTTTTTTTTTTTTTTTCACCTGCAGGCTTCTATGGTGAGATTCAATTCAAAATAAGATGGATTACAGTAGGAGTTGAGACCTAAATCATGGTGTCTACAATTAAGGACAAACAGGGTCTACCCATTCAGTCTTTTGAAATTTCTGAGTCAGAACAGTGGTTCCTAATAGACTGAAGCTTCAAGGAGTCAACTTGGAATCTGACCCATGCCTTAGAAATTCCAATCACTTGGTAGGGAATAGATAATAATCTTAAAAGTGTGTTTTTGTCCTTCTCATTCATTGTATTTCTACATTCTGGACCAAATGACATTTTGTAACTTCAGTGAACCCAATGTTCATTTTGACATAGTGTCTCTAATTTTAGAGTTTTCAGATGCTTGCCTCTAATATTTATTTTTAGAAGTGCATATCAGTTCTGTGCTTCTATCTTCAATCTGCTCCCCCAGAACACCCCCAGCAGGGCTCATGGCTCAGCTCTGGCAGTGGTGGGTCTCTTTTGGAGCAGCTGGAGCTAGCTTTGATCTGACATGAGGCAGTGCTGAGCTCTGCTCACAGAGGGCACACATGCAGAACCCTCCTACTTAAACTTTGGAACATAAACCCAAGACAGACAGAAAAACTATATTGCAGATTTTGGTACATGAAAAAAAAAAAAAAAGAAAAAGGAGAGAGAGTGTATCACAACACAATCAAATGTGGTAAGTAGGGCTGTGTTTTGTTTCCCATGTGCAAAAAAAAAATAAATATAGAGCTTTAACTTGGAAATAAAAGGCTTGATTCAATACTCGCTTGTCAGTAGCTTCATTCTGTATTCCACCATATGCAATTGTATGTTGGTATAAAATTGTTATTTGTAAAGCGGTTTTGCTTTCTTGTAATGTGATTCCTTGCTGAAAAGAAATCATGGACTGTCCATTGTCTTCTTGTGTTTGGACAAATTACCAAGGATCTTATTCTCAGAAGTTCCATGGAATGGATGAAAAATCTGTATGCTGCACAGTACTCTCTGAATTCCCAGAAATTTTCTGCCTCTCATTTTTTTGTTATGGACCTTTTGAAGTTTTATTATAGTTATGCTTTACAAAATCACTCTCAAACACTACTGGCTTGAAATATTTTGTTCATGCAAAGAACCATGCCCTCTGAATTCTCATAACTGTTAGCTATTAAATTAGCTGAACATGCTTTAACTACAATTTTCATAGTCAATTATTAATGAGCATTTTAATCCATGTACAGTATTGCTTTGCTAAATGAAACTGCTGTGAAGTTAATTACTTTAGAGTTGTACTTTTTTAAGGTGAAAATGAGAGAAATTGCTATTGCAGCAAAATTTGTGTACAGAATTTGTTGCATCATTACAAGATAATTCTAACAACACAATCTGGTGAGCAAGCAAGGCAGTTCACAGATTTTTCCTATTCCTAGGGTGACTGATGAAGCACTTATAGAACTGAATGCTAGAAGGGCAAAAACTTGTATTTTTGTAATTCAGGCTGCATTCTGTTGTACTGCTAGTCTCAATATTCTATGAAATATCAAGCTTTTATCAGGCTTATATTTTGATCCACTCAGGTTCTAATACCTATTTAAAAATATGTGCTCCTCACACATTCAGCCTCTTTGAGTTGAAGTAGCTTTCACAGGCAAATTCAGTATCTCTTTTGTTTTCTGCAGCACTCCAGAAATTACTGATGTTGGCAGCTGTAATTTTTCGGGAACCTTCAATCTGCTCATCATTTTTTCAAACGTCTTTTTGCTGAAAGCTATTCAAGAACTACATATGACAAATTTATACTACTGCAATTGACATTGGTTTTAATTTCAGATTGAAAGAACATTGATTTCTTGTTTGTCTTTTGGTGGCGCTTTTATAAAGCTAAGTTCTGTCTGCTCTTCTAGAAGGGTGAGCACTGGCAAGACTATGGGAAAAGGTGCCTTATGGCTTTGGTGCTGGTTCAGAATCTACAGGTACCTGCTAGGAACTACCGTCAGGACATCTCAGCTCTGTATAGGCAGGAGATGCATTCTGCTATGTCAGGATAGACTCAGAGGGAAGAAAAGGCTTCCTGGTCAATGGACTGCGCTTGGTTTTCGGTAGACTATTCTCTGCTTCAATTCACTTAGTTTGAAAAACTCACTGTAATTGGTAGTTTACGTACTAAGTAACCTCTCCATTATCTTCCTAAGATGAAGAGGAACATTTCTGACCGTGTGACTAACCTTTCCTCATTCTCTAAATTCAATCACAGTGTCCTTCACCCCTCCTTTTTTTTGAAAATAAAAAAAAAAGCTATTAACTTCCTGAATATTCTTTGGGCCCATCCGATCTCACCCTTTCACTCCATGTCCCCCTGCTTCTTCCTGACCTTAGGCATCTGTAGCAGAAATGCTAAGTCAATGGCCTGAAACAGTATTAAGCACCTAGCAGGAAGGCAGAGTCAACCCAAGGAAGCTCAGATGCTTGCAATGTATCTGAGTAACTGGAAGAGGTGGAGCCAGGATCCACCCATTTCCATTTAAGGGATGACAGGGGGAGGCAAGGGTACCTTGCCGGACATTCATGCTTACCTGAGGCCTTCTAAGGGTAAGTAGCTTTTTTCCTTTGTTTTTGTATCTATTGCTGCTGTATTTGAGCTTATCCTTACTTGCTGCAGCCTGGGACACTGCAAT
The DNA here is from genome assembly GCA_036925125.1 of Oreortyx pictus. Classification (NCBI taxonomy): domain Eukaryota; kingdom Metazoa; phylum Chordata; class Aves; order Galliformes; family Odontophoridae; genus Oreortyx; species Oreortyx pictus. Next base: position 83,102,394 of record JAUPFR010000002.1, on the reverse strand, counting down.
CCAGCTGTTACTTCTCTGATTTCTACTGTTTTACGGCATTACATGCATCACACGCTCGTGTCATGGTATAGCTTTGTTGCTGCCTTCCTGTAAGAACAGGAAGTAATCTTGAAGTATTGAAAAGCTGGACCATATCAAGACATAATAGCAGACTTTTTTTTTTTTTTTTTTGAATGCACTCAGTGAAAGTTCCTCTCAATCAAACAGCATCCATCCCCATTGGTTTGAAGTCATAAAGCATGTGGAATTGAATAATCATATGCAAGCTCAATCAGTTCTTCACTGTAGACTTTGAATAGCCAACAGTCCGTCTTCTAGTGATTTCAGAGAATTTCTTGGCTCATACTGGGACAGAATCACCAATAAATGTTTCCAATTGTACGGTTCATTACAATTTCTCAATGCATTCTTAAGTTCTGGGAGCTGCAATTCTCTGTGCACGCTTGATTGCAGTGCTGGTGCTGATAGATCCTACTTCTTGGTGGAAAGATTCTCAATATAATTAGAGACTATTCATGTCAGTGAGCAACAAAAATACTTTTCCAGATGTTGAAAATGTCAGAGCATTGCTTGTAATGTTTTTAAAGCAATGCATTACTTCTCACAAAAACTCAGAGGTAGTCTTGTTGCTGAACCTGTGCCCTGTTTCAGTAGTCTTTAACTTAAACTTTTATAGTTTTTTTACTGAGTTCTTAAATGACAAGCAATTAAGAAGGAGAACTGGAGGAAATTTACTTTAAAGTATTTGCTGATGGCTTTGTATACCTCACTGCTATGTTCTAACTGGAAAGTATGTGAGGCAGAAACTGTATTGATGCATTAGGCAGGAAGGAATAGTATTTTTCAAATACTAATAAAAACTTTGCAAAACTTTCCAGTTTAAAATATAGATTATTTTAACAATTAGTTCCATATCCTGCCAGATCTCTTGTAAGCACTAAAAAAGGAAGGTTCCATATCAGAATGAGACATGAGCAACCTTAGGTATCTCACCCAGGACCTCTCAATTTATGTGGTAGATAATTGGGATGATAAAAGCAAGATCACTACCCTAAAAATTGATGAAGAGCTGGTACAACTTCTGTGGTCTCTCAGAGTGTTTTCAGGCAATTCTGCTCTGCTGAAAGTCACAGCCTCTGAGTGTGTGTCATATCTGTCAGTGAGATGGGTCTTGCTGCACAGGCAAATCATTAAGATAGAGGGTGAACAGTACCGCAGTTATTCTGTATCTGACTACATGCTGTGTACTTGAGGTGTGCAATAGCTTGAGAGGTGAGTATGGTGGGGAAATGGTGCAGAGCTCTTTCCAGGTATCAACGACAGGCTCAACAAGAAAAGGAATACTGAAGAAGATATTCTTAAAAAAAAATACAAAACAGGAGTGTAGAAACTGGGAAACCACGCAGTACCAGATGGAACCAAGATGGATTTTTCCACTGTATGCTGCACAGGTACAATATAAACAGAAATTCACAGCATTTGAATGGACATAAGATTTACTTGCGCTCTATATTCCTCTTTTTATTGTTGTCTTAAAGCAGCTATTTAAATGTGCAGTTTATTGTTAGTCTTTTCTTACTGACATCCAGAAAGAACAGCGTGCTCTGTCCTTTCTCCCTCACCTCCAGCTCCAACCAGTCCAGTGCAGAACATTACATTTATTTTGGGAAACAGCAATGTCCCTGTGGTGAAACTTGAACAGCTACCTGCAGCTTTCCCTTCTAGATGTTGAATAACAGTTCTCAGACAACAGAAAATTATAACCCTAATTTCACTGTACTTAAACAGAGAAGCATAACTGGTAGCATATACGATAGCTAAGAATGTGTATTCAACAGACATTTGTAGGAGCAGTACTTTTCACAAGCATTCTCAGAGTTCTGCTGTTCTCGCGTATGGCAGCACAGATCTGCAACATGATGCTACACACTTTAGTACATTAGCATGTTCCCTTTAACTCATTCTTCTTTAATCTTTTGAGACCACTTCTGTTGTGTTTAATGGGGCTTTCATATTATGAGTGGGCATATTGTGCAGAGGTTTTGGGAGGCTAGGAAGAACACATTCATTTCATTCTTAATATTTTTCTGATGGTGGGTACTTGGAAGTATGAGGAGCGTCACCACCAGTGTGGTTACAGGATTGTTTCCATAACTGGCTGTTGTGACTGAAGTAACTTCTACCTTACACTGAGGTGATGGGGTTCAAGTCTGGTGTCTTAGTGACAGTACAGTGTAAAAGGCTATTGCAAAATGAGACTGAAATCAGAACTAGTTGTATTGTACAATGGGGACAGGAGAATCCAACAACCAAATACTTCCAAAACAATCTGTCTGATGAGAAAAGAAAGAAACAACAAACCAACATAGAATGGTTTTGGTTGGGTGCGGTTTGCATAGGCAGGGACACCTTCCACTAAATCAGGTAGCCCAAATCTGCATCTGACTTGGCCTAGAACTCCCCCAGGAATGGGGCATCCACAGCTTCTCTGGGCAGCCTGTGCTGGTGTCCCACTAGGTACTGACTAAAGTGCCTCTGAGTAAAGTAATTCTAAGAAATATCTAAATCTTTCCTCTTTTAGATTAAAGCCGTTACTCCCTGTCATCACCATGCATTCCTTGGTAGCCCGTCTCCAGTAAGGGATGTGTACAGGTAGAAAGATAATATTTTTATAAATCTCAGAATGTGTATGCATGGGATAGTGCATCAAAACCGGTTTCAAACTATTTGCGCACATCTCCTTAATGAAACAGTTTGACTCTGTTTTGTGCTAGCAGGTCTGGTACATGTTTCTCAGGATGCCCAGGTTACCAGGGTTTTCTGAAAACAGATTGTCCTCGTTACTGGCACCTAAAGTGAAACAAGCTGCTCAAACACACTTTTCAGGAAGCTCTGCCAGGACCATTAGTCTTCTACATGTATCAGGTCCATTTGCCGCATATTTGTATCCCAGTTGGCAATTGGCTTTGCAAGGTGGCCTGCTGTTGAAGAGTTATCACTTCTTCATCCTTATGAAGATACAGATGAAATCATGAAGACAGATATAAGGATATTACTAGGTGCTGAACTTTAGCTTGCCAAGTGGAAGTGGTGTAGACCAGTGATAGCTCCTAGTCTAGCTCTTGAGGAAAATGAACATGGTATTGCCGAGCAGATAAAACAGATTTCTTAGAGATGTGTGGAATGTGCCAGGAGCACTGTCAGCCTGGATCTGCTGCTTGCTTAACATGTCGGCTGACCACGGGAGAGAATCATTCTCCAAATTAAAGTATTTCCAGCATACAGACTGCTACAGAGAAGTCATGACATAGCCGTCAGTGCAAAGTGATTAATTGGACTTTGGCAGGCTCTTCATGTTTACAGTACCACTTCTCTTTTGTAAGCTCATCTTGCAACTTACTGGTAATACCTGCTCAGAACTTGAATTTGTTTTAGACTGTGCAATTTTTCCAAGTAAGGAAAATTTAGAATAGTTACTGAGTAGTAATTGATAGGTTTCTGTTTTCATTGAGCAACTACTGGAGAGAGGAGTTTTTGGTAGCTATTTCAGATTTATAGCATAACAACGCACGCACACTCAATGCATTCATGCAGACACACTTCAGAGATCTGAGGGAACTTTTTCCTGTTTCAAATAACTGCCTTTGCAGCATCATTCTTAATATGGTCTTTACAACTCCTGACACTGTTCTGTGCTCTGACTAGCTTAGTTGTCAAATGGTGTTATTTATGGACTGGTCATCTCAGTTGTGTTATGTCAGTTTTTAACTGAAGTTCCTTTACAGCATCAGAAATTTGGCAGTATTGCTACTAGTCATTGTGGGTTCTTTCTGGAAATGTTTCCATCTTTCTTGTGGTATTGACTTGGCATATGTGCCAAGAAAATGATAATTTATGTAGAAGTCTAGGGACTTTGATGGAGGTTTTATTTCCATTCCATGCAGCCAGTGTGGCCCAGTCTAGTAGAATATAAAACTAAATATGCTGACACACTTCCTATCAACCTTACACAGGGGGCAGGAGGTGCTGTGGCTTTGTTTTCTTCAGCTGTGTACACATTGCCTTTCTTAAAATGTGTTGTGTCGTCAGCCTATGTAAACCAGTTCAAATTAAATGTGGTACTGTGCATGTATCCTTGTATATAGCAGTATATCTCCAGTTAATGAACCATATCTTCATCAATAAATGACTAACATGATTCCTTCCTTACCTTTAACAGTATAGATGTGTTCTTCTGTGGCCATGTCTAGCACATAGAGAGAGTCTGGCGTACACAGGAAGTAGCTCTTTCTCCAGTGAATGTATGCCACATAGAATAGGGATTTCTGCCTCTTTTTAAGAATACTTCACCTGAGCTTGTGTAAGATTTAGTATTTTAACTTCTTATGTAGCTGAATGGACAGAGGGATGTAGAGACTGCAATTTTTAGAGTGACAATATGAAATTATTTGCTAAAGCAACTGTTACTGTTCTTGATTTTTTTTTTTTAAACCATAAAACATGGAAACAACAGGGAAAACCCAAACGCAGAATAAACTGAGGTTATAAATCTGCTGAAGTTACCTAAGTTATTCTGAAACTAATTATGACTGTATGCAAAGCAAATGAAGTGAGAACAGAATTAATGAAGGCTTGCTACCTCCCAGAAACTAATGAGGCGTGCTTTATACCAATAACTGTTCAAATTGAAAAATAAAATCATGTTGCAGCAAAAAGAAAGAAGATATAAAGGAATAAAGTAACAAGGAAAAAGTTATTTAAAAATAATATAAGAATTTTGTTAAGAGTATTGTAGAAAATCATGTAGGATACATGCTCCCTAGCTGTGTAATGTTCTTCCTGACTTCCTTTTTTTAAGGATCTAGTTGCCTCTCCCTGTTTGTTTGTTTGTTTTCCTGCCTCATTTGACACTTTTAGTGCAACTGGGCTGAAGAAAATAACAAAAACATGTTAAACTTGATCTGTGTTTTCCACTTTCCTTGGACATGTTCAAGTTAATTTTAAGGATTTTAGTGTTTAAATTTTAGGGTATGTGACCAAAACTATGCAGTAAAAAGGGCAGCTCTGTTGGCTGAGGTTAATTCTCTACATCCAGGTATGACAAGCAGAGGTTATCTTTCAGCTAGTATTCTGTGGGCAACTCTACTGGCTTCCCATCAAGCCTTCATTCCTTCTTGTAGTCTTCTATTTTTACTGCTTCTGCTGTACTCTTTTGCTTTCATAAATCAAAATCCTCATCTTCAACTTGCTACTTTTCCCTATTGTTGTGCATCTGCAACTGTATTTTTATTGAGTGAAATGGGGCACCTTTGTCTCCCACTAGGAGAAATAATAACAACAAAGTGTTTGGATCAATATCTCATCTATTCATAAGTGTATAAATCTATGCCTTAAAGGGGCTACATTCCATCTGTTTCATTGAAAAGCATATTTATCTACAAGATTTTATTTACACAGAGAATTAATTTCAAAAGCAATGTAAGTCTAACATAATCTTATTTGGTAATGCCACAATCTAAATTTGGAATGTTTCCCTGAAATATATACTGCTGTTAAAAGGCTTGTTAATCTTCTACAGTCGCTATTGTTGTGTTGTAGGTTTTTTTTTAAATGCAACTGAAAATTGAATTGAAATTGCTTCAGAATACTTAAAAAAATAAAAAAAATAGGAAGGCAACCAAAACTCAAAAGATATCATATATGCAGAAGCAGCAAGGGGGTGAACAAAATATTCTTAACTACAAGATATTATAGTGACCTTATTTTATATAAATGGCAGATCTTAAGAATTAGATTAGTAAAACTGTAACAGAAATCTATTTCACCACTTGTGAATTTTAACAAGCATAAGATGCTGATGAATCACTTCTTTTTTGTTACTATCCTTAAACTACTTTCTATCAAGAAAGAGCTATTTCTTATTACAGAAAATAGGGTTGTGAGAGAGGCCATTATTGCCTCTCATGGCTCACAAGTGAACCAAGTCTATTTGAACCTTTCCTTGCAGTTTTGTTTGCTTATTTTTGTATTTTTAGAAACAGATACAACAAACACGCCTCCCTTTTCCCAGAACTTCCGTCACAGTTGTGTACCTACAGAAATAACAAGTTATTTCAGTGATTGGTTAGTTTTTTCGAGAGATCTCCTAGGGTTTATACTATTAATAGATATTTTTTAATATTTTTAAATATATAAAATAATATATATATATATATAATATATAATATATATATATAAAAATATATAAATATTTTAAATTGTTTTTAGATGAATTAAGAATTGAACTTTTGTTTTCAAATCTACTTGCAAAATAGCAATTAAATCTGAACTGGGTTGGAAGTGCATAAGTTCCTTTTATTTTGTGCTATAGCCGAAGTTATAAAGCACTGGAAATTCTAGGGGAAAAACTGGCCAGCACTCCCTTGTTGCACAGTTCCAAGAAATCAGTCCACTTTGTATAAAACATTTTAAATCTGATAGCTAATGTGAAATGAATCAGTCAGTAGTTCAGAGCCATCTTGCTTGCAGATAATAACCGTTCTTGGCTGGACTTCATTTGCTTGATGGGTGTTGTAAATCCCTCCTTGGCAACCTGATAAGATAGCACTTTGTTCTAGCCAGTTCTCCTGAAACACATGTGAACTTAACAGCGTTTTATTTGTTTCTTCTTACTGGAAGATGTGGCAATCAGAAAGTAAAGGACGAATCAAAAGCAGTTGTAGTCTTCATCATTACACTTGTGGGGTTAGTTTAAGTAAGAATTACCTTCTTCAAGCCTTACCAATTTTAATTTTACTCTTTTAAAAGCAGTTTATGGTAACAAGGAATTAAAGTCTGAAACTTATATGTGAATTTAGAAATGATTGATAAGCTTTGTGAAAATAGCAATATTGTTTCCAGATGTCTGTAAGAGCTGTACTGTTGCAATTGAGTTGTCTTTGCATGGTTCTTCGTCACATTAACGTCACTGTGAATATATTTAGATGTGATTTCAGTATGATACATCTGTTTTGTCTTTCATCCTTTTTGTTACACTTTTACTAGGCTGTTGTGATATCTTAAAGACAGGTTAAATCAACTTCTTGTGGGATATTTTGAACAGCAAATTAGGTAGTTTTGGCTCTAACATGAGTATTTCTGCTGAGATGAACAAGAGTGTGTTTCTGTTTTTTCTGTTCGAGCTGGTTCAAACTGTTTGGTTGAATGATTTCTACAATTTTAATGTTAGCTTGGGGAAAACTTTCACCCCACCTATAGAGGTGAAAAATTCTTTTTTTTGCTGAGGCAGGGTTACTTAAAAAAAAAAAAAAAAAGTGTGGCTATACGCAAGTTACCTTAATTAAAGGAAAGCATCTTTTTTTTTTTTTTTTTTTTTTTTTTTTTTTTTTTTTTTCCCCGTAGTGGTGATGGTTCTAGTTGTCCCTTCCTTTATGGAACTGAAAATTCAGTGTAGCTGCATATACCAATTTTCGTAGAAAAAGCTATAGTAACATTTCAGCTTCAACAGATTTGTGCTTTCCCTTACATGAGAGCTAAACATTTAGTGCTGAAGGGTCAAGGGAGTAACTTTCAGATAATATCTAGAATGCATCTCTTTTGCTTTTATTGTTACTGACTGCACAGAGAGCATAGTCTGTTTATATATACATGCTCATTATGCACCTAGGCACATACAGGATTATATGTCATTACACTTTCCTGAGCTTTTACTTTACATAATTAGTATGAAAATATTTCATTATTTTGCATAGTTTATTGACTGCATTATTAGGCTCTACTTTTTCCCATTTGTTTTGTGTACCTAATCTGGAAAAAAAACAAAACAAAACAAAACCAGGAGATATTGGTATTTACCTAGTGTGTTAACATGGTTTACACTTAAAAAAAAAAAAAAAAAAAAAAAAAGCTTTCCTTCTGATTTACTATTTGATTCAGACAGCTGGCCCTTCTGTATTAAGAAGGAAAAAATCCTTTTAGAGGTGTTCATAAATCAGTCAGACCTAGATTTGCCCAACAGATGTTAGAAGTACAGACACTGAAATTAACTCCTGGCTTCAAAATGCAGCAAGATAGGTGCTTCCTCATTCATTCCAATTAAAGCTGGTTGGAAGAATTATGCATGAAAAGCATATATATCTCTGAACAGAGGGAGCCTAGACTGGTGGTTTAAACGTGGTGTCTGATGTTTGGAAGGCTAATATCAGGTAAGATCAATTCAACCCTCGGGATACATGGCTGGGATCAGCTGCGGTTAGTGTCTGGCTTCTAACTGATCATTATTTATGATGAGCCATAACACAAGTAGCTCCAAATGTTTCCCAAACCTTGTACAAGAACAGTTTACAGCATTTTCTTTAGCTTATTTTTGGACAGTCTTCTGCTTCAGAGAAGTACTGGCTCAGCAATGATTCAATGTATATCTGGTAAGTAAGGCTGTTAGGGCATTAAACATGGCAAGAGACACATTTCTAAGTTTATAGCTGTGGCAACATTTTTTTTTTTTCTCCTACAGTAACTACATAGGCAAAATTCACTCCACCATTTAATTAATAATAGTTGGAAGAGTATCTACAAAAAGACACTGATGTCCTTTTTTTCAAGATGTTCAGATGTCAATCATTTTAAATAATAGTTCTGGGAATTAGGAATTAATCCTGGATTTCTCCACCCTGGAAACTTCAGTTAATGTTGATGGAATGCATGTGTCCATGAAAATGAAGAAAAAGAATGAAACCCAAACATGCTAAAGGGTGCTCATACGTACTGTTGTCACTTCAATTCCAGATAAAGCCTCCAATGTATTTCTTGTAAAAAGAGTTGTCACACAGATGTCTCACCAAGCTTTATCTTGCTTGACTGTAAACATGGAAGGAGATAAATATTTCATGCTTTTGCTGTAGTCCTGTCTTCTCTGAGCTGTATTTTTATACTCTGACCACCTTTTTCAAAGGCTTCCCTGAGATAGTTTACCTCTCCAACTATGTATTTGAACAAGAATTTAGGACAGGTATATAAGCCTCCCAGATATGCTGTACCTGAAATTATTTAGTTAGTATTTCAAGTTTTTGAAAGCTGCCTTATTTTGGATAGCCTTGTTTATTGTGTTGTTGAAGTATACTATCTTCCCTCATTGTAGTATTTCTAAATGCTTTTTGGTAAATGGTACATGTTTGTTTTGAATATCTAATAGTATATCTGCCAGCATTTATCAGCTCTGGCTTCCTCTTTTGATTCCCCTCTAGCACTTATTCCTCATTTGTAATGTAATTCTTTTTGAAATTAAGCACTGCTAAAGTGGGTGTATTTCTTTTTGTATGCTGAGAAGATAATTGAAATTTATTAATTAGGGTCTTCAGAAGTAAATTTTATAACAGGTCTTGCAGAGCTATCATTCTTGTCTCAAAAACTGTCAAAAAAAGTGATATTTATTCATTCTGCATAGTGGACAATGGAATCTCATCAGCATATTTCTCTGCTTAGCTTCTCATCTCCCCTAGTATCTGAGAGATTAGTTATCACTGGCCTAGCTAAGCAATCTCAATCCTACACTTTTCTTGTTTGGTCTTTAAATTTTCATGTCTACAAAGTTTTCACATCACTTGATCACATCCCTCATTGACTTGATTGTGTTTTACAGATAAAAATACTCTGGACAAAGTGTTTTGAAAATAAAAGGGCTGTATAAAAGAAGTTAGTTAACAATCTCAAAATATCATTTTCAGATGAAAGGTACTTCTGGTAAAAGCTATCTGCCTCCCAGAAATGTGATCTCAGAGTCTAATTCATTATAGAAATTGGAACTATACATGTATCAGTACCATATGTAAATACATTTAAGATGCAACTCTGTGTAATGTATGTAAGATGCTATTTACTGTAATTGTAGCTGTGGGCTAGGGGTTCCTTCAGCTCTTTTTCAGTAGAAAATAAGAGATATAATTAGCAATATTAGGCAAAGCAAAGGGGGGAAAAAGTGCAGTAGACTGCAGCAATAGTCAAGGAATCAATTCAGTAATGTAGGAGACGTAATACAGAGATGAGACTGATAAGCAATAACTTCTGTCTCATCCTCCGTAGTCCAAAAGGAAAATATAAACAAGTCCAAAATGAAAATATAAATAAGCATCCTCTTTCTCTACTAACTGGAAGAACTGTTTCCCGGTTTTTCCTTAAAAAAATTAAAAAATAAGAAACCCAGAAGTGAAGAAACTAATATAGCAAATTACAGAAAAAAGGAGAAAGTAGAACTAGCAGAAGGGCTGGACAATAAAAATTCAGTCAGTCTGTAGGATAGTTGGAGAGTTTTACAACCAAGAATATGCTTAAAATCTGAGGGAGATAAGAAGAAAACTGAAAGGCTGAAAATACCTTGAGTTCTCTCCAACAGATAACAGTAATATTGCCTGCTGTTCCCAGCAAGTGAAATTGAATTGCTTTCTTGCTTTTAAGTTTAGCAGTATTAGTGTATTACTCTCAATAAATTGAAGTTTGGCTGATAAATCCCAGAGTAAAAGCTACATTCAATTCCCCATTTATTGGGAAGGAAAAAGCCTTTGTGTAAGACATTTCCATTAGAGTTCTGTGATTTGTCTACAGCTCTTAATGGAGGATATTAAACTCACCTTTGAGGTCTGTTGCTATTCTTGCTTTAACAAAACAGATAGATACAAAGAGAAATAGAGGAGAGGAAGCAGTCTGGAAAACATGCCTTTTTGTTGGCATTTGTGACTTGAAATGACTAACCTTTCAGCACCCCAGACTTGAGCAATCCACAGTCAAGGTGAACCTGCTACACCTAAATTGCTTCAGAAAGCCTCTGTAAGGGAGGCCTGTCAATTTTGGGGAAATCAAAAAAGGCTTGTATGAATTCCACAGAGCAGAGCATTCCCTCTACTGTAGAAAGGCTGAAGTGACCATTGCAATGGATCTGCTATAATGTTTGCTGATTGGTATTACAAAAAAAACAAAGTAGTAATTCATAAGGAAGTTTTCAGTCTTTTGTCTTCCAACATGTGGCAAAAGAAAATGCAGATGAATTCCAGTAGCTAAGGAATATTTTTGTATGAATTTTATAAATGAACTATGAACTACATGTTTATAATGACACCCTGTCTTCACTAAAATCATCCATTACCATGAGCAAGTTTAACTTATCCATTCCAGTCAAAAACACCAGTGTTACTGATTCCTTTAATTATAAGGGTGAGCAATGGCACCCTGAAGCAAAAAGGACTTACTGTATGACATTTCATACCATGACTCAGAGGATAGATGTTATGTCATTGTAATTCAGAGCTACACTTCTGTTGCCTATGCAGTGTGAGGTGATGAATTTCGTTCTTTATCAGTAGAGACACAAAAAAATTAGAAAAATATAAATAATTAATATTTATCTTATTAATGCTATCTTATTAATAATGGCTTAATTTTAATGACATTTAAAGATGAATACAGTTTGAAAATCATGAACTCACAAGACAACATACTTCCGGCCTGTTCTGTTGCCCACACTCAATTAGCATAAAAAATATATCATTCTCTATAAATATAATCTATATGCTTATCAGTAGAGATAAACATAAAATTCTGCGATAATCTCGATAAACTAAAAATTTAACACCCATCTTTCTAAAGCTGTATTGGCTATTATGAAATTCAGAGAGAGAGGAATTTAATTAAAGATATGCTTTAAAGATGCTTTCACTCTGCATTATCACTCAAAATTCTCCTTATTCAGTAAGCTTCAGTAGCTTTGCAACTTTTGTTATATGGTTTCTGTTTGTATCCATTGAAAAATCACATGTTGGTACTCAGAGAAAAGAAGACCTGATTTAAATAATCTGTAGTTTTTATTTTTTTCACATCATTAGAGATCTTCTGTTGAGCTTCTTCCAAAGTAAGGCTATGTTCCATGATATTACAGAGGCATCTTAATGGGACAAGTGGCTGTAGAAAGCGATCAAGTGCACTAGAGTTACATGAGTCTTAGAAGTGATTTTTGCAGTCACATTTTTAAGTCATTGAGAAGAAGCATATGAAAATAACACTGTTCAATTTGCCTCTGTTTTGCTGTTCTTTCGGTATTACCCAACAGGAATAGCCACCACTGGGGTGCCTGTTCAAAGGAATTACAGGTTACATCTACGCAAATTCCATTTAACTTAAACATCTAACAAACTGTTAACTGTGTGTTATTACATGCAAAGCCTTTGTAAGAACTCTAAGTGCTTATGTGTCCCCTGTAACGCAGATGGAATAGTGGTTGAAATCTATCAAACATCAGATCATTTCATAGAAATGCAGGCAGTTCATGAGTATTCCCTTAGTCCCCTGTAGGCTGTCTTGCCATAACTGCATAGTTTTCATTCTGCATTGACAATGTTTCACCGCTGCACATCTAGATTGTTTATATGAAATAAATTTTAACTAATTAAAAAGCCATGATCACTTTTCTGCAGTTAATTTCTTTTTTGACTGTTTTGTCTGTATGCTAAGATGCAAGGATACCAGAAATAACAATTAGGATGCTGATGAAATAAAACCTATATTTTGAATTCATTTTATTGTCAAAGATCTGTCCCCACGCTAGTAGTAGAAAAGATTTTTACCTTCTTAAAAGTACAGTTCCTAAGGAAACTAACAGGTTCATAATGTCTGTCAGAATTGGAGAATTCCGAAGTTTTTCTTTATTTGTTGGAACTTCAGAGGAGTGTATTACAGCTGTATCAGTACAGCACAGTGCATAGCCTAATTAGTCCCAGTGGCTGCATCTATAATATTAAGCCATAAAGAGTTAAAGTATAATACTGTGCACAGGTACCCAGCTATGAAGCATGCAGTCCCTTGTATGGTTTTGTCATGGGGCCATCCAGCGTTCTTTCAGATAAAACCCTAAGATGTGTACAAGCTTTTACATGGGTGAGGGAATACTCTTAACAGGCTTTTTTGTTTTTTTGTCCAGCTCTACAGACACAATCTACTGTGTATCATTTAATCCGAAGGCTAGATGGTGGTTCTGGACTGTTTCCTTTCCCATTGTAGACATAGTAAGTCTGCTGTGGCTGTACTGCTTTTGGAGTCCAGAACAGTATCTCTTTCCCATACTATGTGGTTCCACTTCTTTACTCCCTCAGGTTTGTATTCTTTTGGCAGCACCTCATCGTACTATGTAGACCCAGGTTGAGTTGTCTATGTTACTTTGTGTATTTGACTATTGTTCTCTCTCTTTCTCTTTCTGTTTCAGTTTCTTTTGTACAAACTGTGCACTATAGCCACGCTATGCTCCCAGTCATAATTTTTTCTATCAAGTTATTATCTCAGTTTTTTTGAATGGAAATTAACTGAACTTTTTTTGGCAGATAATTACATTCCAATCTGATACCTTTTAGAAACTAGCCACACACACAGTATGAGATGGGGTCCCTTAGTTGCTTAAGGAAAGCACAAAGCAATCACAGACAAGTATTTGTATAATTCCTTTCTTAATGGCAATTTTCAGTTTGATAAACATAAGCTTGTATGTGTACTCACTGCTCCAAGGGGAAGATTACAGCAGAACCTTGCTTAGTAACCATAAAAACATCCTAATGCAAAGTGAGAATTTCACTTGGATGTTTGCTCATGTGCTACTCTACTAGTGTTTGTAGTGTTAGCTCCTATAGTTCCCTGTTTCCCATTTGGTATTTACTGATTGCTATAGTTTTAAAGTTAAACTCTGCAGAGTATTTTATTTTGTTGCGTAAAGACACTGAATTGTTCACACATGGACTGAGTAAATGTACAGATGAAAATAATTCTATCAGTTATTGATTTATTCATCATCAGTTTACCTCCCTTATGGGCTTGTACAGTCTTCCATTAGCTTACTTTTCTACTTTCTGAGCTACATCCTTCGGGTGTATGTAGACATGGAATAGAAGTGCCTGAAGGCTCAAGTTAGGTGGTGAAGGAAGCTGCATAACGCGTGAGGTAAAAGTAAAAAAAAAAAAAAGATTATAGTATTAGCAGAAAGTGATCACTTATCATCTGGTGTCCTGAGCAACAGAAATGAGATCACTACTGGTTTGAAACTCTAGAAAGGAATTGATATGTTCAAAAGTAGGTATTAGACCTGGGATGCAAGATAAAAATTACACTGATAATGCTTCAATTATTTTTCCAGTAGATGTTTACAGTTAGTGTAATATCTTTTAGATTTTAGCCTTGCCTGATTTTTCACTTCTAAACTGTAGCTTAATTTCCAACAAATGGATTTCTGTTTCTCTACTCAGTAATGTGTGGCAGAACTGGCAGAACTAGCTGAACATTTGCCTTTGTTCCCCAACAAATCTCAGAATACTACCAGGCCATCCAATTTTTTTTCTCAAGGAGAAAAACAGATAAATTTGTATTTAAGGTTCATTAAAAGCTTCATTTTTTTCATAAGAAAATTATCAAGAGTTCTCATAATTCTACTTTTGGAAATAGCATACCATATGCAAAATAAGGCGATGTTCTCTTTTTCTCCTGTTTGCTACTCTGTGCATAATTTTAGAAATATTTATTTTCCTAATGTAGTTTTGTTTAGTAATGACATTTCCATATTATCCAGGGAAAGCCTAAGATAACCTCTTTTCTTTCATAATAGAGTAAAAAAATACGATAGCAAATATAGCAGAAAACATAGTTCCTGACAGTAAATTACCACCCTCCTCCACCCTGTTTTTAACAGTTCATTAGAATTTACAATAAACATAGCAGATCTCTGTAAATAAAGTTACCACAAATAGGAATATCTATGGAGTACAATTCAGTGTTTTACAGATATAGGAAAAAGGTACCAGCTCCCTTGCTAAGCTATGAGAAGTGGTGTAATTATGTTTAGGGATGTTTACATTTCCAAATAGATCTACTCTCTGTTTTGGTACATAGTAGTGCTGGTACTATGGTTACCCTTATTGGAAATACATAGCAGTCCATTCCTGGACACTGGTATATTAGATCTCTGGAATGAGGAAAAACAAGCAAATCAGACTGGAGAAAAGAACCTGCCTCTAAGTTTATAGACTGCACATAATATGAATGTCTGTTAGTGTACATCATGTGCCTAGCAATCAGGCTTTGTCCATACTGAGTTCAGGAACACAGGATTAACGTGTTTTACTGCTATGCAGACTGAGGAGGCTGCCATCTGTACCTGAGTTGCAATCCCTGTACTTTGTCATGCAGATGTGTCTACAATCATAGATATCACCTGTGCTCCAAAACTGTAAATTAGGCAGTGATGCAGCTTAATCCAGTGTTGAGTATGACTGCGCACAGCACCAGGAAATTAGAGATAAATTATTTCTTTGGGGTAAAAGAATATAGAAGGTAAAACTAAATCATCATGTAGCAGAAGAAAATACTGGCAAAATACACTCTGGTTAGTTGTCTTCTAACCAGCTGGCTGTCTAGTTTGTACTGCAAATAGCTAAAGGATAGATCATGACAGATGTTTTCCCTGTTGCACATGTTATGCCTTCCCAAATGGCTTTTCATGGTCATTAAAAAACAAACAAACAAAAAAAGGGCACTTAGGCTACACTTGCAAGGATTGAGGAACACAACTATCACAAGTTTTGTTTGTTAGCCAAAACAACAGGGCAGTATCCTGCTTTAGTTAAAAGAGATGTACCTTTAATTGGAACTGAAAATACTACCTCCACTACCACAATCTCCCTGGGCAGCCCATTCCAGCACCTGACCACTCTTCCGGAGAAAACTATTTCCTAACATCCAGTCTGAATCTCCCCTCATGCAATTTGAGGCCATTCCCTTTAGACCTATTGCTGGTTACGCAAGGGAAGACGTTGACCCCAAAGGTAGACTACATCAACAGCCTTTCCCCCATCCACCAGGTAGGTCACTAGATCATAGATCAGTTTGGTCAAGCAGGGCTTGCCCTTTGTGAACTTATGATGGCTAGGCCCGATTCCCTGGTTGTCCTGCACATGCTGTGTGATTTCTCTCAGGACTATCTACTCCGTAACTTTCCTTGGAATGAAGGTCAGTTTAAGAGGCCTGTAGTTCCCTGGATCCTCCTTAATGACTGCTCTTGTAGATGGGAGTCACATTGGCAAGCTTTCAGTCTTCTGGGATCTCTCCAGTCAAGAAGGAGCGCTGATAGATGATGGAAAATGTCTTGGCTATCATCTCTATCAGTTCCCTCAGCACTCTCGGTTGAACCTGTCTCAGTCCAGTTGGAGTAGTAGGTCTATGACTGTTTCCTCCTGAACTGTGGGGCATTTATTCTGCTCCCCAACCAAGACTTTCAGGTCAGAGAGTAGAGTACTCTAAGGATAACTGGTCTGACTTTTAAAGACAGACTTAAAGAGGACATTGAGAACCTCTGTCTTTTCTTTATCCTCATGTTCTCAGCCTCATCCAGTAAAGAATGGAGATTCTTCTTTGTCCTACTCTTTCTGTTGATATATTTGTAAAAGAGTTTCTTGTTCCCTTTTACCGTAGCAGCCAGGTTGAGTTCATGCTGGGCTTTTGCCTTTCTAATTTTCTCTCTGAACATCTTAACATATTTCTGGTACTCTTTCTGAATTGCCTATCCCTTCTTGCACAGGATTTAGATTCTCTTTTTCTCCTGAAGCTTCAAGAGACGTTATCTGCTGATCTTCTTCCCCTCCAGCTCAATTTGCAGCCCAGGGTGATAGCCTGCTCCTGTTCTTTTAAGACTTCCTTGAAGAGTAACCAGCTGTCCTGGTTTACCTCTTTATTCTACAGATTGAATCCCAGCCCTCCCCCCCCCCCCCACTAGTCTCCTGAACAATTCAAAGTCCACCCTCTGCAAGACCAAGGTAGCAGTTTTGCTGTTTCCCCCTCCTGGCTCCACCAAGAATTGAGAACTCTACTATTTTCACAGTCGCTCAGTCCGCAACAGCCACCAACCTCCACATCTTCCACCAGATCTTCTTGATTTATGAACAGCAGGCCTATCTCCTCTGGTAGACTCTCTCAGCAGCTACAGAAGGAAGTTATCTTCCATACACTCTAGAAACCTCCTAGACTGCTTCTTCTGTGCTATGTTGTATTCCCAGCATATGTCAAGGAAGTTGAAGTCTTCCGTGAGGACAAAGGCTGGCAATGGTGTAGCTTCTGCCAGCTGTTCCACCTCATCTGTCTCTTCATCCTGGTTAGGTGGCCAACTCTTCTTGTTTGTTACCCATGCTACGTGCACTGGTGTAGATTCAGTTCAATGAGTCCCTCGCCTCACCCCTAATCCTGTTACCACTACCCTAGGCTCAACTCTAATGGGCTAGGATGAAGATGGAAAAGACTTCTTATATTGCATATTTGTTAAATATTCAACATTTTTTGATTTGACAAAGAGGTGAAAATAAATGACAGCTGATCACAAATGAATAAAGAAATATGTGATTATAACTACGTGGTAGCTTATAGTGCTTTTTATCTGTAGATCTCACCAAGTTTGCAAAAGAAGGTTATGACAACATCAAAGGTATTTGGAGTTTATTCAGTAGTCACTGAATGCAAGATTTGTCACCTTTACATTCTACAAGTTCCACTTGGATGCCTACCTGTGCAACCTGGTCTAGGGAGCCTGCTTTGGCAGGGGAGTTGGACTAGATGATCTCTGGAGGTCCTTCCCAACCCCCTGCAATTCTGTGCTTTCTGAAGTGCTGTAGAGGGTTGCACACTTGAGACTTGCCATGTGAATAAATTAATGCAAAAGATAAAAGCCTCTCAAAACGTATTGGAAATAAATGATTTATTTGAAGTTGTTTTTCATAGACTTTATGTAGTTGTTTTATTTTTTTCATAAGACGTAGTATTCTTCATTACTAAGTATCTTTACTTTCTAAGAGTAAATTCTTGAAATATGAATTAAAATACTCTTTCCCCGTGTTGGATGCACCTGGTTCCATTTGACTTCAATGGCCCTACTTTAAGGCATGACTGGGCCTTGTATCCAAGATGGAATTGCCTTTGGAAAAATGTATTTAAGAAAGGGTAAAAATGCCTCACAGACAGGGGAGAAGGGAAGAAAAAGTGAGAAATAACAGATGAACAACAAGGTCAGAGAAGAAGAAGGGTGAAAATGTTGTTTTAATATTTTTGTTTTTAAATACTCTAATCTTAATTTCTAATAAATTAAATCAATTTTGCCCATTTTTGAGCCTGTTTTGTCTGTGATAGTAACTGGTAGACTATCTTCCTGTCTTTTCTTAACCCATGTGTGTTTAATGCTATTTTTTCCCACTGTTCTGTTGAGAATAGGAAGTGAGTTAGCAGCTGGCTGCTGTCCAATGATAATGCACCACAGCAAGAAAGGATGATGATTGCTTACACAGCTTGGACATGATTCTTGTACTAACCTTACCTTAAACCAAGAAAAGAAAAGTGAATACCATTTGGTATTTCAGCTATTGGTTAATGGTCACTTCTACTGAAGCCAGTGAGCCATTGACTGCCACTTGCTGATAATATTGTTCTGTTTCAGTTCTTCAGCCATTCTGTATTAATCTCTGTGAAAATATATAACAAAAAATTTCTCAGTGCTGTGAAAAAGCATATGAATTTTTTTTTGTAAGACACATCACATTACTTTGATGTGAACAGATGGGAAGAGAGGCAGAAGAGAGACACACCAATATGCTAGGGTTTCGTTAACTCAGTGCTTGGTGATGGCTTCAAAAGTTGGTTCTGTTACTAGAAGTGACTATGGACAGTTTCCTTCCTGCAAAAAAAACTTACTTTAAAAGATTTTCTTTTGGCCCAAGTCCTTTTTAATCAATGCTATTGATCCCATTGATTCTTAAACAGGTAAATTACCATTACTGACAAAAGTGAGTTTGTCAAGGATTTCAATGGGAATCTTCTAGGGTGGGATTTCTGCTGTTAGACATTGCTGTCATGGTTTTTACAGCTTGGATACAAAAGCCATGCCATGAGGTAGGAGCTAAGCTTTCTTTAGCTTCTGTGTTTCCAGGTACCAAGCAGAGTAAGCAGAAGTTAATTTCACCTGAGATTACATATTATGCAATAAAGTCTGACTTTACATAGCCTTGTCTTCCCCTACTGTCAGAAAAGAAAGAAAATCAACCCTGCAGCTCTACTGGACAGATCAGATGAGACTCACATGCACGTAAGAATGGAATACAGGCAACACTGCACCTCTACCTTTGTTTTAGTCTGCACAACATGTCTTGTCCAGGAGGATTTGGCACATGCTCTGGTCTTGACTCATTCCAGCTGGTGCATCTGCCCCAGATAAAGACTTAAATCCTAACAGATAAATTGTGTTAGAACTGGAGACCATATGCTTCTAATCTCTGTGCTACAAGGGTGGACTTGGTGAACTGCATTAGGGTCCTGAATCCTGGGGAAATTTGTCTGGAATCCAGAGCAGACTGTTTTTGAGTCTTAGCTCAGATTTTCTGGGGATTTGCTGAGCTGAGAGTGTTTCTGTCAAAGCAGTTCCTACAGCTTCAGCGAATGACATTCATTCAGAAATGGAGTAAAATGGTTTCACATCCTTTGAAGTATTAAAGTATCTTCCAGACATTCAGGCTTCTTGTGATTTTATATTTTTTCCCTACAGTATATACCTACAACTGCCAAAAAATCTTTTTCAGCAGAAGTCAGCACAGAAATAAAGTGCAGAATTGTAAGGCCCCTGAATGAAACAGAAAGTATTTGACAGTAATAAAGACTCAGGAGTAAATAAAATTGTTAGCAATGGATTAATTTATTTAGGACATGCTTGAGCTTTCTATTCAGCAACTTTCAGCAGTCTTTCTCTTATCACTTGCAAATGTGACAGGTATTTAACTACTATTTTACTACAGTGAAAATCTGACTGGTTCAAGGACCAAGTTGTGTACTTCTGAATTATAACTATTATGCAAGTTCTTTTCTACTCTCTTACTCTGATGGCAGATGAAATAAGATCTGTAAATGTTCTGTTTCAGAATAGCATACAAAAGATGGGGCATTTTTGTAATGGAGTAAAGGTTAATTCAAACCTGACACCTGAGGGATGCTGTCAGTTTGTATTTAACACAGCGATTTCTGGGTTCTTTTCTCATTTTTTATGCTTGTCAAGTCATTTCTTCCTATGCAAAGCATTCCAGCACACACATGTCCTGATTAAGGAGGGCAAAACCAGTTTTGAGTAGTTCTTGCCCTGTGTACCTTTCATTTTTAAATACAAGCATTCTAATACTATTTTCCTGATAGCTAAACTTGCCTTTTTTCTCCTCACCCATGTGCCTTATAGAATAAAATGTTAAGTTGAAGTCATCTCAGATGGGGTTGCACTTCTCTTGTTCAGCTCATGGAAGTTACCTCATTGTGTGCCAAGATGTTCTCTGACTGAAAACAGATCTCCCTGTTCTGATTCTCTGTTAAATCTCAGAGTGATTTTGTTTGTTAATTTAGTTGGCATTAGCTGTTCGGCTAGGTGTTTCCCAAATAAGAAAAAACATTCTGTAGTCTATTCCATTCTTTGCCACTTCTCACTCTAGGAATGAGATAAATCTACAGAGGGATATGCAGTGGGATACAGTGCTCATAAAAACGGCTCTTAATTTTGAATGAAGATCTGTAATCGGTTCTTGCTATGATGGTTGTGAAGGATACTCCTGTCTTTGCTGAATGTATGGAGAACTTCTGATTTTAGTTTTTAGAGTTGGTCTACTATACAACAGTGTTATTCATATGATGGAACTTTTAGATGAAATAGTTCATGTGCAAAATTGAGAAAAACTAAGAAAGACCACAAAAGGTAATTTTCCATTGAGTCTCTCTGCTGACACTTAGACATTCATACAATTCCTAACTTGTCTGGTCAAACCCACTGAAGTAACAGAAGCCTTTACACTGGATTCTTTTATTTTTTGGCTCATGGTAAGGCATTATACCAGACTGTGCCCACTGTATGTACACAATTGGACAAAATGCAAATTTTTTTAAGGCAAACTTCTGAACTTTTACTTAGATTTAAGCGTACGCTTCACTGCTTTCCTAAGAAAAAAGGTCTCAGTGTTAGTGATTTTTCCCTGACAAATCCCATGACCCTTTGGTATTATCTGTCTTTGATAGCTTTAATGTTTAGGAGTTGGTTGATGGTAAGACTCAGTTTTCGGTTTTACAGAGAAAATTGCCACAGCAACTAACTCTTTCTGTACTAAGATGATTTCCATGCGTTTCTTACTAACGTGATCCTTTCTAACACCATTCTCTTCTGGTCTGTTCTTCAGATTATTTTGCATACTTTATACATTGCCTGCTACTATTCATATTTAATATTTACTAGCTTGATATAAATTTGCAAAGAACTGAATCTGTTTTTGATTGTTTCCCTGTAGAAAATGCCTTCAGGGTTTTTTCCAACTTCTGGTGCATTAGTAGGTATTCCAAGCCCTGTGGCGGTTGCAAAGTGTTTGTTTTTCACAGCTGTCATAATAAGAATTTGGCTCCTGATACTCAGTTTCTCCCATTAATCTTTTGACTAAAAAGTATCTTTTTCTAATTTTGCCTACTCACATTTCTCAATGTGTTAAGCTTTATGTTCTTCAATCAGTTTTCTTAGTCAGCTAAAATGGTCAGGTAACATAAGACTGTTAATCTGTTTATGTGTCTAGGTCTCTAAGTACCACTTACCTTGACTATCCCTGCCTACAGCAGGGCTCACTCCATACTGCTCTTGAACCAGGGCTGGTGTGCAGCTCTCAACAGCGTTGCCAAGCCCAGCCGTGGGCCCTACCAAGCCAGGTCCATGTCCTGGCCTAACGTGGCCTGTTCCCATCCCTGTTGGATGCCTGGGGCTAGGGCGGCCGCAGTGACCCCAGCTGCCACGTTCCTGGTGGGGCAGTGGGATGAGTCCTGATGCCATGACAGCCACAGGGAGCCCCCTCTGTCCCAGCTCATTTTGCAGCCTGAGGAACTGTTCACTCTGCAAAGCAGCTTAAAACTTTTGTGAAGCAATTAGCAAATCTAGAAGACTCTCAGAATCTTACAGGAGAGGTCCTACAAGATTTTAGGATCTGAATTTTAAATCTAATCATTAGCTCTTAATACCTTCAAAGGGGAAAATAAATGTTGTGTGCTTGGCATATTTATAACTGCATTTCATACTTATCCACAGTTACAATAGAATTTTAAACATTTCTTTTTTATTGAACTATATTGGTAGTTTAACTTTAAATGTCTCTCTTTGCATAGAGCTGTGTAACCTTTCATCCTTCAAATTCAGTGATTTTCTGGAATAAAACCACTAACGGGCTAGTGTACCAGCTAGATAGCATTCAGCTGTCCCGCAACAAAAGTTCACCAAGTTTTACTTCTGCGTGGCCTACCACTATACTGATTATTAGTAACTTCAAAAAAGCTAGTATTTGTATGTCATCTCTGTTCTTTAGTTGTCTGTCTGGAATTGGTACTAAAACTCACATTTCTTAGTTCCTTCCTAGCTAACAAACAAACAAACAAACAAACAAACAAACAAACAGACAGACAGACAGACAGACAGACAGACAGACAAACAAACCAGACCATCAGCTGTCCAGTGACAAATGTTCGTTGTTTTGTGGCATAAAACATCATTTTGGGTTAAGTAATTGCTCAGCTAAGCAGGGAGAACTGACTCAAAGTACGGTTCTGCAGAGGTTAGAAGCTGTTAGTTGTCTATACCAACAAAAAGAATCAAAATACTAAGGACGGTCAGAGAGAAAGAAAAAATTTGCTAAAAGAAATCTTCAGCAGAAGATGTAGGTGTTTTGTTCTCAATTTTCATGTAGTGTTCCTGTAAGAAGCAGGACTGAATAGGGCAGAAGCCTCCTTGGGAGGTAAGGTTGCTCTTTGCTTTCACAGCTTCTCAAGGACAGAAGGTCACAAGCAATCAAAGAGGCACAGCAGAGAGGTAGGGGTTTGCCCTTAATACAGACACTGACAAATTACTAGAAAGGGATGGAAAGGTTTTAGATGGATGGGATCAGGGGAGATTGTGCAGATTTTGCTGCATTTTGGAAGATCTTGGAGTTAGTCAGCTGAAGTCGACCGTGCAAGTAGACATCCACTAGGGAAGGATGCATTAACCAAAAGGAAGCATGGTATAAAATCACAAAGCATTCGGATTTTAACTGATACAATTCCTTTGAGTATTTTTTTTTTACATAACAGTGAAGCATGGTAGTTCATATTATTAAAAAAAATAACAACAAACCAAAACCACAAAAAAACTGTAACAGCAACAAAGAGCAACACCAACTTGTCTTTTTTGAATATAAAACCATTAAGGTCTTCCAGAACATCACTGTAAGGAAACAGCCCCTGCACAGCTGCCTCAAACCTACAGGCACAGACAGGGACAGTCGAAGTCACTCAGAAAGGGACATCCTGGAGAGCTGAGCTGAATATAGCTTTCAACTTGACAAAAAAACAAGTCAGTTCTTTCAGGAGGACCCACAGACATTTGTTCTGCATATCAGAGGGAGAATGTCAATGATTATCATCCTCTTAAAATACAGGAAGAGTTCTGTGCAGGCACTGAAGCAAACAGAAGAAAGGTGGGCAATATGGTAATCTTAAACTGAATTTTTTTAACTTAAGAAGACCAACCAAAGGGCTGTCTAACAGAAGAATCACAGAATTATAGGGGTTGAAAGGGACCTCTAGTGATTTTTGAGTCCAACCCTCCTGTCAAAGCAGGCTCCCTTACAGCAGCTCGCACAGATAGGCAGTGAGATGGACCTTGAATATCTCCAGAGGAGACTCCACAACCACTCTAAGCAACCTGTTCCAGTGGTCTGTCACTCCAGCAGAAAAATTCTTCTTTGCATTAGTATGGAACTTCACATGTTCCATTTTCTGCCTGTTTCCCCTTGTTGTACTTTGTTGTACTTTGTTGTACCTTGTTGTACTGCTGCTCACCATCTAAAGGAGTCTACCCCCACCAACTTGATCATACACATTATTAGACATTTATAAACAATTATAAGATCCCCTCTCAGCCTTATCTTTACCAAACTGAAGAGTCCCATGTCTCTCAGCTTTTTCTCCTACAAGAAATATTCAGGCCCCTGATCATCTTTGTGGGCTCCCTCTAGAAGATTTTTGAACTGGGATGCCCACAACTGGACACAATATTGCAGATGTGGCCTCACTCAGGACATGAGTTTGAACGCCAAGTTATTAATTGCAATTGCCTCCTTAAAAGTGTCTTGAAAGAGATATTGTCACAAATTGCTTCCCCTCACTGTTTTCCTGAGAGAACATTGAAGCAAGCCTTAAAAACTAGTTGAAAACACATATATTAAGCACCCACCAAACTGATTTTATAGTACATGTTATTGACATGATCTATGAGGCTTTATTCTTCATAGTTAAGTGGACAAAGAGTATTCTTTTTGAAATGTTAGAAATGTTAAATTTCATGCTGTGTAGTTTAAGAATAGCTAATCCCTGTTGAAATATTAACTGTTAAAATCTCATGTGGAATGATTCTTACTTTAAGAATTCAGGCTGAGTGATTTATAACTTATCAAGAGGAATGCTGATGAATATTATCTACTGAACTCTGAATCATAATATATAAATTGCAATAAAAGGAATTCATGTAATAATAATCATAGTGAGTAGCTCAAATGTGAGTATGTTCCTCATCTTAGAAAGACTGAAGTATCTAATGTGACAACTGTGCCCAGAAACCCTCACAGAATTACACTACTACTGTGATTGAAAGCGACCTCTGGAGAATGTGTAGTCCAACACTCCCTGCTCAGATTTGGGTACAGTAGAGTATATTCCAGTGGATCAGGTCTAACCAGCATGGTATCATGAAGGGCAGATCTGCTTGACTAACCAAGCACAATATAAAATAACCACAATATAAAATTAAAATAAAAAATAAAAAAAAACCCACAAAAACCTATTTTTCTTTTTTGAATATAAAAACCATTCTGGTCTTCTATGAGATCATTGCAATAAACAGGGCATCTGTATTTTAGAAATATTTTTGAACTTAAAATAATTAGCATAATTAAACAATAATTAATTCAGCTTTGGTATCATTTTTCTGCAAAGGAAACATCCTGTTTTTGTTGGAAAAAAATGGTTGCATTCTATATGCAGGACTATCTCATTATGCAGTATAAAATATTGCTTTAGGTGAGCACGATACAGATTTGTAGGCTATTGCAACTTAAAATTAGTCCTTAAAGACTTAATAACACTTATTACTTTAATTAAACCTAATAAGATGAGTCTATTTCAAGTGAAATATTATTTTAGTATATTAGTTGTTTATCCACAGCTGATAAGGACATATAACAGGGCACTGTTTCAACTGCATTGATCCACGCTAAAAAGACTAATATAAGTTCTATTAGAATATGTTTTGGGCTCAAAACTTGAAGTAAATAAAAGATTAGAAGGTTAGCTAAGAACTTTAACAATTTCTATTGACTTTTAAAGTTGTGAGCAATGTAAACAAACAAATAGTAAAATAATTCTTGGCTTATCTCATAACAAATGTTATATTTTTCTCCAGTAAATGTGTTTCTGTAACACACGTGGTTTACATCTTGAAATGTCAGTAGCCAGTTTAGATGGAGAGATAACAAGCAAGAAGAATAAATTAATTTTGCTTCCTTAAGTCTGGCAGGAACAAGGAGAAACATTAGGAATAATTGATAGTGACGGGATGAGAGAGATAAAAGGAGATGGACTGGGAAATATTTAATGACTCTTTGTGGTATTACATCTGTCACACTTTTTGTGCTACATTAAAGTTTCATTATTTTTGTATTTCTTGTGTTCATATTTTTCCATCCCCTTCTTTCTGCTAAATTTACCAAGTAATACAATGTAGATAATAGAGAGCTATTGCTGCAGATGTCATTGAATCTCTTACTGGAACTGAACAAAGTACCTCAGCCATGCATTCCTTTTCATAATACATTTTCAATTAGTGGCTCTGGAATTCTATACAATATAGAATTTTTTTTTTAAATGATGTACAATGCTGTGAGCTCTAAAAAGAAATGGGAAGCCTTTCACTATGCAACTATTAATAACCTGAATCAATTTCATTTGTCCGAAGAAAGCGATTGCACAAGTCTGTTTACTCAAGTTTATATCTCTAAGGGCTTGTCTTCTACAGACTTTTAAAACAAATGGATTAACATTGCTCGGTTTAGAGAGAACAGATTTATGTAACTGGTGGGATTTATTTTTCTCATGCTTCAATCTTCTTTCTTATGTTTCTATTCTTTTACAATTTACAGCCTACACATGCAGCTCAGCATTTTAGTCATTCTGAAGAATGACCTCTATTGCAATACTCTTTAAAACTTAGGCATTCATGGATTTGCAAGATAGGCATCACCTCTGATTGTTCAGTCAGTCCAGATAGTTCAGCAGCAGTGCAAAAAGCCCATTTGTATCCCCATCACCCTAAAATTGTGGGGCATTTTGGACCTCTCACAAGGGATGTGTGCTCCCACCACTCACTGTAAGTAATCTGCCCATGCACAGCATCTTGCTGGTTCTTACCCCAAGCCACTCCAGTGACAGCAGTAAACATCTCTTCTGTGTGGTTTGAGGGATCAAGCATATTCAGGGTACTGAACTGGTATGTCTGTGAGGCCTATGTGCTTGATGGGATTAGTTATGCTGGGATCTGTACCCCAAATTTTCTTCAAACACCATTATCCTCCCCCTGGCCATAGGCAGGGTACCCTCATTGCAGGGAGATGATTTTACACAAGTGACTAAGCACTTGTTTGTAAGGTTACCTTGAAGTATGGAGTGGCTCAGAGATTTCTTTGGTGGTTTCTCCTTCCTTCAGTTGCCCCTTAATCTGTCATCTATCTCCTTGGCTTTTGCTGCTGGCTTGACAGTTGGATTTTCATGACATTTTTCCATTTCCTCCATAGGATTTTTGAGTCGTCTCCAAAATTTCCCTCACCTGGGGTCAGTTTTAAGCTCTTTTGTGCCTGAATCCTCAGGTTTCTGAGGAAAGTGGTGCAATCTCAAAAGCAGTTTTTGCTCTTATCATCAGCTTAAAATACATTTTCATAATTTTTTTGAAGGGATTTTATTGACCGGGTCAGTTTCAAGCCCTGGTGCTGGTTGTGTCATTCTTTGTCTAGTCCTGTAAAAATTATGGCTACCCACAGTCCTTATACTGATCTTCAAAAACTTTTATCTTTTAAAGCAGTGTAACTGCTTTAGTAGCCCTGGATCTTATTTTTAACTCTGCAGCTTGAAACAAGTCTGTGGTTATTGATCTTCGAGGATTACTGAAACATATTCAGGTTTTTCCCTGAAGATGTCATTGTGAAGAATTTATAGAACTTGATCTGTGGGGTACATCTGTACTCATTAGCATTTCTCGATATGTTACATTTCACTGTCATCTATGCTATCCATGTACTTTCAGTTTTAATGATAGACAGACGTTCATAAACTCACATTAAAAAAATTATCTTTCATTTGAGACAGCATATGCCAAGATTTGTGGCATCTTGGTTCTGCTGGTAGCGTTTTCTTTCGAGATTGTACTTGTTTTCCTTAGATCTTAAAATTTCTGAAGAAAATATGCTTTCTAACAGTATTTCTCTTAACCTCTTTTAATCATGGCAGGATTTTTGAGACCCTAATGGGCTTCTATTTGTTACTGGAGTTGGTTAGATTTTAACCTGTGAAAGGAACAATCTTATTTATTGCATAAATAATACTCTATGTATATTATATATTCATCAGGACTTGTAGTGAAACTGGAATGCATATTAAGTATGTGCAGTTAATAAATGGAACAGTGCACTTTACTGCCAAAGGGATCTAAAATAACTCAGAATTCTTCTCTCAGCTGAGATAAGTAGAAGGCTGAATGAGATAATAACATTGGAGGCAGAAATCCAGACTTGCACTCCCTGATAATGTTTTTTCCCTCTTCTTTTTTTCCCCTTCCTCCCAACCAAAGCAAAAAGAAAAAAAGGCTCTTTTCTTGTTGATAATTATGAAGTATGACTTTTTCAGTGATCAGCTGCAGACATCTTGCTGTTATCTCAAATATTTAATCTGGAGGTTCTCTGAAATGTGAAAATACATCCTGCATGTAAGTGCCTTTTTAACAGAGAAGGGAAAGCAGCACCCAGAACTCATAAAACCTGTACCAGTCATATTCAGCCATAGAAGATGTACTGTTACTGACGTGTAGTTTTTATGACTTTCAGGTTATATTTTTTTTAGAATTAGAGTGGCTTCGTTCGTAGGGACTTAATAAGGTGATCGAGTCCAACTGCCTGACCAACTTAGGGCTAACCAAAAGTTTAATACTGAGAGCATTATCCAAAAATCTATTGAATCAGAACACAGCAGGAGGAAAAATATTCTCTTTTGCATAATGGATAACATTTTAGATTTTAATATAAATGAAGTGCATCATTGTCTTAATTTGGACAATAATATTGACGTGTGCTTATCTTCTTTGTCAATTATGATTTCTAAATTGTGTTGTTGTTTTTTTAATTTTTTTTAATAAATAGGATAATAAATCAAGTGTTGCCTTTGTAATTTACAGTAGGACAGGGTATAGAAACTCTTCTGTATAGAAGAGAGATGTGTAGCAAACCTGTCTTTAGTAATGCATCATTTCTCTTGGCATTTGATTATTCTCCTATTTTATTTTTCTGTTGATGCTTTCCATATGTGTCTACCTGTTCTTTTTGACAAACACTGAGGATGCTGGCTCCAGAGAAAGACTTTGTAGCAAAGGTGATTCTACAGACTGGATATAGAGCTTTGTGCCTGTGCAGTGGATGGAAGCACTGATTCATCACAGTCACATACTGGTATAATGTATAAAAGTTTTCCATAATGATTTTTATTTTTTACCCCTGAAGACTAACCTGCTTTATTTTTCTCATATTTGTCTCACATCAGACTGCAGATTGAAAACTTCCTCTCTCCACAAACCATCTTCTCTCTGATTTTCAGTGATTGTAATTTCATTTCTCTCAGAAATCAGTTTTAGTTAGCCTATTTTTAACTACTGCAGATGGAAATAAAATGATCTGGAGAAGAGACATTCATTAGCAAGTAAGTATTCAAGGATTAGAAAAGCCTGTCTGATTCACAAAGCAGAAATGGCATTTAGTACCGAAGTTCCCTTCCAGACAAAATCACCAAAGGCTGCAGTGAAGTTAAAGCCTGCTGGTTGCAAAATTGGAAATTGGTTTCCTGGGGCTCTCTGTAAACTCTTCATTACTTTACTCAATCATGGTTCATTAGCAAGTTAACAGACAGAAGACCAGCACACGTTGGAATACGTTCAGAACCAGCTCTTCCATCTCCTTGAACATCACTTAAAACTTGAATGTCACAGCAAATTAGATATTGTGTCAAACTGCATCTTCAGTCAGCTGCAGTACGGACAGCACACAGATCATAGCCACTTAACTTCTTGATATTGTCAGGTGCTTTTTATCATGCATTTCAGGACTACCTCATGGGTTTTAATTCAAAGTGACTCTGATGGAACAAACAAAAGATTTCTAAAGGCACATGAGAAGGAAACAAGTTAAAAACCAAGTTAATGTTTTCATGTAAAATGGATTTCATGTCTCTTATTAACTGAAACCTAATTTGCTAGAAGAAAACATCTATGGGTGACATTATTGCAGTTAAATGGAAAGCTAAAAATAGTTGTTAGGTTTCTGGGAAATGTTCACATTTTAGCTACAAAATAATTTTGAATTACAGCTGAGTGCCAATTATTTAGAACCCCACCTGAGTGCCTAAGTCTCTGTTTCCTATTAACTACAGTTGCATTTCTCTATAGCATAACCAGATTTTCCAGAAAAACATTTGCTTTAACCAGTTGAAATCACTGAAATTAACTATATAAAAACTACTAGAGAATTAAAATGCTTCTGTGCAGCTGTTACTTGTATAATATTTTCATGTTATAACTTTCATGAGCTGTCACAAAACTGGGAAAGGCAAGGTGGGTACAAATTGAAGCAAACTACTGTAAATTACCTGTGGAGTTTATAGTCCCGTTAGTACAATCCATTCATAGTTGGCAGGATTAATGGGAGCAACTAGCAACACGTGATTTTGTCCCATGGCAAGAGGTGCAGATAATTTAAACAACCTGTATTCAAGCTTCCTAATGATGATGCCTAACCTACAATTCAGATCATTTGCTAACCAGTTGTGCCAGATTGTCATTCCCTATGCAGTTAAGGAAAGAATTAGTCTTTGCAATGCCTGAAATAGGAAGAACAGTAACCATAAGCATCTAATGGAGTGCTGTGACTACTTTATGTTGACTCAACAGGACATTGCTCATAGCTCTCCTGAATGTC
Organism: Oreortyx pictus; assembly: GCA_036925125.1. Lineage (NCBI taxonomy): Eukaryota > Metazoa > Chordata > Aves > Galliformes > Odontophoridae > Oreortyx > Oreortyx pictus. The sequence goes on along the minus strand of JAUPFR010000002.1, from coordinate 83,072,026 downwards.
AGGGCTGCTACATCTCATTTGCTGCATTAGGTCATGTCAATATGGCTACAGAAGTGTTTGAGCTGAATTTCTAGTTGTTTCTTAGATAGGCGTTATAACAGATGGTTAACATGCTCCAGACAGGGATGGAATGCCTCTTTGTAAGTTCAGCTTTCCTTTTCCACCGAAAGGAACATTATTTTTTGCTTTCAAGTAGTACAGTTCAGTGGAGCTCTAGGCTTGTGGCTGGGAGTTCTGTTAGTTCCGTCTGTGTTATAACAGGTGATATGGTGTTAGGAGACTGAGCATCAGGTTAGAGTCTGAATGGATGCCATGGTACATGGCAAAATTGTCATCTTTCAGTCATTCTTCTAATGTCCTAGCCAGGACATACTGTAGCTCCTTTACAAACTTGAAGCTCGGATCCCCGTTTTCTGAGAATTAGAGCAGAGAACAATTGTATACTTCTATATGTCTCTGAAGTGCATGAAGAGATGCAGAAGACGTAACACTTAGTGTTTGAAAGTTGTTTTCTTTAGCTGACCCTTGACTCTTTCATGCCTTTTCTTTGTCAGATCCTATTATTGTCACACCTGGTGAACTTATTGTGGTTATATTGCCAGTGGCAATGTGCCGCTGATTTACGTGCCACTTCCAGATGACTGTTATTTATTATCATAGATTCTTTAAAATATGGCAAACTGCAATTCAGAAAATATATTTCACACCTGGCGCCTACGGGAAAAGCAAAATATTCTCCTGCCATCATCTGCATGATTTTCTCGTAATGAATTTGTTGGTGCACACACATGCTCATATCTTTATGGGGTTCTGACATCTGTTTGAAGGATTATTACCCAATTTACTCTGAAGAAAATTGACATGCTAAGAGTTGGCCTTTTGTTATAAATATTAAGAAAACAATTAATCATTCTCTAATGTATTGTCAAGGCTTCAGTTCCTCATAAATCTGGCACAAGGAAGTTTCAACTATTGTAATACATAGAAATTAAAGATTGGTTAAAATACAACGTGATGGAAAGATACATTACTGCAGCACTGAACAGGAATCAGGTGGATAGTGACTCAGCTGAACACCTGAATATCTGTCTTCTTCTGTTGCTAGGCCTGATAGATATTAGTGTACTTTAATGAATATACACTTTAACAGCACATGCTATCAGATAATCTATGTAAACAGGATAAGTGAGAAGTGAGTGAGAGTCATGGCAGATAGTGGACAGTCAGGTTGCTGGGAGGTTTTATTTTGGATTGGATTTATTCTAGCTGCCTCGACTGGATGTCCTCATCATCAATGTCATTTTAAATTGCCCAAAGCAAAAACACCAGCTTGGACTATTATGTTTTCCACCTTCAGGAGGCAATTAAGTATATTTGTTGTGCGCCTAGAGCAGAGGCTTCCAAAGCAAATGTTGTCTGTGAGCACCAAGTGAACCAATTAATGTGTTAAGTGTGGGTGGTGAGTGGTAACTGAATGCTTCAATTCAGATCCTACTGTTGCTTGCAGTCTTTACAGTACAGTAAGCTCTGATAGGCATGGATTGCTCTCTATTTTCTGTGTCATTTTCAATGTTGTGAAAAATTCTGTGTCATAAAATCTATCCAGAAATTCTCCTGAATCCACAGTTTTCTACCTAAGTATCTCCTCAGATTAACAGTACTAGGAGCTTCTGGACTCATTGCTTTTGGAAAATAAGATAATAAATTGAAGATTCACAGTCGACATGTCAATAATTAGTTTAAAACTGAGCAGAAATTACAGTTGACATAAATGCTCAGACTCTTGGATAAGTATTAAACTGAGGATAAATTTGCATATGTCATTAGAAATCCTGTAGCTCTTAAAATAATATCCCTTATGCTCTGACCCCTTGCCCTTGCCGCCAATGCTCTCTAATTTAGCCAGTGCAAACACAGATTACTCCATGTTACTAAAAGCATTATTGGATGCAGAGGAGATATCAGCTGACGAGTGGTTACTGTCACTGCACTATGGGTGTGTGGTGTAATTTATTCCTGTGGGGAGCACTTCCACAATAAAACATAAAAATATTAAAGTCTGCTTGAGTAGGTGTTATCCTGACAGAGAGAGCAATGATTTTTCAGGCTGGTCAGTTTCCCGTCGTAGCAGTAACCTCAGCTTGGTAATAGGCAAATTGCTTACTGAACCTGAAAGAACCTTTTTATATTATGAAGTTTTAGATCTCAAGACCAGGTTTTACAATTCAGTATTAGCATTAATGGTCAATAATTTCTGAGGTTTTTCTTTCACAATTCACTAGCTTATGTCTTGAACAAATGAACAATTGAAGTCCTAATGGAAAATTCTATTTCCATCCCTGTATTACTTAAAGCAATCAGTTACTCTGCAGCGCGTTGCTTTTGCTAATTAAGGTGCCAAGCATGAAAACAGGTGACAAAATAAATCTCTTGCTGTAGTGGAGAAAATAGGGTGAATTTGTAGCTCAACTTGATGTATGGAATGTGAAAAGCAGAGTAGCCCAATTTAGGATGAACACTTGCATAGCGCTGCTCACAAAGTTATATTCTCTGCTATGTAATTCTGTTTTCTGTTAGAGACCAACTCAGAAGGCCACTAAAAGTACACACAACTTTGGAAAAGAAAAAATAAAGAAGTCTCCTTAAACATATTCTATATCTTAGCAGAAATTATGTTAATCTACAAACCGAGGTTGCACATTACAATGATAGTCCTGTTTACATTTACACAAGTATTTACTGCCATAATTATCACCAAAACATCATTATGGAGATCCTTTGTTCCTTAGACAACACAGTTTTTGTAAGTTCACTTCAGAGCAGGACCTTGATGGATATTATAACAGGATTAGTCAAGTGCTGTGGTTTATCATATCTCAGAGTGAGGTTACCCAGAAGGCTGCTGACTTTATTATTTTTTTTTTTGTGATATATATACACAAGGTCAGATGATTTCCACTGCTGTGCCAGAAGATCAACAAGAGTATGGCTCTGGGTGGTGAAGGGGAAGGGCAAGGGTGGCAGCCTTTTTGCAGTGGGAAATCTGACCTTAGTGAATGACATTTCCTTCAGCCTGAAGATCAGTCCTTCAACTTAGTTGTGAAAGTAAATTGTCTTTCAGAAACATCTACTGTAAATGAAACATTAAACAGAAAATAATACTTGATAATGCATGTTACTGTATGAAAGTTCTCATCTTAGACAAAGCAGTGTAATTTTCACCACGTAATAATCAACTTGTCCATTTCAGAATAATTTAAATATCAAATTACTGACAATGCTGTTATAGCAGGCAATTTTTAAGAGGTGATGTTTCAACTGCTAATTACCTTTTGCTAATTTGATGGACAAATTTTGAAGAGATTATAAAAAAAGTTCTGTATTCATATTGAAGGAACTTTGTTATTAGATACAAGGAAATGTGGCAGAAACACAAAGAAAAAAAAAGGCTAGAAGTCCCTCTGCTTGAAAAAGAGCATTTGTATGTGGAAAAAAAAATAAAAATGCAACCAAGCTTTGAAGTGTATTATGTAATTGGAAGTTATGTCTTATATAATGTCACTTCAAAAATTTTAAACATATAGCTGCCACAGTGAAAGTTTCTTACGTATTACTCCTCTGTGATGTTCTGTTTCCTGTTTCCTTCTGTAAGCCAAATCTGTTCCAAAGAAATCTTAAACTAGCAGCTCTGTTTACATAAGTGTCTGCTGGGTCTGTTTGTGTTGCAGACTGCTTCAAGGAGTCTTGTTTCAGAATGAGCACAGGTTGGTTGAAAATGCACCGTATTCCCTGATACTTGACGGATAGGAACAAATCGTCTCTCTTGTGTCATGTATTCTGTATAAACAGACACTGAATTTGTATTTGATGCATAATAACACTGTGTGAAATACTCATAAGAAAATCTAAAATAGCTTGTAAATTAGCAGATTTGAGCTATCAGGACAAGTCTGCTCATTCAGCTGAAAGGTCTGGCAAATTTAGTCCTTTCCCGAATTCGGGCAAAACATGATTTATGTAAATAAGGCTCAAATACGTTTGATTACAAACCTCAAAACAAGTGATATGAATTGCTATTCCATGCAAAATGAAATGATTCCTCATTATTAGTGTACCCTTGTACCTCTTGATTTTTCTGAATGTATGTGTTCAGATTTTAAGTAGTAAAAGTCCACAGATACAGTAAGGTCATTTAACAGTTTATTTTTTAATTTACTAAGAAAGGAAAAAATACTGTACTTATGGAGGAAACAAATAAATTTGTATACTGATATATATTTTTATTTAATTAGGATCTTGTGTGCCTTCTTTGGTATTGGTATATACAGATTGCCACATGAAAATATTAGTGAAATATAACACTATACAAAAATTCACCAGATTCTTTGGTTTTGTGGTTGTTCTCCTATAAGCTGTAAGGGGTACACTGAGAAAACTGGCAACCAACACTGTGTAATAAAAAGGTATGGAAAGAAGAATACTAATGAATTTAATATCTGAGTCAGGAATCTGAAGAATTCTGAAGGAATCTGAAGGAAGAATTGGGGGTTACTGCAGATATCTGAGACTGGCAATTTAGTAGTTTAGTTCTTCATCATGCTTTACACAAGAACAGCAGATAAAAACTGTTCTTGCGCAGCTTGTAACAGACCTGATAACTTGTTTCCATAATCACTGCTAGTACAAATGTTGGTTTCTATGGAGTTACATCACAGACTGATGTGAACTATTGAACATGTGCACATGAAAGTGTGTAAGTACAAGACTCAATAGGTTACTATTTTTAATCAGTAGCCATGGGTAGATATTCCTGTGAAAGGACCTCAGAGTGTCTGCGGAAGAAAGGAGATATGGATATTTAATCTGTTGTCTTACCTTAGGACAGAACTCCTACTAAAGTTGTGAACGCAGTGCTGCATTTATGAAATCTTTGACATTGCTTTTGTTATTTGCAATCTGCCTTTGCCCAAAGTAATAGCAAAAGTTAAGAGAGAACAGTAAATAAAATTGGACTAGTTACATTTGTATCCCAAGCCAGAGAGTAATGAAAGATGAAATAACATCCCCTGGGGCTTTTCCATGTTTATCTAAAGGACAAAATGTACGGACACATCTCAAGGCATTGTGTTTTTGAAACTACCCATGGCAGTCTTTAAGTTCTGTTACTTTGTAGATCTCAGTATAACTTCCTGATTTGTGGTTTCTATAGTGATATCACTTCCTAAAATATCTTCTGAAATCTGTAAAGTTTCTATTGAACAGGATATTGAAGACATTACTGTGCTTTCACATGGGAAGTGCCAGTGCTACTCTTTTTTTTCTAATATTCTATGGGATATATATTTTTCTGGTGTACGAAATGTTAAAGAAAATGTTTGTAAAGTGATATTTAAGAAATATTACAGACTAAGTATGGTATTTCTATGAATTTTTGTTGAAGTTACATATACTATTTGTTAATAATTATTTGAAAGGAATGAAACTGCATTTTGCATCTGGAAACATAAAAGGCTATTGAAAGATTTTACACAGTTATCCATTTTTTCCTTTATATTACTCCCATAATGCACATTAATGCAATTCTTGTTAATGGCATTGGTTGTCCACAGAGAGTAAAATAAAAGATGCATTTGAATGTACAAGGAAATGCATATTACCTTTTTCACATCACAGAGAAGACTAATTGTAGAGATAATATTTGCCCCAATTTGTGTGCTGATAATTAATGTGTCTTGATATAAACAAAGCATAGGAGTGTTTCAGAGTCTGAAGGCTTATTAAATAGAATGCACATTGTATTCAGATTTGAAGTAATTGGAAGAAAGCTGGTCTTCAGCAGAAGTGACAGTCATTCATAAATGAATAATTATGGTATAAATCCAGCACAGTTTTATAGCTATGACTGGAAATATTCAGACTTTCTGCAAAGAAATCATAGGTGCTTGCTAAAAATCATTATGCTGAATGATTTTGTATGAGACTGACAAGAAAGTGCTCTTTTTTCCTCCGTGGTGGACTTGCAGAAGATTCTAATCTGGCAGCACTTGAGTCAAAAAAGTAACAAAGGATTGCATACTTAATTATTACTCTGTTAGAGAAGTCCTCCTCCCAGGTTTAAAATACCTCATCTCCTGGTCATCACAGATGGTTGTTCTTTATGCCAATTATAATCAAAGCTTACTCTGCCCCCAACTCTTTGCTATTTGTAGTCTGAGAAACATTAATGAGTGCTAAAATTAAAATCCAACCAAAAGAACAAAAGCTGTACAGGCTTCTTTTAAAATACAGTCCTGTGCTCTTAAGTTGAAAAGTGGCAAGTACTGGTCAATCCCTAGTTTTGGTATTGTTAGCGGTGGTGTGGACTGAGTAAAACCACCAACTGATCATGTTTCAGCAATTAATAAAAGCAGTTGTTTTATCATAATTAGTGCCTAAAAGAAAATGGCTGATAATCAAGGAAAACTAAATTGGAGTTGAAGCCACTTTAAATGTCACTTTCTCTTCAACTGTAAATGATATGAGATAGTGAATGTTCTCTAAGTAGACAGACAACGGGAATAGTCTCAAATTAAGTCCTGGATAGAAACAATAGGAACAATAATATCCTACACCATACAGAAAGTCAGAAATTACTCACAGATGGATGAGGTACTGCTGCCAGTGGAGCAAGGAGTGACTCTTCACCAGGCAAATTCAACAATAAATCTATTCCTCCATTATACTTGACATGTCTCAGAGAGAAAGTGGACTTTCTGCTTTTGCCAGAGAAAAGTATAGATCAGTCAGCAATTTAAAGTCATTCTTCAGTCATGGTAAGCCAATGAACACCAGCGTGGATGGCCTGAAACCACGGCAAGCAGGTGGGCACAAAGTATAGAAGAGCTGAAGAACTAGGAGAAATGATATGATTATCCATTTTCTGTATCTGATCCTATTAGTCCCTGGGATGTTTAAATTTTAGGTATGATTTCTTGTTAGTATTATTTAAATAGGAAAGAAATGTTTTCTCTGCAGTTTTGTGCAACTGTGTCTTTCTCAGTAAGAGTGCCTCGAGAGAGCTTTCATTAGTGGGTCAGCGCTGCTCAGATGGGATTTTGATTAAAGCCTTTGCCTTGGAAGGACCAGGAAGTTAGTTTCTTCTGTCTTAGCCATATGAAATTTACAGGACAGATTGGGCTCTGTGGAAGCTATCATGGAAACTGTCTGATGTTCAGAAATGAGGAAGAAGTCAAAGAGGTGAAAGAAGGATGAGAATCATTCTTCTTTACTTCATTTCAATAATTGTTGGGTCTTAGGGGACAAATTTGTGATAAGAGAGATAAACATGTTTCAAAAAAAACCAAACCTGAACTAACCAAGTTCCATATTGTCATCAGATAGGCTTTGATTCTGGTAGATTAATTTATGTTAATTCATACCAACTGGGCAGTAATCAGAATCTGTGTACCACAGAGAAAAGGCATGTAGGAAGAAACGCAAGGGGGCCTTTATGGGAGATGCTTAGAAAAAATGTGGATAGAGGAGGACATCTGCTAGAAAAAAACTCCAAACTTCCAAATGTGGCCAAAGTGAAAATGGGGTAAAAGAGTACCTTTTTAGGCAAAGACAACTGGATAGATCTGAGGGGAAAAGAAGAACACAAGGTAGATGAGAGTTGTGAAGGGAAGAAAGACGAGCAAAGTTAAGAGGCTGTTTTTTGAGCAAGTTTCTGAGGGATCTACCTAGGAAAGGAGTGAAGTTGAGGGTTCAGGAATGGGACAGAAATTAATTTGAGGTATAATGTTGGATATTAAGATGAAACAAATTATTATAGGCGAGTTAAACAGGCTTGATGCTCTTTGATTCATATAGGATACCTGCATTATACAGTTTATAAGATATATGATATATAAAAAAGAAAAATGAAAAGTATAGGGGTATGTTTGTGTTGACAGACGTGTGGCTTAATGTGTGGCCTTAGCAGTATCAAAGGAATCGTTGCTCAATACAATTCTTAAGACAGCAGTGTGTTTTTACAACCCAGAATATCTTCTTAGTTCAGAGTCTCTTTTAAGCGCATCTATGTGTTTTCCTTTTGAACAAAAAAGAAAACAAGAAATGTTCACTAAAGACAAAATTAAACTGAAATGTCTGTTTAGTTCTTTTTAATACTGGACAGCAGTTCCTTTAAAATGAAACTAACATGCAAATGAATACATATTTTTTCTGCATTTTGGCTAAAAGCTAGTATTATTTAAGTACCCGAGACATCCCCTGGTTGGTAGAAAATATGACGCTTTTGAAGACAGATGGACTTGATGATCTACTAGGATTTTCTCTTTGCTAGCTAAAATAATCCACCAAAAATATTTCTACAAATATTTTTATGTCAATTTCAGTTAATGAATGATAATCATCTTAGAGTTAATATTAGAAGCATCAGAGGCTGAGATGAAATTTCTACGAAGTTTCTTGTGTTATTTTTTTTTTATTTCTGGGGAGCTGCATCAGATTCACATTTTTTCTGGTACTTTCAAAAATGCCGACTGCTGATATCATCTTTTATTTTGAGTATTTGCTCACAGGATTCTGCCCACTCTAATGAATACGTAAGAATTATTTATGGATATTTTAAACATTAATAGCTTTCTGAAGTTATGATTTCAATTTGAGAGCATGTTCTGCATTTCTTGGAATTCACTTTTATGTGGGCTGTTTTATCTCTGTGGGAATTTGCCTGTAAAATAGTTGAAAGAAATATGAAAGTATGAATAAGTTTTATTTTCATTAACAAAAGATGAAACAGCATCTTCAGGGGAACTGGATGCCCCAGGGTCTGCTAAATGATACAGTGCCTGAATTCAGCTGTTAGAGATGAAAAGCTGTTACTGCTTAGCAATCTGAAGTGATGATGCTGATATGCTACTTCAAGATGTGACGTATCTGTCTGGCAGTGAGTAGGGCTAATGAAATCTGGAGTAGGATGAGCTGGGTGTCAGTTGTCAAGAAATTCACAAGAGACTCTGCAGTTTGGCAATAGACAGTAGAGACACAGAGCTCTTGGATAAACACAGCATTGTGGTCTGCCCCATTCTGTCCTTCTCCTTCATCTAATCAGGACTGCAGTCTGATAGTGGAATATATACCTGCATGCACATTTATATAAATTTATGTATCCAGTTTTTTATCTTAGCCACTTGATCTGCTCGGTGGCTTCAGATCTCTGGTTGCCTAATGGCTGTTTCCTAGATAAATGAACGCCCCAAGTAAGAAAGTAGGAAAAGTTGTAGTGAATGGGTGCAGAATTTGAACAGACAAGCACTTGGACTAGTAACACATTTACATTCAGCTGGCCCTTTTAATTCCCTTTACTTTCTCTTTTCCTCCTCAGTAGACTTTGATCCTTCCCTTTCTTTTCTTTTGGCCATTTTCCTGGACATCTCACAGTACGGTTTACACAATCTGCAGTTTTCTCTATATTAAATTCCCCTTCATCCCACCAGAAGTTGTGTGTCCCACTAGGCAACAATCCCATGGTATTCCTAGGAGAAAGATTCTATGGCAGAAAGTTCCACCAGGCATCTCTTAGTGGGTTTCCTACCCTCTTTGACAGCCCCAAGTACAGCTGACCCAGTGTGCCTCAGTTTGTACTGCTCAGGTCACTAGGTTTCCTGCTTGTTTTTTGCCAGGCCTTTGTGTTTTGGAGGGCATTCTACAATAACATAACCAACCTGTGACCAGAAATTTTGTGCTTATCAGCCATCCAGTTCTCCTCTTTTCTGTTCTTACACAACTTCTGTAGTAGTGATTTCAGTTAACAGGGGAAACACCCAAATAAAAGCTGAACTAAAGTAATTATCATGAAGCAGTAACACCATGTAATACAAAGCTTGTGTGAGCTCTCATTTTTCAGGCTCATTCAAGCTCAGTGACGGCAGTAGTGCAGCGATGTCTCCATTCCAATTCAAACTCTGTCTGTACATAAAGTTCAAAAGCATGAATTCTATCTGGAGCATTTCCATTTAGATATGGTCATGTGATTATTTTTTAGATAATATAAGTACAGCTAGACAAGCAAGAGAGGGAGTTGAGAACTCTGACATTTACTGCAGATAATTTCCTTGCACTGTGAAGTATAGCAGAATCTGCATTTCTCCTCTTTCCCAGGATTGTAATCCTGATAGTCTGTTGAAAAACTCTCTAACAACACAGAACGGTATCTTGCTAAAGTGTTGTGAAGCAGTGAAATAGAAAAAAAAAGATTGTAAACATGAGCCTATTATTTAGAATAGAGTAGAAAAGCATCTCGTATTCAACAAAATGCCATGCATGTCCTGTTCCACAACCAGCATAACTGAATTGTGTTTCAAAGATTAGAAATCCCTATTATTTCAGTGCCATTTCTACTCATAATCCTTGCTACTGGTGAATTTGCTCACACTACAAAATATACTTGGCTTGTCTGTTGCTGGGTATTCTAAATAGTAATTCTCAGAAGCACAGTAAAATAAACTCATTTTGAATCTACATAGTGTCTCACAGAAAAATGTAAGGAAAATACTAGTAAGTAACAAACTTGAACTGGCAGCTTGATATGAGCAGTATGTTGTCTATTATATGCTATTAGTGTACCTACCTATATATTCTTTGTTTCACTGTAAAATGGATGTTACCCCAGTAAACTGGATTATGGCAGCATATGATTGATAAGAAAGGAATAAATTGTTCAGTTGTTAGTTGTCTTCTCACATCATTTTAGACAAATAATACTGAAATAGTATATACTAACCTGGCCCAATTTGTGTTATTCTTCAGCAAACAATTTACAAAATGATTACCTTTCACAACTTTTTTTCCTTTCACATAAAACAATTTTAGTGCATCCATAAAGTTTAAGAACAACCAATAAAAAATGACAACAAAAAGGCTTTTAAATGAAAATCAGATGTGAGTATCAAAATTTCTTCTGTTTGGATTGGAGGCGTTAATGTTCCCATGTTGTTATGAATTTTACTTCAACTATCTGGGCAGCTGATTTAATAGAAATAGCATAAATAATAGAAACAAAATGAAAGTATGTTTCTCCTGTTGACTCACAGATACAATAATAACATTTTCATATTATACTTTAGCTGGATGTTAGGGCATGATTTATGTCTACTGACATGGATTTGCAAAATCTCACTAGATGTGCAGACATACTTAATAAAACAAATGCTTTAGTTTTCATTTTTCCAATGGACAAGTTGAATTTGTTTAGCTTTCACAAGAATGAGATGCTAATGCTATCAAACTGTAGGCTATTTTATTTTACTATTCCTGAAAGAGCTATACTGGATTTTACCCTTAAAATTTTCAGGATGAAGATTGAATTATGAGTGAATATGATTGCTATACATAAAGAATACCATAGAATTCTTTATAGCTTTTAAATCAATTGGATTAATTGAAGTAAGTGAATTAATTGCATCTTCTGTCTCTTCTCTTTCTTGCTTCTATTTGTTTTCTGTTTCCTTACCTGTTTTCTCCATCTCTGTTTTACTGCTTGTTGCTCTATAGTCCTCATTATCTTACATTCGCCTCCTTTTTCTTTTTTTTATTTATTCCAGAATTCTTCCTCTTTCTCATTATTCTGTTCTTGCATTTTGTTCCCCCCCCCTCCCCCCCTGCATTTTATTTCTCTACTTGTATTGATTATGTTGATTATGATTACTAATGGTCTAGTATTTTGTTTTGGTAGGTTGGTTGTTTAGGAAAGATGACAGTCATAAAGTGGGAACAGATTCCATAGGGATCGTGATACAGGTCTATTGCAATGGCAATGGCTACAAAAGCATGAAAGCGTGCACATGTCCATTGATTTATCTCACTCATTTTAGACTTTCTGACTTGCCAGATTATTAGACACTTCTTTTTTTCTTCTGAGTATGTTGAGAAGAACTCCATCTATCTCTCAATATCTAGGTAAGAACCTGGGCACAACATTGGTGCACAAACACAAACTATGTTGCCAGTCTATGAAAATGAACATTTAAGCAAGCAGTGCTGTCAGTTATTTACTGCAAATTCAGTGAAAAAGGATGTTTTGTGCCCTAGAATATACTTAAGTAAAGACTTATGTAAAGGTAACTTGAAAGTACCTAATGCTGTTACTGAAGAAGATGCCGTTATCTTTTCATAAATGTTGCCTAGATGTTTTACTCATATTGACAACAGAGCACTATCTTTTGATTTTACTTAAGACATGTCCATGGAGACTCTTGCAGCTGGAAAGGGTATAGATAACTGTGCATGTGCTTGAAGGTTCGTTGGAGACATTCATATGGAACTGTAGCTCATCTGGGACATTCAGACAATCTGATCCAAAGAAATACATTGATTTTTATGCAGACTACTAATTTAACTTTCCTTCCCTTGCTAGAGTCTTGAACCATCTTGAATAGGATCATTTTTTCCTTGATTGAAACTAGGATCACACCTTGAGATGTGTTTGGAAGATCTATGTGACCATATTAGGCTATATTATTTATTATTGTCAGGATTTAAGGTACCTGTAGAGCTCTTCTACATCTTCTCATTTTCCAGTTGTTTTTTAATGTCTATAGGTTGTATTTAAGGCTAAAAGTTACTTGGGAATTTAGACTCAACCTGCACATGAGATAGCTCTGCATGAAAAAGTATGATATCTACCATCCCCAGCTTGCTTAGTAGTAAAGTTTGTGTGATTCTGCATTATGTTTCAGGAAAGAATGAAAAAATACAGAGCCTGATTGTTTTGTATATGTGGATGTCCATACATCTTTGCATGATGAAAATCAATGCCTCTGACTATTTATAAGATCTTTTTTTCATTTGCTTTTGTCTTTCCTAAATTTTAGCTAGTTAGCCTGAATTTTGCCATGTATGGACAACACTATTAAAAATTCTGCTTTTCTAGAATAACTGACTACATCATTTAAATCAACATATTTAATTTTGCATTGGGGAAGATTAGGTTCACACATTTTGGGAAAAAAAAAAAAAAAAGATAACTGGGGGAACATTCAGTATTTAAACTGTGAAGGAATAAATATGTAGTCTCGTTTTTACAGAACAGATTCCTTACCTTCATTCCTTACAAAGGGTTTTTGAAACAGGTAAATGGGACAGTTGCTTCTGAAATAATCAGTGAACAGAATTCTCTCTCCTGGAAATAATGAAGACGATAGGTGAAATCTGTGTTGATCCTTCCTTCTATTTACTTGTTCTTGTCATCAATATAAAGCTTGCTGTGCAGACAGTTCCAAGAACATTTGTCATGGACAAAATCTTAAAAGATGTTTTAGAAGATGCCACTTTCAGCAGTAGTAGAGAATTTCATTACAAGTCAAAATTGAGCTGCACTGTGTAAGTCGATTTCTGCTATAGCAGAGTAGATTTTCCACTGCTATGGAAAATAACATAATTAAAAAAGGATTTTTTAAAGGTTAGTAAAGATAAACCACTGTAAGTCTCTTAAAGGCAATTGAAATTATTATTTCTTTTACTTCAACCTGAAGAAGAAATTATCTGATAACAATCAAGTAAAAAGATGCTTAAGCTCGCTAGATGAGAAACATAAAGCAGTCCCAAAAGTGAACAGGATTACTGCAGGTTTGGTAAATATAAGTCTTTGACAAATGAAACATATCTACAAAGTAGCTGTCTTGGTGTTGTGTATTAAGGAATAAATTGATCTAAGAAATAAACTTGAGCAGGGGGATTGGACAAGATGACCTTCAGAGGTCCCTTCCAACCTCAGCCATTCTGTGATTCTGTGATACAGAAGCAGACAGAATTAGCAGAGCTTCTCTATGGACGGAGAACTAAGAAAAAGGAAGGAGTGGTTTTCCTTGCCATATCTTGATGTGAGGTAAAGTGCAAGAAGAAAAGTTATCTCCCAACTTCTGAACCTGTGCAGTGGAAAGTTGCTTTCCATTTTAAGTCTACTCTATGTTAATTCCTGGTCGCAAAACTGAAATAATAGATTGAGACTGTTGATTGTCAGACCAATAGGCCAAAGACTGTTTTTTCATGTGAAAGATTTCTAGAAGGAATCTAAACCACTGATTTTTGTTTGTGATTTCCAGCCTTTAATTAATATAATTAACAATTACAGTCGTTGATATTGCCCTCACATCTGTTTTTGAGACTTTTTCTGTGTATTTGAGCTGTCTTAGTGGAATTTTTTCATCATCCTTTTCCTTACCAAGGAGGAAACTGGCCATATAATCTTAATAATGTTTGTTTCAGTCTTACATTAGTGTGACATCTCTTTACATGTACCTTTTAAAGAATGCAGAGATGTTGAAAATAGCTTTCAGTGAGCTACACTGCTTTGATAAGCAAGTAGCAAGCAAACTCATTAAAAAGAAGCTATCCATAGAGAGCTCTAATTGCTTTTGCAGAATAAGCACTGCAGTATAGCATAGCATTTACACTGCTTCCAATACCTGAGCTATCTCATTTAAAATGAGGTCAAGTTGTTCCAGCATTACGTTGCAACCTAGAATGAAAACATATGTCTTTATCTATATCAAAATATAACACGTATTTTGCTGGCTGGGCAATTTTTTTTCACAATGAATATCTCTCTGGGCTTTCTTAGATTTTCAGCTGCTGAACAGTTCTTCTGCCATCTCTGCAGTTTCAACTCTTTCACAGACATTCTTGTTGATCATCTGTAAATTTTCTAGGCAGGTTCCATCTACTTGTTGCATCATTTCATCAAGTTCTGGTGGGATGTCTTATAACATTTTTTTTTTTTTGACAATACTGGATAGCGTTGACATTCTTTTAAAGTCTTATTTCAGTAATGTGTACAAATTGATAACATCAGTCCTGTCAGAGCCTATGAATTATTTATAGGTTCTAAACCCCATCCCCCACGCTAATCACTAATTCTTATCTCTCCCTCCTCTTTTCATTCCCTTTTTAATTCAAATACTGTTGTATCAACAACAGTTTGTCAACAGTGTATCTCCAGTCTCTAGAGATCCTAGACTGATATATTCTCCATAGTACAGTAAACTTATTTTTTTCCTCTACCACTTTCTCTGTGATATCTGCAGCATCATCACACAAAGCCTTAGAAATGTACCCAAGAATTTCATGATATCTGTTCCTTTCTAGTTGCTGTAAAAGTTATGAGACTGTTTCTGGATCATTATGTATTTATTTAATATTCCATTATTACAAAATCCCATGTAGCCCTAGTCTGTTCAATCCTCACAACCTTTAGTGCATAGAATGACCTTCTTGCAGAATGGAAAGCAATCAGTCTGCCAAGCCTTTATCATTCAGACAGGAAAAAAATCCAAGCCATAATGCAACTGATATTTTTCATTATAACGAGAAGATATTCTGCTGGGTAGTAGGTTTTTCATAACATTTATGGCAGCACAATTTATTTTTATTTGGCAAGCTGGACTCTGGGGGATTGTCATAGAACTTACATGGTCCAGCTAAGAAATAAGTGATTCAAAAAGCATTCATTTTTAGAGTAATGAAGGTGCAACACTAAAACAAGCAAATTAGTTTTAGAACTACAGGGCCTACAGCCTGCAGCACAAGGACAAAAGTGTTGGTAGACAGGCATATAGAAGAGACCTGTAAAGAACCATGCCAGTCTTTGCATTTCCCTATACTGCAAAGGACTTTGGGATGGGAAGACAGGCAGAGCACATAGGTATGCTAATTCTCATGTTCCTTGTGCATAATTTAGGGTATTTTGTAGTTAAAAAGAAGGGGAAAAGAATGGCCAGCTATTATGATCCTACTACTTGGACCACACCCAGTCAGCCTGGGCTCTGAATGTACATTGCTGAAGGATGTCCTTGGCAATGCAGGTGGGAGGGACAATGGGAGAAGGAGGTTCCCCACAGCAGAGGAGCGAACTTTCCCATACTGAGGAATAGGCCCTCAGAGATGTGCTATCTCAGGAAGTCAGTGGGATTAGACCATTGTGGGTGCTTACCCAGGTCTCATAAGCTCTTGCTGTGACTTGGGAAAATGCTGAAATTTTTTGTACCAGAAAACAAGGATGCGGGAAAAAGCTTATCCCATAGAAGTGCAGTAATCAGAAGGGAAATTTCATATTTTGATTTGTTTCACCCAGTAGATTTATGTTTTTCCTTTCTGAGAGTAGCCTTGTTTTAATTTACCATTTGATGGTTAATGCAACCTAACCTTAAAACTTAAAGTTGAGAGACAGACCTGTAAATTACAGAAAAAATAATATGTAAACCAAATCTAAAACAGAGAAGGTAGTGTCCTAGATCTTGACGTGCAAGGACTTTGCATGCAAGGGAGATTTATTTGTCTGGGATATTCAAGAGGACATGCAGACACCCACCTAGACAGAAGTGTGTCTGTGTGGAAAAGGAAAGAAGACAAGGACATTTACATGCTGTAGAGCCAGACCAAGACCTTTGCATTTTATTGATGCAGATGTAGTGCCTCACATGTGCGGCTGTTTCTACATCTGGCATCCTTCTAGGAATAGAAGTTACCCCACAACTTGAAGAAGATGGACATATCTGTTTGCAAAAATAACTTAAGTCTTAAGCACTGATAATTTTGACTAGCTATCAATGTTTGAATGTTTAATATTTAGATATAAATGAGTTGCAGAAGTTCAAGGTTTTAATATTAACTTGTAAGTATTGTAACTTTAAAGCTTGTCTCAGTAAATGCTTTCCATGACTGAATCATGAAAGTAATGTTTTTTTGTCCAAGCTTTGAAATGTTTATTGAAATAAACTGATTAAAAACACATGCTATCTGTATCTAGAGAAAAATATATCACTACAGTGCCTTCAGTCTGAGACAATTAATAGTGCTCATTATGGCATCATTTTTTGTTAGAAAAATAAGAAATGAAAAGCCAAGTAAAAAAGCAATCTACTGCTACTGCTTTCTGTAGAGGGTTAAAATGAAATTCCAGGTATGAGCAAAATAAATGAGTACTTGAGAAAGTTTTCTTTTAAAAGATGAATAAGCATGTGAGCTTTGGCCTACACAGGAACTTGCCAGCAAAGATGAGCTAGGCTTCAGCCCATTTTACTTTTAAAGAATGCTTATGTATGTTGTTAGTTATTCCATATGTTGCATTCAGTTACTGAACACATACATTTTCATAGTGATAAATGGATGACATTTCATAATTACTTTATGGGAACAAAAAAACAACAAAAAGGGTTTGGAATTCAGGGATCTACTTGTGCTGACTCCATGTCAGAAAATATGAACATGAGAGCAGTTTCCATGCGTTTTCATTCTCTCACATTTTCTCTGCTAGATTATTTTTCTTACTTTCATTATTGACACTTACTTTTCAAATGCATCTTTTATATTAATATTAATATTTATTTATTTATCTTTAATAACTTTTCAAAGGGCAAAAGAGTTAATCAGGGAGTTATTCTGAAAAGGCAAGGAAGGTGAATTTGTGTATTAATTCCTCCTGCTTGAATGCATTGGCCATCTGCATTCTGGTATGAATTGATTCTGTCTATTAGAGAATTCAAAATAAGGCATAACTACAGCAAATTTTCAAGTCTGCAACCCTAGTAATTTTGATCCATATCGTAGAGAAATTCTGAAGGCAAATAATCATAGGAACAAAAATAAAAGTAGAAGGCAGATAAAACATGAATGAAATTGTATTCTGTACTTAAAGTCCATTATTATTTTTTACATTTGTTTGTACCTTATTTGAAAATGAACTTGGTCTTGTGCATAAATTTCTCATCCATATATCTTAACATCCACTGATGTTAAGTATGGGCCATATGCCAAAGATTCTTGATGAGGTGAGCCAGGAGGACATCGCTCTATGGAAGCAATGTAAATGCAGACTGACTTGGGGGCTGTTGTTTTTCAGAAATGAAGATCCTGCTTGTAGTCTAGGTGCCTAAGGTACCATTCTCAATTAAGGAATCACATTTAAGAATCCAGGTCTGTCAGTAATGTTTCTACTACTGTCTGCCTGGCTTTCTCAGAAAGTATCTGCTTGTATATCCTCAATATATGGATTACAATTTATCTTCAGACCAGACTCTGCATATCTGTATCAGTTCGAACCTGGTCTGTGAGATGGATATATGAATCACTTTATTTCTCCTAGACTAGTCACTCTTCATGTTAGAATTTTCTTTTACTCCACTGAGTATTTTTTTTTCTTTGTACCTGTAATTCAGATTTGAACTCAGCTTTCTTGCACACCTTCATCCCCAGTTAAAAACAGACATGCTGTAGTATGTCAATGGAAGGACACAATTAACTTCACAGAACTGTGGACTGAGAAAGTCTAGTTATAACTGCATCTTTGGTGGAACTAGAGTAGAAGGCATAATGTTGAGTCTTTCTGAACCTGGAGAGTATGAAATCAACACTTTGCCTTTTATCATACACTTTAAAGAAAATAAAGTTGCTAATTGCATGTATTCTCTTCCTCTCAGTGTAGTAATTAAAGGCCACTGTAACTGGGATTATTACAAGCTTTGTAGTATTAAATAATATCATTACTTTGATTAACAGTTATCTTTTGCCAGAGAGGAGGTCCATTCATTAGGTTAATTTCTATGCATAGTTTTGTTTTTAGCTTGTTATGCAAATAATTACCATCAACAAACCTTTTTATTCTTTCTGGGGAATGTTCTGAACTCTACCGGCTCTGCTACTTTGTGTTAAAACATCTGTTAACTGCAAGGCTTTGAAATCTGATATCTGACTGCTTTAATTGTCACTGTAATTAATTTTACCTTTGACTTGGCATTGTGATAGCTATGTAATTTGTTGATGATTAATGATTGTCCTCTGGTTATCCTAACTGACTAAACCAAGCATAGGTGACTAGTTTGCTTTGACTCTGACTTGTCCTAAAAGGCATCAAAAACTATTTAGTTTAAATTTATCACATGGAAAAAAATGAGACTCAGCACATTGACAGCATCAGTCCTCAGCAGGACTTTGCATTCTGCTTTCTTAAACTTTTTATTATTTTCTTTTGTAGTTGTTTAAGAAAGATGTCTGTGAATTTAGCTTCATGTGCCTCTAGTGTGGTCCATATTACTTATTTTGCCAAAGCTTTTGTTAATATTGGAGCCAAAATGTTACTGGCAAACCACGGGCAAAATTTATTCCCTTTTTGAGCTTATACAGAATATTTCCTGTTTCTGCCTAAAGTCTAAATGTCAAAATTGATGGTGTAACACCTGAAGCAAATCTTGATAGTAAATTGAGATCTAGCTGAGATTGAGAATTATTTTGTTGTTTTTTAGATCACTACTGCAAGTAAAGAGGTGGACTTGTACAGGAGTAGTAAGGTTGTATGTGATGAATATGCTCCTGGGTGCTTCCGGAGACTTGCCGTCAGATTCTGATATTCTGGGTTATGTACTGGTGTCTTTGAGCCATGAGTATAACATTTATGAAGTTAAAACATTGGTACTGTTGTTTTATGTTTTTCCAAGTCACTGAAATGGCCTATTAGAAGATTAAAATTTCCTCTGTTTGGAAGAAGCTTGTGTTTCTCACTGTCTGCCCTGATTTCAGTGTTTCCCTTTCCTTCAATCCTCCTTTCAGTGTGAGAAATATGTAATACTGATATTCTTTCTTGTATGCCCTCCTTCAGATCTTCAGTTTTAAGCTTATAACAATTTAATAATTTTCAGTGCACACCCTGTACCTACAGCTATTAAAAAAAAAAAGATCCATGTCTGTCCCCTCAGACAAGGATCATCCACCATGAAGCAGAGTTCTGGAATAGATACTAGAAGCTTTGCCCAAGTCAGTTGAGATATTTATCTGTTTATTAAGATAGGAGGGAAAGATATGCCAGTGTCCCTATGAAGGGCTTCCAGGTTTTAACCACACTGACATTCATTTGTATGTAACACTTTGCAACTTGGTTTGTCAAGGTCTTTCTCTTTTCTCTTCCTTCCTTCTGAATTCTCTGCTACTCAAGGCAAGTAATGAAGGCAAGTACTCTACCCTGGTGAGGCCTCACCTGAAATACTATGTCCAGCTCTGGGCTCCCTGGTACAAAAATGACAGGGTTCTCCTTGAAAGAGTCCGGCAGAGGGCTACAAAGATGATGAAGGACCTGGAGTGCCTCTCTTACGAGGGAAGGCTGAGAGACCTGGGTCTGTTCAGTCTTAAGAAAGGAAGACTCAGAGGGAGTCTGATCCATGTCTATAAATATCTAAGGAGCAGGAGGCAAAGGGATGAGGCTGGATTCTTCACCACACTCTTCAGTGTGTGGTGATAGGATGAAGGGAAATGGCCACAGACTGATGCATAGGAAGTTCTGCACAAATGTGCGTGGGAACTTCTTCACAGTGCAGCGACGGAGCACTGGCACAGGCTGCACAGAGAGGTGGTGGAGTCTCTTTCTCTGGAGACGTTCCAGACCTGCCTGGACACCTACCCATGCAACCTGGGCTGGGGAGCTGCTTTGGCAGGGGGTTGGTCTAGATGATCTCTAGAGGTCCCTTCCAACCCCTACAATTCTGTGATTCTGCAATTCTGTGAAGTATGAGGCAGGGGACTGTGGATTTACCTGGAAAGAATCCCAGTTGTTTTGTTAACTTGGCAGCAAAATGCACATTGAAGTCTTACAAATAAAATCCATCAGGGAACCTTGCAGAAACAAGAACAGTAGAAAAATGCTGTATCCATTTAAATCTAGTGCTTGATTTATACCAATAGGGACCCAAAGGCAATGTCTAAAACACTGACTACGTAGAAATCTGAACATTGATGGATTTTTATTTCTAAATTATTTTGAAAAATGAAACAATTCCACTGCACAAATATTTGCATTTTTCCTCAACAAATATTCTAAATTCAGTTTATGGGAACTGTTATAAACAAAACAACCAAGGTCACTGGAACCTTTGCAGTTGACTCTTAAATGTCCAATTTATTCCAGGTATAAAGTCTTCCCATAGCAGCCCATAACTCAACTACAGGGGCAGCTTCTGAGCATAGGCATGGAAACCACACACAAAAATATCCCTTCACAGTTTCTTCACAGGTTGTCATGAAGTTCTTACCATACAAAACAGTCTATGGGGCTGCCTTTTGGGCTAAGGAACACCAAGGAGCACCTCCATCACAAAAAGTAACTTGCACTTTTCACTGTAACTGAAACATCCTTTGTTTATAATTGGTGGCACAGGGAGAAGAGAAAACAACCTTACAAACGGTCACAATTGTATATAGCAAATTGAACTGAGTTTTGTGTTTGGTTACTCCAAATTACACAGGATAATTTCCAACAAAGCAATTGTTATATGTTAATATAAAATCTCTGCAAATGGTGAATCATCCTATGCATTACATTTAGAAAGTTAGTATGCCAAATTCCTCATCAAATATGGAAATCAACACGTCTTATAAAATCTGGATTTTTTTAACTCATGTTCTAACAATGTTAAATTTTGTAATGCCACATGTAATACGTGTAAAAGTGGTGAATTTCGAGACTGTATGAGAAAGTAAGGGGACATTCACTTTTGAAATGATGTAGGACATGACCTTCAAACCTTCATAAATTTAGAAGAATGCAAACCTAACTAATTAGTCTTCAAAATGACAGATAAGGATTAATTATAATTCCTTCTGAATAGACAAAACAAAGGTTTAAAAATAAATGCTTTAGAGTGGTGAAAAAGCTTTGGTACTACCAGGAACCAATGTTTGATTAAAAAGAAAGGTAGTTTTTCTTCTTTGTCTATCCACCCAGAAATTATTCTCTATACCTTGAAAAAAGTTAGTGCAGCTTAAGTCCAAGACTGCTCTAACAAACACTGCAATGAGAAAAATTAATCTTCCTAACTTCTCATTTTCCAGTTAAAAGCTTATAGGAAAATGTGTTTTTGTGTTGTTAGTAAATCTGACTTAATATAGTCAGAGAAGCCTGCATTTCACAGAACATTATTTTCAAAAGATAATTCCTTAAAAACTATTAGGTTAATCTGTACCTCATGCTTCTAAAGACAGGCTTACAAAATGATTGTTCAGCTATTCTCTGTGATAAAGGAGTTTCTTGACTTTACCACCTAGAAGGGTCTTGTGTCCCAAAATGTACTTGTTAAATTTAGATAACTGACTTTAAGTTTGAATCAAGCAAAAATGTAAGCTCTGAAAAGAGGTGATCCCAAAAGAAAGAAAATGTTAAGAGCTCACATTTATGTAGGCATATGAAGCACACAGAAAAATAGTAAAAGAAATTATATTGTCCTTTAAATTCATCATTTTGTAAAATATTCTGAGGCAAGCAATTATTCTCAAAATATTAGAATTCTTTGTGAAGTCAGCAAAATGCTTTTCTCCTTTCTTGACTTATCACCCTGAAATCCTGTGATGAGAATGCTTGTCTAAGCTTTTCATTAACAAAATGGGTTTGTTAAATAGTAGAGACCAGCAATTTTAGCTGTCTGTGGTATGCTGTCGTGTTGTTTTTTTTTTAAACTTGTGTTAAGAAGTGTTCATCTTCTGAAAAATGTATCATCAGGTAGGATCCACAAGGCATGACATTCAAATACACCTCTACTTGTGAAATAGATGCAGGAGTGAGGACTAATTAGCAGGCTAACTTGAGTCTTAACAGAAAAGGATGGATTGAAGGATATACTTTTCAGAAGGCTGCATGGCTTTTCCCATTAAAAAAAAAAAAAAGAAAGAATAGGAAAATCTGCTTGATAGTAATAAAGTACCATCTCTGTTTAAAAAAGCATAGCTGAGTTGATGTGATGCGGTTGCAGAAACTGCAGCTATAGTCTCTTGAAAAAAAATTGCTGTCACCTACTAGACTGGCAACCTGATAGGAATCTGTTATTTGGCTTGTTCAGGTACATAGTAGTAAAACTGGAGAGAAATATAAGCCTGTATTCTCCCTCCAGTATGCCTTGAGAAAGAGCAGAAGTAAGGAAAAGCTGAATGAGAACTGTACACATAGATTTCTCTACAAATTATTCAAAAATTCTGTAATAACATAAACCCACAAACTTATAACCCATTACTGTCACATCTAATAAAGTTTTCTGTTACATACAAACTAATTTCAAAGAGATCACCATAGACTTCTGTGTATTTTTGCAGATTTCTTCTTGCTCCTAATAGACTCTCCTGCTTGGTCCATACAGTAAAGCATTTCCCTTTATGTTCACACTCGTTACCTTCCTTTTTCCTCTTGTCCAAATCTGTGTATAAGACTCACTATTTCCAGCTTTTAATTTATTCCCCTGATACCAAGTTTTTGTTTGGAAAAGCCCTCTCTTAGAAACCCCCGAGGCTAAGACTCACTTGTAGCATACTGAGCTCACTAGTTATGCCTACACTGTCAAACAATTTACTTAACCATTAACCTTTTCCTTAACCATTCTGTGATTCTGACACATTTTCCAGCACAAAGCTCCTCTTTGGTCAAATGTCTGCAGGATATGAACCACACACATTCAGTCATGCACTATAGGAACTCCATTTTGGTGACCTGCAACATCCACGTTAAATGACTTTAAATTCTTTCAAATTTAAAAACACAGAAAAAAGGAAAGGATACATAACTAAAGTGCTGCCTAAAGAGAGTATATAAGTTGGCCTATGGTGGGGATCATTTATCAGAGGAAGTGCCTTTGTGTACATTCAGCACAAACTATCGTAGCAGTAGGGTAGAAAGAATATTTTAGGTGGACTAATAACAAGTCACACAGAGACAATTCATTTTGTATTTGCCTTTTTTGTTTTTATTTCTTTGTGTCATCATCATCCTGTATTCATGCTATTCTTTTCACTCACTGGTTACCATATTCTCCATATTTTGCCAAATAGCCTTGTCTAAAATATTATCTACAGCTATGCTATAATGAAGTATAGTACCTAGTTAGAATTAACTAAATCCCTCTACGTACACAACATTTTGGAAAGACTGGATGTTAAATTGGTAGTTTCAATCAAACTTTTTTTTTGGATTAAGATGATGTTATAGCTGCCATTTTTTTTTCCAATTAAACTTAATTCATTTTACCATTACTCCGAACAGAAAGAAGTAAAAGGAAAACAAAAACCAATCAAACAAAAATAAAACACAATCACAAGACCACTTCCTAAAAACATCTAAAGATTTAATAATCTGCATAAATTTCTTTTTATTTTACCTGCAAAAGCAGGTTGTTTTGTATCTTTAGGGACATTTCTACAATAAATTGAAGAATATTTTATGTGTAGAAGTCCATTTGAAATATACAAAAATACATAATGCTGATGACTTGATTAAGAATGAAAGTAATGCTCCTAATTTTTCATACAGAATAAATATTCTAGTGTTTTCATACACGGAATTGCAAGAATTTTGTGCTGCAAGTCACTCACACAGAAAAGTCAAAAAGAAAGATTTAAGATGAGTGAGCAAAATGAGATTCCCATGACAGAACAAATAACAGAGCAATTCTTCTGAAAATTGCAGGAAATGGACAGAAAGAGATGCAATATTGGGAGAGTGATGAGCTAGATATGAGGGGAATGGAAAGAACCCATGAGCCATCTTAACTACCAGCAGAGAAACCTTAAAAGAGAACTGCAGTTGGATGGGTCCTGCAAAATGCAGCAAGTTGTTCAGAGTAGAAAAGACTTATACCTGATCTAAGTTTATGAGTTATTATGTAAAATTATGTTATGATATCTAACCTACGTGTCTAATTATAGAAAGCATGTCAGGCTCAGAGAATTCCTCCAATAGGGTTCAGTGAGATGAGACAGCACTCAGGGGATATGTATACTCTGTGCTCATACTTTTCCAACCAGATACTCTAACATCTAGTGCTGCAGAAGGCCTTCTGGGATCGATGGGGCATTGGACAATATGCTCCTTGTTACTCATTCAACTGTTGTAATTTTATGGAAATGCAGATTGTGAAGTTAGCTTACACTGAAGGGTATGTGGCTATAAAGCCCCAGTACATCAGTGTAACTGCACTGAGACTGAGGCATGGCAATACAGCGTATTTAAACTACCAGTGGAAGTTTATTCTGTTTGCAGTCTGGTTTTAGACTGGCACACTAAATCGTTTCTGAAAACAATAAATTAAACAGGAAATGTAACTTGTGATGTGTCATGAATAACCACTTTCACAGGTCACTACACCCACCCACCTCCATTCTTCCTCTCACATGTCAATTAAATCACCTGTACTCTCCCCAGAGGCACTATTTATCACCTCTGATGGGCATCTACAATCACTAGAGAAGTACTAGAGAGCACTTAACAACAAGAATGATAATGAGTGGCTCTTTGAGGCTAACAAAAGCCGGGACAATGCAATTTACTCCAGTCTTGTACTTCTCTTTGCTTTTGATGTCTGTAAGCCACAGTAGACCTGCCTTTAATCTCTACACATGTAGCTTTAGCTGCACTTAGAGGAACATAAATTGAAAGGCCCTGCAATACAGGGCTAAAAAATTGGATCTGTGGTTTACAGGCTCTCAGAAGCCCCGAAGTGCTAAACAGGTTGTTTTACATGGAGAAGCAGTGCATGGAGCAGCAAGCCTATTATGAGGAAATTCAAGACAAGAGTTAGAACATTGTTGGTAGCTTGTTTTCCCTGTGTGGTGAAGTGGTACTGCCAAGCATTGAGCAGTAAGCAACATCACCTTCACTTATTGCCTATGTCAGCTTAGCATCCAACATTACTGTTACAGTAGAGCAGGCAAGCCTCAAGTACCCTGGGTATTCAATCACAGTTTTAACATAAATGCTGTCCTTGAGCAGCAGGTTGGGGTTAGCCCTCTGCTTGCACTGCAACCTGAGCAGTAACGGCCAACCTGTCTCAAGTGCTACATCAAAGTGGACAGCAAAGGGTGGATTAAACTGACGGTAGACTAGAATTCTTGTCCTTTAAAACTATCAGTGTTTTGTAATTTGCTGTAGACTGACTTTAAGGCATAAGGGAATAAATGTGAAACTTTTCTGACCAGTATGTAACTATCTTGTACAACAACAAATGATGTTTCGGGCCAAGCTGGGAAACAGGGCACAATGAGTTTCAGAATATTAAAATGTTCCATACTGAACAAAGCAACAGTAATTTCATTGTTTGCCCTTGGCTTAAAAGCAGTAAAAAAAAAAAAAAAAATCTTAAAAGAAAAAGGGAAAAAATGGCATAGCTTTGCAAGGTACATCTGTCATTCCTGTTAAGAGGTAGCCCTTCTCAGCAGTATCCTCAGTGAGAAAACTATGCACAGTGGTACAGTGTGTGTTTTTCTAGCTCGAAGATGTCACCTATCCAACTGCCCTGAACTTTATTAGTAGAAGCATTCTTTTGGAGGAATAAATAAGGAATAAAACAGTTTGTAATACCAGTGGCTTCCGATTTTCCTCATATATCTCTCCACCAGAGCTGCGATGATGAAACTTAGTTACTGGAGAATGAATTTGCTGTTAGTTTGAACTCTGACTGCATTCAGCCACATGGCCAATGCAGGTAGGAAAGAGACAAGCTCTTCCTGAAGTCATAATCTCTGAGGAATGCTGATTCTATGATTTTGTGACCATTGTCATTCACTCAAGTGGCTGTTCTGAAATAGTTGGAAAACCACAGCAAAATCTGTTTTAAAAAATATGTAAACACTTGCCATGTTTCAGTGTTGTCTTCTGCTCTTTGTTCTGTTCAGTGGTGATAAAATCAGTATCTCAAGCTGTGTTTTATTGAAAGAATATTCAGTGTGATGGCTGTTACAGGATTTTATTACCAAGTAGCTGATTTTCAAAAAACTTTTTTTTTTGTTTAATTCTATTTTATATTTTAGGGAGGATAACATTGATGGAATCAGGAAATTATTGGAGGGTATCTTCAAATCATATTTATGAGTGATTTGTCCTTCATAAACAACCTTATGGAGTATGTGTTAGTTTGCAATGATACAAAGGCTTCAGGGAATTACTTCTCTGTAAAAGAGTTTTGACTGCATTATTATGCTGTCAACAGTATAAACTTGAATGCCAAATTTGCTATTTTTATGCTTTTGAGTGGGTGCAAGTATCAGTGTATATGTCTTATTGCAACTGAACTGTCAGTTACTGGTACTTTGTTAAAAAGCTTTTCTTTAATGGATGGCTCTGACAATATTAACTTAGGGGATAAGAAACGCTTGTTTGCTTCTCCATCTCCTCTCCACTGCTTTGAAAGATTTAGTGATATTGTTTCTTCTTGGGCAAGGACAAGTAGGAAATATCACTTACTTAAAAGTTGCAAATTATATTCATTACAATATGGAAGTGATAGTGCAGTCACAAAGAGTTTCATGTTCTCTTTTCTTCAAACATTATGCATTCAATTGCTTAATAACTAAGTTACAAGATATGTCTAATAGCTAAGTCATTATTAAGAATCTAAAATGGTCAACAATCCTTAGCATGAGGTCTTAAACTTTCAAATTAAGTAAAAAAAAAACAATCCAAAAACAACAACAACAACAAAAAGTCCTCTTTGTTGATTTAAGGCAATTCTGCCTTGAAATAATTAAGCCAAATCCTTCAAGGCGTTAACATCTCGACAGGTGTATCTTGTAGAATTCTACTGAGACACAAGTCTCAGTAGCTGTTCAGACTCCTGATTTCCAGAGATTCATGGGGGAATATCATCCATATTTCAGAATAGAATATAACCCATTATAGACAATTACATTGTCCTAGAGAAGCAGTGTCTGGCACAATCATGGCTTGAAAAAGAAGGGCATAAGACCTTGTTGTGTGATCTGCCTCTGCTGCTTTTCCATGCAATAAATATTCCCCAAACTGTTTTCATTCCTGCTGACTTACACAGGTGGCTGAGCAGATGAAAGACAAACTGAGGGTAATACCCAGGTTTAATTTCTGATTTTGCTGCTAGATGGACTTCCATTTTCCTTATAGAGAATAATTTCACATAACTGTATGTTAAGTATGTTAAGTAATCATATTGTTATTCTACCAAATGAGGTATCATGAATACTCATGAGTGGTAACAACAGCTCAGGAATAGACCGTTATTACCTTCCTTTGGCATTACTGATTTGTGTGGTTGTGTTTGTTACCACAGCGTTTTTGACATTAATTCTTTTCTGCAGATCAGGTGGGCAATGGAATGTCTAGGACCCTTCTGCTCTTCACCTTGAAGCTCACAGCTCTGTCTCTGTTTCCAAGGGGCTTCTGGACTACTCTGCGTTATTGGCAGCAGCAAGGAGTTACTACAATCCATGCATCGCCATGGAAAATGGTGAAGACACTATGAAACTGAATTACATTTTCTTCACTATCTTGACTGTTGAGACAGCACAGAAATGTCTCTTGTAAACCCTTAAGCCAGAGTGCTAGGAGATTGCTGTGCAAAATTTGACCTCCTCCTCCTGGTACTTGGAGCTCTCATTCTGGCAGGAGATATGTGTTTGTGATGAAGCAGGATTCTCATTCCAGACCAAATTTTGATATGGCCTCCTTGGAGATAAAGATGACATTTACATCCAGTGGAAACATGAAAAGCAGATTGCTCTTCCAAGAATAACTCAAGAGAGACTTTTTTAGCTGAATCGTATTCAAATGCTGGCAGGTAAGAGTTATGGGGAAAACCATGATGGTTTTTTTATTTTTAATTTCTCCAGAAGGTGTAACACTGGAGCAATCATGCTGTGGAACATTGAAAGAGCTACAAGTTAAATGGCTTTGTAATATTCACCCTCTGTTCTAACTGTTCATGAAGTTGTCAAGAAGCCAAGTCTCTTTATGTCAGTTTGCTCTGTTGATTCACGTGCACTGAAATTTTACTATGGAAGTTAGTGAAAACTCTATTTTTTTTTTTATATTCTTAACCTCAGAACTTGAAAATTAACATGAATTTGTGATTTAATGAAAGCAGTAATGAAAGCCCAAGGTGTTCAGAATTCATTCAATCCTACTGAAAGTACTTTTCCTAATATTACTTTAAATTTGTATGGGAGGAAAAGGAAAAACAGTGAAAATGGGAAGTTGCTTCTTTATATATGTTGTTATGATAAACTCTAATAGTATATTTGTCTTTTAAGCTGTACTTAATTGATGCATAGTTTCTGCTAAAGGACTTCAAAATATGTAGATCAAATACCATGGAACTGCTTTTTTCTCTCAGCAAGGCTGGACTTAACTGCTTCTGTTAGGTCCTCAGAAATATATTGCAAATGGATGTAAAAAATGCTAGGTAAATCACACCTATTTTATCTCTCATTCTACTAAACTGTGTAAACTGATTTTGCTGAAGTAGTCTTGAACTATTAAGATAGATAATTTAGACTTGAGACAGATCTAGCCTTAATTTTCTAAGAACATCTTTTTTATTATTTATTTTGAGAATATATTCACTTATTAATAGATAATATTATAGAAACATAGAATCATAGGATAATTCAGATATGGAGAAACTTCAGGAGGTTTCTAGACCAACTTTCTGTTCAAAGCAGGGCGAGATGTGGTTTTAACCGGGCTGTTCTGGAATTCATACATTTACATGTTGAAGACCTCCAAGAAAGGAGGCTGTAAAAAGTCTCTGGGAAACCTGCTTCATTGCTGAGCTGTCCGCATGTGGAAAGGAATTTTCCTCGTAGCCAATCTGAAACTGTTTTCAACTTGTTACTGCTGTCTCTCATCCTCCTAGCACTACTTCTAGGGGCCTGGTTCTACCTCCTCCGTTGGGGTGCCCTCAGCGGTGTCATCTTGGCATTTGCATGTGTTTTTAGAGTATCTCTTAAACCTCCTGCAGTCCACTGATTCAGTGATCACTGCCCTGTGAACACAGATACTGAACAGGTTTTTTGCTCACATAGTCTCCAGACCGCAGTTGCTTACATGAGACATTATGGGAGATAATGTTAAATCCTTGCTGAAACTGATGCAGAAGTAAAAAGAAGTGCAGAAGTAAAGATAAGTGTTAGTGGTCTGATCAGATTCCAGACCTTGAGTCCTATAAACTGAAGTCTGTTTTCCTTAGAAGAATAGGTTGTGCCATCACTGCAGAAGCAATTTATTGCAGTGAGTTTTGCTTTTCATTCTAATTGTATTATATTCTCATTCCTGATATTTTTAGATGCTCATCTCCTTGAATTGTCACATTGTTCTTCATCAAGCCTCATTCTCAAATCATCAGCGTTAATTCTGTGGCATACTTGAGATTTCACCACAACTGCAACTCACTGCATTTCATTTATTTACCCTAAGCCTAAGTAGCTGTTGATTTACTCTTCCTAGTAGGTCCTGCAAATCCAAGTTGAAAACCATGTATCCAATAGCTCTATAGTGCTGTTTGTTCACTAGATGATTATTTCTGAATCATCCAATTTCTCCTCAGATCTCTTACATCATCCTTGCTAATTCAGCATAGAGGGATGTCAAGCAGTGTGTACTTGCTACCAATTTCACAGGAGAAGGTTTTGTATATGACATTTAAAAATAGAATTTGTTTTGTCTAGAACAGCATATGATTTTGCTACTTTCCACAGTGCTTTTCTAAACACTAAATTACACTGGAATTAGTTCATGAACGCTTTCATAAAGTCAGTGAAAGTAATGAATACTTTAAACCCTATTCTCATTTTAGTCTTGGTCAGCTCAATGTGAATGCATCTAAACACTGGCAGATCTGAAACTTTACTTTTCAGCTTTCCTTCTAACTGGTCTGAATCTGTTAGAAGTCTCATTCTTCACCTTTTTTTTTTTTTGTTCCCAGAAACTGACAAAGATTTATATCTGTTATTGCCTGAATTAGGTAGGTGGCATTATAGGTTGATACAGCTGCTCTGTTTTGCTAGTCACCTCTGCTCAAAAGCTTAAAATATTGTACTTCTGAAGATTTGCTCACACTTGTCCTTCTAGCTATTTACAGCTCAGCAGTTATGCTCTCTGCACCATCAGCTCTCCTATTCTGAACTAAATCACTGCTCCTTCTGCCACCTTTTTCTGCTGGCAGTGTAGTGTTCACATTCCTTCTGGCTTGAAAGCTTCATCATCCCTCCATAGTGTATGGACTGCTTGGATCAGCATGGTCAGCAGAGATCAGCACTTTGTCAAAATGGTCCTTCTTCTGCTGGCTTTTCTTTGGCATCTGTTGTCACTATGCAGTTAGCTTTTTTAAAAAATTATTTTTATTTTTATTTTTATTTCTGAAAGACCATACCCTTCTTTGTCTGCTTCTAAATTTTAAGAAAATAATTTTCATAGCTTGTGTTCTTCCTTTATAGTTAAGTCTCCATTTTTTTTCTGAATCACTCCCTTCCCTTCCCCGTTCCTTCCCCGTTCCTTCCCCCTTCCTTCCCCCTTCCCCCTTCCCTTCCCATCTTTTTTGTATCGGGGAGCCCAGAACTGGACACAATGCTACAGGTGAGGCCTCACCAGGTCAGAATAGAGGAGGCGAATCACCTCCCTTCACCTGCTGGCCATGCTCTTTTTCATGCATCCTTGGATGCCATTGGCCTTCTTGGCCATCAGGGCAGACTGCTGGATCATGGCCAACCTGTCACCCACCAGGACACCCAGGTCCCTCTCCTCAGAGCTCCTCTCCAGCAGGTCATCCCCCAACCTGTACTGATGTTTGTGGTTATTCCTCCCCAGATCCAAGACTCTACACCTTCTCTTGTTAAACCTCATCCAGTTTCCTATTGCCCAGCTCTCCAGTCTCTCCAGGTCTTGTTGAATGGCAGCACAGCCTTCAAGTGTCTCAGCCACTCCTCACACTTTCATATCATCAGTACTTGCTGAGGGAGGACACTGTCCCCTCATCAAGGTTGTTGATGAAGACCGGACCCAGCACCAACTCCTGGGGAAACACCACTAATCACAGGTCTCCAACTGGACTTGGCACCACTGTGCACCACTTCTGAGCTCAGCCAGTTCTCAGCGCACCTCACAGTCCACTCATCTCTTCTACACTTTCTCAGCTTCATTATCAGAATGTTGTGGGGCACAGTATCAAAAGCCTCGCTGAAGCCAAGGTAGATGACATGCACTGCACTCCCCAATCCACTCAGCTGGTGATGCAGTCATACAAGGCTACAAGGTTGGTCAAGCACAAAAATGTCCTCTCCCTCTCTCCTTTCTGGTTGTCCCAGTAAAATATTTCTCTCATTATCTGTCCTGTTTGTGTCTTCTAAGAACTAACTGAATATTTACTGTATGGTTTCCTCAAATATTTCCTCTTATTTCTGGAGTGATTTCTGCAAAGATGATGCAGGACATTATATGTGTGCCTCTCTTACTGGACTATTCTCATACTATTTGCCAGAATCAAATTAACCTCTTTTTACATTCATATTTTTATTGAATTTTAGTAAGAAAGTAATATTTTTCTATATGTGATATACGATCTTACAGCAGTATTGACTAATGCTGTTGGCACTGACATCTGTTAACATCTCTTCTTTTCAGATGCCACTGGTATGGCCTTGCCTGGGTTTTGGTTAGCTCATCTGGTGAATTTTTCAATATGACCAGTAATCTCACAACAGTTTCTTAAAACAGCTATTACTCCCATGACTGGCTGCAGTGTTCACACTTTCATTCATTTTCATCCTCAGACAGGCAGGCAATTAGACAGTTTCCAGGTTTTGGAGACTGTCCTGAATCTTGAGGTTCTTTAATGATGATTTGAACACCTAAATAGGCATTGGAGTAATCTGACTGAAAGTCCTTCCAGTGACACATTTTGAAGGAGATGCATTCCCTAGACAAAGCTAATGGAAGCAGCCTGCAAACAGAAAATATTTCTGTGTACAGCAGTCTTTTAGAAAATGAGATAGAATTATGTGCCATGAGACAGGATGAAATGTTATTTTTGTGAAGAAATGCTGCGCAGGGTGCATTAATAATTAGTAGTAAATGGAATAAAAATGTTCCTTATAATGAATCCATTTATGTCCCCATAAAGAATCTGATTTTTTTTTGTGCTAGAGAAAACATAAAGGAACACACTTAATATGCCTGATGTGGGATACTGAAAAACAACAGCACAGCACTGTTGTTGATAGGAACCAGGACTATGGGTGCTTTCCTATTTCCAGGCTGCATGTAATGAGACACGATCATCTTCAAGAAAATGGGAAAACAGAGGGCTGAAACACCATTTGCCTTCTTTCATCAGGTTTGGACATTTGAAATCTCAGTCTCACTCATTATCAAGCCATTCTTTGTATCCACAAGAGACATGCTGTGATTGGAGAGGGCTTTTAGAAATATCCTTCTCACTTTAGTTGTCTTGACTTCTTGCCAGTTGTCACTGTCTCCCTGTCCAGTTCCATAAAGGATTTCTTGCTATTTCCTGACATCTCACGCTCCTTGTAGCTTACTGTAATCTATAAGAAGACAAATTTGTTCTAAGGACAAGGAGATGTTGAAAGCCAGCTGTGTCTGCTGTGTTTCCTCTTTTTATCCCTTAAAGTGTATAAATGACCCTAATGTTTACATTCTGCCTACAGAGCAACTCTTCCCCATGTACTACAGTTTCAACTTACCTAAGACAGTTTTTGAAATAAAGTCAGTATTCACCTGATAGTATTATTGGCTATATTCAACATCAGTAAAGAATTTCAGCTAAGTTATTACTTTATTTTGGTGCATTCAATATTTCTGTGGCCAGTGAAAGATTTGATCTAACTGAAGCCTTTCACTGGAAGAATCTTATTTTCACAGACAAAGATAATAGTCATGAATGCAAATAACATCACTGAGACAAGTACACCACAGTTAATATTGGTGCATAAAATTACATATGAGAACAATAGTTAATATGCATAAAGAAACTTTTACCAGTGAAAATATTCAAAAATAAAAATGTACAAAAAGTTAAATATACAAATGTTTGCACAACTGAATAATTCATTTTCACTTGAAAACAGAATGGTATCTTTAAATAACAGCAAGGCTGTAAGTCAACCTGAAGTCTTTTACCTTCAAGTTACATTGTGCATTTTATTTATTTTTAAAATCTGGTCAACTACTTACTACATAGGTCTTCCAGAAACATCCACAAAGTCTGGAATATTTTAAACTAAAGTGTCTACAGGAACATCTGTACTTTGGGGAATAGTTTTGTTTTCCCACATTGGCCTCTGTGATGCAGGATAGATTTACACTAACCTTTATTATTTACATGTGCTCTGGTTCTATCTCTTTTATTTTTATTAACTTCTGTATTAAGGTACTGTGTTGATAGCTAGAAACCATTCTTGGCAATGCTTATTCATATGTGTGTGTTTTCCTCTTTGCAAATGTATTTCCCTTCTTCCCTCCCTTCTTTTTTTTTTTTCCTTTCCTTCCTTCCTTCAATTTTTTCAAGATCATTAATTTGCGGTGCAAATTACACAGTATTGCAAATATTTTGCTTTGAATTATTGATTTTAAATAATCATCACTGTTGAATACAACTGCAGCATTTGCCACCACGAGTAGTGATGATCCATAGAAAAGGAGAATTCAAAGTATTGTAGAGCAGTCAGTTTAAACTCAGTACTAGAGAGTTATTAGAACAATTTATTAAGCAATCAATTTGAAAGTACTTGAAGAATAATACGGTGATAAGAGACAGCTGATACAGATTTGCTATGAGCAAATAATGACAAACCAGCCTAATTTCCCTCTTTGAGAGAATAACTGGCTTGGAGGACAAAAGGAGAATCAGACAATATGACAGTTTTGACTTGAGTAAGGCTTTTGCTTATATCCCCTATGACACTCTCAGGGAAATTCAAGGAAATTACAGATGATGAAATTACAGTAGTGTTGATAAACAAGTGGCTGAGGAACTGTAATTGAATAGTAGTTAAAAGTTTCTGCCTTTCAAACTCTAAAGTTTTATCAAACACAGTATAATAAAATCCTAGTCAGAGTTCATTGTAAATCAGTTTTTTTGCTGATATTTTGGAGTATTGGAATAAAGAGAAACAATTTATTTTAAACACCTTGAAGGGCCTTAGAAATACGTTTGAAGGTAGGATTAGAAATTAGCTAGTTTGTATGATGTGAATGTTACGTCCTTCTCCCCTCCATCTTTCTCTGACATTCTCTACTACTCAGCATTTGTGGTAATGGATATTGAAAAGGTAGTTGTTCATCTAATGGTATTTTCACCTTACTAGTTATGTACATTTGAGCCTATTTCAGCTTCTATTTAGAGGCATGGAACAATCTTCTCTTTGCCATTGCTTTGCTTTTGCTTTGCATTAATTTGGAAGTTGAACTGAATTCAGAAATATGAAATCCAATTGCAAAGTAAAAAGTACAAATCAAGTGAAGATTCTGCTAACAATAGGGTTGGGGTTCTATGTTACAATAAATTAGGAAGTGAAAACTAGGAAAAAAATATGCTAATTTTCCAAAAGGCATGCAGATAACATTCCAGGGTGTGTTTATAGAAGTATTATCTGCAGGGAGAAAGTTCTGCTTTAGCAGTGAAAGGCATGCTGAGTAAATCATTTCCAACATAGAGTATTCAATTAGTAAAATAGAAAACCTTTATGAATCATGTTATTGTTTCATATACATTGGCATCTAGACACATTGTGGTCTTGCGTAATGTTCTGTGCCAATCACATACATTACATTTTAAGAAAGATATATGCAAGTTGGAAAGAGTTGAGAGAGCAGCTAAATGATATATATGTAAGTATATAAAATATACATATTAAAAATATTCATGAAAAGATGGAGTACATTAGGTTTGATTAGGCTAGTACTAAAGAAGAATTTTTTGGGAAAATGTGTAAAACATTTATTATACAAAGACTGTATACTTGGTCTTCACATATGCTGAGAAGGGGAACAAGAAGTCATCAGATTTAATTTACATTAAAGAGAATTTACATTGGCAACTCTTCTCAAACAAATTCACTACTCTTTCACAGAACGTAGGAAATTTGGGAAATCCAGAAAGTTGTATAAATTAAGTGCACACACAACATTGTGCTGTTTGACTGCAGCCTACAGTAGCTTTGAACACAGTCTCTGAGACTCTTAAAATCATTCTTTACTGGTGTCAAAAGGTAATTTTAACAAATAGGTAAACTATTAACATATAAGAAAAGATGCACTCAGTATGTTTTGTTTATATTCATAAAATTTGTGATGAATATATTGTGTTTAATACCATTTGTTTTCTACTTTAGAGGATATAAATGATCCAAAGGCATTAGGTAAAATATTTTAAAATAGAAACCATTCTTAGATCTTTTTTACTTTGTGGTGTGTGGTGAAAAAAGATACACATCATGTTGATTTTATTTGGCAACAAAGTTTTCCTCATTCATTTTGGGTTTTCATTGCTCCAAGCTACCACTAGTGTTATGCATAGGCCATTCAAAACTTTGAAAACATCTGAAAAGTTAAGATTCTTATGGAAGATGGTTAACCTGGTAGTAATGTTTGGTGCATATCTTAGATGAAAATAGATAAACAATGACTTTAGTTGATTTGAAAAAAACTCATGGACACATTTTAATGTTGTTGTCCTAGTCTCTCATGCTACTTTAATGAGAATGGCAAAATTAAACCACTGTGATTTCCTAAATTAGATTAGGTATTTATAGTTCTTCTTTTGTTTCCTGTTCTGCCTTTTAATACACATGCTAGAGAAGTATATATGAAGCTATTAAAGCAATGAGAGAGAGATTATAAGCACTCTGAAAGCATTTATGAACAGAGCTTTTAAAGAGCAAAATTAGTTTAAACTTGTAGAATATGTCCACACTGCTAAGTATCAGCTTTTCTGTAGTAACTGCATGCACACGTTCAACCACCAGCTAATGGGAGGCAACTCAAGCCATGTTAGGTTGTTTTAGCTGTTCACATTTGCCACGAGCACTGTAACAGATATCACTGACAACTCGACATGCAATTAGTTGCACAGCATGTTGCATGAGACTTCCTCATGGATTTGATGTGTATGAGCATTAGTTCTCCTGAATAATTTCTACAACAGAGAAAAATTGTTTCCTTGATTTTTATCTGTAGCTCTTGGAGTTAACAGGCACTATTCCAGAGGCATACATTACTCAATTTGGAAACAAGAAACAAATGCATGACTGTAGGATTTCTTACTCTTCAAATACTATCCAGAAACAGATATCTAGAACTGCTTGGTTAATAAACAAATTCTGAGAGGAACAAAAATGTTCAAAAAGTATATACTGTAGCAGTCTAATTCTATTTTTTTTTTTGGAGATCTCTATAAAGATCTTTAGTGCTTTTAGTTTATTTGTTTTGTGCAAATGTCTGCAGTCCTTGGTAAACATGACCTGTTAAAACTATACTTAGATGTTTACTTACGTGTTAAGTATATGAAATTTTCAGGAATTATGAATAAACTGTGATTGGAGAAATCCTTTTAATGAAAGTATTTCTTAAATGATTTCCCTTCTTTCACAGAAGAAATACAGATTAAAATTTTTTGAGTGTTTTCCAGGTGAAACTCTTGTTTTGCATTTGTGTTGTGCAGTTACATTTTCTACCTGACTGAAGGAATGCTGTTTGAAATCAATGTATCCATGCTTTAGTTCACAGGTAGGTGCATGGTGAAACAATGACGCATAAAATGTTCATGTCCTGATATAGCTATTTTTTGTCAAAACCATGCAGTATTATAATGCTACCATTGCTTTGTGGAACAGAATTCTATGTAGGAGGTATCTACTATAAGGTATTTGTATGAACTACAAGAATTTACTTTTTTCTCTCCCTGGCAATCTAATTGCAAGTATGAAAGACACAGAATTTTCTTGTAAAACCTTTTTCTAGTGGAACAAAGAAAGACATCTGAGAATCTGTGAGCTGCACTATAACTATGCAGTGTAATTACTGTCTCCTGTCATCACGAAGTCTAGTGTTAGAGTATAAATTGCTTTGTCCAAAGGACAAAGGATTTCCCAAGCTCTGCAACCTACTGAATTCCCAGAGTAGTTAATGTTGTGAGTACTGATGCTTGGTAAGTGTCCTGAGGAACAGAGTAGATACAATTCAACTGAAGATAAAGAGTCATAAACACAAAGATAAGTTGAAATAACTTCACTGAGAATGAAAATTACTGTAATCTTTAGTAACGATAGGGGGAAAGGTCATAGCACTTTGCCAAAGAGATGTACAGAGTAACAGAGTATGATAACAACCCAGTCAAGCTCCATGGCTGACTGGTATAACATAAAGAAATGACTTAGAACAAAATAATTGTCCAAGAAGAATGAAAGATTATTATACAAATAATACCTGTGTATAAGTAAAACAAAATTAGAAAGAGAATACGTAGTCAATTTGGCTGCCTACAAAACTGGTCAAATATCTCAGGAGTAGTAAAAGAAAAGGTCAGTTCACTTCTTACAGTATCATATTAGCAAGCCACTGCACTCCTATAATTTGTGTTAATACCAAAGCAGGAAGCTAAAGGCCCTGCACACATCATTTTTCACTGCAGAACACTGTGAACATGTCAAGATGTCAGGTACTGGGATTTGTTTTTCAGATGGGAGAAAACCCTTCCGTGTACAAGTGAGTGCTTGGCATGCTTGAAATGATCAGTCACCACCCAGTCCAGTCCTACGCTCTTGTCTCTCCTCTTGCAAGGATTTTGAGGGATGCTCATAACAGAAATCAAAAAGAACTTGTTACTCTTCTGCTCGCTCTCAACACTGTACTTAGACAGGAAAACAGAAATTGGAAGCTAAGCTTGTGCAAACAGACATTTTTGGATACAGAGAAATGTAATACATTATTTCATAAATATCATAGCTGATAATTATGGAAGTCATCCTGACTTGATTTTTGAAAGTTATTTCTGCAGTACTGTCAGGAGTTACTGTTAAGCGCTTTTGACTGGCTTTAGGCAAGAGTCTAGTTAAGAATAGGATGGTTCATTTTTACCTTACACTAACTCCTCTAATTTGAAAACTCCTAGTTTTAAGAAAGTCACTTTCATGATCCTTAACTTACAGTGCTTATCTGCCCATCTATGTGATTACCTAGCTGTCTATATTTACAATTAAGTTCAGAGACACATTTTTTGTGAAAATACATGATTTTTATAGATGTTTTCCAATGTTATCATTTCCCTGTCATCAACTTTTTTGTGGATCTGCAGGATGCATATGTTCCTTGTATCTGTTATGGAAATTCTTTTTCAGAGCATGAGCTTTTGTACAGCAATAACATTATTATATGCCTAACTCAAGATAGACATAGACAACAGAGATTTTTGTAACTCTATCAGCTAATCTTTAGTTTTTGTGATATTTTACCTGCTTCCTTGAATGCCAAATTTAACTTTACAGTGTAAATGGAGTTCCTGGGGCTAACTGTCCAAGTGGTAGCAGGTGCCATGTAACACCCAGAGGCTTTGGTGGTTCCAGGAGCTGAAACTCTAGGACAGAGAGAGGAAATGCTCCCTCCAGGAGTCATAAGATTAATCACACCTATCCTGGACAGTCTTCAGATTTGGAGTTCTACTGTTTACATTTATATATGCTTATATAGTATACAAAAATGTATACTGTATAAAAGCAGTGGTATATGCAATAGGCATTTGCAAGTTGCAATTTTCCTTACAGTACATACACTGTAAAGAGACAACTCTGAGTGACTATTATGCATCTGCAGTTGTGGCCTTGAAGAGTTAACTTACTGTAGGTATGGGTGTCTGATTGCTTTATGAACACCTTTGCTGCTGAAATGAATAGGTTGTGGGAGAATCTTTACAGGCCCTCAGTTATTACATACCATGGTAAAATAAGTTCTATGTAGAAAACTGCAATTGTAAGCTCATATTCTGGCCTTGCTCAGAAAATCTTAATAGTGATTAACAATTTCCTCTGATGTCACAGAAAATGATATTGATAAGTTCAGATAGGAAAGATTTTTCTTTTTCATTCCACCTGTAGAGTATATATATAGGAGAATCATGTAAGATTTCCTTGATGGCTGTGATGCCAGTGTGTGGTACAGTACCTGTGTCTTCATCACTTTCTACTGTAAGAAATCTTTTCTCTAAAGCATTTTCAAGTCAAGACTACATAAACGAAGTGACAAAAAGTTTTGGTTGTATTCATATTTTAACTACTTATTTGAAAATAATTTAAAAGGCTTTAGTACAGACATACTCAAAGCTAAGCTCTGTCTAAAGCAAGTGGTTAGAGAACACTTAGATTATATACCCATTCATCCATAAAACAAGAGTACTTACAGACATAGATCATTTTGAAAACATGTGATTTATAGTAGAGCACTTAGAAATGCAACACATTGTGTAGCTATTCCTTGAAACTTGTTTATTAACCATATAACTGCATCAACCAACTCAATATACTTCATCCCTCACTATGTATTTATCTGCTGTCTAATTTCATGTTCTATGCCTGTGGGTAAACTCATGATTCTCTGAGTAATTCTTTACCTTATAGGTTTCAAAGATCAATGTTCTGAACATCATTATAATCCTCCTACTGAAGACAAAATTATTTGCAGGAAATCTTTCAAACATCAAGCTATAACTCAAGTTAGATGGGAAGTAGGGGAGGATGAGTGGAAGAGAGGATTAGTTCCATACGAAATATCTGCAATAGGCTCAAAAAACAAAACCAAATCATAGTAGGCAAAATCACAACAGACTACACACGTAAATAAAACAACAGACGCATTCTGAAGAAATACACCAGGGAGTTTAGTTGAGCTCAGTCTACAGATACGTTTTTCCAATTACCTGTCAGTCTCTTTACTAAGAGACTATTCTGACCTTTATTTTTTCATTCAATCGTTTATACCACAGAGATTTTCAAAGCCACGGCATCTTAAGTGGTAGTGTTGATTTCATGTTATTTGCATTGTAGATACACTGGAATTCAGAAACTGAAGGAAAAAAAGGAAAAGAATAGTTTGGAAGCATTCTGGGAAAGAGAACAATGAGCTGCTGATATAATGTTTTTTTTTTTTTTTCTTTTTTTATTGAAGCTTTTCCTATTTAGCAGCTTTATTTAGTGTATCAAGTAGGGTCTCTGAATGACAAAAGTCTCACTTCTTAGTTAAATTTCCATATTTATCCTGCGCAACTTGTTTAATGATGTCTGTTTAGACTCATTTCTCAGTCATTTCTCAGGTCTTTTTCTGCGTTTGAATACACAGCCTTACGTAGGAGATTCCATCCATTCCTAGGGGCCTTCTCTAATCTACCCCTGTCTAGATCATCTGTTCTTGTGTTGCAGCAGAGCCTGGTGTGCAATGAATAATTCAACCCTCATTCTCACCCTAGCCCTAAGGAAAAGATGAATTCATAATCTTTCTGAAAGTTGCAGCAAACACCTTGAGCACTAGTGTTCCTCCCAGAATCACTTCTGAGATTTGGAACCTCTTCTAGATGCTCAGACCATCATTTTTGCCAACATGTGCAGTTATATCTTTCAAATATTCCAAGAACATAAACAGCATGAGAAACCAGTTCCTTTTGATACCACCCTGTTGATGCGCTCTGCTCTTACACCAGTCTATTTTAGCACTTTTCTTTTGTGGCAAGTAGTCATACAGACACTGGTGTGTCTATATCTCTCGTAGACTGGTAGTTTGTGAAGATAACTGTTTAGCACTTACTCAATTCTTTTTCATTTTATATATATGAAACATACAAATATATCTAATAATAAATAATACATAAATAATACATTTTCTATAAAAATCTCAATGGTTTTATGTTTCAGGTGGACTTACTGTCTGACTGGGGCTCTAGGTCTTTCTGTCATTGAAACTACAGTGAGAACTGTAGCTAGGGAATGAGGAGACCTGCACATCAGCTAATCTCTCTTGGTAATCTACAAGAAAGCAGAATATGACAGTACTGCCAAATTTTTGTTAAAATATCTGATATATAAATGTGTTTTTTTATGTAAACACATTACAGCTTGAAAATTGTTCATTACTTACTATTTTTCTCATCTGCTTTCTTACATTTAAAATGTAATTATTTATTACTTGTGCATATGTGTATTACTCTCTCCTAAACTTCTCCTTAAAACAGCAGGTTTCTGTCCCATGAGGAAGTGGGTGTCTTCTGTCTGGGTAAGACTACAAGTTCCCCAGAAGTCTATCCATTCAATTATTTAACCTTGATAAAGATGAAGGTTGTTATAGTTAAGGTTAATTATACCATTATTTGAGAATACCAGCCATCAAAGCACTTTATTCTAGTTAACTATGTACATTCATTAAAGTCACCCCAGTCTTTTCTTTTAGTATGGTTCTTCTCAATAAGCCATTACCAATAAGAAATCTAATTGTTCAAGAAAGAAAATGTATCTTACCACCTAAAAAATGTGAATTGTGAATTAGTTCAGACTAGGTGTTCTTTTTTCC
Organism: Oreortyx pictus; assembly: GCA_036925125.1. Taxonomy (NCBI): domain Eukaryota; kingdom Metazoa; phylum Chordata; class Aves; order Galliformes; family Odontophoridae; genus Oreortyx; species Oreortyx pictus. The sequence goes on along the minus strand of JAUPFR010000002.1, from coordinate 83,029,656 downwards.
ATCCAATTACTTGGTGTCAGCTAACTAATTATGATCTCTTCAAGCAGATGGTTCCTCAAGCAGAGAAAAAAAAAAAAGACAGTAAAAGAGGAACACACTCATTTTCTCCATAAAATTGGTAATGTGAGTGGCTTTTCATCTCATGTCTGCCTGGCTGCTATTGACATCTCAAAGCTCTCCTTTCATTCTTCTTCTCTCATATTTTCAGGTATAAGCATTCCTTCCTACCTCCTCACAGATAGTTTGCAGATTGTGTGCATGCTAATTGTACAGCAAGTGAATGTGAAATGACCAGACAGATCTTCTTTCTAGGATATGATGTGGGCCAAAGAAGAAAAGGTAAGAATAGAAGTATTCCTGCCTCTGTTTTTCACTTGGTGAAAATCCCTGGTAAATTCTTTGTGTTTCTGGCGAGCAAATATAACCTAGAAAGATTACATTTCCCCTTAATACAGACTTTATCTATCATGTCTCAGATGTCAAAAGATGGAAGGGCTCCATGTCTTTACATGCTTCCAGAGTCTCTGAAAGCAAGCACCTTCATAAAGTCAAAAATGAGAAACAAATAACAGATAACAGGGATAACTGAACAGAAAGTAATGAGTAAAAGAAGAAAGAATTTTCATGTAGATGAACTTAATTACGGCATACAAAACAAACCTCAGAGGACTCTGAAAATAGAAAAGTAATGTCAGAGTCTGTAGTTATGTTCATGTATAAAGTGAATGCATACTTGGACAGTCAGAAAATTCATTTTTCTGCAGAAGTGCATCTCAGACTTGCTGTGAGTTAAAGATTATGAGTACAAAGGCAAATGTTAATTTTTCAAACTCAAGTTTATTCTAGCCTTAAAAATTCATGACAAAACATGAAGTGCAGGAAACAACAAAGTTTGTAGAAGCTATCTCTCAGCAAAATGTAAAATTCAAATCAGTTGTAAACTTCTAAATTCTGTCAAATATCAATCATTATGTAAATGCTTTTTTTTTACATATCTCAAAATTTTAGTTCATTTTGTAAAGGTTACCAGTTTTTTCATTTTTAAAAAATGAAAGTGACCCTGTGAATATATTGTGAACTTCTTCTAAATTGTGAAAGTATTAGTCTCTAGTGATTCAAGCCACAAATGGAATAGCTAAAGTAAAAATTCCTATTTATCCCATGTTTGTTTACTTCACAGAAATGAAAATACCAGGCTAGACAAATTCAAAAGGACTTTTGTACAAATAGCTTTATTGATTGCCAAAAAGCAAATAATCTGGAGAGTAGAATTCCCTCCACCAAATGACAAATGCGTTATATACCACAAAGACGTTCTTCAGCTTGAAAGACTGCGTTGTACTTCCTGGAAAATATAAGAGAACATTTTCTGGACTATTTTATTCAATAGCATGCTATTTAGCAACAAGAAGATTCTCAGCCATAATGCTTTTAAAACTAAATTAAAAATTCCATTATTATGATTGCACTAATATATCTTTTCTTCTTTTCCTATTGTCAACGGTTTACCTGGCTGGATCGGCCCGGTTCCATGATGATTGGTGCGGGGGACCCACAGACCCACACCCCAGGAAAGGGGAAGGGGGAAAGGAAAAAGGGAAAAGGGAGATGGGCCTAGAAACAAAACAGCGGCAACGATCTGAGGAGGAAAGCTAATTTACTAAATAAGATATCAGAAAGCAAAATAACACAATATAATACAATATAATTGGAATTGAGGCTAATGAATCAAATAAAATGAGCAAGAGAGAGTGTCTGATAAACCAAAGGCCTTACGCTAATGCTGAAGGTGGACTGCAGCGAGCACCCACTGCTGAGTTGATCCTGAAGGAAAGAAAAAGTGTCCCATGACTGCAGATAGTTTATCTTTTCCCTCTGAGTGGAAAATACATAAAATTGCAAAGCATCGCAAAGACCTCTGGGGAATGTAAATCTTCTTCTCTTCTGTGACAGGTATACCTGGAATTATCAATGATCCATGGAGTTGGAGTATTAACTCTTTAACTCTTAATGCACTACATGATGTTATGATGTGGAATACCAATGACAAAAATCATAAAACCATGACACCCGGGATTGGAATTATTTTTTTTTCATAAAGATTACTGCATCACTATCTTACTGTTAGGTTGCTATTCATTTAAAACACTCATTATGTTAGTTTTTGCTCTAGATATTTTAAAGTATTATCATATTGTTACACTGAAAAATGCTGTATTTTATTTAATATACTAATCATGTATTAGCAGAATGACTTTTTAGAAAATATGAAATGGGAATTAATTTGAAAACAAAATGAGAATTCTAAAATATAAATATTGCACGCCACCAACATACTTATTATATTGAAAAAAGCTCAGCTTACTATAGCAGATTTGTATGACCCCAATCACTGAACTGCCCACAGAGAATAGCTTTAGAGAAAAGCTATTTTATTCTATCTCTGCTGGAACCATTTCTAGTCTTCTAATGAACTGCTTTAAAATGCTATATTATGCAGAGTTTCTCACAGCTCATGTCAAGAAGACTTTTCAAAAGCAAATGTAAGAGAGGTAAAGAATCTCACTCATGCTTTCACTTTTCTATGGTTACTATCTTAATGTTAGTAACAGAGAAAAGAAGAGGCCTTAAGAAAGTGTCAGCTGGTCTTACTTTTTCTGCCTTCTAATGGTGCTTGGGAAACATACACATGAACGTGATAATGCCTTTACTGACTTTGAGTTTTTGCTCCCTATGTCTGAACACATGAATCTCAGCTGCCTGTGTAACCATACTTACCATGTACTGAAATTTAATTTTTCCCTTCTTTGCTCGAATATCTGTTTCTCCAGTGGACAAATAGAACCACTTCACAAATTCAAGTCTGATGTATTTCTTCATGAGTTTGAAGTACATGTTTTTGATTTAATTCTGGGCACAAGAGCACTTTCTGAGAAGAAGTATTTTCAAAGTATGTCCTAATCTTGCAACTGAACATTGAAGTATGTATATGGAAGGAATGATTCACCATTTTATGCATACCTTCAATTTCTGCTCTAGTAAATAAGAAAGAATGTGAGGTTCCACTGGCATCTTGAGATCCAAACATTATACTTTATACATATGATTAATAAGTGATTACTTATAAGGGAAGTGGGAATAACTAGGAAAAGTAATTGAATTTGGAGCTGTTGACTGACAATGTAAACAGAAACCTGTCCTAAAATCATTGAAAAGTTAAAATTGATATTTCCTATGTACTTTTCTTATGTGCAGTTCTTGTTTTCAGACATTTTCCATTTCAACTCCCTTAGCTGTAGACATGTCTTGATTCCAAGGCCTAGAGTCCCAGAGCAAAGAAAGAGAAGTTCTGCAATTACTTGAACTTCCTTCAATCTATGATCTAGATTGTTCTTCATAACTAGGAATACTATATTCCCTCATTGCAGAGCACGCTGGAATGTTTTAGGAAATTATATATATGGCAGGAGTATCTGGTAAATATCTACTTATTCATTACTTATTCATTTACTATGGTTCTAGGTCTGTAATACCATGTGAACCATTCATGAGTTCACCGCCTACAGTGGAGGGAGAGCACCACTTGTTCTTATGCTTGGTTAGGGTGAATAGAATTGTCCACACGTGCTGCTTGTGAGAAGACTTTTTTTTCTCATTCAGCAAAGCAGATCAAACAGTTACCACTAATGTAGGACATTGGTCACAGTTCAGACACTCAGTTCTTAGCAAGAAACATCGAGGTTTCCACTACATTTACTAATATTTTTCCTTCCTGGTTACTGAAGACATAGATAAATTTTAAAATGTACATTTTTAAGTCATTTTCAGTATGAATCAATTTATCTTAGTAAGTAGGCTTTGGTTTTCCAGTTTGAGTTGATATCATCTGAAATTTCAGTTATGACCCAGTAAAAAGAAAGGAATGTATACAAAGGCAACTCCTGTGTGTAGAGATGATTCTTTAATTTTGACCAACTTACAGATTTCTTGCTCATCTATGTAAGCTATGCAGAATTACAAGTTCACCTTCTTATGGACTATTTATTGTCATTCTGTTTATGAAGAACTTTTGAATCTCAGTTAAGAGTCTACTTTTCTGTAGAAGAAAATTGCAGCAGTTTCCTACTAACAGCTTTCCAGTCACATCGCATACGCACAGGTTGCAAGGTAGCAACCTGCCTGTTAGTGGTTGCTAAAAACATGTATGTGAAATAGCTCTATATAGCTCTATTTACACAGCTGTAAAATCTTTACAGCAGATATTATGTTCTGCAAAATCAAGCACTATCTTCTTAAGAACTAGGTTACAGGTCGGACTTGGCTGCCTAGATATTAAGTGCAATTTTAGATGCCCCAGGAGATTAGGATATGCCTGCTTTAAAAGAAGACAATAGTTTCTCTTAGTCCATGATTTCTGCCTTTAAATCCCATGCCATTATCCTGGATACTCTGTGTATACATTGCCTTGAGTCACTAGTGTGCAATAGGTATATATAAAAAATCAGTGGAGGACGAAAGAAACACAGAAGGAATTATATCCTTTGATGTAACCATGAATACATCTATAAGCTTTGCTTCTTCCCTCCCCCCCCCCCCCCCCACACACACACCTCAGATCCTGGTCTTCCTCAGTCCCCCAAATCCTGTCTTTTTTGATATTGGTGCAGAGCTCTATGCAGAATGTATTTGTGCCATTGTTGATACTGCTGAGTTTGAGTACATCAGCACAGAAGAAACATCAAGTTACTAAAACAGAATTCCCAGTTTTCCAACTTATTTGTTTTCCATCATCTCCTCACATATTTCAGTTCTTGCACACTCTCTTACACCATTTTTACTCTGTCTCTCGGAGGAAATACTCAGCCTGTCTTTCTATTCTTTTAGCTCTGAACTGCATTTATACTTATCTGCATCATATTAAATATTTTTTCTGCATATTATTGAAATACGTTTGCTTTTGTGTCTTATTTTTCTTCCCCTTCATACCTATCCTTTTCATTTAATTTCTTTGTTTTAGCATACTGTGTCATCCAACCTTTATTTCTCCTTTCTGCAGCCTCATTTTTTCCTTAGCACATTGTACTATTTTACTTGTTCCGCCTTTTCTCCTCACGAGGATTTTTTATGTTGTCCTTTGTCTGCCTTTTTCTGTCACATTATCCTGATTCCGCTCTTCTTTTTCTCTAGAGTGTTATTTTGGTATAAAAGAAATTGTATTGCATGTTATTTATTCTTAACAATTTTGGGTGAATGGACCTACCTGTATAAATAGACACATTTACACATAGTATCCTTCAATTACTTCCCAATTGACACTATCATTTCAAGAGTACACCACATTTGTAGTGGTTGAATTCTCCTATGGTTAATGTAGTATAACTCTTTCACCCTTCCTTATTCATAATCAGTCATAAAGAGAAAGATTTGAATTTATTATCTTTAACGTAGTAAGATTGTATTTCCAATGGATTCTTTTTATTTTCCATCTGATAATTCATATTAGGCTCACTGTAAAACTCCTTACTCTCTGTTTTCTCCCTTTCAGTTCTTGTCTTCTGTCCTTCACTTGTCATACTGAAATTCTTAAAGATAAATGCTATATATCTTAGATTTCTTTTACTATCTCTTTATCCTCAGATGAAGTTCACTTTGATTTTTAAAGCTGAGATGTTTTAAAGCAACTAAATGTTCCTCATAGTTTATAAACTATTTCTTTCCTGTTCTAGGTTCATTAGTATAATATTATTTTATGAACTATAGCAAGCATGACAAAGACTTTTCCATTGTTACAAGAATCAACAGCAGCTGGAGAGGTTTTTTTGGCACCTTCACTCTTGAGCACAGTTGGTAAGAGGTGTTATAATTTCTTTACGTGAACCATCTTCACCAGATGATCTGAGAAGGTTTGAAATATGCTTTAGGTACATTTGAAATCTTCAGGGCTCCTGGTATACAAGAGACCTGCTAGTTAATCTGTTTTTCTATGGCATCAAAAACTTTTTTTAATTTTTGCCATCACACTTACAGGACCAATGTCAGGAATTGCCACAGATATTCACCTACTCATGGCTAATTTAAGGCATTAGAAAACCATGTATCTCAAAGATATATTGTTGTAATATATAGTTCTAGCTAAGATATGTACATTTCTCAAATAGACATGGTTACCTAATGAATTTGGTACATATATATTTTAAAAGTGCTTACGTATATATTTGGATATACTTAACTCATAAATGTGTATCTGTATGTCAGAATTGCATATGTCTGAAGGAACAGATTTGTATCTGCATCTATTTGTAGGTGGGCTACAGAAGTCACTGCAAAGTTTTCAAAGTCACTGTCACAACAGAGTTAACCTTGTGATACATTTATTCGGTACTCCAAGCATGTAGATATTGCTCTGAGAGACAGCTTTTAAATCATATTTTAAAAACTATATAGTCATGGCCCACTTGTGTAACAGTTTCTTCTTTGTTAATCAAAGTGGTTTAGAAGTGCTATAGTCTCCCTGGTCACTTCATTATTGAAAGTCTAATATCTCGCAGGTACTTTTTCTGGTACAATGTACATCCATTGAAAGAGTAGATTAGAGAGAGTGAAAGGTTATTTCAAGTTTATGAAGTTGAGTCAAGGTCTACCAAAGAATAAATGTAATTCGTTGCTTTGGGTTTTAAATCAAGCTATTTTCTCCTCAAATTTCTTAGACAGAAAGATACTGTGTTATCTTACTTTCTTAGGAATGTAATGTTGACTATTGAGAAATCAGCTTCTATTTGTTTATTTATCTACTCATGATTTTCAACTGAGCACACAAGCCATTAAGATGACAGCTATTTTTATATTTACAAATTGATATAAATTAAAAATAAACACGTGCTTTCTGTCACTGGGAATATTTACAAAAACTAAATGATGAAGCAGCAGTGTCTCGTCATTTCTGTTGTTAGGAGTGAATCTTGGTGATAATGATACTTAACATTGAATACTGACAGCTTTTCTTCAGGCAGCTGCATTCTAGAATATTTTTTCAGAATTTTAGCGGTAAGGAGAACAGAAAAAAAAGTAGATATTTGATCAAAAACAGAGTTAACAGGAAGCCAGTCATCTTTGACCATATGACTTGCTTTACAAGTTACATATATTTTTTAATTTTGCTTCTTCTGTGGCCTATTTATATTCATTTTCAGTATTTTTAGTGAATGCTATTTTGAACAGGAAAAGAAAGTATGATCTATCAAGAAAGTATTGAAAAATATATTGTATGAATGCACTAAAAGAAATGAAAAAAGTTCACAAACTTCAAATATCTTCAAAACATTTTGAAGATATATATATCTTGAAAACACTTTGTCATAGCTCCCAAATTATATGTTTACATTTTTAAGGAAATACCACTAGTGCATATGCACTAGGAGCAATAGAGATTCATTGTAAAACATAAGATCTTGGACAAAACAGCAAAAAGCTTCCCTTCTTAACTCCCTCCAGAAAAACTGAAGAATAGACTAGACAACACAGAAGTATGTCTGTCTACCCCCCTTCAAGATGCTCACCATTGAATTTAAGGTCTGTGCTATGATGCAGTCTGAAGTACTCTCATTTACATTAAATTTAAGATCCTTAAATACTATGGCATGTTTAACATGGGTTAAAAAAGAGATGGAATCTCTCTTCCAGCCACCAGAAAAACATGACTACAATGATATGTATTAAAAAGGAATAAATGAAAGGAGAAACAGCCATCTTCAGAAAAAATTCTGTAGGCAACCTACTCAAAGTGTACCTCCTTGAGCAGGAGTCCTAGACCAGATGGCCTCCAGAGGTGCTTTTCAAACTTACCCATTCTTCAAATCTTTTACTATCATTTTGTACTAGCTTACAGTTTGCAGTAGCCTCAGGTGAGCACTGTAATGTGCTTGTTTTCAAATGCCTTGCAAGTCTTGTGGCACATCATGTTTCCTGACATTCTAAATAGCTGAATTTTTGATTGAGCAGCTGTTATTTTCTTTTGTTCACTGGAATATGATCTTTCTACAATTCTGTGGAAATGTGTATCTCTTCTTTGAAGCCTGACATTCAAAATCTTGTGTTATTTCATTTGATGTAAGATCTTGCATTTAAATTTGGAAAAAAATTCAGAGTTGAAGTATTTGCATTCAAGTTACCTCCTTTGTATTACAATCACTATGAAACATACATTCCTTTGTGCAGAAATGTGACTGCATTCAGTGTGAAGCAATGTGGAAGAATTCTAAATGAAAAATAAAAACAAGAAGATGAAAACAGGAAACCATTCAATCTAGTTTTGTGTATTTCATCTTCTTACTTCTGGTACTTTGGGGAAATGGAAAGAAACTCATTAAAGAGACTTACAGGTACTTAGAAGTTTGGACTATCAAATCAGATGTGTTACCTTAAGGGCTACCCCTTAGACTCTTAGAGCAAGAGCAAGCATACTGCATAAGCCTGTTAATATACTTCAGTTCCTTTGTGGGTTGCCAGTCTTCTTACATACTTGTTTATGTGTGTGTTTCTTTTCTGTCCTTTCTTGTTAGACTGATAATACCTTTCTGATTCTTATTTCAAACTCATGCAAATATTTTTCTTTTTTAAAGACATGATAGAGGGGAAGCTGTGGCTATATAAAACAGACATCGCAAACAGATTTAATCACAGATTTTAGCCTGTATGCACAATAACACTACATGCTGAACAAAATATTGCTATTTACTATACCCAGAAATCAAATTAATCAGTCTGTGAGTACATATGGTAGCAAATGGTTTGTCTATCTTAATTACAGTGTAATTAACTGCTACACCAACATTTACAATGCAAAACATATAATCCCTACACAATGGCTGCATAACGTTTTGGGGCCTCTGTAAGAGATACTTTTAGTGGATGGAGAAAGACTGACATCATTTCAACAAAGTACAAATGTCATCATGAGTGTATAACTGTGCTGTTTATTGCAGCAACAACTCAGCACCATACATCTGTTTGCTCAATTCTTCCCCAAGAGGGATGAGGGATAGAGATACAAAATAGATCTCATGGGTTGAGGTACAAACTATGCACTAAGAGAGAAAATAGGAACAAAAATGTGATGATTGCTATGTACGTATACACTCACCACACACTGGTCAAAGCCTGGCTAACTATACAACGGCCCACCAGATGATAACTAATGCCCAGCTAGCCCCCAGACAGGAGCTGGTTCTGATAATTCTCCACAGTTTTATGGCCTTTCATATGATATCATGTGATACAGAATAATCCCAGACACTGTAGCTGTCCTGGTTTGGCTCTACCCCCTTCTGCGGCATGTTACCTAGTTCTCACGGCAACCTAGGTTACAGTCTGCTCCGGCCTGCAGTGGCCTGACATGCCACAGCTTCTTTCCAAGCTTTTAGTTAACTACAGCTGCACCATCATGTCAGCCCAGCTCTGCCCTGCTGAGTGGCCTGACACTGAGTGCACCACCATCACTCAGTAATTACCTAAAAAATCAGTATGCTATTAATATCATCTCAGCTGAAACCAGGACAGTCTGTAATATTTTCACCCAAACTATTAGAAAGAAACCTTAATAAAATGTTTATAGTGAGTAATTCATTACATCAGAGGACAAGCTGACAAAGTCCATGAAGAGCTAAAAGAAAAATAAGTTGACTGAGTGCCATGTTTGACCAAAAAAATTTGCCATCAATTTTTTATTCAAGTTAGGCCAGAAATAATTATAACATTTCATTAGACTAAATAATTACTTTTTGGTCAAAAGAGGGATCAAGGATTAGAACATAAGCTCCCTAACTTAAATATGAGCGTGAATTTTTGGACATGTACAGCAGCACCACAGAGAACTGAAAGACCATAATCTTAAAGCTACCTGGAGAAACAGTGATTTGTGAGGGTTTTTTCTTTGTTTCCTTGTTCTACCATTCCCACTTTAATCACCAAGCTGAATATATCTTGAGCCTTTTTTGTTATAGCATGAAGATCTCTTTACATGTATTCACTTAATTCATGACTGTACTGTTTTGTGATAATAAGGATGACAGTACTAACTGGGAATACATAATACACAGAATTCTGATGATAATCTATTACATAAACACTACAGAAGGACGGGGAGATAGCTCTCAATGCAGATTTTCTAATGAAATCTTAGGGCTGTGGAGTGAGAATATCTACCTAGCCTCCCCTCCCTCAGACTATTCATCTCTTCTCTTGTCAGTGAATGTAACGACCATGGGAACAGTATAAAAATGATCAATTTCTCCCACTTTTAGAAATGTGGTTTCAAGGTCTTTTTCAAAAAACCTTACTGCCCTATGCAGGATCTCAAAATAAAATTCATGTTCAATTTAACAGTTTTTGTTTTTGTTTCTTCCTTATGACTGAAGTGGGGAGATCGCAAACTCCATTTTAGTACATTTGCAACATTAGTATAATTTTTGTACTGCTCTTCAAAAATAAATACACCTCACTGTAATTTTTTCTTGTTTCATCAGCTTTGCTTTCCTACTTAAAGGCATTATGCTTGTTTAAAAATAGTTGTTGTGAGAACTCTCTAGACTTGTTACCTGCAAGTATGAGTGTTTTCCTTGAAAAAAATGCATTGGAAAAGAATGATTTTTGCTTGATACTGCTTCTTGTTTTGGTAAGCAATTTCACTAAAATCAGCCAGTTATGCCTATACCATTCTCATATATGAGACTCGTAATGGAATCTACTTTAGCTCCAATTGTAATATTAATGCTGTTATTTAGTTCAGTTGTTAGACAACAGACTTCAGTAGCTATTAGATAGAAAGACACATCCAAACTTTGATTGGTAGGTGGAAAATACAAAGAGCCTGGCTATTCTTGTACTTCTTGCAATTATAGGGCTGTGTTCTTAGACAGCTTCAGCTCTCTTTTGCCACAGTGTTTGTTTTTATAGAGGACAATGGACTCTCAGCTGAAGTTGAATACTATATACTGACAAATGGAAATAATAATTACACATTTTGCTTTCTTTTTTTTTTTTTTTTTTTTTTTTCCCAGAACAGGAACCATTCAATGGTAAAGTCACTCTGTGTTAAATGGGAATAAATTGATGCAGTTTTAATCAACAAATTATTGCTGACAAAGAACAATGTATGTAGCTTAATATATCACAGAGAAAAAGCTGTATGAGTATTGTCTCTTTCCCATTCACATTACTACAGCAGAATCAGTTCTTGTGTTAGTTGTACATGAATATCTGGAAAGATTCTGGGCTGTTTTTCCAGAGTTCCCAGCACCCAACAGACAGATCAGCTCATGTACAGGCTAAATTCTATGTACATTGTTCTTTGACAGTATTTCTTGCTTTGAATTATACAGACTTAATGGCTACAACTGAAGAATGCTTGACCACTTCAATACACAGCATAAAAAACAGCTTAATTTAAATTAATTCAGATTTATCAAATTCCTTTTTCAGTACAGATGAGCTTCTGAATAGGGTTCAAAAAGGATAAAAAGGGAACTTGAGTATTAGAAAAGAAACTTCTGTCATTTGTTGTGAGCAGTTGTTTTGTATTCCAGGACAATACATAAGCAGGCTGATAAAGAGGAAAATACTTGAAATAACTTTATCACATATCTTACATTTAAATAATGTAAGGCAGTTTTGTTAGTTACTTTAACAGAGCTGTGTATATTCAGTAGTTTTTCCCTGTGATTCGTACAAAGTTTGTTATAGTAATATACTTCATCTGCAGATGAAATCTAATTCCTTCCAAAAAATCCTGAATGTATTCTTAAACAAGAAAACCGGTCTTAAGTCAGAGCTTCTTTTCTCCAAATCTCTGTAATTGCAAGCAGTTCCCTTACCAACAACTGATAGTCATTTTCTATTCATTGGAAGAGAAGGTTATGTTTTACAAATAATATTTAATTTGCTTATCTAATTGCTTTGGTATAAACAAGATACAAAAGCGTTTGCTGCCTGAAAACTCCTAACAATTTCTATTTTACATAAAATTAGTTTTACATTAAATAGTAGTTTTGAAAGGAAATAATGCATCTGCAGATGGTGCCGAATTGCATGAAATTAATTACTACATGTGCAAGTTCTCTGTAATTAATTCCACTGAGACCTGTAAAACCCATTGTGAGCTGAATTACATGCTTTTTAGTCTTTCCTTTTCTACCTGAAAATTGCTGTATTATTTTTTAAGCCAAGTTAAAAAATGACAAGGAAAATACATTAAGATCATCCAAGAAAATGCATTAGATTTTCTTTATCATGATTACCATACAGAGAAATCAAGCACTTACTGATCTTGTGCTACTACAGTGACCAATCATTTCTAAATTTCTTTCTTTCTGGGAAGTAATTGTCTGCTATTGATGTGCTGGACACTCAAACTTGCCAGGATCAGCATTTTGTTCCTCCACAGGTTTTAAGATAATAAACACAAAGTTTACACACTTCAGTACTTGTAGCAACCATGAAAAGTTTTTTCTGTCATAACAAGGACATGTCATATAACTTCCATAAAGTGCTTAGTCATAGCTGCTCAACTGATGAGATTAGGATATGAAGCAAGACACTCAAGTCTTTCATTTGGGTGAGCTGAGAAGAAAGTGGAGTGTATTCAGCATATATTCATTCTAGATTGATGCCAAAGACAAAAGTTCCTTAGTCTTTGAATCCTGACTGCACAGAAATGAGCCAAGTTCTTAAGTGGTCAAATCAGAGACAGATTTATACATATGCAAAGAATGAGATATTATGGAAATATATAACTTTTAGAAATGTCAGTGCAGCCTGGAGGAAATTCAGAGGTTTGAAAGGGATTTTTAAGGATGAAAATCTTGGGAGGATATGACTAACCTCTCCATAACCTCTAACCTACTTTGGGAAGGAAGCTAAAAATGACATGAAGAAATTCCAACTATGATGGACTTTGCACAAGCAGAAAGGCTATCTGTATTGCATTTACGTGACAAGGTTTTGGTAATGGGGGGCTGCAGGACTGGCCTCTGTGAGCAGAGACCAGCAACTTCCCATATCTATTCTTGAAGAGCTTGTGGGGAGCCCATGTAGGTTCAGCTGGGGTAGCTGAGGACAGCATCCAGTGGGAGAGACACCATGTGGAGCACGGGTAGAGAGTCTCCGACCGCAGCTCACATTCCCTGTTGCCCTGCACTGCTGGAGAGGAGATACAGAAGAGAATGGGGGGGGGGGGGGAGGGGGGGAACTTGTTTTAGTTTAGCTTTTCACTGCTCTGGTCTGTTATCACAATAGGCAATAAATTACATTAATCTCCCTGCACTCCCCCGCACTGTAGTTGGTGAGCAATCTCCCTATCCTTATCTCAGCTCTTGAGCTCTTTTTCATTGTATTTCCTCCCCCACCTGTTTCTTTGAGTAGGATGAATGAGAAAGCAGTTGTAATGGATTATAGCTGCCGATTAGAGTGAAATCACCACAGCACCAAAAAGAAAAAAAGGAAAAAAGATTGAAGACTCCACAAGTTATGGTCTGCCTGTTAGAGTGCTCTGGGGGGTGTAACTATAAAGTTCACAGAAGACATCATTTTGTAAAACCTCTGAAGACAGAGTCATCCTACTATTTCCAGTCTGCCACTTAGTCTGCATTCAGTATTGTGAATGACAGTCTTCAGTGCCATGTCAAACATAGCCATATGGGATCAGACCAAGTCAGCATGGGCCCATGAATGAAAGGTCCTGCTAGATCAACCTGGTCTTCTCTGATTGAGTGACCTTCCTGGTGGATGAGGGAAAGGCTGTTGAAGTAATCTAGCTAGACTTCAACTAGACTTCAAGTGTCCTCCTGGAGAATCTGTCAGCCCATGACTTGGATAGGTAAGCTTGTTGCTGGGTAAATAACCGGCTGGATGGCTGGGCCCAAAAAGCAGTGGTGAAGGGAGTTAAATCCAGCTGGCAACAAGTAATGAGTGGTGTTCCCCAGGGGTTGATATTGGGGCCTGTCTTGTTCAATAACCCTATTGATGACATGGACAAGAGAATTGAACGCAGCTTCAGTAAGTTTGCATATGACACCAAGTTGGCTGGAACTGTCAATCTGCCTGGGGATAGCGAGGCCCTCCAGAGAGATCTGGACAGGCTGGATTGCTGGGCTGAGGCCAATGGGATGAGGTTCAACAAGACCAAGTGCCAGGTCCTTCACTTTGGCTACAACAACCCCAGGCAGTGCTACAGGCTCGGGGTAGAGTGACTGGAAGACTGTGTGAAAGAAATGGACCTGGGGGTATTGCTCAATGCTCAGCTGAACGTGAACCAGCAGTGTGTCCAGGTGACCAAGAAGGCCAATGGCATCCTGGCTTGTAACACAAATAATGTTGCCAGCAGGAGCAAGGAAGAGGTCATCTCTCTGTACTCAGCACTGGTGAGACCACACCCTGAATACTGCGTTCAGTTTTGAGCCCCTTGTTGCAAGAAAGACACCGAGGCCTTGGAGCATGTCCAGAGAAGGGCAACAAAGCTGGTGTGGTCTAGAGCACAAGTCTTAAGAGAAATGACTGCAGGGACTGGGATTGTTGGAAGCTGAAAAGGCTCAAGGGTGACCTTATTGCTCTCTACAACTACATAAACAGAGGTTGTGACAAGATAAAAACTTGCCTCTTCTCCCTCTTATTTAGTGATAGGACTAGAAGGAATGGCCTCATGCTGTGCCAGGGATGATTCAAGTTGGATGTTACGAAAAATTTATTCTCTGACAGGGTAGTTAGGCACTGGAAAAGTCTGCCTAGGGAAGTGGTGGAGACACCTTCCCTGGAGGTGTTCAAGAAATGTTTAGATGTTATAATAAGGGACATAATTTATTAGGAAAGTACTGGTGGTAGGTTGGTGGTAGTACAGGATGACCTTGTAGGTCTTTTCTGACCCTAATAATTCTATGATTCATATTAGGTTTTTGCTTTTGTTCTCAAGCAAGGTCTATGAAGCTAGGAAAGCTGATGAAATAATTTGTCTACATCACCGCAGGGTAGCTAAAATAATTCACCATAGGATGATTTGGGTGTGACATCATGGGTCTACAGTCTATCAAGAAGATATACACTAATGTGCATAGTTTTTGACAGTAGTTTGAATCTTCAGACTTACGATTATTTTTCCTATGTCTGAAATAGAAGACTTCCATAGACTTTATTTTTTTTAAATCAACAGTGTAGAAGAACCCTATTTCAAACTGAACAATGACATCTTCAGAATATCTGTTATGTTATTGTTTGTTGTGTTATTTAATCAGGGAAGTTCCTGTAAATTAGAACATTTTAGATCAATATGTGGCTAAAGAATAGATGGTCTTATTGAAAAAACAATAATCTAAACAATTATCTTTATCAGCTTGAATTGAATTTTAGTCCTTGTCTCAGTCTTTATTCCTTTCTACATTTAAAGAAAAACAAATAGGAACGGTGGGGGGATGGGCTAGCTTTCCAAGTGGCAATTCTGATAGAATAAGTGAGAAATAAATATACTCTGTTCTTAAGAATCTGAAAAAATTGAATAAAACTGTCTTTTTCCAAAGTCAGTAATACAAGGTTGATGCCTGAAGTCCAACAGTCTCTTAGAAGACTGAAGGTGGAAAGAAACTTAGAGAAAGGAACATTTTCTGTGCCTCAGGCACTAAGGATACGTGACTCACAGGCCTTTCTACTTTTTGCAGAATGAGAGTTTGTGCTTCTGTAACCTTTCAGTCCAGACAGCAACTGGATAAATGCCAAGGAAAGCATGATCTGTTTTCTAAATCATAGGGCAGACTGGTCCATGAACTAGAACAGTCAAAAACAGAAAATATTTCTAAAACCCCTGCATGGTGCTTGCAGTAACAGACATTATATTGATTCAAGTTTGGGATTTTTCTCTGTGTATCACATGTAAATCATATTGAGCTCTTATTGTTCTCACGAAACAAGCAAATTATTAAACTACTTTTAGTATTTCAATATCAGCCACAAAATACAGTTTGGATATTTGGACTTCACAGAGTCTTCCAACACTAGATTTGAAATGACTCAGCATGTCATAAGAAATGTGTTCTTACTCAACAGAAAATAACTGCTTTGCCTGTTATTTGTATTAGTAGTTATATCGTGAAAGGCACCTATGAATTACTGCGACAGGCTTCTTGTCTGTGACTCCCAGTCTGTTCCCTGGCATTCATTCCACTTTCTTAAAGAAACTCTGAGAAAGCAAGTGTGTTACCCCCAAATAACTTTTGGAACCTCAGGATAGCAGTTCGCTTGTTTGTGCCTGACTTGGAGCTCCTGAGAGCTGTGATGCAAAAGGAGGTCTATTTCATAGAATCGTAGAATATTTTAAGTTGGACGAAACCCACAAGAATCTTTGAGTCCAACTCCTGGCTAGACACAGGACCACCCAAAATTCAAATCCTCTATCTGAGAGCATTGTCCAAGTGGTTGAATTCTCTGTAACCTTGGGGATGTGACCACTACCATGGACAACCTGTTCTAGTTCCTCTGGTGAAGAACCTTTCCCTACCACTCAGCATGTCCCTCCACTGACACAGCCCTATGCTGTTCTCTCAGATTCTGTCACAGTCACCAGAGAGCAGAGCTCAGCACTGCTCCCCTCCTCCCTGTGAGGAGCTGTAGCCACCATGAGGCCTCCTGTCAGCTCCTCTGCTCTGGGCTGAGCACATCCAGGGACCTCAGTCACTCCTCATATGTCTTGCCCTCTAGACTCTTCTCCATCATTGTAACCCTCTTTTGGACTCTATCGTTTTATGTCCTTACATTGTGGCACCTCAACCAGTGCTCAGAACTTGAGATGGGTCTGCTCAGCTCAGAGCAGAGGAGGATGACCTCTTCCCTCTCCCAGTGACAGTGAACTAACATTTAAAATAAGCTTTTTTTTTTTCTTAAAAAAAACTAATCTTCCTTAGTCTTCTTGTTTACAATCTGGGCAAATCATCTAAGGGTCATGTATTTTTATTTTCTCACTCACAAAATAGTGATAGTCGTACTTATCCAAATGACTTATTTATCTTAATTAAAATGTATTTATTGTCATTGTTAACGCTGAAAAAGAACTTTGAATTCCATGGATTCAAACTGATACAAGTGCAGAGTTTTAAGCTGTTATCTAACTTATCTATTTTATCAGAATTACAAAGATGCAAGAGAGAGATGGATGCAGATAAATGTCTGTATAACAGCATTCCAGCATCCTGGGAGAAAGTTAACATTATTTTTCCTGAGAGGACTGATCTGTTCATAGATTAGACAGTCAAACAGAGACACATTCTTATTGACAAGGTGTTTTAAAAGAGAACCTTGACTAAAAATAAAAATGCTATTTGGCCACCCTGAAACCATCAGCATGACATGTGAAAGGCCATGGTAAAATGAGAATTAAAAATAAATAAGGAAGGGGTGATTTTAATGAATCATGTTCTGCTCGGTTACACCAATAGAAAGCCAGAAGAGCTGCATTTTAAACAAAAATATTTAGGATAAGAGAACCTTCTGCTTCATTAAAAAGTACATTTCCTAGCTGAGGTTTCTGTGGTTTTACAGCTCGTGAACTTGAAATCAAAATCTGTGTCAGATACAGAATCACTTGAACACTCCGAGTTCTTTTCTCATGGAGATAGCAAGAAGAAAGGTACAGCTGCTTTTTCTCTCCCCTCCCCCCCCCACGTTTCATGTGAAATCTAGCCATTTAAATGAATACACAAACCAAGGATTTTAATATATAATCATAAAGACAAATCCAATTTCTTAATATCATCTTCTTCATAATGTTGCAAGATCCCCTCACTTCTCATCTATGTGGGTTCCAGAGGAGGCCCTGAGTGCATCAGCAATAGGCGCAGGTAGAGCTTGTGGGGCATGGGACCCCCAGCAGCGTCTTCTTGATCAGAGTTTGGCCCATCTTGTGAATCAGCTCCTGCATATGCAGCAGTTGTTTCATAGGCAGGAATTTGGCTTTCACATACAAAGAAATCTCTTTAAAAATAGAGGATGGGAATGATGGGATCCCCCTAACAAGATGTGGCAAGCAAACACACAATTGTAAGTAGAACTAAGACATGATGGGGCAACTTGTGGTAGACCTGTGAAAGGTGGTTTCAAGCTCTTTGGAGGAGATGGGCAAAGAATATAAATGCTAGGGAGAGAGAGGTGATCTCTACACAGTATAGCAACTCAGATCTGGGGATCTCATGCACAGTTTACACAAGAACTCGTGGGTAGGAGCTTGTGAGTCAGGATCAGACTAAAGTTCAGAGGGTAGCAGTGAGGTAGGATCCCATGGTGGGAGACCCTGTGACTTCGATGGATAAGCAGACAATGCCTTCTTTAAACAACTCTAGGATGTTTCTTAATCACACTCAAGGACAGGGCCACCATTCAGAGATAGCCAAACATACTGGAGCAGTGATCTGACAGGGATAATTAAAGAATTAAAGAAAACACTGTACCTGAGAAAAAATTACAGTGCTACAGGCTGGGGCTGCATGGGAATAGCTTTGCAGAAAAGGACTGGGAGCTATTAGTTGGCAGTGTATCTCTCATGAGGCTGCCATGTGTCCAGGCAGCAAGGATGGCCAACAGTGTAATGGGCTGTATTAAGAGAATTGTGGCCAGTAGACAGAGGGAATGGATGGTCCTTCTCTACTCTGGAGATTTTCAAGACTAAACTAGATAAGACCTTGAGTAAACTGATGTGATCACTTGAATGGCCCTGCTATGAGCTGAAGTCTGAAATGGAAACCTGCTTAGATTCTTTCATATCCTATGAATCTATGAGAACTCTGAGAATGCTGATTTTTGAAGATCTGGATAATTTCATTTAATCTCCCTAGTTTTTTCTATTATGCCCATTGCTTTAAAAAGCTTTACAATGACTTGAATTATGGTTACATAGCCGTAATCTCCAGTGACTCAAATGCCTAATTTCCACTGATTTCTAAGGATCTCAGGCACTTGGATATTATATATATGAGGAATTTGGACTAAAGATCCTCACTATTTTCCCCCTAAATATGCAGTCCATTCCTTTATTGTTCTTTCTCCCACAGGCAAAGTAATCAGATCATTTATGAGGAATAACAGTTTTCCTCGTGTTATAAATATTAACAGGAAGAACTTAAAATATAGGTGCCACCACATGGGAGACTGCTGTAAAGAGAAGAGCAAGAGGAAAATGGTAAGACAGCGCTGCAATAATGGAGATTGTTTTTTAGCTATTGCCAAAAAATTACATAAGATACATTTTATTCAGAGCCTGGAAAGTACTCTGGGAAGCTGAAAGATCATAAGTGAAAGGAAAGAAGAAATATTTTTTGTCCAGAAAGCAGCTTGGATACTTACACTTCAAAAATATTGCAGTTTTGACTAAATCTTTGTTTCCTGCTGTAGTCCATGGATTAAATATGCTTTAAATTGTGGAGATATCATAGCATGGGTAAGAATGGCACAAAAAGGTTTAAACAGAGGTACATTTTTTTAGAAGACAGTATAAAGCTCTGTATCAGAATGCAGGTAAATGGCATGACTGAACATGAAGATGAATACTGACAGGTGCAGGAAGATTTTGTTTTTCTCCTTTGGGCAAGATGGAATAGGAAAAATATATCTAAAAGAATTTTAAGAGAAGGACTGAAGGACACGTCCTGTTTTAACACTACAACATGGCCCTGAGGAAAAAAGAAACACTAAAGGTGCAGTGAGTGTACTGACTGAAAGTGCTGGAACTTCAGAATTATTTTTCTCAGGAAGCTTACTCTTGCATTTAGAGACTTAGAACATTCTTCATAAAAGCAGCAAAATGCATCAAATAAATCAAAATGAATCAGCTACTCACTTTTGGTTGTAATTGCCTTGTTGTGAATAGGCAGGTCAGAAAGGTTAATTAACTTTACAGGTCTCCTACTTTAATAAAATGACTTAGGTGTAGAATTTTTGTTTGTTGTATACAGTGTGATCAGGGGCTGCTAAGCTCCATTCAGACAAAGAATGAACTTGTGCATTGGCACATCTGAGAAGAGAACTCTAGCTTGTTTAACTTGCCTTGAATGATGGAGGTCAGAATGATGGAGAAAATAAGGCAACTATTAGTGTCTTGAAATACTCAGCATTCTGCAAAGCTGGAATGCAGGGAAGAATCTGGAATATTTCACTCAGGCAAAAAATATCTCCCACGTCTGTAAATATCAATCTGTACTTCTTCAAAGTAGTCATACTTCGTGGCTGCCCAAGAAGACTGTTTTGCATGTAATAGGGTACTCATTCATTATTTTACAGCAACTGAGTTGGTTAATCACTTAGTAAGAATGGTAATTACAAAAATTACACAGTAGCATGTAAGGGCAACAGTACATTACACAGAAAAATATCCATGCAGGTTTTAAATATCTGCAGAAAAGGAGGGTCCACAACATCTCTGGGTAGCCTGCTCCAGTTCTCTGCTACCCTCGCAGTAAAGTTGTTCCTCATGTTCACATTGAACTTCCTGTCTTCCAGTTTGTGCCCATTGCCCCTTGTTCTGTTGCTAGGCACCACCAAAAAGAGCTTGGCTCCACCTTTTTGACATCTGCACATTAGATATTTATGTGTAGTTAAGATTCCCTCTCAGTCTTCTCCAGACTAACCTCTGAGTAATCGTATCATTTGCCACCTACGTTTTAAGAGAGTTGCGTAATTGTTGCCACAAAGTATAATGACAGCTGAACAGGAAAATTCCCAATAGGAAGTGTTGTTTATTCTGGTGACTTACATAAAGCAAGCTGATACACGTAATGTAAAAAATAAGCTATTAATGTACTTTGTGATCATATCAAGTCAATCTAATCATGCTGTTCACATATAGGTAAGTTAAACATATGCCATCCCATATTGGTATTTATGTTAAAAATATGTGGTAAACCTGCGAAATATCTCTCCAAGATACCTGAGTAATGATGAGCCATTTTTCTTAAGCAACATCTCAGATTAATTGATGACTTTTGCAATCAGTTGATGACCTTGAATTGAAGATCAATAAACCTATTTGCAGCTAATATGGGTGTTCATGATAACGTTAATAGAACATGGAGGCATTCAAGAAACCTTGGAAACAAACTGATAAAAATGGCCTCTTTCAAGTACAATACCTTCTGATTCCTTTGTAAGTCACTTTCTACATTTGCTGAATTTTTCACAAAGGTAGACATGCTATCATATATAGGCTTGGGAAAGAGTAGCTGGGAAGATGCACTACAGGAAAGAATCTGGGAGTGCTGGTTGGCAGCTGGTTGAACATGAGCTGGCAGTCTGTTTAGGTGTCCAAGAAGGCCAGTGGTTTCCTGGACTACATCAGAAAAAGTATGGCCTGCAGGACTGGGGAAGTGATTGTCCCTTTGTACACAGCACTGGTGAGACAACACCTCAAATATTGTATTCAGTTTTGGGTCCCTCACTAAAAGAAGATCATGGAGTCACTAGAGCATATGCAGAGGAGAGCAGTGAAACTGGTGAAGAGACTAGTAAACAACAGTTATGAGAAGAGGCTGAGGGATTTGAGGTGATTTAGTTTGGAGGAGGCTGAAAGGCAACCTCATTGCTCCATGCAACTATCTGAAAAGGAAGTTGCAAAAGGGAGAGCATTCATCTCTTTTCTCTCAGACAAGTGATAGAACATGAGGAAAATGTCTCATGTTACACCAAATAAGTTTTAGATTGGACACAGGAAGAATTTCTTCATGGAGAATGTGTTCAAACACTGGAACAGATACCTTATGGAAGTGTTGGAATCCCAGTCTCTGTAAGTGTTCTAGAGACCCTGAATGTTATACCAAGAGGCATGGTTTTATGATGGGACTCAGTCAGATTGATAGCTGGACTTGATCTTGAAAGTCTTTCCCAACCTAGATGTTTATATGATGAAGTCATTAAGAATGTGAAGAAATACACCTTGGACAGAAAAGTTTATAATGTACTTTTTTACTAGTTGAGGTAATTTGGTACTTCTGCAGTTATAGAAGTTTAGAAAAGGACAGCTCTTGCAATACATATTTAAAGATGGGATAGTTGTTCTCTTTAAGGAGTAGCTTACTACTGTTCTATTCCATAATGATTCCTCCAGCTTAACAAGAACATTTTTTAAGATAATGTCCTTGCATCTAACCCAGCATTACCTGGGTTAAATTTCCAACAGAGGTGTTTTGACTTGGCATCTATATATCCTAGGGCTACTTACCCATCTCTTCTCAATATTCTTGTTAAGTAAGGTTCTTGATGATTGACTTAGGCACACAGTAAAATGTTGAAAATCTTTAATAATTATTAATACCTTTCCACTCTGTTACTGTATTCAATCACTTCATCAAGATAATAAGATAATATTTACTTTGCTGAAAAGGACAATGACCTTTGTTCTTCTGTGGGAAAAAAATTAAGACTGATCAAATCAAACAGCACCTGTACCATACCTTGATCTTCAGTCTGGCTTCTAGAGGGTGATGAAGAAGGGGCTAAACTGGAAGCTTCTGCATTTATTTCCTGAGCTAAGAGCTAATTGCTTGAAGGAAGCTTTCTCACACTCTTAGTGAGGAGTACAAGGATTTCTCGCAAGCAAATACCTTTGAAAAGTTTGTATTTGACAAGAGGGATGTTTGTCCCCCTTCTAGATTGTATGTTCTGTCAGCACTTGCTATTACACAGAAACAAAAAAAAATTGAAGGACAATGATGTGACAAATAGCTGCTTTTAGCAGAGAATGGCTTGAATGCTGTGCCATAGTGTAAAGAAAACAAATATATGAGTGACTTTACTGAAGGACTTCAGTGTGATTTTACATAAAAATACTGCCATCTTTTACCATATTTTCAATAACAATGTTCTTCTCAACTAATGTTTTTTTATTTCAGGTTGTCGAAAGTTTTACTCTGTCTAATGCATTCGTATTTGCAAATAGCATTCCCAGTATGCTTTCCCATGTCTTCTTAGGCCCATTTATCATAAAAATGAATTGCTTTCGAGAGGAAATCTGGAGGCATTCCCTCTTAGATGCCAGAAAAACAGCATGAAGGCTTTTGAGACAAAATGACAGGAACTGATCAAATAAGCAATTAAGCCTATCTTAATAATTTTCCAAATCTGGAGAAAGACAAGTATGCCTGCATCTTTTTTTTTTTTTTTTTTTTTTGGCTTGTGAACTGAAATACCTTCCCAGAAAACCTTGTCCTGAGTTTATTACTGTACTGACAGCTGATAACAAAGTATTTTTTTATTTCCTTCTCTGATGTATTGTATTAGATGCATCTTGACCAAAAGAGAAAAAGAAAATAATTTTTCTCCTTTCAGAATAAAAATATCTGTTTACTTTCAGAACAAAATAATGTGTCCATTTCCTTCCAATTCCAGTTTTTCATTTTGTTCTGCTTTTTTTTTTTTTTGGAGGATAGGATATGTTCTGAGAAAAACTAAATTTGTCTCAAATGGAGGTAAATTCATTTTAACAAAGGCCACATGTGCACTATAATAATAACTGTAATAATAACTTTAAGGCTGTGCAATGTATATTATAATCTTTGAAAAGATCACCATTTCAATTGGTGTTTCTCCTAGGAGAAAGTGGGGGAAATGGAAAAGCAGGTTGCATTGATGTAGTATTCTTTAAACGAGCTAGAACAGAAGGTGAAACTGAAAGGAACGAATATTCTTAAATAATTTGGGGTTTTATTTTTTGCTAAGCAGCTAAGCCCCGCAGAGCTGCTCACTCACAGCCTCCATAGCAGAATGGGGGAGAGAATTCAAAGGGCAAAAGAGAGAGCTTAATAGGCAAAACAAAAAATAAAAAAAATAAAATTCACAAAAACAACATATTAAGGAATTAATTCACCGCTTCCTATAGTTGGGCATATGTTCAGCCATTTCCAGGAAATCAGGGCTCATCACAAGTAATGATTACCTGGGAAGAAAAAAAACATCACTCCAAATGTGTGTTTCTCCTCTCCACTCTTCTTTCTCCCAGAATAACATCATAGGGTTTGGAATATCCCTTTGTCCAGTTAGGTCGGCAGTCTTGTTTCTGCTCCTTGTGCATTCTCAGCTCCCTGCTGGGCAGGGCAGTGTGAGAAGCTAAAACATCCCTGAATCTGTGAAAACACTGCTCAACATCAAAGCACCAGTGTGTGATCATGATAGTGATCACAGAACCAGAACACGTCACAATATAAAATATTATGAAGAAAATTCATACCATCCAAGACTTGTTTTTACAGTTGTGAACACTTTTTTAGCCTTTAATAAGGCAATATTTGCCTTTCAAAAAGAAGTTATCACCTCTTTCACTAGAGTTAAGGCTCCATGGAAAAACTTCAAATCTTTACAACTGCATATTTGAAAAATAATAAAAGAATTGCTGAAGCATAGAATCATAGAATGGCTTTGGTGGGAAGGGGACATAAATTTCCAACCATCTGGCATGGGCGGGGCTGCCACCCACCAGATCAGCCTGTCCAGGATACCATTCAACCTGGCCTTTAATACCTCCAGGAGTGGGGCATCCACAGCTTTTCTGGACAGGCTGTTTCAGCGCCACACCACCCTGTGTGTAAAGAATTTCCTTTTAATATCTGACATAAATCAACTCTCTTTTAGTTTAAAACCATTCCCCCTCGTACTCCCCAATTAGATTGCATAAAAGTCAGCATCCCTCCTGTTTGCAAGCTTAAGTACTGGTAAAAATGAGCTCGGAGCCTTCTCCAGACAGAACAAGCCTAACTCTCTTAACCTTTCTTCATAGGAGAGGTGCTCTAGCCCTTTGATCATCTTCATGGCCCACCTTTGGATCTGTTGCAACAATTGCTTGGTTGTATAACCAAACTATTCATACAGAACTGTTGATACCTTTGAATGATAGTTCCACTCTAGGTTTACAGATATAATAGAAGGAATGTTGGGTTGGATCTTGTGCCCCTGAAACCAGTGATAATTTCTTTATTTTCAAGATGAGAGCCCTGTTTCCTATACATGTTTTTACCACTTTCCATTTGAGAACATATTTTTCTTTATATATTTCTTTTCTGTCTTCAACCTAAGCAAATAAGCCATACGTATTTTTATGTTGTTCTCTTGTCTTAAAGCCTGATTCTGAAATGATGATCTACTGGTATATCATCTGTTAAGCATCACATATTAATCTTGCCTGAATTTTTGTAGTATATTTGTTTCAATTATGCTTCTATGTATTTAGTGCATACCATCTGCCTGGAAGTACAATCACACATAAAGCAATGAGCTTTCTTTTTTTCTGCAGCATTCTATAAAATAGTTGGATGAAACTTCAATTTTCAAAAACAAGACAACTAGATACACGTAACAAATCCTTCCTTTTCCCACAAATTGTACTGTAATGAAGTAGGAAACTCATTGTAAGGAGAAAATATTTCCTACACGTTCTTAAAAAAGCATTCATTCTCATGCAGTAATTTAAATAGTTTACATGGATCTATTTTTTTCTTATGTATTTGAGACACTGTGGACTCATTTCAAATTACTTGAGGCAGTTTATAATTCCTTCTTTTATATCCTATTTTTATCTATCTGCATTCTGAGGCTAGAAGATGAAGATATTCAAGTCGTACAATCATCTAGTCGATGATGCACAGTAAAGGTGGTCCTATGGGATTTGTCTTCATATTTTATTGCAGTGTTGCATAGATGGCCTTGTTTTAAATCAGAACCATTGATTTTCTTAAAACAAAACGAAACAAAACAAAAAAAAACCCAGAAGATTATGCTCTGCAAGTCTGGCATTAATCTTGTAACCCGATGATGATTTTGCTAAGCACACAAAATACAGATCCTGTACCCTCTTCTTAGATCATAGACAACAAAAATAAAAGAAAAAAAGAATTCTGCCCTTTTTAGAGTTCTTGTTTCATGGCAACATAACATCCTGTTTATTAATAAGAAAGCACTAGATGAATGGTATGGTCTGGAGTAAGTGAAATATTTGAAATACAGAGGTAGTTTACGGATTGAAAAAAATACAATTGCTCAGGAAAAAAACTCAGTCATTCATTATGTGAGGAATTTGGGTTCACAAAGAACAAGGAATTTCAGAAAGACAAAAGGAGTGAAGTAACTGGGGTACGCTTTGGATAAATTAATTAAGATGAATGATCTTGGAAGTGAGCTACTTTTAAACAGTAGAATTCGGTGAACTGAAAGAATAGTTTTGAATGACTCAGTTGATTTTTTATTGAGGAAATAATAATTGTTTTGCATATATTTTTATTGATCATGAGTTTGATGAAGGTCACTGTTTTCCCTGATTTATAGCAATACTTAAGAACTCTATACTCACCAAAGTAATTTATCCTTGTACTTATGCATAATGTCCAAATAAAAGCAGAAAAATAACATTAATATTAATGAGGATGTGTGCATTTATTAATAAACATTTGGTTTCCTTGCATAGACTGGAAACTTCTAGGTAAAATTAAACTATCATATCAATTTTTACAGTTTTTTTTTCTAAGTATAATATCTGGCTCTGTAGAGCAACAAATTGTCACATATCATGTGTTGAAATTGGGAAAAGTTAACACTAACCTGCTTAAAAACTCTTAAATATACATCTATTATTTCACAAATGTCCCATCCTTTTTACTGAGAAATTAGGATTTCATGTACCTTATTCAATTGAATTTTAAAAATATACAAAAATACAGTTTATTATCTCTTTTGTTTAGAAAGGCAACATTGATTACTTTTTTCTTTGATAATACAGTTACTCTGACGCTAATTCACCATTATAATCATAAGCTATATCATATATACATACACATGTAGAAGCATACCTGTTATGATCACTAGACTTCTGTTTTTTTCCCTTTCTTAAAACTTTCTTTATTTATCTAGTGACCTTATTCAGCTATTTCCAATGCTCATGGGAATCTCATTATGAGAACTGTTCATGAGAACACCCTTCGAATCTGTGCAAAAAGTGTCGGCCACTAGAAATCTGAAGAAACTGGAGAGGGATTCATTTTAAATCTATTGCCACTTTCCTGTAACATCTCTTGTGACCATACAAGATTTTTTTTCTGACTATTTCCAATCTATAACGTGTGCTGTTAGCTTGCAAACAGTTCATAATTTCACAATAAAAAGAGGTTAGCAAGAGACCAAAAGATCTCATAGGTTAAATCCAAACCTCCATTTACATGCTGATCCACACACATTGCTTTGCAGAAGAGCTTTCTTTGGCTGCTGCAGTGTGAGCACTCTGTCTGCCTTCTAGGACACTTTGCCTTTTTGAGTATGCAGGTAACATTTTCCTGTTCTTCAGAAGAATGAAGTAAGACCGATTAGATTTGTTCTCAGCCTGGGAGCAGGAAATTAACTTTGAAAATGATTTAAATGTCTTGCCTGGGGAGGGACTTTTGCCACTTTGAGTTCAATAGTTCAATTTGACAGAACTCTGCCAGATTTCTAATGCATAATAGTTAGGTGTAAGGGATGGAAATCAGGTGGAATTTTTAGATTATATTAGTTGAATTTGTATATTGAGATTGTTGCATGTTGTTGTTCTACTATTACCAGGAAAACCTGGTGTGAAGGGGAGTTACCAAAGATTGGGATACCTATATTAGGATCTGTATAGAAGATTTGAAGAGCAAGAAATGGATGGAGACCTGATTTTTCCACGGGTCTTGGAGATTTTCATTTAGACTAGCTTTAGTCCAGTCCTATGGATTGAATGCATTAATTGTGTCCGTAGATATTATTTTCTGGTTAAGTTCCATCTGAAAGAAACCCAGGACTGCTTAAGTGAGAACAATCAGGCTATTTAGTCCCTAACTGAGTCATGGTTGCAGACAGACCTGACATAGACTTACTGTACTGTACTTCTTACCTAAAGCTGATCCTTAAAAATCTGGAGCTCTTGATGTTCCTGTTCACAGATGCATAGAATCACCAAGGTCAGAAAAGACCTCCAAGGTCATCCAGTCCAACTGTCTGTCTACCAACCACAGTTCCCAACTAAACCATGTCCCTCAGTACAACATCTAAATGTTCCTTGAACATATTCAGGAATGGTGACTCCACCAACTCCCTGGGCACCCCATTCCAGTGCCTGACCACTTTCACAGAATAAATTTTTCCTAATGTTCATCCTGGTGTAGTTCCAGGAAAATGATAGCCAACATGGAAAGGAAAGGAACAAGGAACATACTTTATTAGAGAGTTTGTGCTGAAGGTGATCAGAAATTGGAAATACCAGGATGTTTTAAATTAATTACATTTCTTTTATGAGTATTCTTAAGTAAAGTGAGGGAAAGTGAAACACCACCAAAGTATGAGAACTTAACAACCTTTTTTACAGTCAGATTATCACTAGATATACTCTATGTACATTTCCACGTGTTTCTATATCTTCACCATAGGCAGATATGTTGTGATTGGTGGTGCAGAGTCCAGTTGGAGGCCTGTACTTTGCGGTGCTCCTCAGGGATTGGTACTGGTTTTGGTCCTGTTCAACATCTTCATCAATAACCTTGATGAGGGGATAGATTCCAACCTCAGCAAGTTTGCTGATGATACAAAGCTGGGAGGAAAGGTCAACATGCCAGGAGGCTGTGCTGCCATTCAACATGACCTGGACAGGCTGAAGAGTTGTGCAGAAAGGAGCCAGATGAGGTTTAACAAGAGCAAGTGTAGAGTCTTGTACCTAGGCACTGATACAGGCTGGGGGATGACCTGCTGGAGAGGAGCTCTGAGGAGGTGGACGAGGGTGTCATGATGGATAATAGGCTGGCCATGAGTCAGCAGTGTGCCCTGGTGGCCAAGAGGGCCAGTGGAATCCTGATGTGAATGAAGAAGAGCGTGACCAGCAGGTCAAGGGAGGCAATCCTCCCCTTCTACTCTGCCCTGGTGAGGCCTCACCTGGAGTATTGTGTCCAGTTCTGGGCTCCCTGGTACAAAAAAGTCAGGGATCTCCTTGAAAGAGTCAGTGGAGGGCTACAGAGTTTATAAAGGGTGTGGAACACCTCCCTTATGAGGAAAGGCTGAGAGATCTGGATCTGTTCAGCCTTGAAAAAAGAAGACTCAGAGGTGATCCAATCCACATCTATAAATAACTAGGGTGCTGGAGGCAAGAAGATGAGGCTGGACTCTTCTCAGCAGTGTGTGGATCCTTTGATATGAGGAGAAATGACCACAAACTAATGCATCAGAAGTTCCACACAAATGTGCACAGGAACTTCTTCACAGTGAAGGTGACAAGAGCACTGGCACAGGCTGCCCAGAGAGGTTGTGGAGTCTCCTTCTCTGGTTATGTTCAAGACCCGCCTGGATGCCTACCTGTGCAACCTGGGCTAGGGAGCTGGTTTGGCAGGGAAGTTGGACTAGATGATCTCTAGAGGTTCCTTCCAACCCATAGAATTCTGTGATTCTGTGATAGTTTAGCATCCAGATTTACTTCTTTTAGATTTGGACACAGAAATTTTGAGTTTATTCTGCTCCATTCACTACATTCCCAGGCAACATGTCAGTTTTGAAAAACAGGAAGTATCCACATGTAAAGAAAACATCCAAGGAAAGTGAAAGTATAATGGGAAAAGAAAACAAATCTCTTCTAGATTATGTCTAGTTAGCAGAAAATAGATAAATTTTCAGTGGATACTGTGCAAGAACAGGTAAGCTGTCGTAGGAATTTGTCTGTGTATGACAATGGCCTACTTTCTATCAGCTGTTAATATGAAAATGTTATCTAGAGTAACATGTTGTCAAGTATTTTGGGTTGGTCAGGAAGACTGCAGTCCCTGATAGCTGTGATCAATGAACAAGATAGTGCTGTGTTCTTCTGGAATAAAAAGTGGAAGGGATAATATTTCCCCCAGCACCCACATCCCAAAACTTCCTGCAGTTTCACAGAAAGAAATAATTTTTCATTTGGTTTTTATTTATTTATTTAGAACATTGCCTTCTAAAATATAAATATGTGGAAATTCAAAGAAATGATTATGAAGGTGAAGTAAATATGTCCTCCATTTGAAGTTTTTTGATTGCAAGCTCCAGAGAGGAATGAGATGTGAAAAACACAGTTCCTCAGTATTCTTTCTTTAAATGGAGATGGCTTCATACACGTTGGAGCTGCCACTCTTTGACATCTATTTCTCCAGGTATGCTGTAGAGAATAGATGTCTAACAGTGAGTGGAATCTGACCAGACTCATAATGTCTAACGCTGAAGTCCTTTTTTGGAATAGTTATGTCCCATGATGGATATAGTTGTGAGTGCCAGAATATATCTCTCATCACTGGAACCATCATTTCCTTTAACATTTATTTCATTTAATTCTGCAGTCCTTCAGAGAAATGCAGTCTTGTGGTTAAAAGTTAACAAAAACTATAGATATCCAGTTCCCAGTCAGATTGCACCAGTTGGGATCAAGTGCCAGTGACTTATTTACAAACTAATGTGAGACCATATTCCTTTATGTATCAAAACTAATGGAGCAGCTGAAGTGTGAGGAAGGTGAGAGGCCAAGTTAAACAGCAGCAGCAACAAGCTAAATCCTGTTATGATAAAGCCTGGTGAAATTCAAATAGGACAGCCAAATGCATTGCTTTCCACACAGCAGGCACAAAAGATATACATGGAGATGAATGCTTATACATGGAGTAGCTACAGCAGAAGTGTGAGAGGTAAAAGGGAGAAGCTTGCCATTAGACAGTGTCAGAGAGGTGTTTTTAAATATGGGAAAGAGTCAGTGAAGAGTTTTTACTCACCTGTTAGGATCCCACACCAGAGCAAGGTGAGATTCCCTGAAGGAAACATGACCCAACAACAAATGGCATAATAAATAGCTTACTTACCAAGGCAGAATATGAAGAGGAATATATTTAGCAAGTAGATACCGGTCCTCAGAACTTTTAAAGTACCAGATGGACTGTAGATGGATTTCTGCATGGCACTTGACAGATGTTGCTCATTGGCAGAAGCTCATTTGAGGAAACAGAGAGGGTGGAAAGTATCCTAATATTTATTCTTATTCAGTATTCAAAATTATATTACATATCAATAAATGTAATTTTCCCCAAATCACAGAAGCAATGAATTGTGTCTAGGATAACTCTACACTGCTGTGACACTATTGAGGTAAGAACTGAAGGTCCCAAGTGGCCTGGGCAGGGACAGAAAATGTTGGTGATTGCTTGGCAAAGAATCACTGCACTCTGTTGATAAATCTCCAAGTTTTATTTTGGTAATGTCTCAGATATGTAGGCAGCTCCGAAAGTAATGTCTCCTATTTATTTCCATGAAAACTACAGCATATGCAAACAGCACAACAGCGCTATTTGGTAGAGCAAATTCTCAGATACAAACAGTATTTTTCAACATAGTTGCCACCATTAGCTTTGCATTATAAGCCTTGCTTATAAAAATCTGCACTCACTGTCAGTGTCACCTATGCAATGTGCACCACCCAATGAATGCCTCACTATGCTCATATCTACTCTTTGGACTTCAAAAATGTTCAACAAGCACTGATGAATGTCAATGAATGTCAGTTTTTTTTTCAAATGGAGGAATTTGGTTACTTTTCATATGCACTTCTGTGTCAGACACCACTTTGTCAGTCTGCCTCTCTGTTGCCATCTGACACATGACAAAAAAAAGCAAACAAAACACTACATCGATGGGAAGGTTCAGCCGTACGACCAACATCCATCTCTGATGTTGTGGACCAAAATAATAAAATAGGAGACATTACTTTCAGAGCAGCTCTTGTATTTCACACAGTACCTTAGAGGGATGTAGTATTCTCAGTGTTTATTCTTTTAATGTTTCTAGATGCAGAATGTTTACATTTTCTTACTATCAATAGAGAAGAGCCAATGCCAAACTGAAAATTAACCTTACTGAGATTTGAAGAAATTTACATAAATTTGTATTTAAAAGTACCCCTCTTGACATTAAATTGCATGATAATCCTAATAATATTTATATAATGATATGGCCAATAATGTAATCCATTGTGAAATGGGGTTTAAGTACTTTTTCTAAAATTCAGCTATTCCAGTTAATGAACTATCAAATACTACATACACTGCAAAATAGGAGCTTAGTCTGGATTTCCCTCTGGTGCAAGACCCTTTGATGCAGCTCTTTTGGTGTCCAACTTTGAAAACCCTCACTGTACGATAGAAATGGCAGTGAATGTCTGATATAACCAGATAGGTTCCTCACTTTCCAGTCACCTTCCTGTGTTTGAGGCTTCAGACCAAGCAGAAGTGGGTACTGAGCAATGATATATCTGAGTTGCTGCGTCAGTATTTAGAGAGGAGTAGGGTATGCTTTATGTGAAATTGGTCTTTTAAATCCATAAATGTTCCAACTTACTTTCCTTCAAATGTTATACAGTAGAAATCACTATTTGAAGAGGTAATTTCTCACTAAATTCAATAATCCCTTATTCCTTTGACTCACTGGGTCTTCTGTGGGTTGTTCTGTCTCTGTATCACTTATCAGTTTTTAATGTGTTTATACTTCATTTTGCAGATCTACAATCAAGTAGGTTTTGTTATATACAAATCCCACAACTTTCCAGCTTTGTGCAATGAACAAAGCCACTGCGCAGAATTTCTGGGTTATACTGCAAGCAAAGACACTTTTACCATCAGTAGGGATGAGACTGTAAGTTATACTCTTTCACGTTTAAAAATTTAATATCCAAGCAAAGATGCAGAAGTATACAAGG
The DNA here is from genome assembly GCA_036925125.1 of Oreortyx pictus. Taxonomy (NCBI): domain Eukaryota; kingdom Metazoa; phylum Chordata; class Aves; order Galliformes; family Odontophoridae; genus Oreortyx; species Oreortyx pictus. The sequence goes on along the minus strand of JAUPFR010000002.1, from coordinate 82,996,904 downwards.
TTTGGAGGCAGAAAGCATATATATTGTGATGTTTCCTTTCAGGGGAGACATGGAGGATAATAAAACTCTGCTGTTCCTATTAGAAGGGAGGAAAGATGGATGATTTTATTCCCTCCTGTATATATGGGATACACTTACAGTGCTATTGCACAGCCAGAAGATTTTCTTTGTACTTAGAGGATAAAAATGCCCAGGCAGGATTTTGTTCTGGAGAAGGAACTTTTATAAAATATACAAACTGGAAGAAGGGGGATGTATTAAAGTCAACATAAGGGAATAAACTAATTATGTCTGACTGGGTCTTGAATATTTATAATGCTGCCAGTAGCAGCTCCCTTTGGGCCACTTGTTTACAAAGCCTGTTGAATTTATATGCCCTGACAGGACACACAGCTCTGAAAGCAGCTATGTGCAGAACATCAGATATGGCTGGAATATTTTCAGACAGAAAGACTTCACTCACTAGAGCTGTGTCTTTCTCAAAAGAGATGACTTCGGGGTACCTTTCCAGCTCAAAGTGTTTAGGACAAACAACTGAAAAAATAGGTGCGGGAAGCTGGAAAATGTGACCCAATATTTTGACAGAAATGTTGACCTTTTCTCCCCAGATTATGCCAGGGTTTGTCCTGGAACCAATTTCTGTAAGCAAGGCACTAATCCTGACAATCTGTCAGACTCCCTCTCACATTTCTGTCACTTTTTCTCTTCACCGGAACATGATGCAGAAATCAGCATTTCGCTTTTGTGGGCTATTACAAAAGTAGGGTTTGCATCAGTCATAATGGCAGAAATGGACTGCAATGAGACTGTCTCAGTGTTGGATCAAGAATCACAGGTCTGTGACCAGGACTTGTGATTGACTGCCCATAAGTTGGCAAGTTATATCCTTTTCCTATGCCACTACTATCTGTGAAGGAAATTGCCAAAAAGTCTTCCAGTGTGACCTTTCAAAAGTAGGGAAATCAAACAGGAAAAAATAAATATTAAAACTGCCTTTGAAAAAATGTAACCTTGATAAATGGGGTTACAATACAGGTGTACAACAGATTCAATTGATATCAGATTATGTGTCCAGAAGACTCTTCCACCTATTGCTTGTGAACATCAGCCACACCAGAAACTAAGTGGAGAGGGAGTTGTATGGTTCTGTGAGGGAGGTAGTACCACTTGCATGTAATTTCACTAACAGCCTGTATCTGGTCTAAGCTTCTGGCAAAAGGGATAATATTATGAAGAGCTGGCCTAGTGAATGAGTGGAGGTCCTTGTAAATGTGGGTAGTCGACTTGAGGTATACAGAGTCAGGCAGGTACAATAACTGGTAGTGGGCACAGAGGAGCAGTAAAAAGCTCTGTCTTAGAGCAAGGGAAGAATGATGAGGGGGCAGAGGGAGCAATCAGCCTTCTGGTATGACTTTGGAGCGCTAAAGTAACAGACCACTGCTGATCACATGCATATAGAGCCCCAAAGCTATGTAGGTGGCAGAATCAGGGATTGACTGCAGCGGAGGACACGTTTTTACTATACTTTTACAAGCACACTCAATGTTTATGTACTGTTTTCATACATATGTCCTTGAAAGTGTTATAATTTTTTTCAAAACAGCCTTCAGAGAAAGTGTTCTCTTATTCAGGACTTTTATATTTTTGCTGTCAATAGCAGAAAGCCCTTCAGCAGAAGCAAAAAACACACTGTCCTTTGTTGGACTAAAAAGTGGGTGAAATCATAAGATTTTACACTAATTTTATCTTTATGGAGTTTAAAAAGAGGACAAATTTGTGAAATCTGTCATGAACAAATCTTTGATTCATTGTAAATTAGCATTCAAATTCCTTCTTATGGAAGAAGGTTCATGAAACATACTCATAAAGAAAGAAATAATTCAGCATTCACAGTATTAAAATGTCTGCTTATTCTTTTTCTTTTCATCAAGATAGTTCAATAAACAAGGCCATTTTAATAGCCTAAGACTCAGATCCACCTAAACGTACTGCACCAAAGACTCACAAACAGTGGAAAAAAACCCAGACCAAGAAAAGAATAGTCATTTTAAAAAGTGATCTTTGATAGACAAGAGTAGGTCCCCAGCACAGATATGATCTGAAAGACTTTTGATGTTAGCATTTTTTCCTTTATGCCTTATTTATGTTACATCACTTTTAAATTCTACTAAGTGCAGATCGTAAAATAGTTTATGTCCAACATGAATTCAGGACGAGTCATTTAGAGAATCACGTTGGATAAGGAAATGACCCCAAACCTCTTTGTTTTATGTGCTTCTGTGCTTATACTGACAATTGAATGTCACCACTGACCTGCTTCATATGGCTAAGAATGAATGTGGACGGTCAAAAAAGTTAACTAATTGGAAATAATCACAGAGATAGTTCAATATATGACTTTAAAATCAATTTTACAGTTTTTATAGGATCCAGACGCAAAGGAGAGGTGGAAAAGCAGTCGTAGTCAAACATTATTTACTGTATTTGTTTGGGGAATTACAAGGGGTAAAAATGATGCACATCTGAATGTGAGAAACAGAAGCAGCAAACATATGACAATCTCAATTACCTGTGTAGTACAGTGTGCCAACAGAAAAAAAACTTTTTTTTTTTTTTTTTTTTGCATTTTACTGCAAGTAGGAGATTAGCATTTTTTCTCACTGTGTGGGAAATCCCAAAGTCATACAGGAGCTACGGTTTGTTCTGCCAAATTATGCTTTCTTGCACAGAACTAGAGAACGGTATTCCATAAATCATTTAAGGTAGAAGGGATTTCAGATGATAATGACCCAATGATATCTGGTTTAGAGGCAGATGCCTAAGTGGATTGGGTGGTTACCATCTGAATCCTCAGCTCTGACTGAGTGCTGAAGCAGTATCCCAATTTGCAGTATTTGTAGAAAGTCCAGCTAATGTACAGGAATAGGATATAGCCCCACACATACACTCAAGAGGGTCAGGCATTTCCAGGTTTGCAAGAGAAAGCTGGTATCATTTTCTTGTTCTGGTTGTTTTGTCAGCCTTATTCTCCAAAATTTCCAGTCTGTCACCTCTGCATGAAAGTCACACGATTATTTATTTATTCCAGCCACGCATTTCAAGTACTACCGCATCTTGGCTGCTGGCATTAAAACAAGAAATTTGTCATTTTACTCAAGATTTATCCCTTCCTGAAAAGAAGAATGATATTATATTTCTCTAGCTATTCCAGTAGAAATCAGGCAGAACATGTGGAACCATTAGGCTTTCTGAAATATATTAGCTACAGTTGCATTCTGGATTATATTTCACAAACTACAGAAGTAAACTCCTGAATACTCTTTAGAGAAAAGCAGGCAGGGAATCACTTGCTCTGGAACCACAAACCGTGAATGCAGTACTTATTTTCTCTCCCCTTTTTTATCCCAGGGGTAAAAGGAAACTTGTGTTCACTGTTGAATTGTGCAAGATGTTTGTTTACTTCAATCAGATGAAAAGGTGATATTTCAAAAGTGTGTACCCAAATATTCCATTTCTTTAGAGTTTCAGATGCTGAAAGCATATGTATTGCTTTATGGGATAAAGCGAATCCTTTCCTTTCTGCTCAGCTATTTATCACTTATATGCAATCTCTTGTAAGAATTCCTTGAACCAACCAAGTGTTTATAACTTTTAATTTAAAAATGCCTTTCAGAGTCAGTATAGCAGAGGAATGTGTTATGGCTATGACTACTGTCATATATTAGTTCTTGAATTTTACTATGGGATCAGTGTTTTAAATATGTATTTTCTTTCATCTTCTTCCACTAGGTCAACAGTGGTTTCCAGTTTATTTTCTAGGGAGTATTACATACTTAGTGTTCACTAAGTTGTCATTCTAAATGCAATACATTTAAAAATCCATTTCAGTGTTTTCATATGGAAAAAGTAACAGAAATTTGATGTACTTTGGCTGTCTCTCAGCCCAGTGAGGGGACTGAGATTGGGCAAGAAGTTGCTAGGGAACATAGGCAAGACAGTGGACCTGGAGTGACAAAGGTATATTCCATACATTACGACATCATACTCAGCAACAAAACTGATGAGGAAAGAAGGAGGAAATGTGGATGTTTGGAGAAGTGCTGTTTGCCTTCCCAAATAAGCCATCACAGGTGATGAGCCCTGCATTCCTGGAAATGGCCTTCTGATAAGAAAAAGTGAATGAATTTCTTGTTTTGCTTTGCTTTGTAACCACAGCTTTTGCTTTACCTAGGAAACCATCTTTATCTCAACCCACAAGTTTTCTCACTTAAACTCCAATTATCTCCCCATCCCACTGTGCTGAGCTGCCTGCCAGGGTTAACCCACAGCTTGTGGAAATTCCAGACACTTTTAAAATGTAAAACTTCATTTAAATTTTTCAAAGTACCTCCATAAATTTAGACGCAAAGTATCTGTCTGAGGGACTGAACTGCAGTTATCACATACCTTATTTCACTTAGCAAGTTAGGATAAAATGATCACCCAGATATATAAGGAGGATAAAATCATCTGCGTAACAAACACAAGAAACTGTGGCAATGTTTCAAGGTCAAGTGTTTCATATTTTGTAGATCTACCATACTTCAAAAAAGTATTTTGTGTTTTGCATTTTATTTTTTTCCTCAGTCTGTGCTTCTTATATCACACAGTTCTTGAATATTCACGTAAAAAGATTTTGATACAATTGTGAAGACAGTCAGAGAAAGAAGGTACCTTCTGCCCAAGGAGGTAAAGTCAGATGCTTATCCAATGAACATTAATTAAAAGCAAACCAAAACATGAACAACACCCTAATTTATAGCTGAAACGCCAAGCTTCTCACAGGTGATTATAAGTAAGACACTTCTTTCTTCATCCCCATGTTTTCAGTGGGTGAAATATCATAAAATGAACATGTCAGAGTATGAGAGGTGAGTTATTGCTCAGTATCATATGGGAGCTGCAGCTAGTAAATAACTTCATTCTATCCTGTGAGTTATATTATCTATCCAGACACATGGTTAGATTGGTTGTCATAGCCCTCAACATTCTAAACTGTGTTGCTAACATTGCCTGGATTGACTTTTGTTTTGCTGTTTAAACATCAAGTTTAGGCACACTGTATTTTCTTGTCATTTGGATACATGCAGTTCCATACTAGCTAAAATCAAGTCTTATGGCAAATCATGGGGAAATCAGAGGAGGTCTCAAAAACACTCTTGTCTTTTCAGTGAGAATATCGTACTGTTTCAGTAGAAATTCCTGAAGCATTAATATGCTATCATTTTCCCAAAGGACAGCTCTGTTTTGACAGAAGAGGCTATAACTGAGCTGTAAGGGATTTTTCTGCCGGTAATATTTTAGAGAATTTTTTAAAGTGCCTTTGACCCTTGTGCACCACCTGCCATGATAATGCAAATATACACTCAAATGGTAACATGGATGCTAGATAAACATCTGGTAAGAATATTCCTCTGTATTGTGTCTGTCTTTAATAGATCAAAAGTACCTGCAGTAAATAGCGTAGAAAGAAGATCCAGGCTTTGCTGGTTCAAAGCAATTGACCAGAAAGGGTGTAGATCCAAAAGACTGACACTTAGTTCAGTCCAAGCTTGTACCTCTGACAGTAGCAGATGCATAGGAGTATTCAAAAGATTACAGATACAGGATGAGTTTTCCATTAGTTCACTGTTTCTGGTAAAATGAAGAATGCATCCGTACCTTCAAAAGAGGAATGTTTGATGAGATCAAGGTAAAATATCTTTCTGATGTTTACAGTTAAATTCTGGTCACTGGACCAGGAGCACACAGAGGACTGAATGGCAGAGGTCCTTCTCAATACCAGAGCTATGGTTCAGTGTAGCAACACTTATCCAAACCAAGCGTTCGCTGCTCTTCTCAACCAGGGATGGTGGCCAGAATCAAATAAAACTAATTGGAATGCTTCAATATTATTTTATCCATATTAAAGAAGTTACAGGATTTTCAAGGCTAGAACTGTGATAGAAAGAAAATCCTATGTACAGATCCCTTGTTCTTCAGAAACTAGCTGAATTATGCGTCTTCTAGGACACATTTTCAGGGTTTTATTCAGTGTGTACTGTTGGCATTGAGGTGGCTTTAATATAGAGAAAAGCTTTAAAGATTTTTCTGAATTTTTTAACTGAAACAGAATCCAGCAGTTCATTGTGAGGATAATTACATAGAGCACGCTTGTCTGAACTGTATTTCAGAGAAATAAAATACTCCTTAGATAACACTTTATTGTCTACAGTTTTTGGCACTTTTATTTTCTCTAAGTGAGATGCTTTAATCAGAAATGGGATTATGTAAAATAAGTGCTTAACAGCTCCAAATTTTAATACATAAAAAGAAATTGCTTTGTTTAATGTCTAAGATCATCAACAAATCTGAGCATTACCTGAAGAAATAGCCTTAGTGACCTTCCCTTTCTTTGAGATAATGAAAGGAAATTTGGCCAGATTTTTTAACTGAGCATTCTAATAAAATTTCAGTGATCCATGGAAAATAGAACTTTAAAGGAGTATAGAAACCACTGATGCCATCATTAGCCATCTATTTTGCTTGGAGTGAGAACTAAGATGAAACAAAATTGCATCTTCTTTTTATTATATCCATGTTATCAGAACATAACTTAGCTACCGTAGAAAAGAAAAGGACAGTAGAAGACAAAATTGCTCAAAACAAAACATGCATGGTTTTTTTTCCTTAAAACCACAAGTATTAAAGTAATGTCATCAAACCAGTACTAACGTTATTTCTTTTTATATAGTAAAAATATGAATGAATGCTAAACAAAAATGTTGCCATGACATGGAATTTCATAAAATAAAGAAAAACAAATTTCTTTATTTTTCTGTAATGAAATGCCAACTCTGGGCAACTATTGTAAACACTTTATTCCAGCTCTCTTCTGGTATGGACAGGGCTATTGGGTGTCCTGCCATGCTTACTAAGGTTATGAAATTGTGATTTAATGAAGATTAGGTTCACAGGAATGGAAAAAATGCCTTTTTTGGGAGAGTGATAGACACAATTTAATTTCATTTTTCTTCTTGTGACATGTAGTAAAAGCCTTCTCAACTGAGGTAAGATACTCTGCTTGTTATTCTGGACATCCAAATGATGATTAAAAGATAGAATTGCAAGAAAATTTACCCTTGAAAGCAATTTATGCAGTGAGATCAAGATAATACTGTATCTGTCTCCACCCTTCTGCTCACTTGCCGTAGCTCACTGATTAATAACTGCTACAGTTTTAAATATGATTTCAAAATACTGCTGGGGTCATTCTGAATGATGAAAATAATGAATGATACTGTAATGTTCTCACTTATAATTCAGACTAGATTGGCCTTTGTTTTGGTCTTGATGACTGGGATTGAATTTTGACTTGCATCTTCTGCAGATAACTCTCCCATTTACTACATAATTCTATACAAAATTTTAATTGGTGTGTGCTGATGTTAATAAAGCTCCCTAATGTGAGCAGTACTTCAGATATAATGGAAAGGGGAAAGAGTGACCAAAAAGTGTCTGAAATTTTTCTGTATCATATCTATTGTATCCTTTTCCCTTCTTATACTACCTGAGAAGAGTACTGGGTAATGCAAGGCCAGCATTTACCAGCCATTGCACAGAGATCTTCCATTGGTAAACTGTGAAGCGATTTGTTTGTGTGATAGATGTTCAGCCCCTTACATGAGCTGGAGTTAACTGCACTCATGTTTGTCCATAAAAGTTTACTGTTGCGCTAAACTACAAACAAAATATATATGAGTGATTATTTTTGTCCATTTTTAAAAGACGGTATTTTTAAGCAAATATGACCATTCATTAGATAGTCATTATATCTCCCCAAATGGCAGACTTTATTGTTAAATTAAATTGAATTCAGTTCCATGTCCTCCATCACCGGAGATAACATTTCTATTTCAGATTTTATGATAATTGCAGTTCAGGACAGAGGATCTGAAAGTACTGATTCATGTGTTCACCAGTTTTTTCCCACACCCAGCACAGAGTGCTCAGCTAGAATGTCAGAAATGGGACAGAGTTTAAACTGAAAAACAGAAAACTTGAGTATCAAAAATGCAAGTTGGGCAGCTTTTTAGTGGGAGGCTAGTACTTCTTAGTAAACAAAATATAAAAAAGGAAGAAGGAATTGCAATACATGAAAAGTACTCTGAGAGACAGTAACTCAAATTTTTAAAGTTTTAAATGAAAAGCTTATAGCATTATCTTTGTTAACTTAAAATATTTATAAAATATGAATGAGCTTGGGCTACTGCAACTCTTAGTGTCAAACCTACAATTATCCCCATGACAGATGGCTTTCCTCAGCATCTTCTGTTGTGCTGATAGAAGAGTACAGGAACCCATTCCTCTGCTGTGTTCTTCACTTGGGAAGTGTTCATCCTGTGTTTCCTGCTGAACAACCAGAAACCAGAGCCAATATTCCCCCTTTGTAGCTGGTGTCCAGGTAAGCGGTAATAAAGAAAGTAGGTCTCATTGCAGGTAGAAAATTGTCTATGTCTGTCGTGGCTTGATGATGGAATAAGCCAGGAGATCTATGAAGGTGGGGACTCAGAGTTTAGGTCTTCAGTGACAACAGATTAAGAAAAAAAATGCACCAAGAGACTGCTGATGCAAGTCTTTCTTGTGAACTTAACTACTTTCTACTTACTGGGAGAAACCGCAATATGTAAGACTAGGTGAGCTGAGAAAGTCTTCACAAAATCATTTTTCCTACCTAAATGTTCTGGTACTTGAAATGGCAAAAGGACAGGTATAGCTTAGCTCACAAAGCTTCTACATCTTACACAGGCAGCAAAGAAATATGAGGAAATTTAAAATAAATAACAGGAATTCAAGTGCTAGGGACTAGATTATAACAGGCACATCAAGCATGCTCTTTGTTGCCCAATTCAATGCCTGAGAATTAGATATAAATAGAGATGCAAGGTAATTTCTTCAGCTTTCTGCATGGCTCAGGCTATTGTGCAGGTTGTGAGAGCAGTATGGCATATAATCCTAGAGTCCCTTTAAGGGCTGGTGGCTAACCTGATGACAAGGATGCTCACACCTTCCTAGTTTCCTTTGGTCATAGGTCTCTATAACCTGTGGAAAAAAAGCCACGTCTTCATGTAGTCATGCAGTCCTGTCAAATTTCAAGGTCTGGGCATGAGAAACATTAATTTGATTCTCAACCACCACCTGCCTACTCATGGATTTGTTCTATTGGAGATGCTGGTTCATAGGCTGTCTATTGGCAGTGTGCTGATCACGGCACCTGTGCTGTGAGTGTTGTTATTGTGTGCTCATAATATGGGAGAAAGATGCTGTGAGCTGCACTTGCAGTCAATGGGAGAGCCGTGGGAAGGAAGAAGTGCTTCTAGCAAGCCTGTTTATATTTGTGCTGCAGCCTAAAGGGACAGGTAGTCTTCTGGCAGAAGTAATGCGTGTACATTGTCCTGCTATACAACTGGATGTAGTGCTCTTTTCTATGCTTGGAAAGAAAACATTCTTATTGGCTTTGGTGATGCAAATATTCACACCACAGTTTTCAGCCTGTGCTAGGAGCCTCAATTCTCTGGAATCCTAAACACAAACAAACCCAGAGACTTCTGAGTCATAAAAAGAATAAACTGGCCTGGGACATGGCCTGGAGAACTATCCTGTAGCCATCCATTACATTAAATATCTGGTGTGATTTCTGGACCTGGCCCAGGTGAACTGACACTCCACCTGATCATGCCCCCAACCACGATGACTAGCTCAGCAACATCTGGATGGGTGAAGTCCTTCATGTTTAGTCTAGTGGTTTAGGTTAGTCCTGAAAGGAGACTACAGATGGTCAAAGGAGCTTTCTGCAGGTAGATGAGCTTGGCTCATTCATTTTTATGTGGATAATTTGTCTTAAGACTCCTAATGACAGTACAGTATCTTGTTATATTCTTTTCTTTGCAAGAGAGCTATTTTTGGAAGTTGAATGTGCAGCTAGACCTGAAAGTCCATAATGCTGTAGTCTATTTTCAGGAGAAGGATTTAGCCTTTGTGCTCCTACATCCTTCTGTCTTTTTCAGTTTTACCTAACGAGAATGCTCTTGTAGCTAAAGGCAGGAAGAAATCTGTCATGAATGCAGATCTACCCTTTGCATGCCTTCTCTCTCATTGTCCTGCTCTCTCTCCTCTAATTGAGCCAGAGAGAAAACATTTAGTAATCTCTCTCCCTCTTTCCTCTCATTAGGCAAATGATGACATACTCTTTTTCCAGAGTGTCTTTAGAAGCATGCCATAGGAGCCACTGCTCATTATTAGTACTGGGAGAAGAAAAAGCTTGTGGCTTGATATTGAATTTATGTAGATGCATGTAAATGAAAAGACAATTCCTTGAAATCAGATGTAATACAGCAGTGAAAAATCAATGGTGAGAGATCAGAATCCAGCTCAGCAACTGTTTTGAGCTTCTGTAAGTATGCATGCAATCTTATACCCTTATCATTTCTAATGAAAGTAAGCCTCAGGTACAATGATACAAACAGATCACTATAACAGAACTATTTGACAATAATTTTGAATATTTTAAGATGTATTTCACCTAACTTTGATCTATTTTCAGATTTGTTTCTACAAATCTGAAACTGTCTTTCAGTTTCTGTCTACATACTGACATTTCCTTGTGCAACAAATTCTTTTCCATATGTGTGAAACTGGAACAGTTCTTTATTTGACTTTTCCTGACCTTTTAACCTTTTTCTTTCCATCATTCTTTCATTATTTCTTCTCTTTTCTTCCTTTCCCTCCTTCTCATTCTCCTTGTCATCTTTCTTTGAAAAATGGTGTTAATGAACTCTAATAATCTCCATATACTTTAGTTACTGCTATTAAATACAATCAAACTTATCACACATTTTTACTTCTTTTTATTACCATGAAAATATCTCCTATCTTATAGTAACATTATTGACCTATATTGCATTCCTCTATAGAGCTAAAAAAAGTGATAATTAAACCACAAACAATACAGATTTCCATATACCAAAGACAAATTAGTTTTAAACGCCAATTTGAACAATCCAGGCTGAGAGGAAGAATAAACTTAATATTCAACATAGCGAATGAAACAATGGTTAAATGCAAAAATGATACAAGCAGTAGTAACTGCCTATAACTCAAATGCATTATAAAGAAAAGAGTTCCTATAAATTTGAAGACTGAATTTTAATGTGTCTTTTGACTTCTGCAGAAACTGTTAAAGTTCTCTAAGGCATTCTTTAAATAGCAACATCTGACTATATTTGTGAGTGAGACAAACATTATGACCCTCATACGAAAGAGTAAGCTGAGGCATGGAGGAGTAAAGTGAATAGTAGAAGTGCACCAACCCACAGTTCCATCTAAATAAACTAAAACTGATAAAAGCCTGGGGGAGATTGGAGCCCTGAGTGGGTGATATCTGACTGCAACAGCAGCAGCCTTTGGTTCTATCTGCTTTGGTCTTGTTTCCCCACAAGCCTACGTCCCTGGTCTTTCATAGATTCATAGATTCATTAGGTTGGAAAGGACCTACAAGATCATCTAGTCCAACCATCCTCACACCACCATCCCTACCCATCAAGCTACTAAATCAAATCCCTTAGCAAAAAGACCCCTTGGTCTTTAATATTGGCCAAATTTGTTAGGCAGGTTTCAGTGCCCACTCTGTATGGGGGCATCACATCAAAGTGTATGCCATGGCAGTGTGTGTGCACATAGAATTTACAGGCAAACACTATCAGGACCTATGTCCTGATATGTGCAAAACTCAGGATGGTTTCAGTGAAGGAAGAGCTGAGCCCAGTATCTCTTACCAGCAGAGCTTGCAGGGCTTGCAGAGCTTGCTCCATGCTGATTCAATCACTGGCCACTCTGCTGAGGCTGTCAACAAAGGTGCCAATTAGTGCCAGTTCTGATGATGATTTTTGTGATGTCAACACCTGTCCACTATGAACTGGACTGTGAGCACCATCACAGTTCCCATCAGATGCAGAACAGCTGTCAGGTAGTAGCAAGGATGGATGATATATTAGCTTCTGTGCACATTAGTAAATCAGACAGGCTGTATTGTCTCTAAAATGCCTTTCATGTCAAATTAATCTCTCTTTAATAATGCAACTGAATTTGTTCCTTTGATTTTGATGTGTTTTCTAGTTTATGGATGATTTATTCATACAATATCAAGTAGCACTGTGTGACAAAACAAAACAAACTCAAATGCAAGTATAACCAGATTTTAAGCTGCGGGCACAACAATCATGGTTGCAAAAATATACCTACATAGACTTTTAACAGCATTTGGAGGTACAAATTGTGCAATTATAAGCCCATCTGACTTACCGCATAATTCCAGCTTGATGGACACAGAGACAACTTACAAAGGAGTGTTTGCAGTAGATTGCAGCAAATTTTGAATGTGGGCAGATCTGAATATAGTGCCTCACTATGGAGCACAAAAGGATGCAGATGCAAACCAGATATGTATGCATACATGTGCAGAGATCCCAACCCGAAGACCATCGTACGTGGAGGAATTAGTGATCCATATAGCACTTTCGCTCTGCACTATGGTGCACACCAAACACAAGCTTCAAGTCTGTGCTGTGTGCTGTGCATGTGCTCACTGCAGGACAGAACTCACTGGGTAACAAAGCTGCCTATGGGCAGCTCCCACTTGGTACTGTCAAATGTATCACTTGCTTGTCCTTGCCTTCACCTGAAGTAGCACTGACAAGTTCCCACACGCACATGTTTTTAGTTTGACAGTAGAAATGGTAAGTAAGGAGACTTATTTTCTTTTAGAAAAGCCCTAGAACCACACAAAAGTCTAGAATGCTGAATAACCTTACTATGGAAAAGTCCTGAACAGAATGCTGTGCCCTGCTTGGAGGCCTATAAGGCATTCCCAGTATCCTAAGGAACAAATGACTACGTATGCTTAATGCACTCACTTTCTTTACAGTATCAGCTGAAGTAAATTGTATTTTAACCAACACTTCACCTCTGTTTTTGGGATAATGTTAAACCAGCTCCTCCTGATGCAAAGCCATGTGTGTGGGAATGCATGTACTGCAGTTGTATTTTGACTTCTCTCTTTTAGGGTCTTCAATATGAAACATTTTCCATGAGCTGTGTTATTGTTATTAATCAGCTATTAACTTAAGGACTATCCTTGGCTTTGAGATGTGAATAATGGGTTCACAGGTTCAACATTTTACATTCAGTTTTTATTCTTTATGTTCTTCACCAGTGAAAGATTCCACAGCAAAGGCAAACCACCATCTGATTTATTGAAATAAGTGAAGGAAGTAGGTACCTCTTAAAATTTTTCAGCAAACTGTATATTGGTTCACGAGATACACTTGATTATTTTGGTAATTTTTCAAAACAGACTTACTGTGATCACCTACTGGAAAAAATCTATTTCATGAAATAACTAAATAAAGCTGCCCAATGCATTCAAGGTAGTTCCCATGTTAAACAGTGTGTGACGCAGTAACAGCATTTTGCATAATCAGGAGCAAACTGAAAAAAAGTGTAACAAATGCCACTGTCTTCTATAGATATTTGGTACTCACTCTAAGAATTGCTGGAGTTGTTTGTGCCATTACATGCTGAGACTCCCCTCTGCACCCTGGGTTCTCTACTCAGTCACTCCGTTACTGTGATTTTTAATGACTGGGAAACAACAGAGTATATTTAATTTCTTGGTAGCAGAATCATATATGGTTCAATTTCCTTGTAATTCACATGATAAAAATCCATGGATCTGAACTGTGAACAATAAATCACCAAAAGACAGTTTTGCTTATTATTTTCTGGAGGCTTCATACTGTGCTTCTGTTTCTGGTTGGGAAGCAGAAAAGAGCTAATTGTTGACATTTTAGCTTCAGGAGCTATTAGCTAAATCACAAGGAATTCTCTATAAACTTTAAATTTTATCTAGTGGATTTCTTTTAGACAAATGGAAAACATTCATTTCACAAATGCCCATGGAAATTAGTACCCTTCGGGGATCTTCCTTTCTATAGTTTTGTGAAACCTCTGAAGTTTCAAAATTGGTCACACATTGCCAATGCATTGAAAAAGCTATCCTGCATTTCAGTTGCAAAACAAAGGTTCTATCTACAATTTCTAGCGGAAAATGAAAACACCTAAGGAAAAGAAACAAAAAAACAAAAACAAAACAAAACAAATTTCTTTTTTTTTTTTGTTTTTCACTCAAGTCTTGGAAAATATATTTTGGGCATGTTCACTGACCTCTCTTGACCAAAGCAGAATAGCTTTTCTCAGCAAGGTATTGCACATAAAATACCACAGAAATATATATTTTTAGATGTACTCCCCAGATGGTGCAAAAAAAAATAAGAGTTTCCACATGATTTCTACTTATGAGTTCTTATTCTAAGCCATGTATGTCTAGTTCAGCCAGCAATACTTGAAGATGTTTATCTTTTGGAATCATATGATTTTATTTTGTCTTTAATAATCATGAACGTTTTTATTACATAACTTGTTATATTCTTATGTAACAGCAGACTGCTCATGTCTTGTGGAATGAATACAAGTGTATTTCATAGTAATAAAGGTGTGTGTTGTATACTCATGTTTTGATCTTTAAGCACAGCATTTTTTCATCTGTAATAGATTTAACATGAGGGGCAATTTAAAAAGATTTAAGACAACAAACTGTGACAGTTCCATGTATTAACTGAATTGCTAACAACCAATGGGATATAGTGCAAACCCCTTTGCCTTCAAACCTATACTGTCAGGGACTCATCAAAGCAGAATACATGTAACAAATCGTGTGTTGGAATTTATTCTTTATGTTTCACAGTCTTTCAAATGGAAGCTGAAAAATTTTACATTTTCAGAAGTTCTGATGAAGTGCATTATCTGTTGCAGTTCAACACTCTACTTTTTGAAACTTGCTGCATTGTCTACCTTCTGTTACCAATTTTTCCTATTTTTAAATCAAGAAAATATTGATAGAAATTGGGTCCTGTAAGTAGGAAAATGTATTGTAAAAGTCTTCTGCTTTGTGTGGATATACCTGAAACAAATAACATCTGTTTTGTCTCTTTGATTAGCTTAGATTTTTGAAATCTAGGCAGGATTCCCAGTCTGAACATTAAAGCAGAATGAGATTTATTCTGTACAATATCATCATCTTGTTACAATCTTTGTCAAAGGAAAGGAAGAGGGAACTTTCTGCCATTTTCAGCTCTTGTTTAATATCTTCTTCACAGGAAAACGCTGTCAGGATATTAAACTCATCTGTTCTTTTGGATAATAAGGATGTAATGTACCATTTTGACCTTTCCAAATGCTGTATTTCAAATTGCTTCTCATTAGTTTTTTTTTGTCTTGATTAAAGTCCTGCTAACCTGTAGAAACAGAACAGAATAAAACCTAGTCAAGACACAGCATATCAAGCATGATCAAAACAGAACCACATATTTATATAGCTCAAGGGCTATAACAGACATTAACACTTTTTATTCCAGATCATTGATGTATTCAGTCATAACACAAAAGCTAATAAGATGTTTATTTAATTTTTCCTCATGACAATTTAGGTCTTGAGCTGAACAGCTCCTATTTGGTTCAAGGATTAATTATTACAATGTGAAATACTGTTTTGGGGATCTGTAGAAAAGTTTCAGAGAAAAAGTTGTAGGAGAACTGAATTAATTCTCAAAGGGAAATGTAATTAAATGTTAATAAATATGACTGTGACAAAGATTCTCCTTGTTTGATTTACTGATTCTTAAATTTAAAAATTGATATTATTTGTAACATTGTACACTATTTTCATGTCTAATCTCCCGCATGGTATGGCCACAGAATTTCTCTATCAGCCTTCGTACCTTCAGTATAAGATGTAGTATAATGTCTCTTTCAGAAGCATAAAAATTGCTCCAACTATTAAAAACTCCCATCGTTAATTTTTCTGTTGTTGTTGGGGGGGAGGGGATAGAAACAACAGACAGAATGGAATTTTTGGCTCCAGCTAGTTACACATTCCTTCCTCCTAAATTAGAGAGCTCTTAATTGTCAGAAATATTATTTGCCTGAAGGTACCTGCAGTCAGATGACTTCTCAGTCTAAGTGGAGTCCAGTAGGTAGAACTTCTCGTGTCCTGCTATTGGTGCATTTTCACTAACTTTTGTTGTTGTTGTTGTTGTTGTTTTGGAACCCTTTTAATGTACATTTTTCTTATTTTTAACATCCTTTTCAACATAACATATTGACACATGACTTTCCAGTAAAGTCACACAAATATGAACAAACAATTCTTCCTCAATTCCTGGTTGCTGCTTAGGTTCCCCAAGGGTTACATTTGTCTTCAGATAGCATCCCACTATTCAGCTTATTGTCTACAGTGATACTGTGTTCTCAAAATCATGGCTTTTCTGGTTAACTCAGGAGAAAATCGGACTAAAAGTAAAGTAAACCATTAATCAAAACAATAATAATAAAATCACAATAAAATCTCATTATCTGTCTTTCTGTATGCATTTAAGAAAAAAGTAATTGCAGTACTCACTTGTGTTCACAGTTCAGTTTTGCTATCTGTAAGTAATTTTATTATGGAGACTTCCAGCTGGAAGTTTAAGACAGATTGGTTTCCTCTTTGCTTTCAATAGCCTATGAACATAACAGTGAGATGGTTTTGCCTATTATTAACCTCTGACCTGGAGAACCTCCCAGCTTGGGACTGCTGTTGCAGAATTAAATACACACTCAGTGATAAAATTGCTGTTAATGGTGCCCTGTAGAGAGAATATCTCAACCCTGGTGTCAGTGTTATGATCGTCTCCTAAGGGACTGTGCTGTCTATTAGAGCAATCTGTTAACTGTTGTTTACTCTACTGTGTCTCTATAGATCAGTAAGCATTGTAAAATCACTAGGAAAGAATCTTTGTATTAGCACTTACCAAACTGCAGCAGCAGAACTGCACTGATGGAACACAGGAAACAGTCTAGTCTGGGCAGTAAAAGAGGCAGTGAATCTCTTTTAGGTGGTTTGTGTCACACCCACAAGTATTAAGAGATGAACATGGGGATGCTGTGACAGGTAACAATTCACTTGGCTCTCTGTAGGAAAACAGATTAGTATCACTAAGAAGAGCAATAGCTTAAAGTTCTGAGTATAATACACTATCTTAGACACATTTTTTTTTTTTTTTACCTCAGTCTAAACATTAGTATTAATGAAAACCATATTTCCCTAGAAAAGAAACAGACCTCCAAGGAACAGTTATAGCTGCAGGTAATACCAATTGGTTTGCACTAAAATATTGAATCTTGGGAGAAGGTAAGTCATCAATCAGTAAGAAGTTACAATGAAACTAGATACTGAATTTACTATTTTTCTGACTTTCAATTGGTATATACAGCTCAGTGTAAAAAGGAAGGCGCAAAGGCAAAGCAAATAATTTAGAACCTGTTAAAAAATCTAGTATTCCAAGTGGATACCCAGACACCTGCGCATGAAATCGCATTTATGACTGAAATGTGAACCTGCAACCTTTGTTTCTATTTGAAATAGCAATATGGCGTATCACTATACAATCCTGTTCTGCCACATGGATACTTTTGAAACAATAAAATACATTCTTAAAGTGTTTTTAATTGGAGGAACTAGACACTATAGCTATGAACTAATTACTGTAGCATTCTAGTAATCAGTAACTATGCAAAATGTAAAGTGCCTGAAAGGGGTTGTCCTTTCCAAATCCCATTATATCCCATACATAATGAGATTACAGATTCTGTGAATCTATAAATTTATTCAAGGAAAAATGCAGTACTACATTGGGCATGGATACTTTGCCCATCTACACAATAATCCAAATCTGTTTAGAGATCATAAATGTTTTGTTCTGAGCTATTATAAAACTAGCTATTCATAAAATAGAGCCATATGTCTCTTCCTCTTCTCCAAATGAGATTTCTGTCACTTACCCTACTTTAGAAGTGCTACATGGAGAGCTACATATACGCATCCTACAGTGAGAAAGGCTGGGAACCTTTTCTTTTTTTTTTAAACATCAAGCCTACATAATCACCAGTATCATTGCTTTTATGTTTTGTTTTTGAGGGATGGGTAAAAGTGGGCTTAGAGAATAACAAATGCACAAATACCAAAATAAGAGTAAAGTCTAATTAAATAAACATGAATGGCTGAGATACCATCACCACAGAATCATAGAATGGTTTTGGTTGGAAGGAACCTACCTCCCTGCTATGGGCAGGGGCACCTCCCACTAGACCAGGTTACTCAAAGCCTCATCCAGCCTGGCTTTGAATGCTTCCAGGGAGAGGGCATTCACAGTCTCGCTGGGCAAGCTGTTTCAGTGTCTCACCACCCTCACAGTAAAGATTTTCTTTTAAATATCTAGTCTAAATCTACCCTCTTCCAGTTTAAAATCATTGCCCCTTGTCCTGTCACTACAGGTCCTTCCAAAATGACACTCCCCAGTTTTCCCGTAGGCCCCTTTCAGATACTGGAAGGCATCTATAAGGTCCCCTCAGAGTCTTCTTTTTTCCAGGCTGAAGAGCCCCAGCTCTCTTCCCCCTCCTCACAGGAGTGGTGCTCCAACCCTCTGATCATCTTTGTGGCCCTCCTCTGGACCTGCTTCAACAGTTCAATGTTATTCTTGTGTTGGGGGCCCCTTTTCCAGGCAAGGTCTCATGAGAGCAGAGGGGCAGAATCACCTTCGTCAGCCTGCTGGTCACGCTTGTCTTGATTTAACCCAGGATACAGTTGGCATTCTGGCCTGCCAACGCACATTACCTGTTGATGCTGAGTCTTTCATCAACTGACACTTCCAAATCTTTATCCTCAGGGCTGCTCTCAAGCCATTCTCCATCCAAACTGTTTTTGTGCTTTGGGATTGCTCTGACACAGGTGCATGACCTTTCACTTAGTCTTTTTGAACTTCATGAGTTTGACATGGGTGCATCTCTCAAGCCTGTCCAGGTCCAGCAGAAAGGCATCACTTCCTTCTTGTGTGCCAACTGCACCACTCAGTTTGGTGTCCTCTGCAAACTTGCTGAGGGTGCACTCAATTCCACTGTCCATGTCGCCTACAAACATGTTAAATAACAATGTTTGCAGCACCAATCTCTAAGGAATGTCACCTGTAAACAGTCTTCACTTGGACATAGAGCCATTGGCTATAACTCATTGACTATTTAGCTAATTACCTATCCAGTGAGTGGTCCATCCATCAAATCAATTCTCTTCCAATTTGGCAATCAGGTCATCATACGCAACCATGTCAAACACTTTGCACAAGTCCAGTTAAATGATGTCAGTTGCCCTTCCTTTATCCACTGACACAGTAACTTCACCATAAAAGGCCACCAGGTTTGTCAGCCATGACTTGCCCTTGGTAAAGCCATGCTGGTTACAACCAATTTCCTCATCTTTATTTTGCATGTCCCTTAGTAGGGCTTTCAGGAGAATCTCTGCTCCATGATCTCACCAGGCACAGAAGTGAGACTGACTGTTCTGTAGTTCTTTGGATCTTCTTTTTTTCTCTTCTTAAAAATAGGAGCTGTGTTTCTCCTTGTCTAGTCAGTGGAAACTTCACGGGACTGTTTCTTGACAGCAACAGCAGGTGACAGCTTAACTTTTCAGGTGATTCTGGCTTTTTTGCTTAGAAAAATACAATTTATGTAAGAAACTCATTTTTCTGTCAGGCCCCTGGAGAAAGGACAGGCATTTTACATGACTAGAGATATGACTGTGTATATGAAGTATTTTTACGTGCTCCCAAATATTTTACCAGTAAGCCAAACTTTAGAAAACTAATTTAAATTTATCAATGGGTTTCTTTTTTTTCCTCCTTTTTTTTCTCTTCCTATCATTTCTTCTGAGCTATATAAGTATCACTGTCACAATCAGCTTCCCTGATAACTAGATAAATTGGATTACCCAGGAGGAATTTTTCATAATTTTTGTTGTTTAAAACTAGTTGTCAAGAGTGTTTCTTCAAAACTGATTCTCCAAATATTACTTTATGCTCTTCTTCAAATTCGGTGTTGTCAAGCCATTAAATCCTTGTGTTTACACTTATTTCATTTCAATTTCCTTTTCTGCCTGTAGCCAATGTAACCATTACTGACACATTTAAAAAGAAAAAAAATACCCTAGGCATTTAATTCCTGTAGGACTTTTCTCCATTTCAGTACTTACCAAAGTGGCATGCAGGTGTACCATATGGATATAGATATGGATATGGAGAGCAGAATTGCACAGTAATGATGAAATACACTTGGTAACTTAAAGATGATTACTTTAAATTTGTCAGTCCCATAAGACTTTAGTAGTCAGAAGCAAAAGTGTAAACAACAAACTAGGCAAAAAAGCCTGAATAGATCCTACTAGTGGTAGCTGTGATTGCATACATTCTGTGTTTTGAGAAATTAGTAAGAATTCTCTTTGCATAAGGTATAAATATTATTCTTCTACAGGAAGTAACCCAATGTATGAGGCACTCTTTGCAAATATTATTTGTGGCAGAGAGAATTTGCAGATAAGAAACCCATTTTTGGCCTATGTTTGTGTTCTGCTTGTGGACTGTGTACAGATTTATGCACATGCAGACACCTGTAGCCTGAATAGCAATGTTTACAACTCTTACATCCTTTCCATGGATATAATTAAAGAGGGTCAATTCTTAATTTATGAGTCTTTCTTCAGGTGAATGAGTAACTCAATGTGACAAAATCTAGAAGGACATGAATTATTTGTCAGAAGAGTAACAGAATTATGGACCAAATGTACTTCTGCATAATCTGTAACAAACACACTGCACCATTTCAGTTCTAGAGTCAAGGCTGCAGCCACAGTAAAATATGATTTTATTGTTCACTGAGACCTTTTTGGTATGAATAAGCATGCAGAAAAGCTAGATTTCCCTTGAATGATTTCAATATATGGGTTATTTCACATTATGAACGTTGAAAGTTGTAACTACTGGAAAGCTTTTTCTGCTAGAGGTACAGAACTGGTCTCCAACATATGAAATGCACACAGCATGTTATTTAACATGGCATGAGCCACCTTCCTTTATATCTGGCTTTACGTGATGTCTGGTGAATTACACTGTATTTTGAAAAGAGAAATAGGTGAGTATTGACACTAGGATTCTGAGCTTGTTTTTTATACTGACTAGAATTTTGAATTTCTTCAGGTAGGTAGAGATGAAAACAAGGCCTACATATTTGCATAGACAAAAGTTAATGAATTTGATAACTTTTCAGTAAATCAAAATCTTAACATCTAACCTACCCAGGCTATATGTAGAGACAGAGGGATAAGATACTGGAGAGCAGCCCCACTGAAAGGCATTTGAGGAACTTCGTCAAAAAACAAGTCGAACGTGAGTCAACAGTGTACCCAGGCAGTCAGTAGGGCCAACTGTATCCTAGGATGCATCAAGCACAGCATTACCAGGCAGGCAAGGAAAGGGATTGTCCCATCCTACTCTGCACTGGTGTGGCCTCACTTCAGTTCAATTTTGGGTGCTACCGTACAAAAAGGATGTAAAACGATTACAGTCAAAAGGAGGGCTACAAAGATACTAAAGGGTCTAGAATGGAAGATGTCTCAAGAGCATATGAGGTCCCTTGGTTTGTTCAGCCCAGAGTAGAGGAAAATGAAGGGAGGCCCCATCATAATCCACAGCTCCTCATGAGGGAAGCAAAAAGGCAGCACTATTCTCCTGCCTCTGGTGACCAATAGTAGAACAGGAGGGAATAGCATGGAACTGCCTGAAGAATTCAGGTTGAATACCAGGAGAAGATTATTTACCAGAGGGTGGCTGGGTACTGGAACAGGCTGCCCATGGCAATGGTCATGCCACTGAGCTAGCTGGAGTACAAGTTGTGCTTGGTCAACACTCTCAGTCATACAGTCTAATTTTGGGTGGTCCTGTGTGGAGCCAGGAGCTGGACTCAGTGACTCTTGTGGGTCTTTTTCAACTCAGGATGCTCTATGATTCTATCCTTTGTATTTTATTAAACAACACGTTTGAAAAATTTGCTTTCTTCTTGCAGAGTAAAAAAACAGTGTTATTAGAAGCTGCTGGAACATGGAAAAAGACAATATAAGAGGCTTGCTAAAATGATTAAAATTGCAAATAAGAATAACTACTGATTTAAATTTTCATTATTTTGTTGCAGTTTTAAAGCATCAGTCCCCCAAATGTGGACAGCATTGTCTCCCCTGAAACTTACTTAGAATTAGAATGATAATTAGAATACCCAACTAAACATATTTGTGGAATCAAATCAGGCAATCAAATCAATAAACAAACAAACAGAATGAAGTCTGAGTAGGTTTGATGAACGTGCTACTAGAACTAGGGAGAACTCCAGTGAAAAAGTGACTGTTTAACTATGTTCTTGTCAAAGACAATGCCAGGGACCACCTCAGTCTCTGAAGTGCTTGTGATTTAGGGCGGACATTGCCAGATTTAGTTCGTAGTCACCAATCTTTTTGGCGACTTTTAGGATCAGAATCTGCAGGCAGGCTAACCTGGAGCACTTGGTTCCTTGTCCTTCTTTGGGGCTGGAGGAAAACCTTTCTAGAACATCTTGTATGAGGCTAGGAACAGTGGCTGTGGATGGTCTTGTCAAGAAGCCCCCAATAAAGACTTGATTATAAGTTCACCTTCTGGGATCTGTAAGGCCTAAAAAACACAGCACGAAACAGAATAGAAAGATAACTGCCTTTGGTAATTAGCACCACCAGCTGCAGTCTAACATAACGCTCCAATTTCTGAATTGAATTCCCCCAAAACATAACAGAACAAAACAAAAACAAACAAATCAAATATCATGATCCTGCCCAAAAATAAGTCGTGCTGGTAAAAGATTTCATACTTTTTTCCTTCAGCATTAGAGTATAAGCAGTTTGCTCGTAATCATAGCTTTAGTTTATATAGTGGATGATTCTGTACAACGAGTAACAGTCTCTGTTACTTATCTATGCACTTCTAATATGAAAAACGTCAGTTTGTGCTAAAACCCAAAGGCTATTGAACATTTAGTCTCCGATGCAGTAGGATGCCAAAACATTATGTAGGTAAAAATCAAATAGATTTTGATAATAGTATACGTATACTTAAGTTTCATATTTTCTTAACTTTTTCCTGTATCAGAGTGGTTGTCTTCTTTAAAGAGATAATATACATCTTTTAATTTTCATGATTCTTAAGAGTATTCAATCTCAGTTGCTTCATACTGCATCATATCTGTAATATTGAAGAAGGCTTGATTTTAAAACTGATGTAAGTCACTGAGCCTCAGTGAAGGTTTGGATTAGCTTGAATTTTATCACCTCTGTCCTTTATAGTTACAACAGCAAATAGCCATACTGAATTTCTAGTCCTGGATGAAACATACCAATCATGCATGTAACACTGGAAGGGAAAAAATAAGCACTGAGAAGTCAACAACAAAGGATGAGGATTTCCATATTTTGTTAATCCAAACGTTCATGTTTCTGATTTAAGGGTTATGGGTCAGCAGGTGCCAATTGTTTACCTTTCAGAAAATGGCACATCTGGGTATATGAGGGTGAATCCTGAAGTGAATCTGCCAGATCTTTATAAACATTTGGAGGTGATGTGCTACTTTAATAGAATCAGTAAAAATCATGAAGAGAACACCACTGAAATAACTCGAAGTGGTTAATAAACCATTTTCTGTAATCTTCCATTTTGCACAGAATACTTTTAGAGATAGATCTGATAACCTTGAATCCTACCATTAGACCCACTGAGATGAACAGGATTTCTCATTACTTTAATAAGATACATTTATTTATTTATTATTTTTTTATTATTATTTATTATTATTGGAACGTCCTTACAGGTGGAGTTGTATGTCGTTACTCAGAGAACTGGGAGAGGCAAGAGCATCTCAGAAACCACAAATAATAACTGGTAAACGCTGATAATTAAATGACATCTTTTGTAGCTTATGGTAAGTCAGCCCTTTGTAGTTTCAGTAAAAAGACTAAATGAGCTCTTACACTCATTTTTCAGGGTTTTCACATTTATTGTATTTAACTGTCCTCCTCTTGGATCAGTATCATTCAAAACTTTTACAGTATATGCCTAAATACATTATTGTTTACTCCTGTGTCCTAGACCAGATTAGTTTTGTCCTTTTCCCAGGTTCTCAGACAAAATTAGTTGTGCCAACCCATTTCCATTCCAGAAATAGCTGCCTTTTTGCTGATAGGACAGGCATATGCCAATGTATGTGAACCTGTGAAACATATGCATCATTGTTTTTTAATTGAATTGTTTGTCACACTGTTGTTAGACTTAGTGTGAATTAGAGTTTATTCTGCTAGTTGAGCTCACATATATTGATATTAGCTTAACATTTGCCTACACCTCACAGATACAAGAACCGTTTTTCATTCAAAAATATATTTTTCAGTACGTGAAAAATATTTTATCTTTAAAAACAAAATGGCACAGAAAGGGTAAAGCAGATGAGAAAGAGACCTGAAGCATGTGAACAGAAGACATAGATAAGACTTCTCTATCTAATTCAAAATGCTTTTTCTATTGTTATTATATGAAACACTTGAAGAAGCTGCTAATGTCTACCAGACCTTGTACCC
This sequence comes from Oreortyx pictus, assembly GCA_036925125.1. Taxonomy (NCBI): domain Eukaryota; kingdom Metazoa; phylum Chordata; class Aves; order Galliformes; family Odontophoridae; genus Oreortyx; species Oreortyx pictus. The sequence continues at coordinate 82,972,204 of JAUPFR010000002.1, read as the reverse complement.
CATTCTGTGGTGCTGAGCAGAGAGAGACTTCCTGATTTTCACAGACAGTGAAACAGTACAGTACCTAAGAAGTGAAAATGCCTTCCACTCAGCTACAAATTAAACAGCCACTCATTATGAGAAATCTTGCTCTCTGTGCTACATCATTATTGTCAAGCCTTAAAAATCTCTCTGGACAAAGATCGGCTGTGAGAGGATAAGAAACTGGATGAGATTCTGATAATGAGCCAGAGGAATTTTTAAGCCATATTAGAAGATTAATATTGCAACACCTTGGTACTCATATCAAGATTGAGGTTAAATACACTTTAATTAAAATCTTAGGATATGTTTGAAAGTGAAATGTCAAAACAGGAAGAACATAAAAGCATAAATAGGATAGATTTGCAAAGACAGCTAAGAAATTTCAGAGATGCTGTTAAAGCAGGTACTTCAGAAGTCTGGATACTGATACATATTACTTGCCTCTATGTTCGTTGTATTAATGGAAAATACCTAAAACAGTTGTGGCCACTCCCATAGAAACAGCTGCTCAATGTTTAACAGATTTCCAAGAAACAGCAAATAGCTGTATTTGAAGTGCAGTTAGAATACTAGATAATTTTATAGCCCAAAGGTGTGCTAGAACCTGCATCTAATGTGCTTAAAAAATTATACTGACTAAAATGGAAGCAAGTGTCAGTGCTCCCCACTGATGATAATATTCCTATTCATTAATTTAAAAATCAGGAACACCAGAAAGGTTAGGAGTTAGATAATAACTTTTTTTTTTTTTTTTAAATAAGCATAAAATGAACTTGACAAAAATCCCAAAGCCAAATTATTAGTGAGTAATGAACTAAAACTGTTCTCACATATATCATAAAGATGTGTTTATGGGCAATGGGAACAGCCACACTTCTGGTGAAAGCACATCTTGCCAACCTGCCCACCAGAACCCACCTTCTTCTAGAGGAACTCTGTTGCTAAGCTCTCTTTTGCACATTCAACATAGAAACATTTTAAAGCAGTGAGACCTTTTTTAAAAAAAATAAAATAAAATAAAAGAAAGAACTTATATCCTTATGGTAAAAATACTGATCAAATTCCTGAGTCTACGGAGGAACTTTCTCTGTTGACACAGTTATTTCTCACAGGTACTTTATCTCTACAGAGCCACATTTACAAATGTCTGATGTTCCTAAGTCTTCATATAGAACAGGTTCTGGCACTGGTTATCCAAAAGGTCACCTCTTTGTGGGTATACCTCTTCACCTGGGAGAAGTTCTCTATTTATGACTGCAATTGCTCATTTCAACAAATCCATTATACTAGAGGAGAACATGAAGCAATAGCGTAATTGTAACATATTCAGTGTTTTAAAACTCCAACCGCTTTAGACTTTAACCCCAGTAAGAGTATGGTTGTCACCTGGGTTATTTCTTATTTACACACATGCTACTAATCTACTGCCTATTTTAATACAAGTAGGTGTTTTGAAGGATGCCATAGTCACAAAATGCCATTGATCGGGTTTTTCATTGTTACACTACATCCACCATTTATTGCCTTTTTGGCTTGTTGCCCTTTCCTGTTTACATGTAGAGTGTAACCACCGCTTAAAAGGAAAAAAACAAATCAAGCAACTAGGTTCAGCTTGGAGGCTTTAACTTCATGTAAGTACAATGTTAAAGTTATACAGAGTGCAGTACGTTGCTCTGGCAAGGAGGCTTTCTGTGTTAACATTTCTCCTTCTGCAAAGATCTAGGCAAAGGAGTTTACAGCAGTGACTCCAACATTTTAAGTCTGCACTGTCCTCTGCTTTTGTAGCAAATGATACTTCTAATTATGTGCAGTTTCCCTGTAGCCAGATCCAGACTACACCCTTGCCCTATTTTCAGTTGATCACCCTTGGCATCACTTACGAAGGAATTCATCTACCATCTTCTACACTTTTGTGTTTCCATCTTTCATCTTGAGATTCCTGACCTTCTAACAGACTTTCTTAGTACAGTTACCTAGAGGATAACTAAAAGAATCTACTTATACTCAGGAAACCCTGTACTAAATGAAGTCTTTCAAGCTGTAATTATCTTTTGAAAGTCTTTTACTTACCAACCAGGTTCAAAAATATTTTCTTAAAATGACAACTGTATAAGTACATTAAGTACTAAAGGACATTCAGAGCATGTAAATACATCTGTGGGGATTGTACAAGGGCAGCTCTGAAAGTAATGCCTCCTATTTTATTATGTTAGTCAGGGATATCAGAGGTGAATAGTGGAGGTATGGCTATAGAAGTTCAGCCTTCCCACCACCACTGCTGCTGTGTGACAGATGGCAGCAGAGGGGCAGTCTGACCACATGGCATCTGACACAGAAGCGCATATGAAACAAAGATATGTCACTGAATTCCTCCATGAGTTAAAAACTATACATTCAGCAATGCTTGCTGAATGTTTATGGAGACCAAAGAGTTGATGTGAGCATGGTGTGGCAGTGGGTTGTGCATTTCAAGAGAGTGACAGTGCAACAGAGCATGACATGCAGACTCTTGTTCATCACTGGTGAAAATGCATAGCTAATGTTAGTGGCTGTGTTAAAAAATACAGTTTTGTAGCTGAGAATTTGCTCTATCAGTGCCATTGTGCTCTTTCTACCTGTTGTATTTTCTATGGAAATAAATAGGTAATAGGAGCTTTCAGAGCAAGCTGCATATATTGAATATTTCTTTACATAAAGGTAAAAGTTTGGATAATGGACCTTGATTTAATGCTATCCATTCATACTCTAATATTAATCATCTTACCCCTATGTCATGGTTTTATGATTTTTGGTATTGGTATTTCACATCATAACAACATGTAGTGCATTAAGAGTTAAAGAGTTAATACTCCAACTCCACAGATCATTGATATTTTCCGGGTATACCTGTCTCAGAAGAGAAGAACTATATTCCCCAGAAGACTTTGCGATGCTTTGCATTTTTACGTATTTTCCGCTCAGAGGGAAAAGATAAAAACCCTCTGCGGTCACAGGACACTCCCTTTTCTTCGGGATCGACTCAGCAGTGGGTGCTCGCTGCCGTATCGCCTTCAGCGTTAGCGTAAGGCCTTCGGTTTATCGGACACTCTCTCTTGCTCATTTTATTTGATTTATTAGCTTCAATTCCAATTATATTGTATTATATTGTGTTATTTTGCTTTCTGATATCTTATTTAGTAAATTAGCTTTCCTCCTCAGATCGTTGCCGCTGTTTTGTTTCTAGGCCCATCTCCCTTTTTCCTTTTCCCTTTCCCCCTTCCCCTTTCCTGGGGTGTGGGTCTGTGGGTCCCCCACACCAATCATCACGGAACCGGGCCGATCCAGCCCGGTAAACTGTTGACACCCTATGACTCTGCTACTTTGAAGTTACAAAAGCCCATCTTCACCAAAGTTGCTTTAACAGATGTATGAACAAATCTTACAGTTTTCATACAAGCATTGATTAGGAAAGGTAGGGTAACAGAAAGGGCAGGAAACCACAGCTTAAATACTCTTTCAGTATGAGAGAGATGATAGGAATTTCAGAAGAATATCTCAAAGGCCAATTTGATTTTACTGTTCTAGCAGCAGGAAAGAAGCTCGTGAGTGAAGCTTTGAAGCAAAATTCCTTTGCTTCCTGACTGATCCACTGTGCAACACTGTTACATCAGTGCCCAATTTTAGACATCTGTTCACAGTGAAGTTCAAAATAGACACTGTAATCCCAAAGTCAGTGGACACCTCATGCATCATACATGAATTATCCACACACGATCCATACATTATCAGACAAGCAGAAGGAATAAAAAAAAAAAAAGAAGGGGTAGATGGAAAAAAGTATGAAGACTTTGAAGAAGGCTGTCAGTGCACAAGGGAAAAGCATTTCTGGCCTGCAAAAATATCAATATTAGTAGTAAGACATAAAGTAATATGTATACTACTTGATCTACAAGCAGTGGTTACCAGACTGGCAATTAGAAACATATTTTTCTGCCTGAAAGTGGACTGCGTCCAATTTGACATCATCATGGGACAAAAACTTGGCATCCAAGATGCTTAAAAAATAAATAAATGAAGTCAAATTTCAAGTAAAGTTGTAATTTGAAATGCAACTTTTAACATTACTTCCCAAGGCAGAGCTAGAAGAGAATCACTTTGTGTCCTCCTCAATAGTTTCTACATTAGCAAATCATCATAAACTTAAGTGCAAAATTACCGTGATAGCAAAAGACAAGTGGTTCTTTTGATCTCCTCTACTGTTTTGAACATCCGGGGGCCTACAAAACCTGGGTAAAAGCCATTGGTTTATTCATTCGTTAGAAAGCATAGAAACATCTGTTTGCTTCTGCAGGAACAAGAACTGTCCAGAGATGTGAAATGCGGTGATCACTTCAGATGTTAAAAATAAACAAAGGCACCTCTGATGAACCTTGTACCTACTAATCTTTAACATTTGCATCAGTGTTCTGATACTGCAAAGCAAAAAATGTGTTGTTCTGTCATCACTTGCAGTATATTTCAAGGTGCCTAACAGATGAAGGCAGGATATCATTACACAATATGAATCCTTTACTTATCTCCTATTTCAAGTAACAAAATAAACTTCTAAAATGTTTCCTGTACTTAATATATTTTAATTCATTATTTTGATTAGAAAAAGACTGATATTAAATTTGTATTGCATAAATAACCTAAAAAAATCATTAAAAAGTTTCATATCTAAAAGGAAGAAACTAAACTTCATGTTTAAAAATGGACTTCTTAGAAGACAACCACTTAATTAAATCACATAATCACTTACTGAAAATATTGCAAATCAACATTAATATGTTCAAATCCTAAGATTAAAACCAGTTTCCTAGCTGATGAAACTCTAGGAATAAAGATAGGCATTTTGAAGTTAAAATTTCCGTCTTTCAGGTCCTGAGATTTGTAAAATAACCTGAAACTGAAGGAAACCAGAACACAGAGGTCAGTTCCATCTAAGCAACTCCAAACAAGTGAATGAAACTTGCAAGAAAAGTTAGTAGCCATGAGGAGAATGTGGTGTTAATCAGATACTATTGTGCTAGATTTTGCTACTCTTCCTTAGACTGGGACAAATTCTCAGACTACTCAAAATTTTTATCAGTCTCTTGGTAGTAGTGCAAGAAAATGATGATCTTAAATCTGTGAGAATTTATCTAGGTGGTATTGCTGTCCATCAGATATCAAACAGTTTTGTCAGTGCCTTCTGATCCTAAAACTACTTGGTGTGAGGAATTAGCATAATTTAAGCATTCGGATTTGTGTTATGGCCTTGGTCATCTGTAAAAAGTAGAATTTTTCTGCAAATCCTCATTTCCTTTTACTGTCAAAAGGAACACAAGTTTTTTAACTTGCAATCCATGTGTTTCAATCAGAGGACATCAAATTGCTGTAAAAGAATGGAAAAGAAGAGACAGTATAGTCTTAATACTTTTCTGTTGGTTCTTTCAAATTGCTTGCTACACTACAGGATAATGTTTCAACTCTATAGGAACTCCAGATGTGTGGTTCCATGGCAAGAGTCTTGCATACTGTGAAGTCTTGCACTCATGTTTTGAAATAATTCCAAAAGGATCTGCACTGAATTTGACTGAAAGTTTAAGAAAAGTCACAGAGGAAGGAGGAACAACAAGGCCATACGCCCACAGACCACTCAAGCAGTGAAGCCTTCTAAAAGCAGAAACAATACCAAAACCTACATGCAGAGGCTCTCACCTCAGGGCTTATTTAAATGAATGTATATCACAGAAATCCTGAGTTAAAAAGAGCCAGTCACCAACTTTCCTGCTGAACTATGGTGTCTCTCCAGAGATGCTTATTCAATTATTAATGCATCTGCTGCTAATTTCATCATGCAGAGTGTGAAGTTGTCTTTCCACATTGAGTTCTAAGGGAATTTTGTAAGAAATATAGAACTTGTCAGCTCATGAGAGTCAACACATTACTGCTGTGCTGCAGCCATTTATAACAAAACTAAAATGAGCACTCACTTGTTTGGCATTAATTTAATGTCCCACTTAGCTCCTATCATACGTAAATAGCTGCTTCATCCATTTAAGCATTTCTGTTCGTGCACATAATGAAGTACTCTGTACCTGTCAAGTAAGCAAAATGCATAACTGAAATAAGAAATGGATTAAGACATTCGATGTTATTAATATTAAGGTTGCACAGGGGCAGCACCATAATTTTTTCTGGGCACAGGTATCCATCCCACTGTGAAGTTCACTTTTTATCCCATGCTGCAGAGAGCACATGAAGATGTGACATGCCTACACACTAGTATGACAAAAATATTTTTGAAAGAATTATCAATTCAACTCATGACACAGTTAACAACAGCTGTAGTTGTCAAACACTCTCAAAACAAAATAAATTAGCTAGCTAGCCTCTTGGTATTTAAACGTTCTTTATGTTCTCTATTTTAGGAAAACACAGTTTAATTTTAAATGGCACTTTGGTTATGATCAACCTCTCTTGAAGAAATTTTTTATGAGAATGAATGGAGATAATGACTACTATTAGTCACTGTCATTAGTACAAAACATTAAAAACTACAATATTTATAACAGGCTATGGCATGACAATTAAAATACAACTTTCTATCACTTGCATATGATCCGGCCACAGCTGCTTGCTATTTTCTAAAGTTAAAATTATAGAAGTCTGGTAACGGTTTATTTAATAGCATGTTCATCATCAGATCTAATTGTTTTCCACCACAGGGTATGAAGCTTTATGTCCTCTATCAACCCAAAACAAATAGCCATGCTGCTTAATGGTTGTTCAATTAATGTTTATGAAGCTACTTTTATAACCTGAGTTACAAGACAAATAAACTCCAAGTAGCAATTTAAGAGCCTTGGAAACTTGATGGGACTTCCACTGATATCAGACATTACTAAAATACCAGCAGAATCCCACACCTGAGGCCGTGAAATAGAAGACATGAATTTGCATTAGAGAATTCATCCAGAACAATGGTATAACTGCCAAAAGAGACTTTCATGTAGGAAAAGACAGTTGTGTGACTTCAGGTTAGTGGCCTTGCAATTGCTGCTCATGCTGGGTTAAAACAGAAGACCTGTTCATCTCAAGTCATGTAAAGGTCAGACTCCATTGCTCAAATTGCAAAGTTATTCCCCTGAGAGTGATTTACCCTCAGTAACCTAAATGCTCTCTACCTACTCATAATTCTTTCTCCTATTTAGCAGAACTCATGCTGATTAAAAGGAAAGAAGAGTTCAAAGACAGGTTTCTCTGTTACTGCCTTAGTGCATATTAATTTGTGTCTCCCCCTTTTGCACATAGCCTGTAGAGAGCAATGTAAAACCACTATAAATATGTTTTCACTGGAGAGCTGCCATTGTTCTAATTTACAAAAGTCAATGATTTCTGACTTCTGCTGTTAATTGTTTATAGCAATAATATATTCATTCAGAGCTTCCCATTTTAATTCAGCCTACCTGATCTCTAGCTTTTAATGATGTATTGCATGCCCGTACTTCTCTGACACCAAGGCAATTAATCGCTGATACTCCTCAGTCCCCCAAAGAAGCCAGACACAGGCAAGAAAGAACTGGATCCAATGGGTGGTGGAAGTTTCTTTTCAGGATCCATATATTATTTCACACCATAAATCCTCCTTGATTCCTGCAAAAATATTTTGATAGAACTGCCGTTATCCACCCTCTCAATAGTTTTAGTAGATCAAAATGAGATTCATAAATGGGAAAAAAAGCTTTGTGAAATCTAAAGTCTGTCAAGCCTTTTTGGCAAATTCTCTCCAAGAGAGCAGGTGAGAAATGACAAACTTATCACCTAACTGGCTGATGTTTAAAGCTGACTGCTTTTGATTATGAAGCAACGAGCCTTCCATTTTGAAGTTCATTTTGTGTTTCATAAGCACCTCTTCACTGAAATTATGCAGTTGAACAGATCTGAATTTGATTAGTTTAATGCAACGGTTTTATTATTTGTTGCGAACACAAGTCACTCTTATGGTACTACTGAACATTTAGGAATATTTCAGGATGGTGACATAGTAACTTTTATTTCTCATGTGTTATTACTTTACTTTTTTTTCTTATCCAATAGCAATATTTTTGAATAATGCTGCCTGTGTTGCTGTTATACTTGTGCAATTGCTTTCTATCTACTCAGACTGCACTTCCTCTCTGGTCCAGAGGGAAGAATAAGATGAAAACATTTTTGTCTACTGAAGGACAAAATGCTGAAACCTCAGTAAATTGATCTCAAAGTCAGATGGAAAGCCAATGCAACAGTTAACGGAAAACTCCTGAATTAAATCCTACAGACTTTCTGATTATTACTCTCAACAGCTTTTGCTGTGGAAGAGCACAGCCAACACAGGCATGTGCATAAATCACTGAACTGATCTTTCAAAGTCATATAACATCATGAAATGCAATTCAAATGTCCTGGGAAGCTCGGTACACTTATCTCCTGATATTGTTCTAGTAATATGTCTTTTTTACACACTTGTGTAACTTCAGGTGATGTGCGCTGTGGACCTCAGTGATAAAAACTTGTTTCATGTCAGGACACAACTTCTTTGGTCATCTTAGACATAGTAAAGGAGAACATATTTAACTTAATTCTAATGTTGAGTGGAGCCAGGTAGACAGGCCAAAAAATGTTAAAAGTTACAATCAACTTTGCAAGGAAGGAATGTTCAAGGCACAGCCTACAGACTAAATTAAATCCTAACAAAGCATTTATTACCCCCGTATCAGCATTAGAGTGATCATGCACCGGATTTTACATGCTATGGAGTGGTTACAGAGGTAGCCGAAGAACTCACCAGTAAAACCTATTGTTAAACATGAATTTGATACATTTATTATTAATTTAGTCTACCATGTCTTAAATCTATTTAGCTTCAAGTTGAATATTCTCCACATTTCTTTCTGTCTACCTTCAGAAAAATGAATGCAGTTATCCATTTCATCCTCTTATTTGCTTACCTATTTCCATAGATCATCACTATACTGCATGAGAAGACCAACGTATCCCAGTTATTAAAGATGCTGTTACCCTTTACAATGCAGTGACGGAGCACTGGCACAGGCTGCACAGAGAGGTGGTGGAGTCTCCTTCTCTGGAGATGTTCAAGACGCACCTGGATGCCTACCTGTGCAACCTGGGCTAGGGAGCTGCTTTGGCAGGGAGTTGGACAAGATGATTTCTAGAGGTCCCTTCCAATCCCTACAATTCTGCGATTCTGTGAAAAATAAAGTAGGCACCCTTTAGCTACACTTCAAGCTATTACTGAAATATTAATGTAATACATATATCTTCAGTACCTTTCTGGCTTTTATTAACACCGGCTGTCTGTCTCACAGTCTGTAATATTAATTTCCACAGTATTTATTATATAAAGATGAGAGGGGCTCAAGAGGTGTTTTGAGTGAGGACATTGGGATCTTTGTGTCACAGTGATGACTCCTGTTTTTTGACATCCCGAAGCTGAGGCCAGTGAAAGCTGCTGGCTACTGAGCACTTTTGATAACAAAGACATGCCTTCAGTGCTGAAAGGGAGGTGAGAGATTTTAATCTATAAAAAAGTGTTGAGTGTTGTCAACAGGATAGACTTCTCATTAAAAAATATCACTTATTTAATAAACAACTCAAGAACAAAGTTACCAAAGGAAAAAAACCCGAAAGTTTACAGAAGTTAAGTTAAAAGTTCTGGGAAATTTCATAGGGCAATTTTCATTAATAGAATGCTGAGAGTGGGGAGCTTGAAGTGAATGTCTTTAACAACCTCTTCTATAACACTAAACCTTTTGTGCATGAAGCTATGCTCTTCTTGCTGCACAGCAGAGCATTGGGAACAGAACGGGCTTACCCCAATCTCTAACTCAGGATCCAAGGACAAGCATATATGTCACATCTTGTGTACACAATTTAATTAAAGAAATACAGTTAATATGATATATGTAATCTGCAGCTTATAATGAAATTAACCCCTCCAACTGAAATTTAAAAATTCTGTTCCTTAAAATTTGAACTATAAAAATTGGGATTTACCCCCAATTCAGTTATAAAAAACCAGTCACTTAATCTAAGATATCCATCTAGTCTCCTTGTCTCAACAGTGGTGTGTGATTTATTACTTTTTTCTTTTTTTACCCATCTTTAAAGGTGGGCTGAAGTGTCCCTTATAGATGAGTGTCTTTCCTGCACTGAGTATAGAGGAAATCTCAAGGAGAAATTTAGATATGATGCACAACTCTGAGACAGTTAGTTTGTAGAATCAATTCTAAGACTTGTGTTGTTGCAGTTCGCTATAATTTTTAATATAACACTTCCATGCTATTTTAAGGAAAATGCATTAAAATGACAAGGTAAAAAAAAAGTCCCAAGGAAATAATGCTAGTTTTCCTTTCTTTTTTTTTCTATTATATTTTATTATGTATAGTAGTGTCTATCAACAATTCCTTGTGATGACAGAATATTGTACAAAAATCTACCTCTGAATTTGTGAAAAAAGGTTCATATTGATTAGGTTTTTGTATCAATTCCTATAGCAAAGTATATATTCTCATGTTTTGTTTTGTTGGGTTTTTTTTGGTGTCAAAATGTTACTATATACATTGACTCATAATCCAACCATCAAAATGTGAAATCCCAATAGAAATACAGATAGAAATATATATGTCTTATGGATCCACTTTACAAAAGCCAAAGGTCACTATGCCTTGCTTCTGGTAACATTAATATTGAAAAAAAAAATAGAAAAAATACAAAAGATAGGGAAGAAAACATACTTGGCAAAGTAAAAAATAGTTATATGAGTTAAGTTACAAGGTATGAGTGAAGTAACATGGTTTAGACCAAATTTTGAACTAATTATGGAAATTGGAACAAAACATAAGAAGAAAGAAGATAAAAAAATTAGACCTAATTCTTCATTTGCATTTGACTCATACCACCTGTCTGAAAAACAAATGTAACACTGAGAATAATGCTCACAAGTAAAAAATGAGTTTTGATTGAATCAAAATGTTTGAAATACATTGTGTTCATCCGCAGACATTTCAGGATCAAGAAGTCCTTAGAAATAGTGAAAACCTTCCAGGCCTTTTATTTGCTTAGCTCTTCAATATCTGCTTTGCTTTGCACAACAAAAATAGACACTGTGCTGTAACTGCTCAATGCACAGGCTTCTGGTGTCCCTCCAACAAAATGCCTTACTGATGTTGTAACAAGTAGGAAATGTGGACATGGTGTTCACACCTTGTCTGAAAAATATGATTAAGTGGTGCAAAGAGGCTATAAAATGGAAAACAACAAGGTATGATGGAAAGGGGAGTGGATGAAAATTGAAACTGTCAGAAAATGCAAAGAAAGTAATGGAGGGAGATGAACCTCCATGTTTTTTGAATTCACCAATGAGAATATAAGTAAAATTAACTTTGCTCATAAGCACTAACGGTAGAAGATTAAGGAAATTTAAGATATATACCTCAAAAAGTGTTATATGAGGTTTTTTTAAATATGTACATGAGGACATACCCTTTAATAAGACGCTTTCCTATATTTTTCTACAGAAGACCTAATTCATTCAGGACAGGAGGATGATTGATACAAATATTTTTATCTATCTTAAACTTTAGTGATATGGAGTAAGATTATTCACTTTCCTACAGGTTTTCATTGTTCATCATTTTTAGTAAGAATGATACAGTAATTGAACCTTAAAAGCATTAATAAGTGTATGTTCAAAACAGTTCATGAAGTTACCAACATTTTTCAAGACAAACAAATGGAGAACAGAACAAACAAAAAAAACCCACCAACATCTCATAATCAGCAAAATATTTTTAATGTTACTATCTCAGTGAGTTAACTTATATCACGAAGAGATGATTTTTTGGAATACTTGGCATTTTTAAGAGCTTCTTTTGTGTTCACCGTACCATATTAATATATATTTTGCATATTTTTATGTTACTTCTGTGAGAAAGGTGACCAAATATAGACTTTCTTTACCACAGAAAGACAGAACAAGAACTGAATGCATTATTAAATTATTCTGCCTCATGTGCATCTATACATGAGCTTTCTGCCAATAGCACACCTAAGGTGAACAAGTTTAAAGTAATCTTTTATTTCACACAGAATTACCTCAGTTTCAAGCTAAATTACCTCAATTCTAACATAGTCTAAGACATACTGAGAGATACCACAACTTACCTGATAGGCTGGAATATCACTGTGAGTCTGAGTGCTGACAAATGGTGGGTTCATAATTCATTATTCAGGGCTTTGGGACACTCCCAGTCTCAGGCTCAGTGTTTCAGATGTTGCTGAATTATTTCAAAAGATGCTGAACACACTCAGTCCCTTGAGCACCATTCAAAAAGTATAGTATTTCCCTAAGTGCTCCAAAATTCTGAAAATAAAGACAAAGTCAGACACATGCTCAATGAAGTACAAAGAATTTGTCACATTAAAATCTATTTTAAACTAATTATGTAGATTCACACAACATCATTGTAACAAGAGGTTAGACTGGATGATGGACAGTTCTAGAAAGATACTGCCTTCCAAAATTCTGCAAATTTTTATCTCTAAATTGGAGAGATATGAGTTTGAAGGGTGGACTGTTTGATGAATAAGAAATTGGTTGGAAGATTGCAGAAAGAGGGATATGGTCAATGGATCTATCTCCAGATAAAGGCCAGCGACAAGTGATGGACCCTTGGGTCCATCTTGTGACCAGTACTCTTCAACATCTTCATCAATGACACAGATGATGGGATCGAGCGGACTCTCAGCAAGTCTGCTGATGACATGGAGTTGTGTGGCACAATTGATAGGACAGAAGGAAGGGATGCCATCCAAAGAGGTCTGGACAAACCTAAAAGGAGGACCTATGTTAGCCAAGTGACATACAACAAGGCCAAGAGCAAGGTTTTGCATTTGGGTTGGAGAACCCCCAGATATTTATATGTATGGAAAAGGACTTGGGAGGGTTCTGATAGATGAAAAACTTAACATGAGATGGCAGTGTGCGTTTGTGGCCTGGAAAACCAACAATATCCTGATCTGCACTGAAAGAGAGGTGGGCAGCAGAGAAAGGGGGTCCCCCTCCTCTCTGCCCTTGTTAAGTCCCATCTAGAGTATTGTTTCCAGGGGCTGCCTGCAGAGGAAAGATACAGAGATGCTGGAGATGGTCAACAGGAGCGCCACAAAGATTATCAGAAGGCTGGAGCATTTATCCTATGAAGACAGGTTGAGGAAACGGCTTGGAAATGAAACTGCTCAGGGGAGACCTCATTGTGGCCTTGCAGTATTTACAGGGAAATTATAAACAGGAGCAAAATCAACTTTTTACAAAGCAGGAGAGTGATAGGACACAATCCCTGAAGGTTAGTGATACGACACAATCGCTGAAGGTGTTTAAGGCCATGATGGATCCCTGATCAACCTGATCGAGGGAGTACATCAAAGGAGTTGGAACTAGGTGATCATTAAGGTTCCTTCCAACCCAAGCCATTCTGTACATTTCTATGATAGAGCAATAGCAAAAATTATCTTAATTTGCTATACAGTTCTGACACATTTCCTGTGCCCTACAAGAATCATAAGTAGAATGGAAGAGCATAGAATCATCTGCTTAGGGTGACTAAATTAATAAATGTGCACAGTAGAGCAAAAGTAAGGACAAGGAATAAACTAAATGCTGGCATTTCTAGTTTTCAATGTATGTGATATTATATGGAAATTACATGGTATAATTCTATCTCAACTTTTTTATATAACTTCTTTTTACAACACAACAAATTTGTGAAGTGCTACCTTCAATACTTTTCCTCCACATTAACACAGTCTTTATGCAGCTACTGCAGAGCATTAACTATATTCACCTTGAGTAAACTAATTCGAGGAGAATTGAAGTCCATAAGAAAGTTTTGGTTTGTATTCAATTTTTTGATAATATTAACACATGCAGGTCTTTGAGATACCACGTGAAGCCAGTTCCTAATAAAATCAGTGGATAGAGACATAATTTGAATATTTAGATGGAATAAGGAGGCATTTTTCAGATACATTATTTTTTTCATCCACCCAATGAAGAAAATTAGGTGCATGTAAAGACTGTTAAGTACTCTGATTTCTTTTCTGTAAGCAAAGATTACTCCACTGAATATACAGGTACCCTAGGTGCCTATAATGAGCAAATCTACGTACTCGAAGCCAGTTGATTGTGCCTCATAGCTTCCTAGCTGGCACACTAAAGTAACTTCTCATAAGAATAAAATGAATTACAATCAGTGAGTTAGGGTAACAGAGATACTTTAGTACATCTTTTAGGAAATCGATGAAGTTGAGTTGGCAAACAGTAACTTTTCAGATGTCTCATGACTGTCCTACATTTCATAGCATTTTCATAAAGGCTGTAAAAGTAATTTTGGACCCTCTATTCTCCACCAAAACTAAATTCCTGTTACTAATTGCAGGAACACACAACTTGGAAACTGTAAAACCTTCAATGAACTTGGAGATACTTTTCTTTAAAGGCAAGTATTAAGCAGGTAAAACTCACTATTCAATATGCTGTTAACTTCTTTAGATGCTTTGATGTCATATATAAAATATGTATATATATATTAGATCATTATATTCCTACAGTTATTTTTGGCTGACTATACATTGGACAGAAAGCTCTCTTACCTCGATCAAGCTAGTGAAGAGAACTTCCAAAACAGGCAAATATACCCAATTTGCTCAAAATTATCCAAAAAGTGGTCTAAAATAGAACTACTGCTGTTTCTAGAATTGCTTGCAATATGAAGTTTAATAATTTGTAGGGTCGATTCCTATTGTTCTCAATGCTATGTTGAAGGCATTGGATATTATCAGAAGACTCAAGTCCTTATTGGTTTTATGATACATATCTCTTGTTCATCAAACAGAAAACATCAACAACTTACCATGGCAACAGATAATGCAGATATAGCAAAGTACAGCTATAATGACAAAAAAGGATAGTAACAAGCTTCTTCAATTTAAGTCTGGCATGTTTGTAAGTGCACAGCATGCACACACTTGATTAGCTACTTCGTTCTGTTGTTTAGAAAATCTGAGTGAGATTCTAGTGATATATCTCCACCAAAAATGAGAGTTCAGGTCTCAAAACAAATGGC
Source organism: Oreortyx pictus (assembly GCA_036925125.1). Classification (NCBI taxonomy): domain Eukaryota; kingdom Metazoa; phylum Chordata; class Aves; order Galliformes; family Odontophoridae; genus Oreortyx; species Oreortyx pictus. The sequence goes on along the minus strand of JAUPFR010000002.1, from coordinate 82,956,995 downwards.
TGCTCAAAATACATCCTGTGTTTAATTCCCTGGTACATCTGCCCTCATCTGCTGTTTTGCCAATTACATTTTATTATATCTTTGACCTGCTGAGTGACTTAAACCAAATCAGCTTCACCGTGTATCTAACTCTCCTCTACCAAGGCAGAGATTGAAATGCTTGCTTCCTTCAGCAAGTATTTTGAGTTCTTTGCAGCAGTTTCTTTCAGTTCTGTAGGTGCTATTCAATCTTTGTAAGAGCTATGCAGTATTGTTGGTGTTACAATCATAGATATCCTCCTTCCTTTCTTTCACATGAGTACTGGAGTCCCTTAAGAACATAGTCCACAGGGCTCTATAATCTAGTGCAGAGTCTATTTTGGCTTATATCTGCAAAAAGTTAAGCAACACTATAATTAAAGACCATATAACGAAAAGCCTTGTGCCTCCTTCAGAAAGTTATCTGCCAGTTCTTACTCTATAAAAATAAAATGGTAGCTGCCATAAATATATTAACTTAGTTTCCAGTTAGAGATTTGGAATCACTGAGAAACCCAGGCAAATATCATTCAGCATTTTTCTTACACATGATAAAACTGCTCCTGGTGCCAATAAAAATTCATCTTGCTGGTGGTACAGTAACACTTCAGTTCTCCTGTGCAGCATTTTTAGCCTGGACTATACAGTCAAGGCTCTTGTAAAGCTGCATCCACCTGCTTGGGAATGAAAGGGCCACCAAGGGCAAGTGTCTCTGACAGAGAACTGCAATCACTATTTCACAGTGGCAGCTACAATTACAAGCAAGAAAACAAAGAGGGCAAAAGCCTACCAGGTCATAGGCTTCTCAGCAGTGTGAAAAGGTGCAATATCTTGAAGTGCTCTTCTTGGGTTAAGGCTATTTCACACCACCTGCTAAGCAAGGCAGCGATTGGAGTAACTCAATTCAATCTTTAACAGATATGTCTTCTGTTTGAACATAATTAAATTATAAAAAATTAACAGCAGATCAAATTAATAACCTCATATTACATTTCTTGATATCATCATTGATTTTTAGCGAGTATAACCTGAATAAGATCAGCAGGATTGAATTCGCTGTCAAAAAGCTACTTTGCTTAACTGGAGTCTATCCTAACAGAGCAGTCTTCTCAGCCTCATAAATTCTGACATATATATTAAAAACTTGCATAATATTCAAAATACCATACAGAATAAAGAAAAAAAAAAGCCAATCGGTTTAAATGCTGTGATGATATTAAACTGAAGTCATATATTATCAGAAAATATTTCATTTCATTTGAATGAGAATGCCCTTAATTACCTTTTCAGCTCAAGTCAGTATACGAACAATTATGTTCTGGGAAGAAGAGGACAGAAAAGAAGGAAAAAAGGAAAAATACAGAAGCTGTCTGTAAAAGTCTTTTCCACTGAATTTTTCAAATGGCACTATAGGGTTGTTGTAAAGTCCAAGAAGAAATAAAATGAGTTATTAGCTGAGAAATTAATATGGAGTAATGAGTAAACATAGAAAACCATAGAATGTCTTGGGTTGCAAGGGACATTAAAGATCACCTAGTTCCAACAAATGCAAAAAAAAAAAAAAATGCAAATCATGTTAAATTTTGTTCTATTTACGCTGCAGAAGGAAAGAAAAGAAACTCAGAATGTGATAAACAAGCAGCTCAGAAGTTTGTTGCTGACATGGTGGAAGCACTGTGGAGATACTGTAATGCAAGAATGTATAGCAAAGGCGCTAAGTGAGTTAAGTCATGTCACCCAGCTAATGCATCCAGTAAGACAAGAACAGTCCTAGACAAAATATAAGCAGGTATTCTCACACTCTATAACAACACCATATTAAACATTGAATAAGAAGAAACTATACCTTAATTAAATTACAAGTGTACAGAAGCAATAAGGAGAAGTAATAAACATTTTCAAAATTAATTCTCCTCTTATTAGACCACTGAAGCATTTTCATTATTCTATTTTTTCATTCAAATAAATGTTGATAAAAATATCAGAAAGTTTTCATCATTTCCATATTGTATCTTGAGAGCTTCCATGGGAACACACAGGAATAGCAGAATCAACTATACAACTTCTTTCTTTCTTTTTCCTTTTAATGTGTGAATGTGTGTCCTATATTGATACAGCACAGGTGTGACCTTCCTCCTACAAAACTTCTTCTGATGCGCAGGCCGAAGCTTGAAAAATGTTTTCTTAAGAAATCTTGTTATTCTACGGTAAAACATCCTAAATTTCAAAAAACCCAACAAAACAAAAACAAACACAGAAAAACCTATCAAAACAAACAACCCATGAAACTGACACTTTTAGAAGAAATTAAGAAATCTGCTTTCATTATGCTAAGGTTACTGGAGATTGCTTCCAATTGAGAACGAAAACTTTGTTTCAGATTTGCATTATTTAGATTCATGCTATCTTAAAATGTTCTACTGAGTTATAGAATAATAAATGGCTTAATCAACCGGAGATCACAAAATGCCTGAAAATATTTCCTGTAATTGTATTGGGAACCAAAGTTCAACTCTAGATTCCATTTGTTTTGAAGAAATATACTGCATACCTACAGCACGTCTTCAGTGAAAGATATCAACATATTCTTGACCAAAGCTCACCACTTGTCTAACAAACACATAGATAAGAAAATCTATCTGGGGGAATCATTTTCCTTAATGTCTCCAAATGAATGTTAGCATCTTTCCTACTGAAATAAAACCAAGCAAACAAACAAACAAACAAACAACAACAACAAACCTTAGCGGTTTTTTTTTCATTCAGACAGGTCACAATGAGCAATACTAATGACTGAAAAAATGTAATTAGCTAACAACTGAGTGGCAGATGTTGACTGCCTTTGAAACAGTAATTAGTCTGAAAAAGTTACCTGTGTACCTTTTCTAACTCTATAGAACAGTATAGTAAGACAGGTAACATGAGATACCCTTTTTTTTTTTTTTTAACTAGGACTTAATTACAATCAGGGTTCTAGTAACTGCATGAAGGTCACAAAATGTATCTATATTTTTAGTACAACAGAAAACTTCAGAATATACTAGATTTATTTTTCTGCTTAGCATTCAAATATTTTTCTGTTTTTGCTGTGATTATAAGTATAAGTTTCTTCTGTACTTTGGTTAATATGCTGACAAAAGAGGATTACTTGAAGTGGATGCTAATATAGTCTTCATTCTCTAGATGCATCTTTAATTTTAGCCAGGCTTTGACATTTTTGTAAACAATAAATTATTTTTTGTAATAAAGTTATTATTATTATCTAGTAATAAAATTATTATTTTTTTGTTCCTACCTTGACTAAATGCATCCACAGATGAACTACGCCACTGTGAACCCTAAAAATACGTATATTCTCATACAGGGTTCTTTGTCATACAAGATGAAGCTATTCTAATTAAGCTATTCTATGTTAGGACTCATATGATCTTTTCCCCAAACCTCTTCATCTTCTTCCATTCTCAAGTCATTAACTGAAGTTCAATAGAATTATTAAAAGAATTTGGGCTATATCTTGAAAAAAAAACCAAAAAACCAAAAACCGAAAAACAACAAATTTTTTTTTTCCCACAAAAGAAAGGAAATGCACTGAGTAGGTTGTACGGAAAACAATGACGTTCAGTGTTGGTAACCTCATTTAGCCATTCTGCCAGTTAATTCAATACAATATGAAAAGCATTCTAATAGTCCCCTTCCTAATTGGCCAATATTCTTCCTTCTCATGATATTCTTGTGATAAAATGTCAAGTCTTTTACACAGTGCACTCACGTATGTTCATTACACTAATTTTAATGGTAACCTGGTTACTTTAGTATATTCCAGAAGCTCAGCTGAGTCCTGTCTGCGACCAGAATCTCTAGTTGCAGGGTGTGGAGATACAGTTCTCTTCACTACCACTGCCATCAGCAGGGAGACACAAACTCTGAAAACCTATAGTGCTTGCTGACCAGTTTTTTTCAAACAATGTAAGATGAGCTTCATGGTAGGAAAAAAAACAAAACAGATCCATGGTGCAACTTCATTTTTCTGATAAAGATTGCTATTCTAGCATATCTAAGTCTTTTGGTTAGAATGGCTCTTGAATACATGAAACAAGTCCACTATACAAAACAGTCCAGGAGTGCAAATTTCAAGATCGGTCACTTCCAGGAGCCTGTCCCTTTTGGTGCATCCCTGTAGGATCAGCTCCAGCAAATGACAATGCTCTTACTCACTCAGTGTTTTCTTCTGACTCTGCTTCTATATAGTGCTGAAAATTGCTTCCCCTCTCTGGCAGGTGAAACTGTGACAGTATGACATACAGAGTGACAAATACTATCACTATGCCTTTCACCCCACTATCTGATCATCATTTCAGCAATGCAGACTGTCAACTCTATAACGAGACTCCAGAAATCAAGAGCTTTAAAACTGGCACATAACATTTTTTGGAATGTGCATGCCACGCATTTAAATGCAATAGCCAACTTATTTAGGACAGTAAGTATTGTTACCTGGAGTGCATACATCATCTACTATTTCTTAAAAGAAAGGCATTTAAAAAAAACTAGATGGGTCCATTTTAGAAAGAAAACAATGAAATGAATATTTAAAAGGAAAATATTTAAATGAATGACTGCAAAGAAATACAATAATGAACATTTTAATATAATTTTGTAAAATAATATATTTTACTGTTTTAAGTACTGAGAATTATAATGCATTCATTTATTTTAAGATCAAACTGTTCCACAGATGGGGTCAACTTGTACAAAAAAATAATGGGTTTTATAGAACATGGTTTTGATACTGAATGCTACTTTTTCTTCTCACTACAAAGAAAACAATTCAGTATCTGAATTCATAACAAAACAAAAACAAAAACTCCAAACAAAAACAACAACAACAAAACCCCATAGATTAGTGATTTGTGTCTTGGAATTAGCTGTATCAGAAGTTTACTTCTATGTCTTCTGATGTCTGTAAGTTTTCAGGACCTCAGAATTATGTCTGACTTGGTGGAGTTTTTTATGGAAGATCCGTAGATGACTGTTAATTAGAATAACCAGAAGCCCTTGTTACTCTCTCACAAATTAAGAAGATGAACTTTTTATTATGATGATATAATTTATTAGCTCTAAACGTTCTCCCAGAATTGACATGAAATATACTTTGCATTTAGCACAGAACAGCACATTCAGTCATGGATAATTTTTCATGCTAATTTCCTGAAAATCAATAGAATAAATATTTGCATAAGTAGCTGCTTTCACTGACTTATCTCCTTGTTTTTTGTTTTTTTTTGCTTTTTTTTTCCTGATTGGTCTTGTAAAATAATAGTTTACAATGCATTATTTTACTGACATATTCTGCAATTTTTTTCAATCTACACAAATAATAGTAAAAGTGGACATTTTAAACAGTAGTGCTAAAGTACAGTGCCCTGGGTAAAGCAGCCTGTTTTGTAGTTCATCCCCAAGGAGCTTTCACTACTTACCCTCATACAAAAATTTGGTGCACAAGTGTGAAATTCATTTTATTGCATTTACCCCTGGATCTCAGTTACTGCAGGTATGGCAGCTCAGGGTGTTGTGTAATTACACATTCTAGTAAAGCACATGAGTTCTTCCTGAAATACAGGAAAATCTGTGGTATACCATAAACTAACATTAGTTATAACAGTATGAAACTGCATTTATAACAGAAGAATAGTGTTTTTCCTGTCTGTATAGCGATAACGTATGATGACCGACTCACATTTGTATAACTCTTTGAGAGGTGGGTAAGTGGAAGTTTTGTACTGTTATGGCACATTCAAACTGAAGCAACTGTAGCATGCAGCCACATCACCTTGGCCTGTAAAGTGGCTGTACTCCATTAATCAAACTGGCTTACCAAGGTCTTAAGGCAGCCCATTGGAGAGGAAAATGTATCTTGCTAGACTATACAACCTGTGCTTACAAGTAACCATTGAATACTCTTGGTAGCTGAAAATGTTACATCAGCCAGACCCAAAACATAGAAAAGGATGTCAGAGTAATACATGTATTTGGTTTGTGTATTTAGTGCACTGCATCTGCTTTGTTTATTAACTCTTAGATTTACAATCATGTGAGAGTAAGAAAATCTGTCCATTTTGTGTTGTGACTAGGTGGACACATCTGGGTGAAGTCAGCTTGGATGAAGTAATATCCAAGCAGCCTTTTTTTGTGTGTTTCTGACAATGACATTTGTCCTCAACTGGAAGTCTTACATAAAATCCGAAGTTTATGTGTGACAAGGTTATAAAAAATCAAATATCCTTATGTTTGATATTTGTAACAAAGAAATAAAGCAAATTTTGCCTTGATTCATGTCCTTGCATCATATGGCTACAATGGCATCCACCATTCTAAAGTATAACAAATAAATAATCGCTAAGTAAAAGAATAAATATATCTACAGTTATTTCTGTCATACAAAATAATGACAAATATTCGGAGAAGCAACAAATAAGCCAGTACTGTATTTTTGTACATCATGTGACTAAGCTGTTATCAAAATCTAAATACGTTTTTGATGAACGTGATTTCTTTCTTTTAGCAGAAGCAGTTGGAAGGCATACTATGCTAATATTCACCATCAAAATACTTGAGTACAAGACTTCCATTTGACTGAAAGACACTATACCTTACAGAAGCAAATGCTTTCATTACCATCATACCATCATGCTGCTACATGAGAAAACTTAGCTGGAAATTTAGATTTGATTTAAAACTTGAGCTCAACATGTTTCCATGCATTAATACACAGAAATGCACAGATAAAACATGAAATAGAAAAAAACCCTGAGATGTGGCAGAGCTTACCTGAGCACTTCCCAGATCTGCTGCTTAAGCTGTCCAGTGCCCTGAAACAGTGAGACAGAATAAACTCAATGTAACCATCACATAGCCTACAGCATTCACTTTAACAGGTCAGGTTCAAATGACAGAACATACGCTTCATAAACTATTCAAAAAGAGTTAGCATGCAACTCCAGCTGCAAGAGACTTTGTTCACAAACTACTTTATTCTCATCAAAAAAGTAAACCAATCACATTGACAAAAAGCCACTATAAACAAAAAGACTGTATTTAAAGGATTAACAGTTTTGGCATCCCTACCATCAAGTCATCTGTTGCTTTTGTTTGTTTGTTTTGTTTTCATCAAAATTTAGGTTATATATTTGTTGTTAGCAAGAGTTGCATTACTATTATTACTAATTTTAGTTCTGTTTATTACCCTGAGGGTTATATATTGCAGAATAATTTTGTTGTCACTAGTTAATGTTAATTAGATGTTTTAATAGCCTATATACCTATTTGTTATCTTTTGGTAGGTTTACTTTTTTAACTATCAGTAACTTAATAACTGAGAATATTTAACATTACTGTTGCATACTCAAAATTACAGAGTTACTATTAGTGTTACCTGTTTAACGTTTAGTCATCCTTTGAGTCCTGCGACATATTTCCTTAATAATCATCAGCCATCAAGTCTGATAGTCTCAAAAGAAATATCAGCCCTCTAACTGCCTTCAAGGGCGGTGATATTTAGCACTGAAAATTACAAATAAAGTTTTTGAAGTTGAATACCAACAACTGGGCAGTGACACTGATGATTTGTTTATCAAGACAAATTGATATATACTACAAAAATGCAGTCAACGCACTCTTCCGAGTGAAAACAAATATGTGAATCTATGCAATGCTTACATGTTGAATGGGATATTTAATGTGCGGGGAAACTCAAAGGTTGAAGAACTAGCATTTAGACAGTCTAACAGTGGTAAGTGGTAATCTTACCTCTTTAAACTCCATTACATTCTCACGAGAGACATGCTAATACAAACAAGTCAATCAGAGTTTGTGTTTAGCAAGATCAAGCTTAGAGGATAGTTTAAAATCCATTTATTGTTCTAAAGCATTTTTTTCCATTAACATGTTATACATTAGTGGATACTAACCATGATTCATGTAACAGTTTAGTTTGTTAACTTTTAAATTATTTAACAACCAGAAGTTATTAATACAACTTTTAAAGTCTTACACAAAAAAATCTTAAAACAAGCTTGGGTTCATTTTTGTAATTTTTATATAAAAAACATTTTAGGCATCTCTTGAAAAAGAAATAAAGCAGGCATTTAAAGCTAGAAAACAAGTAATTCCAAATTTAGTTTGTTACAAAAGGTTTCAGCTTTATTGACAAATTATGGCAAACATATTTGACAAAATTATGGTTTCCTATTTAGAGAAGCTTACACATGGAACTTTATGTGATTTTTTTTTTAACAAATACAGGTTAAAACACTGAACAAATTCAGTTAGCTACATACATACAGTAGCTGCTTGTTTTCAACCCCATTAAAACAGCATTTAAAATTAAATTTACAAACTTAATATCGAACATCTTAATCTAAACTAACATATATTAAAAAAGACAGGTTAAAACATCTTATCTACAACTTGATTATTGTATGGTTCAAATGAAAAAAAGGAAAAAAAAAAAAAAGAATCATATTACAGTCTTTCAGCAACCCTAAACAAAAACTCAGCCTAAGCTAGTATGTAGAGAGACTCAAGATCTGTAACAGGGTCATGCTATTAAAGTTACACACAGCAATGAATACAACCAACAGAACATTATCTTTGAATGGTTTATAGACAATGCTTGCCAAAGGTTTTTCTTTCTACTTTTTTTTTTTTAAGTCCGTGTTATAAAATAATACTAATGCCAATGTCACTCCAATGTTATAGGAAATACAAGTAATACATAGGATAATAATGAGCAGTAATCCCTAGGATAGAAAAGAAATGGACTATTACTTGTCTTGTTGCTGTTTATGCGGAGACCACAGGCTATTAATTGTCTTTGAGATGAGGTCACAGATGAGGAGGACCTTCAATATCTACCATAGGGGTGTTCCCTGTAAGCCCCTCGGGCTGACCTTGGAGGAGGTGCCTTTAGGCTGGAACGGGTTGTGGCCCATTCTTCTTGTGCTAAAAACAGAAAAGAAAAGACATGTTTTGTAAATATCTAAACCTGAAAGAACAAAGAGTTGTCACCACTAATGGCTGTGAAAAATTCTCAAGAGTTTTGGCTGAAAGTTTTAAAAATATATATTGACAATTGCCATCCATTTCCTTATTCTTAAAAAAGACAAAACAAAAACAAGAATAAAAAAGCTACATAAAATTTAACTTCTAACTTCTCAACACAGGTGTTGTGGCTGTCTCAGGATGAAAAAGCTTTTACTCCTTTACTCTCAGCTGAGAATGAATATCTAGTGTGGTGGCAGTAAAGATAGCTCAGGAAAAAGTCACTGCACTAGTGACTAGTGACTACCAGCTCAAAATTTGAGTTCTTAGCACAAAAGTTGAAGTATCCATGTCAATGACATTTAATGTAACCGGTATGTTCATAAAATGAAGACTGAAATAAAAAAAAAAAAAAAAAAACCTTTTTTTTTTTTTACTTCCATTTGAGACTGTGAGAAAGAAGAAAACAATGGAAGAAAAATAATACATAGGCAGGAAACTATACTAAGAAAATGAGTTTTTGCACTGTAATTTTTACATTTCATTATCATTAGTATACTTGTAACTTCGAATAATGAAATGTGTCCCAAAAGAATAAATTAAAATCCTTAAAACTTGTTCAGTTTGTACAAAGCTTCTACAAATCTTTATTTTTTCCCCCCACAGACAAAGTCTTCCAGAGGAGCACACAGAAAGTTACCTACAGTTTTGGTACAGCAGTTTAACTTCAAACTTGAACTATTTTCTCAAACAATCACATCAAACCTTGACCATCTCATCAAACAATTTCTGTTTTTGTCTTCCATCAATTTCAACAGGTCAGTCAGTGATTAAAGTAAAAATTTATAGAAATAAACGTATATCATCTCCACTATGTCATAAATTATAACATTCCCCTGTTACAACTGAAACACACAATCACCAAGCAGCTTCAAATTATCCACATATTCTCCAAAACTTATGTGATATCTGCCCACATTTTTGCAATGAAATATAGAGGCCGTCCAGAAATTGCTGAGGCAGATACCAGTTGTTGTTAACAGTGTTTAGTACATTTGCACTACAAATTTGTGAAGAAGTGTAATAATTGTAAAATATTTAAGTAGGAGTTGAGCTGCTAGGACAAAAAGAACACTTTTTAAGATTCATAAACTGCAGAAACTGGAAACAAAAACTCTAAAAGATCGAAAGGTGCCTTGAAGCCAGTGGCAAAGGTATACCTGATATACCTGTAGAGAAAATACAACACTAAATATTATTACTACTATTTTCCCTGGTATTAAATTCCTTCTGCTTTTAAGATGGATTGGGCTTTCACTTGTCAGGTCACTGCCAGGAAAATGATGGATCCGATACCTGTATTTTTGACTGTATTGTATGTTTTAAGTCACTCAAAATGCTAAATAATTTTGTTCATTTTTTTTTTTAGTAGAGTGACAAGAAAAGAGAGCTTTCTATAAAAAAATAAAATACATTGGCCAGTACATCAAGTATTTGAAATCAAAATTATAATAGCCATACATTCATTGCCTTAAATTTAGACTGTTACTTGATTAATAGAAAAACAGTCTTAAATTAAGTATAGTAAGGAACTTAAAAAAGTTATCTTCATCAAGAAATGTCAAAGATTCTATTTTACTGAACTTTCTTTTAAAGCAATAGACATTATGTTCCACTCAAATCAAGTTTTCATGAAAATAACTTTTTAAAAAGAAGAATACAGCAAATATTCCATATTTTGATTATACTTGGTTTAATTGGTATACATAAACAACTGAAATTCTTCAGTAGTCTGTCTTTAAACAGCTTAGTCATATTGTTTTATAACGAGGAGCATAAAATGACAGGACTCCCCTCTGAAAGCCCGTACAGAGGACTTTATTTCTTTGTTGTATCTCGATGAATGTGTCTACTGGAAATAATTTCAAATTCCAAATACACAACAGTAATATTATTGCATAGTACAAGTGCAGAAAAAAAACAATATTTAAGCATCTTCACTTTGTTTGCATTTCTTTTTTTAATTTGTACTTGTTCAGTTTCCACATAATTTTTCTCGGGAATATGATGAAATGCAAGGGATGCTCTGAAAGTAATGCCTCATATTTTTTTTTGTTGGCCCATGATGACAGATGCAGATGGTCACGGTATGGCAGCAGAGGTTGAACCTCATTACCAATATCCCACTACATTTTCTGCTGTGTGACAAATGGCAGTCTGACATGGAAGTGCAAATGAAACGAAGGTGTGTCACTGAATTTCTCATGCGGAAAAAACTGACTTTCATTGACATTCATAGATGCTTTCTGAACATTTTTGCAGACCAAAGAGTGGATATGAGCACAGTGATTCACTCGGAGGTTTATTTAATCAGTGGTGACACTGACAGTGGGTCACCTCAACTGGTGCAGATTTTTTATGTGCTCAGCATGCAGGCTCTAGTTCAATGCTGATGAAAATGCAGAGCAAACAATGATGAATGCGTTGAAAAATAGTGTTTTGAAGCTGAGAATTTTATCTATCAAATAGTCGTATTGGGCTCTCTATATCAATTGTACTTTACATGGAGATAAATAGAAGGCATTACTTATGGAGGAACTTACGTATTAGCTGCATCTAGGGAATGGAGTGCTGGTGTACTACAATTTTACTACTACCTTCACAATACAGTATCTTTTATTGCCATTCATGACACACGTTTAGTCCTATTGCAGAAAGGATGCAAGCAATTAAGCTTGAAAATAACCCACACTATTTACAGAAGCTTTGTGGCACAGAAATCTTATTCAACAGAGATACAACCATATGCTGTCCACCCACATGGGGTATTCACTGACTAAGTCACAATTTCTTTCTCTGACACAACATACAGCCCTCATGGTTCAAGAAGGGAGAGTTCTAGCCATGAGGGAGAAACTGATTTCTCTCTTTTAGTATTGCATAGATAGAAAAATAGAAAAATATTGATGTTCTCCATATAGAGCTCTAGCAGAACGGTTGCAATGCTTTGTATTTAAAGAGGCTACACCATTAACACGAAGGTAGTAGCACTTTGCATTCACTCAATTTCAAGGCAAAGTAAAATATTTTGCTTCAAATCAGCACTGAAGTTTTATTAGTGTTTCCCCCGTACCAAAATCGAGAGAGAACATTTGGTTACAGGTGATTAAAAAAATGATGATTCTGTTAAGATGTGATCAGTGATTGCATTAGTGCAAAAGTCTGTTATTTAAAGCAAAGAAAATCACATTCACTTGAAACAGTCAGATGTCATGGTTTAATAAGGAATAATAAAAAATACATTAAACAGGTTACTCTGGTAATCATAAGTTGTCCTGAGGTATTAGGAGAGAGACATTGGTGGCTGGAGATAATGACAATGAAAAGGTCTCATTTCTTTTTCCAAAGTTATCGCAAGGTAGAACCTTATTTCCACTGTGTAGGATTTTTATAGTGTCAGATTATTTTTTGAAGTGGATGCAGAGTGAATTTTGAGTGTAAACAATAAGTATGGCCATTATATCATGGATCATATCCAGCTGTGCATATGTGATATTACCATATTTGCATCATATTACATTGTGAACAGCTTAAATCAGGCTGTAGAGGACATCTATTTTCTTCTTTTTATCTTGGTATGCTTCTCTGGGTGCAGGTGTTACTGGCCTGCTAACTTCCTTCTCTCCAATACTCCTCCACCAAAATCATATACATTTTGCAAAGGCAAGGGGTAAATTTACACCTCTGATCACATCACATATGTCGAAGAGAGTTTAAAGCTTTGTGATGCAGATTTCTCTCCTGTTTTGGTTTAATATAGTCAACCTTTAGTAACACAAAAGACTTTCTTTCAGTGTAAATTATGTAACTAATGACCTCTTGCTGCTCAAATAAAAAAAAAAAAAGAATAAAAACATCAATGTTAAGAAGGAAAATATATTTCTCCTGGTTATCCAACTCCAATGTTTAAAAGTTAGGACAGCATATTTTTTAAATTTTATTATAACATTTAAAGGCCTGTAAGACTTTGATAATTCCCCCTAAAAAATACATGAAATTAATAATATACCCATATCTATCATATACTCATTTTCATTTAGCAGTATAAACAATAGCATACCCCTTATAAAACAGAATACCTCTAATTTTCTTATATAATTGGAGCATCTCATCTTGATTCAGACATACAGCCAATGAATTACATTCCCTAGAGTCCAGTAACAGGCAGAAGTGAAAAAAGAAAGTTTGGCTGAATGGAGTATTTTACGTAATAAGTCTTTTATTTTTTATTGGATGTACTTTTATTTCTGGCACGCTGTGTTGTTTTTTTTTTTCCTAATCAATTACTGCTGATTTTTGCAAATAATTAGCTGACTCTAGACTGAATGGTTTAAACAGCTATCAAAGAAAGCTTTTGTAAAAAAACGAACAACAACAACAGCAACAACAAAAAGAAATAAAGCCCTAGGAAAACAAAAAAATGGAAATGTGAAACATAAATAGACCGTTATGATTCTGCAAGCTATTTCTTCTCTACAAGCTATTTTCTCTGTACTTACATTTCATTATCTCCCTGTGCTGGGGTCTAACAAGGAAGTGTACATGGTGGAAAAGTGGACGTAATACCATCTGCAGAGCTAAGCAAGGCTAGGGCTAGTACATACAAGGAGTTGACACCTTTGGAGATGGTTTGGTAGCAGCAGCTTTTGATATGGAACAAGAAGCACTCCAGCTGTATATTTTTGGTGCATTCCATTTATTTTCTTTTTCTTTGAAATGCTCAGAATGTTTTCTTGTTGAATATAGGGGGGAGGTTCTGGTCACATGAAACTAAAGTTTACTGGGGAAAGCTATTGCCTGGAGGGCTGAAGAAGTGGCAGCCAATATGATTTAGTTCCAAATCCTCAGATCTCTCATTCCTATGGGGAATCACTTTCCATCCGGTAAATTTAAAAATCCTGTCTCTGCAGTATGTTTCATTACACCCTTTAAAAATGGCATTTTGCTGTAGATGTGCTTCAGGTTCAATTACCCTTTCCTGAAGTGTCACTGAATTTGTTGAGCGGCCTTGGGGAGAAGTAAGGTTTAGATAAAAAACAAGAAATTTTATTTATATAAATGAAAATGACTGAAGTAGTAAAAATACTCACTAACTTTACAACACAAAGACAAAACAAATCTTTGCTTCCTTAGAGTTTCCTCTCCTACCTTCCCGACTAAAGCACCTTCATATAAAGGAAAAATGTACAGTCATTCTGACAACAGTCATATATTAAGAAAACCTTTTTATTACCCATTGTAAAAAGCTGTTTTTCCTTGACTAATAGTGTTCTTCGAGAAAATTGCTACTGTGGCTGTATGAGTTTTTGATACAGAGCTAGAACAGAAATGCTAATTTGTGATCCAAGTCCCTTACATTCTTTGTTCCAACAACATGGTGGACCAATTTCCAACTTTAACAAGGAAAGATGATGGTCACGACTTATTTATATCTATTTGGTAACAACATCATCAAAATACGAGAAGAAGGTTGACGTATAATATCTCTTAACAGGCTTGCATGAGAGACTCTACTTCATAAACAGGTGAATTTATCATCAGTACATAAATAGAAGGTTTGGGATTAGAGCTTTCAACTGGGAAAACACTAGCGTCTATCACTCATGTACAGTAAAGGATTATGTATTTATTGTGCATGAAAGAAGATAATATGGAACAACATCATAGTTTCTGAACCACATGATTCCAGTGAACAAGGTATAGCCAATGCCTTTTTCTTATAAGGACATACAATCAAAAATAATATATTTGAACGCTACTTCCCTGATGTGCAAAATTTCTCTTTCATATCTCAATTCCAGTATGCCATGATAACCTTCATTCTTTCTGTATCCTGAAAGATGTGGTTTGCTGAGAATGGAATGCTCTAGCTTCAAGAGTAGTCTTCAGGGATCAAAACCATACACGTGTTTACCTCAGCAGTCACCACGCATTTGGAAAGTTCTTCATACACAGGAAATCAGAAAGATTCTTCATTCATTTTTGTTCATAAAGCTTGAAAATGAACTTTGCTTTGTTATATCTTATTGCATACAACTGCTGACTAATTCTTGATTCCTAACCATATTCATCTCCTACACCATAGTTCTCTGACTGCTGCCTACGTGCTGCATTAAATACTGACTGCACTTTCATATACAATGTAAATGTGCACATAATGTGCAGCAAAACCAGACTGAATGTCCAAATTTGTTTCTTGGTAGAATTTCTTTCTTATTTCTTCAGGTGATAGTCTTGCATTTGTCATTTAGGAGGGAAAAATAGGTAAGGTCTTTGATCAGGAGAATGCACTGGACCTAGTCTTGCGGGTGATAAATATACGTAATAATGACAAAGATTGGAACAAGGGTAGTCCTTGGTAAATTAGCGTAGTCCTAAATGGCACAGCCAATGAAATTAGTTGAATACTTGCCACATGTACCTGGAAATTATACAGAAGTTATCAATGAGACAGGAAGGGAATATACAGTGCTATTTTATGCAAGTTGCTGACAAAGTCAAGATCCTCTGGCATGGGAAAAACTAGATTGTGCAGGTGACATGAAAAGACTGAAGTGCTAATAGTGACAATATTCAGTGTAACAAAGTATTTTAAAATGCTGTAACCATACTGGCACATTACTAGGACATCTTTCATTTAACATTATCATTTGGCCTTATTTCTTTTTTCTTCTGACCCATTCTTTTCTTATATTGTATGGGAATGTGTGTAGAAAGAGCGTTTTATTTTAATACTTGACAAGTTTTGTGGACCAGACTGAGATGACAGTTTGATATGCACAGAAGATGAAGGACATTACTTTTCAAGAATCCTTAAAAATGAAATATTTCCACTGTCTACTTTTTCAACAGAAAATAATTTCAAACTATTTTCAGATTTTTTTTTTAATTGAACTAATCTTGTAGCATATTTTTGAAGATTTCAGTGAGAAAACATAGATGGAAGTGGTGGATTTCCTTAACAAGCATTAAATTTACATTAAGATGACATCACTGTTGCCTTCTGAACACAATTTCTTCAATATGCACTTCTGAAAGTTAGTGTTCTCAAAGACTCTTTGAAGAATCTATGGAATAGGAACAGTCCTGACAAATAGTGAACCCAGACTCATGGTCTCCTTTGGAGCATATCTGGTTCTAAAGCTGAAATATGAGATTACCAGAACATAGGGAATGCAACTGAGGGGAGGAATGGTCTTGCTAATGCCTAGAAACTCTTAATCATGACTTTCAAGTTTCCACCCAGTGGCAGAAGTAGTGATCACAAAAAAAGGGCTAGAAAGACTGTTTTTGCTACTGTGCAGTTAACTATGTTCTGCAAGATAAGACCTGTTTTGCAATTTCCTTATTTAAAAAAAAGTACATTTAAGAATACAGTATCTAGTTATTATTGTATGCGTTAAAAAGGATGTAGGGAAAAAAAGCTTTATAAAATAATCAACTGCACAGTGAACTAAAGACTGTGACTTTTTTTCACCTATGTTTTCATATATTTGTATTTCACATCTTTTGTATGAGAGATAATAGCCACTGCTTTGAAAGGAGTGTTTCTACTCAGCAGCATACATTCAGAGGTGATTCTAGCCCTCTAGATCTAGGATGTTGATTCCAGAGATATCACAATCAACCTCCTTTGGGAGAGTGAGAGAGAAGAGTGTAAATTTGCACAGTGCTGTCTATTATTTAGCAGAGACATTATTTCACTATTTGCATTCTAGGAAAAATAAGTCCTAAAACCTGAGTATGATGTATAAGGAAATAGAATCAGCTAGGAGAGAGAACCGGAACACAGCTGATTTAAGTAAAGTGACATGCCAATGAAATGGAAACTGACAGTTTGAATGAAAAGCAGGTAGGAGCCAGGGACTGAGAGCAAGAAGGGTAATCAGGAGAATTGCTACTGAGCCTGAGAACTGTCACAACAAAGAGGTAAAGGTATGTGTAGAGAGGTCATCATGTTTTAACACTGATTCCTTTTTCTGTTCATTTGCTAGCAAAGTAACCCTTTGGAATCTGACCTCTCCATTCCCTTAGTCATGTCCAGCCTGCTTTCAGTCCTTATGCTCCGGAGGGCTCCTCTAATCATCTCTCTTTCTTTTTGCTGTCACCACTACTATTAGAGGTCAACTTGCCCCCCAGAAGCACAGCAAAAATAAATTAAATAGATGAGTAAAGGGGCACAAAAGCATTTTTTGCCTGCACTCATAGGAACAGGAGGGTGAAAGTGTAAAGACAGATATTTAAAATGCCAGTTTAAAAAGAAGCATGTAGAATTTCAAAGAAGATGCATAGAGCAAGCCATAAGAAATGAAAACGGAGACAAAGATGAACTATAGAACAGACCTAGAAAGCATATCAGTGAACAGAGAACATTTCATTTTAATAATAATCAAAAACAAATCCAAACAGGCAGCTTAATTATTGAGGTCTGAGGTCTACTTTTTCCAGGAATTTTTTGTTATGACCAACTTGGTCATCTCCCAGACATTTTCCTCTTCCTTAAGGGCATAATGTTGTGCACTTCATTTTTAGGAACTGGAAGTACAAGTTATGGGAGGGATGATGGAAACATGAGAGTATATAACTAAGGAATCTGGTTGTGCTTGGGCATGAGGATTCCTTTGGGTATGATGACTCATAGTCAATGAATTTTTTGGTGATCACTTTTATAGGAAGCGTGAAATCATGGGCATAATCCTTTAAATTGCACTGGGCTTTCAGTTAGCCGCATGCTCCCCATGACTCAAGATTTCAGACTCTTAAGTAGGAAACATCACAGACAATCAGCAACTTTGGTTTATGATTGATCGAAATATTCTAGCACTGCTTTTTACTTTTTTAAGTCAACTCTTAGTTTCCAGGTTCCTTGAGTTATACTAGTAGTTTCACCATCTATTATGACATCACTGATACGTTAGCTGAATCTTTGCAGATTATTGTATGCCAAACTGCTATTAGACTCAGTTACCCAGATCATTTAACCACAGTTAGACTTAAATGTAAAATAGGTTTTATTTTCCTTACTGCATAGTCTGAGTGAAAAAAGATCACGGCAGTTTTAAGTTGTGAAATCCCATTGATTTGGAGGTCACTGAATGGTTTAATTATAACAGACAGACCTGAAGTTGTTCCAGTCCTACTGTTCTACCTGTGCTGTGTTGAGAACGTGAAAATTCACATCAGTCCATCTACTACAAAATTCTGCCCTGAACAATCACTATCATCACGTGCTTTAATGTCTTCTAGTTACAGACTTCAATAAAGCACATATTTGGAGAACTTCTGTCAGTATTCTGTACCCTTGTCATGAAACTTGACATCACTGAGTAAAAGTCTTTAACAAATGCAAAGAAAGCAATAATGCAAATAGTAAAAACGCATATAATTTAAAATTAAAAATAATATATTAATAGCATCTGATTTGCCTACAAATAAGGTATCTCCTAATAACTTCAACACTTATATTCATTGCTTATTTCCTATAATTACAAAGGCCTGATTTGCCTAAGTTACTTAACATCTGAAACTTGCCCACACTTACAAGGCACAATTTTATTAATCTGTGGTCAATTATATCATCTCTTTCTGTCTACCTGTTCCAAAAAGAGCTATTCTGTTTAGATAGTTAAGATGTAGACAACAGCAATTAAAATAATGCTTTAATGTGATTTTGCTTTTAATTGAAAACAAAACAGATTTTTTCCCACTAAGAGGAAAATTTCTCCTTATTATCTTTACAAGGTCACTGTACTACACACACTTGGGAAAAGAACACCACAGTACAGATGGAGTGTACGTAAAATTCAGGAATTGTAACTTCTAGCTATTCTCCTTGTTTGCGCAGTGACCTTGCATAATTTTTTTATATCATATCTGTATTTTGTATGATATGGCTTCTTCACTGTTAAAATGAGACAGGAAGATCTACCTCCCTGGGGTGTTCTGAGACGTAATTAATAGTCTGAATGGTAAGAGGAAAGTACTTTAGACGTACTTAGCAGAACATCCAATGGAAACCAGACAGTTAATTTTGAAATGAGACCACTGAAAACACAAATGAATTTATTTGTTTAGTTCAAGTTGTGTTGACCTTGTACTAAACCTCAAAACTTCTTCCTCCTTGAAAGGATGGTTAGAGGCAGAATGCTAATCAATAGCTGGAAACTTTGCTCTGCTCAGATTGACACTCACTACCATTGTCAAAGACAGTATTTAATCCTGTACTACCAATCAGAAAAGACACTGGGTCCATTCTTGTACCCTGGCTGAACAAGTACACTCTATTTTATAAAAAAAAAAAAAATCAGACTTTTTTATTTTTAGTTTTTTGGTAAATCATAGCATATACATAGTTATTCCTATTATTTTGGTCTCCTTTTAGCTTTATGAAAAGACTGAAACATACAAAAGACTTTTAAAACTTGTGAACTATGCATTTCCAATTTTAAGTAAAGAATAACTGGAATGGCTAGCTTTCAAATCACAAACTGTACCTTTTGTCATTTGAAAACATAGAATGGATTAGTTTGGAAGAGAACTCAAGGATGATCAAGTTCTAACCCTCTGTTTTTGAAACATAGGCTCCAAATCATTATGTTCACTTACACTTTGCTAAATACCACTTTTTTAACTATTCTGCGACACTAGTCCACATGTGTAGTATTTATGGCTCAAAAACTTGAAATGCTAGAAATCTCCCTGGTTTAGTGTTCTATTTTGCATACTTGATGTAGATATTTCAAAGAGCTGCTCTTGCTGTGCTGGACTCTACCTTCCCTTCAGAGGGGTAGCAAATTAGATCACATGGGTCCTCCAAATTTATTCTGTACTGTGATCTGTCCCGGCTTAAACTGGTATCCATGTGACCGCAGTAGAGTAGATGAAATGACTGCTGTGGCATAAATAACATCAGCATAATGAGCTGTAGCGATTACCGGAGAGGATAATTTCTTACAGGGCTTCATCTACTTCTGCAGTGAACATCTGCTGCCCATAGAACAGCAAAGTATGCAAGTAACTGTTCTGGGAAATGCAACACAGGGGAGAAACATCCATGTTACTCTGAGTATTAATATGACACTATGAAAAGAGTCCTATTTTCCTCTTATTTTCAGTAGAAATTAACATACTACATACTCTACAGTGATAAAGCATGGAGTGTGTGATATCCCAGGATAGATGATAAACACTGCAAGAATATCAGCATAACACGATTTTCTGCATAGGTTCTCCAAATCTACAGCTTCGATGGTGAAAGTGAAATTGTGTGAAATACTACATCCGATAGTTTTATACAATTCACTCATTCTGACACACAGAAATTATTTATAACTCAGAAGTAATAAAGCAATTAGTTGTTCCAAATTAGGAGCATGCCTTCCTGCTGCTAGGCGCAGTTTTTTGTTTGTTTGTTTGCAGTATAGCAGCAGAATTATTGAAAAAGAAAATTTTTATAGCATACAGTCAGTTAAAAGAATGTGATAGATTTAAATATGGAACCTTCTAAAGAATTATAGCTTAATTAAAGCAGTGATGTGACAAAACAGAATTAGCTTTAGTATCATCCCCACAAAAGCCATCACAGTTGAATTTAAAATGTGGTTGTTCTACTGCAGAGACTCAAAATCCCATTCTTAAGAAAATAATAAAACTTGTCTGAGGGAATACGTACCACCTAGGAGTCAGCTAAGGTCATTCCTCCAGTAAGAGATTTGATAAAAATTTGCAGGAAATTGAGGAAATGTTTTTGACAGTTCCTTCTGTCCTACAGAGTAGGAACTGAGGTAACACAGGATCCCTGATACCCTAGTTAGTATAGGAACGACTGAAACAGAGGATCAACAGGAAGCAATTTATATGGCATATCTTCTATGTGCATTCAGTAGAAATCTTCAGTGACTCCTGTTACTCCCAGAAGAAAAGTGGAGATACATAAGAGAAGACTTGAGAGTACTTCTGAGCTCCCAGGGCTGGTTCATCCTGGGGATTAGCTCATCTGCCTAATGATCAGGAGACACTAGATGCCTATATACCCAAGACACAAATGAAGGCATGCAGGTCCATGGCACATTCTGGCATCTTCTGGGATAGAACCATGGCACACCTGGTAAAGACTTCAGTCTGGACAGCCTAGGGGAGTCTGGGAATCCCATGCTACATCAATATCAGCAAATAGTGCATGTAAATAAGAGTGATTTGCAGAGTGAAACTACTGATGTTCACACCACTTGTCTTGTAGAGATTTTTCTCATTTCAGACTGACAGACTTTGAGCTGGACTCTATGCTCACAAACAGTGTGAGAGCAGATTCTGGTTTAGTTTCAAACTAAACGCCTTTTACTTCAAACTCACTCATGATGACAAGAGCAATATATGAAGATAATTGGTAAATCTGCTTGAAAAGCACACTCCTGGCCCTGTGCTAGTGAAGAAGCCCCCAGCATACACTAACCTGCCTGCTATGTTGAGGCTCAGCAGGAAAAATACCACACCAGGATATTTTGACACCTTCTGCCTCTTGGCATTTCATCTGTTGTCCAGTATCAAAGACTTAACAAACAAACAAACAAATAAATAAGTATAAGATCTTATGGTTACACAGAACTCAGCATAATCTCTAGGCCTAAGGCAGACTAAAATGGTATGCTTTAGAAGGTAGGCCACCTTTCAGAGAGAATCACAAAAGTCAAGTCCAGAAAAGAAAGCAAGCAGCCTTGTTTTAAAACTTATCTTTGAGATCTCTACTCAAGGCTAAGACGCTCCAAGATCTAGATAGAAAATAAGCTTTAGTTTGGTACGTTACCAATGATAGTAAATAACAGATACCCAACATAAATGCTCAAATTGTATATATAAACAACCTGCCAACTCTAGCAAAGCTTTATCAACTAGTGCTAACAGAGACGTTGCTTGTGATCAAAAGGCACATGAAGTCAAACACTGTCATGAGAACAATCAGACATTTGCTTCTTATTTTTATGTATCAGTTTCTGCCTTACAGGAGCCCTAGATTTCTTATGTTTGAAAACTTAAATGCAATTATGAAAAAAAAAAAAAAAGTCATAAAGCCTTACCATCCTAAGCTTAATGGATATATGGATATTAGGACTGCTAGTCCTAGGAAGGAGTGAAACTGCTTCTAACAACCTTTTTTTTTTTTTGTGGTACCACGCAAAATATAATCATTACTGAATACCAATAATCATATATAGGAAACGAAAAACAACCTGCCTCACCCAACTGGCAATAGGAGTCTCTAGTTTGTGAGACACTGCTTCTCAGAAAGTAAAGATCATCCAGGACACATTCTCCCTTTGGAGGACTAACCCTGAAATGACTCAGGGTCCACCTCTTCTGGTCATGTGGAAAAATTGTTTGCACCTGTTCTTCCTGGGTCAGCCACCCCCTTCAACAAGTGCTTAATCATCACGTCAGGATGTGACATAACAGTTCCCTGACAAGGACCAATGACCTGCAATATCAATGTTATTATCAGAAAGCAGGATGGAACTTGGACTTCACAGCTGAACAAATTTCTTATCTTCATCTCCAGAGCAAATGCTAAGAAGTGGTTTTCAAAATTCACAAAATCCTGTTTCTGCATACACCGCAGAACATCTTAATCTGCTTTTTTGTCACTGCCATAGACTACACAATCTAGGGAAGATTTCTTACAAGGATCGTAGTTTGTTGAGTTTCTCTGTGAAATGAGCATACTTAAGTTTCATAATTGTGTATTATACTTTATGTCTCATAAAGTAACGTCCCTTCAACTAACCTATTTTTCTACCAGAATTCCTGGAGTTTGAACATTCCATACACTATTCCCAAAATTTTATAACTATATAAATGAATTACTAAATAATATGCACTTCAGAAATGAAAAATACACAAAATTAACAAGTAAACAAGATCATCAAAAACATGTGGAACATCAACATACCTTTTAAATTATTATCCCTATAAATCCCTACAGAGAATTTGTTTACGAAGTGCTGTTTGTGTAGAATGTTACTTAGTAAACTAATTGTCATCACAACTGCTAAGTTCTCACTGAATGACTGACAGAAAATTATTAGTGAAATAGATAAATCATTGGGGCGGCATTATGAAACTTAAATGGTCGGTGTATAAACATTAAAAGGAATTACATTGAACAGTTATGCTCTCCAATTTTAATTAAAGATGGAATTATCCTAAAACCGAATATCATTTGTTTATAAGTGAGGACTTAATGCTAAATTGGAATACAGTATGCACTACAAAATGTTGTAATGAGAAAAAAAAGGACACTTTTTTTTTTTAAGAAAAAGAGAAAAAATCCTGAGTAAATGACAATAAATAAAAATGAACCAAGTACATTTCTTTCCCAGTTCTTTTACTGTATCCAGAATAGCTTTGTCATCTATCATTAAGTGAATCTGAATGAAAAGGTTATCCTAATATCAGTGAATCCAGTGGGACGTTCAACCACCCTGATAACATTACAAGATACAAAATCATTTTTGATGAAATGAGCAGCTTCTCAAATGCAAAAATATCTCATTTTATTTTTGGTCAATAGAATATTTTTCAATTCAAGGCAAAAATGGTCAACTAACCCTTAAGTTTAATTTGATTTTTTTTTTTCAGGATACATCCAATTTGCACTTAAACAAACTGAAAACTCAGAACGCTTTGAGTGGATTTTTTTTCTTGTTTTTACTTTATCAGGTATCAGAATGAATTTTGAGAAAGGAATTCTGACTGGGGGTAAAAATAAATGAAAGGCATTGTGAAGGGGATGATAGAACAACTATTTTTTTTTTATAAGACATCAAAAATGTATTTGGAAACATGATCAGGAGTCAGTTGGAGTAGTTTTAAAACAATCAAGTTGGAAGTAAATTTTCAGGCACAGTAATTACACAGTAAAACATATCTGAGTGAATTTCTGTGGATGCCAATATACAGAGAATAAAAACAAAACAAACAAGTAGAAGAGAATGAATCTATAAAATACAGTGATGTGAGAAAGCTTTGGCCTAGGGACTGCCTCAAATTGCTAGATGTAGGGAAGGTTGGGAAGGTACAAGCAGAAGAACCACTTCACCATTGTCCCATTACACTTTTTCCTGGTTTTGATCATTTCTAAGGAAAAGCATTTGGGGCTGATCGATTTTTGAGCTTCCACAATTTCATTTTTAATAGTTGTAGATGTTTTTTAAGCCCAAGCATTTTCGCCTCGATTTTTAATTTTTAAGATTCATAAGCATTCCTAAAGATTATTTTCTGGTGTAGACAGTACCTGCTGAAAAAATGTCTCCTCACTTCACAGCAGCACAATGCAATCAGCAGCTTTGCAGTGTTTTGCAGTAGAGTAACAGGACTGTGAGCTGAGTTCACTTATCTCTTCTCTTTTTGTACACGAGACAATACAAATTAACCTTAAGTCTTGCCTAAGGCCTTTGGCAGATGGTGCTCTTCTAGTGTAAGTGTACTGGTTTAAGATGTTATAGACTTCAGCCCTCTCACCCTCTTCCTAAGGCTCTTTTGATGCTCTTTTGGTAGGAGCAGCAGAGGGGCATGTATCCCTCAGATACTGAGGTTTGTGACCTCACAGAAGAACATAAATCTCTGTCATTTTTAGCTAATACACAAGGCAGTACATGCACCAGGTTGTGATCTACAGCATCCAACAGTGGCCGTAATCTTCCTTTCCTCCCTCCTCAATCTGGCAGTGTCACCCTTTGGGAGCAGAGGCAGGAGCACCTCCAGCCTTCTGTAGCACGAACTAAAAGAGCTCCTCTACTGGAGACCCAGCCTTTGGAAGAAGCAAAGCAGAAATGAAACCTTTTAAACAGCACTGTGAGTGCTCTGATCAGTTCCAAAGGAGAAACAGCACTCAGAAGAAACAACCATGAGGCAGAACGAATGTAATTAATATATCTTATAATATATTGGATTCACATTCATACTGCTCCCTTTATCTTTCTAAAGTAGGCTAACAAGCAGCACAACACTTCTATCAGGAATGCTGATTTCTCTAAAAAACAGGGAAAATGAGAAAGGAGAATGACAAAGGGCTTTTTCCTTTGGAATGTTTTTGTCCAGTGAATTAAATTGTTTTTATTTTTTTTGGACATGGGCTTGGTATTACATATGGACAGCAAAGATTCTCAATTACCAAATTTTAGTTACATTTTATACTGATCTATTTATAAGATGAAACATTAAATTTATGCTGTCACTGGGTACTCCTCAAATGACAATGGTGCCAGAAGGGAAAAAACAAAATTATGAATTTATAAAAAGTGCAGCTGATACAACCTTTAGTTCATAACCTAAAACAAATTCTCACTTTCTGTTATAAAACATAAGCATTGTTATAAAATTTTAACAACACTGGTGCCTTTGTTTAGACTCTTAAATTTAAATTAATGTCTGCAAATATCAAAACCTTCAGCAAGATAAGTATCATCAACGGTTACTAAGTGAGATCAGAGGTGAAGCTACAAAATGCTTCTAAAAATTGTGCAGTAGTTTAAATAATGGCCTTTTTAGCTTTTAAACTACTGTATAAGAACATCTGTCACCAGCATCATAAAGCCTGTAAGGGCTAGAGCCACAAGATTACTTCATGTACTATGTCCCAAATTTATGCCCCTAAACCTGAAAAGGTGATCTTCAAAATTCTCTAGTTGTAATTGCATAATCCTGAACCTACTGAAAATCTGTAGGAATCATATAATTCCTTAATAGAATATTCCTAGGTGCTCCAAGGCTGCTGCACAGAATGATTTTGAATCCTTCTGAGAGACTGGGTGCCAAGCATATCAAATCACAGTAAAGACTAAGTATTTAACTGCATGAGGGGATCTGTGCTACATATTTTTATTCACAGAATGTACCTATGTCATGGGGAATAGTGGAATTTTACTCAGCTACCTCAGAAATGCCTTTGCCATTGTCCTGTGAGATTTCCTGGCTGGATTTGGAAGAGATCTAATTTTCAGGAACCACCATATCAGAAACTCAACAAGGAATTTGAGGCAATTAACTCATGATGTGGATTCTACAGTGAGAAATAATATGTGAGCATTTGTCTTGCCCATCCTCAGATACGTAACTTAGGCCCTTTCCTTCCTGTTACTTATAAAGCTGAATTTTCTGAGAATGACATGATTTTCAGATGGGCTCTGCTCTGAAATGCTAGTGTAATATTTTCATCTTTGCACAGATATCCCACAAATTCATAAGTCTGTATGGCTTTTAAGAAAACTGACAATGCAGACAATCAGACTTCACGAACTTTTTAAAAGGAGCACAGAGGAGACCATGAGAAAAAGAAAACAAACAAACAAACAAAACCCAACAAAAACAGCACCTGATATTCCTCAGGAACCCAGATATAAAGAAACGTTACAGTAGACAGCTTGTACAGGAGTACCATGGTGTTTTATAATTCTTAACAAAATACAGAGAGTTCTGTATGACACTTAAAGGCAAACGTGTAAGCACAACATAGCAGTGGTATTTGGAGAAATGACTTAATGAAAAGAATAAAAGAAAACGTTCTTGGTTTGAAAACAAGACTGAGAACAAGGTTTCAAAACCAGGATTGAGAATTGTCCCCTCTAAAGGTAAGTTAGAAGCAGAGGATCCACAGGAGAAAGAACTGAAACCTTGTCATTTTTTTGATGATCCAGACAGGAGAGGATAAAGGTGAAAGGGCAAGAAATGTCAAGGAAATGTCTAAGTGGCACCAACAAGACAGGTTCTAAGTTCATGCACCAACTGTGTGTATGTTTTTTTTTAGAGTTTTGGGGAATTCTAAATCACAGAGGAGTGACTGAATAGATTGTGAAGGAGGGATATAGTCTGGTGGAAGGTAGAACAAGGTCTGAAAATGGACTGTGGTGAAAGAAAGACTGATGATTTTTATGGGATGCTGATACATGAAAGAGCGGTTGATTTTATACAGTCTGATGGATTCAGAAGCTTCACAATGAATTGTAACACATTCTAAAACAGAAGTAGAGAACTGAGACATAATAGGAAGTTAGGGTAAAAAAAAAAAAAAGCTATATAAGGCTGAGAAGGGGGTACACCAGAATTCTTATTTGTTGAGTGCAGTGAAAAGAAACAGACAGACAGATAAAACATCAAAATGTTTTCAGAGAGAACAAGCAGCAGAGAGAACCTTCAGAATTCAAAAAACAAGAAAGTTAAGCATAAATTCTATAGCTGCATATATTTTGGATTACCTCCTCACACAAAGAGTGGTAACTGAGTTGCAGAAAGTTCATATAGAGGCTTCCACAGTATGGAGTTAATAAATTTACTAATCTGTTAAAGCGATGCAATAGAAGCACAAATATGTGTGAATCTGTTTCTGATTTCATAATGTAGAAAAATTGCAATTTGGAATATTATTCCGCTGTCACACTTACTGTATGTAGGTTATTGGCAAAACTATTCTAGGATGTTGTATTTGAATGCCAGCTCAGAATATGTTACACAAAAACGTAAATCTACAGTTATCAACTATGTAATTTGAAACAAATGTAGCAAAGCAACTCAGACATTTTGAGTCTGTTTCAGCTGCATAATGGAAAAAAAAAACAAAACAGTAAAAGCTTCATGCAGAATGTAAATTTAGTCATGATCTGATTTCTTGAACACTTTGTCAGCCCGAGCTAATTAGTTCTCTCAAAACACCTGCTGGGAAAACAAGTGATATTCTTCTAGTTTTACAAATGAGGGATTGGAGGAAGAATGACATTACTTTAGATGGCTTGCCCAAACATGCAGAGAATTAGTATGGAGGAGCCTAGTTGAAAATTTAACAGTGGGTAATTCTTACTGCTGAGCTCAGATTGGGCTTTTCTGCACTGCCCAAACCTTAGCAATGAATCTGGGAGGGGGGGATGTAGAGGGAATCCAGAAAAGGCTGGAAAGGTCTTTCACTGTAGGTACTAAAAATATATATATATAAATTCTAATAAAGCAAAGGGTAACTGAAGCACAAACGTGTGGATGGATGTTATTATTATTACTTGTTTAGAACTAGAAATATTTCTGACTGCACACTGTGTTATCCAAATCTATTATAAATACTAATTATATGAAAAATAACTTATTTCTGATTGTGCAATGCAATCATTTTGACAGTATCTCAGAAACATCTAGTGATTGCTGTACAAATACAAAGAAAACTGCAGGTTTATATTATGGTGAAATTAGTTCCACAGCTGCATGAATAAATTTTCTCAAGCAGCAAACCTTATATAACCCCTTAATCTAATGTCTACTTGCAGTGCCATTTCCAGCATCTCTCATTTTCATAATGCTTTGGAAGTCACTATGTAATCTTACAGTACTTTATTAGTAACGGTAAATCAAGCATGATAACTATGTTGAATGTGTCAGGGTCAGTCTCTAAGATGACAACAGACCACATTGCTCTCTTATTTCAGTGAAACTGTCACATAGTTCACTGTGTCATCTGATGGTAAAATGAACTGAAAATAATTTGATTGAAAAAGATGGAATAGATTATTAGTCATCAAAACACACCATTAATATATATATATAAAAAAACAGATCTAGAAAATGGGCTGTTCACATTGGAGAGGTATTTTTTGTGCCATGCTTTCTGTTCCTTTGAAAAGGACTTACTGCAGTTCAGACACAGACTTAGTGGGTAGAGGTGTGAAGAGCACAGTGCTCCCTGTCACTGCTGCCTTGCGCAGCCCTAGGATATAACCCTGCCTCTTGGTGCAGGCAGGGCTCACATGGGGATACAGAACCCTCTCCTTCCCCTTTGAGAATGTCTATATTTCAAAATCTTGCAAAAATTGCCAATTGAACTGATGCGTGTGACAGTAATAGGTATACAGGATTACTGGCACACCAAGCAGACAGAAGCCTAATACTGTGAAATACATTCAGGCACTGAGCAGAAACTTCACTGTTGCTGTTTAAGCTGATCTATGACTGTGATTAATTTGCTTTGTAATTTTGATCAAAATGAATCTGTCCAATTTTCTGCTCCTACTTCAGTGAGTCAAAGCTCACCTTAACACTACACACATCCATTTAGATTTGGCCTTTGTAGAAGCAGAGAGAGGAAAAAAAAGTATGTGGAAGAAATTTCTGAGTTGCCAGTGACAGATTTTTCTTTTGCTAAAGACAGAAGAGACCTTACCGTAGCTGTCATAAGCCTCTTCACTTGTTCCGTGACCATAGTCGTAATATTCAGGCACACTGTAAGAGATGCAGACAGTCACGTTACTATTGTCATGGGTAACCAAACCAAAACAGAGTGTAGAAAATAAAAAATGTTTTAATCCTTCTACATGACAGCACAGCCCTGCTAGTTTCAGGAATAACGACAACTTTAAAAAATGCAAAGAGAAAGGTATTAGTGACAGTAATGGCTATAACAAATGGCAACACATTTCTTATCTGTTAAGCAGAAAACAAAACTGTCCCCAAATATGTAAATCTAGGAGACATGACAAGCAGTGTCTGAAATTCTATTTGTAAAAATAAGGCCTGAAAAATGTCTACCCCCTTTATTATTTGCAACCGTTAAACTGCCAGAAAAGGTATAAATCTCCTTTACCTGTAATTCCAAACATATATCCAGTATCAAATTCAGCATAGTTAGTTTTTCCCCAAATGGACTATATTGTGTTATATGGAACCTGTAAACTACTTATCTTTACTGAGGGTACTGACAGGTTTTTAGTGTTTCTTCTGAAGAAGAAAGTGTTATTTCTACAGGTTGGCAAGAGAAACCTGATTCTCCACAGTCCTCTTCCTTATGCAGTCATTGACACTCATGCAAAGTTTTACACAATACTAATAAAAAAACATATTGAAGGTTTAAGGAGTAGAAAGTCAGACTTAGATTTTCATAAGGACTTCCTGACTGCTTTTGGTTAATTAAAAATCTTCAAAAATGGTTGTATTAGTGTGTTAGCAAAAGATTTCTTATCAGAGTTACACCATGATGATAAGTAACCCAAGCTAATACCTGAAGTGCGCACCTGGAAAATTTGACCTCTGAGACATACTGAAATGGAAATGGAATTTACACTTACAATAGCTTGGCTGTTATTTTATTTTATTCTTTGCATTCAACATTTGGTACCTGCCACCAAATTCATGACCAGAGCACAGCTGTTATCAGGTACCGGGCAGACCTTAAAAGGAATCAGTCTCTGACCAGAAAACCTGCAATGTCCGTGATATGATACTGTATTTCTTGTATCTGCAGGAAGCCAAACAAAAATATTTTCCTGTTGATAACTTTATTGCTGTTGTCACTTCTGCTCCCTTTTTCTTGGAGGCTGTGAGAAGGAGTCTTTCAAAATGAAAATTAGGATGCAGTCAGATAGTATTGCACTGTTTTTAACATTATTGCTCAGATAATCTCCCATACCAGATTATCATTTAAAAAAAATATTAGTTTACACTCGAAAGAGAAGCTTAGTTGAAGGTAGAGTGTAAGTAGAAGTATTTCATAAATGTAATAGACATAAAAAAGCAATCTGCTATTTATTTTCTTAAACAAATGTTGACTTTGTTCAACAGCTGCTTGTAATCAGATTTATAATTTCTTGAACTTAATAATTATTCACAACTATTCTAGGAATAATTCTGGAGAATAATTCAAGTGCTGTATTTCATTTGAGAGCATTGATGGCATGTGTTAGATAACTGACAGTCAAGATATTTTGATATGGGATGCATTACTCTCTGGTTGTCTAGGTACAGCTCTCAGTCAGTTTTCAGCTACAATATTGTAGGTTTTTTGAATGGAAAATGCAATTGAAATTGTTGTGCATTAATTTACTAACTTAGCCAGAAGTTATCCACGTGAACAGACAAGTGTGCTTATGTAAATGTCTCAGACACAAAAATAATTTGCTATAACAGAAAGTGGACATAAGACCAATGTGAATGAAAATGAAGATAATACATTTAAAGATTTTTCCCAGCACCATCTGAGCTCAAAATGAACATGGTCACAGTAGAACAATGCCTTCCAGGACAATGGGAGCCATCCAGTTTACTTGTAAAGTAATTATATAAACATATACAAGCTTCTCTTGAAGGGGCGCATGACGTTTTAGATACATACAGAATAATAGAATCATAAAATGTTTTGGGTTGGAAGACTTCATAAAGTTCCAACCCCACCTCCCTTAGGCAGGGTTGCCTAACTGGATCAGAGTGGGCAAGGCTCCATCCAACCTGGACTTAAACACCTCCAGGGATGGGGCATCGCAACCTCTCTGCGCTGCCTGTTCCAGCAGCTCATCACTCTCACGACCCCCTGGCATCTAAACTAAATCTCCCTTCCTTTAGTTAAAAACCATTCCCTTTATCCCATTACTACTTTAAATACTGGAAGGCTGCAATGAGGTCTCCCTGCAGCCTTCTCTTTTCTAGCCTGAACAAGCCCAGTTCCTTCAGTTTATTTTCAGAGGAAAAGTGCTCCAGCCCTTGGATCATTTTCTCTGGACCCTCTCCATCAGCTCCATACCTTTCCTGTGTTGGGGACCCAGACTTGGATGCAGTACTTCAGCTGGGGCCTCATGATGAGGAACAATCACCTCCTTTGCCCTGCAGACCACCCATCTTCCGATGGAACACCAGATACCATTGGCCCTCCAGGCAGCAAGCACACACTGCTGCCTCATGTTAAACTGTTCATCAACCAGGACCCCTAAGTCCTTTTCAGCAGGGCTACTCCGAAAGAGTTCGTCATCCTGTTTGTATACAGATCTAGGATTACCTCAATCCAAGCACAGAACCTTGCATAGAAAGAATACATCCTTCATTTCTTGAACACACTTAGTATTCTGTAGCATTCTATAGCACCAAGGGTGAACTGGCATTGGTGGAGTCAGAGATAAATCTAGCCATATACACAGAACTCATGGTTTAAAACCCAAGAAAATGCTTGAAATGTTCAGAACAGACAGATGACATACCACGTAGCTCTGATAGAAAGCAGCATAAAAAAATCTCATGTAATACAATTTAAGCAGTAGTATTTTGTAATGCTGTAGGCTTTTCTGGGTAGAGGAGGGTGCTGGAGTACTGAGGAGCATTACAGGAGAAAAGACCCACAACTCTCATCTTCTGTTAGTGGATGTTAATATTTCTTCCTGATTTACAAAACAAAGTGACTGCATCCAAGGGTCAGCTTCAACTGAGTGCATTTTGGATCCAGACTTGCAACAGCAGACCTGGCCTCTGGGTAGGGCCTACAGTGTTTACCATCACTGTTAAAATCCAGTAAAAAGTAACACTTGCAAGAGTTAACACTGCAAGAGTAGTTAAAATTTCTTTGTTACATTATGGTTGTTGTATTTTTTTTTTAATTAAAGAATATAGAATCATACAAATGAGAAAAATGTGAGATAAAATCCCACACAGTGAACATCTGGAACTTAAATACATTTTAAATAGAATATGGAGTTAATACACAAGCCATTAAAATAAGGAACAATCCATATTTCATCTGCAGAAAGGAAGTGATCGAAGTGATTCATTGTGTACAGCATTTTTGATGTTTGTGAACACAATCCTTAGCATATTTCTGAAAACACGTAATTCATAGCACAATATCTGAGTCCTTGACAAATAAATGCTTTTCATGGATTGAAGCCAAAATTTTAAGTCAAATTTCTTGCTAACCCATATTGAGACAGTGTTTTGAACAATAACTAAATGAGTAGAATTTATTCCTTAGCATGAAATATCCAATTTCAAGTCACATTTTGTGAGCCAGACTGCTTATCCATTAGTCTGCTTTATTTTAAACCTTTCTGAATACTCCCTATATTCCATTACATGTATTTATTTGTAAACATTTTCCCATGTTTTTTTTTTTTTAATTAAAATGAACAATGAATGTTTAGAAAAAGTGGATGAGAGAATGTACCTCTCCATATGTAAGGTCTTCTTCTTGATTATTAACATACAGATAAACATAATTCATTAACATTATGCTTAGTTATGAAAGGAAACAAACAGCAAATGAATTCAGCATAAATAAACTTGTTTATATAATTTTAACATTCTCAGACTGTTCCTGGAAACTATGATGATCATGAATTCTAGAAGCCTCAGATTCTCTTGGCAGTGCTAATTAGAAACAAGACACCATTATCTGTCATTAGCATTCATTACTTTCCAGCAATGTGAAGTGTAATTTACTTAAATACAAGCACCCACCTGAAAGTAGGATGCAATAGATTTTATAAAGCAAAAAAGATCAACTCATAACAACTTCTCTGACTTTATTTCTAGCTTTTCAAAGCATTGCACTGTACTTTAACACCAGAACTCTGAAACATGGACCAATTGATAAGCCAAGACTTAGACTTTAATAACCTTCTGTATGCACCAGTTACTGAAGTGTTGATACACATGGGACTAAGAGTCTCTTTCACTTCATCAAATGTTTGCTTTGAGGTCTTGGTCTCTCATTGTCTGTTACCCCCTTCTGTCTCTGCAGTGTTTAAAGCTTTTAATTCTGATCACTGACACAATTAGATTCTTACCTCCTTTGATAACATGATCCTATCTTTAACTATTGTGTTTTTTTTTTTTCATGTAAGACTGTATTTGCAACGCTTCTCCCTTATACACAAGAGACCGACAGAAGGACTTAACACACAGTTGACCATGAAAGAAGAGTTGTTTACACGAAGCGGTTTGCTTCTTCCTAGAACACAGGTGTGAGAGAGAGTTGCATTCACATGAACTGCAATATTTGCAATTTTTATAAAATAGAATTACATAATATTTTGTAGAGGATAAGTGTGGATAAATAAGTAATATTTCTAGGAATCTGGGACTTACTGGAACATCTCTGTATAATTAAGCATTACATCTATAAGAAAGATAAGAAATACTTAGAATTAAGGAACTTCTTATAGGATTGAGCCTTAAATCATATGGTACTTTACAAAGCAGTTCCTTGGACCTAATGGAATAATTTGATGAACAATTTAGTGTATAAAATCTTCCATTTTCTGAAAGCTAAATTTTGATGGTATTTGCATTTTTAACAGAGAATAATGTACTAATTATAATACTCCCAGGCTTATTATTCTGTTGTTCACCATATGCCTGAAGTTGACCTAGACCTCCTCTCACAGTGTTTTCCTATTTAAGTTCATATTACTGCAGCTCTGCATTAAAAAATAAAGAATTAAGCCAGAAGAGTTATAAAGCATAAGGGCAGGGAGCCTTCCAGAATGCTAGATGACTTTGGGTTCTGAACTTTTTGTGCAGTTTGAAACAGAAACAAATCCACCATTTATTTGCTACAGTCACACAGACATGGGGATTTCTGTTCAAACAGAATCATAGAATCGTTCAGGATAGGTCTTTCTAACCACTAAGATTATCTAGTCCAACTATCAATCCATCACCACCATGGACTCTAACCATGTACCTCAGTTCTACATCTACATGGTTATTGAACATCTCTAGGGACAGTCACTCTACTACTTTCCTGGGCAGCCTGTTCCTATACTACCCTTTCTAAGAAGAAATGTAGCATCCAACCTGAAACTCCCTTGGCATAACTTTAC
Organism: Oreortyx pictus; assembly: GCA_036925125.1. NCBI lineage: Eukaryota > Metazoa > Chordata > Aves > Galliformes > Odontophoridae > Oreortyx > Oreortyx pictus. The sequence continues at coordinate 82,922,274 of JAUPFR010000002.1, read as the reverse complement.
GTCATTACTTCTTGTCCTATCATTATTTCCTGGGAGAAGATGCTGGCCCCCACCTCACTCCTTTCAGGGAGTTGTAGAGATCTGTAATGTCTCCCCTGAGCCTTCTCTTTTCCAGATTATACAATCACAGTTTCCTCAGCTTCTCCTCATTAGACCTGTGTTCCAGACACTTCACAGCTTCGTTACTGTTCTTTGGACACACTTCAGGGCCTCCAGGTCTTTCTTGTAGCGAGGGGACCAAAACACAGCACTCTAGTTGTGGCCTCACCAGTGTCGAGTACAGGGGCATGGTCACCTCCCTGGTCCTGCTGACTGTACTATGTTCGATACAACCCAGGATACCATTGCTCTTCACGGCCATCTGGGCACGCTGCTGGCTCTTGTTCAGCTGGCTGTCAAGTAACACCCCAGATCCTTCTCTTCTGCGCAGGTTTCTGGACACACTGCTCCAAGCTGGTAGTGATGTATGGGGTAGTTGTGACCAAAGTGAAGGACCTGTCACTTGGTCTTGTTAAAACTCGTATAATAGGCTTCAGTCTATTTTAATACAACCTATCAAGATTCCTCTGTAGGGCCTTCCTACCCTCAGGCAGATTGACACTTCCTTCCTACTTGGTGTCATCTGAAACGTACTGAGGGTGCACTCAATCTCTGAGTCCAGATCACCAATCAAGATGTTCAAGAGGGTCAGCCCCAATACTAATACCCGAGGAACACCACTAGTGATTAGTTACCAGCTGGTTTAACTCCATTCACCGCCTCTCCCTGGGCCCAACCATCCAGGCAGTTTTTACCCAGCACAGAGTACACCAATCCACAACATGGTCTGCCAGGTTCTCCAGAATACTGTGGGAGACACAGTCAAAAGCTTTACTAATATTCAGGTAGTTTACATCCACAGAATTCTCCTCATCTAGGGACTAGGTGGGTCACCAGGTCATAGAAAGAGAGGAAGATCAAACATGTCTCCCATGTGCCTTAATATAGCTTCCAGGAGGATCTGTACCATGATCTTCCCTGGCACAGAGGTGAAACTAACCAGTGGGTAGTTCCTAGGGTCATCCTTTTTGCCCTTCTTAAAAATGGGTGTGATGTTGCCTTTTTTTCCAGTCATAAGCTACTACTGAGTACTTCCAAATGTAACATAAAATGTCTGCAGACACCATGTTTGCAAAGTGAATGACACAGAATTTTAGGAATCCTACCCAGTTTTAGAGGAAAAACTTTACTTTAGAGCAACTAAATTTCCATTTTGCTCATTGAATCAAGTAAATGAGAAGTGGCATTTGAAAACAGTTTCTGATGATAAATGCCTTAAGTGGATTGCTGTGAAGATACATAGAATGTCATATTTTAGGCTTCCTGGCTTGATTTATTTCAACAAGTTGGAAATAAAATACAGGGAGATCTTTATTTATGAACAGGTGGATATAATCACAAAGCCAAAATGAAATACGACGAAGTACAAATACATCGCATTCTGGTTAAAAAGAGAACACAAGTAGCAAAAAATAATAAAGAATATCACATTTTACAAAGAACCAATTTAACCATTCTACCGTGTTGCCATTTGAATTATATTTATGTGTCTCTACACTATATAGGAATACTTTGATAGTCAGAGAGAAACGAATAAATATCCAATCAAGATTTATGCATGTGATGCTAAATAAATTATTCAAAGTCCTGCCTAACCATCGCTTTTAAAATAAGGGCAAAAATGTTTCTATTAGCTGTGGATATTTTTCTCCAGTACTAGTCTGCAGGAACTTTTTACAATGAAGGTTGTCAAAAATAAAGTGGAACTGATTGATTGGATATGTGTATATGATCATTGATTTAAGCATATATTAAAACATATTCTATCTTCAAAGAAAACTGACATCTCTCCATATTTTCCTTTTGACAACTACAACAACACAAAGCTGACAACTAAAACTACTCAGTAAGACATTAGAAAATGCCATATGCAAATATCACTTGTGAATTTCTCAAGCAGCTCTAAGTTTTTGTCTCAAGACTTTTCCATATTTACTTCAATTACTTCGATAGTCAATGAAATAGCCAAAGATCTGACTTTTATCCTGAACATACAGATTTTCCATATTTTGCTTGGAAACCCCTCCAGAGCATTATAGCTGGTGATTCTGTTGGGGGGAACATAGATATTTGGAAACTACAGACATAGAACACTGTACTACACTGTATCTACATGGGATGTAGACGCAATAGTGACATTGGAAAGAGATGATCAGTCTGAAGGCTGCTGCTATCTGGCCCTCACATCCAGAGCAGAAAGTTATAAGAAGTTCACTCTTGAAGAATCTTCGGAGATTTATTTACTCTTACATGAATACACAGGTCAGTGAGAAGACTCTCAAAACAGATGTTGTGGCGCATTTTGCACTATTGTGGTACTGTGGTAAGGAGTCTGCATCAACATTTGGCTATAAGTAGTGCCTTAGATAGCTTACACCTCACACAGGTAGGCCATATCCTTCTTAGTGACAAAATTAATAACTCTTCATTCTCTTGATACTTTTGTATCTAACAATTTTATCCCCTAACAAATCTTGTACCTTTGTAACATAAGTAAGAAAACAGTTTAATGCAGAAAGTTCATCCAGTTCTGCATTGGACTTTATTAAGAACTGTACTATAGTCTTTGGTTTCTGAGCAATTGTGTATCTTGATGAAAACACTCCTATGAAAATTTAAGATCTGATATCTTTATTATTAAGATATCCCGAAGGAATTATAGAATCACAGAGATGTTTGAATCAGAAGGGAGCTTTAAAGCTCATCTAATCCAACTCCTTTACAATGAACAGGGACACCTACAGCTGGATCCTGTTGCTTAGAGCCCTGTCAGCCTGACCTTGAATGTCTCCAAGGACAGGGCTTCCACCACCACTCTGGACAACCTGTTCCAGTGCCTCACCACACTTATTGTAAAAAACCTTTTCCTTATATCCAGTTGAAATCTACCCTCTCAGTTTGAAAGCATTTCCCCATGTCCTGCTAAAGGTTCTGTCCCCTTCCTTCTTGTAGCCTCTTTTATATACTGAAAGACTACTATCAGGCCATTTTATTACTTGCTACAATTAAATACAGTATGCAAATCACAAGGAAGTCAGTATTCTATGAATAAATTCATTATGTAGTCAGTGTTTGAAACATCAGATTTACCTTAATTGCTCACAGAAGTATTTCTATCAGTGATATAGGCCAAGCATACAATATATATATTTTTATATATAATATAAAAATAATATATCTATATAATAGATATAACATTATATTATATTTTACATGCCTGAAAGTTTTATTTTGCTGCCAGCACACTACTTGTGAAGAAGACATCTTTGGAATTAGATATACATACGAAGTCTTGATATCTTGTGGTCAAGCAAGGGTAAACAAGATGATTTAGAGCTCAGGTAAATACCCTCTGCTAATGTAAATAATTCCTGGAGATTTAGCTGGATAAAATGGTCTTTGCATTACTTCCCAAATCATTTTGCAGCATGTCTCAGACTGAAATGACTGTATCTTAAACCACGTAAGTGACATGGGCTGAATTGTGGTCCATATTATATACCTGCCTATCAGGTCAAGGAATATCTATTAGCAATCCATGCTGCAAAACAGGGAGCTATAAATAAAAGCTGTAGAGTAGATTGCATAAATTTAATAATAAAAACAAGAATAGCCAAGAAAATAAAGTTTATTTTCAAAGTCAATAACTTGTGGTGTATTCAGCCTCAGAGGTTGAATATGCTCTTAAAATTTTCAGTAAGTCTATGTCATTATAAGAATGAGAATCAGAATTGCAGAGCTGCTACAGGTTGAACTGGTGGTACTGCAATGAATATACAGTCATTGAGACATTGCTATATTTGTATGGTGATTGCAACTAACTGACACAGAAGCACAAAAGAATTGGCAGCATATATGTCCTAAAAATTTTTTCATTGTACTTCTGTTATTAGCACTGAGAAACAGAAGTCCACACGATAGCACTGTAATAGGGATCATCCACAGATAATATATCTATTGAATTAGATAAAATTCAGTTAGATGAAATTTAACTGAATGCCAATTTGAAATTCCATGATATGTACTTTTCCTTTCTTCTTCTTCAATCATTTAAGATAAATTTGTATTGGAATTTATCTAACAATGCGTATGAGTCTTCAGATCAATTAAAAAATATAGAATTAATTTCAGACATATTAATGACATTTTAAGACATAGAGTCTGTATTATCATAAACTTCTGAAACAGCATTTCTTCATCAGTATTTTTTCTTTTTTTCTTAGCATTTGCATGTGCAATGTGCAGTTGACAGGCTAAAACCAAGTTGGAGTCTTAGAATGATCTTTATGCCAGCATGGAACATGTGTCGCGGGGATTGATGCCTGTATTATTACATTAACAGTAAATATTTTGCCAAGAATTTCTTCAGTGCCCTAAAACTCAGGTGCTATCATCAGTGAGTCTGGGTTCAGGAAGGTAAGAGAAGTGCCCTTATGTATGTCATCTTGCAGCATACAACAAAAAGGAAGGTAGGCCAAAAAGAAAAAAAAAACCTGTGACACTCTGGGAGGGTCTGTAAGTCAGCAATGGTTTGCAGTTTCCATCTGTCTTTCACACTGAATTACTTATTCTACTTGTAAGTACGTTACAAGTTTTCCGATTTTTAAGTCTATTTAAAGCTTAGGATGGAAATCACAGACTCTTCTTTCTTTATAAAGCACTCACACAGCAACTCATCTTACAGCTGAACTATAATTTTAAACAAAAGCCAGATGGAACAAAAGACAGAAAAGCAAGCCAATCAACTAGACCAGGAAACCTTAGCCAATATCCAAACTACTAAAAAAAAAAAAAGGACTGGCTGATGTCTAAGTGTTCAAGCCAGACAATGTGGAAAAGGGAAACGATATCAAGTACAAACTTTAAGCTTCAGAGGACAACTGTCAATTCCTTTTTCTTTTCCTTTATAGGCACCACTGTTTACACTTTATATAGTAGGACAGATTATGTACATGTGAGTTAAATAAAATATACCCATCATACTCAGAAAGAGATCTTTTCAGATTAGCATGTCTAAGATTTATAATTTTAACTAATGTATTTATATTAGAAGTTCAGGAGCTTGGTATACATGGGGAGGTCTTCTCACTGAGAACCATTTTGAAGTAAACAGAAAGAGGTGTTCTAACTCCTATAAAATGTTGCCTATGCAAAGTGTGTCAAATCTGATGCTCTCCCCTACCCACTGAAATGGTTGTTTCCTTGTTCTCTTTGTGTCAGATAATTCTTTCATTCCAATTACCTTTTAGTCTGTATCTTCACATCAATATAAATATAGTTTTAAAAGTAGCAAGGGTTCTAAATCTCATTACTAAAACTGCAGTCTTTTGTGGAATCTTTAAATAATGATTATAGACACATTTGGGAAGAGCATCTACTTGCCAATTTAATTTTTATTCTGAGGTTTCATCCTGTCCTTCGAGTAGCCATTACAAGTCAAGAAGATGAGAAAAAAAAAAGTGGCTACAGAAATACAGTATCTGTCAGTTGAAACAAGACATTCCTCATGCAGTATACATCATGGAAATAACTATTTCTTATGACCCATAATTCTTTTCTCCTCAGACATAACAAGGGACAGATGACACCATAGAGATGATCCTGCTGTCTTTTTGTTCAAGTGTTTTTGTGTCCATATCAAGGGACTCTTGAGGTGCATTTTAGCTCATTCAGCCATGCAGACTTATTGTGGGTTTCACTCCAGTCTGATACCAAGATTCTATCATGGTTTCTTCCAAAATGACCTCATAGCCCTATTACCAGTCTAAAAATCAGACTACTGCTATGGAGGACAGAACTCTGTCTGGAAGGGTAGCAGTGGCAGAGTTCATTAGAGAAGAACCCATACAAAATTTATTGCTGGACCTGAAACTCTCTGTCATTCAGTACAAATCTTCAGATGACTATACAAAATAACAGTGTTTATACCCACTTGCATAGATGGCCTGGATGATGAGTGTTTTTGGTGCTCTTGGTCCACGATTCTGTGTAATAGCACAGTGGTGTATGCTGACATCAAGTTCATTTCCTCTGCTGTTGGCAAAATGTGGTTTATAAAAAGTCTAGATCATGCCTCTTGTGCAGTGAAGCACTGAGGGCTCTCAGAAGAAGTATACATGTGGGCATAAAGCATCTGGGAGAAAATGTGAAGTAGCTATAAAAGGTATGGGTTACAGTCATGGAGGTAGCAGGCTATCCAAACAGTATTTTCACTCTGAGCATTGGGAGCATAGGGGAACAATTTACCATTCACTCTGCTCTAAAGAACTCTGAATTCAGCCTGTGCTCATTTCTTCCCAGTGATACATTCTTTAGTTTGAAGTGGCAACGAGAGCAAGGTTTGGTCAATGAGCTTGGTGAGACTGATACGCAGAGCAGAATTGGGACCTACACTAAGAATTTCCCTATTGTTTCCTTAAAGAGCCATAAAAAGCAAGTGGAAACTCCGTCCTCAACAGGAGCAGGAATCTTGGAGTTCTGCATTAATTCACTGACTTCAATTACTTCTTGTCAATCCCTGCAGAGGGCAGTAATGATTTTTTTTCCTCTGAGCACAGATTTTCTACAAGATTTACAATTTTCCCCTGGAAATCACAGTGGATGAGATGAGATAATACTCTGAAGTAGTACAAGTTATCCTTTTCGTCACATGTGCACATGATTTGTATTGCTCCTATAATCAGAGAAACGTTAAAAATGTAATCATTAGGGTAAAACTTCTCCAGTATATAAAGAAAAGTAAATATTTTTGTCATACTATTCATGTATACAGTTAAATTGAACTATTTCAGCTCATTAGGGAGGTATTGCTATGAGGATGATGAATGACCAATAAGGTACAGAGATATAAAATGAGTAAGACAAAGAACAAATGGTCCACTTGTTCTTTACATCTTTGAAATCTGAGTAGTGTGTTATTCCCCAGGTGCACTCACTGAAATCAAAAGGCTTCAGTGGCACACAACATGGATGAATATGATGATGTATCCTGCCATATATTAGAAAATGAGTTTTTTTAGTTGAAGTTTAGCAATAGAATAGGTACCTTGGTGGTAACTCACCTTAAGGAACATACCTATCTATTTAACACAATAGCTGTTTAACTGACCAAATTATTTGACTCAGTAAATTTTCTTTTTCGAGTCAAATTATCACAATAAGTTGTACTTTGATGTAAACTGCTAACAAACAATAATGTATTTGTTATTTTTCTGCACAGAACCATCTTGTAAAGAAAGTACAGGTTAATACAGATGATAAAGCAATATAACAGAAAGAATTCCAATTATTCATTGCTTTTTTAAGCTTGAAGTAATATTTCCTGTGATAATACACTACCATAGGCTGAATTCTTTTGAAAAAATAGGAGCACATCTGACAACAAGAATAACTACCTACTCATCAATGACATGACAGGTGCACCTAGTAATGCATAATGACTTAAAAGTATGTTGTCAAAAGTATCCTTGAAGGTTTTCATATTCAGGAGTGACAAGTCCTTTTAAATATTCTTCACTGGTTGTAAAACAAAGTTTTTTCTGTCATCTCAAATGCCACTCACTACAGTAGATTTAGAGGTATTACAGGTATTATTAGTATTTATTATTAGTAGCAGTATGATTATTTTCATCAGCAAAACATTCAATGAAAAACATGACTAAACAAGCACGTAGAACTCTGTATATAACAATCACATTCTCATCCAGTGAGATGCAAATGAACTCAAAATACACATATTCTTCTGTTGGAGCTTCATTTGCCTTTCCACAACCCAACATACACTCTTAGTGACCAATACTTATTGATCTGTATTCTCTGAATAATTGGTTGAAACACTGCTTTATCTTTCACATTAAGTGTGGAAAAAATGTCATTCATGTTTGATAAACTCAGGCCAACAGTGCATGTGGTGTATGTGTACATAAGTGACTACATTTACATTTATTGCCTCTTTTTTAGTGATATAAACCATAAGTGTTGTGTACATGATTTTTCCATTATCTCACAAGGTAAGGACATAAAACCATTTCTAAACTTCACTGCCTTTATCAGTTCTGAAAGCTGCTGAGAAAGTTAACGGCTGGAAGCAGATAGCTTTAGCATAACTTCACTTCAGCATTACTTCAGGCACACAAACACATTCCACAGTTTCCCTTGATATACATTTTTTTTTTTTAATTTCTTTCTTCCTTTGCCCAAAATCTTGTAAAAGCCTTAAATATGAGATGCCCTTGACAGCTCTGCACTACTAGAAAGAAATAAATTGCACCAACAAAGACAGAATGATATCAGGCAGGAATACAATGCAATCACTTAAAAAAAAATTATGTTGAAACATTTAAAAAAGTATAGTTGTCTGCATTTCTAGTTCATCTAAATAATTCTGTATATTAACTCTGAACAAATATTACTATCTGATAATTACTCAAAGTACTGTGAGGTACTAAAGAACTTAATGTGCAAAAAATAAACCAGGATATTTAGATAAGAAGCTAAGGGAGAAGATGTGTCTTTACTTGAAAAATTAATGAGTAAGTACAAATGCTTACCTTTGTGTTTGGGTGGCATAACTGTTATCATATGTCTCATAGCTTGGATCATCATATTCACCCCCATATCCATCATCATATCCCTAAGGCAAAAACAAAATACCAAATCTTAGAAGAGTGTTATATCAAAGGATATCATCAAGTTGTCAGAGTAACCTGCATCAGCATACACATGCAGAATTTCCCTGGTATTATGTATAATATGCAACTTCCTGACAAGGTTGTGAATTGTGAAGAACAAACTACATGGTGTAAGCATAAACAAACTGATTACTCATCTAAGAATGAAGTTTATTCATTGACTAACTGCAGTGCACTGTCCAAGCCACATTGCTTTAGCAGGATCCATTTAGCCTACTGATGAATGATAATGAAAATAATAATTTTCCAGCAATTTGTAATATAAATGGTTGCACAAATACCTATGGGTGAAATGAACAAGTGACAAGAAAAATATATGGCAAGAAAAATATGACTGTACAATAATAGAGTAAAAAGGAGATATTCTAGGGAATTATTTTTTACTTGCTTCAGACTATGTTCATTCAACATCAGGACAATAGAGTAGTCAAGAAATGATATATGGAAACACTTTCTATACAAATTTCAGGAGCTGATACTTTTTATTAACTAGAAAACTTTCCTGTTATTTAAACTGTGAAAGGAATTAGGAGGCTTAAAAATCTATGACTAAAAGCTAATTATATCAGAAGACTATTAGGATTTTTTTCAACAAACTATCCAAAGTTTAGTTAGGTTGAGGTAGAAGGGACAACACAGGGTAGCTCCAAAATAATAGGAGCCCAGTAAACATCCACTTCAGCATACTATCATAACCACAAAAGTACAGCGTTAGTTTGACACTCGATTATTTCTGCTAATTAAAAAGAGCTTATAACATGAGGGTGACCATGTTTTAACATGCATGGATAGTGACAGGACAAGGGGGAATGGCTTTTAAGCAAGAGGGGAGATTTAGATGTTAGGAGGAAATGCTTTACTCCAAGAGTAGTGAGGCACTGGAACAAGCTGCCCAGAGATGCTATGGATGCTTCATCTCTAGAGGCAATTAAGGCCAGGTTGAAAGGTGCCCTGGGCAGCATGATGTAGTGGATGGCAGTCCTGCCCTGTGCAGCATATTTGGAAATGGTTGGTCTTTTAGGTCCCTTCCAACCCACAACATTATGTTTCCCAATTTACTGAAAATGGGACAGGATACAGACTGCAGAAGGTATTTCTACCTCTAGGACTTTCACAGGGAAATTTGCAGGAAAATTTTTCCTGGTTAGGTGTGGAGTACAGCCCAAGCATAGCTGGCTGATGAAAGGAAAGGGCATGCAAGACCAGAGGATGGGACAGGGTACAGGTCTGGTAGCTGTCTTCTACTTGATAATGGGATCGGTCTCTAGCCATGCAGGCCAGACAAGGCTGTCATTATGCCTCAGTCACTCCACTCACCTTGCCTTTGCTTAACAACTTGTAGCCCAGCACTCATGTCAAGATTCTGAGCTATGACCAGAAGTTGTCAAGAAAAAGTGCCACCTTTGGCAGAAACATGGAGACCATAAAAACATATGATGATTACATACACAATTCCTCATGACTTTAGAAACTGAAAATGAGGTCTTAACAAAATAACAAGTTTATATGCTTTTCTGCAAAGTCATGTGTTTTTCATACCTCTGATTATCTTAGTTTGCATACCTTGTAACTGCACCCCCTTGCTTATCACAGCAATTCACATTAAAAAGGGTTATAAAGGCAGGATGCTGGAATACAGCTTTAGGAGCTCCCCTCAACTGGCCTGCAAATCACCAGCTTGCAAGCCCCCCCTCCTCAGACCCCATCCTGTGATGCACGCATTGATGACACAAATCATAATCTCTCCTACTCTAATTTACTTTTCCTATAATCTGTAACCTTACCCAGTCTAATTTACCCTTACCTACCTTAACCTGCCTTCCCACTCCCCTACTCCCAAATACTGATTACTCATATGCTAAAACATTGTTTGCTTAGAATACATGTGATTATAGATAATGTGTAAAGTTTTGCTCAGAATTCATTTGATAGATTGTTTAGGAGCACCTGATCCATGACAGTGAAATGCACCATAGTCACTGTCTTCTCGCTGGGTGAAATAAACCAGGGAACAGAGTGAGACAGTAGGGAAACTGGGGAATGAAAACTCTGAAGTTCCCACAAGCCTCATTATCTTCTATTTCAGGTGAAGCGTGCTATTTTTTTGTCCTTCATTAGTAAAAAATAATACTAAGAAAAGTATAGTTAAGCACATGCTCCTGCAGGCTACAGTGGTATATCAATACTACGTGACTAAATATACAGTCATGCTTTTGGGGATGGACTGAGAGTAACAATGAACCATCTGAAATAGATGTTAATCATATCGACTAGCATACTTCTGAAAAAGATCCAGTCACTATGAAGATGAGAATGAAGTAAGTTCCTACATAAAGTGGAATAATAGCTGGAGAAAAGACATTTCAGCATGCTTACCCAACACACAGGAGAAAAGGAAAGGCAAGAATTACAAATTAGCTCTCTCAGTGCCTTGATGCCTGAGGTGGATCAACTTTCAGCACCAGTAGGGCAGAGAACTATTGTAACAGATTTTAACAGTTTCCCGAAGGGCTCAGCAGGTCAATACAGTGCAAATGTTTCAAGTGGAATGGTTGGAAAACAAGGACATTGTAGAAACCACAGTGTTTCTTTAATAAAGAATTTTCCAGATAGCGTTCTATTATTTGTGTAATTCTGTAAAACAATTATTTCATAATGCTACTGGTGAACTATTTACATAAGGTACGTACCAGCATTTATTTCAGTTTAATACACTGCATCATACCCAGAAACCCTTGTTCTGAAGTAGCCTTAGGCATCTAGAACTAAGATGCAAAACAGCTTTTTTTCCACATCCCTAAAGCGCTTCAAACTAGCTGAGCATTTGTCTTCTGTTTAACCTTCAACTTCCAAGCACTTTCAGCTTTAATATTTGAAAGTATTTCTTTCATATGTATTTTGAAAAATGCTACGAGCAGGTCCCATCTTTCAGCAACCAGGATTTGCTCTGGTCTTACAGTGGTACATTTTGAAAAGGAGAGAAAGGAACAGAAATTTATGTGGAATAATAGATTTTGTTTGAGTTGGAAGGGACTCCAAAAGGTCATCTAGTCCCTGTTCATTGCAGGGGAGATGACATCTGCAGCTAGATTAGGTTGCTGAGAGCCCTGTACATCCTGATCCTGAATGTTTCCTAGGATGAGGCGTACATCACCTTGCTGGGCAATTTGTAACAAAGACTTCAATATCCTTTTTCCTTATATCCAGTCTAAATCTTGCCTCTCAGTTTGAAATCATTTCCCCTTGTCCTATCACAACAGACCTTGCTAAAGAGTCAGTCTCCTCTCTTATAGCCCCCTCCTCCTTTTTTAGATACTAAAAGACTGCTATCAGGTCTCTCTAGAGCCCTCTCTTCTCCAGGCTGAACAGGCTCTCAGCCTGTCCTCACAGGGGAGATGTCCCATCCCTTGGATCATTTTTGTGGCCTTCCTCTGGATTTACTCTAACAGGTCTACGTCTCTCCTGTACTGAGGACTCCACATCCAGACACAGTACTCCAGATGAAGTCTCACCAGTGCAGAGTGGAGGGGCAGGATCTCAATTTGCTCCCTCTGTTTGCTGGTCACCCTTCATTTGATGCAGCTCAGTATACAGCTGAGCTTCTTGGCTGTGAAAGAAGGTTACTGGCTCACAGCCAGTTTGCCATCCACCAGTACTCTCTGGTCCTCTTCTGCAAGGCTGTGCTCAATCTTTTCATCTCCCAGCTTGTATTGTTAGTGGGGGTTTCCACAACCTAGGTGGAAGATTTTTCACCCGGCTTTAATGAACCTCATGAAGTTCTCCCGGGCCCACAGCTCAAGCCTGTTTAAGTCCTCTGGATGACATCCTGTCCCTTGGTCATTTTGACTGCACCACGCAGCTTGGTGTCATCCACAAAACTGCTGAGGGTGCACACGATCCCACTGTCAATTGAACTGATGAAGATATTAAGGAACATTGGTCCCAATGATCTGTGTGGGATGCCACTAGTCACCAATCTTCACTTGAACACTGAGCCACCTACCACCACTCTGGTGGTGGTCAATCAGTTCCTTGTCCAACAAACAGTCCAATCATTAAATCCGTATCTTCCTAATTTGGAAAGGATATTATGGGGGACTGTGTCAAAAACCTTACTGAATTCCAGATACATGACATCTATGGATGTGGCTCTTTCCCTGTACATTGTTGTGGTTACACCACCATAGAATGCCACTATGTTTGTTAGATAGGAGTTGTCCTTGTTGGAACCGCAGTGGTGCTAACAATATTTAATAACACAAATGATTTTGAGTATTTTCAATATAGTTCAGAATTAAAAAGAAACTTATAAAAGTGAAAGCGTTAAAGAAAAGTAAAACATTTTCAATCCAAGAAAGGACTAATTATTATGTAAGAATGTGTTTACCATTCCTTACCCACAAAGTAAAGACAAGAAAAACTCTTAGAAGACCGAGAATACTGCATTATATTATCATTGGCAACATTCACTCCAGGACTAAATATGCAGTTCTGTAGTACAGAAAACAATAGTCAGGTTAAAAAAGGGTGTACTAGAGAAAAAAAGGAACATAAGTGGAAATAGCCTAACATTCTGCTACTTTGACTCAACTCAATTTGACTCAACACCCAAGATATGTTTGGGAAAATTTTTTTTTTAAATTCAGATTTACTCAAATGCTCTCCAAGCTTCAGATGCTGATACAAATATTAAAAATGCAAATAAAGAATAACAAAGGCAACACAACCTAAAGCAATGCTTTCTCTTTAAATATGTTTCCTACTTAACATTAAAACCCAGTGTTAAACAACTACAGCCCACACTCAAATGCCTTGTTTAAATCACTTCTCTGAAAAGCCTTGCAAAATAAGATTTTCACAGCATTTTCATCTCCCAGAAACCAAGAAGAAAAGCAAGTCACATATTCATAATGAAAACTGCCTCACTCACAATATCTTAAATGCAGTCATCTTGGAAATATGATAAAATACACTGTAAAAAAAACTGTTTTTATTCCAGAAGAGAGCCCAAACTCTGTTTTTATGAAGCTAATATATCCGGCTTAGGAAAAAACAAGAAAAAAAACCAAACATCAGTAAGTCAAAGTAAATATGTGAACACGTGAAAAAGTCTGCAAACTAGAGAGTCAAGACAGCCATTTTCATTAACCATAGCCCCCAAAAGTAATTTTGGTCACAAACATTAATAATCTACTTCAGAGATAGTGAATATATAAAAATTCACTTGTAATTGCAACTCCGTGCAAAATAAGTGGTTACTCAGTAAATGGCCTTCAAATAGTTAACACTCCTTCCTCCTACTTGCTACCATAAATCTATAAACATTTCCTCTTTTTTTTATTTTTATTTTTTTATGGCTGGGCCATAACCTTATTCACTCACATATCCAGATCAACTTACCTTAGATGTCTATAAGTTAGTAATCTGCTTTCCAAACAGTGGTAGGTTCCTTTTAGAATCAAAGGGGAAAAACTAGAACATTTTCAGAAAAGAATTAATCCCCCATGCTTTTAATATTTATCTGAGAAGAAGTTGATTAGTCCTTTAAATGTGAACTTTCTTTTCAATGACTATAAAGGAAGCACAGGCTGGATGTGTTAGATTTCAATAAATAACCTTTAAATGTCCAAGTTAGTTTCTCATTTGAATGCATTTGTTGTATAAAGAAAGCTGAGCTACTACAAATCAGCACTACTACACTAAACTGTGAAGCAACCAGAGACTTAGAACGCAACCCAGAACACTGAGAAAGAAGCATGGGGTAGGGTGGGAATGTCAGAACAGCATCTCAGACAGCACACTAATCATGCAAGATCTCCCATCAGAAAATCTGACATGTAACTGATTACACAACTTTATCTAAGGATGTTATCAACTATGAGAAATACAGAATCTCACTAATTTTACTGTATGTTAAACACTGGGAAGAGAATATAAAACATAGCTGGAAATTCTCCTGTTTCCAGACATATAACTTACGCTCTCAGCTTGTCATATTGCCTGTTAGGCTTAAGTATGCACATTTTTCCTGCAGAGTGTTTGAGGGATCCACAAAGTCGTAACAACCACTGTTCACTCGCATCACTGTATTACAATAGGCAAGGCACTTGCCAGAGAGATGGGTTCTTAAAGCATATCACACAGAAATGGATATTTTAAACAGTGTTTCCATTTTTTAAGCCAATCACAGCTACTGTACTGGGTGTGTACTACTCTCACTTCCTTCTCTACTTGTTCCTTCACTCCTATTTTGTGTTCAGTGATTTGGGAATGGCTATCTTGTCACCCTGTCCATGGCAGGGGTTTGGAAATTCATGATCATTGAGGTCCCTTCCAAGCTGGGCCATTCAGAGAACTGAGGGGGGACTTACATTCACCACAGTCACATATAGCCATGTATTTTGTGCCAAGTTATTCTTTGATGGTGTCAGATGGGACAGCTGAACACATGCAGAGGGACAAATCTCAGAACAAAGATTTTATATAATTAAGACAATTATTTATCTCTAATAACTGCAAAGGGGATTAAAAATAGTTGCTTTAGGTGTAAATTATTCACTGTTGAAACCTTGCAGTTAAGAGTAAATAAATTTTCACTTGAGTACCTGGGAACTTAGCCCATTATGTGCAAGAACCAGAATTATAGTTTATGCTTAGAAACTTAAACTAAATTAAGACTAAATTCTTCTGTAACTGTTTGTGGTTGTTACCATAGCTGGCCTTAAATTCCTCAGCTGTTCATCCAGGGGTAATAAAAAAAGAAACTAGATATCAGTCAACAGAATGTGATGTATATCCCCCAGTGCAAGTGAGAACTCACCAAGCATTCTGAAGACGAACTCAAAGACAAGTGGAGCAGTACAATACCCATCAATATAAATAGTAGTAAGAATAACAAATTATTGAAATTAAAATGGGAATACTAATCAACTGAAAAAAAAAAACAAACCAAAGCTTTAAGTTACAAACTTTATAAATGCAATATAGGAACCACAGTCTACAGTGCCCAGAGTAATTCTGCTGTACAGCAGCAAAGAGCTAATCTCAAGATTTTGGGCTTCTTGTTGGAATCAGTTTAATTTTGCATAAAAGAGCAACAGGAAATGTCTTTGTAACTACATAGTAGAATACGTACATACTGGTGAACATCTTTCACATAGTTAGGGAAATACCGTTGATATTTTAGAATAATTGTAATCAAAGAGATTCTGTGAACTCAAAGCAATAAACTTAGATGAGCTGTTCATAGATGAGCTATTTATATCCTCATATTTCAAAAGTTTAAATTAACCTGATGGTGAACAATTAAAAAAAAAAAAAATCAAACTGAAGAAGTTTACTGCCCATAAGTTTTAAAACTTATTCTATGCAGATGAAAATAGAACAGTGGCCACAAAAGCAAAAACAAAAAAAAAAAACAACCATGGTGCCAAAGCAGCTACAGTAAAACGAATCTCAGACATCTCAAGAAATTGCTGTTAATATCCAAAATGTAGGTTTAATGTTTTTTTTTTAAACTTATTTTGAAATTTTTCAAATAAATGCAAAATAAGGGAATAACACATAAAATAAATATTGTATACTAAAATCAGAATGGAATGAAAATGTAAAAGAAAATCTAATAAAAACATCACTTCTCTGCTTCCTTCTGTATTTGCTATAGCACATAGTATAATTTGCTGCTGCAATTACTATACCAGCACTTTAGTCTGGCCAATATCATTGCTTCTTCAAATCCTCCTGTTAGCTCTGCTGTGCTCACAGCAGAGTTCTAATCCATATAAAACAGCTCTGCATAATCTGCTGCTATTTACAATAGTTTAGTCTGTGGTGCTTTCCCTGACCCCAGTCCTTTCTGCCACCAACACCAAAACCCTTTCCTCTTGTATTTCAGTTGTAGTAGTAGCTCACAGATACATCCCTTTCATTCAACTTCAATAAAATTACTTATTTTAGTATTAAGCAGCAAGAAAAATAGTCACAAGTATTTTCTTTGCATAGTTGACAAGTTGCATATTCACACTTGTCTATTGAGATCCCTGAAGGAAGGACTTTTTAATTGCTACTTTTACTGATGACTTGCACTGCTTTATGCAGTACTTCAGTGATAATAAATTACATAGCAAGATGCATTGTTGTCAGTATATCACATGAATGACACTTAAATGAAAGACTTATTTTACCTGTGAACTGAAATGAATACAGTAGAAAGCTGTCTCCAGCTGCCAAAGAAGGATGGGCTCTACTAACCCATGTCTGGCTTTCATTTCTTAATCATATCTAGTATTTCTGTTTGCAAAGTATCAGGTAAATGAGATAATAAACCCATGGATTCTGATGCTTCCTTAACAAGAACTGTATAATAAGATCAACTTGACAGAAAATCAGTCCTTGGAGCAGTAGGGTTTCTTGTTCAGATGAGAAAAATACCTACTGAAGATAAGACAACTCTTCTACTTGAGTTGAGGAAACGATTGACAATTTAAAGCATTTGATAATGGCTCAACAGGCCAGCTACAATGCATTAAAAGTATACCATTTCAATCTTAAATAAGCTTTCTAATAATGTAGCAAATGAGATTTCTAGCCCTTGAAAACAGGACCACAGGAATTTCACACTCAGAGTGGTAAATATGCAAGTAAATGATGAGATACCAGCACAGAACAGAAATACTATGGCAGGTGCTTTACAAGACCTTGAATTACATTTAATTTTAAATCAAATTTCACTCTAATGTATTCTCGTCGCTGGAGGTAGGCGGATTAAATATAACTTGGTCAAATGCAAGATAATGTGCACTAGTAAATACATCCTCTATCAGCTGCTGATGTCTGAATTTACAGAATCCCCTCAGGAAAAGACTTTCTGGGAGTCATTATGATTAATAACTAGAAGATCTCTTCCATTTTGCTGCAGCATTAAAACAAAAATAGTCATACTTTCTGTTTTAAACAAATACATAGATTAATTCTGCATGAAATAGCATTGGGTATCGGTTCTGATTCATATACTTAACCAATTAGGATTCCAGAAATTAGAAATATGTAACAGTAAAACATCTTCACCCAGGGACAATTTTGTTCAAATCATCCAGACCTTTTAATATACTTAATATGCAAAAATGCTTTATGGCATAAAGTACCAGAAAAGTTATTTTCATTTTAAAAGGAATTACTTCTCTTCCCCCAAAAAGAGGATAAAACAGTACATAGGAGATGTACGAATGGCAGTTCTTACCAGGCATTGTTCTAAGCTAAATATGATTTCATCAGTTCCATGATACTTTCCATGAACCTGCAATCTGAACAGTGTCTCATCTATTTGTACATTTAAGTTTTTCATTTAAACTTAAATTTTGTAAGTAGTGACATAGTGAAGCTTACTTCAAGAAATATAGGCAGATTTTAAGTTTTGAAAAATAATCCAGTGAAAGCAAAACATTAAGTTGATATCATTTCCAGAAAAGAAGAATTCCATATTTTTCTGCTTACCACAGTGATTGAACTTACTGTGCTGCTTTGCAATGCTTGCAGCAGTGTTTGCAATGCTGTTAATCACATTTCAATGAAACGTTCCTGGAAATTACTCTTGTTCCTGCGCGCTGTACAGGATTAAAGAAGGTGCCCACTCACTGAATGTTAACGGTCGTATTTCAACTCCCAGCAGAGACTGTCAGTGAATGACTAGGAAACATTTTAGCATGCTGTGTAAAACAAGGATTGTGGGTAACATCGAGTTTTCGTTCTGGTTTTAAAAAGTATGTAAGAGTGAACTTCACCAGAACAATCTCATACAGAAATTACTGCAGAAAGGTCAAGTTAATTTAAGGCAAGTGTAAAATGAGACTGGACTTCTCATTTATAAATATAAAACAAAAGAGTGTTTAATATTTGTTGAGATACTTAGAGGTAGTCTTTAAAATGTTACTCCAAGTTTGCTCTGGCAAGCCCTCTTTTTTGGAAGTACAAGAAGGATGGAATATTGACAGCTAAATAACAAACCCGAAGTGTCCACAGAAGGAAAGTATTTAAATAGGAAAGGAGGAGCATACAAATACACTTTCATTATCAGTTCAGAAAATTAGATAATTTTTTTAAATACTCAAACATATTCTAAATGTTAACAGGTTATTCTCATCATACAAGCTATAACGAAAGAGTTTGAATATATTGCCTCTATTCTTCAAAGTCTATTTTTTTTTTTAATAGATGGATCACTCCTCTTTCCTTCATTATCTATTCAACTGGAAGACCACTATTTCACAAGAGAAGTAGTGCCTCCTTATTGGAACATTTCTGTTCTGTTAATGCACTGAAGAAAATAAAGGCATCAATTCAGCTGTGGTTTTAATGGTCACTGAGTCAGGAATCCATGGAAAAAGGCTTAGTGATTCATACAGGTGGTGACAGTACGTTATTAGTGCACCACTAAAATATGCAGTGAAAGAGGGCTTTTGTTTGTTTGGTTAGCTAAACTCAGGACTAGGAATTATTCCATAATCCATATGATTTCATAAAACATCAAAACATTATTTAAAGTGAAGAAATTTTTCTTCACTTAAGTTCAATAAGGTTTCTGTTTTAGCTATTCACACAAATGAGAGCCAAATGCTGAGAACACCAATGGGAAAAACATACATTAAAGTATACTTGCTGACTGTTCATCTCTAGAGTGAAACTGAAAGGTAAAGTGTTCAGAGATATGTGAGTAAGAAGTGCTTGGAAAACTCTGAGTATCTACCTGGGATATTTAAAACCTGATTCAGAATTGTCAAATTCTGAATTGCCTCACTGGTAATCAAAAGTCAGGTTTAGGTTTAGGTTGTGGACACTCTTGCCAATTGAAGAAAGTTATATTGCAGTCTTTCATTTTGGTCTTGAAGAAGATTATTGAACGTATTAGCAGTCAGTATAGATCTGAAAGTCAGAAAGAGATGAAAACATGCCTTGTAGAAATTAATGACATTTGTCCATTTTGCTATCTGTGGTGTCCAAGGATCCATGAGGTTCATTCTTACATTTTAAGAAACATGAGAACTGCATATTGAGTGCAGAAGCTAAATGCAAAAGACAACACAAAAATAACTTGGTAACATGGGCAGGTTTTTTTCTTCCCCCCACAAGAAACAAAGAAAATAAACATACAAAAGAGTTTAAATTGAAGTTCAGTTGTATATTAAGAACAATCCCTTCTGAAAAAAATCACTCATCAATGCCCACTGGAGATCAAAAATCACGATTTTCTGAAGTTGTCCAGCTCATAGCTAACTAATTCTGGTGTCAGTGTGAAAGCCAGGTTCTCCACATCTGACCACAAGAAAGACATTGAAAATTACACTTCAGCATTTGTATGTACATAGTTATCTGCTGTACTTTTAGACATCTTGACATATCCTGTCTGGCTTCTAATTGCTAGTTCAGCTGGATGAGTTTCATGTATAACATCACTGGTTGTCTCTGGATGCCCTGAAGGCTGTAGGATGACACAAAAGGCATGCGAACCTGTGCTCAGGAAGCCCAATAGAAGTGAATCATTCAGTAGAAGTGAACTGTGAGATTTAATTTGTGACAAAGAATGTAGCCACCAATGTTTTGACTGGCAGGTATTAAGTCAGAAGTGGAAAGAAAAAGGTGCTATGTATTCTTTACTAAATAATACCATACTAATAATATAAACTTACTAATTCACTTTAGATGTTGTAAGGGTTCTAAAGGCAAAAAGTGCAGTGCAAACAAGGATTTGCTACAAAAAGAAGGAAAATAAGTGCTCACCCATCTCCAAAGACCTAAGCTTGCAGGAAAGGAACTCAACAAAGGACAGATCTCCAACAAGAGACCCTTTCTTGGCAGCAGTCAGCCCTCAAATGAGGTCTAAGAAGGATGGAGCCTGATGTGGTGAATCGCCTTCACCTGTGCTCCCAGGGCTGACCAGATCTTTCCTTCAGGTGCTCATTCAATGGTTCAGGCTGTGATTCAGCAGTTTCCATACAGATGTTTAATGTATGAAGATCTAAACTTTCAAGCAAACCAAAGATACAACTAATCATCCCCATCCCTGCTACAGTTATAAAAAACACAATTTAGAAGTGTTAATGTTATTAATATGCTCCAAATCAAAGTAGCTGTCTGTGTCAGAGCAATGATTAAAGCTCAGTATTCCTTAGCTCACATCAACACCTTCCTAAATGGTATAAATCAGTTCTTGCTCACATCAGCATTAACAGCAGATTAGATGTTGATGCTATTGGAAGGGTTTTTTTGTAAGCATTTTATGAATGTATTCTCAAATAAACCACTTTACCAACTCACACTTAGCTTTGAAAGTATGGCCAACCATAAAAGGTTCCTATCACCTCAAAATATACAATTTATTTTTGCAAAATGATTGCACGAAAGTCCATTTCTATTTCAATGAGCTAGAGGGTGTGGTTTTCTTAATTACAGCCTACTTTCATATGTCTTTATCTCATAATAGATGATGAATTTTCAAGCCTATTGTTTAGGCTTTAAACCATGTTAAGCTGACTTGGCTGGTATTCTTTTGCTTTTCCAAGGCATTTCTGATTTCACTGACTCATAAAAAGTGTAGGCTGCCCTCAAGACCTTCATTTAATGTTCTTTGATTATACATTATAAACTAGGGCACAGTGAAATATGAATAAGATTGCAACATGGTTGAAAATGTGAGAATACTTAGAGCTGCCCATCAGTGTGCCTGACAGCTTAGAGAATACTTCTCAATAAATTATTTGAAATAAAAAAATTAAACTCTTCTTGTTCTGAGAAAATTATGATTTATATAAGCATACTTAGTATGTATGTAAAAACTGTGTTGTTTTTTTTTCCGAATTATTTATTTCAGAACAAATTTATAAGTGTAAAGTTCTTTGTCAATACTGTATTTACCTTCACATTTTATCTATATGGTAACTTTTAAGTTTATGTCACCTCACAATATGTTAATTTTTTTCCATAACTGGGTGACTACAATTGAGGATAAGGTTTTCTTAATACTTTTCTTTCAATTTTCATTAAAATATTAAAATATTACTTCTTTTTTGAATTTCATTTGTTCTTTAGACTTTTGGTGTGTGCTTTAAAGTAACTCTTTTTGTATTTTCAACTCAATTGCTGCTTAGAAAAACTATGAAGAGAGTTTATAGGCTTCCTTCTATATATTCATTCATTCCTGATGGATGCTGACATAAAAGGCAGCACGAAAGAAATCTATACAGAATATGATGAAAAAGTGGAGCTTCCCACAAGCTGAAATAAATTTATGGTCATATTTACATTTAGTCAATATATTTTTACAATATAATTAAATTTTAATTTCAAATTTTCCTTTCAGAAATGTGAAATGTATCCCCTAAAATTAAGAGCCTTTTGTGAAAATATATGACAGAGCTGGCCTTTTTTAAGAACTGCTGCTAGACATGTACACACCAAAGTTAGGACAACCTTCACAGAAATTTTCTGAAGTATTTGCCAAAATTAATTTACTACCTGTGCTTACTAATGTTCACTAATCAAATTATTCCTGTCAAACTCAAAGGCATCATGACCGTTTCATTTTTCAGTCTTGACATAACACAGTTAATTAGATTTAAAAGAACACGAACTGCTTGGATAATACAGACTACATGTTGAATATGCTAAAAAAAAATAATATTCCCCACATAGTAGGTGTGATAGTCAAGAAAAAAAGTCAAAGTCATATTAATTGTTTAGTTGACACATATATTAAACATACAAAATAAATTCATAGAATCACAGAATCCTTAGAGTTGGAAGGTACCTTCAAAGATAACCTAGTCCAACTTCCCTGTAATGAACAGGGATATCCACAGTAAAATCTCAAACACTTCAATTTTTGGAAGAGACATCTGAAGACACCGTTTGGGAAGGTGGCACTGTGTGGAGAAGGTATAATTCTGAGAGGACTGTGGTCACGAACAACTCACCCTGGAGGAGAGAAATACCTTGGGACACTCAGAGGCAGTCCCTGGACAACACGTGCAAAGGCAAAGTTACTGTAAGAAGGGAGGATCAGTGGAGGAAAACAAGTTAGGAATGAACAATAGAAAGAAAGCACTAGCCACGGACTCTAATCTCTTGTGCTGTGCATCTCACTGCAGGGCTCAGGAGAGACTGAGAATATTGACATTCTGACAACAGTCAGGACTGAATAAAGTAAGAGGAGAGGTGTTGGGCTAAAGTTGAGCCTGGGGAATGGGAAGCAAAGATGTTGCCCTAAGTTTCTAATTGTAATCTCAGTAGTGAGTAATTTAAAATTTAGTTTAATTAGCAATCAACTGCAAAAGTTTTAATTCCACAAGTAAAGACAGCTTGTTTTTTAAATTTTTGTTTCTTCTTCTCTCCGTCTACTTGGTAGTGGTATATAAATGGAGGACTGAAGTTTTCCTTCAACAAGAGTAGGATTAATATTCAGGTTATTATATATAAATGGATTTACTCTGCCTTCTACTTAAAGTAAAATAGATGTTGTAGCATGCACAACATAAAATAAGTTGCTTCCTTGCATATCTTTGCTTCTGCAGTTTACTGAAATGTAGTAAAGTGAATGAACTATGCCAGTTAAGATTAGGCCATTTAATTAATCACTGTGTGACATAAAACTGTCTGTCCACCCAACACATGACCATACATCACAGACCACACAAAGCTCCAAGTTGCCTAGTATGTTATGGCAGATATTTTGTGGAAAAATATAAATGGTGTGGACATCTAGACAGATACACTGACTATAAGAAAGAAAAAGTGATGATCTCTCAGATGTAGTCCAAGAAATCTGTTGGCTTTTGACCAACAGCAATGATGGGATTTCCTATGTCGTGGAAGAAAATGTCCATCATGGTGGACCTTTGTTTCCAGTTACATTTTTTGATCATATTTTTAAACTAATTTTTGCCTCTACCATTCTGTTATATAGATGCTGAAAATTATTTCCTGTGCAAAAAAGTGCTTCTTTTTAAAATTATTTTACATTACAGAATTGTAGAATCACAGAATAATTAAGTTTGGAAAGACCAATAGGACCTTCTAGCTCAGCCATCAAATCAACACCACTATACTTCTACATGTCCCTCAGTGCAACACCCACACATTTCTTGAACACCTCCACGGATGGTGACTCCATCATATCCCTGGGCAGCCTGTTCCAATGCCCCACCACTCTTTCTGAGAAGAAATTTTTCCTGGCTCAAATTGGAGCTATATCATTTGAGATGTGGGCAAAGTATGGAACACGTACACCTGGCTCTCATTCACCATGATGGCTTAGTACCTTTAAGAGCCTTTGAGAGCCTTTAATAGTTTGTTTTTCTTCTTGGTGAAGAACATAATCACAGCCTTCTCAGAAATTTCAGTAGAGTAATCGTGATCTTATCTACTTTTTCACAGTCTCATTCAAATACCTTTAATATATTTGAAAGCAGAGTCTCCATTCAGTCTGTTTCTGATTTCTTCAATAAAATATTAACAACTTTACTCATTTTTCGTATAAGCAGGCAGATGTCCCTTTATACTTTTTTATCTGATTATATTTCTGTGATGAAGATGCTTCAGAGAAATGGCTTGAAACAACCATCATGAAATGTGCTGTCATATAAGTCTTGCTTTTAACCAACATTTTGATCATACATGAAGTTGAAAGATAAAACAATACTTCAACTTCCATTTTTGAATAACTGTTACATTTGTAAGCAATGCATTTTCACACATTGTACATCCTTACTGTCCATAATGAACCACAAGAATGTCTTAAAGCAGAAGTAAATGTCTGCGCGTGTGGATTCTTGAATATTAAGTACATGTGGCATCAAAAATAGCCCTGTATTTTTTCTGAAACTGCATCTTATTTTATGCAAATATAATATCCTTTTGTTCTCACAGTCAGCTTGAGATCTAATTGAGTTAAATAATCCTTCATAACTTAATGAGACCATTTTACTTTAAACTTTAATGTAAGTCTCTTCCTTGTTCTAAAACACTGTGTCTGTGAGCTGCAAAGAACTTCTAACTACTGAAATGTTTTTCTCAAGCTAAGGTAAATTGATTAGTTCCTTAATTTAATTGAAGTTGCATTGTTCTTAACCAGTGTGCTGGGGTTGGGGAAATTGCTTTGTGAAGGAGTTGTTAAAAAAAAACACACAACAAACAAACAACTTCCCCCATCTCCCCAACCTCAGATGTGATAGCAAAACTTATACCGGGGGGTAACAGGCCTGCTATCTTCTGATAGATATGCTCATTACCTTGGCATGGGAGGAAGCAGGCAGGCTGTTGATTCAGCTTCAGTTCTGCTTTTTCCCCTACAGTTGTCTTGATGGAAGCCAAGATACTGGCAGTCCTAGCCCACGAAAACTGCAGCATAGTGAAGCATAGCATCACCGTGAGTCATTTGACTGCTAATGACTGATTTCTTCTCTCTTAAAGAGACATTCTGCAAACATTAGTTTCATACAGGGATAAAAAACTACATTAAATTTAAATGCAAAAATGTAACTTCAGATAAGAATTCTTCAACATCCACAAGCTGCAAGCTTTAAAGAGAGCAAATGAAGGAACATAAACTTTTTTCAGGAATAAGAAACATTCTTTCAAAAAGTGCAGGAATTGAAGGCATGTTTCCATTGGCATTGCATAACTTGATTTCATCTGGACAATAAATGCTTGTCCATAGGCATTAGAACCACAGAACCATAACTGACTGCTGCTGATAACATATAAGAAGTTAAAAAATCAGTTAATGTAGGAAAGATGAATCTAGAAGCAAAATTTAAACTGTAAAGCTTTCAATTTCAAGCTGAGTGTAACAGTGAACCTGCAGAAACCAAATGGTTCAGTCTTGTGAAGACAGGTGATCTTTCTGCCCAGCAAAATTCAGTGACTTGAAGGCAGAGCCCTCAGTGGAAGGCTGAAATTACGGAGTATTTGGGATAGGAACCTGAACTGCATCTAGCTGTTTTATGACAGAAGAAGCAGTCTGACACACAACAAATGTTGTCTTACAAATTCAAGACAATATATATATATATTTTTCAATGAGAATGATTTAGAAAAATAATTCTTGATTGATTAGAAAATACCATAGTGCTATTTTTCCTGACTGATTTACATCTGTAGTTCATGGCTAACTTACTCCTTCAACCACATTAATTGTCTGTTAATCTCATATTAAGTTCTGCTCAGCTTTATTTCAAATAGCCAGAATTCATGCTACTGTATGAAAAGCAATAGTACTTGGTGTTGCAAAGTAAACAGGTTCTCTTACTAGACTGTGCTTCTCTTCTTAGCAGCACAGTATTACTGTAAGTGTTGATGCAAAAATTACATCAAAAGTTAAATGACAGGAAAATGACCCATTAGTATCTTTTCTATTGATCAAAGTCCTCTTTTGTGTCTATAACAGATGGTTATTCTCTCTTTTTTAAATATAAACTAAAGGTTGCTGCTCCTTTGCCTCACAAAGTCAATATTTTCTCCAATTCTGTAGATAAATAATAAAAAAAGAAATCCCAAATAAACACTGTAGGGAAATAAGCAATATAAAGGCAACAGAATTAAGCACCTTGCAACAACAGTATTAAGAAAATAGTCTCTTTTTGTCTGAGTGTCCTTGGTCAAATAACTTTCGCAAAAGAAGAAAAACTAATCTTTGCAAAGAGGTTGAGTGTTGCACAGATGGCCCTATAATATCTTTGTACAGTTAAATGCCCAGCTTCCACTTTGGAATAGATCCTGCTTACTGTGCCTAGATTGTAGTTAAGCTTTATTTTTACGATTGTGCTTTGGGCCAAATTTCTCAAGCATATCTAGATTCTAAATAATTTTAATTTTGGTATAATTCAAAATTTATATCTAAGAGGATAAAATTAGGTCCTTAGGATCGTGGAGACACTTAAAACTTGAATGTAACACAAACTAGACTGGAGCTGTATAGAAACTGCAGCAAGTATGATATATTTGCAATATTGAGTACATTTCTTATTAACATAACACATTCAGCATACTGCATGACCATGCTTAATCAGTACTATATATCCATAAAATGGCATCGTATCAACAAAGAAGTATCTTACACAGAAAACAAAAAATCAAACAAAACAACTTATTTTCATAAAGCTTTATTTTCTGTTTGTTTTGTTTTCCCTTCCAAACAGGAGAAAAGTATGCCCTGTACAAACTCAATATAGAGGGAACATCAAATGGAAATATAAATTGACTATAAAACTATAGATATGAAAAGTACTGAATTTTAACTTTGGGATGAAAGCTTAGCTGTCAGAAAATGGGTCATCTATAATGTATAAACAAAACAGCCTCAAATTATCAATACTGTTTAGTCAGAGAAAATTCTGTTAGATCTACATGCCTGATCTTAGTTCAGATATTCAACATTCTCTCAGTATTCAGAACTCAAAGTGGTATCAGTGGGAGCTCCATGGAGTCAGCAGGAGCAGAACAGCAAAGTAAGATTTCTTGTGACCTAATTCAAAGTCTTCAAGCACCAATAATACATTACAATAAGAAGTAAGGAAGAGTGCATGAAGTCAGTTTTTGTGAATGAACATGAATCTAAAGAAACATGTCTGTTGAGTTCCACAATCACAGCACAGATTCATAGCCAGGCTTTTAATTAATTACATATTTCAATGCATAATATATGCATTCAAGAATAACAGATTTTACAAATCAGATTAAATTAAAATATAAGGACTGGTCTAAAAGTAATGCCTCATATTTCATGATGTTGGTTCATGATGTCAGAGGCAGATACTGGTGGTATGGGAGCAGAAATTGAACACTTCCACCACTATCCCACTACCTTTTGTTGCTGATCAACAGATGGCAGCAGAGGGGCAGTCTAACAGAAGGGCATCTGACAAGGAAGTGCATACGATGCAAAGTTGTGGCACTGAATTCCTCCACGAGGAAAAAATTTTTCACATTAACATTCAATACCTGTGAGATCAAACAGTGGATGTGAGCACAGTGAGGCAGCAGGTGGTGCATTTCAGCAGAGATGACAGCAACACGGGGTCACCCTCTGCTGGTGCAGATTTTTATGTGCATAGAATCATAGAATCATAGGGGTTGGAAGGGACCTCTAGAGATCATCGAGTCCAACCCCCCTGCCAAAGCAGGTTCCCTACACCAGGTCGCACAGGTAGGCATCCAGGCAGGTCTTGAATATCTCCAGAGAAGGAGATTCCACAACTCCCCTGGGCAGCCTGTTCCAGTGCTGTTCCAGTGCATGACATACAGGCTCTTGTTTGTTGCTGGAGAAAATACACAACTAATGGTGGTGACTGCTGAAAAAAAGTTCTGTAGCTGAGAATTTGTTCTATCATATAGCATTATTATGTTCATTGTATCTGTTGTAGTTTCCATGGAAATACAGAGGAGGCATTACTTTTGGAGAGACCTATGCTCTGATGCAATGTGAATGATATGAATCATTGCTACAGATTTAAGCTGCACAAAACATTAAAGGATTGAGGGCTTGGAAAAATAACTTATTACAGAGTAAGTAGAATGCACTGATTGATAGCTGTTTCATAGCAGTTAACCTACAGGCACATGCTCATCTAAAATTTAAACTCGTTGTTTGTTCCTAACTATCAGAGAATTACAAAAATCAAGACAACGGAAGTTTGGATCTTGACAATGTGCAGTTCAAGTAACTCTGCTTCTACCAATTTTCTTAGGACCAGTGAGGTTTTGAATATCTTCAGAGATGGGGACTCCACAATCTTCAAGTGCAACCTGTTCTGCTGTTTGACTACCTCCGCAGTAAAAAAAAAAAAGTGACATACATTTAATGGCAATTGCTTGTATGTCAGGGCGAATTAATACACTTTACTGGCCCTGACCAACCTCATCTGCATCCTTTGCCCCTGAGTCCTGAAGTCTCATTTTACCTCAGACATTGTTCTCCACCACACCCCATTTCGATCTGTAATTTTACTTCTTGGCTTGGATCTCAGATCTAACTCACTGCCATAAACGTCTTTGATGATCTAGAGACTTGGTTGATTTCAGCTACCATTTCTAGTTTTTCCCTGCTGGCCAAGTTACCATCTTTGGTTCCTGGCTCCCCATCCCTTAGGAATCAGTCAACACTTGCTGCTTCCTGACACTGTAATTCAGCTCCAGATCACAGAATCACAGAATCACAGGCGTTGGAAGGGACCTCAAGAGATCATCGAGTCCAACCCCCCAAGGATGGGTAAAGTAATCAAGGATGGACAAAGTAATCAAGGATGGAAAAATGTAACCAATTTTGGCCAAAGACATCAAGAATAGTCAAAATAATCACAGGTCCCAAAGCCTGACTACCCCTGTATTTGTCACTGGCATGGGAGAGGGAAGACAGAACCCAAAATCCAGCAGCTTGAAGCACCCAGAGTTGTTGTGGTATACACTTAAGAGAGCATTATGACTCCATAACTCATAAAGACAAAGTAAAGTTCAAGAGATGACGGGTATCTGTGTTTTCCACTACTGACTGGGAGTGTCCTCTCTCCTGATTTTTCCTGAACACGGAAGAGGCTGCTGGGAATCTCGTTACAACCAAAAGTAATAAAATGAATTTCATACATACAATAGAGGGGTCTGCTTGTGAGGCAGCGGCTCCTGCTGGCTGTAACCATCCCAACGAAGTGCATTCCACGCTCAGATTAGGTGACATAGTACAGAACAGCCATCCTGTGACCTGCCCTCAGCCAAACCTGGACATTTCCCTCCCCACTCTTACCCCAGACCCACCATCTTTCCTGGAAGAGTCCAAGAAGGACAGCCCTGGGCATCCTGATGTAGTGGGTGGCAATGCTGTCCATGTCAGGGGTTGGAACAGAGTGGGCATCAAGGTCCTTTCCAACTAAAGCCATTCTCAAAGTTTGTGATCTTAATTGGTACTGAAGTTCAGAGTGCTGGATGTTTTCTCACCAGCTACACAATTACCTGAAATGCAAACCTCCTCAACAGAAGGCTCTGAAGCAATGGGTAGTGCTCATGAGCCCTGATTTATGCTCCATCTACCTGTACAGCACTACAGAGTAGATACAAACACACTCCTGCCTGCATTTTCCAAGCCATGAGATGAGCAGCGTGCTTGGAACTCAGGCATTTTCGTAGACACAAACACATCAAAAAACCCACAGTGAGTGAAGAAAACTACATTTTAAAACATGGACAATATTTAACACGACCCATTCTCCTCCTCTACACATCACCCTGAGGAAAGGAGGGGACGTGACTCACCCTGGCCTGGGTACCACCACCATTAGGCAGCACCATGGACAGGGATCTCAGGACCTACAGAGACTGGCACTGTAGATGTCATCATCTGGATCATATGTGCTCTGAAAGGAAATGTATGTTCCAGAACAGAGCTTTGTGGAGCACTGTGGACCCCACAAAGCCAGGAGAAATGTTGGCTGCACTTCATGATACTAATGGTCTTTTCCGACCTTAAAGATTCTATGGAATGCTCAGGAGAGTCCGGATCAGGAATTTGCCATTTGAGATCAAAAATTCTGAGGTGAAGGGAGAATCCATGAGGTCCAAACAGGCTGAGCCACGTGCCAAAGTCCATCCACGCACACTGCATACAGACAGCCTAATGCTAAATGCATTTTTAAATGTTTACATCAAACCCAACTATTAACACAGATTAGAGAGGTTATTGTTAGACGTTCATGGGCTTTCCACACCGTGATTAACTATTTAATTGCTGACATTCCCCTGGATTTGGCAGGGAAAAGGGATGAGGTCTTGCTTTCTGAGCAGGAAACAATCAGAATAAACGAAGTTAAGAGGTCAGCACAACACCCACCAAGAGTTTTACTGCGTTTCTTCTGTCCTAAACCCATTACTACATGCTTGGACAGTGCCTTTATACTTCTCCTGGGTTACCTGTCCCTGTGTCCAGCAATTGTATGCTTCCTTTTTGGTGTCTCAGCTTTGTCAGAAGCTTCTCTTTCATTCACGCCAGCTTCCTGACATCTTTGCTTAACTTCTTGTATGCTGGAATGGACCATTCTTGAGCCCGGAGAAGGTGATCCTTGAAAATCAACCTCTTGGATACCTCTTTATGCTCCAGGACTAGATGGGATTCTTCCAAGGAGCTCACTAACAGGCCAATGTCTGCTCTTCTGAAGTTAAGAGCACTGTTTCTGCTCTTTACCTTGTTCCCTGTTTTCAACATCCTGAACTTCTCCCTCTCATGATCACTGCAGCCAAAGACTATCCCCAACCTTTGCACCCCTGACCTGATGAGGTAGTCTGTACCTGATTCTGAATGCAACATCACTCATGCTGGGCTGCCTACTAATCCTGACCCACAGATTCTCAACTACCTCATTAACAGTCAAACAACACTCTTCCGTGCATCATTTCTGCTCTCACATGGGTAAATTCCCCTCCTCTCCATCCCAGCCAGACCTTCCTAAAAAGCTTATATCCATTAATTGCACTTCAGTTTTGTGAGCTATTAATACACTTTACTATTTCTCCATAACTGATCACATCCGTGTAAGAGTACTCTAAGTCCTGTTTGTTCTCCATGTAGCACATAAGCACATCACAGTAGCACCCAGTTGTACTGATTTCCCAGTTTCCTTTGTAATGGAGCGCTTTCCTCTTTGAGTGTGGGCCTTTCTGCCCTTTTCTCTTGATGTCGAGGTCTCTCCAGTCCACATCACTCTAGATCCTTTGCTTACCACCATACTGCACCATCTTCTCTTGACTGTTAGTTTTCTTTTCTCTATTGTTTCTAGTGTAAGTTTCTCTTCAAATGTTTTGACCCACCTGTTGGCAAAGACACTATCAATCTGCTTTGTCACTTGGAACTCCAGCTTTTAAGAAGTCCTCAATTTTCAAAGAGGGTCTCATGTCCATAAAAGCTGAATCCCTGTTGACAGCAGTTGGTCAGCCATTTGTTGACTCACAGAATTAGTCCAATACTATTCAAGCCCTTACTCTTCAATGCCAATAGAAGAAAATCACTTGGGTCCTCATGCCCTTTAATCTCACCGCAAGAGCAATGCAGTCCACATGACATACTCCAGGTCTCTCCTTGCAGTATCACTGGTGGCCAGGTAGAAAAACAGGGAGCAACAGTGCAAGAGGCAAGTGCAGCAGTTTCCCCACAACATAAGAGACCCAGAAAGCAACAAACCTTCCTAGACAGCTGCAGGAGTCAGCAAATGGAACCTTCACCTGTGGTTGCAGTGTCTCACATACTGCTCCCTCTTAGTACTACTATATGGCTCAGACTCAACTAGCTCAAACATATCACTAAAAAGAGAGCTCTCAGTTCCTTGTTTGCCAGCAGGATACTGAACAGACTTTGAAGCAGCAGAGCTGCATAGGCACAGGAGGGCAGAAGCCATCTTCTGGTGCCACCAGTCACAAGTTTCCAGTCTTCACCATAAGCAGGAGGCCTGGGAGCACCATCTGAGACCAAGTCTCTGATTTGTGAGGAAAAGTTGTACCAGCAACTGGAGGATCTGTGCTCTGTGGTCCATCACCACAACTTTGGCATGTAAATGCTGTTTTCTCCACAGAGACTGGCTCTCCTCCTGTTCAAACTGCTAGTCTGTCTTTGTCAACTGAGTAAAATTGCAGGCAGTGTCAAATACTCTGACTGGGCTGTTGCGCAGTAAGTTTGCAGTGTAGTTTACATCAGTGCAGTTTTTGAGTGCCATATGTTCTTTATTGTCTACTGAGCTGATCAAACTGCATGGAAGAACTTTGGTAATGAAGTCCACATCTGGCATAGGAAATTACATTTGGAGGAAAGAAAAAAGACCTTTTTTGAAGGTCCTATACTTTATGTTAAAGCTATAGAAGTCAAATAATTTCTACATGACTTGATGTGATTAAAAGAACCTTTCTTGACAAATGTATTAAATTTTACAAAGAACAAATTAAATTCCAATTAAGTCTCTACCCAAATAATGCTCTGGCTCAGTATAATGTCTACGGAGGGAGTACTCAGCTCAGTAGGCAGCCTATTCAAAGAGGATTTGGTCTCTAGTAGCAATTTTTCTCCTTATTTTTGCTTATAAAAAAGAAATAATGATTTAATAGCTGACATTCAACCTCTAATTACTTTCAGCTTGTATACAGTTGTGTTTGTTAAGGATTAATATTCACATAGCTAGCAAACTTCCCTCTTCCACTAAGCATATTCGAGACTGAAAAGCAAACAAGCAAATACCCTCCCTTACAAACAAAAAACAAACCAAACAAAATACAAATGTCCCTCCCAGAACACTGAGAAAATAAATACTAAGGAAATGCCATAAGCAGAAGCTCTTATTAAATATACATTCATACATTATAAAATTCTTTAATTCATGGTCAAGTGTTATTATTGGTCTGATTTTGCTTACAGTCAGTTCAATTACAATGAAATTCAACAGTCTCAGAGATGCTACTGATCAAAGTAAAAGTGTAATGTTTCTTTTATGGCATGAACTATTTACTTATAAATTAAGCTATATAAAAGGTAGCAAAATTTGTAATGTGCGCACACTAAATGTAAGATGGAGCAAATTGGTGAAATTAAAAAAATAACACAATACATCTGGTCACTTTTTTGATCTACAAAACACCAAATTTTTCTCAACCAGAATACAACATTAATAACTAGCACCATTTATTCATTTTAAGATAACTAGTTTCTAGGAACTGATAATGTTTGATCTGACTTTTTTTAAGCCAAGTTTATGGCTGCAAAAATGTACTTAAGGTGTATGTGCTAAAGACAGTAGATGTGATAGTGTTTAAATAAATAAAAGTAAGTTAAGTGGGAAGGAAGGTAGTAATGACAGGATTACTTTTCCAAAAGGAAAAGAAAAAAAAGTCAAATGCAATCTTTAAGTTATGTATTATGTATTACGCATTGCTGACAGTCAATAACTTAAAACTAATGGAAGAATAGATTTAGAACTGTAGATAAGAACAATAAAACCATTTCTGACTGCTGCCTGTTAACAATTTTTGCCCAAATAATACCTTACTTTCACTGCCAATTAGAAGAATGTAGTGCCAGATACTGAAGAAACTGGAGCAGAATTCAGTCAAGTGATAAACATTTTCTAAAAATAACTAAAAGAATTAAAACACTTCAGCTTTCCAGATTTGTAAACTTGAGCTTAGTGAACAATTAGAAAAAATTGCAGAGGGATCATAGATCTGAATTTTGCATTTTCTCTTGTTCTATATCCGTAACTGCATAGATATGTAAACTAATAAAATTTACCAACAAGCCTATGGTGGACTGATATGCATTTATACACTTCCACCACAGAACCCATAGAGGTATGCCAACACATAGGAAGCAGATAAAGAAACACAGAGTATTTTCTTTTGTTTTTCATTTTGTTTTCATAAGCAAAATTAATGTACATATATATTAGAAACAGCTTTTTATCTATTCTCATTTCCTTTATGCACAGCTTGATTTTTTTTTTATCAGCTTGAGTTAATTTTATGTCTATGTTAAATTTCACTTCAACCGCATCACATTATTTTTAGTAATAACGTGAGATTTTTAGATTCACAATCCAGGAAGAAATCAACAAAAAACCTAGATTAGAAGTACTGAGTATTGACTCATGAAATGAAATGACTTCTTTGAAATAATGATGAACCTGACAAAGATTAGATACAGCTGGAAACTGATGATGAGCAAGACCTTTGACAGTGCCTCCCACCACACCTTTATTTCTAAATTGGAAAGATATGAATTTGAAAGGCAAACTATTTGGTGAATAAGGAATGACTGGAAGGTCACAGTCAGAGGGTTGTGGTTAATGGCTCTATGTCCAGATTAAGCCCAGTGATGAGCAGTGTCCACCAGGGTCACATCTTGGAACCTGTTCTCTTTAACACCTTTATCAATGACTTAGATGATGAAATTGAGTGTACCCTTAGCAAGTTTGCTAATGACACCAAGCTGAGTGGTACAGTTGATACGGCAGAAGGAAGGGATACCATCCAGAGGGACCTTCATAAACTTGAAAAGTAGGTCTCTGTGAACGTAATGAGGCTCAACGAATCAAAGACCAAGGTTTTGCACTTGGGTCAAGGCAGTCTCAGATATGTATACAAACTGGGAGAAGAACTGCTTGAGACCAGCTCTGCTGAGAAGGACTTAGGGGTCCTGGTTGATGGACAACTTAACGTGAGCCAGCAGTGTATGCTTGCAGCCCAGAAGGCCAATGGTATCCTTGGTTCCATTGGAAGAGGGGTAGGCAGCAAGGCAAGGGAGCTGACTGTCCCTTTCTACTCTGTCCTTGTGAGGCCCCAGCTGGGGTACTGCATCCAGGTCTAGGTTTCCCAAAGCAGGAAGGATGTGGAACTTTTGGAGAGGGTGCACAGGAGGACCATGAAGATGGTCAGAGGGCTGGAGCACCTCTTCTATGAAGATGGGTTGGAGCAATTGGGCTTGTTCAGTCTGGAGAAGACTACAGGGAGACCTTATTGTGGCCTTCCAATATTTAAAGAGACTTTACAAACAGGGGGGAAATAAACTTTGTATATGGATAGATAGTGATAAAACAAGGGGGAATACTTTTAAATTAAAAGAAAGGAAGATTTAGATTAGGTATTGGGGAATTTTTTCACTGAGAGAGAGGTGAGGTGCTAGAACAGGTTGCCCAGAGAGCTTGTTGAATGCCCTGTCCGTGGAGGTGTTTAAGGCCAGGCTGGTTGGGGAGTCAGGCAATCTGATGTAGTACTTGATCTACCATCTGTAGATCTACCTGTGGAGGGGGGCTGGAATAAGAGGTCTCCTTCCAACCCAAGTCTTCTATGATTCTATGAACATATCTTATATGAAATTTTTAAACTCACAGCTATCATTTGCTCAAGATCTCTGCCAAAATTTGAGAATTGGAAATATAAACTGCACAAACTGTTTTATGTTCAGTCATTTACTTAACCAAAATATCCTCTTTTGTTTCTCAGTACAGTTAATATAATTAATCAAGAGAGGGCAGTTAAACAGTTTGTGATTTATATAGTTGACTGGTAAGGAGCAAAGATGCTTAATCAATTGCAGTAGATAGTAGTGCCTTTTTTACTGATTTAGGCAAATTGGATGCACAGGCTAATTTCCTCATTAACTGACTCAGCCCAATCTAAGGCTCATGAGAGAAGATTCTGATCTAAAATACCTCTTAAACGTGCAAATTAATTTTTGGTGAAGCTACTGACATTTAGATGCTGTTATACTTAGGAATTTGTCACACCACATCACTGCTTTCTTGAATTAAGGCAGAGCAAAAATGAAACAATATCCAAAATATGCTGAAATATTAATTTGTCAAATATTTAATTAAAATGATACATACCCCTCTATCAGACCAGTGTGTTCAAGCAACTTATGCAAATGATGTATTGGTATATTCATCCAGCTGTGAGGGAAAAATATGATTTACTCCACTGTCAATGTAGAGATCATTATGAAGATGGTATGGCTATGATGCACAAAGCTGGGAAACAGATCATCAGAATGTTGTTCCAGTACAGATCATTTACAAGATTTTGACAGTGTAGTAAGGAGTGTTTACAATAATTAGGGCTGCTATGTGTATGTCAACAAATGTGATTTTTTTTTAAGCATTTCTCTAGTTCATAGGCATGACGACTCATGCCCATTTACAGGTATACTCTTAGTGTATAATTATGTATCAGAAAGAATAACCCTGTACTGAAACAGCAGTTGGCAGGAGTACAAACATGAGCTTATGAAACATACTGCCTCAGAACACTGCCACTCAGTAACAAGTTAGAAAACAGCAAAAAAAAAACCCAAAAAACTACACAAAGGATGTGTTAGGAAGAGCACTGCTGAACTTCTTTGAACCTTACCAGAAGTGATGGCAACAAAAGTCTTTTATTAGGGTGCCCTAGCCATACACCTCCGAAGTTATTAGACAGTGTAGTAGGCAAAAGCTTATTCCCAAACAATAACGTATGGAAAAGAAAGAGGAAAATGTTAATTTTGTTGTATTTGTGTAGTAAGATTTTTATTTTATTTGGATTACGGAAAGACAGAATCCAATTGCTAAGCATATCCAGTGACGTGATTTGATTCCATCACTGCTTTTCATCTGATGGAAGAAAAACTCCCAGTCATGCTATAATATTCTTTCAAATGTAATATCTTTTCTGGAATTTCTTTTTTTATTGCCTATAAGCATGAAAGACTTAAAAATACAAAGACTTTGGCAACACTTCCATTTCAGCAGTCAGTCTATTCCTACTGGGTACACAAGACCAAAGCACTGGCATGAGTCTATGCCACAATCATGGCAGTCTTCAGTGTCTGTTATCCATCACCATCCCCTCAGGGGGATGTGACTCATCTCTCTGTGCTCTGCAGTGTGAAACACAGCCAGCTAGAATAACATAATGGATTTGAGGAGGAGGTCTCTAACTTGCCTCTAGATATCTTACTTTGAAGGTGCCAAGAGTTATTTCTCATGTGGATTTGATGGTTTGGTAGGGATCACTACTTTGCAAAACTTTTAGAACTGCTATTTCTGCCATATATATTTATTCTAAGTAATGAAAACATAAAAGAAAAAAAGAAATTCTGAGTAGATTTTCTCAGGCAAAGTAGAAATCTAAACTATCAGAGGAGACTTCAAGCTACTACTTACCCATACTCAGATGACTTGTAGCTTATTTAAATTATCTTCACAAGTCTAACTTTCTGAGAAAGTAAGGACTCGAGCCTAAAATCTCTTTCCAGTACAGCTAAGAGATGCCTCAGACACACTTTGCACAGTGATAAAACAGATTTTCTCACTGCTTTTAAAGCAGTGAGAAACATCTGAGACAAACCTTGCATTACAATCTTTGTCTCGATATCATCAGATAATGAATCATGATGCATTTATAACACAGGTTTTTTATGCATTTTCCTAATTGCAATTTGCATTCAGTACTTGTAAAATCTTAAGTATGGCTTCGTTTTCCTGTTTTGCGTTTTATGAGGATCTTCTAGTTGAAATACTTTTTTTGTGTTTTATTTCCCTTGAGTAATTTCTCAAGGAACATTTATTATATGTGAGTTATAGCAGCTACGCATTTATGACACTTGCATATGACTCAGTTCTTGAAAGTATATTCTTGTCTTTGTAATATACCAAGATAAATGTATGAATTTGCAGTATCACTTCCTCTAAAGGTTCTTTCCATTATAACTTACCCACAGTGCAAGAGGAATATTTAGATCACTACAACAAATAGTTTGATAATGGAAAACAAAATGGTAGAACTAAGTTTTATAAAATGGAAGATTGTCCTTTACAACATTATGGGCATTTTTTCTTTTTTAATTTCATTACCATTTTTTCTAGATTCTTTGCTACATTCTTTCATCTACTTTACAGTAGTGAAGATTGTAGCTTGCATCTGGGAAAGGAAGAAAACTACAGACAACACTGAACAGCAAGTTATTTAGCACTGCTTGTAAGAAATACTGTTATTTTATGTTTGTGGTGGTGCTAACAAACCAAGGCCCAAAAATATCTTACAAATGTTTTACAGTCACTTTGTGTATGTAGCAGTAAAACAGACAAGATAAATCAATAGAACAAATTTTCAGGCTGGTCATGTGGCTTGCATTGTGCTGCTTTTCATTAAAGGTAGCACCAATTGAGGAAAAGCTATAATAGTATCCTGAATTGTTAATGAGACGTACCACCACAATTAGTTTTCTGACTAAGCATGTATTCTGAAATTCCTCAACCCTAATAAACATATTTTTCCATGTAAGAGAATTCAGCAGACAAAATTTCAATTGTTATCAAACTTTGAAAATATTCCTTAAATATCTGTTGTGGTCTGATATAAAAATAGCCTTTGAAATCTAATTCTTCTTTAGAGAAACCTGATCAATAATAAGATCCAAAATTCATCTTTTACTGATATTTAAGCCACTGCATTTTGATAAGACTTTTGATAATCACCAGCAAAGTCAATGCCAAGTTGGAGTGTTGGATGGATAATGTATCAGTACCTAAGTACTTCTGTAATAAAATAAAATGAAGCTTATTCAGCACATCACATTTTAGACACACTTACATCTTACAGTAACTCCTAATTTGAATACGAAATATTATTGGCTATTCATAATATATATCCTGAATGGCACTTATATGCAGCCAAAAGAGAAGGTATTTTGATTTTCATTTTTTTTTTTCAATGGCAAATATTTAAATAAATTACTCACAAAGCCCTATTACAAGATTCTAACTGTACAGAAGCTACAATAAAGCTGTTATTCATAGTAATGAAGATTCATTTTCCAGTAAAAAGTACTCGTGTCCTTGTAGTTTCTCACTTGGGGTTCTGTTGTATGAACCATAATCATTTTTTTTCCTCTGATACAAAATTATCCAGATTTCTTTTTTGATCAACAGAAAACCTTCTATGCAAAAGTTCACCTTAAAACTAAGAAAATAGCCTGTAGGGTTGTTTGTGGTTGTGACCAAAATGAAGTACCTGACACTTTGCCCTACTGAAACTTACACAGTTTACCTTAGCCCATCAATCCAGTCTATCCAGGTCCCTCTGTAGTGCCCTTATACCCTCCAGCAGATCAACACTCCCAGTTTGGTGTCATCTACAAACTTATTGCGGATGCACTCAATCCCCTAATCAAGAAAATTGATAAAGATGTTAAATCGGAGTGGTCTCAGTACTGAGCCCTGGGGGACACCACTCATGACAGGCCATCACCTGGATTTAGCTCCACTGATTACAATACTTAGGGCCCAGCCATCCAGACAGTGTTTCACCCAGCAGAGTGTATGCACATCCAAACCACAGGCAGCCAGCTTCACTTTGAGTATGCTGTGGGGGACAGTATCAAAGGTAGACCATTGAAGTCCAGGTAGACCGCACTGACAGCCTTAGACCACATTGACAGCCTTAAAGCCACACTGACATCCTTAAAGGGAGGACATACTCTTCCCAAATTAGAGTACGCTAAACTCACTGCCTTTGTTTCTTTTTCACATGCTGTATTAGTAATTTTACATAGGCATTTGTATTCACAGTTTTTTTTTAATCATCCTGAAAATCATCTTTTATTCTTCTCCAGTTCCTTCTGGTCATGTTAACCTATCTGTGATTTTACTTATTTAGTTAGTTTCAAGCATCTATTCTTTAGTAATATTTGAGCTTTGATCTCTAGCTGTGAAGTCTGATAGTCAACAGTTTTTCATGGTGTATCTCCCTAAGGATGTTTAGATAGCCATCCATATTGGAAGCAAACTTCTAGAAGATCTGAGAGCTTCTAAACACAAAAATCTGTCCCTGATGTGATTTTTATTTGCATTGATTTATTTTTCCCTTTTGTTCTTTAGTTTTTGATAGTTGTCATGGTAATATAACATGATATATAATGTTCTTTATGTTTTTATTTCTTCCTGAATACAGCCTAGCCTCAAGTCTACAACCATTCTTGACTGCCCTTTCTCTTTTCCCCTTAAGCTTTCCTCACCTGCCACTGTTCAGGGGCCCCATGTCAGCCCCTGGGGCCATCAGTCCCTGCCCTAATTAGGCTGCTGAAGGGCAAGGCTCCAGCTCCCGCCCTTCTGGGC
Source organism: Oreortyx pictus (assembly GCA_036925125.1). Lineage (NCBI taxonomy): Eukaryota > Metazoa > Chordata > Aves > Galliformes > Odontophoridae > Oreortyx > Oreortyx pictus. The sequence goes on along the minus strand of JAUPFR010000002.1, from coordinate 82,881,827 downwards.
CCACCTGCAGGTCCACATCCTGTACCAGTCACAGCGTGTTCCTTTACCCAGGGAGGTACGTGGGGCTGGAGCTGCCTCTGTGCTCCCAGCTGCCCTGCTCCTGGCTGGTGCCGTGGGGTGGGCTTTGATGCCAGGCCCTGTCTGGGAGCTCCCACCCCTCCAGGCAACCAGTTTGTGGAGCTGCTGGCCCTCACTGCTCTCTAAAAAAAGTATGGCGTTACAATCATATTAATATAATAGTTCCCATTCTTCAGCAATATTAAGTTTTACAAATAAAAGAACACCATCAACTATTTCATTTTGCTGTTCAGATTCCTCATGTTGTCCACAATGATATCTCAGTGCTTTTTCAGGTAAAAGCATCTGCAGTTTTTTATAACCTCCAAGCCAATAAACAAGAAAATCCATATAAGCATAATTTTGCATAAATGAGAAACTTACATCCTCTTCCTAGTTTCCCTTCCTTCCCCGAGCACACCCATTTTCATCTGATTACCATCATCTTTGCTTGGGTCTTTGGTTCAGTTTTCTACATACCTGACTGGGATCAATTTTGTTTTTCCCTGCTGTCCAGTCTTCCCCTGCAGTCTACTATGGAACAAACTTCTGCCTCAGAAATGAGTTTACCCCTACAGTTGTGCTTTTTTTTCTTACCATCATATTATTTCCATGTTACTTCCATGTGACTCTTCCTTGGGGAACGTCCTTTCTTCCTCCAAAGGCTCCATGAACATGGAGCAGATGCACTGCTGTTCCTCTGAGATCCCTATTTTGATTCCCTGACATCTACCATGGAATTTCTGTGCGTGTGTCATCACTATCTTCTCTATCTGCCAGATCAGCTCTAGCCTTCCCTTCCCAGCTACTGTTGACACATCTTCCTACCCATCACTCTTAAAGAAAAAAAGACAGTTTGCAGCTTTCTTCCTACCTACAAATGCTACATGATGTTCTGCTCTATTTTACTGAACCTAAACTTACTGAATTTCTTACTGAATTTTTGAAGTATTTTAAAAAATAATACTGAACAGTGCAAACATGAAAAAAATAAGCAATTAAAAAACTTATGGCAACATAAGCACACTCAGATAGAACAAAAGCAAATATCAGTTGCTCCCAAGAAAAGAAAATAGAAAAAACAACACAGTAAGTCCTCTGTTTTATTCTCTTTATAGGAATTAAAAAATAAAATAAAAAATTAAATACCTGCCAAATCTCTTTGCTTCTTGAATTGCAGTTTTGCTATTAGAAGCATTACACTACTGAACTTCAACAGAAAGTAGGGCATAAAAATAGGAAATGATGATTTGTTTGCTAGTTAGCAAGGTACTTGGGAGGAATTTTTTATCAGTAGTAAGGGAGTCAGCACAGTGCTTGTTCCGTTTTATGAATATAGGAAGTTCATTGAGACTGCAAAGAAGTACTGTAATACTTTTAGATGAGTGGTGAACAAAACATAAATTAAATAAAATGCATTAACCCACTTCAGCTTAACTTCCTCTTTAAGACAGAAAAAGCAACTAGAGTGAATTATCGGATATTAACAATAATTTGTAAGCAAAATACACCAATTCAAGTTGTGGTTTTGTACACAGAACTCTGAACTCTTACCTGCTAAACTATACATGAATTTACAACTCAGTGTCGCATAGTAAGTACAGCCTCCACTTAATGAAGCTGGATCTTTATATTTTTAACACTCATTTGGAAAACCAATTAACTCTGACTCTATTGAACAACTTGAACAGGAAATAAATCAGGTGTTAAAACACTGGTGAAGAGCCAGACTTTCTGTAATTAGAGTACTGATGTGCCCAAGGCTTACTGTGTGGTGTGCAATGTTATGGATTGACAACTTCAACTGTCCAAAGCAATTAGAATTTTATGTTTCACTCGTTACACGTATTAGCATCCAGCAAAATCACTATATCATGTTTATCCTTCAAATTTGGGTATGAGTTATTTATGATTTGTAAGAAGTGTAATATCCGTTCTTCAGTCTTGAAAACTAAAACAGTTCTTTGGTTTTAAATTACCTTCAATATGATTATTCTGCAAGTGATGCACAGTCTGTTAGGTGGCAGATAGCATAAATTTCCCAGACAGTATTAACAGATTCAATGATCAAATGCAGTGCTTTCAAAGACACTGGAATTTATTATGGCAAGTCTTATAATATATTTGCTGCGAGTTTCTTTGCTGTTCCATATTGATTGCGTGTAAAAAGGAAAATACTTTTTTTTCAGTTTCAGGAATCAAAATCAATCATAGCAATCGATCTATCAGAAGATGTTTTGTATTACTTCTAGACTCTCACATACCAGTCCTTTCCTGCCTAAAAAAATAATAATCTGACAATAAAGTAGAACACCTATTCTTATCATGAGTATCTGTTCCTTTGGAAACTTATTGGTAAACTCTTGCCTGGTAGTTCCTTTATCACCTCAACAGACCAGTGTTTTAGATCATGGCTTGCCATCCCTTTTAAATAGTGTTTCTTATAGTAAAGAATCATAGATCATGGTAATTTTTCTGTTAGCTTAGCCTATTTTGAAAACATTCAGAAACCTGGAACGAGCCTGGAGTATTACTTGCTCTCTAAACTTTAAAATTTCCTTTCTCTGCAAGCTGCCTTCCAAAATACACAAACTCTCTGCAAGTAAAGAAACAAGAAGTTCAATATAATAATTTAGCTAACATTACTGCTGATGCAAATAAAACAGATAATTTCATTGACTTTTTGTATCTGAGTATTCATACTCGCACAGTGCTTCACTTTTAAGTTCTGCTGGTGGTGTTATTTTCTTATCATGAAACTGCATCATCTTTGAGGGCTTTTTTTTGCTTTTTTTTTCTTTATTCTTGAACTGATGATCAATTCTAAATAATTATTTGCATTGCATTTTTTAATTTATCAAAAAATTTTTTTAAAAAGCACTATATCTCATTTTTACATTTCAGCACAGTATCTATTATGAGATGACTAAAATAATTAAAAGCTGTTCATTATCATTCGAGAGCTCATCTATTAAATAAGTGAAATAAGAGAAAAAACAGCTTCCTGTTTTGTATGTCTTTAGACTTATTTCAAGCTGCAATCACTTCAATTAAAATATTTTTCTTTGACTTTGAATCATGATATCATTAACTAAGATATAGAAAATATCTTTCTATTTCTTCTTTTCTTTCCTTTTTTTTCTTTGCTTAGTTTTTAAACTTTCGTTCTTGGTTATTGAAATTCATAGATTTAAGTTTCAAGGATGTGACTGAAGTGCTTCATTTAAGAGCACTGTTCCTTTCTTGTGAAAAACATGGATTTTCACAGATCATTTGACCTGTGTAAGATCTGAATTGCCCTTTGGCAGAGTTGCTAGGGAAACATGTCTGACAAAACCCAGAATCTATTAAAACTAAAAGATGGATTCAGAAATGCTGGAGAAATCATACTGACAAGAATAATTATCAAGAATCACTATCAAAATAGGAAGAAGCAATACAAGCCACTGGGCTTTATCTTTTGTCCAGTGTTATCCAGTATTTTATTTAATAGTTGGGAGAATTTATTAAACATACACATGTAAGAAAGATTGCAGGATGGGCTGGGAAAGCAAATACACTGGAAATACAAATTTGTAACTTGAAAGGTATCTTTATATATTGGACATAATGTTTAAAATGCTTTCTAAAACATTCATGTCCACTTCAGATTTCTGTAATAATGCTTGCTTAAATAAGAGGTCACATAAATTAGTTGGTACTTTATCTGCTTCAGATTTCACTTCCTTTAGTACTTATTTACTTACTTATTATTCTTACTATAGGATAGTTTACATATTATTCACTGCTGTATTTTTTATTTAAAGAAGATGATATTTGAAAATGTTAGATGTGGAGAACACCACCACAAATACTATGACTCAGAGTAAGAAAAAGAGAGAAAAGAGAGAAAAAAGTAATGTGAAGTACAGTGTCCTGGAACACAAAAGATGCTACATAAATGTTATGCTTTTGGCTACAAAGATGATACATTTCCAATTAATATATAAGTACAGAGAGACAAGGAAAGGATTCAGGGAAAGGGATCATACTGTTGAAGATGCTGGAATATATGTGCATAAGATTGGCACTGAAAATCCAACTTCGACTTGTTCAATATAGTTGAATGACTTAAAACCACATACTAAATATACACTATCCAAAAGTTGTGCAGAAAATGATTAATTCAATTCATATTTTTAATCATGGAAAGCTGATTCAAAATTAAGAGAAACATAGATTCATATATTACATCAGATTTTACATCTATCCTTACCTTTTTATGATTAAATACTTCTGGTAAAACGGAAGAACTGCAAAAATATAAAACGAGATTCACCTCTGGCCTTCTCAAAAAAAAAAAAAAAAAGGTAGATATATGCAAAATTACAACAGAAGAGTGGAAAAGATATATAAATCTCTTTCAAAGCAATTCCAATGCTTTTACATAGTGATGAGATTTTGCAAAGAAGTCTGTAGCAATCAGAAAGGCAGCAAACAAAGGAAGTGTCAGTAAAAAAGAAGAGAATGAATGAACAAATGATACAATCAATATTTACTTTTATTGTATAAAACTTCAGGTTTTTGTTTGAGATATGTAGGAAAGATCAAACCTTGTAATATATAGTGGAACTTATTAGAGCATGACCTTCTTCCTACCCAAGAGAATGGCATTACAAAGGAAAACTTTTTCTTTTATGTGAAACTAGAAGCACGTACATTGAAGAACAGACAGTATTTTCTTTCAGTGAGGACCACTGTGCAACAGTTTGACATATCAAGGGAAACAAATGAAGCACTACCACTTACTAGTATTTTAAAGAGGTAATCAGACCACCACTCGAACTACAGAAGTACACAGTAACTTTGTCTGAAACGTCTATTTTAGCAAATGACCAAAAAAACCCACTTTTTAGAAATTTTAATTCCAACAATAGTAGTGTTTTTATTTCTACAATATGAAACCTTACCTTCTGCAAAAACATGAACAGAATCAGCTTCTGGACCAGAGTAAGCTGTTTAAGGGGTAGGGCTGGATTGGGGGAGCCACAGAACCTGCTGTCACATCATCTCCTTGAGATCTGGGATGCAGAAGCACTATGTGTCTATAGCTAGAAGGGCCTCTAAGTGCTTACTCTATGTCAAGCAACAAATCTGATCACAAGAGCATGCTCACAAGTCAGCTATCCCAAATCATCCCTTCAGAGAATTAAAGCTTCAGGGAGCTTCTACAAACAAAAAAGAAATTGAAGGTCACTCATACGTATGTTCATCAAAAGCACAAAGGATGTATTCACAGGGATTTTTCCAAAACTCCCAGTGAAATCCTGAATGATGTGTAATTCAAAATAAACAAGCATATCAGATTTGTTCTGTGAGGTTTACATCAGCACTGAAATTATTTCACAGGCTTATGGAAATTAGGGCTTTTTAAAATGTATCAAATTCTCCTTACCACAGACTATGAAATATGCTTAGAATTATTGTTTATATTTGACAATTATATTTAATTAACAAATTATCAACAGATCTATTTCTCAAGGATACAGCACCACTATTATTAACACTGCTGACACAACATTATGTAAAAGTGCCTTTGACAAACGACGACCTGGAATTGAATCATTTTTTTGTTTATTTTAAAGCTTCTGAATATCCAGTTTTAACATTTCCAATTGATATTTTAGAATCTAGAATATTAGCTTTTTGAAGACAATAAATTGATGTTTTCAATAACAACAAAATAAAATTTGTGTTTTACAATTGTGTACTCTTTGGAAAAGGCTGTCAGGAACTTTAGGCTGTAGTAATATAAAAAATGCACCAAAACAACTTGTCTAGCAATATTTACAACTTCTCTGTCTTGGTTATGAGTTATCTCTACAATATGTCAGGACTATAACTAAGCTTGAGAGAACTTAGAGAAAAGAATGTAAAAAGAGCTTAGAGAAAAGAGCATTGAAAGAGCGTGGCCAGCAGGTTGAGGGAGGTGATCCTCCCTCTCTACTCTGGTGAGGCCTCCCCTGGAGTACTGTGTCCAGTTCTGGACTCCCCAGTACAAAAAGAACAGGGATGTCCTTAAAAGAACCCAGAGGAAGGACACAAAGATGATATAGGGCATTGGGCACCTCTCATGAGAAAAGGGTGAGAGACCTGGGTCTGTTCAGCATTAAGAAAAGAAGACTCAGAGGGGATCTGATTCATGTTTATAAATATCTCAGGAGAGATAGGCAAGGGAATGAGGCTGGACTCTTCAGTCGTGCATGGTGATAGGACAAGGGGAAATGGCCGCAAACAGATGCAAAGGAAGTTCTGCACAGATGTGCGTGGGAACTTCTTCACAGTGCAGTGACGGAGCACTGGCACAGGCTGCAGAGAGGTGGTGGAGTTTCCTTCTCTGGAGATGTTCAAGACCTGCTTGGATGCAGGTCTTTAGGTGCTGTCATAAGCAGTAACAGCTGCTTCTACAGGACTGCCCAGGGAAAAGCTAGTTAATATTTCACACACAAATGCAAAATTTTCAAATCTTCCTAAAGCCTTCAAAATTAATTCTGATTAATGAAAATGACAGCAACACTGATAGAAAGTTGTCCAGAAAATCCGAAAAAAAAAAGTTCATTTGACTGCAAATAGCTAAACTGAGATAATTCACATCTGGGTGTTAATATCTTGCTGTCAGCTTCTCAGTTATTTTATGACTTAGCTAACTTTCCGTCACTGTTGTTTATCTACACTGCTCAAAGACATTGGACAAAAATAAATAAATTTACAGCTTGAATGAGAAACCGTCCAGTAATGAATAAAACATTTTCACCACTGCATATCCTAAACCTTATGATTAACCTTTGTCTTGGGACAAAAGTATTACTCAAATGCAAACAAGACCATTTTCATTATTTAGTAATATAAACTCACTAAGATATTTGTAGGAAAGCTCCTAATTAACTCTCCTATCCATACAAAATTGCATCTGCTATCATCATTCACTGTAGAAGCGAATTTCATGAGTTATAGTCAGAATAGAAAACCACTAGCCAGAAAACTATTTCCAGCTACACATAAATGTATCAAATGTTTAAATACATAAAAACTCAGCATATTTATTGAACAACTATTATATTGATATGCATATAATCAAATGAAGAATGTAAGTTTCCAAGTGGCTTGGGTTGGAGGGGACCTTGAAATCATCTAGATCCTTCCAATGTAATCAATGGCACAATACCGGGGAGAGGAAACAGAGAATTACATTCAACGAAAAACTTAATTTCCTTTGATTTTAGTGGCAGTTTTCTTGCATGGCAACTGTGCAGCAAGGTTGTAGTATGGATAATTCAGAGCCTGCACACAACTATGTAAAATTTATGTACTATCCTTAATTATGAGAGACTTTTGAGACCTACAGAATATTTCACAAATTGGCTTTTGTATGATATGTTAAGGTCAACTGGATATTTCCTTAAAAATGGAAATTAAGTAAGATTAAATCCTATTACATAAACCTTGCTTGCTTTGTAATGCCTTATTAAGAAGGGGTAAATAGGATTTATGCTAATCCACAGTTTTATACCATTAATCCTATTTTACAGTGCATTTATTTCTGACTTTTTTTCTATGAAATAGTACAGTCCTTTAAACGTTTTTTGAGTTTACTAGGCTTTCATGTAATAAAATGGCAAGGATCATTGCTTGGATTAAACACCTTACCCAATCTGCACAACCACGATTTGCATGGTCATTACCTGTCACTAGAATGAGTGATGAGCATTTGACAAAGACATGACAATTTGTTAGCACTGCCTGCTGGCCTGAGTGACACTTTTATATTACATACAGCCTTTATCCTGGACTCTTTTTAAAGCTTTGGTTTCTGATTAAATTCTTAGACAGGCAGTTGCTGCAGCTTCTTAAATGTGCATTTGAAATAGCTTTGATAATGTGTCATTCATATATTCTGGGATATTCTTTTTACATATCATTTGTTCTATAACTCTTACCCCTTTATTCCCAAATCATTGTCACTAATACTGTTGCACATCAACGAAAGTGCTATTTATTTGCACAGCACATGGTTACTAAATATAAGATGTCATCCAGACACAAATTAAACTAAACTCTAGCATGTACTCTTCTAACATTAACAATTCAGGATTCTTGTAAAGGCAGCTATTACTGAAAAAAAAAACCAAACAAACTACTGAGTGGGCAAGTGCAAGACCAGCCTTTTTGGTATTCTAGAAATCCCCTGATACAACACAGCCTGTAAGCACTAACTGCCATCTCAGTGACATTCTCTCCAAGCCATTCCAAATACTTCCTCTACACAACTACTACTGCATGTAAGCACTTGCTTTTGAGATGAGTTCAAGAAGTATCTTCAGATTATATAATACATATATCAGGCTCCTTATAGATTTGCTAGGTGCCATGTTGCTCTTTGCATCAGGTTCAGTGATAAGAAAGCACCGTATTATAACCTGCTATGCAGGTGTCTGAAATTAATGCTTACACAAAGCCTTTCAGAAGAAAGGGAATTATTTAACCTTTACTGAGCACTATTTGCCAACATGAAACTTGCTCTCAGAAAACAGATGGGATAAGTCTGCAAAAAAAAATTATGTTTACTGGTTTTCTTGGAATTTAAAACCAAAAAGTCTCATTTTATGTAGATTGCTCCAAAAATAATTCCTCCTCTTTATTTCCATGGAAACTAAAACAGATACAAAGCACAATAACACTATTTAATAGAGCAAATTCTCAGCTACAAAACATTATTTTTCAACACTGTCACCATCACTGGCTATGCAATTTCACAAGGGATGAACAAGAGCCTGAATGCCATGCTCACGGAAATCTATACCAGCAGAGGTGAGCCACTGTTTCACAGCTGCTGTGATGGCTTTATTGCTAGGAAAATGCCCATACAGTCCATCTGTAATCGGCGCAAAGTGATGGAAGTCAGAAGGTGACAAATATAGGCTACAGGTGGGTGTGGTGGGACAGTCCAGCCAAGACTGGCAATGTGCTCCATGTTAACAATTCTTTGGACTCAGTTTTACAACAGAAGATGGCTTACAAAAACAAACAAAAAAAAAAACCAACAAGAATAGCTAAGACCTAGACAAGACCTGTCTACCTTCATGTGTTGATTAATAAACTGCCAAGACAATTCTGCTTAAAAATTGCTGCTTTTCTGAGGACAGTCTTACATTACGCTGTAGTACATAAAAGAGTTCCCTTCCTGAGAAGTAGGTCAGACAACTGATAAAAGCATAAGTGAATTGTATTTACTTACATGCATAATAACAACTACAGAAACCATACATAGTCAATAAAATGAGGCAGTGATTGTGAAGATAGGTTCTGGTTATTTGTTCATAAACGGTATCCAAGGAACTGCATCTAGATGAGTGTCGTGAAAACCATTAAGCAGTATAAGACTGTGCTCACCTCTGAAAAAGACTCAATTTATGCAAATGTCACAACCAATATCAACTCTTTTTTGCTGGGAAAAACCAGTGCCTTCACAGGAACTACCCCACATTTACAACATTGTGAGAACAGGCTCCAGACATTTATTGCATTTGAAAAGAATCCCCTACCACCACTCTATTTTATCATGCTCAGTACAAGTCAATATAACTACAAGCAGTGAGAAGTAAGCTAGGATCCCTACGACTGATTGGCTTCATGTATTTATGAACTGTCACAGATGTAATATCTGCAAAGCATGCTTGCTGCAGCAAAATGTCAAAAGGCAGCAATTTCTCTTTTTAATGAGAAAATACATACATATGAGATCACAAAGATTTCTTTAAAAAAAATAAGGAAGAAGAGAAAGAAAGTAACCTCACTGATTAGATTAAAACCAGAGTCTAACACTATGTTGCTTTCCGGGACTTAAACATCACAGCGGTACAACTTGCCACTGGGTTTCTGTGTCCCATTTGCAGTACCTGTGCATTCACATTCCCACCTGCTGTCTCCATGGGTGATTAACATGTTACATCCTGGCACTTTTTAGTGGGGCTGAATTACCTAAATGTAGGGTTACAGACACTAAAATGAAGGAGATTTGTTGTAGAGAATGCCTCTTGAGTCCCGGAAAGGTGTGAGATTTAAAAGGAGTTCCCAGTTTTAGCCTTCTGATTTTCATATGCTGTATGAAAATGTCTACTCTGGATTTCACAGAGCTAGTCATCCCTCCCCAAAGCATAAAAAATATTAGTAATTTTCTGCTATAACAGAAAATAGAAATGATCCATGGTAGAAATGCCAGTCTTTAACATTTAGCCAAAGAAATACCACTTTGTGTATGTGGATTCAGACTTAATTGAATGAGCTGATCAGATACTCTCTTTTTTTAATCACATAGATATAAGATGTGAATTTCTTAAGACCCTTGATTACTGGCAATGCTGTACTGTGAGCCAATAAGCAAAAAAAAATCCAGAAAAAAAAATGTCATGAGTCATGCTGTAACAAACTTACAAGGCATATCAGCTGCAGAATTTCTCTGGGAAGATGTCAAACAGTTGAAAAATAAACAAATTTTGCTTAGATGTTTCCACAACGTGAAAAATTACATATAGTCAACTCACACTGAAAATAATGTAAGTCAGAAGCAAAAACAATAAAGAGATGCCAAGTACAAGCAGAGAAGGAATTGAAGAATCACTGTGTGAGTTTCATGAACCCCTTGTGCACTGCAAGTAGAAGCCTGGTCTGTATGAGCTCAAGCGCTCAAAATGTTATTGATTTGCTACTATTACATTGCTACTGTATTTTACACAAAATAACAATAAACTGATTTATGTTTTGAAGGTTCTAGGGTCTTACTTACCATTACTGTCTCTTCCTTGATGATTGCTGGCATGGAGACTATGATATTACTTGGTTATTTAGTTATGTATTTTTCTAGTTTTCTAAGTCAACACTTCTAGAAAGGGCTGGGAATGCTGTATTCTGCTTTAGTGTCTCACTGCACATACAACTTCTCAGTTACAGCATTAATCATTTAAAATTGCTAGCACAGAATTGCAGGCTTACTACCATAGCATTTATTAAAAAACGCATTCATTCAGTGCAGTAATTGTTCTGCTACCAGGGCACAACCCTTCATAACATCCCTTTAACAATTTTTTTTTATGAAGATAGAACTTTAATTTTTCCAGTAGCTGCAAAGTGCAATGCATGAGTACCTTTCCTCAATTGTTTTTCATCATGTATCACTACCCAGAGGCAATCATTAGCTAATTTGCTGATTTATGGTTGTAGTTTATGAGCTTTAAACAATGCTGAGCCATTATGGTTCCATTCTTAGTGCTATGAGAGGAAAATAACTGTCCTTTTACTCTAAGCTGCATAAAAATGTCCCTCAACCTACGCGTTTCCAGCTTTTCTGACATCTAGAACTGTTAATAAAATGTCTTCCTTGCTAGAATTAACCTTATGCAGTGTTTAGCATGCTAGTTCCTCTAAATTGCAGAGAATCTTTAGTTTGTCATTGATCAAAATGCAAGGATACAACACACCCTGCTTATAAAACTCAGAATCATAGAAACATAGAATCACCAAGGTTGGAAAAGACCTGCAAGGTCATCCAGCCCAACCGTCCACCTATCACCAATCACCTATCACCAATAGTTCTCACTGAACCATGTTTATCAACACAATGTCTAAATGTTCCTTAAATACCTCCAGGGTTGGTGGATTCACCACCTCTCCGGGCAGCTCATTCCAGTGCCTGACCACTCTTTTGGAGAAGTAGTATTTCCTAACATCCAGTCTAAATTTCCCCTGGCACAACTTAAAGCCATTCCCTCTTTTCCTACCACTAGTTACACAAGAGGCTGACTCACTACAACCTCCCTTCAGGTAATTATAGAGAGCAGTAAGGTCTCCCCTGAGCCTCCTCTTCTCCAGACTGAACAATCCCAGCACCCTCAGCTGTTTTTCATAAGGCCTGTGCTCCAGACCTCTCACTAGCTTCATTGCTACTCTCTGGACACATTCCAGAGACTCGATGCCTTTCTTGCAGTGAGGGGCCCAAAACTGAAAACAGTACTCAAGGTGCGTCCTCACCAGTGCTGAGTACAGGGGGACAATTAATTCCCTGCTCCTGCTGGCAACACTATTTCTGATATAAGCCAGGATGCCATGGGCCTTTTTGGCCACCTGGGAACACCGCTGGCTCATGTTCAGCCGAGCATTGACCAGTACCCCCAGGTGCATTTACTGTATACAGTCTTCCAGCCACTCTGCCCCAAGCCTGCAGCGTTGCCTGGGGTTGTTGTGGCCAAAGTGCAGGACCTGGCACTTGGTCTTGTTGAACATCATCCCACTGGCTTCAGCCCAGCTATCGAGCCTGTCCAGATCCCTCTGTAGGGCCTCACTACCCCCAGGCAGATTGACACTTCCAGCCAACTTGGTGTCATCTGCAAAAGCTTCAGTACATACTTGAAAGTATCAGCAGAGTAAAACAAAATAATTTCATTTTTTCATATATAATTTGCAAACAAAAGTGTGTGGTTGGCACCCCACAACACTGATACATGGCTCTGAGTCACAAAACTCAATGCATAGGCAGCAGTTCTATTTTTCAGTAATATGTGCCCATCTGAACAACAGATGCTGCGATAAAGTCAAATGTGAGACCTTGTACTTAGGAAATGTCAGCTGGAGGACTGCAGTTTGAGTCCTGACTGGCCATGAAAATTATTTTTGAGTCACTATGAATACTCAGCAGAGCTTGAACTTTTTCAGTGTGGTACTGTGGCTACAGGAGTTAATGTGACTGAAGAAGAGATATGGAGGTAAAAGCACTGAGTAGAATTAGGGTGGTGGTATTACATCTGTCACTGGCATTACTGATACTGTTTCTAGATTTGCATGTTCAGGTATGTTGTCTGTATTTTGAAAAGAGCATGGAATATGGTCCTGATTACACAAGCTGTCAGACAATACAATTCCCCTGTCCATGTATTTGTGAATTTTATCAGAGGTAATATGTTCTCCTTCTACTCACACCAGTGTAAATCTCCCCTTGCTTTGAACAAGTTGTTGCATGTACAGTGTATTTGTTTTGAATACTGAGAAGTTCTCCTTGTGCGTTCTTCATTTAGAAGCACCTGACAAACAGTTAGTGGACTTATTTTAAAAATGAAGGGCCAAAAATAAGTTGATTGCAAATGCAGTTTAAACTATAGTCTGCGTGTCTTCCAATTGTCTTACAGACCTTAAAGAAAGAAAGCAAATAATCTGGAGAAGGAAAACTAACTACCTGCAAATCTGTCCTGTTTCTGAAGAGATACTATGAAAAATGGATATAATTGAAGTGGGTGAAAATGTGTATATTCTTAATTAAATTATCTATAATTAAACATAATGTGACAGCATTATTAGTTAAACTTTTGGATAATCCTGAAAAATGGCACCTTTCTGTGACAACAACCTGAAATCATTTTAATGATAACTAGTGAAACTGCATTTCATCTAAGGCAAAGATTTGTTTGGAGGCTTTTACACTGTGAAGGTACATTTCCAAAAAAAATACTGAGGCAATCTATTAACTGTACCTTTTGAAAAGAAACAACAGTTTTAAAGCTTACACTATCTGACATCTTTCAGAAGAAAAAAAAAAAACTATGAGTGCAAAATACGGCTTTGGTTCCTACTGCTATTGGCCAGGATCCTCTTCCATCTGATGTATCACAGAGCCTCACAGATTCACTGGCACGTGTCACTGAATCTGACAGGATTCCTTCTCAGTGCCAGGCATTCTCAGGAATTACTCCAGTATTACTATTGCTACAATTTGGTGTTCATGTATGATCCTAAGATGCCATCTTTTCTGCACCTGCTAGTTTAAATAATCATTTGAAATGTACCTAATTTCTTGTGCATCTGTAAACTTCTGTTTCAATTTACGTGTTCCTTCTCTTTAACAAAAAAAAATTGCCTTCATCCTTACACCTACACAAGAAGCATAGTAAGAACCACCAATACCTCAGTCTTCTTGCTTCTGAAATTCTTCAAAGGCCAGCTCTGAATATAATCCTATTTTCTGCAATAATACAAATGTTCTCACCAAGACTTACTCTCGCAGACTACTATAACATTGAAATATGCAGTAAATATAGTTCTCATTCCAGTATATTCTAGCAAGTGATACTAATAAAACATTGACGTTAGCAGCTTAACATCTACTCAGCATGACCAGAAATATGGTGGACTGCTCAAAATTATTTCAATGCTGGAACACCTTCAAGTACTCCCATGTGTATTTTGAATGAGTCAGTACCTTCCTTAATTCCTGCAGGGGAAAATACAGGGTTTTGATGTGAAGGATTTCTTTAAAGCTAGTATATTTATTTCCTCATATACACATGATGAGATGGTATTTAAAAAGTAAATGTGAAGTCAATAAAAGATGTTAGGTTGACTGTTTAGACTCACTTGCACACTGTAACATGAGGTTAGTGCAATGCCACTCCAAGACTGTCACAGAGCTTCAAATGACTCACACATGAAGAATAATCTCCTAATGGCTCAAAGAATATGAATTTTACATGCAGCTGCATGCATATAGGATGTGCAAGTTCAGATAAAAAATCTTTGGTATTGCAAGTAAGCGTTAAAATGAAGCTGAGTAGGACAGCAGATAGATGCACATCTATACTTCTCTAATGTCATTTTCTTCTACTACTGCTTGTTGGTGTAAATAACTTAAAAGCAGGTAGATGCTAGTGGGAGAAATAAACAACGCTCACAGGGCTAAACTGCACATACCGGAACTAAAGGAAACTGGGAATTGTTCAAAGCTTTTCAAAGGTGGGCTTTTATTTTTTCTCATGTGCCTGAGGCTTTTAGTGTGACCACAGCTACTAGAACAGTGTAGGAAGGAGAAAGATGTTAACAGTTTTTATCATACCTTGGCTGTTAGTAGGCTTGCTTTGTTTTAACCTTTAGACTCCTTCATTTTTATTTTTGTGTTTATAGGTTCCTAGTAGAAACTGAAGCAGTGCAGATTCTAGTCATGCTACTATGTTAAAATGCATAAATAAAAAACACCATTAAATCTAGAAGTTTCTGAAAAGCTTATTTCCATACTAGAGAGTCTGAAATTGAATGCAGATATTGAAGAACTATGGAAAAACAAGCAACAGAAGACACTTTCAAATCACACTGACAACCTTCACAAGGTTGAAAGAATTGAAAAAAGCAGACTGATTATTGCACTCACTAACAGTCCTCAGGCAAGAAAATGTGTATCTCTGGAGGACAAATTTCCCTGTGTTTCTAACTTTAGGAATATATCATAAAATCGGAATATCCCACGTAGAGTCAATGTCTGTTTGTTTGGTCATTTTTTGAATTTTGAGAAATATATAGTTTTGAATTTTAATGGTCTTTACTGATGTGAAAAAGATGAAGAGAAAGACCTACAACTTCCTAATATGTCATGGTTTCAATTTTTAGTCATATAAAACTTGATAGAGCAAGGAATTTTCTGTTAGAAGACATTCTGCACAGTATAAAGTTGATTAAACTGCTCAACTTCATATATTTTAGAGATACATATTCAGAGTACTTGTGCTAGGTATCATCTCCCATGATCAACTGATCAGTCTTATTCAGGTATAAATACATTCTAAGGCTGCTGGAAAGCTCTGGCCTGAGATTAAACTAATGGGACAACGAGAGGAATTGCTGGACACTAGAGCCATCAGAAGGAGCAAAGTAGCTGGAAAGTCCTCACCTGGCCTAGACTGACAAGACAACAGTGCAATACAGTATCAAACAGCATGGATAGTGAGCATCAGACACAATAATAAAATCAGTGCTGTTCAGGCAATACTTATCATCCTGCACCATGTACCTCAAACATGCCAAGTCCTTTATGTCATTGTACTGAGTGAATTCAGTCTTTTTGTTTTTTATTTTACTATATCTACAGCCATCTCTACACATGCAATCCCCCTCCATTTTATTACTTCAGTTCTCTTTTCATTATTAGCAGTGCTGGCTCATCAATATAAGCGCCGCTGTTTTTGTTGCTTTGCTGTCTCTCTCAATTGGGCTTTTATTCTCTCTTTATCATACAGAGACATGTTCTTCACTGTTTCCAATGCTTCTGTCTTTTTTTTAGAATCTACTGTTTTATTGTAAGGTCATCTTTACATTTTTCTCTGGAAACTCAAGTTTGCCTTCTTTGTTTTCTTTCGTCATCTGGTTTCTTTATTATCTTATTTTTATTGATCCTTCATATCTCTATTCTCTTCTTGCTGTGAGTTTATCTTCAAGTTCTTCCTATAGTTTAAATCTCACTCATTACACTTCTACCAATTCAAATTACAAATAAAAAATCTGGTCCAATGCCTACTCAGAATATAGTCTAACAAACTGAATTTGGATGATAACATCTATACTGAAAGTCTGTTCCATTCTTACTGATTCTCTTTGAAAAAACGTTGTCAATACTACATGACGCACAAGTAGTCTGAAATACTCTTGTAACTGAATACATCCTGAAATACATGGATAGTTGTAGGAAATAATATTTTTCTCAGCCAAACACAGTTCTGCCCCAAACCTGAAGAAAAGATCACTCTCAGAACGTCATCACTTACAAGATATAAATACTGCTATTGAGGAACTAATCTGATGCACTGCTTCTGTACTTTTTATCCATTTGATTACACTGAAGAAATGTTTAATCAATCTAATGTGATTTGATGACATTGCATAATAAGTCCATACAGAATTCTTATATAAATGACTTTGATTTTTTGCAAGTACTACAAAAACATGTCAAAGTGACTGGGGAATACACCACCACTTTTTTCTGATACGCTTTTCTTCTTAACGAATCATTTAGCAGTTTGTTGTGTCATTACATGAAATATAAGGAGGCTCAAGTCCTGAGCTCCTTTTTATCTATTGACATGACTTTCACTTCAACAGAAAATCATAGAATCATAGAATGGCTTGGGTTGGAAGGGATCTCAATGATCATAAAGCTCCAACCTCCCCTGCCACAGGCATTGATGCCAGCCGTTAAATCAAGTACTAGATTGGATTGCCCAAGGCCCCATCCAACCTGACCTTAAACAGCTTTAGGGATGGGGCATCCACAACCTCTGTTACAGCACCTCACCATTCTCTCTATAAAAAACTTTCCCTTGAAATCTAATCTAAATCTCCCCTATTTTAGTTAAAAAACCATTCCCTTTTGTCCCATCACTATCTACCCTTCTAAAAAGTTAATTTTCCTCTTGTTTAAAAACTCTGTTTAAGTACTGGAAGGCCAGATCTCCTTGCAGCCTTCTCTTTTTCAGGCATATATAGATATATATATTTTAAATGTGGCTGATTTGCAACCGGGGAGAAACAATTTATGGAATAACTTCAGTTTTGACATTTCAGATAAAGACAATTTTATGGAAATATTCAGATGTTAAAGTTAGAATCAGTGCTATATCACTACACCTAGTTTTCCTTATTAACAATTTTGAGTATAATTTATACTGTCAGTACAACAGAAAGCTTATGTTTAATTTAGATCCGAGACTTATAAAAATGTAGGGGAACTGTGAGAGTTCTTTATTTTCCTTCTCAATTTGTCTTCAGTTAAAAGTAAAACCACAAATTAGAGTACAGGAAAAACCATTTGTCTGAATTTAATGAACAAATTTCTTGAAGTTCTACTTTTTAAAAAGCTATTTCCTTTAAGGACTTTTTAAAAATTAAATCATGTACATAAGTTGGAATTACTGGTTTGAAGTACTGCTTCTTCCGTGCTTTATAGTATTTCCAACATGTATCAGGGAATTTGAAGTCCCCCATGAAAACAAGGGCTGGTAACTGCGCAACTTGTGCTAGCTGCTCACAGAATGCCTCATCCATCTCTTCATCCTGGTTTATAACAGCCCCACCAGGATGGCAGCCCTATTGGCCTTCCCCCTGATCCTTACCCATAGAGACTCAACCTTATCATTCCCAGCCCTGAGCTCAACAATACCAAAACACACTCTAACATAGAGAGCCAAGCCAGCACCCTTCTTCTTTGCTTATTCCTTCTGAAGAGCTTACAGATTGGCAATCTCTGAAACAGAAATTCACAGACATGGGGAGGCCTTATGTATGCTTTCATCTGTTGAAACACTGACTCCCAGTCAGGCCAATGAATATCTTTTTCACCTTGGCAGACTTAACCCACGAGTGAAGGCTGGACATCCCAATGACAAGGGAAGGCTGATATGGTTTGAATGAGTGAGAATACACAATTTTTTTCACTATTTAATGAGAGTATGTGACATTAAAGAAACCACAAGTGCTCTGAGCTTTTACACAAGAATTCATAACCAGAAACATCATTTTCTGCTGAAGGAACTTAGTCTTTCTCAAAACAAGCTTAAAGGACAGCAGAAGGTATCCTCTGACAGCCTGGTTCACATCAAAGCTGAAACAAAACAAAAATCATCTACCAGCATGTCTATGAAGAACACATACAGTAGCATCACTGCAATCTAATTCCAGTGGTTTTTTAAAGTAGTTGAATGGTTACTTGTAGAAAACTGTTGGGACTCAACGTACTGCTATCTGGAATTGAGACAGTTATGTTAGCATTTAGCATTTCAGTTGTGACTCTGAGTCAAGGAAGATAAGTGCATGAACAAAACTATACTTGTCTCACAGTTTTTAAAATTATGGAACATCCTGAGTTGGAAGGGACCCAGAAGGATCATTAAGTCCAGCTCCCATCTTCACTCAAGAACACCCACAAATCAACCCCTAAGACAAAGTGTTGTTCAAATGCCCCTTGAACTTGGGGAGCTTGCAGTTAAAACACTGCCCTTGGGAGCCTGTTCCATGCCCACCACCCCACGGTGAAGAACCTTTTCCTAACACCCAACCTGACCCTCCCCTGACACACCTCCATGCTGTTTCCTTGAGTCCTGTTGCTGTCATCACAGAATAGAGTTTAGTGCTGCCCCTCTGCTCCCTGTGAGGAAGTGTAGGCCACCATGAGGCTTCCCCCCAAGTCTAAACCGAATTTTCTACAATGAGTTAAAGCTTTGCAGCATCTAGCATCAGCACACAACTAATGTCACGACTTTCATGCAGGGCTTAATATTGCTGCTGTAAATCAAAAGGTAAAGCTTGTTCCATTCCTGAGACAGGAACTCCTCAGGGATCAGCCATAGATTATAAAGTGAGCTCCAACATGAAGCCATTGCAAACTTCTCCTCCTGCTCTGTTACTACAAAGAAAACTCAGTGATTTCTTGAAACATACCTAAGTTGTTGATCTATTGAAGAAAAAAAATAAATTAGTTGAAGTGATACTCATCTTTCAATGAAAAAAAAGACTCATACATAAAAGAATCATGTCTTACATGAAATTATATGTATCTCTTATATAACTTATATATCAGTCACCATGCTGCTGATGATAAGGATTTGCATTCTGCTTCCACAAACTATTACCATGCATGGAAACAATTTAAGCATGATGCATATTTTTGTTTCATATTTGTACACTAGCTTAACTACTGTGGAATTTTGACTAACCACAATACAACCATAGCACTCAACAGCTGAAGATAGTTGGAACTCTTTGATTCTCCATATTTGAATAAAAATTATTGTGAAAATTTTAATAGTTCACTAGGTCACTGGGTTGCCATATCACATATCTTTTCTAAGTTGCTTATGGACCTTTGACACTTCCTGTCTCTGCACTTGGAAACAGATCCAATACGTTACTTTGGACTAGATTAGTACTTACAATACCTTACAATATCTATTATTGGCATTATAGCTTAATAGGATTGTTAGCCTTATACCTAAATCATGACATTTTAAGTCACATCATCATTTCATTACTGAGCTAAGAAAAGGTTTTGAAATGGCCATCATTGTGAGGCTGACTCAGTTATCTCTAAGGGCTGACTTTATATTTTATAGCTGCGAGAACTGACAGATTGTTATGTCATGAAATTCATGCAGGGCATATTATTGCGGCTGTAAATCACAAGGTCAACTCATACAGTGGCCAGCAGTCTTTGGAATAATCCTTACATTCACGTTGTGTTCAATAAACCTCTCAGTAGAAAGATTATGTATGATGCATTTTTTTTCTTCGGGGCTGGTAAAGGATAGCTCCCGTGTCTTTGAACCTTTTAAGCTGCTTACTAAAATTTAAACAAGGGTTTTTTGTTGGACATTTGTTTGCACTTGTATCTCCTCAAGGACTATAACAGACAAGCAACTCAAATTCAAAGAGTATATTTGTTTTTTCTTTTTCCTTTTTTTTTTTTTTTTTGCTTTAGGAGCATTTAAACTAAAACTACTAATCTAAAATCCTAGAAACACTATAACAGTTAAAGTGAATCAACCCATTACAGCTGAACTGTACTAATATTTAGGCAATCTATTACATTTCCTAGTTTGTCTGATGGAGATGCCCTCTGCCTGCTAACTGGGTCACTTCAAAAACCATTAGAAAAGGCAGGTTGCATCACAGTACTGTGGAAACTCATGTTCTGCTTGGCACACACAGAAACCTAATTTTAAAATTCAGTTTCCATTGCAGACTTGTCCTACGCACAGAAAAAGATAACTGCATAACTCAGATACTCCTTTGCTTTCTAGCTACCTACTTAGCATAATAATTGCGACACTTAAAAGGATGTCTTAATTCCTTACTTAAATTTCTTGTTTACAGAATTAGAGAATCATCTAGGTTGAAAAATAAGTCCAAGAGCAGAATATACAACAATCAGCATGAACTACTGTGTCCCATCACTAAATCAAATCCCTTAGTGCCACCTCCACATGTCTCTTTAACACCTCCAGGGATGGGGACTCCACCACTTCCCTGTGTTGCCTGTTCCAATGTTTGACCACTCACTCCACGAAGAAATTCTTTGTAACACCCAATCTAAACTTCCTTTAGAGCTTCCCTGGTGCTTCTCACTTGTCTGCAGAGAAAACAGACCAACACTCTTCTTGCTTCAGCATCCTTTCATGTAGTTGTGTCTACCCTCACCCTCCTCCAAATCAAATAACTCGAATTCCTTCATCCTCTTCTCATAACTCTTGTTTTCTTATTTCTTCAACAGATTTGTTGCTCTTTTCTGCACACACTTGAGCAACTCAATGTCCTTGTTATAAGGCGCACAGAACTGAACACAGTATTTGTGATGCAGTTTCATCAGTTCCACATAGATAGGGACAATCTCTTCCCAAGTCCTGCTGACAACACCATTTCTTATGCAGTCCAGGATGCCACTGGCCTTCTTGGACACCTGGGTACAGAAGTGGATCATGTTCAGCTGTCAGTCAACACCCATTTTCTGTCAGGCAACCTTCCAGACACTCTTTTCCAGGCCTGTACTGCTGCATGGGTTTGGTATGATCCAAGTGCAGGACTCAGCACTGTGCCTGTTTGACTGCCATGTGACTGGATTTAAGCAACTGATCCAGCCAATCTAGAACCATCTGCAAAGCCACAAGCAGATTAACAGTCCTGACTAACTTGGTATCATCTTCAAATTTACTAGAAGTGCACACAATTCTCTTCATCTGGATTACTGATAAAATTGTTCTACAAAACAGGAAATTATAGAAGTTATAAAATTCCATTCTGGATGAAGCCAGCCTCAGTAAATAAATTAACAATAGGTTCATAATGCTTTGAACTTAGAAGCAAAATATATTCTGGGATTTTTCATTTTCTTTTTCTGAAAAGGTCAGAAAAGTACAGGACAGTTCAAGAAGACAGACTCCAAAGATAAAACTTACAGTGTAAAATAAGCCAGTTCTTTCAGCAGAACAAAAGTGCTCTTTACAGAACACTTTATTATGACAGAATACATGAGCACCTCTCCATAGAAGAAAGACTGAGAAGGCTGGGGTTATTTATCTTACTAATCCCTAAATATATGATTTTTTTTTTAATCAAGTATGAGTAAGTCTCTATTTTCACGAAAGAACTGGAAGCTTAGTTCTTCCTTCAATTCTTTTTCTCCAATACAAACAAAAAAATGACTATGTACTCTGTCTACAGCTAGATTTAGGTCTTGAGGAAAGAAAACATATTTTAGAAGTCTTTTATTTCAAAACTGAGTCTCATCTCAACCATTAAATCAGGGGCTATCAAAACAGTATTGCATTCTTGGCACATTGGTGTCTGTTTTCCTCATTGGGATGTGATAGACTCTTCAAAGTAGATAGGAAGGTTTTTTTTTAGCATCACCATTTTTTTTTCCCCCATAATCTTTGTACAAAATGAATGAATGACATCTAAGGAAAAAAATAACATCAACAATTTAGAATTTAAATCTTGTTTTAATAAGTGAATTAAGGGCTTAAAATACCTCTTTGATTGAAAACATTAATAATAAATTCCTGGATCCTGCACAAGCAAAGGAATCACTGTAATTAATGACATCCAAGATGGATGTACTTCCTTGTATGATTACAGGAGATCTTAAGTAGGTACACTTAGCTCTTTCCAGGTTTTCCTCAGTCTTTAGGGACTTAAAAGATTCATTCCTAATGCTCTCTAGACAAGTGGATACCCCAATACAAGTACACATTTTGAAGGAGGAAAACACTCTTATTCCCTTTCATATGGCACTTTGCATGGAATTTAGAAATAGTATACACAGTAAACATTGATTCAGTCACAGTTATTGACTGTAGCAGAAAATGGCGTAGTAACTTGCTTGTATGTAATGATACCCCAGTACTACAGAAAATGACAGACATAGAAACATAAGACAAATCATTTGCATCAAAGAGATTTCTTATTCCTTAGAAAATAAACAAATGAAACACGAGTGAAATGAAGAAAAAAGAATGAAATTTAAGTATATATTTTGTTCCTGTTGCTTCATGCTTTACTTAGCACATATAAGCTAACTCTGCTGTTAGATCCAAAATGGCTTCTTATAATATATCCCTCAACAGAAAACAGTTAGAAGAATTCTGATTGAGAATGGATTTTTTTGGTTTATTCATTTAGCATGTTTGAATGAAGGGTGGACTTGAAAAAAGCGAAAGGGCAGTTCAAGGGAAGTGAAAAATGACTGATGATTGTGGCTTCTAACTTATCTGATAGATGCACCCAGAGTTAACATCAGTGTTTCAGTGTTTCTCTGATTCTTTTTTTTTCTTTCTTTTTCTGTCAGCTGGTGTCTCCACTGAAATTTGACAGAATTTATCCTGCAATGAAACAGAGGGTCCCCTCTATTTTTCCTCTGCAGCCTGATCTATAAAATCTTGACTATTTTTTTATTTGTTTATAATCATTTCCTTTCACCAGAACTGCAAATTTTACTACTTTATTCATATCCAGATTGCAAAGACTAGAATAAAATCATTATCAGTTTAGTGAAGATTTTTTAAAAGAAATTTTCCACATGATACTAATACTTAAGATACTAAGTTTTAAGATGCTAAATTCCTTATATATTCTTCAGATACTTAGAAGTATTTATCTATTTCATTTCACTTATCAGGTGTAGTATTGTGGATGATTTCAGATGTTACACTCCATGCATTTTTATATGAAATCAGCAAGAGCTACAAAACAACAGCAGCTAGTCGAAGAGAGCTATTAGACAACTATGAATAATGGCACTTAAAATTATTGTAGCAGCTATTAAAAGGCAGGCAAACATAATTTCATTGGGAAAAAAAGCTAATCTGTATGGAAGAAGAACATTTTTCATCTCTAGCCATGCACTTTATGGTCCCAGAGCCAATATACTGTATCTCCCTCTCCTAGTGATTTCTACACTCCCTAAGAGCCCTCTAGATCAAACTTAAGGTGTTGTGTTTCATAACAAGACTGATTTTCCCAACATTTTTGTTGCTGTTCAGAGACATACAATAATTCTGCATCTTCAGTAAAATATAACAGATCCAGTTGTTTTAAAAATGAATGTATTTGACAATGATATTGACATGTTTATTGACAGAGGTATTCAAATGTATGCTCCAATCACTTTAATATCACTTTTTCTAAAGAAATTAAAAGTGGGTAAAAATATAAATAAATAGTACTCCATTCAGATCATAGGGTTATATAAGCAAATTCATTCTTTTAAATTTGAGCTTATATCTTTTTTTTCTACAGCTTTTAAGAGTCCCAGGATATGTTCACCACTCTGCTCAAATATTACCTTAAGGTCTAACCATTTTATGTAACCTTATGGAAGCAGAGATAACCAACTTGTTTTTGTTTAGTTTCATTTAATTATTCCTGCTTCAAATATAAAATGCCAGACTATACATACTAATGAGAGTAACAGGGAGATGGGTAAGAATTTATCATTCATTACTTCTGCCAAAACAAGAATTCGCAACTGCTAAACACTCTTTTTCTGGCTGATCTGCACCAGCTTTTCAGATTCTTGCCAGACTAGTTTCCAAAGACAAGGCCACAGTTTTGATCCTGTGGTTTGGTTGAACAAGACTGGGATAAGAAAAGAGCATAACGAGAATCCTTACTTGCATCTGAGCATTGATCTATGGAAGACAGGTGAAAATAAATTTCTACAGTACAGTTTTAAAGAGAGAGCAAATCAGTATTTTTAACCAAAAATGCATAATTAGAAGATGTATGATTTAAAAAGTATATTTCTTTCAGACTGTCCTTACTGTTACTCATGAACACTGTAGTCAACAGAGTATTCTGCACAATTTAAAGTCAGTATACACAGCTGTGCTGGAAGAAAAGTACCATATTTTTCTGAGCTATAGCTATAGATAACATGTATGCAATAAGTATCAGAATGTAAGCATGCATCTCTATACTCAAACAACGATTTACTCGAAAAACCGAATCAGTGGCAGAGTTATAAACACTTCTCCCTCCAACATTACTACATAATGAGACATTCACATTCTGCCTAGGGGGAAGAAATCGCTGCCATGAACCTGCAGATGGTCTGCATTCATGGCACAGCTCGAGCCAGCCTTGCCTATACCAACATATGCATAGCATATATAAATGTATGTCTATGTGTGTGAAATTCCAAAGCATATATCTGAGCTTTCCTTAAGTACCTGGAAAGAACTGGCATACTGCTGAACAGTTTCTGGATCAAAAAAATGAGATAATTCACTGAGCACAACTAATTTCTTTGCGTGTAACTGAAATTCAGAGTTGCAAATACACTGAAAATGCTGAGAGAAAAAAATGTTATAAGGATATAAGACTACTTTTAAGGCCTTTTATTACACGAAACACAAATCCTTTTTTTTTTCAATTAGTCTGAGTAAGCATTAAGTATGCATACAGAAGCAAAAAAGGTCTATCACCCAGAGAATGAAACACAGCTGTGCTCTGGAATGTTTGTTTTTGGTTGTAAGTGCCACTGCTAAGTAGCTATCACTACAGTTTCACATAGATGTATTCTTTTGCAAGATGATAATATCATGGATGAGCTGAAAAGAAGCAGATGAACCATGATGAAAGGTTCTTGAAACTGCAAGTACTTCTTAAAAGTGCCCTTAAAAGTGCAGGAAAACTAAAATAACACTTTGGAACAACCCACAGAAGATTTCATTAATATGGTTCCTAAGCTGTGCAGCTCATGTTTTATCTACAAGTGAAAGTTTCTGATAAAAAAAATATGATGGGAAAACTGTAGTTACCTATACATGAAATCTACTGATATTCAGAGCAGTCTGTTTATCTACTGTAATAGTCATTATTTACTAATATGTGTTTACTGCAAAGGCTCTGCTGGTACACAAAAGAAAAACTGGTATGCTAGAGGAAAGGCTGGTGTGATAATGTTAAGTATCACAGCATCTTGTCACCTGATGCTTTTCCCAAAACTATAGGCTTCTATAATTTTCTGACACATGTGAGGTTTCTGTGCTTACCAGTCTGCAAGAAATAGCAGCATGCACTGAGATTTTCTCATTACCACAGAATTTATATGTGTGCCTGGGTACTCAGAAACTCACCAGTTATGATGAACCTTGCAGTCTCAAATTATTTAGTCTGTGGTGGACTACATTTGGCTAACATATTCTGAGAAGTGAAAGAAAAAACCCTAGCCTTTTGTTGTTACTGAACTCATACAATAACTGAACAAGTCTTATTAAACTGGATTTGTCCCAATTCTTTAATAGTAATTCACTACACTTGTATAAATTTGCACAAAATACAAGCTTATAACTTACCTTTGCAACCTGTTACAAAAAGGAAAGTGTGGGTAGAGATGCAGTCACACTAAAAATTTAGCCAGAAAATGCTTACAGAGTCATTTTGTACCTACAAAGATTGCTCTCTATCAGACAAATAGTAAAATGATGAACTGGGACATATCCAAATGATAGTAGACAAGTACTTTTGGCTACAGGCTCCTGAACAATTGCACTGTTTAATGAACAAATGGTGCACTGCACCAAACAGAAAAATTCTGTATCTATGGAGAATACTCCATATATTTTTAATGTAGGATCTTATGAATATAACAGCATACACTATGAATATTTAAGGACCATGTGAAAGCTGGATGATCAGTTGAGAGATGCCCTTCACTTAGATCTCGTTACAACAAATATAAATATTTATTAGGTTATAGTTGTATTAATACCATGTATAACACTAAAACACGTACAGCTGCATCAGCATTTTCTTCTATAATCTGTCTAGCATAGAAAACAATTTTGAACTGAAAACTTGATAAGGAGAGAATTATTTCTGCAAAGTAAGGAGGGCATGAAAAGGACAACGGAAGAGTGTATCCTTCACAAAAAAATATTTCTGGAGCATTTATAAGCAGATGTTAAGATTATATATATTTTATAAGTAAAGTTTATTCCATTGAATAAATATGAATTTTAGAATCAAATCATATCAAGAGAGTCACATAGTAAAGTCTACTTTACAGCATATTATAAATATATGAGAAATTCTCATAGAAGTTGTGAGTCCAAAAGAAGTATTCACGTTTACAAAACCACTTGGTTTCATTGTGTAAGATTTATTTCTTTAGACAATCAACTATAAGAATATGAACCAAGCTAAACCTTGCCTGTGTAACCGAAAAACTCTATAATTCCAGGTTTCCAGACACTGTTTAAGGCTAACTGTGATTTCTTAGGAGAAAAAAAGTTGCTGCTATTTACTTCTGTAATTAAGTTGATGGAATTTTTCACAATACATATTTTTATACCGTCAATGGTCTAAATTCTCCAAAGTGTGAATAACTAATTGAGAAATCTTTTGAAGTTCCTTCAAAAGAAGACCATTCACAGAATTATCCTAAAGCCCAGCGGGGTCTTTCAGATAATATGGACATTATCCTGTTCATTGCTATTATAGTAAAAATAAATTCTGATTTTTCAAGTCACAGCAGATGTAAGTTGAATATAGGTTAGCTCTTTTTCGAAGTGCCTTGGGCATAAGTGGGTAATCAATCATATTTAATCAATATGTTGGTCAGCCATGTAGATTCCCATGTCTATAATTCCAGCTTTATTCAAATGATCTTTAGCCCCAGTACATTTCTCATCGATTCTTTTTCATATGGAAGGGGCACAAAAATCAATAAATGGCACATCTTAAAACTCACAAATACCAATTAAAAAACAGAAGTCCTCTTTGAACATCATTCTATTCAACGCATTTCACTATTTCTAGATTTAAAACAAGTTGTCCCACTCTCATTCTCACTGAGAACACCCTGCTGTGATTATAGGAATTGACT
Organism: Oreortyx pictus; assembly: GCA_036925125.1. Lineage (NCBI taxonomy): Eukaryota > Metazoa > Chordata > Aves > Galliformes > Odontophoridae > Oreortyx > Oreortyx pictus. The sequence continues at coordinate 82,854,049 of JAUPFR010000002.1, read as the reverse complement.
TTCAAAGTAGTAGAATCAAGTACAAGTTGCTCATTTTAACATATTCATTGATGAACTAATACAGGCACAAACATGTCATGAAGCAGAAGTGCAGGTCTTTACTCACAGTTTCCATCTACATTCAAAGCAGCACATAGAATAGATTTAAAATCCCTGAGAATTTCAGTTTAAAATGTTGAGCAAAGCTTTCACAAGCATAATTTTGGGAATTGTAGTCACATGTAAATGTCGATTATTCTTTTTAAAATGCGAAAGTGTGACAAAACATCTAGGTTGGCATTGAGTAAACATGAGCATAATTGTTTCAGTTTGTTTGAAAACTACTGAAAAAAGTAATTAACCATTGGGCTTAAAATGAACAGCTGAGAGTGACTTTTGCTTTCATTTTAAATAGCTTGAAATGGGAAGAAAAGCATGACATTAAAAGCACAATCTATCTTACTGCCTTGCTCTTTTTCAGTGACTTTGGATGAGTGCAGCTCTTCACTGATTCCAGATTACCAAAAGTAGTGTTTGGCCAGTCTGATCACAAAAAAGAGCGGCAAAAGAATATTTTTATTTAAAACTGCCCTTTCATCTAGCTCTCCCACACCTAGGAGCTGTACGAGTTACCCAGTGTCTTGAAAAGCTGGTATATTTCTTATGAACAAATTATATATTTATTCATAAAGAGCAAGAACCTTGTCTAGATATTCATATTAAGATGAATGCCCTTCTGTGCAGGGCAGTGTAGAAATTCTTGCCAACTTAATACATTAAAAAATTGTACAGAAATACAATATACTATTTTATTTGTTAGATGTTTGACATATTAATTTTGTGATTCAGTTTGGCTGAAGCAGTTCATAAACGCCTAGTAAAACTATTTTATATTACTACAAATATTAATACTGTCTTGAGTTGTAAGCTACTCTGTTTTCTTTTGAACCACACTCTAGCTATTTGGAAGTCCTGCCCTTTTTCATTCATGAATGAAACTGAAACGTGCAAGTAATATTTGAAATTAATGTGTACTTTCATCTTAAATTTATTCTAGTACACAATTCTTCACACCTGGAATAAAGGATTGAGTTGTAGGTCACTTCTAGATCTTTCACTGGAAGGACTGTCCTACTGAGATGATAACGATTATTTAAAACAATATATTTTAATTTGAACATCAGCTAAATATATGAAATAGCCCAAATGCAAGTTAAACCTCTTAAAAAGGCTTACTATAGCTGCTAAAAATACAAGGAAAACCATTTATGTCTTTCATCACAGCTAATTCAGATTAACAAGACTAACACTCTAGAAACAAATGACTTCCAAAGCATGGTCAGGAAGTACATGTACTTTTGACTTATATAAAATAAAATATATTGTCTAAAATAATCAGTGTCTTTATTGCCTCAGTAGGACACTCCTTCCAGCTGAAGGTCTGCTGTCACATTACTGTGTAAATCATGAACATCAAAGAGTCATGTCTATCATTCTTTTGCTCTCTCAAAATCTGCCAGTAAGACTTACCTTTAAAACTGCTTACTGTTGTTGAGAAAAGACACCAGAAGTCTTCCCTCAATTTCTAATGATGATAACAGTGTTAATTTTCCTGCCTGTGCTTCAAGTATATGAAAAAGTACATGTTCAACCAAACAAATCTGAACCACTGTAATGAAAAAATGGCACAAAATCAATCTTTCCATTGGCCTTGTCAATAAAGGTCATAATGAAGGGTTGAAATAATGTCTGAACTCATTTTTATTTACTATCTCCTATCTTGATGTACTGATACAGAATCACCATAAAATTTGGTTTGATATCAGATATCTAACAAACAAAAGTAATGCTTCAAACCACAACTGTACAAGATGTAAGTTTAAAAGAGGCAATTAAAATGCAACTCCAGTACCATTCTCTCTATTCAAAACATCTCTGCCTAATGCAATATAGAATATGAACCTAACTAAAAAACCTAATTTGACAAATTCCTGTTTGTTTTTTTTTGTTGTTTTTTTTTTGTTTTTCACTAAAATCTGCTAGCATTGTTGCCATTCTATAACCTACTTCAGTGTCTTCAGCATCCTTTGAGTAAAACAACACCTCGGTGGTAAATCAGTATTCTTGGAAAGTTCCAGACTGTGTCATTGCTGTCAACTAGTGGTAAAGTATGTTACTACACTTGGAAAGTAGAATTAAACAATAATTCAAATTAATTTGTCCACTTAACATGTGGAAGTATTCTGAGTATGACCGTAATGCATTTAATTTGGAATCATCCTGTGTGATTTCCTGTGAAAACAGAGTCCAAGGTTCAGAGGCTGTTATTTGTTTATTTTTAATAAAGCTTTGAATCATTTTCAGGAATGTTTTCAGTACAGCAACGCTTCTGAATCAGCTTTTTCTGAGGGAAGTTCAAACCTCTCCTCTGAACTGCGCTCAAGTGAACATCTCCTTAAACAGAGCACACTGTAAAAATTAGCCATAATGAACTAAGGTCAGTCACCTTTGCAGAGTACTCTTAGTCACCAGGTTACAAACCCAAGACAAACCCACTGATCACAAACGCTGCATAGTTCATTCATCAAGCTCTCTATTCAAATTCAAATATAATGAACTGTTTTTAAGGCATGTAAGTTCAAGTAGCAATCATTAATTTCCTCTGAATTTACTGTCTGTATCTCTGTTTCCTGTAGGTGGTCTTCAAGTGATCCTTAGAGACACTGTTACAGCTACATCCAATAAAAGCCATGTATATCTTTCAAAAGCAAGTAAAGAAAAGGGTATGAGGTGTGCCACTCTTCATTCATGGCTGGACTGTCCAACTGGACACATTCCTAACTAGCCTTCCTCTTTCCTTTGTTCAAAACTATTGTTCAAAACAACTTTCCCCTTGGTTGGGATTTTTTTCAGAAAAAACAGTTGAGAAATCATTAAAAATATGCTGCAGCCATCCTATTCCCTTTCTTGAGTTCAATTTGAACTTAGTACTGAAACAATTGTATTTTATTAGAGCAAAGAAAAATAAATGCAGTTACACAAAATCAGTGACACTGCATTCATATGTACAACTAATCAAACCAAAGGTGCTTGCATATCCTATTGAAAATTTGCACTGGAGTGCTGTACTCAAAAATGAAAGACAAGCATATAAAGAAATCATAATATTCTTGTGAGCTGCCTTTAAGCAGAAAATGAGACAGAGTAAATTGGATAAATTATTCATTGTAAATCAGTTTTTCATCTCTGGGATTGAGAGTGAAAGAACAGCAATTACACATGACATTTGTTGTTGGTCAACACATAAATCCAGTTGGTTTTAGCATCAAGACAGATAAATAGTGCAATTGCTAGAAGAAAAACTGTGTTCAATACTACATTCAAAATTAAAAATATTTTCCCCTGAGATATTATTTACAAAGTCACACTGAACTTTTCCTCCTGCCTGCACATCAGCAGTTTGAATTATTATCTCAGTCTACAAGATAGTAGGATGTATTAGGATTACGTTTATTGGTCTCTCCAAATTGGGAAGAGATTTTCACTGAAAACTGCTGGATGACAGCAAGTCTGGGAAAGCCCATATACTCCCAGCTGTGGCATATAGATGTTGAAAGGATGCATGAGACGGAAGGATCTCCAAAACATGATTTTGTTCTACAAGAAAAATCCCAGAAACCTATAATTGCTCAGGCTGGAAAAGATCTTCAAGATCACTGAGTCCAACCACAAAAATGTTTACTGTTACTTAAGTGGGAAAAATAAAATAAAAGCACAAATGTCTTTGATTTCACTGGAGTACTCTATTGTAAACTATTATTATATTATATATTATTATGCATGCATGTCATGGTTTTATGATTTTTGGTATTGGTATTCCACATCATAACAACATGTAGTGCATTAAGAGTTAAAGAGTTAATACTCCAACTCCATAGATCATTGATATTTCCGGGTATACCTGTCTCAGAAGAGAAGAACTACATTCCCCAGAAGACTTTGCAATGCTTTGCATTTTTACGTATTTTCAGCTCATAGGGAAAAGATAAAAACCCTCTGCGGTCACGGGACACTCTCTTTCCTTCGGGATCGACTCAGCAGTGGGTGCTCGCTGCCGTATCGCCTTCAGCGTTAGCGTAAGGCCTTCGGTTTCTCGGACACTCTCTCTTGCTCATTTTATTTGATTTATTAACTTCAATTCCAATTATATTGTATTATATTGTGTTATTTTGCTTTCTGATATCTTATTTAGTAAATTAGCTTTCCTCCTCAGATCGTTGCCGCTGTTTTGTTTCTAGGCCCATCTTCCTTTTTTCCTTTTCCCTTTTCCCCTTTTCCCCTTTCCTGGGGTGTGGGTCTGTGGGTCCCCCACACCAATCGTCACAGAACCGGGCCGATCCAGCCCGGTAAACCGTTGACAGTGCATTTATATATAATGTAATATATTATTAAATATTCTATTATATAATCATTTTTGTGTGTATCTTTTGTGTTTCTGAGTAAAAATAATATAGAACTTTCTGAATGTTTTCCAAACCCTCTGTAATCCAGCTGCCTCAGCTTCTGCTTTCTGTATATTTGACAAGCAGAAAATGGCTAAGAAATGTTTCCTAAAATGAAAAAAAAACAATACTTATTTTATTATCTTAATCTTAACTTACAAAGATCCTGTTTCGAAATTTGTCACTTGTGGACTAGAGAAAGAGCTCAGCACAGAACAGGAAGATTTCAGATATTACACAATCAGCAGATAATATATTATCTATAAATGAGGGATATATTTTTAAAATTCTTCTTATTTATTTATTTATTTATTTTAAGCAGGGCTTTATACTCATTTAAAAATAGAAACTGTGTTGAGATAAATAATATCAGAAAGTGCCTTAATTTCCCTCCTCCTTTTTTGCAGCTGTTGTTCGGTTTTGGCTCTTGGCATTGACAGAAAGTGTGTCTCTGGTTTGAAGTGGCCATGATCTAACCTCTATTCTACAAATACAGTTGGTTGAGTAAAGCTTTATCAGCAATGATTAATTTTTATTTCAGTTTCCTTTCTTCTTTTCCAGGAAGGCCTCTAATTGAATAAAACTGAATCTTGACAATAAAATTCTATCTTCACATTGGATTTTCCAGTGATAGAATTAAAGAGTGGATAGGATGTTCATCTTTCTTACCTTTGGATTTGTTATAGCTGGGAGAAGACAGATTTTATATTTAATGGTTCTTTTTCCTCTACTTGAATATCCGTTGTTATGGTGATATTTCCAGGAGGGTACATTAATGAGGATGACTTGAAAGCTTTGATGTTTACAGCACAATTACTTGCAACACTTCATAAGAATAGGTGATTGCTACTACTACCCCTTGCTAAACATGCATAATTGTATCAGTTTACATTAAAATTGCCTGCAATTCTATTTGTTAGGTATCTGTATCACAACTATAAATATAAGTAAAAATCCATATATATTCGTGTAATTATGATTCAGAAGAATAAAAAAATCTGATTTTCTTAGAAAGGATATTATTTGTTATTCCTAAGAACTTTGCCTACAGGAAACAGTACTTTTCAACTACAGCAGTCTTCAGACTACATTTGTAGTCTGTGTTGCTCTTTTGAGATATAATGAGAACTAACCAGCACAGTCTTCTCATATCCAAAAACTAAGCTGTAAAAGCTCTGTGAACTCACATCACCTGAACCATAATTCTGCTGCCGCATTATATCACCTAGACTGTGATTCGCCAGCAGGAGCTATGCAGTAGAGACAGAGAGCGTAACGGACCAGATTCTTCAGCTTCAGAGGTACTGGTAGCTCACCACAGCAATCTGGCTCACATCTGTTGATGCATGCAATTACTTACATATTCTTCATATGCCTCATGTGCAGGTGGTGGGGGTGGTCTGTAGCCTGGGACCGCTGGGGCACCCCTTGCTCGAGGTGTGGGAACGCCTCTCGCTACAGGCGGGACAGGGAGAGCTCCACGAGTCACTGGTGCTCCTCTGGGGGCTTGGGCACCTCGTCCAGGGAGGGGTGGAGGAATTGCACCCCCACGGCCCCTGTGGGAGCAAAAAGAAGTGAATGTATTGGAGTGCATGTTAAGGAAGACAGTGCTACCCTACTATAATGGCTCTTGTATTTTTACTATTTAAAATGTCGTGTAACTCAGTTTTGGCAGCTATGATGTCAATCTCTTTCAGGTAGTATCTCATGCAGAACTTCTGCTACGGAAAGGCATTATTTCTAAGGTACCCAGTGCTTTGTACTTCTAATACTTTTTTTTTTTTAACTTGTACTAATGAAATCATGCATTGTTGTAATTCTGTTTGCAGGATTACTCTGAAGTAAGTAGTTTCAAAACAAGAAAAAAAATGAGGATTTTTTCTATTGCTCCCAAAATAGAAAAGCAGTCATCACTGTCAGTCTCATGTTTATTGGTGGATGGGAGAATCTGTCCGGTGGAAGATGATGCGGGATAGCAGAAAAGGGCAAGGCAAAGCAGAGAGTATAAAAGCAGAGTAAGAACTTTCCCTTCTGTTCATTTAATTCAGCACAAGCAAAGGATAGCATGAAATTCAGCCTTCCCAAGTAAAGGAATAGAGCACTGCATGTAGACAAGCAAAAAAAGTTTATTTAGCATTCTCCCCTTTATGCTATATCCAACACATTGGTATATCAGAAGCAGCTGCAGCTGTTCTTGGCTAAAAAGAGGTTCTGGCAACTGTATGATTTGCCAAACTAGAAGAGGGTATCTCAGAGAAGCAATCGATGATTTTCATTTCAGAACTGTATGATCTTTAGTATGCAATCCTTTTTGAGGATTCCTGGTACAAGTGGGTGAAACATGACTGGCATCACTTAACATCCAGATCTGGAGATATGACTGCAACTCAAGTTTCCAACAGCAGTATGAGCCTTGGCCGGTTCACAGCTGAGACAACTAAATCCACACTATTGGATTAGCATACAGCTTTCAATTATCTTTATTTTACTGCATGTTTGAGTAGGTAACTTCATACAAATGAGGGCTGCTTTGAAAGGAATGCCTTGTATTTTACTACGTTGACCCACAACATCAGAAGTGGATACTGACGGCATGGTACCAGAGATTGAACCTTCCCACAAAGACTCCATTTCATTTTGTTGCAGTGTGACAGATGGCAGCAGAGGGGCAGTCTGACAGAATGGTACCTGACATGGAAGTGCAAATGAAGCAAAGGTGTGAAACTGAATTCCTCCATGTGGAAAAAATATGCATCCATTGGTATTCACTGATGCCTGCTCAACGTTTATGAAGACCAGACAGTGGATATGAGCACACTGAGGCAGTGGGTGATGTGTTTCAGCAATGGTGATGGTGAACGTTACAGTGAGTCACCTCTGTTTTTTAAGAGATTGTGGATTTTTATGAACATAGCATGCAGGATCTTGTTCATCACTGGTGAAAAATGCACAGCTAATGATGTCAACTATGTTGAAAAACAGTGTTGTAGCTGAGGATCTGCTCTATCAAATAGTGCTATTGTGCATTGTGGCAGCTTCCATGGAAATAAACAGGTGACATTACTTTTAGAGCAACTTATTTAACTTCAGATATTTCAGTTCCTTTTTTTTTTTTTTTCTTTCTTTCCCTTTTTACATTCTGGAATTTCTGAATTTTAAGTAAGGAAAGTATCCAAGATTGTACTTTCTGTCCTACTGCTCCAGTCAGTAGAGTGTTCAGCAAGAAATGGAGGCCAGCACTTTACTGATTATGCTTCAAAACTAATTTAAAACTTCCTGTCTGTTACAATGATGAGAACATCACAGTCAAGCCCCTTACAGTTCTTAAGATCAAGGAAATCTGATTTCTGAGCCTCCGAAGACTTCCATTAAGAGATGGTCATGAATGTCAAATGTGCAATGTCTGGGGCATGTGAATATCACGAATAAAAAAAAATCAAGAACTGAGGGAAAACACTTTCCAGGAAGGAAAAAGAGGCATAAACAAGATCAAAGAGCAGCTTCTCTGTGAGCACAATCAAGGAAGCTCCATATTTCATTACCTCTAAAATAGAAGTGTATTTCTTAGCACCACTCTTGAAATGATAACTGTGGAGGCTCTGTGGAAGCTACTGAGAAGTAGCTTGACAACTTAAATACCTTAGGCAACAAATTTTTAAGGGCTCCCAGTCAAAAATGAGGCAGAAGGACCATAATAAGATACATACTGTTTTCATGAACAAGCAGAGGTATCTGTTGACAATACACACATAAAAAAATACTTGCAGGAATTCAGGAAACATTCATATATCAAAACTAGTAGATTTCATCAGTGAAATTCATATAGAACTGATAACATATACAAGAAATAAAATGCAATGTAATACTTAGACTATAGACATAATATTATACATATATTATGTCAAAAATAAGTAATGATTTGGCAAATAAAGTGCTATTGAGATTGTGTACCCTTCTCTGTCTACAGCACAGAATGCTATTTTATTGAGCAATGGCATTATGACACAACCTACTCTGCTTCTGCATCAGCACTACAATATTTTCTCCCAAACACATCCTTCCACTAGCTTTACAATCTGTTCTCATTTTCAGTCTGTTACTTGTAAACCCCTTTCTGTGACCTATAAATTATAGACTGGAGAGCATGGAACAATGTAGATGGCACAAGTTCTCAGAAGAAAAACTTTTATAGATTTACTGACTGTGATGCATATAATTATTATTTTTAATTGCTTATTTTGCCATTTTTTACACTTTCTAAAATTATTAGTGCAGTAGATTAGGCTACCACACCTTGAAGGAGCTGCAGGTGGCACACGGATCCCTCTTCCTCGAATACCCCGTCCACGTGCTGAATCCTCAGAACCATTCAAGTATGACAACTCTCTCAGTTGCTCCTGACGAATTTCATCATTATAATCCTGAAATGCAAAAGATGAAACTTCCTGAGATGTTGTATTTTGCCTAAGCTGCCAAACAACTCAAAACAGAAATTAAAGGAATTACACAGATGCTGTTTGGGTGAACTGTCTTGCATTATTACCTGTAGGCTGCAATATTATTTTTTTTTTGTATGCAGAAATGATACTAAATTGATGTATTTGTGAACTGAAAAAATATCAGTAATATGCAGTCAGACAAATTTATGTGTATACTTAAGATGGCTATAAACAAGATGTACACAGAAATTGAAAACAAAAGACACAAGGTGTAAACACAAAATGTATCTGTAAACAAGATGCAAATAGACTTTCACATACAGAAGGTAGAAATCTGAAACAGCTTGAAATAAGAACAAAAAATCCATTTTACAAACATTTCGTATATTTTTCTGGGAGACAGCATTGCCTACATTTATGCGCTCCAAGCACAGATTTCACCTAACACTGCACTTTGGCATACAAAATGTACACTGCATGCCTTTGTATGGATGGCTTCACAAGAGCATACAAATAAATATAGCATAATGAAATTAAATTCTACAGTCATATTATTTACTGAATTTTATCATCCTTGATTGCTGCCTTCAGTTATTCTGTACATCCACTAAAGAACTTTTGAAAGGAGCTCTCTTTACTTGTTACGAGCAAAAAGGCAATGTTTACTGTACAAAATTGTTCAATTATATAAAATAGGCCCATTCTAAGACTGCAGGATATCAACTCTGCAGCACTGCAAGTTTCTGCTAGCTCAGTAGACAGAACATTAGATGATTGTCCCTTTTTTTGCTGATACAAAATATATAATATTGGGTAATTTAAACTTATTTTACAGCTTTTGTCTTGGTCAGAATTCCCTTTTTCTTTAGTTTCTTTTCTTTTGCTTTCATCTGATCACAGTAATAAGAGCTCATTGCAGTAGCCATTTCTCTGGCAGTAGAACTCTGCAACAGTCAACTAGTGTTTCAAAACAAAAAGTACTGTTGATTTTCAACTCTTCAAATTCTATATCCTTCAACAGGAAACTGTCACAGATTAGCATTCAAGAATCCAAAAATGCTATAGCACCTGCTTCTTCTCAGAGAGGCAACTGTCCAGGAACAAGTGACACTTGGTTTTAGTCAAGTTTGACCAAATGAACAGTGAGACAGAACCTGGATTTCACCAATTTCTAATTCTTACCAAATTTCTGCAGTCAGATATATCTTAACACCCAACCTGACCCTCTCCTGATGCAGCTCCATGACATTCTCTTGGGTCCTTTTGTTGTCACCACAGAGATCAGCATTGCCCCTCTACTCCCCTGTGAGGCATCCCCTCATCCTCCTCTGCTCTCGTCAGAACAAAGTAAATGACCTTAGCCACTCCTCATACAACTTCTCCTCTTAGACACTTCCCTATCTTCTGTACCTGAGACACTTCAATAATTTTATTTAATATTTTATATGTAGTGGCAAAATCTGCACACAATACTTGACATGAGGCCACACAAGCTCAGAGTGCAACAGGACAGTTCCAGCCCCTGATCAACAAACAGTTACAGATCTGCAATTTAGAGTGAATTTCAGAAGCTAGAAGGACCAACAGAAACCTCTTGAGGGTCTACCAAAAGTGGTGCAGAGTTACATGCATTCATTGCAATGGGCCCACACACTTTTAGAGGCTGGGAAATAAGAGACTGAGTTAAAGCACTGTTGGAAGAAAGTTATTGCAAACTTTGAATAGGCTTCACAGATTCAAGACTTGACAGAGATATAACTGTTTTGATTTTCTGTTTACTGTTGGCAGCAGAAGTGCTTGGAGAGAAATACTGAAGACCTCCAGTGGACCCTTCCAATATATATTTCTGTGATTCTGTTTAGTTCTCATCTGTATTCAGGGTATTGTTTTTAGATTTCCTTGTTCAATAGGAGCTACTGTTGGAAGGGATGACTTTTGGTAAATATGATTTATGAAACAAAACAACTAAAGCTTGAAAACAAAATCCAACTCTTTCATTGAGTATTGGAGAGATTGGTGACCTGAGGAAGGTTTGAATGATGAGGGAATAAACAAACAAAACAAAAAAGAGGAAGTTTTGAAACAGTTTTGCCACAATTTTTTGTTTAATCTTAGGAATATGTTCCAAAGAGATCCCAATAAAGAGCTAAGCCTCTTTTTTCCTGAACAACTGAATCAGAAACCTGGGCAATCTCTTAAACGACATGACGCTGATTTTGTTGTACTCTTAGGTAAGAGTGTAGGACTGGTGATAATTTTACTTCTAAATTTCTAAAGTTTTAAGGAGTGCAGCTGGAATAAACTAATAATGCAATTCAGAAGAGTACCATATCTATAGAAAACAGCACGTGACATTTGCAGCAGAGTCATAATTATAAGGAAATCCCCAATTTACTAGTAAACCAGATGATAGCTTTCAATTCACAGCAACCCCTAAATGAATGGTAATAAGACAAAGACATCTTCATAATAAATGTGTTCTGTAAAACACAAAAGGAAAGAAACATAATCAATCAGGTCACATTTACAGCAATAATGAAATGTACCATTTCCCATGCTTTGTTTAATGTCATCTGCTATTCATTCATACTGGCTTTGCAAGGATTAGGATTTCAAGCTTGGTGATTGAGTTTGCCCTTCAGATTCCACAGCAGTGCTAAGAGTGAATTCCATTAATAATGCAAGTAAATTTTGTTACAGAAAGACATGGAGGAAAAAATGAAAAGAAAAGAGAAAAAGAAAGAAAATGCTTGCAAAGAGCATAAATTGAAACTTTCCTCTTTACTTTGGCACATTGCTGTACAAATGAACTTATACCAAAAACTGCCTCAAAGCTACAATTCCTTGCTCAGATATGTTAATATAATTTAAAATCTTAGCATTGACTGAAAGGAAAATACAAATTAAATTTATAAATACAGCAGGATCTGCAAATATGCACAACTCTATTATGCAATTATCCTTGCTTTCCAACTGTATTCCCAGTTAAGAACTATGTACAGTACATTTTGAAACAGCAAGAAAAAGACAAAAAGTTATGTGGAGAACTGTAATTAGAATGCTGGGAAGGGTATCCTAAAAGAGAAAGATTTCCATTAAATATATAACTCCATATAGATCATTTATGTTATATGCCCTTTTAAAAGAATAATAAAAGTCACAACTTCTAAATCCAAAATCTGAAATTTTCAAAAGAAATGCTCACTTCAACTCATTCATTAAACAGAAACTGAATTAATATTTCATAACTGCTACATGAGTATAGCTAGAGACAGAGTATCCTTCTAAATATTTAACTTCGGCTAAGTATACAAGAGCCTAGCAGTTGAGCAAAATTATGCTGATGATGTTTCATATATATCTAGTCACAGGCAAGATTAGATGTTGCAAGACATGCCTGTACTAAACAAAGTACAACGAAGCAGCTATACACTATAGTAGTTCATTGTTTCAGAAAAAAATACTCTTCGTACTAAGATAAGCTCATGAGAAATGTACTCTATTTACAGTTTTTATTTAATTGAGCTGAAATTAACACATCATTAACATACCTATTTTGCTCTAGTTTATATCCTTAAAGACATTATTGTCTATATACAGGTTTTGCATTCAGTGATCTATGTACACCACGACAGTCAATGTTTGCAGACAACCACTGTAGGTGACCTAACCACTCACACACACACCTGTTTATCAAAATATTTATCCTGACTTTAGATACACCAAGGATTTACGATCTTAGCAAAGCCATTAGAATCCAGAGCCATCAAATCACAATGTTTATCTAAGTGCTCCAAACCAAAGTACATATTTAGATAAAACATTTAGTATTCTGGGCTACATGAACACATTTATCCCAAACTACCATAACAACAGTCATTTATGATGATGTGGAATGGTTGTCAGTTGCCTTGGCTGCGCTAGGAACAAAGGAAAGATGTCAGTATCAAAATCAGACCAGAGACAGCTCATGCAGGGGCTGTTCAGGCATGGACGTACAGCAAAAATGGGAAGGCATGTAAGCTAGGAAATGTGAAAAACGCCTTTGTGAAAAATAGGAATGTATGATGCAAGCTGCAAAACCTGATCTGAATTAAAAAGAACATACAGTGACAAGGAAGGAGGGGTTATAAAGAAATCAAAGGGTAAGACGTAGAAAGAGGCAATGGATCTCAGGAATACATATCTGTCATTACCATAACAAAGGCTCGTAGAAGTCAAGGATAAATCAATTCCTTCAGGGCTATGATCTCCTGTCCTGATGTATTTTGCAAGTTTTAAGTTCTTTCTATGTGTCTGAATGATCTGCACTGTTAATAAATATCATTATTCTTATCCGTTGACAGATGAGTTTCATTTTACCTCCATAGTTAAGGGGAAAGTAATTTAGGTTAATTGCAAAATACTTTAAGAATGCAGATTTATGCATGTCAAACCAAAAGTGACAATCACAATTCTTCACACTGACAATGTTGAGGTATGAGTGGAGTTCACTTGAACTTTTATACAGATGATGCCTTATAGCATACTCACATTCCTTGTACAATTAACCTAGCTGTGTATCATGTGAAGGGCAGACTATCCTCCACACAGTCTTAATTAAACTAGGACAGAGAACTGGTAACTTAAAGACCAATAACTAACCATTAACATTTTGGATTGAAGACATCAAACTTTCCATAATTTTAACTGAGTGAAAAAGAAGTTGGAAAAAATAAATGCTTTCCTTGTTGTTATTATCCGTATAATAGTTAAAATTCTTCTCAAAGATTCCAAGGCGCTGATACCTTAAATTTACAGCTGGCCTATGTAAAGAGGTTTAAAACAATATGTATGATAGACTCTGTATTCAAAAAAGTCAGTTATTACTGTAGAGTGACCCTCACCTCTTTACAGTAAACCTGAATGGTCATGATGAGAGATACGATCCAAAGGTTCCAAAAATCTCAGATCATACTGCCTGAACTACTAAAACTGTTTTTCTCTCTCAGGCTTACAGTGCTTTCTGAAACTACTGCCAACATAAAGAATCATATTCACATTCACATTTATTCCCCATTCTGGGTTCCTCTCTTCCTGCACTCAGAATAGCAGGTAGCAGGAAGGCAATGGGAGATGGATTTGAACTCTCCTGGCACTTCTGCATCCTGACCAGCTCCCAGCATCAGTAAAAGAGCTTTAGAGCCCATAAATGTGCACAGATTCATTGAAGCTAGACTATCTCCCATAAATCTTGATGTTACTATCTTGGGGCAATCTTCAGGCAGCCTAAGTAACAATTAGCTTGAAATTTCTATTGAGTAGCTGCTTCAGAAAACCCACAGCCAGCCAGTAGGTACAGAAAATACAGAGAATTAATCGGAGTCAAATGATGTGAATATAGCCCTTTCGTTTTTTAATTTTTGGATAACCACAAAAGAATACACCAGTAGAGATCTTGTCCTCATGCTCTCTTGAGTACATGAGGAAGTGTTAAGCCTGTGAAAACAGTCAGTGGTGAGGAACTCCCTGGAGTCAGTGCTGCTTTGTGTCCTCTGTGGACAGTGAGGTGCTAAGATTCTGCTTAAAAGCATAGTGAAAAACACTAACCTGAACTCATGGGGTGAGGATTTGCAGTTTATTACTAAAGAGGCCAAGAACCCAGGAATTCTCACTTCCTAGCTGAGTGTTTTAATATCAGAGTGTTACAAAAAACATGATTGCTCACTATCAGAATAGCATGGTGAACTAAATCACGGGCTAACATAGCTATTCCATCATTTCTTTATATTCTAAGATTTAGTTCTAACGTTTAATTGCATTTGAAAGGTAAATATACTGCACATTTTCCTATGCATGTCTACAGCCAATCTCTGTCAACTTAGGAAGCTTAGGCAATTTTGCTAGGTAGATTGGACAGTCCTCTCAATCACTAAAATTCAGGTCTCGGCTGGGCATGTAAATTGGGTGGATGGAACAGCATCCTCAAATTTCATTTTTTGTCTCTGTAATAAAAAAACAAAGTTCACTGTAAAGCACAAGATTAACCTGTAGCAGAGACCATACCTGACCACGTAACTCCTGCAAGGTTCACTGGAACTATGAAACCTGAGTCTAGTCCATCCTGCGTAGGTTCTGATGGGTATGGCATATGCTTTCAACAGCACGTGGATGTGTTAAAACTGACAGCTGTTTTCATGTTTCTAGATAAGGCCTGTGCTCTCTGAACCCATATCTAATGTATATGCATGGTTTCCTGGTTACCTACAGTCAAAGCCATCTGTTAAGATGGCATTTTGCCCATTTGCAGATTGATCTGATTATTTCACTAGAGCATAGGTGCCAGGTAATGATAGGTTTAGATGGACAGCCTGCAGTGCACCATGAGTGATAATGCTTCTGCCAGAAGTCATCTTCTGTGACTCCAATACTGCATTAATGCCACATGCCACTTTGCATTTGCCCATATATACTGGCAATTAAATAAGGCCATTCTGTGTGCATGCAGCTCTCTGGCAGATACTAACTCCCCAAAATGCATAAAAATATAAGTGCAATCCATCTGAGTCCAAGGAAGAAATGTGATTTTCTCTAAGCAATCAGCAACTTAGCCAGATCCACAGCTATAAACATTATGTCCTTTCACTTGCCACATATGCAAAAAAAGTGATTGTCTTTACCTACTTCTGAAAAATAAACCTTAATTGTGTGGGTTACCCTTAGAAACTGAAACAGATAAAACAGACCATATATTTCTCTCAGTAACATTCTGAATGTGTGCAGCCACTATGAGTTTCAGCTTATAAATGCCTATGGGCAGAATTCAAGCAGACATAAGCTAGAGCCACGTACACTTGCCTTTGAGGTTAGTTGACAGCTGGGGGATTTGTCAGCTTGCCACAGAGAGCACTAACCCAAGTGTGGATGTCATTTTTCTCTTTGAGCATGCACAATTAAGTCTGCCTGGCAACATCATCATGGGGCACCGCACTCTACAAGCAGTGTGGGAGGGAGAGGGGAGGACATCTCACTCCTCAGCATTGAAGAGAAGCTGCCAATATCCAGTGTACATCATGCATAGACAACTGCTGTGAAACTTTGATCCAGACATTTTAACCTTTGTCAGAACAGAGCAAAATAAGCCTCACCCAGCTGTGTATTCACCTTACTGTGTTTGGGCTTTTTTTTTTCTTTTTTTTTTTTCCTTCATATAGAAGAGGGCCTGGAACAGAAGATCATTCCAGCTTTCATGGAAATGGTGTTAGCCACAATGAAGCTGTGTGCATGCAGTTTGAAAAATTTTCAGAAATCTGTATTAAGTTCCAGATATTTGCTCCAATCTGTTCCATTCCTCTTCTTCTCAGGCCCCCAGACCAATGAACACTGTAGTCTGTAATTTGCTGTAATTTATTCAAATTAGAGCTATGATGACACAGTAATCAGCTGGCTGACAGCTACCTACCCATGAATTTAATTTTGAATGAATCCTGGCTGCCAGAGACTTGCGCATATTTACAGCTGTCACATAAAAGGGATATAAAAAGGAATTGATAATATAATGAGAGGCCATACACCAGACTACGTCGAGCCTGGTGTAGCCATCTAAAGAAGTCTCTGGATCGATTTTGCACTGGATGTTTGTACCATGACCTAGGTAGGAAGGTTATGATATAACTGTTCATTCTCTGGGAGGAATCATTTGCTTCAAAGAAAGCAGAGCAGTAAGACTACCATTGTTTTTCTCCAGCTTTTCGTTGCAAAGGTGTAATTCGATTACTAATATCACTAATCATTCTTAGGACTGGAGTAATGATCTACTACTACAGGTCTACAGTATGGTAAATCAAATTAGCAAGCTACATGTAGCACCTGTGCAACTTTTATTTAAACTATGTCAGGTGGGAGTCATGCTGCATTCAGCTAACCTGCTTCTATAGGTTTACAGCTCACTTGTTGAGCATAAAAAGAATGGCAACAGCAGCCAACAAAATTCAGACACAATTGTTCCCATTTAGTGTGCCTGACTCATACAGCCTTGCTACAGCTATGCCTTCTTGATCCCATGTGGCATGGTAAACAAAGAGAAATGAAGGATAACAACACTAGCCAAGAAAATATCTTACAACAGTTTGTTGAGCATCCTTTCCATTATGGTTTCTGAAACATTTTAGAACTTAATAATATACCATTAGGACATAATCTCTACAAGCTGATAGCAAACAATACACTGGGATTAATAAATGACAAGTTTGTTTTTAAAGCAGAAATAGTATTTCTTTGGTTTACTGTGGTAGATAACTAAGAAAACATGGGATGTCCTTGGAGAAGAAGTGACTCAGCAAGAACTAGTTCTAGTTCAAATACTGAGTAGAAATGTTCCTAATAACACTGCAAATATATACTGAGATCTAACTTTGGTCTGATTTAAAGACAGGAGATAGGGAATATCTTAAATTCAGTCACCACAAGACCAACCGCTAGATCCCAAAAGCAAGAGCTGGCAGAGGGGTGAATCAGTGCAGTGACACCGTATCTTCAAAGAGTTTTGTGGATGGTACATGACCTGAGTATTCAGTCTTTCAATTTTTCCAAAATAAGGATTTGGTAAAAAAAAATGAAGATGTACTTTCTATTGACAGTCCTAACAGCATTCACAGAAAGTCCTTTCAGCAAGCTCAGTCCACCATCAGGGCTTGTTTTTGAGAGCCAGCTACGCCTCAAGTGTTCTCCTCAGTCAGAGGTCAAGGAAGAAAACACAGTAACTGCATTTCTCATGCACTCCTCCTACACAAAAAATAAGACTAACCCAAACTTAACAATATAGCACATCTTTCCCAGTGCTAAGACTTTTTTGTATGCTATGGAAAAGCAAAAAAAAACCCAACATGCTGAGAAGATGATGTGTAAGAATGCTGTAAAAATACAAAAGCAATTTTCACTGTTGGAATCAAACATATCTTAAATCCGCTTGGTTTGATCTGCTATAATCTAAATTATCTCCCATACTGAGAGACTTATGGATAACCAATGTAGTGATACAGAGGAAAGCCAATGGAGAACAAGCAGATACGTGCCCCTTCCTATACCTGGCTCTCCTCACCTCAGGAGGAAATATGCTGGCAGAGGGAGGATCTAGAGAGGACAGGGTGTCCTGTGCTTGCTCCTAGCCAGGTTAGGTGGTGGGGCCCCCATCCTACTCACCCTTGGTATGGCATGGCAATGTCTGCCTTCTGCCACAGCTGTGTGGCTTTGCAACACCTCACTCTTCCCAACATCAGGCCTTTCTTTCCAGACCTTCACCTCTGAGTATCTGTAATATTGCCATGAAAATTTGCTATGTGCTACAATGGTTTCTTGGCTTTAAATTCTGCAAGCATGAAGAAAAGAATGTGAAAAGTTGCTGTTACTGAATTTCAGGTTCGCTGTTTGAACTGTTACAGGAAATAAAAATGAAATAACTTAAGACTCAACTTCCTGAAGTTTACATCACATTTCAAGTGAGAAAGAGAGCAAATATAACAATAAATAAACAAAAAATAAATATTCAAAGGAATGGGAAGAAACATATCAAATAACAGTTGAAATCATACTGGGGGTAGGGTGGAAAATGCAAGCTGAATAAATTAGAAAACAATACTTTTTCAGATATGCAAGTTTAAAAAAGCTGTTTTACTAAATCCATTGGGCAGGTATGCAGTGTTGTGGGCTTTGTCTTTTCAGATAAATATCAGAGAGGTAAGGAAAGATAACTAAGAAAAGTACCAACAGTGAAAGGAGAGATTAATGTTACAAAAAAGGCTTTGGCGAAGTATCAAGTACAGTGATATTAATAATTCCCCTGTGTCTCTATCCTCTTTTAGAACTACAAGGTATATGAAAGATTTGGAGTGAATTCTGAGCATGTGTTTTAATTAATATATTACAAATAAGCTTCTGAATTGCAACCAGATGTGTGTGACAATATTGCCAGAGTTACAAGCCCAAGAATTTAATATGCAACATTATAAAAATATATGTCAATATTTGTGATTGTTTACTTTGAATATCTTTTTTTTTTTTTTTTATTGCATGAAGCCCTGTAAATAAGATTATTCAGAAGGAGATATGGCATGTGTATTTATAATGTCCCCTTTTCTGCTCCACAGCATGCATTAAAGGCATTCCAGGCATTTTAAGGAAATTATTGCTACTATTTTTGGATACATATTTTCTAAAAATAGAATATCAGCTAATACCTGCTTACTACCAGATAGAAATAAGATCTGCTTCTCAAAATCCTTCATTGCTTTGTGGCTGATGAGATTTTCTGCTTGGTGTTGAACAAGTAAATTGATAACTCACCTAAGGACTAAGGAGCCTGTGTCAAGCATTACAGCCCCAGTCATGTCACAAACTTTCCAGTCTTTCTTGCTCACCAACAGGAAACATCAACTGTTTTTCTTTCCATCTGTCTGTTTTCCACCAGTATATACTTATGACTTTATTTTAGTCACCGAATTCTCAGAGCCAGGTAGGCATAAAAGGCAAAACCTTGATTACAATTCTGTGTACAACTAGGTGTCTGTAAATGAACATGTAACATTGTTCTACAGTTACAGGCATCAGACAGCAGCTACCCAGTGCCTTGCAGGCTCTTAGAACAACTCTTGATGACCTTAAATCATACCCTTGATTTTGATCATGAATCACGATCAGGGTTTGAAGTCAGCCTTCCACTCTTGGCTAGGAAGTTCACTGAGTCCAAGGCTTTTTCTGAAGGAAAACCTGAGTCAGGCAGCAGGATGTTGGTGAATTATTTAAAAGCTGAGATACGAAGATCTTATTTATATAACTAAAACATCATAACTCTGTGCTCAGATAAAAAAAATAGCTAGTGCTAATAAGACTCAGCTGTGAACACAAAAGTATTAGCCAAATTACATATATATATATATATATATATATATATATATATATATACAGACTTACAGCATAGTTGGAACTGAATACAAGTTATTGTGAACATATAAGGTCCAAGCTGTTATTTAACCATAATTAACTCAGTTCTGTACTACTGACTTTATAAACACGGAAATTGGTGCTAGACATTCTTGCTTTTTTTCCATTCAGTTCAAATAAAATGTCCTTAATTTGGTTCAATGTAATGAATATGCAATGTTCATGACAACTACTTACGTTATCTTTTAATATAATAATTTATCTCATTATAGAAAATGTGAGTAGACACTAAGAACTGTTTCTTCACCACTGTTTTTCTGTCAAAAGCAGGAGTGCTATAAATGGATTTATCTGAGATTAATTTATTTCCTTTTCTCATAATTCAAGTGATCAATTATTTTAACTGAAATGTATTTAATTAAAACTTAAATATATTTAATTCAGTTAAACTGTCATTGCTTGCCATTAATTTTAATGCCAAATCTGGGTAGGTACTGAATATCAATATCTCATTACATGTTTAAATTCAGTGTAACAAGCCAAGGCAAATACATAGGAGTTCATCACACCTCAAGGTGTAGAGTAATCTCATCTCATGTTGGCTGCCACTAAAACTACTTAACATCAAAGGTAGATTATTTTATTGAATTTAAGCCTTCCAGCTCCAGAGGTTATGAGATTAATTTTTCTGTTACAGCTTTCTTCCAGACCCAAGACAGGCCTGATTAACCTGCACGGGTACTGCCGTTTGCTACCTGCATGGACTGTGTGTACTGTTTAAAAGTCTCACAGTTCTCTTGGAGTAAAAAACCTTCTATAAATAACTTATTTTTGCCTCAACATGAAATTCTGAAGTCTAGTCTTCCCTGTTGTGACACTAGAGCTTTACTGAAGCATTCAGAAAATTATCACACATAAATGTTGCTGTGGTTAAAAAAATGATTTTTCATCACTCAACTTGGTGATTTCAAGGTGTGCAAACCAGAAAATATTAACTACTGTCAACTCCAGTACACCCAGTCACCATTAGCATTATTTTTCTGCATGTTATGAAGCTCTCTCTTCTTGCCAGTACTCTTTCCTTTCAAAGTACATTTTGTTGTCTCTTTGGAAGAGTTGGCAGTGAACTTCCCCATAATGCCATCTGGATAACCACCATCACCATATGTATGCCAGCTGTGTGACTGCGAAATAAGATCACTGTTAGTTTTTAAATATTTATAGAATCATAGAATTCTAGAATCATAGAACCCTTAGAGTTGGAAGAGACCTTTGAAGGTCAAATTTGGCAAGCTGTCTCCCAAGATTCCTCAATGTAAGAAATCCCAAAAGCAAGTCTATCTCAATCCCACATGTCCTTCCATATAATGGAAAAACAAAATCTACCGTTGTTTATTTACTTTCAAGTGATTCTATCTTTTATTTGGAGAGCCTGGACTCTGCTGTAATAGACTGTTATCCTTGAATGTCTTTTGTGCTCTTGAGTAAACAGTAACTCCAGAGTGGTAAGGACTAACATCTGCATACTTATGAAAAAGATTTTGAAGAAATAGTAAGCTGAAAAAAGTCAACAGAAGAATCTTTTTCAAATATGACTCATAAACAAATTACTTTTCTCTTCTTATTGAGCCTATTCCATGATTTCATTACTGATAAACATCCAAACTAAACTTTCATAACAGAAGCAGAGCCCTACAAGTGCTGCATTTCTGCAACTACTGGGGGAGTTCACAGCCTTTATTCACGTCTTTTAATGGGAAGTTTTGCCTCATTAATTTATTTCATTTGGGTTTGTGTCACATTGGCATAGTTTAAGCATTTTAGAGACTATTTGTAAATACGTCAGTTCTTGTTAAATATAAACCAAAATAATGTGGAGTTCAAGATATACCACAGAATACTAAACAGTAGCTTTTTTGAACATTGCCTGTTTCACTGCACACACCAGGAGCACTTACAATTTCTTCAGATTTTGTTCAAGTGAAAAAAAAAAAACCACAGAAAGTTTCCTCTAACTACCACCAACTTAAAATATCCATAATGAAGGAATGGGCTACAGAATGCAGTGTGCCAACAGCTCAGCCTTATACAGACAACATAGTATCTGAAAATGTTGCTTCTTTTTCCCTTTGTTATTTAAGCTACAACATTTGAGGGGAGCTGAAGGGCTGGTCAAAGATTCAAGCACAACTTCTTAGAATCTCTCTTCTGTATTCTATTGGATCTCTTTGCTTTTGGTAATTATTCATGTGAAAGTTTCCAGTACAAAAATCCTTAAGACTGTTCCAGTGGAATACTCATTTTCATTCTTTCCTTTTTTTTCAGTATCCTCAGCTTACTGAGTGCTCTGGCTCTTTGCAAGAGGTTACAGTCTCAGAGACCTTCTGCAGGGAACTAATAATCTTTTCTGATTCAAATCCCCCAAATTTTTATGCCTAGGATTTCAATAAATTTGCTGCATTTTAAAAGAGGTGTTCATTCCTTTTTCTTATTTCACTACATTTAACTGTTGCTTAAAACTTTTTGTTTACTGTTCGTGGAAAAAAACTCTTGGTTTCTTCCTAAATAACTCTCACACTAATCACCCAGGGCTATATGACTGAAGATTTGGAAAACAGAATTTCCAAAGGTCGGACACTTACAAAAAAAAAAAAAAATTCCTTGACTACAGGTTGCCTGGCCAGTGCTGCTTGAGGTAAAGAAAAAAGTTGTAAGTGTGAAAAGTCATAGTCAGTGTTGAACTATCCATTGGATGCTAGTACTGGATATCAGCTATTATCTTGTCTTCTCAGTCTGAGACTCTCAGCCATCAAATCTGAGCCAGATTAAGTTCTCTTTCACTTACAGTTCATTTATTAATTGATCTAACCCATAAAATACAGGAACTTCCATTACTAAAATAGACCTTAGGAACACAAACTTTTCACATCATATGATATTCAGAAATCCTTTGTGCCATCCTTCTATCCATACTTCTACATTTCCCAGCTCCTGACATGTCCCAGAAATGAGAACATCTCACTCACATGTGATGCCAGGGCATTTAAATCACATTTCATAGCGTGAATAGGTGCCTTCCTATAGTGTGAATAGGACTCTGATCTGTTTTCTATCTGATCTGTTTTCCAGACCCCCGAAGACCAAAGGAAAAGTCTGGAACAAAGAAGGGGAGGCTAAAGGGCACTTAAATTGTATACTCTGGATACATACGTAAGTACATGGATACTCTTTACTTCAGTTTTAGCAAATTCTTTGCTATGAACTCCCATAACATCACATATAAACTGAGAAAGTACAGGTTAGATTAGGGGACAGTAAAGTGGACTGAAAACTGTCCAAATAACCAAGACTGGAGTTCTGTGATTGGTGGCACAAAGTACAGCGTAGGCCCAGTTGCTACTGGTGTCCTCACGGGGTGAGTAAGAAGAAACCTTATGCTAGAAATAATATGTTGTCTTAAAGTTTCTTTTTTGTGTTTTTTTTTTCTTTTTTAGTTCCTACTAGTAAATCCCACAAAACTCAGTATTTGAAAGACTCATTTCTTACACTGAATAAAACACTTACAGAATGTGGGCTGAAGTCAATTTGAAACAGGATCTATTCAACTGTCATCACATTCTACAGCAAATGTAAATTAATTCTTATTCATAGCATCACACCCACCTCCTTTAGATGTAATTTAATTTTCATAGTACTTCTGTTTCTTTTAGGTCTGAGATTTTCTTGCCACGCAAATTTCAGATCAGCATGGTAAAACATGCCCAGCAAGAAGTCGGCAAGGTGTATGTCCATCCTGTATTTTTGAATACAGGTCATGTTTTCAAACCACATGGTTGTGCAACCTCAGAAGATTGGAAATAAAACCATCTGCAACAGAGAAATTTGTATATCCACAAGATTTATGTGTAATTGTGTCTGTCTATGTTTGTACCTGTTTTGTATGGACAAATGCAGATTTTACAAGAAACTGGTGTTCACTGCTCTGAAAATTCATCTTTTATTTTCCAACATGCTATGCAGAAGCTAACAAGTATCAAACTCAACAGATCTTTTTTTGAAACCTAAACTACAGCAATCTTCAAAATTCTTTTCTTTTTTTTTTTAGCTCAAAGGGTCATCTCAAAATGCAGAAATGCTGTTGATGACTACTTTTATGAGCACAACCATTTGTTCCAACCATTTTTGAAAGTGGTATTTGGCATACCCAACTGACAGAGAACCATTTGCACAGACAGACATGTCTGCCTGCAGCGAAAGAAAAGATTTTTGATGAAACAACTTTTTATCTTTTTATTTAATACTGCCTTTAATTATACTGCGGAAGCATACTTGAGTATTTTCTTCCCATAGCATGCAAATTATAAGAAAGCCTAGATGGATTTGCAAGTTTAATGAATGCATTTACATGTACAGACCAGACAACAAACATATACTTAGTACAGGATTATGTAATTTGTTTCTTGTGAATAAAATCATTGGATTTTGTTTTTCAGTTCCTCATGTACGATTAATTTGATTGCAATTCAAAATATTGCTACTCCCACATTTAATACAAAAGTATTTAGCAATCATCTGTACTGCCAAATATTTTGTGTTTTTCTTAATATTGAACACAGTTGTTTTATAGCAATTAGGGGCTACAATCCTGTTTAACATGAAAGATTTGAGTTGTAAAGGTGCACAAAGAAATATACACATTTTCTATATAGAATTAAAAAAACAGCTTGCTTCCTAAGTATAATAAAATCTGATTTTCACAGTAACCTATGAGAAAATGACTCTTTTTCTGTTCCTGTCATGACAAAGAGTCTGCATGTATTTCAACACTGAAATCTGATATAATAGTTTAACTATGTGCAACTATCTCCTTCTCTGGTTACCGTTTAGCTCCCTGTTTGCTATTCTGCAGTGAGCACTGATAAGGAAAATACTGTGTACAGCTTTGGTAGAAGCTGCAGCAGTCTTGCCACAAGTGATATTGCAAACTGCCTTCTGAAACAGATGTTGGACAATTAATTTCCTGCATTAAGATAGCAGAGCACTGCAACACTCACTTAAAGTTAATATGCCAGATGTCTAAGTTAGGGAAAGATGTTCCTCCATTTAAGACACTGATGTGATTAAACAGATTTTCAGAGAAGATATATATCACCTTACATTATCAGTCCTAATTTTAATGCAAGTACCAAGCCTGATAAAAAATTACTGCTTATATATATACATATATATTTCACACTCATCTGGCACAGACCAAGAAGAAATAACAAACCAGGTCCTACCTGCTGCAATTTCAGACAAGCAGTATTTTTAATTTTTTTTTAATCAGAAGTCGTGAATTGTGCAAGATGAAGGAGACTCTGGAGGTTCCAAGAGCACTGGATTTACTTTGCTAAAATTTGGTAATGGAGAAGCTGCAGGGGTGGCCTCTGTGAGCAGAGCCCAGCACTGCCCCACGTCAGCTCAAAGCCAGCCCCAGCTGCTCCCACAGGGGCCTGGCTCTGCCAGAGCTGAGCCACGAGCGATGCCGGGTGTGCTCTGGGAGCACAGATTTAAGAAAGGGAAAAACTGCCTCTAGGAGAGACGAATAAGAAAGGTGAGAGAAGC
This sequence comes from Oreortyx pictus, assembly GCA_036925125.1. Taxonomy (NCBI): domain Eukaryota; kingdom Metazoa; phylum Chordata; class Aves; order Galliformes; family Odontophoridae; genus Oreortyx; species Oreortyx pictus. The sequence goes on along the minus strand of JAUPFR010000002.1, from coordinate 82,828,608 downwards.
AGCCCTGCAGGCACTGAGATCAGTGGAGAAGGAGAGCAGGAGGTGCTCAAGATGCAGAGCAGATGCTCCCTGCAGCCGAGGAGCACCCACGGTGGAGCAGGCTGTCCCTCTGCAGCCCACGGGCACTGCACTGCGTGGAGTAGATCTGCATGTGCAGCCACAGAGGAGCAGCAAGGTGCAGCAGAGGATGAGGCCTGAAGGCTGCAGCTCACGGATACCCCTGCAGGAGCAACCCAGTGGGCCCCTAGGAAAAGAGATGCACTGGGGCAGTGCTGGGAGAGCTGCAGCCTGCAGGAACCCTATGTGGGATCAGCTGGGGAAGGACAGCATTGCATGGGAGGGACCCCACATGGAGCAGGGGCAGAAAATGTCCAAAGCGTCCATGAGGGAGTGCTGTAGGTCAGTACTATGGACTGACTGCTGCCCCCACTCCCCTGCACCGCATGGGGGGAGGAGGTAGAGGAGGGTAAACGTGGGGAAGATATTTGTAGTTAGCTTTTAGTTCTCACTGCTCTAGTCTGTAGGCAATAGGCAATACGTTACATAATTATCCCATATGCTGAGTCTGTACTTTTGAGAATGGGGAATGAGAGAGCAGTGTGGTGGTTCTGAGCAGTCCCTCACTGTGAAACCACGACACTGAGCTACAACAGCTTTTGATTCTGTGTAACCTCTCAGGAAGCATGACTGACAGATGATGTCTTCTAGAAAACTGTGAAATCAGACTTTTGCAGATCAACAACTTTGAGCTGCAACTATGCTTTTGTCTATTAAGGTTACAATTACAAATACAGTTACAATTGTTATGTAGGCAAATATTTTTCAGGGTTATACTTCTCCAAATATTTGGACAAATTATAAAGAATATTATTTTTTTGGATGGTACTGAGCAATGATTAATGATATGAAATTATTCAAATATATCCAGGGCTGAGTACTAGCACACAACAGCTCCACAGAGAATGACAAAGGATCAGCTAATGAATTTTTCACAATGTAATGCATTTTTTTGTCCAGGTACACTGTTTCATTCTAATCACAGTATACATCTGTTTTGAGAATTTATCAAGGTTTTAGAGTGAAAGGAAATCTCCAACACATTCAAGGAAAATTTCACTGTAATGGTTTCTTTCCACCTGGATCACATTACTCAGATTTTTCTTTTATAATCAGGCTAGGAACACGGATTTTCATGTGTGTAAACGTTTCCATAACAGACTGGTTTGTTTATATATTCATATACTTTCATTTCATAAAACAAAAGATTAAGTACTATAAGATGAAGAAAATGCTAAGTATTTTCAAACATATCAAATTTAATAGCATGTATTTCTGATCAGACCAATTCATCTCTTTCAGAGTCATTCATGCCTGAATTTAATGAAACAATAATGATGCTTTATGTTATTATGAAGCATTGATTTATGTCTGCTTAGGCCTTTCGATAATAAAGTGGTAAAAAAAAAAGAGATTTTCTTCATTTTTTAAGCGTTTTCTACCTCTGTTTAAGTACTCATCATGCTGTTGTACTGATTGACACTAGTTTAGCATGAGAGCATTTCCTAGGCGTTTTGTTTGACAGAAGTATTAAATATTAAATGTCTTCCCTTTAGGCTTAAATTGTGCAGTCATTTAACAGCTGAAATAATCAAACACAAGGAATGTAAATTTAGGTGTGTGTATGTATACATATACAGTCATATGTGCATATGTGCAAAGATGCACATAGAAAACTACTCTTATGTATTAAAAGACTTCCAGATGATCTGTGTATCACAAATATGCACTTTGATAGAACCTGTCTTTTCATGGTAAGTAAGAACCAATTTTCTATTATCTGCCTGCTTTATGAGAGAATTCTAATTGCTTCTTGGTTACGAAGCACTTTGTTTAGCTCTCTGCTAGTAATACTACAATTCCTTTAACAATGTAGGGGAGTTTTTGTAACCATATAATTCACATTCGGCCATCATTTATTACAAGATCAACATCAGACAGCCACCAGTCTATACAACTCTAGCAGAACTTGTAAAAAAACTGTAAATCGTGACTTTTTATGGTGATCACTACATCTTATAAAGTTATTTCAATCACCTGTTGCATTTATACATATATATATAATTGTATACGTGTCAAAGGACCTGTACTACACTTGCTCTTCTTCGTGAGTTTTCTTTTAGTCTTTTCTGTTACATTTTTTTTGAGTATTTTCAATCTAAGTTAACCTACTTGCTCTGCTCTGGCCCTGCGAAGAATGAATGCTTCAGTGCATATTCTCACTGTGCATACTTGGTGCGATGGCCCTAAATTCATCTCCCACCAGGTAATATATGCATTGATGAAATTCAAAACTAAGAAAGAAACATCCTAAGGACATTTCCCCTTCATCCAAAGGATGAATTTGTTGATCCTTACTGTGACAACTTTCTGTTTAAAATTGCTTTCAGTTTTGCAGGTGTTAGAAAACTCTACACATCTACACAAGCAAAGAATGAGCTAAGCAATGCACAGACTATGCTGTGCAATGTCTGTCTTTGCCCAAGAGTATATATAATTATTTTCTGCATAACAAAATACACATAAAATATAAGACTACTTGAATGGTTTTGAGATAAGCACAAAGCTATTAATTAAAAATGTTCTTATAATTGTGCCAGGGACTTGAGTGAGGGAATCCTTTAACCATTTCTGGGCTACTCAGCAGGGTGTGCGTGGTTAAAGAAAGCCCATGGGCATCTTCTTTCTCTGACCACTGTTTCCATGAGAAGCCAAGAGAAGAGAAGGGAAACTTCTGAAAATATTATCTATTTCTCTTGTTTTTTCTGTTTCTCAGTGTGAAACTGAAGGGTAATGCACATTCAGGAGTTGGTAATCTATGGCAGAGGCAATCAAAAAGAGCAGCCAGAGAGGGGAACATTTCAACAAAAGCACAGGATCCCCTGCAACCTACTAAAGTGACTACTATTCATTCGTCATTTGTGACTTTTTGTTCTCATAGACCCATAGTATTGTACAGGTTGGAAAAGACCTCAAAGACCATTTAATCCAACCATCAACCAATTACCACCATGCTCACTAAACAACGGCCACATCTACTTGTTTCTTGAATGCCTCCAGAGATGGAGGCAGCCTGTTCCAATGTACATACAACATTATGCTGGGTGAAGAACTGGCTGGTAGGTTGGGCTCAAAAGGTTATAGTAAATGGGATTACATCAGGATGGCAGACAGTCAATATTGGGGTTTCCCTATCTAGGGTAGACTGGTAACGTCTAAGAGTAGCGTAAAAAAAAAAAAAACGTAAACGTAAGCAGAGAGCAAGCTTGCAGGAAGACATATACACAGCATGTGAACTATCAAATTATGTTTAGCTTTGTAATACTTGCCTGTTTTTTTTCAGTGTCACAGGCTTATGTGAAAAAGAGCAATTCATTTTGTACTTAGTGGTAAATAATCTGCGGCTTTTTATTTATTTTTCCCGCTTTCCTTTTGTATAGCAAAAATTAGTAGTTTATTCTACAACAGTATAGGAAAAGTATCAGCTGTACAGGATGCTAGCCATCTAACACAAGTAGGCTGCTCATTAATCCAAATCTTTCAAATCTACTGTCTTGACAATAAATCACAGAATCACAGAATTGTAGGGGTTGGAAGGGACCTCTGGAGATCATCTCCACCTCCCCTGCCAAAGCAGCTTCCTAGCCCAGGTTGCACTGGTCAGCATCCAGGTGGGTCTTGAATATCTCCCGAGGAGATTCCACCACCTCTCTGGGCAGCCTATGCCAGTGCTCTGTCACCCTTAAAAATTCCCACTCACATTTGTGTAGAACTTCCTATGCATCAGTTTTTGGCCACTTCCGCTCATCCTATCACCACACACTGCTAAGAAGAGTCTGTACTTAAAGGTTTTTAAAGGCAAAATTGTTAAAATTCAAAGATAATATAAATTACTGAATATTTTCATGTGATGCATAGAATTTCAAAGTACTGTTTTAGGAAGACTGCTAAAATATGTGGTATGCTATAGAACAAAAGATTGTTGCTGATAAAACAGATTCGCAAAACGTTAATGTCCCACTGTCTTAAAACATTCATTCTTTGCTTACGTAAACACCGAAGAAGCCCACTCACCTAAGTCCAGACTAAAACGTAAGGGATTTTTTGTAATTTTTTATTCTGAGGGATGTTAAAAAAGGTAAGCAAAGAAGCTTCCTGCTCTTTGTGTATTCTACAGGAACGGAACACCTTGTGCTACTTGTCAGAATATTTCTATTCAATACCACAGTAAAGGCTGAAGATCAGCTTTCATTACAAATGACATTTATTTCATAACCTAAGAGAAAAATCCCAGGAACATAAAATCACGAAAAAGAGACATCTGACTTCAGTGACTTCTTCTAGCAAAAAAATCAAACTAAATGCCTCTAACATAAGTTTGAAGAATAACCCATCAAAAGTTATTAAACTTTCTTTCAGTAACTAAGTCAGGCTGTGTCAGTTCCAATAATCATTGTCTGTAACATCAAAGAAATCCTGAAGTCATAACTTTTATTGGAAATGAAAATGTAACATTTCTAGGCTTTTCCTCCTGTAAAGACAGAGCTCACAGGGTAATCTGATTGCTGCAGAGGCACGTCAGTGGAGAACAATGTGTCATTTGAGGATTTCTGTTCCACTGCCACCAAAAGGTTTTTGAGAAATCCAGTTAAGAAAATCCAGAGGAAAAAAAACAATGTATTTTCCTTTATCCCCACCTTCTCTTCTTCTTGTAGCCCTGAAATTACTACATTTCTGGAACATGAGTTTCTCCTCTAACTGAAGTTCTCTGAAATTGAGGCTGGAAAATCTCCAGCGTCTTTGTCCTAGACAGTCAAAATATGTTCACGGTATTCAAGCCAGGAAAAGCTTGCTCTTACATGAGCAGAGGATGGACGTTTTCCTGGAGATCATTCAGCGGGTGAAAGGAAAGAGAATAGAATGGTGGAGATCATCTGAAGGGATGGAGAAAATTTATGGAAATGAGAAAGAGAGGATTAACTAGTGGAGAGAGGATTCCAGGGTGATCTTCTCCCTGTATTTCCAACACATGCAATTACCTTCACTGACAGCTTATTCATTGATTTTCAAAATTATCCAGGGATCATGTGTGCAAAACCATGGGTATGTATTTACCACTGCCAATGAAATACCTTGCAATGTCTCTTAGGACATCTTCTCTGATCTCTTTCTTCCAGTATATTTTGTAAAAAAGGTTTCTGACAGCTGGAAGAAGTGTATGTGTTCAGGTCTGCCCATTAAATATGAATACGGCATTAGAAGACGGATGTTGAAGTTACCCACCACCACACAGGACTAGAATCATACATACGCTAAGAAATAAAAAAATAGAAATTGAAAGTGATCATTTTTACTCCTTTTCCATTAAAAATGTTTTTGCTAATTGATTCATTTCAACTGTAACCAAAATAGTAAAGTAATGATATTGTTTAATGAGTTGCTTTGTTGTGTGCATGAATAGTTTCTGCTTGATGTCAAACGTATTACATTTAGTATTTCTTTTTTGAGTGGTTCTATTTAATCCATGTGCATTTGAAAGATTTTGAAATATATTGCTAAGAAATTTTGTATATTGAAAAAAAACCTTTTTTTTGTCACTTTTGAAAAGTATCACAGATATTAAAAGGAATCCATTAGACGAAGAGCAAAAATATTACTTTAAACTTGTCACTAAGCACAAAAACTCTCAGTTATAACTTCCTCTGTCTCTCACTTTTTATTAATATTAGCAAAAGACAAAAAAAAAAAATCACGATGGAAAGGACTGAGGCTTGTGTTCCATAGCTCCTGCTGTCAATGACAAACCCTGTCATCTTCAAGAAGCCAGGTTGCTTCCCAGAATTTAAGTGCTTCTCTCGTCCATCTTTCTCTCAAAACAAGAAAACCTGCAAGTCTATTTTACAGTGAAAATATGCTGCTACAGCTGTTGATCTCTGACATACAAGGATTCTTTTCCTGCTTCCCCACCCTTCCACTGACACCGTTGCCCTTGATCTGACATCTTAAGAAAAAAGCTATCTTTTAAACACTCAGTAAAACTTTATAAAGATGCAATGTTCTTTCAGTGAAAAGTGCTCTGAAGAAGGTATCACTTTTTTCTGACAGTGAGAGACCTGGGCATGATGCAGCAAAGAAATGATGTTCTACTACTACTTGTAAAAGTTGCATGTGTCAGAATCCTCCAACTACTTAGGGGACCGAAGTACAGCCTGAAAGTTTTTTTTACACAAGTACCCAACAGTACAGAAGTACAGTTAGAAGTTTCACTCCTAAAAACTGCATTAAAATTAGGTGAGCAATATCTTGGAGTTCTCATTCTGGAAACCACCACTGCAGACATTGAAAGGATTGGCTGCAATAGCAGTTCTGCACTAGGAGATTGAGGGAGTAGGGCCCAGTATGGTAGGCTACAAGTATGGCAAAGGGCTGGGATAATATTCAAAACCATGCTGAGTGAGCATATGGTAGAATTAAGGCTGAAAGTGAGCACCACAAGTTTTCAAGCAAAAAAGCTATGTAGCAGAACAGAGGAGGCACCCGTCACTTCAGTTTTGATAGTTTATCCTTTGCAACCTTGCAGTCACATTGACATAGCAGGGTCTGTAGCCTCGGTAAATACTTGGGCTGAGTCACTTGCACAGAATAGGGGCAAAATGAGAGATCTCACTGAGCCGCCTTTCACTCCTCTAAGACCGGATAGAAAGGGTGTGTGGCCTGGATCTCAGTTAAATTACCTTGTCATCTGTAGCAGTCTATAGTGGATTTATATTACATCTAACAGAGTTATTTAAAATCCTCAGTAGTGGTAAATAATAGTGGAATCTGGCCATTTGCTTAAAGGTCAAAGTAAGGGCAAGCACTTAAGCTCTGCACTAATGAAAAACCCAAGCAACATAAAAAACGAGATGAGGAGCAGTATACAAACATACTTACACTGAATGTGGCTTATGAACTGAAGAAAAAGCAGAGAGGAAAGAAACAGATGGCATACAAAACATCACGAGTGAATAAACAAGACATAAGGAACAAAGCTGTCACAAAATCAAAACTTGTCAAACAAGTACCCACCATAACAAAGATACACTCTGGCAGACATGGACTCCATAGGCACCTCGCAATGCCCTCGGGCATATTACTGAGAAACATGCTTTGTCAGGATGTTTTTGTGTTGCAGGGACTCCAGCAACACCTGCTAGGCTAACTGCACTCTCTCCAGCAACTACTCTTTGCCATTGTCATCATCTTGATGGTTTGCCCTGAAGGCTGGCCTTAGGTTTTGAAAGGGCAGAGGTGAAATTTAATATGACAACAACACATTCCCCTCCTTTCCCCAGTCTCTCTTCATTCTGTGACCACTCCTTGCTTCTTCTTTCTCAGTCACAACTTTTCCTTATGGTCCATTTCTACCATATTCTTTTGGAATTTTAAACATTATTCTGCTTTCACTTTTGCCATTCCAATCCCATCTGTTTTCCCATCTTGCCTACATCATCACCCTCCAACAAGACTCACCTGAAAATCAGGAAGAGTTTGTTAAAAGAAAGAATTAAACACATTTTCCTCCTTATAGCAACAAGAGTCATAGAGAAGCATCACTATTTGACATCATGGATGTCCTGCTTTCTTTTAAATATTAATGTCTAGATCAAGGGCACCACACACACGACCATTGGCCAGAAAAGGACATACAGATCTTTTAGCACAAACCAGCTATCATATTCATAAGCAAGGAAAATGAAAGGAAATGTAACAGGAGTATTTAAGGATAGTATTAAATTAATGAACTCTCTGAAAGATCTTTTTCCTAATCCTTGCTTTGCTGCCTTTCACAAAATTCACCAATTTCTGCTCATTGGGGAACACTGCGCACCGTAACAATAATATGTTCAGTTCCTGCCCAGTACTTCTTTCTCTTGTTGTCTAAACAATTATATTTCTTTTTCCCCCCCAACATGCTGGATAAATGTCCTGACAATATTCAACTTGCAGCTATGTCTATATCCTTGGGCTACAGACATTTTAGGTCTCTTATATTTAATATAGCCATCTGCCTGTCATTTCTCATAGCTCTCACTCTTCTCCCTTCTGTGTCTAAGTGGGTCATTTGTATCATCTTCACCATCATTTGCTACGCTTGTTTCATTTAGAGTGTGCATGCACAGTGCTTCTTAGCAATGAATTTTGCTTAAACTTCACAACAGAAGGTTACTATAATGTACATTTCTGTACCTATACTGCATCACATTGCTAAGTGATGCATCATTTCCCGAGGGATTCCTTATTTTAGCTTCTCATCCACAAAGACTCTGGTCTACAGTTATCCCTGTCCTTGTTATTGGATCCTATTTATGTAAGGCTGACAAGAGTCTTTACCTTGAGATCACAGAAAAAAAATAATGTAATATTTAGTTGTTTACTTTTTATTTTTTTTTTGACACCATATTGACATTTGCTGCTGCAGATTCTGTTCTCACAATCTGAGAAATCTTTGCTGTAATCTCTTAAGCCCCAGTGTAGGAGAACACTTAATAGTTAACACAAGTCATTGTTATGTACATTTATTTGTTGCAACTTCTTCAAAATCAGTTGAGGTCAACAGACCATATTATCCACTTAAAAAGCTTTTTATACTTCAAGCTCTTACACCTAATTTATCTTCATATTCCCCTATGAAATAGACACAGTAATTAAGTATGATTATGCTCATTTTCCTAATTAGGAACAAAGTTGCATCAATGTTAAATGTCTTCCATAAGGTTAGAAAGTGAGTTGACAGCAGGAACCCTTCTCTAATATTCAACTGAAGGTCCATGGGGATCTGGGAACCTGACTACAAGTTCATGGGAAACTGACTCCATTTTCCTTCATGAGGGACATATTTAGTCACTGGGACTAAAAGATATAAAACAATTTCAGTTAGTATCTCTTTCACATAAAAAATTTTACTAGTCCTTTTGGATCATCAAATACTTTCCCCCCCCAGATACTCTCTCCCACCAAAGGAGAAATCAACATTAACCTTGCACTAAAAAATTATCTTCCACACAAGTAAAATGCAGAAGATGAAGTTGAAGTGTAAGTAGAAATCACTGCACAAAATACATTATTTAATTTCTACTGATTGCAGTAGAAATTATTATTATTATATTTTATTATTATTATATAGTATAATAATGTATTATAATACATAATTATTCTTTTGCTTTTTAAATTATACTTAAAAAAGTAAATACTAAAAGCCTGAAAACAGAGGAATCCGCTCACAAAAACACAATTTAAGCATCAGGCTTCCTGCACTGAACATTAGGTCAGATGTATCATTAGCATAATTGTAGAACAGCCAGTGGAGTTATCATAAATATGAACAACAATGTGAAGGGCAGGTACATTATTTATGAACTAATTTCCCCTGGCACTGAAAAAAAAGATAATAATCATAAAGGCCTCATTTTTCTTCTTCAGTCATTAACATAGGTAAAAATATCAATTTACAAAGCACATAAAGTTTCAATTGGATACAACCAAAAATGGCAAGGACTGCTTCTGCTTATTTTTTTAGACTTTTACCCTTTGGCTTCTATTTTTACAACGGTAGGTCTTAAAACCAACTTGTGTTTCCAGACTCAAGCTTCATTGGTAAACACTTGTGGTTCACACATTGCTGGATTCTGGAAAATTGTTGCCTGGTTTCCAAATTACACATCAGTAACATTTATTGCAAAGAAAAACATACCAAATGGTCTTTTTCAAGAATAGGAAAACATATATCTAATATTTCAGTATAAAATGCAGACATGACAAATAATTTTTCATGAAGAAGTGGCCATCCTCTTTTTTGATGTTTCTGTTTTATTTTTTTAAACAAAGTTGTAAGTTATCCATTTGTTACAAGAATGATTAATTGGGCCAAAAAAAATTAAAATTAAGACATGAATTCAAATTTGTTATGCCACATATATTTACAGTGATTCCAAAGAGAGAGGGGTAATTCAATTACAAAGCTGACACTCAAATGAGAGTTCTCATTCTTACTATTATATCCTAGACAAAAGATTCCAGTTATATAGCATAACAGTGAGTTATGCTAAACGAGAAAACATATTCAGGTTTGAAAGCACTGTTAGTCACACTTCCACAAATGTATCAATTTCTATATGAAGCCACCAGTCGGAGTCCAAAGAAGCTGAGGACAAAAGTGATCTAAGCTTATTCTAACTCAGTTCCTAAAACTTGTTCTTCCCTAGACAGTAAATTCAGATATTAGATATTTAAAATAGACATATATGTAACACAGATAGATTAATCAAAGGTAGCAACAGGGTTGCAGAGAGGGGGAGAAGTTTCCAGCAGCAATTTCCAGAATTCTTCCAGCTAATCAGCTGGTAGAGGAGAACTCCCCCAGAGTTTCCACTCTACTTCTGGCAGGAGTGGTTTGAGGGGTGGTGGTAGGATCATTGCCACTGGGTGTCTGTGCCCAGCATGGAAAGAGAGAAAGGGTTTACCATTGTGGCTCTGTAACTGTTTTTAAGAACTGTGAAAAAGAAGATCTGAGTTTGTCTGGCACAAGAGCATTCAGGAGACTTGGCTCCACCTGTTTTTATACTATTATGTTGTGGAAGAGATTGTCAAAGTTTGAAATTTTTTAAGGTCTAAAATGTAAAAATCTTTATTTCTCTGTTGAGACTCTAATCATCATTTTTTTCTTCAGTATCCAATATTGACATGTTATCCATACTATCTTTTCTCATATGAAAAACCTGTTTGATAAGACACAGTAACCAAGAAGTTCCCAGCTTTTTGTGGTACTCATTCTTTTTTTATAACTACTTAATCTCCCTCAGAAGTATCAGTATCTGTCAGAGGTAAATCCTTCTTTCAGTGGTATTTCTAAAGACAGTATGTTGTTATACGTGTGTAGTTACATAAAATAGTCATGGATTTTCAGAAACTTATGGGGTCAATATGCTATTAAGACTGTCCCATAAATGAGGGTTTTCTTCTTTCTTTTCTTCCTTTTTTTTTTTTTTTAAATTTTTTTTTCCTGACAATTAGAATGAAACTGGAGGTGTTGAAGTATTTAGGATTCTATGCATAATAAGTACACAGGTGAGACAGACAGCAGGTGTGGAAGAGTATCTCAAGATTACACTACCTCTCATCCCTTCTCAGAAATGTACAGTGAGCAACTGTTCCCCTGTTAAAAAAAAATAATCATACGAATTACAAAAATAAGACAACTACAACTTTTCCCTATGATTATTGTTAGTATCTCTTCTAAACTTACACTTCTCAAAAGATTTATCTGCAATGTAGGAAGAACCATTTCACACAGACTTCCCATCAGGCTATGCAACGAATCAAGATAACATACTGATAATTCCAACCAAAGTGCTCAAAAATGCAAACAATTAGTAATTTAGATCACTGTTTTATGATAATTTACCCTTTTTTTCTTACAGAACAATGAAACATAAAGGTTTATGGATAGAGCAACCGCAGGTTAAACAGGTCTGATGTTGGTTAATAAAATCTCAAAATAATTAGAAAAATATTCTCTATGCCAGTTTCCTTTTGGCACTAACATGCAGAAAAAATTATGCTATGTAATTTGTGCCAAGTTGGATAGCTTTGTACGCTAATTCCAAAATGAGGTATGAAGTTTATGACAACCATCTGCTGAGATCTCTCCCCAGCCTTACCCAACCTAAATTGTATTATTGATCAAAACAGTTTCCTTGCATAAATAGGAGTATTTAATAGGAGCTTTTTTAACCTACAATTGCACATAAAGATGTCTGCATTCTCTTTATAAAATGTAGATAATAAAACATCAACTTTCTACCTGTTAGAAGAAACATTTATTATTTATCATTCCTCAACACTGAAATCCACAGACAAAATAATTTAGGTTAAAGCAGAGTTAGTTCTAAATTTGTAACTACACTTCTGATTTTCTTCTTCTCTGATCTTAAGGCACAAAAGTTCACTATTCGTTTTTTTCCAGAGCTTTTCCAGAACACAGACTGTTATGCTGGCAGGCCAACTGATTATGGCATAAAAGTTTTGAGCTGTTCCACTCAACTCCTGAAGACTAAGATTACCTTAATTTCAGCGCCTTTAGTACCTATACTGCTTATTATATATCATCATATGAAAGGTACACAATTATAGCACCAGATGTTTTACGATGTCACTTTTCTTAAAAACTGTTAAAAGTAGCGAGAGAAAACAACAGACCTGACATGTTCCCAGTTGCAGATTCTCCTCTCAGGCTATGAGATCAGCTTTGTTTAATACAGTTCAGAACCACATTTTATAATTTCTTAGGACTGCATGCTGATCAGCAACCTATACATTAGGGATGAGTGGAGTATGGAGAAAAGAAGACACATCCTATTTGTTCTGTTGCACTAATATAACCTGGAGATTAGACTTGAATATAACTTAAGCTGAGGAGTACTATCTGTGTGTGTTTTAACTTCTGTATTAAAGTAGCAGCAATAACTGAAATTTAATTCTTCTCTTTAAGAATTAAAATTTATTTAAAAATATATAATAATTAACAAGATAATAAAAAAGCATATTCCCAGGATTTATTTTTTATTTTTAGCTTCAATGGTGACCTCAAAATAGAAGAATCATGCTGCCATCACTACATAATTCAAGGTCCTTCTAGAGCTTACATTTTCTCTTCATTCAGGGAACATTTCCAGTTTCCCTAAGGTTGAAATCTGGCAAGTAAAATAATGAAGTACCCATCTTTATTTTTAGACTGCTATAAAACACTCATAACTTCTCTACAAGCAACTGGGGGTGAAATTCTCCAAATATGACAGGTTTACAGAGCATAAGTTTTAACTAATATTAGTCATACTAAAGTGAAAAAAAAAAAAGATAATTTGTTTTAATTTTCTATAAATATTTTAGTATATATGGATATGTTCAATGATTTAGAATTTATTTAAAAATTACCAGAAAATGAACAGCAAAGAACAGTTACTCACTGACACAAAGAACTGCATGGCACTATAGTTCATTGTTATAATTACTTGATTTAGCTTTCCCCAAAGGATTTTATAGATGCCAGTAACGTAAATAATCATAAATAGACAAGTATAGGGTGACTTCTGTAGGTTCTCAGAAGTTTTAAATGGTAGATGTAAGAATTTTATCGTAGTCTGCAATTTTTTTGATAATTTTAAAGTATATTCAATAAAGTATAATATTTAATAGAAGAAAAAACAAAAATAGACTTAATGTATTCTAAAAAATCTGCAGACAAAACCTCTGTTAACTAGCAATTTTATTTAATTTCTACAGACATTTTTTTGTTCCAACTGAAACACAGGAAAAGAATTAGCCGATATTCCTATGCATTACCTGTAATTTCCTGTGATAGTCTAAAAATTGATTTTTTATTTTAATTTTGATTTGTCCATAGACAGTGTAAAATAAGTTGCTTTTTTATTAGGAACTCTTTTCACATACCATGAGGATTCAGTAGTGCTCCAGGATACACAGTACACTGAAAAAACACTTCTTGCAGAACTGTATTATCTGCTACACAATTCAGAAAATGTACCAATAATGAGAAAAGGAAATGCTGGGTAGAAAGATTAGTTAGGCTGGGCAAGTCAGCTATCCCAGCTTTTATTCTTGGTGGTTTCAGTTTCCAAACTAAGATTCCCAGAGATATACCTATGTAATACAGCAATCGGAACTCAAATCAAAGTCTATGAGATATGCACTACAACCAACAGTCTTCTCAAAACACATAATATTGGACAGTGGTGTTACCAAAGCACCTCAGACTAAGTGCTCCATAGGAGTGAAAATATTAACCTTGATATTCCAAACAAAGTCTTATGAGTCATGAAAAACTGAACAAGGAACCATAACACACCAAATCTCCCTGCTACCTTGCGCCCGCCCCTGCAAAAAATAAAACAGCCACAAAAAAACATGTAGTAGAGGGCAGTTCATTTAATGGAACAGAATGGAATGAAGAAGAGTAAAGCAGAGCAGAGTAAAGCAGAGTACAGCAGAGTAGAGCAGAGCAGAGCAGAGTAGAGTAGAGTAGAGTAGAGTAGAGTGGAGTAGAGTAGAGTAGAGTAGAGTACAGTACAGTACAGTAGAGTACAGTAGAGTGGAGTAGAGTAGAGTAGAGTAGGACAGTTCAGTTGGAAGGGAATTTCAAAGATCAATTCCAACTGCCTGACCACTTCAGGACTAACCAAAACTTAAAGCATTAAGGCATTGTCCATACATCTCTTCAGCTGTCAAGCACGGAGTGTGAACTGCCTCTCTAGGTAGTCTGTTCCAATATTTGACTACTCTCACAGTAAATAAATGTTTCCTGGTGTCCAGTCCCTGTTCAATTTCTGGTGCAGTTTTATGCCATTCTTGAGTCCTGTCAGTGCTTCCAAAGAAGCAGAGTCCATCCCTTCCCTCTTAAACTCCCCTCCTCACTGAATTGCATGGAGTAATGAGGTTGTCTCTTCTTCAGGCTGGACAATCAAAGTGTTCCCAGCCTCTCCTCACTGCACATACCTTCCAGCCCTTGTACCAGTTTTGGTGCCCTCCTCTGGATGCTTTCAAGTTACTTAACATCCTGTTTATACTGCAAAGCCCAACACTGCACACAGTATTCAAGATGAGTCTGTACCAATGTTAAATATAGTAGTATAATCATCACTTTTGACTGGCTGGCTGTGCTGCAGTGAAGGAAAATATTTTGCACCACAGGCAGACAACACTTCTAGAACTTGTTTCCACAGGAACATGTGGAGGCAGATGGTACTGGTAGATTAAAAATGGGCTTACACCATAATCAATTGCTATAATTAGGAGTTATCATAAATAATGCTACTGAAACTCCTGTCAGGATTCTGATGAAAACTCAAAGCAGTACTGCTTATAGCTGAAACTAGCAGCATCTTCTTTTAACTTAAATATCTTTTGTTACTTAAATGCAAAAACTGTTTCATAAGCTACAGTTCAGAAGATTAAATAAATTAGTTTATCTAACTTCAACCGTTTCATATGCTATTTTTAATTGCTCTTTTAAGAAGTACACAGATATTTTTTTTTTTCCTATAAGACCAAGTAAGTATTAGCAGGGGGATACAGATTACCAGTATACTCTCTTCCATCTCTACGTCACATAAAGATATAATTATCATGTTACTTTTCATGATGAGTATTTTCTTACTGATGGCTTCTATCAGGCTTTCTTTTTAGTGTACCGAAACAACTCTACAACACTTTCTGAAATTTCCATTCTGACTACTACATTCTTATTGTTAAAGTAGCTTTTCTACTTCCCTTGTATTTTTGCCATTAGGACAAAACTTGGCAGCTGGAATCCTCAGAAGAGCAAAGTTTGAACACTGGTGTAATCTAACAACTTTAAGAGCAGTTAAAGAAAAGAGAGGTAAAAGAAAAGAAAGAAAAAATACCACGTTTATATACATTTCCTGTACTAGCAACAGTTAAAATTGCTGTGGTTCTCAACAGAAAGAGCATAATCAAAAAAGATTTTTTTCTTTTTTTTTCAGAGACTTTATGTTCACAGCTAAAAGAAACATTCATTTTAAAGTGTTTTGCACACTTTTTTTGAAGGCTACATACGTCCACAACGATAAGGATGCCTGAAAATTCTTGGATTAATTGCTGAAATTCTAGGTTTGGTCATATTATCTGTTGGTATTCACACCTTTAATCCTTGTCATCCACATAATCACACAACATATTCAGTCAACAGAAAATCCTGTTTTGCTTCATGTATTCAAAAAAATCCAGGAAAGTAAATATCTGCGAATGTCAATCCCTCTCTTTTGGGAATAATATGATTTCAGATAACTTTTCTTTTTCTACCTGCATTATGCATAATTAGGAACTTCAAAATCAAAAAAGCAAACAAACCAAATCTAACCAACTAACCAGCTCATCAACCACCCACAGAAACAATTAAAAATACCATGAGGTACTGAGGCATGGCTGAACAAGAAAACACGTGGCCAAATTCAAACACAAGAAGGAAGTATACAGAAGGTGGAACCACATCCACTAAGCTGAAAGGAGTACACAGACATTGTCTGAGCATCCATAGATAGAACAAGGAAAGTCAAATCCAAACTGAATTGAATCTGGCCAGGGGTTTCAAGGACAACAAAAAGTACACAAAGGAAGAAAAAGACCAGGGAAAAGGAGGAGGTCAAGTGCTGAATGAGACAGAGGACTTGGTTACACAGGACAGAGAAAATCTTGAGGTAGTGAATGCCTTCTTTGCCTCAGTAGAAATTTCATGTACTTCAAGTACATAAATTGACAACTGATTTCAATTTTGTTCATGTTTACTGCATTATGAGTCAATCCAAAATATGTAGTCTTCTAAAATCCAAATCAATCAGTACGGCAGGCTGTCCTCTGGAGAGTGATGTATTTTTCGTTTTTATTAACCAGATAGAATTATAATATGTATATATATATACACACAATATAAATATGCTAATGTTTTTCATAAACCTTAAAGGTCATAGGAATGACCTTTAACATAATACCTATGTTTGCTTTCCACAATACTGAATCCCTAAGAATTGTTATTTGTGTTTTTTGTTTTCACCTAGCATATCTCATATATTTACAGTCCCCAATCCTTAATCAAAGTGTGCTAATTTCCAAGGAAGTTAAATATTTAGGCAAATTTCAAGAGCTGCGAAATCTCAAAAACAAACATGAATGAAAATATATCACCTAAACATGGAGTGAGTGGCAAGAGTGTGGTTCAGCTGTTTTCAAATTATATGACAGTGCTGAATGAGTACTCTAGAGAATTATTATTTTTTTAATATTGCCTTACTCACTACATCCCAAGTGGGTCTGATAGAAAAGTCACAGCATAAGAGACAGAAAATGAAAATTTCATTCTGACAGATAAATTTTCCACTTGGGAAACATTTTCAAGCTTTTTCATTCCCAGCTGGCTGGAGAGAATTATAAGTTATTAGAAGCCTCTTACGATACCATCTATTGTTAATGTTTTTAATATCTCCCACAGTAAAAACTGTGAAAGCAATCAAGCCGGTGACATTTTCTTTCCTCTTTCACTACTGCTTTTATCTGATTAAAACATAAATAGAGATACCTAAGCCACCCAGAAAAGATAAAGCAGACTTTTATCTTTTTTTGTGTGCCTCTTTACTTCCTGATAATTTTGGTTATCATTTTTGCACAATAACATCCCTTTGCTGTATGTTGTATTTTTAGCATCTAGGAGTGATAGCTATTCTCTTCCTGTTAGTGTGGGGCTTAATTCTTGTATCCAGGCTTGACTCATCCTGGTCACAGTCAGACTGTCATAAAAGATGCTAAAAACAATTCATTCAGAAGCAGAACAATTAGAGATATCGAAAGTAGCAGTGTTCCCCCCCAAAATACAGGCAAGATCTGTTCTGCCAGCCAACACCAGATACCCATTATAGTCAAGCGAGAAGGAAAGTCATCACTAGTTTATATGCTAGGTCCTGGAACTATTTGGAAAACTGCTTTTTGTGTCACAAGTGAACAACATAGGGGATTACAGACACTACAAAAGCCCATGTATAACTGAAAAGCTGCATTTAGGTGTACTTATCATGTGCTGGCAGACTGAGGTCACACCTCTGCCAAAACAGATAGCACACTCTGTGATCATCTGTTTAGAATTTTAGCACCTTGTGGTGACAAGTTTGTTCAATTTGGAGCCGAAGTTGAGCTAGTCAGGGAATGTAATTGTGGCCTCAGTAAGGACATCGGATCATTTTGGCAAAGAAGTGCAAGAAAATTCAGGCAAATCAATTAACTACAATATCATGCCAAGGCACAGGAAATGTCTGGGTGCAAAATTCTATTCAACTCTTACTACTTAGTTAAAAAAAACAACAACAACAACAAAAAAAACCTATAGAGGAACTGTACAACTTACTCAACTCTTTCACAAAAAGTTTCCGTACAATCAAGATTTGAGATTCTTGGATGAAAATCATTATAGAATTATGATTAGTAAACTCATGTATACAACATGATAAAGGCAATATATTGTACTCACAATAAAATAATTTAAGCATATGAATGAAATATCATAGGTTCTTCATTTTTTTCCATGCATGTTCCATGACCTCTCAACACATTCTGTCATCCTGCTTCATTTATGTAAAGTATGACAGTCATACATTACTTGTAAGCATTTCAGTTTCATATTTATTCACAGGTCACAAGCATAAGGAAACCAAGATACCCTCTGTCAACAAACTAAAGCATGCTTTGAAGCAAAGAGCATGATTATGGACTGACCACACTTTTTAGACACATTCTATGCCCAATTATGTGACCAAAGATATTCAAAAATCTGGCCTTCTAGCTCACATGAGTCTGCAAAGACCTTTTGAAATCAAGAACTAATTACAGTTTTTACCAACTCAACTATCCTCATGGCTTAATCATATTTGAATGAAATATTCAGGTAGAAACACAAAATACAAATTGCTTTGTTGCCTTTGTTTGCAGGTAACACTTTCTTGGTCATTCCTGCTTTAATTACTGTTGCCAAAGGTCCAACTGTCTTTTGAGTCTGTAGTTGCTAAAATAAAAACACAAGTTTGGCCATTCCTTTTCTGAGAACATTACATATAAACCAAAACATCGGAAATTGATTTAAGCAACAAAAGTGCCCTTTTATTAATGTGGCTAAACTAGTACACTTCACTTAATCAGGACACAGATAATTAGGAAATCTGGTTAATTGGGACATTTCCTAGGGAGCTGAATTAAACCAAATGAGTTTTGACTGGCAAGGGACAATGGTTAATTGGGGTGATAATTCCACTTAATTGGTATGCCTGCAGGCAGTTAAGTGATCTGTGAGGCTCAAAGGCTAATAACAACCTTTCTTTCCTCAAAAGACCTGTACAGGTCCAAAACCAGTAAAAAATAATGGTTTTAATGCCACTGCGTACATATTAAGCATTGCTCAAAAGTTTCCTCTCTTTAAGAGATCATCATCACAGAACTATTAAAAAACTTGATAGTGCTATTGTTTTCCAAATTATATTAATTTCAAAGTAAGGAAATAAATTTCCAAGTTTCTCCATATGGTGGAATATTTTATTGCTAATTTTTTTCTCAGCCATCAGACTTCTATATTGGAAAAATATATATTAAGAAATATATAAATTATGAGAGTTAACTGCTACTTGACTCACTAATACCCTGTTGCTGATATACAATTTTAAAATATGTACAACTGTAAACTTGAAGGGAAACAATATTTTCACATTATTCAGTTCTTTGGGCCATTTGCATAATTTGGACAATTCCACAACTGTCGATCATTTTCCAGAACGTTTCCTATGTTTCTTTGGTAAATGCAATCCTACACTTGATCCAATGGGTTAGTATGGCACTCTATGCCTCCTCTAGTTCAAGACATAAGTACAGAGTCGTACAGAAAAAAAAAAAGGTGCATGTGGGGGGTGGAATAGAGTTGATACTTCCTTTTCTATTCTATTTTTTTTCCATGGACATCTTCTGAAAGGGAGGAAGTAGAATCCTGTTCCCAAGTCCAGCGCATCAATTTAATGAACATGAAATGTCATTAACAGCACTCAGAAATCTCCTGAGGATATAATCTCCAAATCATGCTTTTCAACTGGAAGAGAGATAGTTCAGTTTTCACTAATTTATATTTATGGACCTACAATGTATAAATTTAACTAGCAATTTTACAAGAGAAGAATATACCTAAGTAAACCCTATTAAAGTAATGAAGCAAAAAAAAAGTGCTTTTTATTAACATCAATGCTTTATGGCAATGTCAGGCTCCATCTTTTCTAATTTAACCTCGAAGAAAATAAATCGCTTCTCTGATTTTAATTCAACTAGTAATTCTCCACTAAAAGTAAGCCATGAAATATAAAAAGACTTGCAGGGGATCATGTCTTGGTCTGTAAATCTGTTATTAGTATTGTTGACAACTTATTAAAAGCCTGAAGAGATTGTCAAAACATATCCCTGACTTTGCTATAATGTAAGAATATGTTTAGTATAAAGTTTACTTTATCTATTGCTGTTCCAAATATAAAATGAGAACCTAGTTTGAGGTACAGTATTCAAGTACTCTCCCTACCAAAAAAAGAGGTCTGTGGAGAACCAGGGTAAGAATAAATGTACACAAAAAGATGAATAGAAAAAAATGAATTGAATGAAATGAATGAATTTCTGATAACACCTTGTAACATTGGTAACACCCTGTTGTTAAGCCTAGGATTATCATGAAATGGATCCTCATGGAAGACATGTTAAGGGATGTGAGGGTTATCCAGGAGTGTGGCTTCCCCAAGAGAAGGTCATGCATGAACTAGTGGCCTTCTATGATGGAGTGACAACATCAGTGCACAAAAGGAAGGCAACTGATGTCATCTATCTGGATTTCTACAAGACCTTTGACATGGTCCTTCAACATACTTATCTCTAAATTGGAAAGATACGGATTTGAAAGGCAGACTATTTGGTGGATAGAGAATTGGTTGGAAGGTTGCGGGCAGGGGGTTGTGGTTGATGGCTCTATGTCCAGATTGAGGCCAGTGATAAGTGGTGTCCTCCAGGGGCACATCTTGGGACTGGAACTCTGTAACACCTTTATCAATGACACAGATGATGGGATTGAGTGTACCCTCAGCAATTTTGCTGATGACACCAAGCCGAGTGGTACAGTTGATACAGCAGAAGGAAAGTATGCTATCCAGTGGGACCTTGATAAACTTGAAAGGTGTGCCCTTGTGAACCTAATGAGGCTCAACAAAGCAAAGTGCAAGGTTTTGTACTTGGGCAAAGTAATCCCAGATATGTATACAAACTGGGAGAAGAACACCTTGAGAACAGTCCTGCTGTTCAGGACTTAGGGGTCCTGGTTGATGAACAACTTAACATGAACCAGCAGTGTGTGCTTGCAACCCAGAAGGCCAATGGTATCCTTAGTTCCACTGGAAGAGGGGTAGGCAGCAGGGCAAACAAAGGGAAAACAAAGCCACAGGCTGTGCTCCTTATTGCCAGGGCAGCGCATAGAGTGCAATTCTATTTAAGTATCACTGGATAAAATGCAGAATCAGCCTTGGTTATAGGGACTCTAAGTTAGAAAATTTTATAGCAGTGTGCATTTTTTACCAGCAACACCACTTTTCAGGTCATGTTTTCTTTGCCACCTCCAATCTTGCATTCAGGGTTGCAGTGTTGTGTAGTTTGAACAAGAAAGAAGAACAATAGCATAACATTTCAATCTTTCCTACAGAATGGTGGCTATAACTGGTCACTAAAACCCGATAGCTCCCTGAAATCTGCCTTTTCATTCATAAATTTTTCATTAGTTCTGAAGAAATAAATTAACTGTTTTCTCAATGGCTCCAACTGCGAAAATTCTTGATCATCGATCCTCAAGTTCTTATGTAACTGCGTACCTATCAGATTCACAGTTACTAGTTCCTGGAACAAATCTTGGAACTAAACATTTATTTGGTAATTATATCGTTAAATTATGGTTTTATTATTAACAAGTTGGTATAATTACAATGATAACCTTTAAGGACATACTTGTACATTTTTAATCCTATATATGTACTCCCAGATTATCAACAGAAGCCCTCTGGAGTGGTTAACTGATGATGAGCTAAGTCAGAATAATTAATGCATCTGTAATGGCTAAGTCTGCACACTGTCCACAGTTTTGTCCTGGTATATTAAATAATTGCAGTACCTCAGATCAGCTCATGGGACTTCGTGTCATTTTGTAGGAGACTTCATACCTGTGTGCAGTTCTCTATATAAATGTGTGTTCACAAGACTTGCACAATTCTTCATGAAGAGATTATTTTTCTGTAGATCTTCTGTGGTTATCTGCTCTGGGACAACAATGAGCAGTTCCTTATCCAAATTTCTTGTTACTGTTTAAAAATTAACGTTATTTTTTGAAAGTTCTGAGATTATGAGTTGCTGGAAAAGAAATTAGCTAATAGTACTGTGGTGAATAAACTTCAGGTTTATTCTCTAGCTTCCACTAACTTAAAGCATTTGTGTATGTGACCTTTTTCTCAGAGTGAATACTGAATTCCAATCTCATTTCTCATGAGATATTCTATGACATCACTACAGAATTTTATTTACAGTAAAACTAGTCTGATCACATTTAGTATTGATGTCAATGAAAAAAAACTCTGCTATATAGTGGACTTTTTCCCAAGTTGTCTGATATTTTACACCTATGGCCAATTATTTCTCTGTCAACATTTATCAAAAGGTGATGTTGTCATGTTTTCCTTCTCTCAAGACCTTTACAAATATTGTGATATTTTAAGTATTTTTTTGATGGCAAGAATTAAAATGTGAAATTGCACTGTATTTGGTCTGTCAATCTCAATGAAATTTAATCTATTATTCTGTTACAAGCATGTGTGTAATAATTCATCAAAATTTCTCTTTGAGAGAAAGAACATGCAGTGCTTGAGATATTAATGATAATGTGCAATTTTTAGTGGAGTTTACCAGCTGTCAGTCTCCTATGAAATACTTCCGTCATGATGAAAATGGAAAATATAAAAAGGATATGAACAATTATGTTTTTTCAAAAAAATATAAATTCATTTTTTGTAACTAAAAGAACTACAAATCTTTATGCTACACTTGATTTAAAAGCTAATTCCCTCTCAAAGTCAAACAATCTAAAACACTTGTATTTTTCATAATGTTGCACGGATCACATCTTGCTATCATTATTCATTTTTATTTTATTTTATATAGTTTAATTTAATATTCTTCTCTTCCATTTACTTTCCTGTCACTCTCTTATTCTGCTATTTTTGCCTTCTCCATTATACATTTCATATATGGCCACATCTCTCCATACAGATCTGACTTTTTTGAGTTCTTCCTTCATTTTCTACTGTGTCTCTTGTATTATTTTGCCTACCTACTTTATATTATTTACTGTTATTAATTTTAGGATTATATACTGCTGAATGTACAAATTCAAAAGCAGATTTTTTAAACTACATTTTCATATCATTATTTCATTTCTAGTTATCAAGTGTCCACTTAGCATTGTTTGGAAATATTCCTTTTTATTTTTCTACTTTATTTTTCCCCATGTTTGTTTGCTGCTTCTGTGTTGGCAATTTTATATCAATGCTATCTTCCTAAATATATGCAAGGACTCAATATATTCAGCGCTCTCAATCCTTTACAGTTCCATCCTTACTTCCTTCTACTTTTATGTAAAATGCAATGTTGTACCTAACTTCCATAGTTTGTTTTCTCTGTCACTTATAACATTGGTAGAGTCTGAATGGGAATTAGAGCTCTTAGAAAACCCAAACTTACAGGGCTCAGACAAACATGGGTAAAGACTTAAGATGACAAATAAAGATTGAACTAGACAAAAGTCAGATCAAGTGTAACAAACTTCTCCCAGATTTAATGCAAAAAATCATCTACTTTAATCAAAGCAGCCCTAGAGGCCAGTCACACTTGCCATTACTACCTGTCCTATCAGGTAGTAAACTTCAGAGGTAGTGCCCTCAGACTTAAAATAATTGGTTTTGTGTAGTTTTTCACAATTTAGTAGTCAAATAAGAATTTATGCAAATTCTTCTCATTCACTGTATTGTGGTCATAGCTCTTTGCTGGGTACACAGAGCCAGCAGCTGAATCTTGAGTTACACCCTGCAGATAGAGCAACTAGTATCAGTAAATATACACATCCAAACACACAGACACACACACACACACACAAAAACATAGCTTTTCATTTTGCATCATTTTCCTACATATAACAGCAAAAACAGTCACAATTACAGTCCTTTGATTCTTTTATTTCTATCCATTGTTTATCCATTATTAATGTCTGTTCAACATTCGTAGTATCTAATTTGCATAGTTCATTTTCACATCTATTTATTTCTCTTCACTTTCTTCTCAAATCCAGCAGTGTGCCCTGTCAGCCAAGAAGGCAAACTGCATTTTAGAACACAGCAGAAATCAGGATTTCTGATCACAGAAATAACTTAGCTCTGATCAACGACTGATTAACTAAACTAAAGCAGAGAGCCATTTAAGCATACTGCAGTATATTCACACTCTTTGAGAGACGGAGAGGGGAAAAACACATTTTCATGCAAGTATGCAATAGCATATCTGGAACTCACACCATTTTATGATGTGAACCACTGCACTACACTGAAAATGTTCAAAAGAAGATTGTCAGGATTCCCACTTCACAAAATAAATTTCAGAGCTTTATACGTTGTTTTTTTTTTTTTTTTTTCAGAGCTTTATCTGTTTTTAACTATACTTGTACATATTTTGGCATGCAAGCTTCTACCATGAAAACAATTTGTCCTTACAGACTGACATAAATCTATTAAGTGTTTTTCAAAGAAAGATATTCAGAAAAGTGCAGACCAGCCAATACTCAAGGCACAGTCTGTCTTTCTGATGTATTTATAGGCAGAAATCTCAATTAAAATCAGAGCAAAATGCTTGCTCATTTTAACACTGGTTCCTTTCTCTGATATCCAGCTGATCAGTTTAAGGGTAATGACTGGGAACAGATAAAGCCCATCACGTTACTTAGCACGATCTTACATGTGTAAATGCCTTTTTTTACTGAGATTTTCTCAGTCCTTCTGAGCTAATAGCTCTTGATTCATGAATCTGTTACATCTACTGTTATTCTGCACCTCTTGACTGCTTTTTCCCAGCTGCTTTAATTTGGTGTTTCAAATAAGTTTGGCACCCAAGGAAACACTACAGACTAGGGATTTATGACTAGATTAAAGCAACTTTGAAATACTGTCTTTAGAACAAAGCACTCTTTCTCAAAAACATCAGACATGTAAAGGAAATAATTAAAACAATAATCAAATATTAACCAATGAGATTTTCAATTTAAATCACTAGTCCTCTTGTAGCCAATGGACAATGGGCAGATCCACAGAGTGTCATCTGCTAAAATCCTTGGTGAGTTTCAAGCTTACTTTGGTGTGTGTGTAGTTACTTTGGAGGTGTGTAGTTTAAGAAAATTTAAGGAGGTGTTTATACAATGACTAAACTTGGTTGGGAAGTGGGTATAAGATACATCCTAGTTTTCAAAGCATGTTTTATTTGTTATTGTAAGCAGGCTGATGGCTGAGGATTAACTTTGAGGCATGTTTACACTAGAATTATCTATTTAGTATTAGTTCTGAGTATTGAAACACCTGTACCCTTCTGAAGGTCTCACCCAGAGGGATCTGCTTTGTTGTGAGAGGAAACCTAAATTAAGGAGCAGATCCCCATCTTCAAGATCAGATACAGAAACAATGGTTGACGTACAAGGATGTTTCATATATCAAATCTTATTAAAAAAATGCTACAGAAACACCTTTTGAGAAAAGCTTCCTCATTAACAAGGAATTTTTAGCCTTATGTATACTGTACTAGAAATAGCTTTTAGGAGAATGTCTGATGTCACTAAATTAACTATGTAACAATTTTATCAACAAACTTTCTCAATCATCATGAATAAACAGATTTGTTGTCAAATTTATTTTCATAAAGCCATAACTGCATAAAACCAAAGATTAAATACCCTTTAATTTTATTTTTTTATTTATTTAAATTATTTTTGCAATTTTTGCCAATTATTCTGTGAAAGACTAGTGTCAGGTTGGTCAGCACATAATTACTTGGATCATTCTGCTACTGCAGGATTTCTTTTCACACTTTTTTATTCCACTGCTTGTCTTTTCAATCCAATTAACTTTTGACCCATTGATCTATTCCAGCTATATCTGATAGATGTCCAGTAGTCCTAAAGCAGAGTAGTGTCCAGCTTGATGGAAGTGGTCATCCAGAAAAGTGAGAAACTGTCAATGCCTTTACTAAAGAGAAAACGTTAATATAAGATTACGACCTAACACAAAAAAAACCACAAAAAAAACCCCTACAAATTAATGAAGTTGTTAATGTCTGAAAGACATAGAAGTTTATAGAACATATTATCTGACTCCAAAAATCTCAATACAAGATACAAAGACTTCAAAAATCAGCCTTTATTAGCTCTGGTGCACACAGAAGACCAGCACTCTAAGATCACTTCTGTAGTTTTCTCCTGAAAGGGTTTTCTTAAAATTAGCATTGTTCTACTAAAACACGGTGAAGTACTGCATAATTCCTGTAAAATGCAAATACAGCATTCACCATTTTTTCCATCTATGAAAATGTTATTTTTGGGAAAAAATCTGCTCTTTCTGCATCATTAATGCTAATTACATAGTTACCACCTCTAAAGACTGAAGTTTAGATCTTTTTTAGAATAGTTTTTACTTCCGATGTTACTTGAACTTACATGTATTATCATTGCATTTTTCACCATATATATCACAATTCTGAGTTCAATCAAGCATGCAATTTTTACTTTACCAGTTTTAATTGCTATTACTCTGTCTTCTGCAAGTTTTCCTAACATTTTTAGGTTATTTATAAGTTCTTGCCTTCACTTCATCACTGTGGCTGAAGTAAAAAACTCATTAAACTGAGGTTATTGTTTTTCTGCAGAATCTTTTTCTTTAAAAAACTGGACATTTAAACTTCTATTTTAAAATCTCTCATCCTAATGACATTTCATCTTTTTTTTTCTTGCACTTAAGATACTTCAAATAGTTCAAAACATCACGAGTACATCTATGGACTGATCTATCATTATCTTTCATACAATTTCTGAGCAGGTGTATGATTTAGCACGAGAACGTGAGACACCATGTTTAAAGGACCTCCACAGATGGTTATTAGCAACACCTGAAGCTGTCAAAAGGCATGAGAGATCATCTCGTTGCTTAATAATTTTCTAATTGATTATGAGAGGAAGAATATTAGGAATAGCTGGGCTGTTTTATTTTATTGTTTTTTTTTCTGAATGGAATAGTGTATTGGGGTGATTCAAAACAGTCTCTTGCTCATCATATCTGTCAATTATTAAAAAAAAAATAAAGCAGTGAACTGGCAGCATTTGGTTCTAAGTTATGCAGGGCAAAAAAATCTAAAGGTTACTGCAAACATTTGATGAAAGATCTCATTACACTGAATAACAATGACGGAAAAAAATGAGTATTGATAAATGCAAAATAATGCATTTTATGACAAAATAATGACAGTAATTAAGGTTAAGTATTGACAGGCATTGTAACACCAAAAATATAAAGCTCTAAATTAGTTACTATTATTCAAGATAAATGCCATGGATTTTTTAGAAATAGCATTCTGTGAACATCAAATCTGTGGAAGAAAGAACAGTAGACAGTAATGGCATAAACCTTGATACTGAAATAAAATATAACACAAAGCTCGTATCAGAAATATGTTGCTTCTTCACTAGTGAGATGAAGCTATTGCATGCCAGGAAATGCCTTCCTGGCCACCCTGTCACTACAAGAAAGAGGGAGTGGGCCAAAGAAAATACTGAAAAAAGAACAAAGGATTGTCAGAGGTTTGTTGTAGGGATGATTAGAGGTACCTTGCAGCTTCAGTGCATAAAAGATGAGGGGCATAGAAAAGAAACAAATTCAGAGGAATGTGAGATGAACAGATGAAGACTTTCTATCACTTTTAACTGCGCATGAAGATGAAGGGCCTCACGAAGTATTACGATTGGCTTAGAGAAACAGGGGGAAGTGCTCTTTTTTTTACACACAGTGCATATTTAGACAGTCAAACTCTTTGCCACATCTTGTCTTTTGAAGCCATAAACTTAACTAAGGTTCAAAAAATGAATTGACAAGCTCAAAGAGGAGTAAAAAAATATACCACAGGGTAAAAAGCAAGATGATGTAAACACAGCTTTAAAAAGATTCATTTTTTGTCTGCTGAGAGCTGAAAGAACACAATAGGGGAAAGATTATTCTGTATTTGTGCTTCTTCTTTTATACTTTCCTAAGGAACCATAACTAGGCATCATCAGAACTGGTTATGCTGACCTTTTCTATATATGTGTGTGTATAAAAAAGCTTCAAAATGTAACCAAAACTTTCCTCCTCCACCCCCACTTAAGGAAGAAAAAATAAATGAATAATAATAATGAAAACACACCACAAAAACACAAAATGCACCCAACCAAAAAAAAATTAACAGATTACTTAGGTAGTATTTGTAGTATACTTTTTCAATTTATATTAAAGTAGGAAAAGAAATTACTTATATATATATATGTGTGTATGTGTGTGTGTGTCAACCTCCACAAATGAAATTTATCTCAAAAATCCCACTGTTTTGCTGTAAAAGTTAAACAGAGATGAAGTAATGTGGTTAACTACTTCCTTGGAAGTGTCTAAGTAAACAGCCCTTATCCAGTCTCATGTCCCCACTATTTTCCCTTTCTTCCCTCTTATTGGAGGCTAAAAAAATGAGACTAGTATTCATGTTGGCAACACACAATGCTATCTCTCACATATAAATTATTTTTCTCTCCATTACAAAGTTATTCCTTGCATGAAAAAAAAAAAAAGTATTTTAGATACATTTTTCATGCCTACTTTTATATAGAAGCACATGCAATTTTGTTTACAGGCCATGAAATTGCAGACTCTTCACTGTATCAAATACCCGATCTTTATTACTATTGATGAGATTGGTCAAATTTATGCCCACACCCAATTCTAAAATTCAATTATAGATTGATTTGAGGTGCTGCGGGTTCCCGTGAGGCGAGTTTAATTTGTGATACCATAGCCAAAGTACTTTTTGAGTGTTACAGACCTAGCTAACTTTTCTGCTGAGAAACTTGGAGTAGTACTGTGGGATTCAAAACTCTCTGCATGAGTTTTATCACTTATTAAGATCCAAAAGATAGCTTCTGGTCTGACACTGGTGAAAAAGTAGCATCCTAACTTCTGTAAGGAAAACGACAATCCCATACAATTGATCTTGAGTACAGACTTACAAAGCGCATTATAAAAACGTCTTTAAACTACTGGTATGTCTCAGTAAAATGCTTAGATTAATTGCTGGTTTTAAAGCCCCAGTCAGGTTAAAACTTCCAGTTAATCTGGAAGGCAAAGCAGAGGGCTAGCTCCAGCAGTGACAACGTGTTTTCTTTTTTGATTGATTTTTCTGTGTGTCAGAGCAAGACCACCTAGGGATTGCTTTCACAGACTAAATATGTCTCCAGCATATCTAAAAAGGCTTTAATCCACTTAGAAGCATCAACTCTTGAAGCAGATATGAGGTGGTAAAGTCGCTGAATTGCCTGAGGCAGCTGTGGAGCTAAGCCTCGGCTAAAAGGGGACTGTTGGTCAGGTGGGACAACAAGCAGCCGATGTTTAAAGCTGTTTGTGCAGGGGGCACTTGGCATTTGCTCTCTCAGATACGTGAGGAATGGTATGCTCTTTGTGTTGCTCTCCATTTCACAGCAGAAATAATAACAGCAGTCGAGATTGCGCATCACGGAGCACATAAGAAGTCAGTTGAGAGACAATGGAGTTTGATTTTCAGTAAAAAAAATGCCATCTGTG
Source organism: Oreortyx pictus (assembly GCA_036925125.1). Taxonomy (NCBI): domain Eukaryota; kingdom Metazoa; phylum Chordata; class Aves; order Galliformes; family Odontophoridae; genus Oreortyx; species Oreortyx pictus. Next base: position 82,798,981 of record JAUPFR010000002.1, on the reverse strand, counting down.
TAGGTTGAGTGTATGTCTCTCTCCTCAAACCTTCACTTTGAGGGATACTTTATGTTTATTCTTGTCAAAATTAAAAGAAGTGATCTAAACTATGCAGTTTCAGTGCTGCTTCAGTGCTGCTCAGCATGCTGCCAGACTGACTGGTATTGTGTTCAGAAAAGCTTCACTGTAAAAAGTCAACTGCTACTGCCCACAAGTCAGTACAGCCCTCTGGAGTATTCCTGTGTCTGAACTCATTTATAATGGTTCCATTTGTTACGGGCAATTTTTAGTAAAGAAAAATGTTAAGAGGTGAAGTGCTATACAGAATTTTAGCTTCAACAGAATCTCTGAAAATTTCTTTCCTCGTTTAGCAAAACTTGCATATGAAATTGCTAAGAAATGTTGCACAGTGGAAAAAAAGAGCTCTTAGCACATCTGAGACAGCTGCTCAAATAATTTCCTTATCATAGTTTTTAAATAATTACTGTAGTTTATATGCAAGTACATTTGCAGAATGCGCGAGTATAAATTATTTACTTTTAAAACTACAAAAGATGTTTATTTTTTGGATTGGAACTGTGCCACTGTTCACTGCCATAGTTACAGAAATATCTGAGGTAGGACAAAAAGACTGGAAATGAAAAGCAATAATATAGCTTATTTAGAAACAAAAGTAAGATTATAAAACCACAGAGCGTGAAATGGTATGTAAATAGAGATTTTCTATTGTAGTGCAGCACAGAAGGAATTCAGATGACTAGTAAAAATGAGCAAAATAAAGGTCTCATACCTCTGCATACTTGTTTTAAGTCAAACCAGTGTACTATCACTGCATGCCGTATATACAGCAATACAGCCACCACAACACGGCGTAGCAGACAATCAGCAACACTGGTCTGTAGTACCTATGAATTCCTGTATATACACAGGAAATATATGTTGGATGTAAAACAATTTCTTTTGAACCATTAGAAAAAGATTGGCCTTCAAGGGATTCAAGTACTTCAGTATTTAATTGTTCCCACTGAAACAAACTGGTATCAAAGTCTATATTCAAATGCCCTTAGATCTCATTCTTTTTCTACCAGCTCTTGGGTGTGAATAACTTTAGCAGAAAATTAGTGATCTCTTGTGCTTTTTTTCTCCAAAAAAATATCTTTATTCCATTTATAGTTCGGAAGACTGAAGAGCTGATGCTGGAAGTTGGTCGGTGAGAATGCTTATTATTCTTAAATTATTGGTAAGAAAATCATTGTAACCAATGGTAGCAAGTAAGATTGGACTGAAGTTAATTATTCAGTAAGAGATTGAAACACCTACAAGAAAGCTTGGAATTCCGAATGATAATATAAAAGCCTGCACTCACCCACTGTATAAAGGCAGAATGTCCTTTTTTAAAGCATCAGAGAAACATGGAGCTCTTGTTCTGCAGGTGCTGAGAACTGCATCCCTGCGCAGCTCAGCATTTGTGTGTCCTCAGATCCTAGCCAGCACTCAGGGAGCACACCGCAGCTCACCCTGCATCCTGTGATGGCTCTGATCTGATAAACATACCCAGAAATTACCTAAGTGTACAGACAGCTGATCACAAGAAATCATCCATCAACTGAACTGCATTAAAAGACCACGTGTTTTACTCCTAGCCCTTGGGCACTGCCAAGGTTCATCAATTTAAAGAAAGCATAATAGACTAGGAAAATGTATGCAGCCACATAATTTGAACAGCAGCTCTTAAGTGATAATTGGTTCAATTCCTGATCATCTGACCGCACATTTGTAAACAATCTTTCTGAAGTGGTCATGGCACAGCTGCTGCAAACTATCCTCTACATAATAGCTCACTATCACAGAGCACTCATACATGAAATGAATGATCAGTATCAGCTTCCGCCCTTGTCCCAAGGGATGCTAACTGTGGCAAACAGAAACATACTGCTTACAGGGGTAAAAATGATTGTCAAAAAAAAAATGTGCACCTCATGAAGAATAGATATCCTAAGGATCCTAAGGATCGTATAGACTTTTAATATATGGAATTATTAACTTCTTAATATATATACATATATATTATATACATAATACCTATGAATATTTGATCTATATTTCTGTGGAAAAGTAGAATGATGCAGGCATATCTAATACAAATGCAGCATGTCATTGCTCATTAGTGATGAGGAAATTTTTAACAGCACTTACTAGAGTCAGCAGAGCAGAAAAAGCTTCTAGGCTACTCCCCCTCCATAACTGGCTATTTTAAACATTTTTCTTTTTAATTCACTGACCGTGGATCCCATCCTGAAGTAATGGGACACAATTTCAGTGGTTCCTCACCCAGACCTAGATGCCATGCAGTTTGGGATCAGAAGTTGCTGACTGTCAGACACTAAAGGATTCTATTAAATCCAAGGCCATGGAGGTAAATATGCAAAATACCTCTGTCTGTGGGGTAAACTCACAGAATCACAGAACTGCTGAAGTTGGAAAGCACCTCTGGAAGTCATCTCAAAGCAGAGGCACCTTGAAGAGCTTGCCCGGGACCGTGTCCTGTTATGCTGCTAAGAATAACAGGTCTAGGACTCCAGTAACCTGTAAGGACGGTGCATCAGCTGGATTAAAAATGTGGTTCACTGACAAGCTAAGACATCAGAATGGCCATCTGTGTACTTTTTCTTAGTGCTCTTGCGCTTCTGACATCCATGAAAACCACAGAGAGGTGCAGAAATCTGTCCCAGACTGCTTAAGATTGGAAGGAACCTCTGGAGGTCAACTTGACCAACATCACCTGCTCAAAGCAGGGACACCAGGAGCCCAGAAGAATCTGATCAGGGGTACAGAGAGGATGACTGGAGTACAAGGGAAACCCCAGATCTTTTTATACCTGAACCATGGACGTGCCTGAGCTCAGCCGTGAGGTTCCCACCATGTCTGAGAGCCCTGAATCCACCTTCTACCCCTGATGTCCCAGACCTCTCCTTTCCACTCCTGAGCATTCCTGCCTTTCGCTCCCTGAAATTCTCTGGTTAAGGCTATTTCACAGTTGGAGGAATCTGGGAATGTTTCTTACTCTGTGAATACAAAGAAACACAAACTAATCAAGCTTTTATCATTTAAAGTCTTACAGTTCTGATGTTCGCAAAGGAGCTATTCAATTTTGTAAGGAATTTAACTGTTATATGAAAAATAATAAAAAAGATTCTCTGGACCTTACTGCTTGTACTTTCCACATACATAATTCTGGCTAACACAAATTATGTTAAAATCAGCATAAAAGTAATCTTCACCATAAAACATCAAATTTAAGAAGCATACTGTGGTTTTCCTTTTTACTATGTTGCAAAAAAAAAAAAAAAAAAATTACACCCAGGAGTTAAGTTTCAAAACTCCAATCCCCTTTGCTCTTTTGACACATCGAACAACAGAACATAATCTCTAGCTGACATCAGTAAGTTCTCTTCACATCCCGAAAATCCAAAATTCTACATAAAAGACCAAAGATCCAGCAAAGTCAGTTGCAAAATTAATCTCATTCACCAGGTAGCAAAACCCTGAGTGTGGCTCCCACACAGACCGCAAGCTATTTGTGAAATGGAAGCAGCAGACAGTAAATGAAGCAGCTTGGCTTTAACAGCTTGTCAGTCACTGAACAACTGAAGGCTGCAGACATCCTGGGTTAAATCATACATTTAAATGCCACTTGGAGCGATCCCAAAACACCACCTGAGGCTGAGCTGCTTCTGACTTCCAAATGTATTCACATGTGGAAGAACCAGTATGAACTGTGGTAACTGCTTTCTACCTCCAAATTTGAGGTGAAACATTAAAAAGTAAAAATTTCAGCACTGCTTTGGGGCAAGACCAAAAACAAAGTACTCCAATTTAAATTGAAAGTACTTGTTCACTATAATCTTGCATAAATTGATAAACCATTCAATGTTTATTCTCTTTTTTCTTTCTTCTGCCCTATTCCACAGTTCGTTTTTCCATTGTTATGACTGCTGTGCACTTATTTTAAAATTCAGTCTCATTAAAACTTACAGATATGGTATGAACATGTCCTTTCATCTTACTGACACAATCAATGTAATTTCTGCGGGCAATATTTCACTTAAATTTAACAAATTTCTTAAGCAATGTGAAAACTCATTTAAACAGTTTATAACATCCTTGATTTGGTATAAATAAAACTGTTAGCTTCTACTGCTTTCACTCCTGTAATGGAATTCTGATATTCACTGCTGCAATAAATTAGGTCTTATAAACAACAAAACATCACAAAATCAATTCAAGAGATGTTGTAAATAGGGAACAAGAAGGAAATTATCTCATGCAAGCTTTTTCAGTGTAAACCCCTTGACACGTGCTGTAACCAGCCAGTTAATAATTGCTTTGTAAATTCTTGTAAATCTGAAATGAAGCAGAGGGGATAAAACCAACAAACAAGTCATAAAGTATGATTGTTGCTTGTTTAGAGTGCTTATTGCCTTGCCAGACAAGTTCAAAATCTCATAACAAAAAATTTGTTGTTTTTTTTTTTAATTTCCTCCATTGCAGCTGTTTTACTGGTGTTGGAAAATACATACAATCCTTATCCATAAATAATGCGTCACACAAAAGACATGCTTGGTTAAATTCTGAATATTTTAAATATTTTAATATTTTAAGCAGTAATACACTGCAAATTTTAACACTTCTCAGAGTACTCTCTCTCCCTTATTCACTCAGAATATATTTTCTCAGGCTGGTCAGAATCTGTGATGGATGATAAAAACCAAGAGCACACAGGAACGGAGACTCTGACTATACAGTATTATAATGCAGTGGCTCCTTTTGAGAATGAAAAAGACGTACGAAGGTATCTCTTTAAAAAGGAACCCTTTCTAGAGACAAATTAAAGTTTGGCAAGATCGTAAATGGTAAATAGGTTTATCTGAAGGACAAATGCTGACAATCCATGTCATCAGCACTGATACCATTTTCAGCTAAAATATTCCAGATTTTTTAGGAACCTCACCATTAATTTGATGCTAAAATACTATTCCATGCTATGTTGTCAGTGTTACAACAATAATCTGATTTTGTATTGCAGGTTCAAAAGAGTCAGAAATCATGAATTTTTGCTTTCTTGTCTTGTGGTTTTCTCTCCATATAAAAATATTTAAAATAGTATTTTACGATCTGTGTTTAGTTTTTGTTTGTTTGTTTCTTTTTGTTTGTTTCTTTTTTAATCTTGAAATATAAAATGGGATCAAATGGGAAAATCTGTGAGATGAAGTCAACTCTTTTAAAAGAGGTTCATTTGCTGTCACTAGGTGCCAATCAGTCGTGCTATATAAAACAAATATTATTCTTATTTTTAGTGATTTAACTTACTTATCTTGTACTCTTAGAAACGTGTAATTGCTTTAAAAGTTTGAAACTTTCAACTCCTGTACTTAAATATAGTGCATGCATTTTATTTTCTTCCTACCAAGAACCTCTAGCTGAGAACCCCTCAGTAAATAAAACAATTTCTGCCATGCAAATAGATGTATACCTCATCTGATGTTGGTGTCATATCACATGTGATAAAAACACATTTATTGACTCCTTCATTATTAAGAGGTGTGAACACTTACTGCAATTCATTTCTAAAAATAGAAAATGCTCCTATTCCATTTTTTTAATGAATGCAAGTTCTGAACATGTTTAGAGTGCTTAATAGTCTCAAGATGGACTGCAGACAATAACACATTTAATTCTACAGTACAAATAAATATTTACTTAGTGCTTAGTATGTATATATTTAAATTCTACACCAATTTTTAAATACGAAATTATCACAGAATACTGTATAAACATAAAGAAAATCCCTTTCAGAGAGTCTGAAGAAATATCAGCCAGTAAATATTTCAGAAAGTGATGTATTTAGTATGTATAGTACTGTAAAGGTACTAAAGAAGTGGCTTTAGAGACTGCTTGAGCACTTTCCTAGCTGATGGAGGAATGTTAAATTGTGATCGGTCTGAGCAGAAAAGTCAGTGTAAAATCTGAGGAATATTTTGTCATTTTCTCCAGACAAAAATCATTGATTACTTTAGATAAGTCATTACCTTACGACACATCTAAATGCTTTTAGAGGGGTAAATAACCAAAAATCTTGAAAATTTACTCGCATACTAGTGATTAATGACTGTAACCAGAAAAAAACAATCCACTCTTCCCTCTAAACAATTTAGTTATTTTCTTGAGCTGAAGACCTGTAAAGAAGGCACAAATTTATTGTAGTGGAACCATAAACAGTCACAGAAGAATGCTGTAAGACACTTACAGGAACGAGGAACTTTTTTATTTCTTCCAAGGCATGACTCATACGAGAATATGCTTCCCCGGGTGGAGCAAATACTTCAATTAATACATGAAGCTCATCACTCAAGTGTGCATATTTAGCTTCTCCACTTTTCCTCAGTTCTTCCTCCTATGAAAAAGAATGAGGTTTTTTTAGACCTGGGATTCTACTGATTTTATATTGATTTAGCCTCTACAGAGAACATGACGGAAAGACATAATATATACAGACTTCTAGTACAATCCACTTAAAGATTTAAAAATCATTTTTGTGTGTTTGAGTAATAAAAGTAATTACCATATACTAAAGATTTTAATCAGTACAGTGAAAAAATGCTAAATACTCCAAAACTGAGTAATGAAATATTAACTCCATAAATGCAAAAGATGATTGAAACTGTTTGAATTTGAGCTGTTCACAAAAATAAAGATCCTGTTAGATTCTGGAGACACTTTAGTGACATTTAGACAATTAGACATTTTTAAACAATTCTGTTGTTCATTTATTTTTACTTAATGAAAATCTGTAGACTGTACATGTTAGTATTGCTAAAGTAAAGAATGCTCTGGCTTTATTTGAGACATGAGGTCTGAGTTTAAGTTCCAGTTCCGATATTTGGTAGGTATGCAATCCTGTGTACAATGATTAAGATGATGGTTCATCTCTCTGAGGTGTATTTTGACAGTCTTTGGCCTCGGTTTTCTATCAATTAAATGAGTATAATAACCCAAATTTATGTCAGAGCAATATTTTGAAACATCACCCCACTGTTTTATACAAGGCTTTGAGATAGGGAATGTAAACTGTAATGCACATTAATAGTAGTTACACTACAAAAAACAAAGGTATAAAATCGTGATCCAGTTAATGTAGTTGTCCATGACAACAGAATGCAAAATTTCTCATTACTATACAAAATAGTAATAAGAAATGTTGAAAAACTGTTGTGTTTAAAGCTCAATGTTCAAAAATATTTTTAGAAATGTAATTTTGAAGAAATTGCTATTGTACATCCTCGTTTTATAGATGGAAAACCTAATCACAGATAACATGTAAATTAATTTGCTTAGAATTGGCTGAGAAATTACAGTTTCTTAGTAGATACTCAAATAATCCTTTTGCAGCACAAAGACATCTAAGACATAAAAACTTTAAGAATGACAACTGGTACACTATTTATTGAAAAACTATCAACAATCTTCATTAAAAATATAAAATGTATCTATTCTTTTTCAAACAAAGGCAAAAATAATATTTACCTCATTATTTTGACATCAGTAACGCAATTTTATAATCTAGACTTTTCTCACAGGAAGATGTGTATATACTTGCATGGTTGAACCAATGGTAATTATGTTCTTCTTTTCTCAATAAACTCAGCATTTCTGAAAAGTCATCATTTTATAATCTTCCTAGGTTCAAAGTATGCTTTCTGTTAGGCTCAGAAGGTATTTCTATAGGTGCTAGAAACAGCAAAATCCTCAGCATTTTTTCCTGAATATATCTAATGATGCCCTTTTTTCATGGAATGCATAGAGTTAGATAATGAATTTTCACGTTACCTCTTCCTACAAGTGTGATATGTCCAAAAATGTTTTTATTGCAAGTGCGTGTGTTGTTAAAAGATATCAAAATCAAGGCTAAAGAATAAAGGATATCATATACCAAAGAGTAAGATCTCATAGACCATGTAAACACAAGACAGGAATACCTGTTCATACACTCTGATGTGTTCGCAACATGTTTTGTGTTTGCTTCTGAATGAATGATGAAGACACAAGGTGGTACTGACAACAACTAAGTTAAGAGGCCTTCTAGCTAAACAGAAAATTTCTCTTTTACATGATGCCAAAATGATTGAGATTGTCATAAAGCCCACTCCGAAAAGACGTGAATGACTTTACAAAGTCTGTGCAGTCATTTTAAAAGGATGAAAACTTGCATACCGTCTTCAAAATGTTAGATGACAAATGGCAGATTTTCCATCAATGTTTTGCAAAAGACTGTTGGAAAGCCTTCTCTCTCTAAGACATAGGTCATGAGATTTCCCTTTCCAACTTCAGAAATCTATCTTTTCTGAGTAATCCACACTGCATGATGTAAAGAGGCAACCACCTGGATACTCACACAGGCAGCTGCTAATTCTGAACTGAAAAAAACAACACCTCAAACCTCAAAACACTTCTCCTGTTCGGAGTTTGCAATCCTGGCAGGTAGGATGCCAGGAGAGCCTGTGGCTACCATCACTTCATGGGATCTGAAGACACAAATTGATTCTGTAAAGTAATTGTTCACAAGTTACAAAGGCACAGGTTGAACACCATGCTCTCCCTGCTTTGCAAAGCTGTTTTCTAAAGAAAGGAATCTTAAAAAGTTATGCAAAATTATTATTTTTTTTTCCACAAAAGGATTAAAGTGATATACTCAGAGCTATTCATTCTAAATTTCATATTCAGCCCCCACTGACAATATGATCTTCCTCAAGAGGAAACAAATGACAGCATTAAAAGAGATGCTACGTGAATCTCTGTGAAAAGAAAAATCTACAGTATGTTTACAGTGATGGGTGACATACGTGTTTCTTTCACAGATGCTGAGGTCTCCAAAAGCAAACAAGCTGTAAGGTCTGTCAGCTTCCTAGCAAGGGGAGAACTTGACACCAGAGCAACAAAATGATTTCCAGACTAGGATGTTACAAAGTGGTGATTAGCTGCTGATGCTGTCAGGTCTGGAAGGAACACTAGCATGGTGATAACAGGATGCTCAGCTAACTTATCTGGGTGCTCCCTTGCTGGCCAGAGCAAGTGATCCCTTCTGCTCACTTCACCCTCCTCATAGCAGAAGCAGGCTCAACTTCTTCAGTATGGTCAGAGTGGGTTTGGCTTGTCCTGCTCTTGTAGCAGCAAAGAAGCACAAGGCTTCCCAACAGGATGCCTTAGGCTGCACCAGTCTTACAATCTGGACAGTTAATTACTTTTACACAATTCTGTACCCTGCTTTTCACTATGTACCTATCTTATTTTCACCATCGCAGACTCCTCCCATATAAACAACCTTCTAATTATCCTTTCTCCACTCATCTCAGTTTTGTTACTCAAAATCATTATTCCTGATATCATTATCAAAGGAATATCAGTCTGTATAACCATATATGTATGTATATAGCTATCTGGTACTGTTTGCCTTGCAAGACTGTGGACTTCTGAAGTTCCCCAATGCACCAGTCCAACCATCCATAGAGTTTAGCTGTCACATAATTCTGCCTTAATGATTTGTGAGATTCAGCCATTCCACACAGTGCTTTCTGTAACTTCTGTTAGCTTCACATCACGTCTTACATTCACCAAATTCCCATTCTTACGACCAGCAGATTTCTGAATTTTGTTCAGTTAGCCAAAGTCTCGGCATTAGCACAGTTGTTTGCCTGAAGCCCTAGCACAGGAACAGTTTTAACTTACTCAAGTAGAAGTGAATCAAACCCCGGTAAGAACAATGCAAGTGTGATGGAACCACTGCAGAGAACTTTCACAGAATTCTAATCACAGAACTGTAGGGGCTGGAAGGGATCTCTAGAGATCATCGAGTCCAACCCCCTGCCAAAGCAGCTCCCTAGCCCAGGTTGCACAGGTAGGCGTCCAGGCGGGTCTTGAATGTCTCCAGAGAAGGAGACTCCACCACCTCTCTGGGCAGCCTGTGCCAGTAAACAGTGTCCTGAAAACAATCAAAATACAGTTAAGATAGTAAGTGTTACTGAGCAGTGGATCTTATAAAAAACACTTTGGATCAAATTATTTTTGATACATAAAATGAATGAAATAAATATATTTTCTGGGCTTCTGGATCAGTGTTGGCAATCTCTACTAATACTGACCCTCAGGTTAACAATATGCATCTTCTTTACTACCAGGTGATGAAGTTTAACTTCACCCTGGTTCAGCACAGCACCTTCCAGAGACCAGTTATCCACCAGTCCTGATCATCGTTCTCTCCCTCTGTGCACCAACTCCTTTCATACCTCCAAAGTGATAGAATTATATTCCATATCCCAAAACAGCCACTCTCATACACTGTGCTTCAGATTTCCTTTGTCTTCCTCTATGGTCTCACAGGGTCTTGGCCAGACACACTGCCCTTAGCCTAAGGCACGTTTTAATAACTCACTGCCCCATAAAAAATAACAGATATTTTGAAACATCTTCTGTATTTATTATGTTAGAATCATAGAATCATAGAATCATAGAGTTGGAAGAAACACTTAAAGGTCATTAGGTCCAACTCCTCTGCAATGAACAGGGGCAGGCACAGCTAAATCAGCTAATCCAGCCTCATCTTGAATGTCTCCAAGGATGGGGCATCAACATCTCTAGGCAAGCTGTTCCAGTTTCTCGCCATCCTCACTGTGAAAGACTTTTTTCCTTATATCCAACCTAAATCTAACCTCTTTGAGCTTGGAGCCATTTCCCTTTAAAGCTAACTTAAGGGGAAGTTAAGAGAAAATCTCCTAAGTTATCCTAAGTTCCAGTTGACCAAAGCAAGGAAAATGAATTATAAAACTCTGCAGCAGAAATCAGACAAGTAATAAACTCTGCAAAGGCAAAGTGATAGCAATATAAAGGCCAAGAAAGAATATGAATTATCTCCTGGTGAAAGAACAGCCTTACAATTTTAGAAGTATGTGTCCCGATCCTGACAGAGAACTGATTTCTGACTGTGACTTGGACTGATATACTTAAATAAAACTACTGGAAGGAACAACTGGAATTTGTATAGTAAGCAAAACTATGTGATCCAGATTGATGAAAGGCATCTTCATAAAATCAAAATGCTAGAATATCCAAAAATAGAAAGAAAAACAAAACAAAACAAACAAACGAACAACAACAACAAAACTGAAGCAGGAGTTGAGTAAAGCACATAGAGGAACTGCACAAATACAACAGGAATCTTACACTGTAACAAATACAGCCATGAAAAGAAATAATGTGTATTTGAAGAACAATAAGAGAATTGCACTTTGTTTCCCATCTGGCAAGAACTCACAAATAAAAGCATAGAGCAGAAAACAGACAAAGCTGAAAATCACAGCACTATTGCTAAAGAAGTATTCATAAATCAATGGACAATGCGACAGAAGAAAATTAACGAGCATGAAGTTTCACAAAATGCAAACCAATTAATTTTTAATCTGGACAAAAATGCAAACCCCAAGATGTCTACAACACTGATATTAGCAAAGTAACAGCTGAGCTCTAGGGGAAGAAGTAAATCAGAATAGACATAATGTCTCAGCGTTTTGGAGTTCAAATCTTTTCAGATCCCAGGTCCTAGAGTAAAGAATACAGACAAAAATACTGAGGAAAAATCTGAGAGTAGAAAGGAATTTGAGAATAGGGAAAGGCTTCAGCAGAGTACAAAGTGAAACTAAAAGCTTAGCCACCCCTTGATCCTTATTTTTAGAGAAGTAATTTTCAGTCCAGGTCAAAGAATAAGAAGATGGATGTAGTCAGGACATGAGAGCTCACACAGCAGAGCTAAAAGAGTGGGCGTACTCTTGTCACGTTACAGTATCTACACTCTGACACAGACACCCTGTAAGCAAACACAGGTGTATAAAAAAAAAAACAAAACAACACATTGCTTATAATAGAGGAAATTTTTGAAGATATGCGCAGAGATTTGTGCACATGGTGTTATTTCCCAATATATTACATGACAAAATACATCTTGATGGTAAGAGGTACCTACCTTTACGTAAATTATATTTTTTTTTAGCTAGTTGATGAAGAAATCACAGATAGATCAGTAGAAGAATGGGACAACAAAATGTCATTTGAATCACTACTGGAAAAGCAGGAACATGTGGGTGAATGTTAGGTGAATGAAAATTGTTGATAAATCTTGTGCAAAGGAAATGAACATTTAGGAGAAACGTTAATGCTTTTAAGTGATATATGCCAAAAAGGAGGCCACAAGTAGTGACCATCACTACCTATGTATATATTATGTTTCAGAAAGTTGATCTGGGAAAGAGAGTTCACAAACCTACAGATAAATTTTTCCTTGTACAAAACTAAGCTAGAGGTGAAATAACTTAGTTAATAACTATTACCTGTAACTAATAACTACAAAACTAAATTACATAAAGGTGCTCAATGAACACAACCAATGAATTTGAACAAAAAGTTTGAAAATTTCATGCAGGAAATTAGAGATTCTAACCCAAAACTGCCATATTTAAAGATGTTTCCTATGAAGATTATTTTTATCTTAATAGTTATGATCAAAAGTAGGGACCACTGTATTCAGGAAGGATTCAGATTCATGAAGACTTGCTTTTCAATAATAAGAGAGTACAAAATGTCATGTTTTTATTTATGCAAGGCTAATTAGCAATTTCCTGCATACAGTGTACAAAGTAGACTGAACTTCCATTACACAGGGAGCAAAAAATATCTTACACACAGTTGTATCTTTTTCTTAATCTTAGTAGATTTTTAAAAGTCTAATCTAAGAAATATTAGTAGTCTAGTTCCATACTAATTCTTGTAGCTGAAAATATGTGCAGGTAAAATGACAGATATACAATCTTTCAGTTGCCTATCCCGTTCTCTGGTACTATGCTCCCCATTCCACTGCTCCTGGGGTCCAAAGGCAGAGATATGGGTAGATAGTGGGGGGCATTAATGTAAGTTGGCAGCACCAAGTCTTCTGTTCTAATATTTTAATTTTTAGATTTGTGAGCATGTTAAGTAAATTGTTCTTTCCAACTTGTTGCACAACTCCATTTTTCTTCCAATGTCACTGTCTTTCAGTTTTAGATATGTTGTACGTTTTGTTTCTTTGATCTCTTTGTTATTCAAAAAATGATTTTATCCAGCTCCCAGTATTGTGGGTTTTTTTTTTGCTATCATTCTCACTTTCCTGAAATCACTTTACTACTTTTATAACATTTTTCTTGCTCTACCTATTGTACTGTTAAGAAGTTACCTTAATTTAATAAATTCTAATCCTATTTGTAGAGACAGAGAAGGTGAACATTTACCTTAAACTGATACAAATATTACAGTCACTAGAAAGTTCTTATGGTTTAGGTAATTTAACAAGCTGACTGATGATAAATTATCAAACATGGAAAATAAGATTATCTATATTTATGTTAAGGATTCAGAGGGTTCTGTCTGCTGACAAAAATAGTAGAATTTTAAAATACCTACAGCTATCATCCAGAAAAAGAATCATCTTGATCTCCATGAAGTATACTCCATGCTTTCAAAGGCTATGTCTAATCAAAATGTATTATCTTTTCAAATATATGAACAGGACAATTTAAATGAAATATCAATATCCTTTTTTTCTCTGTCATTTATCATAATTTCAATTGGTTCTATTAGACTGCAGATTTTAAAAAATAGAATATACGGATACAATATTTATATCTTAAGATTTGCGAAATACATTCTGTCTTTAAGTATGGAGACAAACATGAAGAGAAATGTCTTGAATTAATGAATTAATTTGCAGAGCATTATATTATTAGGTTATCAAACTGAAAGACAAATCAACTCCAGCTGTACAATAGTTCAGTGCTTTTTTTGGTTACGTGAAAGAAATAATTGAAAGGATATTTTTACCATCAAGTTCTGCAAGGAAAAATCAGTGCTCAAGCTATTTTATGTAGAACCAGAATGAACAACTTTTACTGTATTTCCTAGGAGCCAATAATCAGGGGTCTAGTGTGTGCTCTCACCTTTGATTATAAAAGAAACTGAAGTTTTACTTTGGGAATTCATTTATTCATATATTTCAAATCAATTTAATGATGAAAGAGCTAAGTACACACTTCTAGGTAACTACCTGCTTAATCAGCCATCTAATGGAGGATGTTTCCTGAAATACAGGCATGCAGAGCAAATCCACTGAAGCACACAGGCAGCAGTTTGGTGCTACTGATGCCCACACGAATAGATATTGCAAGCCTTTCCTGATCTAACTGCATAACCTACTCACTTAGCTCACAGCCAAAAAGAACTTAAAAGCCCAGGATTTAAGCATGAATTTGATCCTAAACTCTGGATTGCAGCTATCATCCCCTTCAGTTGCTTCCTGGACTATAGATGCCAGTGTTTACAACAGTAATATTCCTTAAATGTGGAAGTTTTTGACCAGCAGCACCTCATGAGGGTGAAGGAAATCTCATACTTATTTCATGCTTAAGCTTCTTTGGGATTCAAAAACTAGTGAGAGACTAAATAAGATAGATATCCTGAATACACTCTAACAACAACAACAAAAAAAAAAGTGGAGCTGCTCCCTTTTCCTTAATGAGACAGCAGTTGGAGTGCTCAAGTTAGGTTGCCCATATTAGGAAAGTTATTAGATGAATGCTACAAGAACCATTCCCAGACGTATGCTGTTAAACAGTACATGAGTGATCTAGAAAATGTGCTGAACAGCAATTAAAGTTGCGTAGTGCTTTCTAGAGTGTTCTATGCATTCTATTAAGGACTCTAGATATATTATTTCTAGAGACTGATCTTGGAGACATTACAGACTGCTCTCCAGAAATAATGATTCAGCACTGAATTAACAAGACATCCTCTTCCATGAGGAAAATAAATGAAACAGCACAGGATTATGGCAGTGTTATTCTGTCTCATTTGGAAATGTGATTGCAACTAGCTAGCTGTGATGCATGTATACCTAAAAAATAAATGCATTTGCAAACCTAAGCTGTTTTGTCCTATGATCTTAATAATTGCTAGCTGATGCACTGGGTGAATCTTTTTTTTTTTCTTAAAGAACACCTATAACATAGATGCATACTCTTAAGGCAGTGTCAAATATAGAACTCATTTCTAATAATATTTCTCACAATGCTGCACATTTTGTTTAAAAGATGCTATTACTAATTAGTATTCAAATGAGCTCAATGTAGTATTACAAGTGCTTCATCTAGAAAGTAATGTAACACTTCAGTGGCTCTGATTGCTCGTTATAATCATAGCTGAGAGAGTGCAGAGGAGAGCTATTTACAGCTGCTTCCAGTTGCAAATCCGGGGATCACAACTGTTGCAAGGCATTCAGAGAAGTGACTGCAATCTCTTGTTTCTCGTGTCCTGCTGTCCTTATCTGCAGCTACTTTTTGAAGGATAATATTGTTGAGATCACTCCTCTGAAACTCATCTGGGAAGCTTGTGAAAGTAGAAGCAATCATCCTCTTTAATTCTTCAGTGTTTTTTCTAGGGACCTTCCACTGTTCACCAGGTTTCCACATTAACAATTTGCACTCTGAAATGCAATATTAATGTGATACAGGGAAGATGCCTCCCTAAACTCTTGGAAAGAACTTTGCATCTGGGCAACATGATCTAGCTGTGGTGTCCCTGTTCATTGCAGGGGAGTTGGACTAGATGGCCCTCAGAGATCCTTTCCAACTCTGCATTATGAGTAGCAATGAGCTGCATTATGAAGTGTATTTTCTTGCAATCTGACTACCAATAATTATTTATGAAAGCCTTGATAAACCACAGTTTGGGAAATGAAGATAGCAAAACTATTTGAGGAACCTGCTACCAAGTATAGAGACAACTGTTTTTTATTTCCCCTTGATTATCATGCAGTGATACTGAATAAGCATCACTAGAGGTTACCCACACTGGTAGAGGGAGACAGAGCTCTGTGGAATGAAGGGGGGAAATAAATTTCACAAATAATGGCCAAGTATTGTATCTAATGGCAATAACTCAGATTGAAATGTTTCAATATTTGAATTTGCTCCAAAAACTTAAACTATCAACCAGTATGGATTAGGCTTTGAATAATGACAAAAGAACACAAACACAATTTCAGTGGTAAAATTACTTTTTCCTCTACTACTCAGAAAATATAACTACTCACATCACATTAATTTAGGCAAATAAACTTTAGTGACAGTGCAAGTACTTGGATGATTTCCCACAAAGGTGTCACAAGTAATTAACAGATGAGTCTGTTACAGTAATATTACATATATCATGATTTATGTCTGACAGTAGCTGAACTCAAGTAGAACTGCTTGCAGATAGATTCTCGGTCATCTCAGCTATGATGGTGATTCTTCTCTGCACAGATGGAAGTACACATTTTCTAATATTCTCATAATGGAAAATTGTAAAGATAAGTATAGACTGCAAATGAGTCTAAGACTAAAAACTCTGATTTTTAAATGAGTAGTGATTATAGCAGTTCTAACACTAATTCACTAAAAGATTCCTTTTCATAAAATGTGCAAAGTACTCAGATAATGGAAAACTCAGGTAACATTAATCTCCTTTGCAAAGCAGCTTGAATCTGACCTGAACTCTGAACCATGAGAGAGTGACATAAGAATGTACTACTCCTAAAGAACTAGTAAAGAAGTCAAAATTACCTCTGACAAGTTTTTTATTTGACTATAACTTGAACAAGGGGCAGGATGATTGTCATATTCGAGTAAGGTCACAGTCTGTGACTCCAACAAGAACTCCAGTAATATTCATTGCAAGTTTTAGAATACATGACCTGACTGTGTCACGTCGGAGCCAACTCCAGCTGCTCTAAAAGGGATCCACTGCTGCCAGAACTGGCAAAACCAGGCATCCCTTTGGGAAAGCAGATTTAAGAAAGGAAAAAACTGCTACACAATGGCAGCTGTGGGAGGGGAATGAGAATGGGAGAAAAGCAACCCTGAGGTCAGTGCAGAAGGAGGGCGGGAGGTGTCCAGGCATGGAGAAGAAGCTCCCTGCAGCCCAGGAGAAGCCCACATCAAGATGTCTTTGTCCCTGCAGCCCATGGGCACCACGGGGAGCACATCTCCCTATACAGGCATGGAGGAGGCCATGGTGCAGCAGTGGATGAAGCCTAAAGGCTGCATCCAATGAACAGACCCACAGGAGCAGCCTGCACTGGAGCTGCAGCCCGAGGATAGAGGCCCATGGTGGGGCAGGAGGGCTGAGGGAGCTTCTGCCTGTGGGGACAGTGCTGCAGCCATGCCTGCAGGGTGGGCCCTGTGGTACACAGCCACACTGGGGCAGTGCTGGGAGAGCTGCAGCCTGGGGGAAGCACATGGGGGATCAGTTGGGAAAGGACAGCATCCTGTTGGAGGGACCTGCGTGAAGCAGGGGAATGGAGTGACCATGGAGGAGCAGCAGAGATGACGTTTTGTAGACTGTTTTTACTTTCCTTTTGGTTCTTACTGCTCCAAATTTATTATTACTGTGGTGAGTCTTCTGCTTGCAATGGTAACTGGTGAGTGATCTCCCTGTCTTTATCTCAACCCAATACTACTTTATCATATTTTCTCCCTGTTTTTCTTCCAAGGATGGGGAATGAGAGAACAGTGTGGTGGTCCTAAACGGCCCATCAGAGTGAGAACACCAAAGTTAATAAGATAAGGATGTTGTATACTCACTGGAAGGAAAAGTGACCCTTTGGACAATTGACACAAAAAAATCTTAGTATCTTGACTTTCATCTGTGTTTTCAAAAACTGTCCCAGTAACAAGAGAAACTAAACTGAGCAGAAAGTCCTGAGTGACTGCCTGCAAAAACTACACCAAAAGCTGTGTGAGGTTAACTTCTTTGGAATAAACGCCGTTTCGCTGCTATGCATTTTTTCTGCTTACATTACATTTGCTAGCTGCAAAATACTGTCTGATATCCATGTTTTAGACTGAAAGACTGAGAAAGGAATAGAAAGAACCCTCTTGGGTGAGAAGAGTATTCCTCTGGGAAGTCCCACAGTGTGAATGTTACGTCATTCCTTAGGTTTCCAAAGGAAACATCAGATGTGCATTTACTTAAAAGGAGCTTATCCGTAGCTTAAAAGGTCACTGGAACTAAACTGGCCTGGCCAAGATGTCAGAGAAAATATATAGATAAAACATCCCTCCTAAAAACTCTGAGAGCATACCCCTTCTACCCTCTCCAGAATACTCCGTCTCCCATGTGCACTCTTACTGGGTCCAAAGCCTGAACACATCAAACAAACATAAAATTTTAACAGCAAAATAATTATAAAATTCTGTTTAAAGCTGATCACTGTACTCCAGAAAAGGTTAAGTACCAGCAATCGACAAAAACTCAGGTAATTTTACTATGCTAAAAATTAATATTCATTTTCTACTTAAGTTTTATCAGCCAGATCATCCTTGGCGATTTAAAGTACTCCTCCAAACTGCTCTGTGCTTTCAGATTTATGCTAGAAGATATAACCTTGTGCACAGCCTTTGAGTGTCACAAAACTTTCATGATGTGGTAGCCAAATTTCAGATAATGATAAAATATGCAGATTACATTAATCAATTATAGTCAATTCTGCTTAATGTCACCATCAGTTTATTGCAAAATTTCTTTCTATTAAAAGCATTTTCCCAGGAAACACTGTAACCTGCCTCTGGCTGAAAATGAAGCATTGCATTTGCTTTCCAGTTCTTTAGTGCTTTAACACCTGTGGTCTCCCTCGTTGCTCATTTTCAATATCAGTACAAATGAATGTAAAATAAAATTGGAGAGCATCCCTGTTTATGACAGATTTTCTCCATAGCTCTGAGACAAAAGATGAGACAGTTTTTATTGTAGTATGAGCATCCTAAAATGTTCTGACTGATATTAAATGCTGAAGAAGCACAATTCTTTTCCTTTCTTCCTTTCTCTTCTAAATTGGCAAGCAGTTAAAATAAAATATAAATCATAAATTCAGAATATGTGCACCATGGGAGCTTTGGCTACTAACAAACTTAGCTTCTTTTGCTACATTTTCCACCTGAATGTTGTTGATTTTTAATTACTGAAAGTATGTAAAGAAAGGTCTCCAGTTCTCTGAGAACACAATTACACTCCACCAGGCTGTGTTCAATCCCAAGCCATTTTTGACTTGCTGAATCTGAGAAAAAGGGACCAATCTGAAAATATGGTTACATGATAGCAGAGCAATTATTTGAGTTCCCTCAGTAGGATCCATTTACCCTAATTTAGGTGTCCAAAAGCTAGATTTTTAAACCAAAACGGATTGTGTGGAGCACCCTTTAACAGGAGACTTATCTGAAGCTGAAGTAGGTGTTTATAACATGATTCGATCTGGGGAGGTGACTGTTTCTCTCTGCTGATAAAGAGGCACCCAGGTAACACATCTGAGGCAAAATGTACTTGAGATAAGATCGTGAAGATCTCCAGAGGTCCTTTCCAATGCCTATTATTCTGGGATTTCTGAACATTCAGAATATGGTGATATTCAGATGTATTGATATGAAGTAAGCACTAATCATTAATCTTAAATATAATGGATTTTCTTTTGTTTTATAATATCCTTCAAAGCAAAATAAAACCAAAACAAACCAACCAAACAAAAAAAAAATACAAAATAAGCAAATATTAACCAGAAATACTGTTCTAAAGTACTAAAACAACTGAACACCATTTACATGCAGGCCAGTGTACAAAGGATCAGTGCAGAAACAACATCCAAGTTGAAATAAATCATCATATTTGACAGTACAAGAGGCCTGTGACTGCTGACTAGTTTTGTAATCTATCCATGCAAAATTCTCTGAGCCACCACCTGCTGTTTCTATCACTTTCTGAATCTAAGCACAGCATGCAAGAGTTTTAATTCAGACTCGAGTCATCTGCACTGGAAAATCTAAATAATTCTGGTTCTGGATTTGAAAACCTGCATCCTCTAAGTATTCAACAGTATTTTGTCAAAAATGGAATTCAAATATATCAACAAAACGTTTGGGCACAGCAGTCTCCTTAACTTTTCCAATGAATTCATTACAATGCTCATCTAAACGGTATGTTTTTTTCTTGCTTTTTTCAATAGACTTATTGGTATTTTATTTTTCTTATTTCCGTTCATTTCTTTCTACCCTGATCAGGCAAAAATACTGAAACAACATAAACTTTGGGGAACTTTTTATCTGTTTCCCAAGTGTGTGCATAAATAAGTGACTTGAAAACAGAATCTTTCTATTCTCTACTCATAGAAATTCAGCTTTTATTCACAAAAGAAAAAGAGATGGAGATTTTGGGCTAGATGGAAAGTTTGCGTTTAAAAGTCTGTAGTAATGGAGGCAGAAAATCACAGCTCTTTAAATAACCTTCTCTCTCTTGGTACATAGTCTACTCAGTCTTGAGTAAGTCACCTAAAGACCTGTTTGATTAGTATCTTCCATTAAACGGTAAGATCTTTGTTGTTGATTTTCTGCTACCAGTGGATTGGCAAAAGGATGTGACTGTGTTCTGGGTAATGGTGGTTCCACCATTTGATTTGAGAACTAACTCAGTTCTATTCCAGTTTCTGGGAAGTTGAAAAACTCTAAGATATTAATCAAGCACAACTATCAGTTCGTCCAATGTTGTTTTGTTAACATTGAGCTTTTAACCATGAAAGCAGCTTGGTGTCCACACAAGTAGTTCAGAGAACCCTATGGTGGTCTTGGAGAGTTAGCTGGAGATCAAAACACTAACTGACACACAATACACCGAGCCATCAGTAGATACTGCCAGTAAAACTAGATGTCCAAAAAAATTTATTCTGTGCTGGAGAAAGCTTTTGTCTATGGCTACCAGATCTGACGGGCATGTTCAACATCAATTACATTAATATAAATAATAAAACTTGGATTTCTGAACAAGAAAATGGCCTATTTTCTATTTCCTACTGTGTTCTGTTAAATAGTATGTAGTACATTATTTGTGAACACAGTTCCTCTAAAAGAAACAGAGAGGTCTTTCATTACCTAATGTAGAAGCACCAGTAACAAGGTCTAAAATTACCAGGAGAGTGCTTCTCATTGTTGATAGCACTACGCTAGACAAGTTTGAGGAGTCGATATGGAATATTCATATAAAGTCATGGTGCCACTTCAAAACCTTGACTCTCTCATTACTTTAAAGAGCTTAAGACACTTTTTAGAATGATTTTCTATTTGAATAAGCTTTTCTACCCTTTGTAGTCTAGCATAGTTCGACTGAATATGATATCATGGATCTTCATAAGTCTATAACTGTTTGACAGCAAAACTTATACAGTTGTCTTCATGCTTTTCATCTGAAAAAATCATGTTTTAAGCTCTAGCATTATTAAAGTTGTTTTGAATTGAAGATGAAAGACAAAGACACACTGA
Source organism: Oreortyx pictus (assembly GCA_036925125.1). Classification (NCBI taxonomy): domain Eukaryota; kingdom Metazoa; phylum Chordata; class Aves; order Galliformes; family Odontophoridae; genus Oreortyx; species Oreortyx pictus. The sequence goes on along the minus strand of JAUPFR010000002.1, from coordinate 82,777,529 downwards.
GCTGTGTCATGTGCTCAAGGTCCCAGTTCAGTCTGCAGTTCAGTCTGCGCTCCCATGCATCAGCTGGCTTCTGAAAGCACCTGAAAACTTTAGGAATAAGCCATACTTCTTTTCAGAGTGACCAGAACCCACAACTCATCCTTCCAGGAGTGATCTTTTCACTTAACTAAGGAGGATGTGTGTACAGATTCTGTGCCCTGTTCACAGTCTGAGGTGAACACATATCAGCCGCATACACCAAAGAGTTCTGTAGGGAGGTAGATGTACTGCCTTAGGCTTAGCACAATGCTTACATGTTTTCCACTTAAAATCTGTTTTCACTGAGTGGAATTGGCATGCTTCTTGTGAAAAAACTCCCCATATCTATTATCAGTCTTCTTCTCATGTCTCTCCCATTCCGAAACTATTGCATCCCTTCTTTCAGTGTCCCAAAATAAGAAACAAAACAAAACCCTCACTTTTCAAAGTAACATGTCCTTCGTGTTAATGGCTACAAGTCTCTTCTAAAAATGCACAACTGTGAATTCATCCACCACAGACAAGCTGCAGCCAAGCATCCCCAAAGGCCACTACTCTCTTCATTCAGTGGGATACTTATTCCTTCAAAGACAGTGCAGTATCTAATGCTCAACCAGATAGAAATATTAGTTGTGAAACCCCACATTAGATATGACTTCAGACATTTCAGTGTGCGCTCTTTTGTCTTCTGTCTGGCTTTATGCACAGTAACAGGTCACATATTACAGAACAGGTTATGTTAATTTTCCTTTTGAGGCCTCTGCTGCCTTCTCCGTTAATTGCACGCAAATCTTAGGCTCCTGAACAATGTGCCCTCAATCACTCTGCTGTAACTGGATGACTACTTTGCAAAAAATAAAGCAGGATATGTTCCTTGAAGCATGCACTCTGAAAATACACCTATACTGTCACTACCAATTTAATCCATCTGAGGGAACAGGGTGAGATTAAGGAGCGAGCAGAAAGTGGCTCCATTAGAGCCATTCAGGCAACTGGCAGTGTCTACTCTGAGGCCATGAACTGGATATGAATTAGAAAAAACATTACAAATTGCAAATGATATAAGTGTTACATTTCAGGCTCTACCACAGTTTGAATTACTTTCATTTTTAATATACCATTTGTGCTAAGTTTTAATTAAATGAGAAAGATTGGTAAACCAAAAATATCTAAATACAGAGACAACAGAGAGAAATCACAAAGCCCAGAAGCAAAATGTGTTATATCCTCTGCATTATTCACAGTTACATTGACTGCAGGTTTGGGATCAAAATGCTTAATGTATTAGTGCTCTGCTAGCAATCCTTGAAAACATTTGTACACACTATCATAGGACTAAAAGGACTTATGCAATGCTTTACAAAGCTTACAGAGATAATGTGAGTACACTACTTTTCTTACTCAAATCCCTATGTTCCATTTCATAGGTACTGCACTTTTGGAAACATATCTGCAAAGTGAAAGCAAACTAAGTGGCTCTGGAAAATATAGAGGTCAATACTCAGGACTGGAAAATATACATATTTTACTACATAAATTGAATCTAATAACATATAGCTTAGAAATACTGGAATACTCACAAACATATCTGATAAAAGGTATTAAGATATTTTGGATCTCATTCTAAGTAAGTTTCTGAATATTTATCATTTCTTCCTATGTAAAATGTCCTGTAATAAAAACAATATTTTTACCTGGACCATCTCTTGTATTTTTCCTGGGATATACACTCAGTTTTTTCCTTCTATCCTCACATGTTGTATGTGAGTAAGTATAGATTGTATAATCTAACTTTATGTTTATAAACCAAATAATAAATTGAAAGGAGTTGCTTATTGGACTTTCTGCTCTGAAATTTGTTTGTTGTGAAGTGAGATACATTAAATAAAAAATTATTCCTTGAAAACTTCTGCTGCAGCCAAAGGATGAGCTTAGGATTCAAGCTGGACTAGGTACAAAGTAAAACGATTGGGATGCTCAGAAATATTTGGAATCTATTTTAAGAGAATAGATTAAAATAGCTTGGGCTTTGTTGCTTAGCCAAAGCCAAAACTCAGCGGGCACATATGTTCTGTCTTAAAAAAAAAAAAAAAAAGGAAAAGAAAACAAACAAACTTTGAGAAAGGAAAATAAAATTCATGGGCTAAATTTCTGTTAGACAGTATTTTGTCTGGAGACAGCTTTCAGATGGCAGCAACAAGAGCAAAACTCTTCCAATGTATTTAATTGGGTCATTAAAATAGATTGGTGATATGACAAAGAGCATAACCAGCAAGTTCACTCTACAGCAGGGAAGCACAATCTTCTGAGGAAGGGTTATGCTCAGTCTTAATGTCCATCCTTCTTTGGATTAGCACTTACTTAAGCATTAAACATATGCTCAAGCTTCAGTGATTTTCTGGAATATTCACATATTCTGTTGTGCACCAAGACAGACAGAAAATTTGTGGGCGAAATTTCAGGTTAATGTATAGATAGCTACTGTATACTTTACCGAAGAAGTAGGGCATTCCCATAGTGCATGTAAATTGTAGTCTGATTATTATTACTGACACGTGTACTGCTTAAATAAGAAATGCTTTTATTAGGAAAAAGAAATAATCAGAGATATTAATTTGTTCTGCATTTTCCCCAAATATTCGTACTGTTATTTCCTCACGCATTATCACTTTGTTCAAAATACATGAAATATGTATGTACTTTGCTGAGATTGTTTTTACCATGTGATTTCTCATCAGCTCAAAGGAAAGAGCAAAGGAACACAATGAACTATATTACAGCAATAATATTAAGACATACACAGTGGAATAAAAATGGAGAATGAGAAATTCTAGCAGGATCTTGTGGTTGATGCTTATAATTATTGAAATTAATGTTAATATTAGAAGTAAACTCTATGTGTTGCATGAAAGCATACTGCATATACATAAATGTATAGACATTTAATAATTTGCACTTTGTTCTGTACAGGACCATGATATGCTTGGGCTTCCTTGGTCTGCCACTACTCCTCCTGTAACAGAATTCCTCCTGTCCAGTCAGAGCACTGTGGTTTAGTTTGTTAACTCATGCCAGTGATCAGAGGTATGCAGTGATTTCAGACACGCCACAATGACAAAACCACTGTATTCGTGCTGTACAGATCGTTCTCACTTCTGACTCCAAATGAATCTGTAAAGTGGATGCACTCTCCCCTAACTGAACATAAAGTGGACTTAATAGGCATTTCAACAGATTATGCACTTGCTGGTGAGTGCTTTGCTGTATTGCAATCTGCATCAATTACTTTGCTACCTAATTTCTCAAACGTCCATCATGTTTTCTATGTTTCTAGTTAAGTAAAACTGGCGGTTTTCTGGCATTAGAAAATTATTCTTTTAATTAGATGATTACAGCAATTACTATGTTATGCAGATGAACACTAATACTCCTATTTTATGTTGGATTCTAGTATGTATGAAATAAACGTAAGTTAGCAACTATAAGCCTACTACTGTAATCTGCAAACTTATTCAATGTCATTCACCACTGTTTAGTCAAGGAAAACTCCCTGGTGGGAATAAGGTTGTACGCTATGAAGGCTAACTAAAAAGCGCTCACTTTACTTGCTGAATTGAAGAATGACAAGGTTATCTTTAGTCTTAAGTTGTTAGTCATTCTCTCTTTCCACATAAAATGGCCTGATTTTCAAGTGGTTTATATTAAGATGTCACAATATTATGCTGTTATACATGCCATGAGTTACATTTTATAATATTTTTTCATTATAGTTTTATGTATATAAAGATATCCATCGTTAGAAAATAAACAGTGAAAACAGAAAACAATATGGTTTGCATAATACTGTCTTGTTCATTTATAGGAGTTAAAGCACGACATATACAGATGTATATGTAACGTCTATAAATATCTAAGGAGCGGGAAGCAAAGGGATGAGGCTGGACTCTTGTCAGCAGTGTGTGGTGATAGGACAAGGGGAAATGGCCACAAACTGAGGCACAGGAATTCCACACAAATGTGTGTGGGAACTTCTTCACAGTGCAGTGACGGAGCACTGGCACAGGCTGCACAGAGAGGTGGTGGAGTCTCCTTCTCTGGAGACGTTCAAGACCCGCCTGGATACCTACCTGTGCAACCTGGGCTAGGGAGCTGCTTTGGCAGGGGGCTGGACTGGATGATCTCTGGAGGTCCCTTCCAACCCCTACAATTCTGTGATCCTGTATCACACATTTCATCTTAAGATTCCAGAATCAAATGATTTTTTTATAAATAGCCTGCTTTTAAGGTGCGAAACCAGTCCTAAAATGTAGAGTGTTTGTTTCGAAAAAGAAATAACACAGCGATGTAATTTTGCTACATGTTTTAATTAATCATTTATAATACTGTTCTGCATTATATTTTTAAAAACATATTCCACTATATTTATACATGGATGATTTCAGTTTTCCTCTTTTACTTAAATGTTCTAATAGAATTTATGTGAAAACAAAATGCTTATCTATTTCTTGCTCAAATTCCACTTCAATTACTTTAAAAGTCCTTTTATTATTATTATTTTTATTTTTTTAAAGAAAGTCACTATTTTCCAGACCTGGAGAAAAAGATGCAGACAAAGTATTGTAAGAGAAGGAACAAGAGTGCTGTCAGTTCAGCTGTGTCACAGACTTCTTTTGTGAACCTGCACTAGTCATTTAGCAGTGGGTGATGGATTTAGTCAACCTGAACACAGAATAAGCTGCTTCAGTGCAGGAATAGCCTCAAAAAGCACTTGGACTCAGAGCCAACTTCTGAGATCCGATTTCCTTCCTTATTTTCCATCCTAGAAATGAAATGCTTTGATGCTACCCTCCAGCAACATCAAACCAGGACACTTCTGGTTTCAAACTGAACCGAGCATCACTGCACTGAATGCTCCCTTGCTGTAGAAGGGAATGCTGCCAGAACATGAGCAGCATGCTCTGGGGTAAGGACACCCCTCTGCTGCGTGGTTAAGTATGGATGAGTCACAGAATGGCCTGGGTTGAAAAGGACCTCAAAGATCATCAAGTTTCAACCCCCTGCCATGGGCAGGGTCGCCAACCACTAGAGCAGGCTGCCCAGAGCCACATCCAGCCTTGCCTTGAATGCCTCCAGGGATGGGGCATCCACAACCTCTCTGGGCAACCCTTTCCAGTGCGTTACCACTCTCTGAGTGAAAAACTTCCTCCTAACATCTAACACAACTCTCCCTACATTTGTTTAAAACCATTCCCCCTGGTGCTATCACTATCAACCCGTGCAAACAGACACTCCCCCTCCTGTTTATACGCTCTCTTCAAGTACCGGAAGGCCACAATGAGGGCTCCCCAGAGCCTTCTCTTCTCGAAGTTAAACAAGCCCAGTTCCCTCAACCTTTCCTCATTCCTCAGAGGTGCTCCAGCCCTCTGATCATTTTAGTGGCCCTGCTCAGGACCCATTTCAAGAGCTCTGCATCTTTCTTGTGTTGGGAGCTCCAGGTCTGGATGCAGCACTCCAGATGGGTGAGTCAATGAGTTTGTTAATGGTATTCTTTCCCCATTGCCTTTTATAATTTTTTTCTGCTACAAAGAGATAATACCATATGGTGTGGAAGGAAAATGAGGGGTATGGAGGATAATTTTAAAGCTATATATATGTGAAGGAAATTTTAAGTGTTTAAATAATATGAAAGCTAAACATTTCCCTTACAGTTGTCATTTTAAGATGTCATTCTTTGGAAATGATCTATAGCTATCTCTAACTGGTCCTGTAATGCTATCAAGAACTCATGCACAAAATGAATACTTCTTTGAAACATAAATTGGATTCAAAGTTTTCACATATGTAGTACCAGAAGGAGATGTAATTGGCCTTTTATACTTCAGCCTTTAACAAAGGGTTTTTTCTACTAGAACAGAGGAGCAATAATTTTGTGACATGCTAGTAAACCAGTAAACTGCAAAATATCCAAGGATATATTACATTTTTATAGAGAATGACACTTATAAGAAATATCTGTGCACTACCTCAGAGCGCTGGTATTGAGCTCAATTTCAGCAACAACAAAGAAGAGTCAATAGGGCACTATTACTGAAACCCCAGCAAAAATCGCCCTAACCAAGACACATTTTTAATAATGAGGAAAATAGCAGGGAGGGGAGAAAAAAGTAGGATAAGATTTTGAACTGGAACACTTTATGCTGTCATTAATTACACTTAAAAGTAAGCAACCTAGTGGGAAAACAAGCGTCAATATCTTATTTTAATTTTGAAAATTAACACTGCTTTCACTTAGAGGCAGTACTAATATAAATGCAATGACAATATACTTCATAAGCCACATTAAAACTGTTTAAAAGGCATTAAGCCAGGATCATACTAGATGCCTGAAACAAATAATAAGATCTCAGCACTGCAGTACACATTGGTATAATGTACTAAAGAGTGCATTGTTATGCATCAGTGTAAGCCTCCAGCATGCTCCAGCAATATAACCTGAACAACAAAAACAACCAAGATCTTCCTCTGCTGAAAACAATTTAGAAAAACTGACAGAAAAACAGCAAGGTGAAGGGGAACCTCATTTATCCTTTTTTATTCTTACAATGTTCTGAGCTCTCATTTGGATTAAATTCATAGGGTGCTGCATTAAGAATGTCCTTGCTAGTGAAGACTCTAATGTATATATAGAACTATAAGTGGCCAAGGATACACTTGAAGTCCACAGGATAACTTACATTTGTGAAATACATAAAATGATCTCTAGAGAAAGACACAAGTAGCCACTATGTTACTGCATAAATTCAGCAATCCCTTAGTAAAAAATATACAGAAAGAAAAAAGAGAGAAAAAATAAATAAATACGGGCCACAGGATTCACCATATGCCACAAACATAACTGCATCCTCTTTCATCTTTCTTCCCACAACCTTCTGTCACGAGGATTACTTTCTCTCAAGTATCAATAGTTTTCTATATTTGGTATAAAAATTCATCACACTGGAACAGTATGCAGGTGAGGATAACGTGTGGAAGATTAAAAGAGATGACAAGCTACCATCCTTAAGGGAAAGACAAGTGCTGTTGCACTGTCTGTTTTTTATTAAAAGGTAATGGGAAAATTTTCTGCCTGTGTGTAAAGAAAGAAAACACAGGCACTTCTAACAAGCACATACTGCCTAAGAAAATTTCATGTACCACATAATGCTTACACACTTCATCTTTAAATAACACAAAATGAATTAGAGCACAGTGCGAGAGAACAGTCTTCATCTTGAGAGAGCTTTCATGTCTGGTCAGGGATAGCCTGAGAATGGTCTGTGGGGCTAAAACCATCAAGAAGAGTAGCCAGCAGCAGACAAACAGGCAAGCACTGGGAAATACAGAATGACAAAGAATCACTGGTAGCATTTTTCACCAAACAGTCATTTTGTACATGACAAAGCACAAAAAGGGGGCATGAGACTGAGCACTTTCCAACAGGTGATGGTTATTCTTTACGTTATGTATGTACTAAGATTATCGTGCTTGTTTCTTTTAAGAAACGTTTTCTACAAAATATTTTAATAGCAGACAGGTACATGGCTTGTTTAGGAAGATCTGTAATTGATAATGAAAACAAGCATGCTTCTACACAACGTAGAGGCTGTGTGCTACTGTGTATGGCCTGGGTAAAGGAGCCTATTTTTTTTTTTTTTTTTCCAGAGTTTGTAAGGAGAGAAGGTGATTATTGACACTTTATTTGAAAGATGAAAGTAGTTCATACAATTGCTGAATACAACCAAGCCTCGGCACTGAAAATCAATGAAACACGGTCATCCTAAATATGTTGGTCATTGATCCTCTAAAGTTAATTGCGCATTCAATTATTGATTCTCTTCAGCCTTGTCTTCTGGACCTGTAGGGGTAAGAACTCTTATTTTGTCCAGGACTATGATACTAGCTCATCCTACTGAGCCTGCTGTCTCCAGCTGGCAGGGAAGGCACCTGACCATTGCAAGAAACCGCCTGCTCAAAGGATGCAGGAGCAGCCCTCTCATATAACCCTGTGCATTTCCCTACACCTTCATCAAACAATATCGCCCCCCACGGAGAAAAAATCCAAAGGACAATTAATAAAATAAGTACTGGCATTACCACAGAATAATCCACTAGCACTGATCCTCCACAGTCTTCAAAAACACTTTCGTCAATGTCAAAAATGACTTTTGCCCCTCATTTTCCATTTTTATCTGAATACAACTGAATTGTGCCGCGGGCCACAGAGGTGAAGAAAAGTGCTACTGAGGGGAAGTCCCATGTGTTTAGAGCAGTGTAGTCACTGTATATCTGCAGCTCTCCCATAAGAAATGGATGTGAAAGGAAGCAGATAGCTCTGATTCATTTCCTATCCTGTCCTCTACAACTTTCTTTTTCTTTTTTTTTCTCCTTTTTTAGCTTAGACATCAGAAAATATGTGTACAGTGGAAAGTAGTTCTTTGGTCAGGACTCCAAGATGATGGCCACGCAGTTTGGTAACAGCTTGCAGACAACCTGGTGAAGTGCAGACTTGGCTAATGTAGGCCCAGATCTAGTCTCACTTGGATACAACGCCATTCTGGCAAAACTGCGTATATACACAAAGAGGAAAGTTTCCATGCCACAGCACGATAGGTGAGCCTACTCACTCAAGCTTCTGCTAGTTGAGGCTTCATTTCATAATTACATTTTCCAGAGAAAAAATATCATTAGTTTTTTCGTTTGGTTTTTCATCCATTTGAGAAGTGAGACAATCCATACTTGAAAGACTTCTGAAATTAATACTCCGTTTTTCCTTACAGGCAAAAACCAATTACTTTCTAAAGCACTTAGGAAAGTCTGATATGTTAACTGCTTAGAAGGTCATAGCAATTTAAATACTTAAAGGTTACAAAAACTCTCCTTAAATGGATAACCTTTCTTAAGTGGTTTCTTAAATTGCCTGAGAGTTATCTGATCAGTAAAAGTACAAGAAAAAACGAAACAAAAGACCAAGCTACACAAGTGATAAAGTAATGAAATCTCACACGCAGCTCTTTTATACTACATTCCTGGAATTACTGGCTGGTCAAAAACAATCTTTGTTAGGCATCCACAGGGCCCAATATCTTTCAGTTTTCTGCAAGCACTCCAAAGAAAAGGAAAATATTACTAGCATTGTCCAAATTCACATAAAAACAAAACTGGATGCTACCAATCACAGTAGATTGCATACACAGATATTATAGCATGGGAGCAACAGCACAGGCTTTTGGTTTGAAAGGTCACATATTTAAGATATGAGATAGAACTCTAAACAATTTGCAATTTGTATTTTATTTACTGAAACTTGACCATTGCTTTTTCCTCCCAAAATATCTCACAGCAGATATTTAGATGTCATTCACATGAAATCGGCCGCTTGTTTATTGAACTCAAATGATGTTGTAGTCAAGTGGATGAGCATTTTAGGCACAGGGAATTAGCAACAATAGAATTACAAAGTTATTTCTGTATGTGATTCTAATATTTTTTTCCTAAACATGATCATTTTAATAGTACAGAAGCTACCAGAAAATCATTAAGTGCAGAATCATTAATTCATTCAGTGCCTATACTCTCATTTCATTGTTTAAATTTAATTCCTAGTCTGTCTTTACCCAGCACCCTGCCTTCTCTCCTGGTTCTCTAAATCCATGTCTCTCTCCTCTGGATGCACTCGAACAGGTCCGTGTCTCTCCTGTACTGAGGACTTCACATCTGGATGCAGTACGTCAGGTGAGACCTCACTAGTGCAGAGTAGAGGGGCAGGATCACCTTCCTTGAACTGCTGACCTTGCTTCTTTTCATCCTAGGATACATTTGGCTTTCTGGGCCATACAAGTTTTCATCATACAAGTATGTTAGCATACTCACTTTTAGACTCACAAGCCTCTAGTTCTCCTAATCTATACTTTCTTTTTGTTCTTGAGGACTGAAAAACAGACCTGAAGAGCTAATATGAAACATCACAAAAAAACACAAGCTAAATGATACAATAGATTCAGTGCTGTGATGGGCATATCAATGAGTATGTCAGACGGTCTGTAGACCAGGACGACAAGAATAATGACCACCTAGACTTGTACTACTGAATAGAAAAAGACTGATCGGCGGCACAAAAAGAAAGAAGAGCATCTTCTCTGGAGTTAATCCTTTGTTATATCATTTTAAAACTGCTAATAAAGGACAGTCTTTTCTATAGCCTTCCACCAAGGCTGTGAAAATGTACTGTTCCAAATTTTTTTTGCCTTAACGCTCACATGGCAATGGTTCTGTTCAGCCCTGAGTCACAGAGAAAGTATCTTGAACTGGCACCTTGGCTAGTTAAGGCTGACTGTGCTATGGCTTGCAATACAGATGCTGAATAACATGGCATGAAACTTGTCCACAGACAAAATACATTCCCACATATAGAAACACACGTCAAAATCTCTTTCCACTCCTTCTATTAAGAGGGAATGTCAAAAATCAGTAAGGAAGTACTATTACTCAGATGAACATTTTGCTTTTACTGGAAAGAAAACGTAATGATTGTATCTGTGTGACTCAGACTGGAAAGATAGTATAAAATCCAATACAAATTTGAGGCAAAGAGTTTTCAAATTAAAGAAAAAGGTTTAACTCGTGTAAGCAGCAGCAGGGTACTCTCTAATAGATTTTCCCCATTATTCCATTTGGACAAAAAGAAATAAATTAAACTTTGATAAGGACTTAGAAGTTTCCAGAATTAATGTCTGTGGAACTGGCCTTCTGGACAGCAAAGCAAACCACAAAGACTCAGTTTTTGCCCTTTCCTAACAGACAGCCCTAAATCTTGTTTGCTATAATTTGCATTATCCTAACTTTAACCATAAACACAGAGTTTCAGCAACAGATATCCACTGAGGGAAAAGAGACACAGAGCCTGTTTATGTCACATCTCTCAACAAGCTGTTACCACAATTTGAACATAAATCTTTTAATCTCTGAGGCATGTCTAGGATCTTGGTTTCAGTGAAATCAGAACTCTCCCAGGACCTCTGATTTCACTTTTATTAAATAGAGCAAGTACTGATTGAGAGTATGTTAGTTCCGAGCAGGCTTAGATTCTGTCTACTGAGGAAACAAAATAGGGTCCTGTTCTTCCTATTGAGAAGCTGACACTCAAAATATTGGAGAGCTTATGGGAAAGCACAGTGGGAAAGACAAAGGCCAGAAGACAAGACATCTGACATGGCTTTAATATGCATTTGTAGACTTGTTTTCTGAGATGGTACCTCATCTCTATCACGGCTTTTTTTTTCTTTTTTTTTTTTTAACAGTCAAATGGGGTTATCCAGAACACCTTCTTTGTTGGACTTATGGAAATAAAGCCTCAGTGTTCAAGACACAGTTCTCTTAACAACAGGCTTTAACTTCTGGTTAGCCCTGAAGAGGTCAGGCAGTTGGGCTTCATGATCTTTGAAGGTCTATTCAAACTGAACTATTCCATTATTTTCTGCACTCTTCCATAAGACAGACACTTTATAAGGACTTGACACTATGCCTTTGTTTCCACATTGTTCACATTCATGCATCTGAACATGGAGCAGCATGCACTCTCAGTTTCAGGAACACTTTCATTTTCAGAGTTTACCTACAAATTGAAAAGATAATTATATGCTGTTCTGCAGACTGTTTTATACTATAATGCAGTCTGCTAATCTTTCAAAAAATGCCAATTTCTATTTTAGTGTTCACTTTATATTGTATTGCACACAATACTTGCCACTGTCATTTTTACAAAAGGTGTTTGATAAATCTTTCTTATTTGTGTCAAAACTAAATTGAAATTTAGCACTTAAAGGCTGTTCACCTGAACTAACAGTCTGCTGGAAACATGTTGCTAAAATGTCTCAAAAGAACATTCCAACAACTTTTGAAATGAAGTTCATATTAATAAGATTTTGAAATAACAGAGAAAAAAGGGCTACTGACACAATTAGAAACATGAGACACTTAAGTATATATTTCACTATGTGAGATAGCGAGTTATAAAAAAAATTTTTTTTTTTTTTATTTTTGGCCAAATGACATTCTTTTTTCATGCTCATTAAGAAAATTTTCTCCAGTGCTGATACTGAAGCTTGTCAGAAATTCATGCTAACCAAACATCTTTATAAGATTCCAGTATAATTATGAATAACTTGAAAACCATTTAAGAGTACAGAGGAGTGGGAAGAATTCTGGAAATCATAATAATCTAAATATATGAATCATGAAAACTAATACTACTGATTTTTTTCAGACACAAAGGCTGAGGCAACAGAGAGTTCCCGCATGAGTAACTAACTGAACAATAATGGCAGAATACAAATCCCCGACATTTCTTCTACCCAATCTTGTTCAAAGTTGCTGAAGCCACTGGACCGTAGCTAGTCCTTGGAGATTAAGAAGATGAAAGCTTATCATCCTTAAGGATAGGCATAATTTTCAGACTGGATGTTGCAAGCCTAGATATCATTGTGTTGATCAAATTAAGTCTGCACTTTAATATTTAATTATGTCCTGCAGTGATGTCATATAACCATTGCCAGCACAAAGAAGTAGCTTGAATTAATTCCTACCAAAATCTGATGTCGTATAGCTAACTCTAGGAAAAGTCTGTTCTGTAACCACTCTCAGAGCCCGTCCCCTCCTCCCTGCAGAAGAAGCCCACAATGGGGACTGTGCAGCTACAGAAAGAATGAGCATACAAACAGTTAAAAATTGGAGAAGTTTTCCTGATTTAAAAGTATGATCACCATGAGCTGAGAATAGAAAAAATAGGGCAGTAATAAAACTCTACACCAAATCCACACAAATATCTACCTGCAGCTCCAACTACCGTCTGTACAACTGCAAATGGCAAAGGCATCTAAACAAAGTAGAAAAGAATAAATAATATAAAAGTACCCCTTTATGAGATCTCAGCAATTTTGTTTTTACACCTTGAGATTCCAAATCTCTCAGATACACTCCTATCAGTCCAGAAGCACATTCACCTTCTAAACGATACTCAACTGTGGCATATCCAACGTATACTGAATGACTTTTCTGTATTCAAACTTAAAATGAGAGCATATATCACAAATTGCTCACAGAAATAAAGGAGCAAACGATCACAAATGTATCATGATATATGGAAGAAGTCCCATTTTTTCATGCCACATAATAGTTTAGCCCTAAGGCAATCATGCTTCCTTCAAGTCTATAAACCCTATTGTTCATCAGACAGAAAATAAAGAAATCTAACTTGTGATTGGTATAAACTGTCAGAGTTTTGTTGCATCTCCTATCTAAACATCCTCTTTCTTAGATTTTCTTTTTTATTTTTTTTACTGGGTATTTCTTCCAATATTTAACTACAATATTCCTGACATACTTTCAGTGCAGTATATGTAATCTATTTCAGTGACACAAAAGATTTTTTTTTTTCTAATGACATTTCTTGATACAATGCAACAAGAATTTGAACCAATAGCTTAGCAAAATTTAATCAGGCATGCTGAATGGAAAAGCATAACATATGTTTCTATGCTAGCTAATGTATTATGAAGAGCCATTTGATCTTGTATTTTGTGGTATAAGGTAATAACTTATGTATAATATGAAGGAATTCTCTTCTAAGCATATTACCTTTTCCAATTACCTAGAAACATTATTTGCCCTCTTCTCATCGTTTTCTAAAAAACTGAACACTATTTCCAGAGCCAGGAAATAATGCTAGATGAGTTAATAATTCAGTGCACTATGACAACTCCAGATTTTAATGCTGTGCTACATACCACAAATAGTATAATACAAAATACGAAAATTTGAGCTTATTGCTATATAATTCAAGAAGATTTTCTACTCAAGCCATGAAGATTATCAGTTTGGAAACCAAAGTTCACACAAAAAATAACCTTGTGTATGATCTATCACAAGGCCTTTCTCATTGAAGCCCAAGTGAACAAAAGCTTATAACTTTACACAGAATGGTTTATTGATTCATTTTTAAGCCATATATAAAAATTGTTTTATTTATTTGTGATTCTAGACTACACTATTCATGAATAAATTTCCAAGTAACATTTGAGATATATTTCTGCATATGTATTAAATCAAAATTCCATATAACCTTGATGATGAGTAATGCTTTATTTACTATACTTGAAGTACTGCATATGAGCTCCCATGTACGTGTGAACAGTTTAAATGCACTTATGGATAGATTTCTGAATCCAACTTATATTCTAGCACTTCTTAATACTGATATGCTTCTGTGTAATGAATGTAAAGATTTTCATTTAAACACGAATGTATCCCAATATGCATCAATAAATAACAATACATACTGTATATCTGGTAGTCTAAGCAGGAAAGTTATAAATAATAAATCCTAGAGAAAGAAAATTGGCAGTTGCTCTATGTGAGTCTCATTTTAAAAACAACATCAAAAAAAAAATAAAAGATATACATTCATTATCTAAATTATTGCAATTTGATGTGGAAGACGGGATAGTAATATGTCACAGAAATGCTTTGTAAGTAAAACTCCTGTGGTATTTTTAGGAATGCTATTCTGATGAATATGTATGTATCAAAAACATCAGCATTCACTGCATATGTGAACAGTATATGGATGGATTTTGGGATACCACAAATTCCTCAGACTATATCTTTTGCCATAACATATATATAGATAGATATACATTAAGTAATTTTGTAGGAAGCATTTAGCTGATGGAAGTTTCTAGAACTAGTATGATAAGAAATTTGTAAAATATAGGTCTGGGTGTTAAAGAGTAATTTTAACTTCACTTCTGCATGCAGAAGTTTATATTACCTGTTATTTTATTCAGCATCTCAGAGAGTTGCTTTGCTATTCTTTGGTATTTATATGCATAATGTACTCTGAATGTACATTTAATCTTTTTCATTAACTATGGGGTACACTCTCTATGGGCACCCAAATCAACTGTGACCTGCAAAACTCTTCTTCCAGAACACATTCTCCCTGCATCTCAGAGAACAGTTTAAGTGACAAAAAACAGCAGGTCTGGGTTTGGGGGTAGTTGTTTCTGTATTCTTTCCAAAGGAAAAGAATTTATTTAAAAACTAATCAGGACTAAATATTTGGTACATCAATTTAAATAAACGTAAAAATTTATTTTTGGACTTACATACGACCTATGAATCAAATCGCTTAACAGTTAAGAGACTCAACATCAGAATTAACCCAGAGTAGAAGGGAGTTACATGAATGCTTGATTATGTTTTTAATTAAGAAAAGAAGCCTTACTGGCAATTCCCTGTATCTCCCTACTCTCTAAACTGATCTCTGGAAAAGGATTAACAACATAATAGAAAGGAAACATCATTTTACTTTCCCTCTCATGACAAATAAAAAGCATCTGGCAACAGATTTCTTTAACGTAACAGTAGATGAAACAGGACCTGTAGCTGGACAAAAGAAAAAAAATGCAGAGCTTTTTGTTTGTTTGTTTTCCTACTTCAGAAAAGATTCTTATCCCCTGAATCATTAACCTGCCTGAGCAGCAAAGAATGCTCATCATGCAGCCATTTACTTTCACAGCAAGGGTCTGGGAGCACAAGAAGGGGAGAATTGCCAGTGAGCCCTAAATTCAGCAAAGCACTGACACAGACTCACAGATTTGTAGTGGTTGGAAGGGACTTCTAGAGATCATCTAGTCCAACCCCTTGCCAAAGCAGCTCCAGGCTGCACAGGTGGGCATCCAGGTGGGTCTTGAACGTCTCCAGAGAAGGAGACTCCACCACCTCTCTGTGCAGCCTGTGCCAGTGCTCCGTCACTGCACTGTGAAGAAGTTCCCACACACATTTGTACGCAACTTCCTATGCTTCAGTTTGTGACCATTTCCCCTCATCCTATCACCACACACTGCTGACAAGAGTCCAGCCTCATCCCTTTGCCTCCCGCACCTTAGATATTTATAGGTGTGGATCAGTCTTCTTTTTCAAGGCTGAACAGACCCAGGTCTCTCAGCCTTTCCTCATAAAAGACATTTTCCAGGGCCTGTATCATCTTTGTAGCCCTCCACTGGACTCTTCCAGGAGATCCCTGTCTTTTTTGTATACCTTTTTGAATTCTCAATGCTAAAAAAAAAAAAAAAAAAGTTCTTAATTCCTACAAACATGATTCATGAGGCCAGGACCTGGTATTAATTATTATTATGGCCACAAGTTGCGCCGGGGAAGATTTAGATTAGATTTGAGGAAAAATTTTTTCTCTGAGAGAGTGGTCCGGCACTGGAATGGCCTGCCTAGGGAGGTGGTTGAGGCACTGTCCCTAGTGCTGTTCAAGAAGCGTTTAGATGAGGTGCTAAGGGATTTGATTTAGTAGCTTGGTGGGTAGGGATGGTGGTGTGAGGATGGTTGGACTAGATGATCTTGTAGGTCCTTTCCAACCTAATGAATCTATGAATCTATGAATTAAGAGCCAGGGTTACTTCTAAAGATATTACTTCTGGGGTAGTGTGAAAAGCAAAAGATGACAATATGAGTAATGCCTTGTGTATGGATTTTAACCACCAACCACTATGCTTCCCACCATCTACCAATTTTTTCTAACAGTAAAATATTTATTTATTTATTTTTGGTTCAGACCATACAGTTGTCTGATTTAAATCAACGAACTAACCAACTCACTAAACATGTAAAACATGATAGCAGTACATAGATTTTGACAAAGAACCCAAAAGCCTTGAGTACACCCATAGATCTTAGAAGCTGCACTTCTTCTGCAGAGATAATATTCCAGTCCTCATCTGAACTTCGAAAATTTTGAATTTAGTGCAATACCTTTAATTCTTTGTAAAAAGATTTGTAAATATCAATAAATTGCAACTCTGTAGGCACCTCTAAACTATTACAATTCTCTACGGTGGGAAAACTAGTTAGACTCTAGGAAAGAAAGACACTCTCCAAGAGCTAGTGAATTATGTGAATTCAATCTAAAGTGTGGATTCCTCTCAACTCCAAATGCCTGGTCCCTATTGGATTCCATCCATCTTCAATAAAAATAACAGAAATAAGAAAAAAACAAAACAAAACAAACAAGAAAAAAAACCTTCAATAATACAGTTTGTAACCTCAGCATCATACTTCTTGTCTTCATTGCTAATGACCAGAGCTTACTTTATTTAATAAAACAAAAATGTTTATCAGGCTGCTCAGTTATTCAAAAGGATTTCTTGTCAGATAATATGTAAAATTAATATTTTTATTTTGTAGGAATTATAAAAGAGTTCGCTGTTTTTTCTTTAATAATATATGGCTGCCAGTTAAATTTAAGTCTTCAGATTTCTTTGAACTCCTATTAAGAAGCCAGAAATTACTGCAGATTGCATAAAAAGTGTGGCACAATGAACTTAAGAGCTAAAAAGTTATCTTGATTCTGGGTAGATAAAGAAGGAATGCTCAATAGTACAACTAGAATCAATCAGAAAAATAATCTAGAGACTAATCAATGTCCCTGAATAAGAGAACATTAATTCTTGATGGAGATGTTACAAACAACATAATATCTAGCTCAGTTATCTAAATTCCACTCACCATATTTTCCTATTACGTTTATCATGAAACTGAATTTCAGAGGACTCCAAAGAGCTGTTGCTCCAAGTCTTATTTTTTTTTTCATTATTCTATTTAATTGTGTGCACTGTAATTTAATTTAGTGTAATGCTGCCTCTATTGTGGCAAAGGAAAATTCCTCATAATAGTAACCCATTCAAATATATTAAAAGTATTTATCATGGTCCTCAAGAGAATGGATAACATTACACTACGGAAAACTGGGATTTAACATAATTGCTGCCAATAATTCAAAGCAGTTCTTTTTGCATTTATCTACACATAAAACAGCAAAAACAATAATCAGAAAAAAAAATCTCAAAAAGATGAAACCTGGTCTTTATGAAGCCTCATGCAGATAAATAAAATACTTTGGAATGTAATTCCCCGCTCTGAAATAGTATGGATAGGTAAAAAACATCAGAGTGTGTAGACCTACAGTCCCCTAAATTCCTGTTTAAGTCACTGAGTTAATTTACGCATAGTTTTCTTCTTACTGGTTTTATTTATTTATTTCAGTCTGACTTAACAATGACTAGCCATTGGCATTTGAAAATTCTGCCACTTGTTGGAGAGGAACAGGTCTTCACTGGCTGAATGGTTTTATAACCAATTTTTGGGGTGAGCTGAGGCAACAGAGTACCTGTGCATGCAGTAGCAATAATTGAACTGCACCAGCAAGCACAAGGATTCTCCAGACCATAAATTCTGAACAAATTCTGAAATCAAGAAGAATCTGGCACAGATCTGGATGCCAAACTCTGTCTTTTAGGTGTCAGATTGGCACC
The DNA here is from genome assembly GCA_036925125.1 of Oreortyx pictus. NCBI lineage: Eukaryota > Metazoa > Chordata > Aves > Galliformes > Odontophoridae > Oreortyx > Oreortyx pictus. The sequence continues at coordinate 82,759,095 of JAUPFR010000002.1, read as the reverse complement.
ATTTCAGACAGGGAGATCAGAGCTGAGTTACTGGGCTGTTTGCTTAAAATACATGATACCTGTGTACACAGCATGTGTTACATTTTTTATGCTGTACTTAGAACAACTTGTTTTCTACAAATAGCAACAACAACAAAAAACTATACTGTTTCCAGGTCAGAAAATTACTCAATGTTTACAAGTTGGCAAAACAGAAACCATGTAATCTTTTGTTACTACATATTATTTTCACTAGAGACTTGAATTAACATTCCCATTTTCCTCTGTTTTGTCTGCTGTTTGTCTCTTTTTTGCAGTCCTTCATCACTATTAATTCAGAACAGAAAGAATAAATATGAAGTATTATCACTTCGCTCCTTGGAAGTATTGTAATTTATAATGGAACACATCTGTATTCCATTCTTTTTTAATAGTAATATAGATATTACAAAAATCCCATGAGAGTGTTAATTGTAAGTCTGTTTTAATGTTAGATGTAAGGAAGGAGATTACCACCACTATGCTACGCTAGTAGCACAACTTGGATATTTCAGTACCTCCTTAAAGTCTGATGCAACTCTTTATGAGAACAATGTACTTTCTTAACTCTCAGCCTTACAGCCTGCAATTTTTTAGCACAAGGTTAAATTGACCATTTTGAAAATGCCATCAATAATTACATGGAACTATCATATCATTCCATGAATCAAGTTAGCAGGAAGTATTTAAACTGATATAGCTGGTTGAGTCTCTGCAGCCATTCTAACATTTTCCTCTTTAGACTCTTCAGTCTTAGAATAAAAGGAGTTTAAGTTTGCATTTGAATTTCTTTCTCTCACTCAGCCAAATGGTTTATTTCTCATTGGCAAAACTGTTACTGGCTTCAGTAGTCAAGGACAAACACTTCTGAGACACCGAGAGTATTAGTGGAGATACTACCAATATTATTTAGGAGTCAAAAGAGATAAACACACCAACTTTCAATTTAAATTACAAAAATTTTGAGTACCTAATGACTGCCCAAATTTTCTGATTTTTTCAGTCTACTTCTGTATGTAACCAATATATGCAGGTTTTTTTCATCAGTAATCAACATATAAGGCAAAGATTATACAGTGATGTCTATATTTTTTTGTCATTTTTTTAATTTGAAACTATAACTTGCACTTTAATTTTCTTTGCATGCAGAAGCATAAGTCTTTGCTATATTTACAAATAATTTCATTAAAAAAAAATAGAAAAAGAAAGAAACCTGAGCACTTCAGCAAGTTCAGAAGCTCAGTTCAGTTTCCTCTAATAAGCACATAAACTTGTGCACATTGTTTGATATTTACAGTTTTTTTTTTCAATAAATCAAAGACGAATTATAGAATTAATGAGTTAGTTTCCAAAATTTAGTACCTAAAATTTGTCGTCTATAATTCATCTCACAGAGCCAAAAAGGCTAAGAAGTCTTGAATTTATTCATTCTAGGATTTCCCTTTCCTGTGGAATGTTCACTGTGTTATGATGCCAGCTTAGCAAGCTTTGGAGATCTTTTTGTTACTGCTGACTCAAGGAGTGTCTGGCTGAGAGATGCTGAAGAGCAAAGGACAGATCATGATAGGATGAGAGGGAATGGCCTCACGTTGTGTCAGGGGAGATTCAGGCTGGACATTAGGAAATACTTCTTCTCCAAAAGAGTGGTCAGGTGCTGGAATGAGCTGCCCAGGGAGGTGGCAGAGTCACTGACCCTGGAGGTGTTTAAGGGATGTTTAGACGCTGTGTTGCGGGACATTGTTTAGAGAGAATGATTGGTGATAGGACTGGATGATCTTGTAGGTCTTTTCCAACCTTGGTGATTCTATGATTTTGTCACTCAGCAAAACTGCTAATTCTCAGTAGATGGCTGGCCAGATCGTGCATTAGTGACAAGCCCCACTACTGAGCTTTCTGATAGATAAAGAATTAAAAAAGGATGGGAAATAGAGAAGATGATTCTCTTTTCCTAGTTGCTGTTCCCCTTTGGAATTTTCTGGATAAAAAGAGAATAAACAACCTTGTGGGAATAAGTTGATCTGCACAGCTGTGGGAGCTGGTGAAAGATGTGTGGGGATGGTAAGACACCTAAGAGGAACAGTGAAAAATGAGCAACCAAACATTTTTAATGGAAGTCCCTTCCATGTGATTTTGAGTGAAATGGTTCTGTAAATATGTGCAAGTTTAAATAGAGAAATAGTTACAAGCAAAATTCAGAACCACTAAGAAAGTGTCATATGAAATCTTCCCAAGGACCAGTAAGCTCTGGTAACCAGTAACAAAGGTTATGGGATTCCATATGCATCATATCTGAAGGACTTTCTGAACACCTATCATTGATTTGCTAGTATGACCTTCACCAACCAGATTTGGACTCCCAAACATTGCTTTAACCAAGTAATTGTGAGCAAGTGCGCAAATCAAGCATGAAACTGAATAAGTGAACGCGTTGTTAGACTCGTTGTCTACTACTAGTAAAATCAGCTTGAAGAATAAAAGATGCTTTAAAGAAAACTGTATCAGGGAGGTAGAGAGATTTTGGAAAGGAAAAACGTGCTGCAGCAGAAGTGGTGTGCTACTGTTCGTCCTGCTCGCATCTTGAATGCATGCCAAAGGCATAATCTTGCTTTTGGTCATAAACCCTCTTGTGAGGGTAATGTCTTTAAGCTCTAAGGTATCATGGTTGTAGAGATAACAATCCAGTCAATAATGTTTACACAAGGCAAAGAAAAATCTTACAGAAAAAGATTAATCGGGTGAGCACCAATTAGTGATTTAAAACTAGTTATCGATGCTTCCGTACGTGAGCCATTTCTCTAAATCCAATGTCACACATTGTTCTATATTTCCCTTGGAGATTTTACAGCTAAAGATGATAAAGGAGAGATACAATGAAACAGAAAGACCTTACCTAATAACAAACATTTCAGAGATTTTGCATAAAGTACACATCCGAACTCTCAGCAGGCTGGAAGTAAACATGCAGTTTCTGTTTTAAGGAATGCAAACTGATATTTTTAAACAAATACTCTTTTTTTTTTTTTTTTTTTAAATCTCCAACTACACATGCTGAAATCTCAAGATGAAACATTGGGCTGAAATACTATAGCCATAAACCAGAATGTGCTACCACATCGGTAGTAGTGGAATGTCACCAGCATATAACCCAGTGCAAAAGATGATGTGTTGTTTTTTTTTTTAACATTCTAGTGTCCTTCAAAATTATTCTTGCTCAAAATTGTAATGAAATATGACATATGTAAATATACTACAAAAACATAAATGATTATCACAGACATTCTACTCACGATAGACTTGATCTAATGAAAAGACACATCGCAGTTCTGACTGCAAAGTTATCGGGCACTACGTAACATTATATATGTGAACTTAACCCTGTAAGAAATGTAACCCTATATTTAAAGGCTACAGGACTGCAGGCAGGACATTGCACTGAACAGAACAGGATCCACTACAATTTCCTGTATTATCGAGATTTTTTTTAAAGTTCTCACATAAAACTGCTGCTAAAAACCCCAATTAAGATTATACATTTCTTACTGAACCCAAGTCTGTGTGTTCAGTTCTCAGTTCTTAGCAGTTGCCAATGAAGTCTTAACACCCATAATTTTAAGAAATAAAAGCTCATGCAAGAAATCCTGTTTAACAGGACAAGTCCAGTACTGCTTTCATGCTTCAGTAACTATTATTTTAGTAATTATTTTAAATAATTGAAACTTGAAGAAGAAAGCAGTTAAAAGTTCATTCGGTATGTGGCAACCATTGAGTCACGGAAAACAGTTGATGTGATTTTTTCACAGCTGTAAGTTGGTCCTCTAATTCTCGGTGATTTATAGTAAAGAAACAGGAATCAAGTAAAACTGGCTAAGTCGCAAGTGACTTCTGCGCTGTGAAGGGCTGCTGCTGGGCATCTGGGGATGCAGGCATGGGCAAACACTTAAAACTAGCTTGTGGATCATACTCCAAGCAGTAAAGCTTTAAATTGAGGTGGCAGGTTTGAAGAAATAGTGCAAGGCTAAGACTCTGCTCTCTCCTGAGAAGAAAACAAACATTTTTCCTTGCATCTGTTTTCATGTACCACGCTCAAGAAACTGATGTGTTTAAGAAGATCCTACATTTTCTCCTGCTTCTTTTAAAGAAATTCTATGCTCTCTCTGTTACAGCATATTTTTAAAAAGCTATTCCACCTCACTGCATGCATTTCTATTTTATATATCTATAGTTGTTTGTTTTTTTTAAGACAGTGGAAAGCATTCACTGTATGGCTGAAAAGGAGCAAATGTGCATGAAAATATGAAGGAAATCAATTCATTCCACTTGTAATGAGGTTTCTCTTCAGTTCAGTTTGACTGTTTACCCTTACCATTGCATCCAATGCTATTTGGAAAATAAAAAGAAGGGAAAAGAATCAAAAGCCAAGCAATTTGATATGACTGTGTTTAATTTCATCACTAATTATTCTGAAGAATGTCTTTGCGTACTTACAGCTGATCACCAAGGTACTGAGAACTGATCCTGTCCAAAGAACTCCCTGGAAACTGGCTGTGCTCTTACAATGACCACAACTATGCTCATCATGTTGAACAATAACTTCTCTTTGATTCAGAAATAAATGGAGTTATTCCACTAACAAAAAATTTCACAGTTTAGCTGCATTCAACATTAAAAGTACAAATCAAAAGGAAGAAGATGCTAAACTCCAGCGTCATCTCTTAGTGTGCCTAGAGGTAATGTGGCACCTCGCACTGTTTTCCCTGCCAGAACTCTATAGGATCATTCCCCTCAGGTTGTGTCCATTATGGAAAAATGAACTTCTGCTGAGCCAATGGCATTAGCTTAAGCACAAAGATTTAGGGACTCGCATTAGCCGCAGCAATCTAAAAGAATCATTGCAGTCTTCATTATATCTGCAGGAATATTCTGCAAAACTGCTGCAGTTATTTTGGGGCTTCTCTTTAAAAATTTCTAACACAACTTTCTGAGATATGTATATAAGCTTGGTGGAGTTGCTGATATTATTCATGTTAACTAAGCTGCACTGCCTTTTCAAATTGTCTGTTCATGCACTGGAGGCAAAGCAGCTCTGCAAAGAACTCGTCACTCTTATCAGCAGTGTAAGACACAGCAAAGAAACAGCCCCAGTTCTTTAACCTCTGAAATGTGCACACAAGTTTCTTTTTTAAGAATAAGAAAATTCTTAAAATGAAATAAATGTCCTTTAATAAAAGAAGGTTTCCAAAATTAGAAAGTGCACCTCCACTCACTTGAAATTACAGCATACACCCAGAGTGCTTCACCGTAGAGCCAAATGTTTGCTGCCATCATTTTGGCACCATCACTTCTTTTTGAGCACTAAGTAAGAATTTCAGGTGTAAATTTATTTAATTCGTTTCCATCAAGAATATCACTAACACTTGGCTTCCACTGCATCAATGCAGCTGAGCAGCCACCTTGGCTAGCCAGAGGGGAAAAGCCTGCATGTAGGCAGACTGCCTGGAAACTGTTTTGGCCTATGGCATACCATAAAGAGTCTTAAGGATGTTCTAGTTTACAGACAGAAATCACACAGATTTTTCTTGAAAATTCCGTCAGAAGGAAAAGAAATCAGAACATACATGTTAACTGATTTCCAGTGCAGTACGAAATCACCACAACAAGCCTACATACTCTGGCACTATGTATTTAAATCAGTAAAAATAAAAGCTGCATAAATGAGGCTAATGGGCTTGCTTTATAGCAAGAAAACTGTTTTAAGAAGAGCAAGTTGCATTTTCCTTAGTGACATAGCAATTTAGGCCACTATTTATGTGCACAGTTAAATGTATTTCCTTTAAGTTTTACCAGGTTCTCAACCTAAAATATCCTCTCTGAAATTTTTATTGCAATTATTATCCATCCCATGGACATTCTCAGTGTCTTTTCCTTGGAACCAACAACAGTGATGTATACAGATCAGGTAATTCCTATCTCTCATCGTAATTGCATAGAGGTTAATTTTCTTTTGAGTCAGTGATGTGTAAATTGGATTAAGATAACAGTTGCTTATGAGGCCTTCTCTATAGAAGTTGCTTCACTGCCATATTTAACACTATTTTACTACAGAGGTTCACTTCTACACCTTTCTCATATGAATGATGTTCAGTGAAATTCATACTTCATATGGCTCTTTAGGCCTAAATACTGTATGAAGAGCAAAAAAAAAAAAAAACAACAAAGAAAAAACCCAGAATTTTGTTTCTGATGATATACTCATGAGTGAATATAATAACTGCCATGATGGCACTGTTTGTTACAGTAAGATGAAATTCAAACAGCATGATAAAAAAGAGTGACCAATCTCAAAATTAGAGGACTTCATCTATTGATGTGCTTAAACCTCTTTATCTGGTAACAAGCTCTTCACACTTCGCTGTCTGGGCAATTGCTGCTTTTGGCAATAATGATCTGAGTGGGTGGCTGAGAATGGAGCTGGCAGATGAAGTACAGATGCAAATTACTGTACTTAACAGCACTCACATTCATTTGTCCAGGCAGTCATTTTCTATAATTCCAGAAGTAAGCCAGAAGTTGTAAAATATTGTACTTGTCACCAACTAAAAATGAAATCTGTAGTGTAATCAGCATTTATTATTATGAAATATAGTGTTAAATAGATAATTGAAGTGTCAGTATGCCCAATGTCATAAAGAAATCACTGAAAAAATGAAATACACTCTGTGTGCCTAATTTGTCTTTTCTTGTTTTATTTTTAATATTGCCCTTGGAGATCTCATAATGCAAGTGTGACTGTTGATACGCATTACCAAGACCAAATAATAACAACCATAAAAATGGTACAATTCTGATTGGCCTTTCCTTTACTAAGGCATGTTATTTCTTTCATTATTTTAGCTACTGAGATGAATGACAAAAGCAGCATTACTGAAAGCTATCTACAGTTCAGTGAAACTAGCAGTCATTATTTCTGTGTTGACTGCAATGTTACTGTTCTATACAGTGTAAAATAAGACTCACAATACAACGTGTACTTGCTTATGCATTAAACTTCTTGATGATGGAAAGAATTACTGAAGGCGCCTTGATTTCAAATACAGATTTTTTTCTTTTATCTGTAGTGCATTTTTAAACAAATTTAAGTCAAATTTTCACTTCATAATCTTTTTTTAAACTGCACCCTTAATAAGTATTCATCCTTTTAGAAAGGTAGCATCTCCAAAGAAACAATAAGAACAAGCCTAAAGAAACAAACAAACAAAAATTTTGTACATTGACGTGACAGCAGTAATCTTAACAAGTTAAACTTTCTCAAGAGAAATAATCTTTTCTCAGAACAAATTAAGACTGTTTCTCTTCTAGTGAATTATTTAAATAACAGCAGTAGTAAAGCAACTGTGGTGGCCTATGATTACAAGGGAAGGAAGCAATTAAAGTAACTTGAAAAACAACAAACAAGCCTTTAGAGTCAGAATCTAGCTTAACTCTATTGAGTTATTAGTAAACAGACAGCTAAGGCTGTCTATGTATACACTGATTGCAATCAGAATCCAGATACAGTACCTTAGCTTTATCCCTCATGGAGCCTTTTCCCAGGATTGACATTTTTGCACCTGTTTCTTCTTGTAATCTCTTCAAGGAGTTTCCTCTTGGTCCAAGCAATTTCCCAACAAAATTGAACTAGGAAGTAAATAAGAAAACTATTTTAAACCAAGGAACACTTTTAAAAACTGATATATCTTCTTAAATGAGTTGCTTAAAGAGAAAAGTTTACTCTTATTTTTAAAAATTATTACTACTTAGTTCTAGGCTTAATTCATACAATTGTGGAGAATGAAATTATTTTCTCACCTACTTTGGAAAGGAACTTTAAGCTTTCATGGTTTAGATGAAACCCAGGAGGTTCATCCTTAGGAGACAATGGACAGTGGCTGCTTAGGTTTACCTAAGCACTAAACAACATCTCTGTTTATTAGATGACATAGGTGAAAGAATGAGTATGTTCTTTCCTGAGATAGTCAGCTTTACTGGCAGAATAATATATTTTGCAAAGCTCAAGCTTTTGATAGAAACAAATTGATGTTTTACATATTGATTTTAAAATAAGTGTTATTTCGTGTTTGGGTTTCAAATATCTGTTTTGCCAGTAACTGAACAAAAGTCAAGTAGACAAACAGATCACTTCAGATACACAGGCTGCTTTCAGACATGAATTTGCAGAGCACTAGGATTTGTCTGATATGCTGCAAATACTCTTAAACAGTGTTCAGTTCCTGTGACACATACACTGCTTTTCTGCTGTATGAAGAAGAGAGGTGTCTACTTGAAAATTCTTTGGCAGAACAGTAACTAAATATGACATTACTGTTATGTCAGCATAAAGTAACAAAGGGGTGGAGTTAATCAGGTATTCTGCAATCAACAGTTTCTTCAACTTAGTATGTTAATGCTTTCCAAAATATTTTTGAATATCAAACGATGTCTTTGGAAGTTGACTGAGATCCACCAGCATTTGCTCAGGACATTTCTAAATCGTATTTAAATATGAAGAGACAGTACTCTGGCCTGTCTTTCAATAAGGATTAAGCTAATCTGAGAGTAAAGGTGTACAATTGTATCTGCATCTGCATTTCCATGACAATATGAATAGCAATCAAGGACAGCTGGTGTCAAAAAAAAAAAAAAAAAAAAAGTAAAACAGATGAAACTCCGGGAAGATCACAAATGATAGAACCAAAGAACCTTCAAGACCATTAAGTCCAACCATCACCCTGACCCGAAGAGTCCCATTACTAAACCTGACCCCTCAGTGATATGTTCTGCCATCTCTTAGATATCTCCAGGGGCAGGGACTGCAGCACTTTCCTGGGCAGCCCATTCCAATGCTTGACCACACGCTCCATGAAGAAATTCTTCCTCACATTCAACATAAGCCTCCCCGGGCATGCAGTGTGAGGCCGTTTCCTCGCATTCTATCACTTGTCATCTAAAAAAAGAAACTGACACCTTCCTTGTTGCAATTGCAACTTCCTTCAATATTGGTTAAACAATCAAAGAAAAAACTACATAATCACAGGAAAAAATAAACACGTAAGGCAAAATCTACTTCCACCTAGATTAACATCACCAATTTCAGTAAGATAAAATGCCTGGGGGAAATTAGCAAGTGGTACATCTGCAGAAAAAAAGAACAAGCTTTGAAGCTCAAAAATAACATTATTCAGGCTTGTGTGCTTGCAATGTGTTCCAACTTTCGCTATTGATTTAATAAAAGTTGGAAACTCTTCCAATAAATCCCATCCTTTTAAATCATCATGGTATCAACAATACTAAGTCTCTACTAAAACTGTAACTACGTATCTTCCAGGGCCAACTTTACCTAGCAAAAGTTGCTCTCTTCAGATAGATTATTAAATTTCATATGGAAATAAACCTAAGGACGAGAAAGGAATGGCAAAGATTGAATTTCAACTTTAATTTGAAACTATATACTAACCCTAGGACTTAATCTATAAAAGTAAGATTTCAAAAATGAAATCTCATGCATGTGAAGACTCATTAGAGAAGGCCGAGCAAACAGCAGAGCTTTCTCTTCACTGCAGGGAACACATATGCAGAAAGGTTGCTAAAAGATGAAATCTTTTATCCACTTACACTTCCCTAATCAGAGTAGAATCGGAGAGAATTTATGCTGCATCCCTTAAGTGCCTCTAAATATTAGGAAAATATGCCTTTCCAAAGCCGAAAGTGCTATATGGCTGGTACAAAAGGGCCGGTCAAAGCTCGATAACACTCGCTCTCTGAATGGAATAAAACTATTAAAATAGAGTCTATGAAGATTTATGTTAAACATTTATGCTTAAGTACTTTATAAACTGCTTAATAATTACCTTGAAATATTGCTGCAAAGGAGCAGTATAGCCAGCATAAACTATGTACAAAGTGGATTTTAATCACTTCCCCGGAAATAAGTGGCTGGGGATTTTAGTTCTATTGATTATGTAGCAGACAGACATTCACACTTCATCCACCTTCTACTCTGAAAACATACATCAGGAAGCGTTCGGTTACTTGCAACTGAAAAAAATGAACCACTGCTATTTTGTCTAAAGATGCAGAAAAGCTAATAAATAGTGTTAGAAATTCTGCCACTGTCCTTAGTCTTCCCAGCATCACTAAGTACTAGGGACACCACCAATCCTTAGCATTAATCTATAATCATAAGTTTATTCAGTATATGCATTAAAGCAAATTGTGTCCTGGACATGAACGCAGTGGGGGTTTGAACTTTCAAGCAGGCATCCAAGGTAAACAGACACAGCTCCATTATTGCCTTTGTCTTATATAAAGATGGTGAAAAGAAAGTGAATTTGTACTGTAAAAAGCCTGTAGCTAATATTAGCATACTTGTATCCTGACTGTCTTATTGAACAAGATATGTGCTGCATAAGCAAATAAGTACAGTGAGCTAGTAATGATAAAATACTAATGCCTACATACAGAAACTAGAAAATAAGTAACAACTACAACGAAAACGTTTGAAGCCCCAAATTTCTGACAGATTCAGTAATTATTTTTTTTCTTACTGTGCAAATAAGGGAATCTGACCAGACACTTTTTTTTTTTAATTATTATTAGTTTTTGATCCTAGGAGACTAGCTGGCAGACTGAGATTATCCAAGTAAGTTGCGCATGCCTTGCCCTGGCATGGGGTCCTGCCCTTGGCTCCTTGCACTGGAGCAGTCTCAATGACCTGGGAGTCATAAATGGATGTCAAGGAGGTAGCCAGATAGCAGTTGGGACTTCTGTGACTACCTTATTTTTTAATGCCCAAAAAAGCAATCAAACAGTGAACCCCTTGGTTGTATACATAGGACTCTGTCCATATGGGATAACCATGCTTTTGAATGACCTAAACAATATCTAATGCTCAGTTTGCTTGTGAGAACCATGTTTAGACCATTGTCTGTAGATGCAAAGGAATATTTTGTGAACATCCCAAAGGTGGGTCACAGGACCTAGTAAGGTCTAGTGGAGTCTTCCAAAAGCTTATAGCATGAGGTGCTGTGGGCTGACAAGTCACCCCTGTTGGAGTCAACTGTGGTGGGGTAACCACATGGGTGCCAGGGTTCAGTCAGAAAGATAGAAGTTTTTTTTTATTATGAACAGGATTATACCTTTGTGTTCACATACAATACTTAACAACTCATTAGTTAACCATTCTGCTAAACAACAGCAACTGCTCTATAACAAAACAGTTCCCACTGCAAGGCACGCAAGCATTTTTTCACTACATTCCTTGTTTCCACTTCTCCCAGAGCTTCATGATGTTTTCATGAGCTACAGTGCTGAGCCACAAGGCAATATTCCCACATTCAACACCCTCACAAGGACGCAGAAAGTTACTCCACCATACAGAAGCATATGAAATGCTCCCTATAAATCCTATCCTACCTAAAACCATATCCTACCTTCTCCCTACCTCTCCTCTGCACATGGTGACAAGAAAGCTGTTAAAGAAATTGAGTGAACCATTATGTAATTTCCTGTTATCTCATCTTACTATGTACAGCTCTAACCAGCAGTTCTTTCAAAATCTCCTCTAAGTATTAGGAAAGATTTTGAGCATCTCAGGACAGCACAGATATGACTGAGCCTAAAGTTACTTACACAGTATTACTATCTGAGTTTCAAATTTAATACAAGTGAAAGAAAATGAATGTTGACATTTAGAAGAATAACTGTTTCCATGTTTGATGCAGCAGAAATACATCCCTAGTAGAACACTATTTTATAAACACCATGTAGATTGGGCTTTACAAGCAGAAACAAAGAACATGCTTGTCATTCAGAAAAAGTGTATGAGTGACTGTTTTTGTTCTATACACAGAAAAGTAGCATAGCCTAGAAAAAAAGGAATGAGACACACAAATGCTTCCCACTGTAAGATAAGGCAATACAAAGCCCTGAACTGTGAGACTACATTTTTTTTCAGTCCTAGGAACAGAAATAGCAATGACTTGGGCATCACAAAATAGGCTGATTTCTTAGTATGCTCAATTCACCATTTATTATCAGCTCCTTCATGGGGGGACAAAAAATCTTCCCATATTCAGAGCTAATTATTCTGACAAAAATATTTATCTATCCTTGAAATAAATAAGTAAAGTGTTCCTGTCAAAATTCAGTGTTGTGCTAAAGAAAATGGAGAGGAGATAAAGATATTATTAATTTCTGAGTCAAGGCTTACTGATTAAGATCTGCTGATAAACTTGGTTTATTCTCATACTGTTCTAGAACTTCCACTATTTCATTCGTTTTAGAATACTATTTACACTAGAGTACCTCATATTTTGATATACACAGGGGATTTCTCTCCACGTAAAGACAGCACTGGAAGATTATGAAAGTAAATTTTATTTCCCTCTACACTTTATAAGTACATAAAGCTCAGTAAATTGTGCAATGGACAAGTTTCTCTCATTCTGTATGTAGTTGCTTACCTCAACATCTACTCAAAATCTAGTATTTTGGCTTTTCCAAAATGCAGCTAGCGCTCCCGATGAGGATGCAATATTATTTCCTATTCAAGCTCTGCAGTGTTTGCAGTCTCTGGAGGAGTGCTTACAAGAAACCTGTTTGTTAGGGTCAAATTGCAGAATTCTATTTCAGCCAGGTATGTTAGGAGATAGCAAACAGCAGCAGAAGAAGAAAATGAGCATTCTCCATGGGAGAGGCTCTGGAGACCTACTCCAAAGGAGATGTGCTAACGTCTTCTCAGACTACTACAATACTTCAGTGCAGAGGTCCCAGAGCTGAAGTAGATGGTGTCTTCTCCTCTACAGTGCTCTTTGTCTCGGTTTGTGTTGGCTTTCAGCAGAAAGCTTATACTTGCACAGAGGGAGAAAGATGGACAAAATATGAAATGCTCAAAGGAAAAATACAGCTTCTTGAAAACTCAGGGCGAAACTCATTTCTGATTTAAACCAACAGAATTACCTCAGTAATAAATCAAATCTGAATAACAAAGTTAGACTCTTTAAAGCTACCATGTCTGATAGATTTACACAAAAAATAAGCATTTTTATTACATATTTTTTATCTTGAAAAGTGTTGGCAGTTCATATTTATAGTGTGTTTGAAGACAATGGTGTAATATTTGCCTGGCTATTTACAAGCTCAAAGCAAGCATCTAAATCTACACCGAAAATGTATTTTTGGCACAGTACCGTGAAACAGATGGTCAATGACTCTAGACAAATACCTTCCAGACACAAGTCCATACTGAGATAACAAAAATATTTCCTCACTCTTCATTTTAAGCAATGTTCTGTCAGAATTTGGTAACCAGTTGTGTCATTAAATGAAGAAATTTAAATGGGCCTTAGCATTAAAATAAATTGTGTTTTAAAAAAACGTAGTTTTGTATTTGATGCATCTTTATTCTGTTAAATGTAGTGGCTCTCCTAGCCAGAAAATCTGAATAGATACTTCATTAATACATGAATTAGCAGTATAATCTATAATAGCCTGTTAATCTGTCAGACACCCAAACATTTTATCTTGTGTGATTCTGTTTCTAACTTTGACATGAGGTAAATGAGATGAAGCCAAGAAACCAATCAAAGTTCTGAATCTATATTAATCGACAATTAACAAGTTTAAGGGGTTTATGGCCCAGTGCTACATGTCTCAGTGCAGCCATGTTTTATTATTATAATTGCAGAGATACCCAGATTCATTGTACAGACACAAAAAGACCATGAAAAGCTGTCAAGTTTGCTAAATAAATAAATATATAATATAAATATATATATAATATAATATAAATATATATATATATATAAATCCAAAATATACCTTGCTATATGTATATAGTTACTATTACTTCTTTGGATGGTCAGAGTGTGACTGCAGAAATCACTGCCATTAAATCACTGGGCCTGGTTACAAAAGTGGCACTTTCCCTTGTATGATTCAGATCCAACAAGATCAGGTTCTGTTAACAAGAAGACTGCACAGTTGCCTGCATTTTCACCTCAGTAATGTAAAAGATGTAATATTATATTTTATCTTTGGTTATTGCCTTCTTGACCTGTTTTGGCTGCATTTCAAGAATGAAATACACTATAGATATTTCCTGATGCAGATTTTCCCCACCTCTATTTGGCCAGCCCAGCTGGAGAACTTTGGGAGGTTGAGGGCAGGCAGGGATGGATCTTATGGACACATGTTCATAAAGAGCCCATATGGATTGTTCTTCAGTGGAAAGCTGTTCAAAAAGAGCAGTATTTTTAGAAAAGGCAGAGTATGCTGAGCTAATAATGATTTTGCCCCATCACTTCAAAGTAAAGTCAGGACACGCACTGAACAAACATATTCTATTATGGGCAAGGGGCATCTGTGGAAAAGAAAAAGAAAATCTCTCTTTTGTACATTCACCCCAGCCAAGCCGAGTCTATTTTTTATATTTAGAAATAAATAAAATACAAGGTAAGACTGACTTATTTAAATTATGTTATCTAAACAAATATTTCTATGAATTCTAGCAATTCAGGCTGCAAAAGTTCACTGCCACGGTTTTTCAAAACACACAATTAAATAAGTTTGTACTGAGCATATGCACAGGTATGGAGATAGGTACTAAGAGTACAACACTTAAAAGCACAATCAACATTTGGCTAATTGGGTTTATTACTCCCACAAATCCACAATTTACTGGTCACAGTAATAAACACCATCTGCTCTTTGCTAACTGGCAGCAACCTACCAACTTTTTTTCTAACTTACAAAGTTTCAAACTTAAAAGGAAAATATAAAGGAGCTATAATGCAGTAGATTTTCAAGTGCCTCATCTTACTCTTACTGAGATTCCTGATTGCATATTAGGTGAAAGATTTCTCTTTGCCAGATGCTGTATTTGCGAAGTTAGGTTCTAAGTCAGCAATAATCAGGATAAGTTAAATTTGAATACTCAACTGAAAAACTCATGTATATTTCATATACATGTTGGGGATACTGAACTAGTAAAAATGTAGCATGAAACTCAAACTTATTTTCAGACAATGAAAATAAAATGAGTTTATTTGGACCCAATATGTTAACGAACTAATTAAGCATACATGCATGTAAGCATTTAATTTTGTAGAAAGTATTGCAAAACTCATAAATGTTTAATCTAATTAAAAACTGTGTTAGTCAACTGGATTTTGCCTTTCACCGTTAAAATAATTATACTTACAACAGCATTTGTGTATCAATTTACATATACCAAGCACTATGCAAACATTCACTTTACTCTCAAGTCATGTTTATAATCAAAGCAAAGCATAACTTTAAATTGATGGACATAAGCAAACTCACACACCACTATGTAAATTAAATCAGTCTGGGAAAGTACTCAAAAACATTTTACAAAAATCTGGTTCCATTTTTTTTCCCCTCTACATTTTCTATCAAGTTGTTTGCTGATTTTATTTAAATGATTCTTCTTTATTGCTGAGGACAAATGCATGAAAGTAAAATATTTCTTCCTCAGAGCATTAAGTTCTACTTTTCTACACTTAGGAAAACTCTCCATCTTTCAAGATTTTTAAGTGAGAATTTGACAGGTCTGAAATGGCAGTACAGGTTTACACAGGTTGACAGTGACAGGACCAGGGGAATGGTTTTAAACTAAGACGGGAGATTTAGGTTAGATGTTCATAGAATCATAGAATCACAAGGTTGGAAACGACCTATAAGATCATACAGTCCAATGTTAGGAGGAAGTTTTTCACACATTGTGGTGATGCATTGGAACAGGTTGCCCAGAGAGGTTGTGGATGCCCCATCCCTGAGGCATACAAGGCAAGGTTGGATGTGGCTCTGGGCAGCCTGCTCTAGTGGTAGGTGACTCCGCCCACACAACAGCAGGGTTGATGGTCTTTGAGTAGATGATCTTTGAGGTCCTTTTCAACTCAGGCCCTTCTATGATCCTATGATATATTATATATAGTAAACACTGTGTAATTTGACAAACATACCTCATTTGTTAACTGTGAAGAATCCCATATACTGTTAAATATGCATGCAAATAATTTTACTTTTCCCATTCTCAGTATTTATCAATGTCTTTAACTTTGGTGATAGCACACATAACTCACTAATTGCTGTTTGGAATACCTACTCACTCTCATCAAACCTAAAAGTTACTGAGCCTCTAGGACATCTGCGTGACAAGGGCCTCAAACACGAAGAATGAATTGTTGCGCTTTCCTGATGGTACAGCTTTGAGAGTGACATAAATGTGCTTCAGACTGTTAAAGAAAGACAGAAAAAAATGCTTTCATAGCAACACCTTAAAAGAAAAACAAGACATATTGTATGTGAAAAAATAAGCTGCGAAAGTAAACTGGAGGGCTTGAGTAACTTTGAATAAGACAAGAAGGAAGTCTTACCATTGTAATACAACTCCACAAATCATGTCTGGGATGCTCTTACCTGGTAAAATGTTAAATGATTTCTAATATTTTAATTTTCATATCTTTTCTTCTCCCTACACTCTAGACTAAGATCTTATTCTCACTTTAAATACTGTTAGAGAAGTAACATTGAATCTTCCTCTAACATGAGATTAATAGTCTGATAATGACAGGAAAAGGGGAAATGGTTTTAAACAAAGAAGTGAGATTTAAGTTACATGTTAGGAGGAACTTCTCAAAAGGTGGAGAGGCACCAGAACAGATTGCCCAGAGAATTCGTGGATGTCCCATCCCTGGAGGCATTCAGTGCCAGGTTGGACAGGGTCCTGACAGCTTGTTCTGATGGGTAACAACCTTTACCATGGCAGGGAGTTTAAACTCGATGATCTTAATGTCTCTTTCAACCCAATTGATTCCATGATTCTATGATCTGTTCAGAATCCGAGAACATACTAGGGGCAGTAACATATAGTCCTTGTGAATCGCAGGAACAAAGAAACACTGGAGAGAACATCTGGAGGCCAAAATTAGGTTGTTTGGAAGCTGAAACTGGGACACACACAGCAGTATTCTATGCAGTACTCTCACCACACCATGTGCAGAAGCAGAGAGAAAGGGATGCATAGAAGCAAAGTTGCAATGATTGACTGAAAAATTCACCTGGGATTCATGACACCTGTAGGATAGGGAGGGGCTGTATGAAAGGAAGAGTCCTCATTTGAAGAATAAAGTATCTATCCGTTGGTTTTTAAAATCAATAGCAACACTTAAGAACTATCAATCTGAAAAGTGGAAGAATGTCCATGAGGGAAGAAGCTGAAGGAACTCTACATTCTCAAACAGAAGAAAGAAAATGAAAGCAATAACAGGAAAGCAGCCAGAAAAAGCTGCTCTGAAATATAACCCAAATAACATGCACAAAGTTGCAATGATTGACTGAAAAATTCACCTGGGATTCATGACACCTGTAGGATAGGGAGGGGCTGTATGAAAGGAAGAGTCCTCATTTGAAGAATAAAGTATCTATCCGTTGGTTTTTAAAATCAATAGCAACACTTAAGAACTATCAATCTGAAAAGTGGAAGAATGTCCATGAGGGAAGAAGCTGAAGGAACTCTACATTCTCAAACAGAAGAAAGAAAATGAAAGCAATAACAGGAAAGCAGCCAGAAAAAGCTGCTCTGAAATATAACCCAAATAACATGCAAAGAAAAAAACCCTGCTACATATGCATGCCACACAAATAATAGATTTAATAAAGAAAGTGAAGACTGGCATCCGTAGTTAAAAGCGATGCGGGAAAGATCGACAGATAAAAGAACAACGAGGTACCTGGATATCTTTACTCAAGGAAGTAAAATCTGATTAATCTGTTCTAATTAGCAATTCAAGCAGATAAATTGAGAGTCTGAGAAAAATAAATACAGGAGAACGTAAGTTTTAAATCTGAACAACCTGACTAGTATTGTGAAACTGCAATTTGCCTAAAAATAAATGCCATTACACATGTGGGACACAGAATAATTCAATTACCATCATGGAACAGCCTGTATCATACTGTTACACAGCTACTGACTCCCTTACGTGTCACTATAATGGAATCAAAAACATCAAAATAGGAGATCTGGTCTCACCTTTTGGAATATAATATTTAAGGAGCCACACTGCAAGGAAAAATTAAAAAATGACGCTCTTGCATCTCCCTTGTCTTTAATAAAGACTCACACAAAAATGAGAATGATAAAGAGATTTATGAGAATAATCAGAAAGGTTATATACTTCATTCAGGTGATATGAAAGACATTTAAAAATTTCATATTAAAAGAAAGAAAATGTATACCACCTCCCATGAAAAAGAAATACAACTGAGAAAGGGCAACAAATATAAGACATTTAAATAGCAGAACTGAAAGATTATTAGAATCAGGAAGGGTATCCTTATAAAATCTTAAGTTACATCTACGTAAGAAAAGCCGAAATGAGCATAATCTCCACCAGCCTTAAGCTAAGAAAAACAAAACAAAAAGGTATAGGAAACAGTTCGAAGAACAACTTGGAGAAAACATAAAAAAAAAAAAAAAGTATTCCTTTTATTTGGAAATCAGATAGAGAGCTTGTAGGGCTAACAGCTGTTCCGGCTACAAAAGGAGTATTCAAGAAAGATGAAGTCAGAGCACAAAAATAAAGTACGCTTTCTCCATCTGGATTCATAACAGAGGAAATTGTGACAGGTGGCTTGGGAAGAAGGTAGAGGTAAAAACTTCCAATTAAATTACTAAAAAAGAGAATAAAGAATAACATTAGAGGATGGGTGGTATTACAGGTTATAAAGTAGCACAATACTATTTTTTGTTCTCTTCTTTACTCTTTCCCTAATAATTTGTAACACAGCATGTACAACTTGTCTTCTTCACTGCTCCTGAGCACTGAGCTGTTATACTTAGTGATTCCATTTCCAAGGAATCATCACATACTTTTATTTTTTAAGGTGAGATGTTTTTTTTCCTTACATATTTTACATTAATTTACATTGAATTTTATCTGTCATTTTATCAACAAATCTTACCACACCACCTTGAAGACTATGCACAACTAGGGCATCATCACTTCAGATAAGCCATAGTACAAATGGGCAAGTTGGGCAAAAAAAAAAAACAATGCTCCTGTACAGTTAGAAAACAGAAGACACTGAGTGAGTCCTAAACAAGTAGTCTTTCCTTTTACAAGACACAACTGAGTGCAATGAAAGATCCCTAAAACCATAAGGAACAGGAAAGTGCAATTGGACTTCATCTGCTGAACATCTTCCAGACAAAAAACAGGGGGACATCAAAAGATCCAAGTGACATCTCCATACTAACAAAAGAAAATCATATTCTTCATTTAAATAAATGATTGTTCCTACATTGAACTGCATTTATACACAGCTGCACATTTTGATCCACTATTCAATGGGAGCTATCAATGAGCATTTCTATTCTATGCAGAGAGAACACAATAAATAAATTCCTTACATTTCTTCAGACAGCAACATAAATAACTATGCTGCAGTCCTAATCCTGTTTACTTATTTGTTCCTGTTTACTTATTTGTTCATGAAAGATAATTTTGATGAATACCATATAAATTTCGCTTAATTAATATGGAAGTAACTCTGCCAAAGAACTATTGTTTAAGATTCAGATTTTTAAAGAGCTTTTACATTCATACTGGTCTGTTTTTGGTGGAAGGTGAGTGAAAAATGTGATTGTCTCTGTTTTCCTTGTTTATTCATTAAAAATAAAATGATGAATTGCTTGGAGGTATATCTTAGAAGAATTTTTTTTTTCAAGTAACTAATCATCTACTGTGAAAATTTTCTGTTTATAGCCTTAGAACAAAGAATAGAGAGTTAAACAGAAATAAAACATATTTCTGATAGGTAGCAATTTATTTCTGATTGTAGTAATGCTAATTAAAATATATTATTTTTACATTGCCATTGAGAAGCATCACATTTATTCATGTCACAACAGAATTCACCATGACAGACTGAAAATGTGCCTTAATATAGACATTACAATTTATCTGTAAAATAGATATCTTGAATTTATTTTATAATTACATGCTTTTCTGGCAATTATAAGTAGTAGACCTGAGGTTGCTTGCAAACTCTTTAATAACTAGTTTTGAAAGGTAGTTACAATGTGATGAAAAACTTGTTATTAGTAATATAAAAGCAATCAAATTCTTTTATATAAAATTAGGGGATACAGAGAAAAAAAGCAATGAATCAAAAAAAAAGCAATTGACTCAGAGATGTTTACAGCATGGGCACATCTTAAGAAAAAAGAACAAAATATCCTTTCAGTATCATAATTGCTCTTAATATGCATAATCAGGATCTACTATACACTTTGGAGAAAAATGTCATAATAGAAAATTAATGAAACTTTTCATGTACTCAATTTATTCTTATTTTAATCTGAATAGCTTTATCATGCTCTGATGTAAACTGCTAAATGACAGCTTGTGTTGTTTTACACTAAAAGGTATTTTTTTATGTCATTGACAGTAGACTTGTATGTATACAAATCAGTCTGTGCATCGTAAATGAACTCCATAAAAAATCTTTCACTGTAATCTGTCATTTCTGCTCATTTCACCATTCCCAATGACCTGAAAGGTAAGATAATCAATGTGCCTGTGTCTGAGAGAAAAATTTAGTACAGTTTATCTGAAAGCAATACTGCAAATCAAGCACTGAACAGAAAGAGCAATTTATTAACAGCTATAAAAATCTTTCCACTTTATGCAGAATGGTTTCTTGTAACTGACACTTCCTTTTACTTCTGGAAAATACAAGTCAGAAATGTATTAAGAACACTCTGGTTATGCCCACCCTTTTAAACAGTTTCTTTCCTAGCTTTTTGTCTTTTGCTCTACCATTAGTAATTCTAACACACTGCGCTCATTAGTATGAATTCTTACTTGGTTACAGTGGCTTTGCAGAGCTAATCAGACCATCTTCCTTTTCGTTCCAACTCCAATTTCAGTACCATTACTCCATTAATAGGAAAAAAAAAACGTTAAATACTAAAATTATTAAAATAAGAACACTGCATTGAGGTCAAACTTCAGGAATAAGGACTGTTCTAGCCTTGCCAAACTATGAATTCATGTTTAATTTCCTTTATTTCACTTTGGCATAATGAAATTAGTGTAGATAGATGTACACAATGAGGCTAAAATCTGTCAAAAGTGAGTGATCTACATTACACAGGGGAGCAGTGACCCAAAATAAATTGTAAAAGAATCACAAAGTGGAGAATTTCAACAATAAGATGTATAAAATCTACATTATAGATACTATCATATACAACAGACTGCTTCCAGCATTTCAAAGATCTGTGTTAATGAGTTCTGGCTCATTTCATTCAAAATAATCACAATGGAATGACCATATTGTGACTTGGATAACATGTCTGCAAAGATTTGCAAAAGCCATGCTTACATTTCTCTGTGCTCGAGCAAGCAGGCAGAATACCACTGGTGGTTTCACAGTCAAGCAAGCTCTTGTTACTGCCTTGGCTCGACCTGAAATTTGTCTTTATAATCACTGAGCAGATGACAATGTACAGCCTACATCCATGCAAATATAGAGTGACAATAGTCAAACTCTGCAGTGTAACTGGGAATCCTCACTGATAACACCCTTACACTTGCCCAGGTGAGGCTCTGGATCAGTCCATGAGCACTCACACACTCCATCACTAAGCACTCCATGGGAATTCAGTTGGGCCAGGGATCACTTTCTTGATGCCTTTTTCTTTTTTTTTTTTTTTTTTATGAAGTCATCTGGCTTACAGAGGATAAAAGATTTAATGCTGTAAAGGTGGGTGCAGAGACTGACAGACATTGGCAGTGTTTTATTTGCTATCGTAGATGGAGTTGCACTCAATCTAGTTGCAGCCAAAATCCCAAAGTAAAAAGCATTTATTGTCCCTACTGTATTAAAGATTCATCTTGATTAGATTAACGTTCAAAGACTTTTTAAACTCTGAAATGTTGGCATTAAAATAGAATGTGCTATATAAAAAGCAATTCCGTGCTTTAAATAATACTTTTCGTAAATATTAATCTCTTTCTTTGTAGGGCTGAGACATGATTAATTACTGTTATGCCCACACAAGAAAGAAAGCATGAACTTATTCCTTTTCCTATAGCACTTTTTAAAAACTGTAAGATAGGAAGTACAACAATTCCAATTAATGTAAATGAAGTGTTTGGAACGAAGACAAACAAAAGACTTTATCCACTCTACACAGCTAATTCAATCACATTACTTTGAGATGTAGGAATCCCACATAAACCAACCTGGAACAGATAAACAAACCTAAGAAGTTCCATCAAGACTCATTTTTTTCACACCTTGTTAACAAATGGTGTGATATGCTATAAATATGCCTTAATAAAGTACAACTTACAAATGGGCACTAAATGAAATAAAAAATATGCAATTCAGTTGAAAACTGAAACAACAAAAAACATTCACACAAAATAAATAAATGGAAAGACCAACAACTTTAGGCATCAAATAAATGTTACTTCATGTATTTTATGGAAAACATGAAGTAACATTTCAGTATCTGAATGATGCATGATAGAAACACACATTTAAACTATTAGAAATATTTTAATGACATAGGAAACTGTGGATAAACATAATTTGCATTTGTGACATTACAGGGTATGGGTAGTCTCACAAAACCAAGGAAAGTGCAAAGGAAGAAATATAGTTTCGCACCCTTGACTAATTCCAAGTCAAGAGCAAGGAAGAAATAAATTATTTCTATATTTCCATACATCCAAACTAGCCAGTTTGGAAATATCTCATGACTAGTGATGACATGTTGCAATCACATCTCCATAATTAAAATGTTAGAACAAAATCCAGCATGAAAAACTGCAGGACTACCTGTAGAAAGAACTAGTTGAATGACTGAGGTTTTATTTCCATAATGGTACTAAAACTGTATTTAAAACGAATTATGGAGAATTAAGAGTGTATTTAGCTCATGTTTGGGCATATTTACTCAAAACTGATATTCTTAATTTGAATTGAAGCAAATAAAAATAGAACTAATTTAGATAGCATTCCTTGCTCTTGATTTTCACCAGATTCCCAGATCAGACATACCTCTTTCAGGCCATAAAGTATAAAGCTTCTGGTTTTGTGTTGTTGTTCTGTTTTTAAGTATGGGACACTGAACACCCTATCAGTCCATTCTGGCACAGAAATTAAAGCTATCTTATCCCTCTTTAGGAGAGATAATTATTTGGCAGTAGTAGGTGAGAAATTAACAGGTCTATTTCAAAAACAAAATACCACCTTTTAACTGTAGCTAAATGGGATTTTTTTCAGACAGATGGTAAAGGTTTTGGAAAGTCATGCTGTGTAACAGAAAATATTTGGAAAAATTAATTACGGCAGTCGCTAATCCACTTTAGTCAAATTCTTTAATATAGAGATTATATTCATTGCAGTAACCTCTTCCCAATTTTGAAGCATCAAATATTTTGTATAAATAACAAATACTTCTGTCTTCAGTGAAACAAAGTAATTACTGAGAAGCAGACGCTTCTACATAAGGCAAACACACTATAAAGTTATCAAACAATGCTAATGCAATTTTTAGGAAGGATGATTTATTTTCAGTAAACAGACTTAATGAGAAAGCCTAAATAATTAAAGCTAGGATATGTTAAACTTGATAAATATGCCCTATCTATTTCAAAATAACTTGGTAATGTGTATTGCACTACTTAAATGACATGACTTTTTTACCCAGTTACACTATTATACAACTTCTATTTATTTTCTGATAGGTGTCCTATGAATTTTGGACAAAAAAATGTCAAAATAGAAGTAGGAAGAGATCTCCCTCAATGGAAGTGTGAAGTGATAGATATCAATAAGACATTTGGAAGGAGTAATGCAAAAAAAAGCTTCAAAAGCCAGAACATCTACAAAGTTTATACCGAAAAATCACAGAATGGCTTGAGTTAGAAAGGAACTTCAAAGACTGTTTAGTTTTAACTTCCCTGCCATGTACAGGGACACCTTCCACTAGACACCCATCCAATCTGGCTTTCATTGCTTCTGCAGATGGGGCATCCACAGCTTCCCTGGGCAGCGTTTTTCAATGCCTCTCCACCCTCATAGGATAAATTTATTTTTGGTCTCTAATCTAAGTCTACTTGCTTCTAGTTTAAAACCACTACATCCTATCCTATCACTACACTCTTTGATAAAAGCCTGTCACCATCTTTCTTAAAACCCCCCTTTAAGTACTGAAAAGATGCAATAAGTTCTCCTTAGAACTTCCTTTTTTCAGAATGAATAAGCACAGCTCCCTCAGCTTTTCTCCATAGGAAAGATGCTCCAGTGCTCTGATCTAGCCCTTTTCTGGACCCACTCTAACTGGCCCTGGTCTCTCTTGCACTGGGAGTCTCTGAGTTGACTGCCGTACTTCGAGTGGGGTCTCATGAGAGCAAAGTAGAAGAGGAAAATTAGTCTCTCAAACTTTTTATACAGCCCAGGGTACAATGTGTTCTTATGGCTGCAAGCACACACTGCCTGCTCATGTACAATTTCTCATCCACTAACTTCTGCAAGTCTTTCTTTGTTTGACTGTTTTCTATCCATTCAATCTCCTGTCTGTCTCAAATCACTCTCATCTTCAATGTGCCCTAACAGAGACTCTAAGAGGATCTGGCATAGAGATGAGGCTGTCAGGTTTGTAGCTCCAGGCTTTCCATTCTACCCTTCCTCAAAGTAGGTGTTTTGTTTCCCTTTTTCCAGTCTCTAGGTACTTTTCCTGACTTTCGAGACCTTTCTTTCAGGACCCTGGGATTCAGCTCATTGAGTCTCATAGACTCATGGATTTTCAGGTTCCTCAAGTGGTCTCAAAAAAATCTATGGAAGGAATTCCCCTATGTCTTCTGAATGGGATCTCCTTCATGTCTCCACCTTCCAGAAAACATGCAAGAATTTAACTGTCAGACTCAGCTAAAATCATTATTTGCCTCTAGTCCTCAACACATTGCTGTGTCTCAGAACTATTTCTGATTGATAGCTTTATTCAGAGGATGGCAAAATAAACAGGTTCTGTTTATTCTAGATTTTTAGACCGCAGTTTACTAGAACTGAAACTTATGCTTCTATAAAATCTCCAGTGAGATGTGTGGATGTTTATCCTTAAGCAGTATAGGGAGGAAAAACAAAGCAAACAAAAAATGATCAACCATACATCGGGTAATTTTAAAATAATACATCTGGGCACCATTTAAGAAATCTGAGTATTCTGTAACAAGGCTCTTGCATACTGTCTTCTTACCTGCACAGAAAATAATACTAAGGTTCCCATCTTCAATATAGAAATTTATAAGAATAGTTTTAAACTGCATTTAACTTCACTCATCAGTGAAAAACTCCAGGAGGACCCAGCTGATCAATTTCATTTACATTTTAGATTTTTGTTAGGACAGCATCTACTGTCTAGAGTGCCTGAAAATATTAATTACAGTATGCAATATTCCTCATGTTTTTAACAGAATCACAGCATGGTTGAGATTGGAAGGGACCTCTGGAAGCCACTTCGTATAATTATCTACTGAAGAAGGGACAGTCAGACACCCTGGGCCAGAATTCGGTCCAGATAGCTTTGAATACCTCCAAGAATACTCAACTTCAACTCCATTCAATCTAATGGCATTCTGTTTATTGTCTAACCTCCCAATTATGTAGAATATTTTTACTGTAAGGTATAACTTACAAAACAAAAAAAAATCCTCCATGACTGCTAACTAAATTGGTCCTGCAGACAGCCAATCAGGACTGCCTTCAATATCTGTTTAGACTGAGATTGAATGTACTTCAATCCTCAGGTATAAAACAATGTGTATCATACAGACTTGAAAATTAAAAACATAACTATGAAGTACTTACCACACATTTCACCACACCAAAGTATAACTATACAAAGTATAATTTGATATGTTTCAATTTTTTTTTTTATTTGTGAGGCATGGAGAACAAATTAAATTGCCTACTCTGTGCAACAGACTGCTATTATAACATTTTGACTTCTTACCCGTTATATTTATTTAATAACAGTTTAGATATTTACAAGTCCTCACAGACATGTTTTT
Organism: Oreortyx pictus; assembly: GCA_036925125.1. NCBI lineage: Eukaryota > Metazoa > Chordata > Aves > Galliformes > Odontophoridae > Oreortyx > Oreortyx pictus. The sequence goes on along the minus strand of JAUPFR010000002.1, from coordinate 82,732,927 downwards.
AATGTATACCTAATTAAGTACTCAACATTTGCAAATGTATGCAACAAAACAAAGCAGTTAGCACCTCTCCAAGCAATAGTGATATCAAGGGTTTGAGAGACTGAAATATACTCTTATTTTTTATTCATTATGGTAATCAACAAACAGAAAGAATGTAGTCAGGCAGCTTTTCACTGTAATTTTTTTTTTCTTTTAACAAAAATTTGATTTTTTCACTATAACCCTTTATTGTATCACAGTAGTGAAAAAGAGCTGTTTCTGCCAATTAAGCAATAGAAGCAATTGATAGAATATTCTTAGAATTATTCACCAACTGTGCAATAATTCTCACACTAGTAATTAGAATAGCTTAGAGTTACAAAACAACCATTCTATGAAAATCTTTTCAAAATGATTTCTGACTGCCAAACACATATAATTAGTTTTGCTCTGACTCATAAATGACTGGATATCAATGTTTCATTATCTATAAAAACTATTTGTATTCACCCACAATCTGATGCCCTTCTATGACTGGCCAGAAAGCAATGCACTGACCGCTTCACATTTCAGGCTTACTAAAGCAAAATTCCAGACTTTGTTAAATAAAATATACTGATAAGTGAATGGCTTCTAAAATTATACACTGTTTCTAATAAATAAAATATATTTTAGTCATTTCCTTTTTCCTAGAGATCTTATTTTTTCAGTATGCTTACTTTCCACTTATGTAAATAGTTCAGAAACATTCAAAAGGCCTACCTAAGTGGCAAAATTACAATGAAGGAAATAAGGATCAGAATACCGATCCTCCTTTGGACACCCTCCAATATTTTTATGTCCTTCTTACACTGTGTCACCCAAACTTGCACACAGTGTTCAAGGTGAGGTTGCAGCACTCACTGCAGAGTGGAAGAAGCCCTCCCATCATCCGTTAGCAGTTCTGGGCCTGGGGTGCCCAGATCCAACTCGCCATCAACCAAAACTCAGACCTCTTTCTATGGGTCTCTCCAGCCTTGTCCACCCCCTCCAAAGTGCAGAATATAGTACTCACTCTTGATAAATTTCACGTGGTTGGTGACTGTCCAGCCCTCCAATTTGTCATGATCTTTCTGCAAGGTATCTATCTCTCTAACCTCAAGGGAAACAACAGCACGTCCCAGTTTAGTGTTACTTGCAAACTTACAAAATGTACATTCAAGTCCTGTATCAAGTCATTGACAAAAACATTAAAGAGCATCTGCCCAGAACTGGAGCCAGCCTGATGTCACCCTATTTAATATAAGCCTTTGAGTTTGATTTGTCAGTCAATTGTTTACCCACCCCATTATATTTTTGTCTAGCTGCATGGAGGACGTTTTGTCCAGAACTATTATCAAAAGTATTGCTGAAATCCAAAAAGATTAAGTCAACTCAGTACAGATTACAGTACATACATGAACACTGGTCTGCCGAACTCCTTTTATAATTCATGTTTTCCAAGTACCTGTTTTCTTTTTCTCCTATCTGTTGTCTGACAGCTGACAGCATATATAAAGACTGATTACTGAGGTTTTTTTTTTTCATTAAGCTCTGATAGATACTTTATTTCTTTTTCAGAAAATGATAGAATGTTTGTTTCTGAGTGCTGAATTGTACCTGTTATTCAAAAACAATGTGTACTCACAGTGAAGTGGATGAAGCTTTTTATGAGTGCACACTGTTAAAATGTATTTTAGAAAAAGAAAATACTAAATGGTTGCGAGAAATAAGCCAAAAATGATAATTATTTTCAAAAACAAACTATTTTCATTAAGATAAGCAGAAGAAATAAAAGGTTGAGTATTAATTGGAAGATTTAAGTAGAGGCAGAAGCCTGTGAAAGATGCTTTTATATATTTACGCTACACTTTGTTTACTTTCATATGGTAATCTTCATGACTTTCCCATAAGTCATCTTTAAATGAAGCAACCTCACAATCCAGCAAGCATCAGAATTCACATGTTGCATTTTTCTGAACATAGACAAAATGTTAAAATAATTCTCATTAAGTTTTAATGCTACTGGGAATCTGAGGTGAGTAAGAAGGAAAAAATCTGTAGTGGAGAGAACAAAAAAGCCACTCTCGATCAGTCCATTGTATTAAACGGAAAGGGTATAATTCTGATAGGCAAAACCTTTCATCACACTGTCATTAGGGTGATGCACAAAAGAAGTGTTGATTGCATATCTCTGCACTAGCAGCATCACTGTACTCTCTTATGGTGTATATAAAGATTGCTGAAGAGAAATATTCATATTCTGGAAAGCAAATTAATGATGTAGCAGGTCTCTGCAAGCTGCAGTAGAAGTACTTTTATTCTGCTGAAACTTCTAAAGAGAAGCTGACACAGTTCCACAGTTCCCAGAGAAAGTCTCTACTAGGTTGGGAATTAATAATTCAGTAACTTACAAGAAACCACAAGAATTACTTCACAATGTATGAATATATGGTATTATCCTGACTTTTTTTGTGCCCAAACATACAGCAAAATGATACTATATAATGTACAAAGTATGAAATATAGAAAGCTAGTCAGTTCCATACTGTTTTATTTCTATTCTGAAACAACCCATTAAGTAGAGTCACAGATTCCTTTTGATAAGTTAGGTTAAAAGAATGTGGACATCGGATTAAAGTATGACATATCTACAAACAAGCTTTCCATAGATCTCATTAAAGCACTATAAAACAACTCAGCTCCTTGTTAGACACTAAAAAGTAAGAGAAGGAGAAATCACTTGAATGGGTAAAAAAATCAATAAGCAAAGTATTTGTTTTGCTCATTCTTATGCTCTGGAATAGACAAATTTATCAATTTCAGTGTATTGACACACAAAGGAAAACGTAACTTTTGTTCTAAAAGAGAAATTGTGATTTAAGTAAAGGCTGTTGAGAAAACAAAACAAAACAAAAAAGCATTATGTCCCTTTATGGTAAAGATTTCTTTGATTCCATTTTGCAATTCAGATACCACCCATCATATCATTTTTTTTCCTTGATTTATAGCAGAGATTTAGCAAAGCAGAATCTACTTTGAAGACGGAGCTTTCTGCATAATAGCTTATAGAGCATGCATTTATAACTGTATCAAATGTATTTGCAAAACTCCACTGTTAACAGCCTTTAAATTAAGATGTACATTAAAAATGACATAACGTTTCTGAAGAAGTCATTAGCCATCCTTTTGATATTTTGACTGGCAAATGATAAAATGTGTTGAAATTTTAAATAAGAGGTGAAAACTCAAAGTGAAATCTGAGAGTTGTTGAGACTTATCTCTTCTAGAATTGTCTTCTCGACAATAGACTCTGACAGAATTTAACCTAATGGCTATATAGCTCCTATTCTGCTTCTTACACAAGTAAATCTACAAAGAAAAATGAGGGTACATGGTGTAGTTTCTGCATAAATCCTTCTTTTTTTCCTACAGTTCCAAATTGAGTTTTCCATACAACAAGACTTAATTCTGTGTAAAAGCACTGTTCTACACACTGATGAAAAAGTGAAAATGTTAGGTTTCGCTGATCACAACGTTCATAAAAATTTGCAGGAACTTGCAAAATAACTTGGTTTTGGAAAATGAATTGGACTGAGAAAAATATTAATTTTTGCACATTGGTAGTACTGATCAGTTTAATGTTTCTTTCTTATAATGTGAAATGCATCAAGATTCAAGTTTAAGTATTGTCAAATACATTAAATTCTGGTAGGATTCTGTACTGAATTCTACGACAGAGTTTCACTCTCCTTCCAATTTGACAAGCCATCTTCTGAGAACTGAGATATTCGTGAAGAGTTATACTTGAATTTGCAGTTAGTAGGAAAAAGAAAAAAAAAAAAAGTGTTTGAAATCACTGTAAGTTTAGAAACAAAGCCAACCAACAGAAAAAAAAGAATTCCCATCTTGATTCAGTTCAACTGAAATATTCTTCAAGGTCAGCTCAAACTCGTGTGAAGATCAGCCTTGTAACTGCACTGCTCATTGTCAGATCAGATGAACAACCTCGTATATCCTGAGTGCCAGCAGCACAAGTGAAAATGACTAAAAACAAAGATATCACACGATTCCTTTCAATTTAAAAATGTCCTATTAAGTAAGGAGGGTGACTTAACTGCTGTGCTAATTTCTCTGCTTTTTCTTTCCACATCCAGGGAAAACTTCAGATTTGTTATTACTTTTTTATTTATTTTATCTTTTTACATAAACAACATTACATTGTTACTTTATTCGAATGACAGAAAATGTATTTTTAACACAAGGTCATCCACAGAAACTTAATTATGAACATGTAACGATCACCTCTGCTGCTTTACAAGCAATCTGCTTTCTACATTTTTCCCTCTATCAGCTACACTTGTTTACCTACAGAGTTAACAGCAGGTAGCAAAAAAATTGACAGGATGAAGAATGTGTTCACTATCAGGGAATTTACATACCCCAAGCTCATGCATCATCACAGCTTACATAGGCTTTAATGACTTCTGAACTGACAAGATGAGGATGCTCCAACTCTGTGGGACTAATCAGAACAAGTAAAATGCTTCAGTGACCAAAATTGGACTGAAAGTTGTCTAAGTGGTTATCTTGCCTAAAAAACAAATGGGGATAGTGGGGGGTTCATTTAGTTTCTCTCAATTACAATAGCCACTGAAACAGAAAACCGTGTTAGAAAGGTAATGAAAGCATGAGGAATTCAGATGGAACAACAGAATTACAATCTCAGTGGAAAAGACAACTGAAGCTTATACAGATGAGCTAAATATTTTGTAGACCTGTCATGCATCTGCATGCATTCTCCTGCACTAACAAGAAATCATTATATAGGATGATAATTTCTACAAAATGACAGAATGTGACAGACTACTTGTCAAAAAATCTTTCAAAGTTTAAAATTAAAGGAAGCTACTCTTATTATATGTGTTGAGCATATCATGTGCAGATTCATATCTAAAAATGAAAATATAACATATTTTATATAATTAAGAAGAGAATAAGAAGTCAATCTAGAACAGGTTTCTAGAAACATGCAAGAAAAACTTGCAAGGTTAGTAACTGTTCTGTAGATCAGTCTGCGTGGGAGAAAATGAATTATTTTAGCAGGCTTAGAAAGCAGGAACCACAAGCTGTGTGACCATGAAACTGCTCAGAGGATGGGGAATTCATGGTAATGGCTTCTCTCTACCAAGTACAATTTCCTCTACAGTCTGTTTTTCGCTCTGCTTAGAAAGACAGGAACCTTTTAACTCACAAAATCTTTATGGAGCACTGAGCCAGAAACATAATTTTGGCTGACCTCGGTTTCAGTGTGTATATGGACTACACCCACCCAAGCACATCCTGAGCAGACATCAATGCAAACTGCAGGCATAGTTCAGAAGTGGCATATGGCCCCTTATTACCTCCACAAATATGCTGTTACTGCAACAATTGGTCTTTAAAATACATTGCTAACTCTGCTTGAGAACTTGGAAGTATTGATTGCTTATAAGTCCATCAGGTTTGACTGAATGAAATATGCTTCTGTTCTAATCTCCAACCCACAAATTACTTCCTATTAAAGCAATATAATGATTACTTTTCCCAGAACTGTAACAAACTGATGAGCAATAAATCATATTGAAATCTTATGCACAAATTTGAAGGCTTTTTTTTCCATTCACTCTGTGGTAAGAAGAAAAAGTTTGTTTTTACTGTATTTAACTAGAGAGAACACAGTTTGTCTGCCCAGAGCTAGTTTTTAAATCCTTATGGACTTAAAGGGAAAAAAAATAAGAAGAAAAACAAGAAAAGAAATTCAGATTAATTAAACAACATAAAACTGAGCAGAATGAGCAGCTCCCCCCAAGATGACCATTGCCATGAGTTCTGGTTGTAAATTTCCTCTTCCACCCTTTTCTATTAAAAGCCTCCTTATAATAATAGTAAATAGATCCAGTTTCTATTCACACTTTCCTAACAAACTGGTCTAGTGAGGTTGCAGATAAATAGACCTTAAATTATCTGCTGGACTATGAGGGTGCAGTGACAACACAGAAATCTGATGCTTCCTTTGCCTGTATGCACAACTCACTTGGACAGTAAGTGTACAGAAGACATACAAAAATAACCCTCTCTCCCTTACATGAAAAGATGCACCAATAATATTCCATTTTTCAACGTAACAACAATTTTGTAAAAATTTAAGACTAGCCATCCATTAGAGTCATGTACAGGCAGCCTCATTGCATGGACTGTACTATCTTCAGTAAATAAACTTAAAAATACAAATCAAAACAAGAAGTAATAAAACATCTGCTACAACCTCACATGCACAATGCATACTTTGCTTTTTTGATTCTTTTGAACTGATGTACATTTAGCAATAGAGCAGCATTCATGTTATAAGATTTCTTGAATATTTATAAAATACACACAACTGTACTCTTAAATAAGTGTATGCTTCTTGCATTTTAGAATGCTTTTGATAGTTCATTTCTGTGAGAATTTTCTACTAATAAACCTGAAAATACAGATTGTATTACATTAATTATTTGCACAGTTAAGTGCATATACGTTTTTTCCATTGCATTTCACAGAACCATAGAATCACCAAGGCTGGAAAAGATTTCTAAGATTATCCAGTCCAACTGTCCACCTATCATCAATATTTCCCACTAAATTATATCTCTCAGTACAATATCTATATGTTTCTTGAACACCTCCAGGGACGGTGATACCACCACCTCCCTGAGCAGCTCATTCTAGTGCCTGACCACTCTCTTGGAGAAGAATTATTCCTTAACATAACTGAATGTCCCCTGGCACAACTTGAGGCCATTCTGTCTAGTCCTGTCGCTAGTTACATGGGAGAAGAGGCCAACTACCACCTCACCACAATCTCCCTTCAGGTAGCTGTAGAGAGTGATAAGGTCTCCCCTGAGCCTCCTCTTCTGAACAGTCCCAGCTCTCTCAGCTGCTACTCATAAGACTTGTGCTCCAATTTAATTAAATTTCTATGATTTAAGTGGATGAATGTCAGTTCAGAATGCATCAATATTTCTACAGAATTTAGGAAATTAGGGTTGCTGTAAGCAGCCTGTTAACTTTCATGTATGGCATGGACATTTACTGCTTATATGTAACACACCAATGCTTGGAGAACATAATCCTCAGGACTTACCACATATCTGAATGAAAAAATTACCATGTCTTAGTGCGCAATCTGGCAAAGTAGGAGTAGGCCAAGAAGACAGTGGGATCTAAGTTTTTGGTCCCAAGGATGAGCTGCACATGATACAAACCTAATGGTCTTCACAGATTCTGTAATTGGGACTAAAACATTAACTTCTACATAGTCTGAGTATAGAAATCTTGGAAACATTAGAAATCTTTGTAAGGGCTCTACTTAGCAAATAATTCTAATGTCTTTTTAAAAGTGAAGATGAATTTTGAAGAAAAACATTTAAAATAAAAAGACATTCTGATATGGAATGCTTAACTTCCTAATTCATTCAGTTTAGTTTGCATGTGAGTGGGAGGCAGACTTTTGAATAATTCAGCAGTGACAAATGTCTATGTGAAGAAAAAGATGATGAATGTGAGGATCTGGCACGGAGAAAAGAAAGACAGGCATCTCTCAACTGTGTGAGAATGGCAAAGCCAGTGACATACTATAAGAGGCCACTTAACGTTTGTATGATCAATGCTCCTGAAAATTAGAAATATAGTCCCTTAACAGAGGATGCATAAAATACTACAGTGATACAACTGTAGCTGAGCTGGGAAAAAGATTTATGTTGTTTGACTATCAGGATATGCACAGCTATATCCAATAAAGAAATTCGTTTTTCTCTGATTTACTATGTGTAGCTACTACATAAAAGATCTCACTTGCAGAACCTTTAGCCCCTATTGATAAGGATAACCAAAATACTCTTTTCTACTCGCCGTTACAGTGCACTTTTAGTACAATTACAAACATTTTTTTAAATTATATTTCTTTAAAATTTCCACAGACAAGGAAACTCAGAACATACATAGAAATGCTACATATATAATAAGGAAATAGATTTGCATGACACATACAGACAATAATTAGTATCATCTGATGTTAAGAAAACACACAAAAGAAGACTTAGGCATTACACAGAGATAAACTCTTCTATCTGAAATCGATACGAAGACAAAGATGTGTGTGCAACCAACAAAAAGATGAACAAAACAAATATGCATCACTAGTGGGCTACAACGAACACAGAAAGCATAAAGGAAACACCTGCTACATGGCCCAGTTTCTGTAAACCTTTATAATCAACAAGAAGCCAAGAGGAAAGCCGTACCCTTGTGATCATTGGAATAGCATCTGCAGGTGAATATCCCCCTTTCGCATAAGGTGCAGCTTTAAAAAGGTGTATTTTGCAAGTTCAACTTCCTCCACACAGATACAGACAGGCAACTAGCAGATCTGCAAATGTATCTGAGGAAGCAGGAAATTAACTCCAAGTAAATCAATAACACACTATATATTGATTATTTTAAACACCTACAAACCCAAAAGACACATAACTATAGCCACCTAACAACCTGAAAAAGCAGTCACAATTATAGCAGCTGCTTTCCAGCAATAGCGTCAGCAAACAGCTGTTAGGCTGAGCTGCACAAAGGGCTGCTAAGCAGAAGCACAGAACCATCTGCAGTGTGAGAGAGTGACTTGCAGTGGTTAACTCTCAGCTGCTCTGTCCCAGAATGATTGTTGCTTTGCTTTTTAAGTCCTGTAACACAAGACAGATGATAAAAAGCAATTAATTATATTTTAATTGTGCATTTCTCATCATATATAATTTATAATTTCAGCTCCAACTGAACTCTAGTTTATGGTCACAAAAATTGTTCTCCTAATTAATTTCTTACAGGATGAAGAGCTGGCACATGCAGTAGTCAACTACAGGTGAAGATGTATGGCTGCTCCCAAAGGGATGCAGAGGTGCAACTATCTGACGTGTGCTAAATTATTGCTACTTCCTCTTCGTGTGAAAATTCATGCAAGTCAGACACTTACAGCTGGCTTCATATAAACACAACAGAAAAACTTGGGAGACAAGAATGATGATTTTCAATTTCCAGTTCTGGATTTAGCTAGCAAATGAGGGGAAAATATAGGAAGAGATTTGGTAGCCATACTGAACTGAGAAGGACCATGGGGATCGTAAGAGTCTGATAGCAAGCATAATATAGAGCAGCCCACAAGATTTCTGTTTCTCCCACACACCAAAAAACACAAAACAGTCCCCAGCACAGCACAGTAGACCTTAGTCTTAACAGAAAAAACCATAAAGACACAGTATGCTCAAGCAACAGAAGAAAACAAGAGATCTCAGAAAAATATAACCTGTATAAAGACTTAATATATACCTAAAACAACCATGAAAATGGTATTGCCAGCACTGCTGGAACTCATTTTAGTTCTCCTTTTGCAGTGGATCTGTTTTCAGCTTTAAAGGCCGTCTGTTTGTACATATCGATGACTTCCGACTTACAGCGAATAGTGATATTAAATTGGGGTTAGGAAGACTGCTTTTATAACGCATCAGGATTGCTTACTGCTAGCTTGAAATAATTAAAAAGGAAAAGAGCAAATACTTCTGATTACTTATGTATCTTATCATCCATAAATTTTAAATTTTGTCTATTTTTACAGAATGCAGCCTTACAGAATGTCCTATCACATACCTAATAGACAAAAATCCACTAATGAGCTTCAAGGCTTCTAAAAGCATAGGGGAAAAAAAAATCGAATTAGAATAGATTGTTCTGAAAGTAATGCATTTTATTTATTTCCTTGGAAACTACAACAGAGAAAAAAACACAAACTACGCATTTTGATAGAGCAAATTCTTATCTACAAAACACTATTTTTCAGCATGGTCACCACCACTGTCAACTGCCAATGACAAGAGCCTGCATGACTTGCTCATAAAAATCTGCATCGGCAAAAGAGACCGACTGTCACTATTCCCACTGTTGAAATGCACCATCCACATCCTCACTGCGCACACATCCTCTGTTTGGGCACTACAAACATTCAGCAAACATTGAAGAATGTTAATGAGTGCCATTTTTTCCTCATGGAAGAATACAGTTCCACGCCTTTGCTTCATACACACTTCCATAATCAGATGCCCATTTATCAGACTGCCCCTCTGCTGCCCTCTGTCACACAGCAACAAAATGTAATGGAATACTGGTAAGAATGTTCAGTCTCTATTGCCATATTACCAACATCCGCCTCGGATGCCACGGGCCAATATCATAATACCGTGGGGATTATTTTCAGAGCAGCTTTTGTATTACTGTTCTTCTGTCTGCAGAACGCAATAGCACAAACAACACTTTTAGAACAAAGACAGGAAGCTTTAAAACTGAGCATAAATTCAAGCTCTGTAAGACCTAAGGACATATTTCACATGTTTGTTTATGTATAGCTAGCTCCCCATTTAAACATTCTTTGTTCCTTTAAACATAGTCAAGAGTCTAACCTGTGATCCTCTGTCTCTGGACAGAGAAGATCAGCACAGGAAGATAAGGTTCTAGAATTTCAGTTAATATTTTAAGACTGTTTCCAATACTAAGAGAAAATCAGCACCCACCAGTAAAATTTGTTGAATGCAATTTCAATGCAATTTTAAAGGAAAAAAGTGGAAACAGAGGTACAAAGAACAGGAGAAGAATAGAAATTGTCTTGCAGTAGAAATTAATTTGTGCAACTGAGCATCAAGAGTACTGATTTAAATGCTATTTCCCTTGTTTAAAGAATGGCAAGCAAGATCTAAAGGCATAGGTAAGATCAGGAATCCCCAATAGTTGTGCATACATTTGTACAGAATAAGTTTGGATGGAGAGCACGGATCAGGGTTTCTAATCCATTGCTTTTAGTAAAAAAAGATACTAGCATTATTAAAAATTAGCTAAAATGAAAAAAAAAAAAAAAGATTTGCTTATCAGAATGGTAGCTTGGTAGCAATGACTTCTGGTTGCTTCAAGAGGCATATGAGTAAGCTCATACTTGAAAATATTGACTCAGAAGCACAGATACTGCAATCCCCATTGAATCTTCACGTAGAGTCAAAAATTAGTATTTCCATAAATACCCTTAGTTTTGCCCCCTCCCCATACCCTGGCTATAGACATCAACATAGTCTGTTCATGGTAGGGAGTAAATACTATGATACTGAGCAATTAATAATCTGTACTAATATTGATTAATTGGAAATGCTGTTTCTGTTTCCTTGCTGTACAGAGTTAATATGCTTTTTGTTCTGTAGATTACATAGGTTGCACATCAAGTACATATAGTTGCCTTAAATTGTTTCCAGGCAATAGAATTACCTGTTATTCACTTCTGAATTAAGAAAAATATTTACTACTTGCACACACTATTATTTGTAAAGTGTTAATATAAAGTAAGAGAAAAGTATTAAGTCTTCTGTACAACTTAAGTGCATTATTTTATTTTATTTTACTTTCTTATTTATGCTGTATAATTACTGTGCATTTCCTGAAACACATTAACAAGCGACAACTCACTCTTGCAAGAATGATAAGTTCAATGTATGCGACTCTATCATCTCATGATTAATAGAGTCTTTTTAATTCATGAAGTTGCATGTCAGACCTAGCTGAAAAATGTGTATCATCTTATATGTATTTATTCCAAAGACTAGTAAAATCGCTCTACACTGCTACAAATGGACATAATAACAACCACATTTCACTGCTTTCTGAATTAACAAAAGATATATGTCAAATGATGACCTTAAACTTCCTGTGTTGGAAATTTCATTTAAAACTTGATAAATGTACTGGATGCCAGAATAACAGAGTAATAACAACTCACACGTAATCTACTACATCTTCTAACTGTACCATGAAAAAAGAATTTTTGACGTTTCAAAATAACCACTGACTTTCTGTATTCTGGAAAGGAAAACTGCACAATATCTTTTTTGTTACTTGATTATCTTATTATCATCTCACTACAATGAGAAGCTAACTTTACATTTAAGATCACCACACCCTAATAAGTCATGTTGCAAAGTTAGTAAATGATTGTTAGCAGTACTATCACTGCTGTTTCTCTGCAAGCTCCAGTGAATGTTCTTTCTTTTATACAGAAAAACCATTTAGGAGGTATCAGTGAGTAGTACTCCACCAAAACAAAATATCTGATTGTCCCTCCCTAGAAGATACATGACAGAGTAATAATAGACATTAATGTTTAATTGAATATTACCCAAAGACCAAAAGAGACAGTTAATAATTATATTACAGTATCTCCTGAGTTCTACACTTGCTGTTTTTCATTATAAGCCATTATGCCAGCTGATAAACCTCCAACTTTATCTTAGTTCATTTCTTGAGTAATTAATAGACTCCAGAGGCCAACTAATGCTAAAGTGAAGAAAAGTAAAGTTGTATGCTATCTAAGAAAATCTATATATTTTCACCATTCAAACCCTGAAAGAATATTTGATATTTCTGACATATCGGTAAAATGTAGTCACAGTACTGACTGAAAGACTGGATTTTCTTTTTATTTTCCTAGTTTTAAAAGTATGACGAAGAGAATTGTTCAGAAAATGAAAAGAAGTATGCTGATAGAAGAAAAAAATCAATTTCAATTTACTTATTCAAGTTAGAGATCATATTTTTCAACAGATTTTAAGTGATTCAAGGTACAAGAATAAAGGCCCTGCTGCTACAGCTATTTTTTCCAGGCTGAAATTAACTATTGAAAAGAATGTGCTGATGATAAGCTCAAACAGTAACTTAATGTGTATGACTTCAGGAAAGCAGATTGTACAGATATTTTTCAAGCACAGAAGACTATAGAGTATTAGTTTTTTTCACTTTCGGTTTGAGAATGCAAAAAAAAATCTGAAAAAAAAAAACCAACAGCTATATTTGTTTATTCTATCACTAATCCCAATATCTTCAGTAAACCTAACTAGAGGATGTACAGTTCTAAAATATATGCAAGTCTTTATAATGCCACCATCTAAAATCCTTTTAATTTCAAGCTGTCATACCAATATATAAGAACTACTTATTTTAACGTCACTTCAGATTTAAATCTGTTTTTCCAGAGAGATCTCATTTTCTCCAAGTAGAAAGTAAGCCTTGCTATAATAAACTTCTCATAATTTACTTGCTTCTTCACTGTATGACATAAATGCAGTGCTCATTTACAAATAGGTGCCTACAGGGTTACTATTTCTTGTACTAAGCATTATATATTACAAATCTGACATGATAAATGAAACAAGCTTTTGAAGGCTAGATATCCAAATATCAGTAAAATCACAAATAGTTAAGACATAATCAAGCCCTGTAAAAACAGAAGTGCAGTGATGAAAATCTGATTTTGGTCAGCTGGCAAAAGAATCTCTGATTTAGTGGAAACACTTCCTTCATTACTCAGAGTACCTCAAAGCTGCCAAGAGCTTATAGCTTATTCATCTAAATTTGTACAACGTGTTCACAGCAGCATTACACTGATAGCACTTCAACTAGCACATTTAAAAACAACAACAAAAAAAAAACCCTTGAAACTTCAGTATCTAACTCACTACTGCCTGAGGACTAAAGACTATTCCACCTAGATGAAATTAATAGCAACTGCCAGAATAAACTGAGCCCAAATCTGAATGCAACTGGTGCCACAGCACAGTAACTTAAATTACAGAAGATCTCCAAAATGCTCTCAGTCTACTTCATGCCTGGTTATAGCAGCTGTAATACAACTAATCCATGTTTGTTAAACAACTGCCATTCTAGATGAGAAAAGTAGCTTTTCTAAGCAAAACTGTGCTTTATTTTCTCCCTGTCACAAGAAAAAGACAAATGCAGGCCTTTTTGAAGATAAGATGGGGAGCTGATGATAATCCAGCTTTCCAGGGGTGACACCGTTTGGTTCTACAATGAAAACGTGGGACCATACTTCCTTTAGAAAAAAGAACATACTATCCTCCTGTAATACTGTATAGATCAGTGCGATTGTTATTAATGATTCAGGACAGCACTAAACTGCTTTTCTCATGAATATCTGTTAGTGTAATTTATGCAGCATTTATATGCAGTCTCTGGAAAACGCATTCTGAAAATCATGCGTGCTTTAAGTAACAAGTATTTGGTTTTCAGTATCTTTTATCACATTGTAAGAATGGCAATTTAATTGTACTGAATTCTTTGCAGTTCTATAAAATATAGGTATTATTTTTAACGTGTGTAATTATTAGAGTTTTCCATTTATCAAGAGAAAAATAAAACAGAATGGAGAAGGACAACACAATGTGGGAAAGAAAAGGAAAAGCAAATTACAAGATTATTGCAAATTTTTGAGAATATTACCTGTAATTATATCTGTACACTATTTGGCTTAAAATTACTAGAATATATTTTTGTTTTACAGTATAACAGAAAGCAGCAATTTTTTTTAATGAAAACTCAGCCTACTGATAAGATCTTTTGTAATTACTACATTTATAGTCAGTCATTTGCCTGTGATAAATATAGCTTCCCTGAAATGTGCAGTAGTCCCTGAGCATGCCTTCAGCTATTTATGAAGAGATGTGCAGAATATTCTAAGTCATGTGGTCATCTTATCCCTTCAGCTGGGACGAATTAAAAACTGGCAGACTTTTAGAACAGCCACTCTTCCAAAAGAGGTAAATGAATTACTTCAATTACATGTTGATTAAGACTACGTATAGTCTATGCCTGAAAAAATATTGCTTCCAGTCAAAAAAAATTGCTTAGCCGATTTACAGAGAAGCATCAAATATTTATGTTGCAGCTGATGACACTATCCTACAGACTGAGATACAGGATCCATTTCAGTGGCTGTCCTGTGAGGAAAGATAGTGTGAAAAAACATGAATATTAATAACCCCATCAGGACCTCTGCAGCTGAATATAAGCTTCTGATCTTTCATGGATTATTTGCATTATCTGTTGTCCACTTGTGTCCATATTCCAAATACAAAGAATAACTGGAGATTTTTTGTGTTGTACGAAAATATGGAAAGAAAAGTGGATCTATGTTGCATTGCCTTAAGAACATGTGCAAACCAGGGAATAAAACCTCTGCTCCCAAGGTGTTAAGAAGTAACAAGCAAACAGAGCTAGCACCTTCAAAAGAATAACTCTCAAGAAACAGCTGATTTAGAAGGCCTTTTTCAATGGCTTTAAATGCTTTTGATCCAGTTCTATATTTTGCTGATACTTTCAAGAGTACAGAAATTACTGTTCCCTCAGATAGTTTAATGTCATCCAACCTCAGAGCTGAAGTTGTTTGCCTTCTAGCCAAAGGAGACAAGCAGGTGCTTTTAGGAAACCATTTTATACATGAACATTCAGGATGAAATGAATTGCTGTACCTATTTTAGTCTTTCTTCATTAGGTAAGCTTCTAGCCTCACGAGGATGACGTAGAATTTTAACACAGCTCATCTACCACAAATACTGCCTTTACTGAGTAAAAGATACCTCACTCTAATCCCTCTGTGTATATCATAGAGTTTGTAGGTGTGTTTCCTTGGGGGCATGGAAGGGGCATAAACTAGCAGTAAACTAAAGCCCTGTTCTCCTCAGAAGTATTTCCAAAGGATCTCATCACCCATACTAATAGATTTTGTGGCACCATTCCCACATATAAGAAAATAAGGAAACATTTCCCATCTGTTAAATATTTAGAAATTTACTAAGAGATGTTGATACCAAAAGGGGGTCAAGTGCTCTCTTTTCTGCATCTTCCAGATCACAGAGAAAAATCTTTGTAGATCATGCACTGTCTGCAACAGTCAGGGCTTAGCTTACCCCTCCTATTAAGAGGATGGGACATTTTACACAGGAACACGAAAAATGTTAATGCTGTATGTGCACATCAGAAAGTTTTCTAGTGAGATTCTTCATTTAACACAATCCTTCCCAAACTGCACACCTTGAGCAGAGTTTTGGCTCCTTGGCACAAATGCTTTATCATCTGACATGATCAATAACTGAGGTCAGGGATGACATTACATCTGTGATCCCCATTCTTTGTGCCTTCTGGCTTTCGTTTACTCAAATCTCAACTGTGTACAATTTATATTATTTCATTGGTTTTGTGCAATAAAACCAATATTTTATTTAAAGATGGACTTGTTAATTTGCTACAGTGAATACATGCTATGAAAAGTGATTTGTTTGGCAGTTTTCTCTTGCCAGCTGTTACAGGAAAGCAACCAAGTCTCTTCAACTGATGGTACAATAAGCCTCTTTTTATACTGGAATCCCTTTCATTAGTTCACACCTCCCTGTGCTGAATGCTGCTTTTTGATACTGGGAGAAAAAAGCAAACTTTATTCTTGATTTCTTTGAACCATATGCTGGGTGTCTGTACAGAGTGAATCTCTAGAAGCATTTTTCTGGACAGAATTAAGTGTACTTCAACAACTTAGGCATTTTTGGCCATACCTAAACTACCTCTAACTTTACCAATTATTTACTGTCAACAGTGAAGGTAAAAAAGCACCAAAGCTGACTTGAGCTACTCTGCCTACTCAAAAATCTGCATGTGCAATCAGCCCTTACTGAACTCTGATCTATCACAGCTAGATTATTTTTATTGGCTTTGTGTTTGACTTGGTGTTTGCATAATACTTTGCAATGGATTCAAATGGACAAGTTAATTGCCCCATCATCATTTATTTCCCAACTTATATACTCCATATATTGACCACAAAGAAAATCTTGGCATTTTCACTCTAATGTAGATTGATGTCAACTTGCTTACTAGGCAGACAAATTCAGCATTGTAAAGCACTGATGTGCACCTATCTCTGCCCCTGAAGGCAAAACAGAGGCCAATGAGTCAATGAAATTGAACTGTGAGGCTGATCCTAAGTACAACTACCACACCATGTCTTTGCAGAGAGACATGATAGTGACCAGTACACAAGACGAGAAAAAAAAAAAAAACAAAAAAAAAACCTCCAGAACCATGTAAATTTCCCCTTCTGCTAACGGCACAGTTAATAGAGGATTTATAGAGATTTCCTCTTCCCTGAATCCTACTCTTCATAGATATCCATGAGATAACATGTATTTTGTTCCATTGTTCTACAGACTTTTTTGAGAAAAAAAAAGGGAGGTGAAGAAGACAGAGATATTATCCAGAAAGCTCTGTTTTTCACTTTTTTCCCCCATCATCTATTCCTGTTAATGATATTACAAACAAAATGATGTTAAGTGCTTTAAAAGTCATTTTCTCTTTTTCTGCTGGTATGATTTCTGCAATCTCAAAAAAGTGACAAATATAATTATGCCTAAAAGAAATAAATCATCTCTACTTGCAGAAGCAGAAAGGATTCTAAAATGAATCTGTACCAGCTCTAAGCTAATTATAGTGACACTACTCGTGCCTTGAGAATTCTGTTAGTGTCAGCACTTATATAATGAACCCCCTAATTTCAGGGGTTTGTAACTATGCTCTACATAATTTAGCTGTTTTAACGGGAATGTACAATACAGCAGTCAATAGCTTCAGTATTGACATTTTCTTAAAAGCAGGATAAATTTTACTTTGAAATTTTCCAACTCTTCTGTTACCTGGTATAAGCTACAAGCAACTTATGATGAACGTAAGCATTTTACACAGTAATGGTCTATGATGCAGAAATACAAGGCTCATAAAATATTCAATTTTCTTAATTTAAAAATGAAATTTAAAAATTTTGCAAACTTTGCAGATATATGTTGCTGTATTTAAAAATCATCTTCAATATCTTCATATCCAAACATGAAATTAAGGATTTCTATAAAAGAAGTGAGGCTTTTTCCCATGGAAGAAGTATATATTAACATGATTCATAAAAGACATTTATGAACACTGGATATGGAACAAAGCTTTGAAAAAATAGCCATATGTCAATTTCATATGCCAACATGTTTATTTAGAAAAAATCTGGTACACTTTCTGTTGGAAATCTGCAGATTATTGACCAAAGTGCGTCAATTATTTTAAGCAACTGAAAAAAATGAACTCAATGTATTTGAGAACGCAGACTCTTAAGTTTAAAATCTAGCAATTACGTTAGTGTGGGGCATAAAATGTCATAAAATTATACCAGGTCCACTTTTCACCTGGATTAAAACTAGGAGACTACAGTATCCATTATCTAAGTGAATAATTGAGCTAAAGTTCTACAGCTTGTAAAAAAAAAAAAAAAAAGTATTTCTTCCAAATTACATTCTCACTTTATTTGAAAATCACCACTTAAAGAAAGGTGATAAGGATCAGCCTTAAAGGGTTCAATTCTTTCACCCAATCTGAAGCAATATAAACTGTGTATTAGGAAAAAAAAAAAAAAAAGCGGGATCAGGTGCCTTGCCAGAAAAAGAAGCAAGATTTTTTCTTTTTCAGAAACAAGTGCGCTTTGGCTATCTGGTACTGACAAGTTTGCTTCCCAACAAACAAGGGAGGAATAGCTCATTCAAAACTAAAACTAAATTCTGTTAAATTCTAAGAAAAAGGTTCATTATTATTACTGAATGACTCTCTATATATTGCAACACTTTTCTTTTGATGTTTCATTAAGCATTGTTCTAGTCTAACAATTTTCTTTAATTCAAAATAAGTGGCTGAAGAAGTCTAATTTCTCTATTGAAGAGTTGACATAAACAATAAACACTTTATCTCATCAGACACTAGATGGTCTATCGACTTGGAAACCAGTTATTAGTGAGCAAACGGTGTGTAATCATGCTATATACGCTGCATAGCACCACACTATTTCATACAGAAAGAGTATTTATTAGTGACAGTATTTACCATAGCATTGCTTATTCATTGCTTAGATAACAAGATTATAAACTCAATAGCTAGGTGGAAATGTCTTTGCAATATTCCATACATATTCTAAATCCAAACCTCCTTTCACAACAAAATGCCTCCTTTCAAAAACAAAACAAAAAACCATCTCTGCTAATTGCAGCATTTGTTGGGGAAAAAAAAAAAAAAGCAGTAAGGCAGTGAGGTAAGCTTTGCCTTAGTTTGTAGTATTTTCCTTCTGACTCCATAGGAAAGCCATAGGAACACAACAGTTCCTGGATAACACTGTGGTTATTTCTATCTTTCTATTTCTTTCCATTCTGTCAGTGGACTGGAAAGAATCTCATATTAAACTTTATCCTGTAGTTTCCTATTTTATCAAAATTGTAAGATTAACAATATATATATGTATTTTTTTTTTCCTGTGCACTGGGAAGGATACACAGCAGTGACACAGGTTACCCAGAGAGGCTATGGAGCCTCCTCCTTTGAGATCTCTAAAAGCTATCTGGATGTGGTCCTGGGCACTAAGTTCTTGGTTTGGGTGATAGACCCATACTTCCATGACAACCTCAGCCATTCTCTGGTACTTCAACATCAGTTGTTCCAAATCTTTAAATACTTCCTAATGTACTTAATAGCTGATAGTAATGGAATAATTAAAAAAAAAACATTATTTCTAACAGTTCAACGTAGTAAAGAATGAAGACTTTATTACAGAATGTCGTGGGATCTAATTATCATGGAAATGTACTCCTTAATCATGGCACTAGAAAGTATGTAGTAAAAATGGCTTTAATGTACACCACACCGTGGTAACCTCCACATCAGTAATTTGGTCCATAGTGTCTAAGTGATTCCATTTTCAAAGAATGCTTAACTTTAGTACACATAATGGCAAATGTGCTCACAAGAGATGGGAATACTATTCTAGAAAATAAAATTATGTATACCAAAAGTTCCCAGTTTATCATAACGCATTCACTATTACTCTACGAATTTAAGATGTTTAATGTTATAAGTATTCATGTAAGTTATCCTCTCAAAAGCTAGACAGAAAAAAAAAAAAAAAAAAAGAAATAGCAAGGTCATCCTTAACTGATTATAGATGATTTTTTTGACCAATGCACATCATTAGCTTAGTTCTGAGCCTAGTGAGTACTTTGATAAATCTTGTTCTAAATCACAGCTTGCTTGCTTTGTCCTCCTCCCAGAGCACAAGCCCAATTTGAAAAGCAACTATAAGAAAAAACACTTTACTAGATCTGACTCATTGCATTTAAAGACAATACTTAATTTCTACTGCTTACTTTTTTGTCCTTAGACAGCAACAAAATGGGAAGCAAGAAAATGAGATTCCATTTCCTATAACAAATCACCAACAGATCTGCTGAACTCCCCTCGATTTCCAAAGGCTGGATCCACTGATAACATTGAATTTGCAAGTTCAGTACTGAAGAAAGATGCTAGTTCAAAAACATCAATTAATACAAATAGCAGAGACAGCACAGGAAGAAACAATGCTGCTTTAGTTAGAAACAAAGCCCCAAATATTCTTAGTTCTTAGTGAAGCACATCTGTTCATAAAAACAATAAGGCACAGTCTGCATATCATTAATGTGAACTTATGCTCATGATTACAACTGTCTCTTAACACAGGCTGAATTCCAGCCAACACACAAACAATCAAAAAGGGTTACGAATCATATTTATTTTTTAAACAGGTTTTGATAAACAAGTGTTTTGATAGTTTGGCAGTCTACAGAACCTCAGCTCCTCCTGGCAAGTAACTGCAAATTGTTTGCAGTCTATCCTGCTGCTATGGGCTTCTCACTGCTGAGAACTTCTTGTGTCATCCCTGTCCTAATTACAATGTAACTGTCAATGCTTCTGAGCAAGATCAGTTGGTACAATTGTTGAATAGAAAAGCTGCCTCCTACTTCAGTTTGGTCTTTCGATGCCCTGTGATAGGAAACTACCCCAAAAGCTTACTTTGAAAAGTAGAAGACTATACAGTGTTCACCTACAACAGCATAGCATAGATCCTAGTAAATTACAGAGTAACAATTCATTCCCCCTTTTGCAATTTTAAGGATTAATTCAAGGAAGAAATGGAGAAGTCTGGAGTAAAGAAGGCTGTGGGGAGACTTCATTGAGTCATTTCAGCACTTGAGAGGTGACTATAAGAAAGCTGAGGAGAGGCTTTACCAGGGAGTGTAGTAATAGAACTTTTTTGGCATTAAACTAGAAGAGTGTAGACTTAGATTAGATGTTAGGAGGAAACTTTACTCAGGCTGGAATAGGTTGCTCAGAGAAGCTGTGAATGCCCCATTCCTGGAGGTGTTCAAGGCCAGGATGGATGGGGCTTTGGGCAGCCTGATCTGATGGGTGGCACTACCCATGGTGGGGGATTGGAACTAGATGGGGTTTAAGGTCCATTCCTAAGCCATTCTATGATTATATGTAAGAAAGCAGTAAAACATGGAGACTGAATTATTTCTGTGGATATAAATATAAAGGAAACAAACCCTATTATTAATTTTTAACGCTCCCACTCAAAAAGGGAAAAAAATAATTCCTTAATGTTGGAAAAATTATAAACAAGTTGCACAAAAATAATATTACTGACGTTTTAATTGTTGCAAAAGATTTACATAGCCGCAGATAGTTAAGTGATACAAAGAGAGGTAAATCTCTTATGACATTGTCTCAAATAGAAAGGAATGATTTTATTAATCATGAGATCCATACAGAACTAAATTTCTCTACTTGACAGAGGTTAGCTAATGTAGTGGAAGCAGATATCAACATCAATGTTCTGAAAACAAATAAGTCTAACAAAAACGGGAACCTACTTAAATCAAGCTGCTTTACGTCTTCTAAAGAAGTTTGTAAGATTGACAGAGGTCTTGAGAATACTAAAGTGGTGCTTATTCCCAACAGAAAAATAAAATCGGACAAAAGGATGTAAGATCCTAAATAAGCAAGATAGACAGGAAAATTGTGTACATGACATTTTATCCATGTATTTTACTGAAAGTAGAACTAAAGTATTCTTCCAAATTTTCTGAATGCCTTTTATAATTATATGCATGACAGAAGATTCTTATTTTGATTTTTGAGTACAGCCAGATACTGAAAAATTGTACTGAATAACAGAATTCCATCACTCTCAAAAGAAAATTTTGGAGTTGTGGAATGAGTTTTGAGAGGTTCCATCTACTGCAAGATACTGAGAAAAATAAAGATGGAGATACAGTTTTTAATCTCTTTCTTTGCTCAAGTCTTCACAAAAGACTTCCCGTTTCATAATTAAGAATATCTCAAATGGAAACAATTTGAAGCAAACTCTTTGGTTACAAAAAGCTAAACTCTTTATTTGTTTATAAGTTGTAACTTTCTAAAGTATTTTCTGTATAACCAGTGAATCCAAAAATCAAACATTTAATGAAGGTATCAAATACTATTACATTCCAGACTAAGTACAGAATGTAACCAGTATTTTCTCTCTTTTATTCTTGGTGTTATGTGAATCAAAGATTGTGGATGACTATTACACTGGATATGAAAATCAAAATGGTCTTACTTAAAATTAATCAATAAAGTAAGCCATCTCTCTCTTAGACACCAAAATCCAGCTGAGCTGAAGCCAAGCACAAAAGGGGCAGTATTTCTCCAAAAATCGACATCATTTTAAGTTAACATGCACTGGTCAAGCTTCCAAAGAAAAACCTCCATATGTTGAGCCACATAAAACTAAGGTTTTAAACATGGTCTTTATAGGAAGAAAACAATTTGCAACCAAGTTGCACAGCCTATCTCTTTAAGTATGTTTTCTAAACACTAATTGGATTATATTAAAAAAAAAAAAAAAGATGAAAACCAAATGAGTGGTAGATAAATAACTAAAATCTGTATCAAGGAACTGCTATGTGTGATCATAAATATTTAGGTGTACTAAGCTTCTTCAGTCATATGCCATTTGTAACCGCACACTTGGAGAATAATAAATAACCGGATCAGAGAGAGCAATGATCTAAATAGAGGAAAATATATATTGAAAATACTAGAGGACATTTGAATTGTTCTGAGTTCTTCTTTCCCCTCTTTGCTCAAGTACTTTTTTCAAAAAATAGTTCACAGTTTATTTCATACTTAAAAATTACTCACAATTTCATGCCATGAAAAGAAGTAACAGATCATGATTTCTCTGAAGCCTTTGTAGACAGAACCAAAATAAATAAATGATATCTAATTTCTTGGAAAATGACAATTTGTTTAGAAGCAGATGTCTATCAGTAGATAACTACTTGCCAGAGAACCCAGCTCAGACTGGCCACCCACGCTCACCCCTGACTGTTCTTTTAATGCAGTAATGACCTGGCTGTTTGTTGTTTGATTTTTTTTTTTGGGGGGGGGGTTATGTATATACAGTAATTCTTTTTGCGTATTGAACTTTTCTGTCTCATTTTCCAGCCTGCCTGCTCTTCCCTGTCTCAGTCATGACTACCCTTTTCCACTTTATCCTCATTAATGAGTCTTTTTCCTACTACTATGACCACAGCTCCTCTTTATGTCAAACAGAAACATCAGAGATTTTGTTTTTCTATATGAAATAACAATGAAAGAATAAAAAGAGGGAATTTATTTTAGTTTTGGAGGAGAGGAATATTCACAGAACTGCTACTGCTAGAAGTCTTCAATTTTATTTTATTTTTTGCTTGCATATTTTTAATATAGAATTGACACAAAATAAAACACAGTCATTAATTAATTGGAATAATTAATCAATCAGATATGGTGGAAAATTTGAAAAATCTCAGCTCAGATTTCCTGTTATCCTGAGAAATTTCTGCTATACTTATTTAGACAGTCTCTTACTTGTACTTCTAATCTGATTACACAACATATAAAAGGGAAGGAAACATTTAACACGGGTGAAAAAGAAATACTTCAAATTACTGAATAGCATTTAACTCTATCTACTCAATGAATTATGTACTTGGTAGAATTGCAAAATGACTGGCCAAATGTTGGTAGCGGCCTTACAGCTGTTACATGGACAGAACTTGCATTAATACATTATGTGTTCAAGTTCATTGGAATTATTTACAGTCCCTTAAGGGCCAATGAAAACAAAAAAAAAATGATCCCATTAGCTTGTGCTAAATTTATTAGAAAGAGGAAAATTACAAAACCAGCTTTCTAATCCTGCAAATAGTTATTTCATCCAATGACTGTTCTGAATGCCATATAAGAAAATTTTAGTGGAGAGATCCACTTATAAGAATAGTATATATTCAAGATACTGTACTTTGTTGTGTCAATTACCTGTAAATTCTGTTTTAATATCACAGATTACAAAATACTTCATAAGATTTCAGCCGAACAAATAAAATTAATTTCAAGAGTAGTGTCTTCTGACATGCTATGTACAACGTAAACAGATTACATTTGGTAAAGAATAAGAAGAAATGTGACTTCAGTCCAATCATTCTAGGAACTTTCGTAAGTTAGTCAAAACAAAGAATAAAGAATCTGGATTCTTTCAAAGCAGTAGTTTAGCCTCTAGAAGGAAGCCAGCAGAAGTTAGGAAGCTCAGATGACTGATAGCCAATTTCTCAGATAGACTACTGTCAAATAACTGGGCTGCTGCATCTGTGCAGGGAAGAGGCTTAATTACCCCAAGTGGATACGGCTTGGAGTTTGCAACTGTGTGTCATGGAAACCACTCAGAAAAAAAAAAAAAAAACAGACTATATAGGCTTAGGTTCCTTTATATTGAACGTAGTGGTTTTGAGTTGATGAGGCAGAAGCCTGAAACAACAACTCTTTGTTATAATTTATAAGTTGTTTTTTTTTTTCATAAGATCATAGGTTTTCAACAAGTCAAGTTCCATGACAATAACTGAAGTTATAAATTATATTTGTTTTGGTGTTTTGACCCTAAGTCATTATAGTAAATACTCTAATCTCTAGGTCCAGGCTTACAAATGACAAAGCTGCACATCAAGCTTCTGAATTGTGACTTCATTTATTCAGCAACAAGATTATTTCTGATTTTTCTTACTTTTACTATATAAATAATCCATTCCTTTTCCACATTTGAATTATTTGATATATAAAATTCAATTGATGAATGGTAAAATTTTCATGAACAACCCCCGAGTATTTTTGCACAAACTTTATGTTGAACAGTTAAAAAAAAAAAAAAAAAGTTGAAAAATTGAGAAGTCAGTAATAAATATCTTTCTGAGCATATTTCTTGGACTGTCTTACATGAAATGTTTATATAAAAAAATAAATGACACTATGGGACAGGAAAAATAGTAACATGTACACTCCAGTTTCAGAAAATTTTGTGGTTATTAAAAATATCTGCTGCATTGAAGAATGTGTAAAAAAGGCATTGGTTTAAGTCAGACTGTGGAGATTTAAAATAATTTACCTCAGAAAACATCATCACTGAACTACCAGGTTACACAATTACCTCTTCTTTAACCTCTGCTTTACTGAAAAGGAGAAAGACACATATCTTTAACAGATCTGGTAACTTAAGAGAGAACCCTGTTGCTAATATCAGGCTTTGATTTTATTCTTCCATTGTCTGCAACAGCAATTTCACAAATCAAGCTGTAGACACTTGAATAGAGACAAATTTATAATACCTGTTCTGCAACTTCAAGAGTGGTTTCGCTACTAAGACTTCTGTGTTCAATTTAATTCTCACTTAAACCTTAAAATGCTGCTTCTGCTTCTAAAGCTGTCACAGAAGGGATCTGTCCCGACTGCAACTTAACAGAGACAGCATCCTAAACCTTCAGACCAAGCGTTACATTGAATTGATTTCACATAGCCACAGAAACAACAGATGTCTTTAAAAGAAGGATATTCTTCCTAAATTGATTAAAGAGGTTGTAAATGATTTGAAATAACTTTTCTTTTTTAACTGGTCAGATTTTTGTTCAAACTTTTTACACTCTTATACACTCTCTCCAGATTAAAATATCCTGCTCATCTAGCATTGTTCAGAAAAGCTCATCAGCAAAGAAGAAATTAACAATTTAAACTAATGTTCTTTCAAATATAAGGCCCTCTCAGACTGAACTGTTTATAAAGCAAAAGTATGATCAACTGCTCATATACTATACTCTGCAAAATATATACTGTAAGCAGTAAAAATGTATATTTATAAGGCAACCTCCAGCAACTAGCAAGCACTAATTTTGACTGTCCTTATGTTTACAACTCATCAAGAAAAGAGAAGACACGAGACTACAGTAATCAGGAGCTTGATACAAATTTCAAATCTAATCCTTGAAGAATGGCAGGAAACCTGCAGTTCTGAGAATCACTACATTCTGAACGTGGAACATTGCTAGAAAATCAACTACAGAAACTTTCCAAGGGTGTATTTTGCATTACTGGAAGAATTTCATTTCCACTGCACTGTTGTGTAGGTTTTTTGGTTTGCTTGTTTATGTAACTGCTCAAAACTTGCAGAAATACTTTATATACAAGTTCATTTAAGTAAAAGAAGGATAATTTAATCATATTCATGCAATATGTTTAGTAGATTATTGCAGTTGTCTTATAAACACTTTGTCTATCTTTCTACCATCTTCAAATAATATTCTGAATAATTATCACATTACTGTTAAAAAGTTATAGCCCTATCTTATTAAGAATTTCAGATCATTTAAATCACTTATACAAAATACTACAAATCCAAGCAAAGTACCTGCAGCTAGGCAGCAAGAAAGTAATTCCTTAAAGCACTGCATGCTAAGATCTTTACCATTTGGATGATTACATTATCTCAGCTTTATATTCACTAGTCAGCACATAGATGACAGCTAGAATCATGGAATCTTTTTTTTTTTTTTTTTTTACACCATTCATTCTGTTTGATAGACTTTTTACCCAGAGTAATTTATTGCTGTCACTGATGAAAATATAAATCAAAAAGCTGAAAGTACAATCACTGCTAATGCTGTACCAAACACCATGTGATAATAAATTAGGAAGAAAAAATACTTCAGAGATAAATGGTGATGCTTACCATTTCAGTTTGAATACTATTACAACAAGTGATTAGGTAAAATAAAAAGCTGTATAAATAAAACCATATTTTCTTTATGAGAGCATATTTTCTTGTAAAGATATGAAATAATTTACATTTCACGTAAAGGTACATGAAATTAAAAACAAAAACTTCAGACAAACAGTTTAATTTGAGGTTCTTTTGCAAAGAAAACTTTCTTTTATCCTCTCAATATGTAAAAATGAGAACAAAGGAACATATGAGCAAAGTATGTGGCAGAAAGACATTTAAGTTTTATAAACAGGCACATAAACTGCAAAATTCATAGCTTGTAGTAATCTTACATCTTTATCTTTTACAACTTCTTACAGCACAGAAAATCCCCTACTTCTTATAAGAAGCTGCAGCACACATAAAATGACTTTTTAAAGTTACTGAACATTTTTTCTTTATTTTGTTTGAATATTATTTCCTTATTTGGTTCATTATTTTCTAAAGATACAATGTCTTGTAATTATCAAGAAAAAGGTTTCTGTGACAAAACAACTCATTGTTTTTCCTAAGGACTACCTCCAAAAACCCAAATGAAGCCAAAGAAAATATTAAAATGCATTTTCATAGCTTTTCTGAGAGGTTCTCAGACAGAAAATAGAAAATATAATACCTAGTAACAGATAAATTCAGACAGAAGCATTATGTCTAGTTATTCAAATACCTTGAAGCCTGCACAGAGAGACAATAAAAAATGATTATGTACTTGGTTTTTTCAATGATCGATTAAGAAAGATTTTAGCAGTTTTAGGTGATATTTACAGTACCTTTGGATATTGTTTGACAGGGATCAGAACTCTTTCTGACAACTTTATGTTCTTGTTGCTGATAACATCAAGGTATTTCTTTTCTTCATCTTCCTTCTTGCCTTCAGAACTCTGAAATTTTTCAATTTCTGAGAATAATAGAAAACGAAAGCAATCAGTGACATGACATTTGTCATCCTCAGAAACTATAAACATCTACATCACAATACAGATTTTGCACTTACATGCTATCTACTGTTAACTTTGAAAAAACCTGGTCTAGCACCAGGGTTGAGAGGCAAAGGTGACAGTTCACGGTTCGTACTATTTGATTAATTCTTTCCCAGCTGAAATTGATTCCAAATGTTCACAGTGGGAATGGGAAAAGATGAAGCTTATGATTCAAGCAATCAATGTTTTAAAGAGGATCATATCATCACAGCCTGATGCTATTTTGTAGATGTGACCTGTCGGAATTAGCAGAGTTCCAAGGGCTAAAATTAAGGAAGAGCACTAAAACACTGAAGAATTTTTCAGTTGTTCAAAGTAAATTAAGAAATAACTCTTGCACAGAACTATTGTTCACTGAAGGTCTGCAAAAGTAATAATTATATAAGATGAAATGATAATGTGTAGAACATTTGATAGGATTTACAAAAGTAGCTCCAAAATGTACTCAGGTTAGACAGTTTTGAGTGTTTTCACACAAACTGCAGACCTTTAAGCAAAGGATAAGAATATCAATCAAATTTCCACCCTGCAAAGAATATCTAAATAGATATTGTAGTTCTCTGATAGCATGGGTACTATATAAAAAGATCTATTTGAACCACAGTTGTTATCCACAAGAAGAAAAAGGCAGTACTTATGCTCTGGGTTTGAGAAATGTGCATTTCAAGACCAACAAAGCAGGAACAGGAATTAGAAACACACTGATAGCAGTGTGTAACACATATAAAAACTTTTATTTAAAAAGGGCACAAAAGAAAAAAAAAGTACTAGTTAAAACAATTCAAATTCCAATGATTTACAAAGATCATTATTCCTTTCAAGTATGACTACCGGGAAGAGAAGCTAGTTATCTCAGAAGACAGATTCTTAAATTAATTACTAGACCAAGACAGAACGTATTAACTTTTCCTATTTAACTATAGTTCTTCTTCATTCTGTATACTTTTTGCATCATCCCATGACTAGGGCCATCATAGATAGCGTAGGATTCTATTATGAAAAAATGAGGACCAGGATAAAACTGCTCATGTGTTTGCGCCAGGCCCTGGCACAGAGCAGGTTTAATCACTTATGAATTATTTGCCAGCAAGCTGTGAAGCTTCTGGTCACATATAACACACACTGGAAAAAGATAACACAACTTTACACTTCAGAACTTCAAGTTTATTTTCATGAATTCAACCATTTTGTGTTTACCAAAATACATGGTTAGTACAAGATTTTGAGAGCAATAACAAATGAAGGTCCATAACCATCTGTATTCTTCAGCAAGAATAAGAACAAGAAACCCAACAGAACGTTTTCACCAACACTTATCCTAGGCAACAGGAACAAAGGCAGTATTCCTTGAGAAGAATCGTCACATTTTCCACCCACTTCTTCTCTGAGTTAACTGAATTAAGCAGGGTGACAGATAACTTATTCAGTTACCTCCTACAGTACCTGTCAATCCTCCAGCACGCTTCACTCTCGCCTTTCATCTCTAACAGTACTGTCACACTTTCTTCTGTATAATGCACATGTACCTTACCTCTCTTAATTGGAAGAGAACGTGAATATCACAGTTACACGAAAGAGGTCACAACTAGGGAAGTGTCAGAGACTATAGGCATTTCTAACACCATTTACAGGTGATTTTTTATTCCCATGAAAATTTATCTTCAGTTCTCTCCAGAATTGGAGCTGCAAAATTCTGGAAGTAACATCAGTCTGTTCAGAATTTTGTGAAGGAGATGATTTCTTTTTATTTTTTCTCACTGATTTAGCATAAACTAGAATAGCTGACTCAGTAGCTAGTAGTACTTCTTTAAAACTACTTGCTTTAATCTTAGAGTGCCAACAAAAAAAAATGTTGATTATGGCTCACTTCAACTTGCTTGACACCTATTGCAAAACTTTTGTAATGAATATAGTTTTTCCATTAAAATTAGGCAGCTCACAGAAAAAACATTCTTTTGCTACGCCTAGAGTCATGTCAAAACTCATCAAAAAATAATGAGCTTCTTGTCAGCCTGTCCAACCTACCAAAAATGAAATCTACACATCCCTTTCTCTGCTGTCAACATTTGCCTCCCACTGAAAGGATTTCTGCAAGCCTACTTTGCACCTTATCTATGGGAATTCCTCTGTTTGCAGCACTGGCGTTATTTCAGTAAAGAAGCATGATCTGTTGTTATAAGATCTTGGGTCTTTCCTTTCTAAAAAATGATTTATCTCCATTAATGAGATTGATTTGCACTGAGAATGAGGATTTCACCAGCCTCTTGCCTGTATACTGTAATAAACATAGCAAGATTATATCTAATACTCTGAGAAGTACACATTTTTATAATGTGCTTCAAGTTAGGCGAGTAGAAGAATGTTTGTACCAAAAACGAAAGAAAATGCCAGTAAAAAATAACAAGTTCAAAATCACTGACACCTCTATCTTAAAAAGATCTTGTCTTATTAAAAAGTCACACAGTTGGAAACTTGAATGCCTACAATATTTTTAAAATCACACAACATCCCAAAATATTTGCATTATAGTAAATACTTGAGAATACACATAAAGACTCGTAAAGCCTACCTGAAACTGTTTCAATTGTAATTGAAAGCAAAGCTACTAGGTTTTTTTCAGGAAAAAAAAAAATCAGATGTCTTACTAATACAACTAAACAAATTACAGTGATGTTAATCTGTGAGAATAGAAAATCCTAAGAGATTTCCTGTTGTAAAAAGGAAATCTACACTCCCAAAAGACAGGCAATTTAAAAGTAAATAGTTTTGAGTCTAGCAAGAAAGGGGAGGGGTTTTCAAGGCAGCACAACCAGCCAGAAGCTCTGAAGACTGCCCTATGGCTCACTCCATTCACCCAGAACCACACGCACCTGTTGGTAATGTTCCTTCACTGTAGATACACTTATTCACTCAGGGAGATCCTATAAACCTAATACTTCTCAGTTACACGTCTGCCGAATTAGCTTGAACTTGCCCAAAAGATTTGAATCTTATTGCAGACAAAGCTAGACAAGAACAGAGTCAGTGGGATAGCATAAATCCTATATTCTTAAGAAGTTTCCCAATAAAACC
The DNA here is from genome assembly GCA_036925125.1 of Oreortyx pictus. Classification (NCBI taxonomy): domain Eukaryota; kingdom Metazoa; phylum Chordata; class Aves; order Galliformes; family Odontophoridae; genus Oreortyx; species Oreortyx pictus. The sequence goes on along the minus strand of JAUPFR010000002.1, from coordinate 82,701,934 downwards.
TCGAATTTAACATCCTAGAAAACTCAATTTCTGGGATGTTTCAGAAAGTACTTATTTGTCAACAAATACTTTTGTAGCTTATACTGTGTTAAAGCCCATTCAACAACACACTTCAAGACATGCTCAAGTGCTCTCCTGCATTAATCTGAAAACATCAATGCTGTGTTACATATCATACAGTGCAGAACAGATCAGCATGGGGTGAAAGATGAATTGATCACCAGCAAGTCCCTCAGTGAGATATTCATTACTTATACCTTCCTATCTGAAAGCTGATGGTACTCTTGTGGTACTCCATGTAACTAGAAGTATTCTCTCTTCACAGTTGCCACAAAGGAGGAAAGCTTTTCTTTTTTTTTCCTCAGTCCTAGAACTTACTAGTGATAAAACATCTCTTATTGTGTCCTTAGAGCTAGAGAAAGAATTGAACAGCAGGCTTTCTTTTTTTTTGCTTATTTTTCTTTTTTTTTTTTTCTTTTCTTTTTTTTCTCCTTTTCTGGTCTTATTTAGCCATTTCAGGGTTTTCCTACACTGTACTTCTACTGACATAAAACAGCTGTAGAGTAAGACTGACATCTGAAAGTACACTGTCTTGAAAAATATGAATAAAGGAAACATACTAAAGAAAAGAACTGGTAAAAATCTGCTTGGGGCTCAGGCTTCGCACAAACCTCTCTTGCTTTTCCAATCAACAGTGCCAATAACGAGTTAATAACCTATGCTCACAATTATCAGAGTACATGAAAAGAGTCTACAAACCTTTGAAAAGGAATTTCCATTTAGGATGTGATCACAGATCTTGAGCTCAGAAAGTTGACCTATATCTGAAACAGTGACAGGAAACTGAAATTCTCTTCAGAAGAGCCAAATAATTGGTGAATTGCTGAGAGATGGAAGATATTTGGCGTATTTCAGAATAATACCATAGCTTCCTAATATGTTTCTGTCAGAAAATACAAAGCATTGTCTCTGACTACTATACAGTATAAAACAATCATATATTAAATATATCCTTTATCCACTACTGGATAAAAATAATGAAAGAGGGAAAACAAAAATTCAGTGCTTGTTTGTATGACCATATATACCAACCTATCTGCAATGATATACACTATTAAACATACACTGCTTTATCACAATCCAGTTATGTCTACATGAAAGCTGTATCCTGGCACTGATTAGTCCTATACTAGGCCACAGATATGTTCAAGGCTGCTGGGTGTTGCAGGTTTTTTGGGGGGGCATGGATTAATTTTTAAGATACTCAGAGGTCCGCTTGGTGGTTCCAGAATTCTGTAATTCTTCCAAAAGATCATATCATCTGTTATTACAAAGGAAGATTACTAATCTGTTTCTACTAGACTTCATAACTGATGTGTACTTCCTCTTGCTGAAGATTTTAATTCCCCTTATAGAATAACAGAATGGTTTGGGTTAGAAGGGACCTTTAAGATCATCTAGGTCCAGCCCCCCTGCTATAGACAGGGACTCATCCCTCTAGACCAGGTTGCTCACAGCCCCATTCAGCCTGCCCTTGAATGCCTCCAGAGTGGGAGAATGCACAGCTTTGCTTGGCAACTTGTTCCAGTGTCTCACCACCCTCACAGTGAAGAATTTCTTCTTAATATCTCACCTAAATCTACCCCCTTCCACTTTAAAACCATTTCCCTTTGTCCTCTCACTACCTGCCCTTATGAAAAGTTCCTTCTCAAGTTCCTTATATCAGTCTGAAAGCAACAATCATAAATAGTATTTTAGCATTAAAAAACAAACATTGGACATCTTGGCTTTGCTCTGAGCCTCTACTCTAAAGACTGAACAAATAGATCCTTGCTCCAAGTAATCAATAAATATTATTTCAGGCTGAGAGAGTTGGGGCTGTACAGCTAGGAGAAGAGAAGGCTTTGAGGAACCTGAGAGTAGTCTTTCAGTATCTAAAGGGAGAAAAAAGGGGACAGACTTTTTCAGCAGGGTCTGTGGTGACAGCACATGGGAAATGGTTTCAAACTAAAAGCAGGGAGATTTAGAAGGGATATAAAGAAAAGGTGTTTTCTTTTTTAAAAAATTATTTATTATTTTTTATTTTGTTGTTGTTGTTGCTTTTTCAGTAAGAGTAGTGAAGCTTGAGAACTGGTTGCCCAGAGAGGAGGTGTATGCACAGTCCTTGAAGATATTCAAGGCAAGGCATGACAGGGGCTCAGAACAACCTAATCTAGCTGTAGGTGTCCCTGTTCACTGCAGAGCAGTCGGATGAGATACCCTTTAAAGGTCCCCTTCAACATTAAATATCCAGAACTGTCTTTTCAAGAGACATCATCTAAAAAACTAAAAATACATGGCCAGGTCTGCTACATAAACGCACATATATCTTGTGAAAATCGAGCAATAATTTAATAACTTTAACATTTATAATATATAGAAGGTTCTATCTCTGTGTTCTTCTGTGGAATTTTTTACAGAATTTGACAGAATACACTCATAACCACACCACACTCGTTACATTTTCCTCACCTATACAATTTCTCAAGCCATCTACCAGCAGACACAGTAAGGGTAAGAACAATTGGCAATGAGGTGCCAACATTCGGGCCAGTGCATTGGCCCTGTTCAGATTAACAAAAGAGCCACAAAATAAGGCTTTAAATACTAGCCCAGTTATCACCCAACAAGTAGAAACAAGTGCTATTTGCAGCAGATAGGGTTAGCAGCTACACACTAGTTTTAGGAAAGCTGCACTGAACGCTCTTGGCTGCCATTTGACAAAATGGTAAAGAGCACTTAGAACTGAGGCAAGATTTGAAACATTCTTCTGATTCAATATAATCTGTTCAACAAAAATGAGGAAACCTGAGTCTTGCCTGGAAATCAGATTCTCTATGGCAACTGCAGAAAACAAAACTGCAAGCAAGAGAACTTTTTTTCATAGAAAACACACCAGCACCAGGTAATGCGATTTCATTACACCAGGCTATTTGACATGGGAAATTAAAACTTGTCCTAGAGTGGTATTACAACCTCACATAGCAGTAAACAAGATGCATGTTCTTCACAGGCTTGTCACCTTGCCTTAAGAATACTTGTTTTCTTTGTAGGGGCCAAAGCAATAAATTAAAACGTGCAATGTCAAGGAGACTTGTTTCATTTTCTGCAAATATCCTTCAATCTCTCCAACTACGTTTATAGGAATCAATTTTAAAAGGTAAAGAAACCCTGTTTGAACCTGTCTGCAACCCACTTCATCACTGCAAAACTTGAAAGGCTGTTATCTTGTCAGAGAAGAAAGGGACCTGGGAAAATGTTTTCAAATAATATAAGTAGAGTGCATGCACTTAACGCATATCCAAAATGTAGTGATGGGAAACCTTTTTTTCTCAACTTAGTTCTTTGTTTATTAGACAATTAAAGAAACGTAAAATGTTAAGATACGTGTCAGCTGCTGTACTAATCAGATATTATAGATTCAGATGGCAAGAACACACGCCACAGGCAAACTCACTAAAACAGAACAGTTAGATGAAACTGAATCCAGAGGAAGCAGGAGCAGTGACAGGGTACACTGTGAATAACTTGAGAAGCCCACAACAGCAGTGAAACCTGCTTCTAAGGAATCTGCACGACTTCTCACTTTGTTCTACATCTTTGAATCTTTGTTGGTACAAGTGGATATCCGCAGATGAGACCTAGGAGTTACAGTTTAAACTCCAGCTGGCTGAAAATGCCCATACTGGTACACAGTGACTGCTAATCATTCTTCAACCTGCCACAAATACATGAATGCATTTCAGGTTCTGAACTCCACTTTGAAATGCTGAAGTTATATCAGCCACTTATAACAAAAGCAAATATATTTTCACCTCCCAACTATGACTTTCCACAGTGTCAACTTCAAGTCCAATTATTTCCAAGGCAAATTATAGAGCATGGTATTTCTAAAAGACAGCATAAAACTCCATGCCAGACACCACAGTAATTTTACTCCCCAAGCACTGTGCAACTTCCACTGTAGCATGAGTGTGGAAATGATGGGCTTCAGCAATGTGGCAGATACAGTTTTCCTAGAGTCTGTTATGACTCTTCCCCGAGTGTCTGACCTCCTGTATTGCTTTTTATTTATCGTCACTACCAAACTACACAGTAAAAAGAGAGACCTAATGTATTTCTGCTTCCTATGCTTTTGTGACAACCAGTATGTTTCTCCCTTCACTATATCCTTTCCTGCTCTATGCATTCTTTACATTCCAGATTCATCTTACATCTGCCAAGGTAGAAAAGAAATGTTTTGGCTGACTTGAAGGTTAGCATAAGCAGTGGTTTTCTATCTTTCAGAATGGATACTGTGTAAAAAGCAGAATAACTTCTCAGCTTGCTTTTTTTTTCACCAATTGGAATGCTGCTCCATTTTGCTATCAAGAAACTAGCCATACAAATCAACAACATGCCCTGCTTTTCAAGCAATTTTTTCCTCCAGAAAAAGCCTCTGGCAGGTAAGCTTTTTATAGCGAATCAGAAAAAAAGAACAACTGCCATGCTTAGACTTGTCAAGCTAATGAAAAATGCTTGTTACACTTGTGTTACACTTGTGTCTGTTAACATCTTTATCCTCCTTCCTCTCTCTTCCACTCTGTAAAGTCATCTTGTACCCCACTATTAGTGTTCACTATCAGTTATTCAAATTAGTCCGACTGAGAGCTTTTTTTTTTTTTTTTTGCCCAGCACACATATAATGAAATAGTTAATAAAAAGGGAATTAAATTCACAATGAAAATGTTGGGAAAAGTTGTTCATTTTGCTGCATATTATGTCTCGAACTAATAAACCTTTCATCTGGTTACACATTTGTCACTGATGATCCCAACAGCTAACAAAAAGAAACATCTGTCAATCTGCTCCTACTGCTAAGAATGTACATGGTACAGAAAAAAAACACTCAGGCAAACACATATGGATTCAAGCATGCTGAAGAGTTTGTCAGCTGCCTTGATCTGCACAGGAAAGAACCTCTTGAGGTCAGAAAATGCCAAGGGCACATTCTTGAAGAAGAAAACGTCCAGGGGAACACTGTGTTGCAAGACAATCTGTTCCACTGCAAAACATTTCAGCTTGGGCTCAGCCCAACACAAAAACAGTAATTCAATGTGCAGACAATGAGAAATTCGATATTTTTGTGGAAGTGTTTATTTTTTTTCTATAATTCATAACCATTTTATAAAAAAAAAGAAAAAGAAAAAGAAAAAGAAAAAGAAAAAGAAAAAGAAAAAGAAAAAGAAAAAGAAAAAGAAAAAGAAAAAGAAAAAGAAAAAGAAAAAGAAAAAGAAAAAGAAAAAGAAAAAGAAAAAGAAAAAGAAAAAGAAAAAGAAAAAGAAAAAGAAAAAGAAAAAGAAAAAGAAAAAGAAAAAGAAAAAGAAAAAGAAAAAGAAAAAGAAAAAGAAAAAGAAAAAGAAAAAGAAAAAGAAAAAGAAAAAGAAAAAGAAAAAGAAAAAGAAAAAGAAAAAGAAAAAGAAAAAGAAAAAGAAAAAGAAAAAGAAAAAGAAAAAGAAAAAGAAAAAGAAAAAGAAAAAGAAAAAGAAAAAGAAAAAGAAAAAGAAAAAGAAAAAGAAAAAGAAAAAGAAAAAGAAAAAGAAAAAGAAAAAGAAAAAGAAAAAGAAAAAGAAAAAGAAAAAGAAAAAGAAAAAGAAAAAGAAAAAGAAAAAGAAAAAGAAAAAGAAAAAGAAAAAGAAAAAGAAAAAGAAAAAGAAAAAGAAAAAGAAAAAGAAAAAGAAAAAGAAAAAGAAAAAGAAAAAGAAAAAGAAAAAGAAAAAGAAAAAGAAAAAGAAAAAGAAAAAGAAAAAGAAAAAGAAAAAGAAAAAGAAAAAGAAAAAGAAAAAGAAAAAGAAAAAGAAAAAGAAAAAGAAAAAGAAAAAGAAAAAGAAAAAGAAAAAGAAAAAGAAAAAGAAAAAGAAAAAGAAAAAGAAAAAGGAAAAAGAAAGATCCAGTAGGGCTAAGTAGATACAGTGCATTTTCAAAACACTGATGAAATTCACATAGCCTTCCCTTTGTTATAGGCTGGATGCCACAAGTGACAGCTGGCAGCTCTGACAGATGCATCATTTCAATTTTATGGAGAAATGAAAAGATCTTGTTTCAATCAGAAAGCATCCTGCAGAGAGAGAGAATTGCTGATAATCACAAGGAGCATGTGTGTTCTTGCAGATCCAGCTTCATGTCTGCCCATCTGGGTGACTGAGAATATTAACATTCATTTTAGAAGTACTTGCTTAGAAGGATGAAATAAGGTCAAAATATGGGACTTTTAATTTATCTACAACAACAGAAAGTGTGAAAAATTTTAAAAGTTTTTTTTTTTTTTTAAAGGCATAGGATAGGCAAGATTAAAAAAAATATTTTCATTATGATCTTCTGATCTTCTCAGAATCTTCTAAATGTCTCTCTTGGGTGAAAAGTTTTTTTTTTTTTGTGTCAATTCTATTAGATTCAATTTCTAAAAAGATCATGAAGAATTCATTCTGACAGCTAGCAAAGGACTTTAAAAGAGAATGTATTAGAAAGTCTGTAGACATGTTTTTCACTTTAACACATTTCTGGAAAAGCAGAAATCCAGGATAAGATGACAGGCAAGGAATATAGGAATTTGAAAAGGGAGGTGTCAAGAGATAGTTGAGACATTCAAGGAAGAAGCAGATAAGAAAACAGATGGCAGAATCAACCAAAGAGAGAAGAAAGGTGCAAGTTCACGTCATACTTGATCAGTCTTCCCTTTGAAGTAGTCAGCAAGTTATTGGGAAGGACATGAGAAATCAAGGGAACAAATCCAAAGACTATGCCTGAGGTGGAGAGCAAGCACAGATATAAAATAGAAAGGAGAAAGATTTGATTCTGAACCAGAGCTGAAAGAAAATGTGCAAAAAGCAGACCTTCTCACTCATTAAGCACACTTTGAACTCAATGTTAAATGTTAATTTGTTTTTTATATACATTTAAACATGAATTTATATACGCAGGTCACACAAAACATAATGCCTCCTATTTATTTCCATGGAAACTACAACAGATACAAAGAGAAGAACAATAACACTACTTAACAGAGCGAACTCTCAGCTACTTACTACTTTTCAACACTGTCACCACCATTGGCTATGCATTTTCACCAGAGATCAGCAAGCCTGTGTGCTGCCCTCATCAAAATCTGCACCAGTGAAAGTGACCCACCCCTCACTGTTGCCACTGTTGAAATGCAGTACCCACTGCCTCACTGCACTCACATCCACAGTTTGGCCTCCATGAACATTCAGCAAATCCTGAGTGCTAATGGGCACAATTTTTCCCATGTGGAGGAACTCAGTGACACACCTTTGCTTCATATGCACTTCCATGTCAGATGTCATTTTGTCAGACTGCCCCTCTGCTGCCATTTATATAATGCCATTATCTGTTACCATTTGCAGCAACAAAATGTAATGGAAAGTTGGTGGGAAGGTTCAATCTCCTCCCCTTCACACCAACATTGTGCTATGACGTTGTGGGCCAACATACTAGATACTTTCGGAGCAGCCTTTGTATATGTGCACACACATCCATATAAAAAATTACTTCTAGGTATATATTATATAATTTATGTAGACGTAGTTTATGCTTCCATGGATCATAATGAGGTACAGTTTAGTAATTTGGAGGGGAGAAGAAGTCCTGCAGGACACAATATATTTAGTGTTACTGCAAAGAAGCAACACTTAATAAAGGAAAGTGTAGCAACCCAACAGAATCATCTCCTGCAAAGAAACTTCCAAGGATAAAATTAAGCAGAAACAATCAATTATGTCAAATAGTAGTCTTCTTAACTACACTACATGCTGAATTCCACTGTGGTATTTGCTAGGGAATCCTAGAAAATGCAATGCATTGAGGTCCAGCAAGGTCAAGACAATGAATTAGACTGGCTCAGTAATTCAAATAGCAACGTTCTACTTCAAAATATTTGTTCAACTGAAATTATACAAATAAAAGGAATTTTCCACTGAATCAATTTCAGCTTTTGAAAAAAAAGTTATTTCATATTTGGGTCCACACATCTTCAGAACAGTGCAGGATAAAAGCATTCTGTAATCTAAGTAATAAATGCTATCAACTCACTAATGTTCTTTGAATTACACACAGACAAGTAAAAATTCAGATTTTCAAACATAAAATAAATGACATGTTATTCTTTCAGCATTGCTTCCTAGCTTTCCAGCCTAGAAACTGATGCTGCTAACAGTAAGACTCCAGTGCTTTAGCCTGCATTAATCCACATATTTTGTATGTGTGCCGCGATAGCCAACATCTTTACCAACTAAAGCTGCAGAGTAAAACTTAAAGGCTAGGATGCTCTTATAATACAAAAACAGACTCAAATGCACACGAGAAAAATGGTGTAATTATTCATGTAGTTAACTGAAATCCTTGGAACAATACAACTTGTCATAACTAAGCAGTTCTCTGGCCATCTGCCAAAAGGAAATGGAAAATAAGCAGATTTAACTTTGTGATGTGCACTGTATTTTGGGCTTTGTCTATTTTCCTATATTAATCTTCTCATCCTCATACCATATGGAAAGCATTTCATAAGGACAGATCCTAAAGGTTTCAAAATAAACATTTCAACAAGAAATTAGGCTGCTTTTACTAAAGAACTGTCTGAGAATGCTACATGTAAAAGTCAGTAGAAGCACTTAGCTAACACAACCAAATCATAAGAAGCGCAGAATGAAGTAAACAAAAGACATAATGGAAGTGAAGCAGACTTTTACTCGTGTGACAGCAGCTCTAACAACTGCACACCAAAGGCATAAACATAAAACCTGCTGCAAAAGCCCTAAATTAAAAAGAATTATAAAAACAGATTAGCACTAATATATACATCCTGGAACCACCATGCTTCTTGTATACAACTCGCACCACTGTGCCAACACAGACATTTGTAGCTATAAAGGGTTCTATGGAGATGAGATTTCATTAAATACACTCAGATGAAGAAATATATTTTTTCAAGTACCATGAGAAAAACAGTGGAAATGAGCTAAGGAAAATGAAAGACATGTTCTCAGTGAACACACATTGATTAAATCTCTTCCTTACTTTTACTTAACTGCTTTTCCTGTCATGCAAAATTCCAACCGAACAGTGGTATCTAAGAAATCAACATCCATCACATTCTTCATTAATACAGTTTAAAGAAAGGAAAGGAATATTCTCCACCTTTACTCTGTTATCACAGAAAAAACTTGAGGTAACAAACCTTCCATACATAATATTTTTTTCAACAGTTGATCATCATTTACAAATGACTCATCATGTAATGTTTAAAAATTATTTAACTTTTAACATTTAACTCTTGCAGAGCAGAAGGAAATCCTTGTAGACACCTGCTTATTTCCTGAACACTGAGTTCTATCCAGTGACAAATGGACATCTGGATCCTGCATCTGCTTGTCAAGTGGTGCAGAATGTCTCTATGCAATGACCAGAATTACATCTTTTTGTTTGTTTCCCTTCACTTGGAAAAACACACAAGATGCTTCACCAATCAGAACTTTATGTTGGCATTAAACACTAACTTTAAGCCTAAACTCAATTGATTAGGCAATTGCATCTAAGAGCCTAAGAATTGCATCTAAGAGCCTTCTAAAGGAATCTAAATTGTTAGTAGGGTAAACATCTAATTCAACTATATGAATTTGGGGTTGAGAAAATATAATATGAAGTATCGTAAAAGTACAATAAACCTCTGAAAAGGTTTAACTATTCACAAGACAATAAATCCCAAGGGGCAAAGCTGCTCACTGGTATTTTTAAGATAAGTTTGAGTACAGACAAAAATCTAGATCTAGTCTCCATTACAATAACTTCTGCATGAATTTTATTTTTTTAAAGGCCAAACTTACTAAACCCACATCAGATAACAACCCAGCAAGTTATAAATTGAGACACATAAGGAGAACAAAAACCAAGACATTGATGGGGGAATAGAAATTTTCAGCCACAGTAAAACAACCTCTTTTGTGTACTGGGGGAAATCTCAGCTTGCCACCCACCTACACACTGTCATGTTGCAGTGCTTGGTGGCAGTGAAGGGCTGGCAGTGACAGTTGAGAAAGTATTTGCAGAAGGATGAGGTAATGTCACTGTGACTTTTAAAAGAATTTCATCCCACCATTAACAGGCTACACAAAAAATGCAAACATTACACTAGCAAACAAAATGAGATCATTAGCAACATGAAGATCAAGACTGTGACTGAAAAATCTTTTATTAAAAGAGTTTTCCTTAGGCATTTACATGATCCTGGACCCTATTCAAACATAAGGATTAAGAACGAAAATCTATACTGTAGGGCACATTCTTTAAAAAGGGTCTACTGCATAATATTCTTAGAAGTTAAATACAAAAAAAAATACACAATACCCCTACAACTACATACATAATTAACTATCAATATAGGAAACATGGGTATTAACATGGAGGGCTGTTAAAACTTAAAGGAGAGACAACAACAGTCACTAAAAAGGCTATTAGAGAAACTTCTAGAAGGAATACATATGGAGAACTATGTGGAAGAAAAGAGTCTATAGGAGCAAATTAGCTGGATGGATAGATTAGAAAGACTAATTCTACGCTGCTTACCTGCATCTAAGGCAGGAAAAGGAAAGTGAACCAGCATTCTCTCTTGAAACTCCTAGACTTGGATAGTGTCCTGAATGATCTATATACACATATATTTGTAGTATAAGTGAAGGCAAATTGACATTCTGTAGTCAGGACTGGAGATCAAACTTATACATCCTTAGCAACTGATAAATATTAATATACCACCACATTATGCAACGCCAGCAAAAGCTATTCTTAATTTTAGTATGTTTCTCCCATATATTAACTAAATCATAAAAACAGATGGTTAAAAACCAAGCTTTCTCATAACAGAATGTTAATAGCTAAGTTCTATTAAGTCATGAGTTTTATTTATAGCTCAGGCATATTTTTTCATGCTTATATCCTTCTTTCTGATAGCAGATAAATATACATTGCACCCTTATTAAGAGCAGGCAAAAATATTAAAGAAATAATCCTAATATAGATACAACTCTAAATCCTTAATTATATTTACTACATTTCTCAGACTATTTTACAGACGGTGAGGTATCACAGGTACAGCACAAGTGAGATTCTGAGGTAGATTACATCTTCATTCCTTCTGCTGCTACAACATACCTATTGCTTTTAAAATGTTTAAACAGACACATTAGAAAGTCAAATACAATGGAAGCTTAGCTTCCTGAATTAAAATAAGTATCATTCAGTAAATCACACAATATTGTGAAATACTTCTACTAAGCAATCAAATCTTAACCCTGGAGTCACCTTAAGTAACACCTGTAGCTTTACATAACAATTTTTGGTAAACAAATTCATATGCTCATTGTGCATGAGTTAATACAGAACTAAGGAAAGATGAGTAATATGTACTCAGGATAAATTAATGTTCAATTCAAGATTCAACTGGAAAATAAACTCCTAGGATAATGGATTTTTTTTTTTGTTGTTGTTCTTTAAAGCAAGATATTTATTTACAGTAATTGTGTTAGGGTCATAATTGTACAGAAACAAGTTGAGGAAGCACAAGTAAACATTTTAATAGTCTAATCTGGTGATTAGCTAGGCAGGATGCATAAATAAATTACAAAAAATAAATATATTTGTTGTTAATTCTATAGTCAATGCTATGAATTATTCTGCACCGTGTTATGACTGCTATAGGCCAGAATCGATTAAGTCATAAGTAACGAAAAAAGAAGAAAGATCTCACAGCAGATGTTAGACCTTTATTCAAACAGTGGTAGAAGATTCTGTAATGACAGGAGGTGCAAGAGCTGAGCACAGCATGTTGGAAGTCCCAGCACAATGAAGCCAACATGATCACTGCAAAAATTGGTCCAGTTAACATTGAGTCATCTCCTGTATCTTGACTGTTTTTCTTTGAGTACACTTCTACATTTCCATTCAGTGCACTCAATAAATGGTAGGTCTTGAATACAATTCTTATTTCAACCTCTCAGTTATCTTTTGGAATTATTCTTGTTTCAGACATACTTGGAGAGCAGTACTACTGAGCAGTATGCCACATTCTCCGTGATCATCCACAGTCTCAATCTCATCATCAGAGTCTAGTTCAAACACCTTAGACTGCAGTTGCTCTTTGTCACCATTCTTGAAACACAATCACTGTGCCTGAACTGCTCCACATAAATTGCTTCAGTTGTAATAAGGAAGGTGACCTCTGATTTTCTGCCCCACTGAACACTGCAAAAAGTGAAGCATTTGCTCTCTATGAAGAGTAGGATTTACCATTAAAGCCTGATATTCTGCAGTCATTTAGATACTGTAACATACATCAATAAGAGATCTTAAAAAGAAATCATAATTTTTCCAAGGTATTCCATGTGCTGTGTTTTTCTTCCATGATGTATGCAATTATACTGATACACAGCAGAGTCTGAGGGCCAGTGTCACTGAAGATAGTAAGGAAGGTTAGACTGTAAAGTGCAAGGACACCTCAAACGGTATAAATAATGCCAGAATATACCAAGTATCAAAAAGACATCCTCTGCATGCCAGCACATAGTTAACAGTAAACTGGAGGAAGACTGAATTTTAGCAGCAGTGTCTACAGAAACTGAGTATAGAAGGTCTCTTAATGAGTCCTAGAAGCTGATTTCTCAGTGTGTTAGCAGTCCCAGCAAACATATGAGGGAAAATAAGTTTATTTCAAAAGCATATGTCTACACAAAATACCATGTTATCAAATATTCTATAATAAATAAATATTTATTTTAAATAATAATATTTAAATATATATAATATATTATACACAATTATATTGTGAAATACACAAGTGAAAAAATACAGGGACTTAATATAAATTAGCAGGATAACTAGTGAATAAAGAAAAAGCTGAATTAAACACAGACACATGCCAATAAATAAATAAATAAATAAACTATACTGTAGAAAATCCACGTTTTTTTTTAGTATACTTTCTGTGGAATAAAAATCACAGAACTACAGTTTCAGAGATTAGAGAGTGCCTCTGGAGATCAACTAGTCCAACCTGCCTGCTAAAGCAGGTTCCTTACAGTAGGTCCCACTGAAAAGCATCCAGGCAGGATTTAAGATCTCCAGAAAAGGAGACCTCACAATCTCTCTGGGCAGCTCAGTCAACAATAAAAAGTCACAAAGGACTATAAAATATAAGCAACACATGCTGAGGCAGCAATTTAAAGCTCACTATATTTGTATGCATACGGGTATATGAATGTATAATAACAGATATTAAAGTACGCATCTGCAATCTAAACCTCCAATCACTTAAATTTCTTAATTCTCAGCATTGCACAGCAAGTTCAGTTAACATTGCTTAGCTTTTGTATGTTTTACTCTTTTCCAATGACAGTAGCTTTACGTTTTGTTGAGAAGATATTTATGTTTACTATGATAAATTAAAATAAATTGCACTGCTATGTTTACATACTCCTCAGCCACTAATTTCTCATTTGCCTTCTTATAACTCTTTATAGCATGATGTTATAAATATTTCTTAACAGCATTAAGATTTCATAATGAGTATACGGACTCTTAAATATTTTAATATATTCTGAAATATTTTGACTGTCCAAGGTGACCCAATGCCACAGTGTCAGGTTTCTGATTCTAAAACAAACATGTTCATAATTCCTTGGAAAGGAATAAACCTGATTATCTCAGGTTTATTCATTATATATATCACTGAGGAATAAAGAAATGTCATTCTGACTGACTCAAAATCCTTTATTCAGAGTTTATCAGCAAATCTGTACACATATACGCATTGAAAATTCCCTTTATTTCTTGAAGTGTGTCATTCACTGTAACAAGAGTTTCAAAGAAATACACAAGTGAAAAAATACAGGGACTTAATATAAATTAGCAGGATAACTAGTGAATAAAGAAAAAGCTGAATTAAACACAGACACATGCCAAGATAAAAAATGATACCAAAACAATGGCAGGAGTTAGGAAAACTAGGACTTTTCAGTACCATACGGATAATGGATGTGATAGGAACTAGGTCATTACAAACATTAGCCCTCAACTAGGCTTAGAGGAACACTTCTAAAGCCAGTGTTAGATATAATCCCTTCACTCCAAATTATGAAAAGCATCAGTAAGGCTCTCCATCTTTTAATGGCATCATAAAACACTGACATACTAACAAATAAAGTACATATGATTGCATTAGATAACAGCCAAAAGACCACTCTCTGTGAGAACCATGAGGGAAACAAGGCAGCAAAAGCAGATGGAAAGGAAGATGACAAGAAAGTTCTTAAGGAGACTGGAGAAGAGAGAGCTCTTGAACTTAAATACAAAAAGCTCAATAATCTTAAAAGATCTCCTAACTCCATATATAACAGATAAATTATTGAAATGCACATTCAGAAACTCACTAAATGCAGGATAAAGGAAAGCTCTTGAAGCAGGACTATGGGGGACTAGAAGGGTGAGAAATCAAAGCAGGATGGAAGCTGATACATGCAGCTACTGATTTCATTGTATTACTAATGAGCACCAACACAAACTGCATTATTACAATTGTTGCAACGGGAATAAAAATAAGTGGTTATTGTATTTTGATTAGACTGTTAAAGCATAATTAAACCAGCAATACATTCTAATTCTTGGATCCTCCTCCATAATGTGTTATTTTTACTTGTATGAAATTATGTAAATAAGAGAATCTCTGCTTTTTCTTCTGGAGGAGAACAAAAAGAAAAGCATTGAAAATAAGACGGAATGAAGCATGGAGAAAGTAAAATTCTAAGTAGCTGATTTTTAGACTTTTGAAAGAGCATGGCACTGTTACACCAGTGAAACTATGTAGCAAAGATTAGAGAAAAACTAAACAAGCTGAAGCAACCCACAAAAAGAGGCTGTGAAGAGATGAAAGAAGCAGTCAGCTCTTATTGTGGGTACAATCCACTTCCACAACTTCATAACCCTTAATGAAATACTTTTTAAGTGTTAACTTCCTCTTTCACAGGGCACAAGCATCAAGCCTAGCACAACGCACCACAACTGGAGTACCTACAGCACCTGGCACCCACAAAGCAGCTCTCCCTGCTGTTACTCTCACAAGTTCCACCACTGCAGCAATGTGCACACCACAGCTTGAAGATGAAGAGTCAAATGGTAGGTAGGTACAAAGACATTGACAAGGAAACAGCCATTTTCTATTTAATAGTTTATAGCAACTAAATATTCTCATTTTATTATAATCACCTAGATGAGTAACTTACGTTGTTCTTGTTTAGCACGCTTCGGCTGGATTACATTCATGCTCATGCATACCCACAGCTCTACTACTCCATCCCCTGTTGAGATTCTCAGCAGCCAAAAATCAGTCCAGTTTTGCTGATGAGAAACAGCACTGGATTGACTTCTTTATCTGAGAAGCCTAAATTTTCATAGATGTTGTCAAGTTAATTTTTATATACAATGCACTGGAATTTCATCATACTGCAATTAATTGAAAATTCATTGAAAATTGCATGAAGCATGTGAGAGACGGATTGTATATATCACAAAGTACCATTTTATGGATGTGAAATCCTACCTAAGGGTGTCTCTAACCCACAATTTTTTTTCTTTTATACTGACGACTGCAATCAGACATTCTCATCAGCAGATATTCAAGTAAAAGTACACATGCCTGACTATCCTTTCCATGAGTTTCCAATCTGAGAATATGACACACACCCATTATCCCAACAAAAGCTGGAAAAATTGAATGGTGCATGCCTTGTGTTTGCAGAGTCAATTTATTAGAGTGCTTTCCAAGCTGCACTGAGAGGGTTGAGCATACAGGAATCAAAGATGCAGAGCTGAGAAGGAATAACTGAATGAGGTAATAACAGTAACTTAAACAACAGAGATGGTATCTGTGAAAAGCAACATGGGAGAATAAATATTTCTTAATAAAAAGTGGAACAGTATCCAGGGCTACAGGTTGTACAGTCTCCATCTTTTGACATTTTAAAGATCCAGTTCAACAAAGGAATCTTACAATAGCATGACAGATTCAGTCTGATGCATGACTTTACAAAGTATCCTACCCTCCAGTAATGGAACACACTTTTAGTATTTTACGCTGCTGAAATGTTTATTTATCCCATGCATGGAGCTTGCTGTAACATACTGCACATACTGTTACTTTATCTTTAATAAATATATTTATAACATACACACTTGAAGAATTCAAACTTGAAACATTAATGCATCTGAAGCTTTAAAAGTCTCAATAGTAAAAGAACACAACTTCATGGAAGCTTGGAACATCTAATTTAAGAATGTACTGGACAATAATATAGCATCCCTGAGTAGTCAGAGATGCAAAGCAACTTTTAACAGCTTAATAAGTATCATAGTAAGTATCACAATGAATCAGGGAATTCTCTTTTTTCACAGCCCCAGCTCTGCGTTGTTTCTCTTTCAAGAGTTCTGCACATGTACCTGCCTCAAACTAAATTATTGTCAGAGCTTATTTTGTAGCTATGTAAGTATTCTGGAAGCTTCTTAATACATTTTCAAAATCAGTTCCAAAACAAATATTTCCCCCCCAAAAAAATATTAAAACATCATGAATCTAGTACTACTGATTTCTAAGGAGTAGCAAAAGTAATGGAGGAATGAAAAGTACTCTATTTCCTTACCTCTTTTTTTTGCACTATACACAACTAAAATTTTATTAAAACTGGACACAGAAGTTTAATAAAGGCAAAAAGATTTCAGCACAAATGACTAACAGCAATACAGTTACGGAAGGTTCAGATTATTTTCTTAAACAATACTTTGGAATATATTTTTCCCATATCTTCTGTTCTACTGCTTTATACTTAATCAGATGAAGTACAGCAATAATTATGCATCAATCTGCATTAAAGAGAATTGTGAAGCAGCTTGGTTAAAAGTCTCAGGCTCCAATAATGCTATTACCAATGCTAGAACAGTGCTCTGCCCTTGGCTCTGCTGGCATTAGCAGCACTACTGATTACAGCCCTATTATGAATGCAAAAGCAGCACAACACAGTGCCCAGAAGTCAACATTTCTCAAGCTGTCCACCCTGGAGAAAGTAGTAGCCTTTACACTTTGAATACATTACGACACTCATTAGCTACTTACTGAATAAAAGTCAAAGAGCTATATTATAGCCTTGGAAACTGAGACTGAAATACAGGCATAGATTAACTGTTTGCTGAAGGCTGGATGAGTAAAAGAAAGTAATGCAGTAAAAGTAATTGCTACTCCTCTATTTTAACAGCTCAATAATTAAAGCACTCCTAAGATGAGGGAATCATGGAAAAAGGATCTACTTTAATTTTGGCTGCTTTGCTTTGTCTGGCTGTTGGGTACTTAGCTCTGATAGTGAATGTTTTAGAACAGGCATCTAAGTTTCCTCTCTGATTAGTGGAAAGAAGCAGATGGGGTGGGAACACAAACAAGATCTGACCAAGACCTGAGGGAATGGCATAGAACTACACATGGGGAAGGTCAGGTTGGGGTTCTGCATTAGAGGGTGGCTGGGCACTGGAACAGCCTCCCCAGGACAGTGGTCAGAGCACTAAGCAGCCAGAGTTCAAAGAAGGGTTTGGACAACACTTATGGTTTGGTTTTTGAGTGGTCCTGTGTGGAGCCAGGAGTTGTACACAACAATCCCTGTGGGTTTCTTCCAACTCAGGGTATTCTATGATTGATACAATTGTCACTTTCTGTTCACATGCTACTTAGACCAAAAGGGAACACAATGTACTGAATTTCAATTCCTGCTCCTGTCTTTTTAACATCCAAGGAACTTCTGTGAACTACATGCATTCCCATGGCAGATAATTCTGGAGTACGCAGACAGCAGCAGTAACTGCGCCTTTCTAGTACAGCCTAATAGTGGAAGAGTTTGAAGTTAGCTCGGCTGAAAAGGGCCTGTATCCAATATCACCTTGAGATACTCTTTGAGACAAATCCAGTCTGCTACAGTTGCTAAAGGCACCTTTAACTTGCCGTAACTGATGGCTAGAGGCAGCTTTGAACCAGATGAGATCAAAACCTCCCACTTAATGTGTAGTGGTGTCCACATAATGTTGGCCTATACTGTGCTGTATGTAGGATACAGGCAGTGATTTCCCTCAGGCAGGCTATTCTGAGCATTTATGAATGTGCAGTAATATTGGCAAAAGGCTTGAAACCTAGCAGGGAAGTGCACTGTGCTGCAGCCAGGCAGGGCAAGGACAGGAGGTGAACTAAATTGCCATTTGTGTCTCGAGGTTTTTAAGCAGCCTGCCCCATTCATAGATTAACTTCCTCTTCTGTCTGAAGGGATATAAATATACGTCCACTAATTCTGAGAAGAGTGCTCTCACCACCAGGCTATTTTGTAAAATGACTTCCGTTGAAGTCACTGCATCATATTTCAGAATTTCACATTAAATAAGGAAAGTACTACCCTTTATAGTTCAGTCAATGGTATATGGATTGCTTATGACAATTATACAAAAAGTATGGTCCAAAATGCCTTTCAGGGAAAGGGCAGAGTGGTGAATTTTCTCTAAGACTCTTGAAAATTAATTGCACTTTTACTCCAGATCTTTTATTTTACTATTACTGAAAACAAACTATACAAAGGAAGAAGTGCATAAAGAACAGATAAGAAGTGAATGAAGAGAGAAAGGTCTAGAGAGCTTTCATGGTTAGTGCTTCACAGTCATGATATCACAGAGAAAGTGCTATGGAAAATATTAAGATTTCAATTATTTCTGAAATCTTAGTACCTCAAATACTTGTAATTGAACATAAGAACAAAAGTCTACCTTGCATCTTTTCTTGTAATAAGTAGAGCTATTTTCTTAGTACAACTATATACAGTACAGACAAGTTTTAATGAATGTATTTTGTTTATATTAAAAAAGAAAAACACTTCAAAATCTACTTTTTTTTTTTTACCATTGTTTGATTTATTTAAAATTTTCAAGGAATGCATAATAGCATTCCAATCATGTGTGATCCATGCATAACTAACAAATACTTTGGAGTTTCATTAAAAAAGGACTTCCTTGTGATTCTGTTGACACAACAAACCTCTGGCATAACTGATCAATACTACAATAAACAAGGCAGTAGAGGTCAAACAACTTACCTGATATGTATATGTAGGAATAAGTAAAAATCCAAGCTATTGTAACCATCACATGTACAGACTTGCAGTATACTATGTTCTGTATGATAACAAGCAGGGCTTAATGATGGATAACTGAAATAAGGTCAGGATGATCAGTACTCCCAGACAATGACGAACTATCATAGAATATATTTTATCTTTCTTCAGTATGACAGCTTACAATTCCTTTCCACACTGTGTTGCCACTGACATTTAGAAAGAATAAAAATAATTCTCAGTTAAAAATGTTATAGGGTTGATTTCTCAATCTCTAAACTTAAATGACTGTCAAAAGACTGATACTTACTAATTGGTCTCTCTACTTATTATCTACAATGCTAAAACTAGATTACTCCGTGTAGATGAAAGTCCAAAAATACTGCATATAAAGCAAATATTTGTGTTTTTTTCAGCACAAAGTAATTCCTCAGAATCACAGCTTCACAACAGGTTGATTGATGAAACAAGATTACATCAACAAAATCAGTTTTCTATATTAAAAATATTTAATCTCTTGGGTAATAAAAAATGTAGAACTCACCTCCTCATATTGATGGAGTGTGGGACAACTCCATCAGGTAATCAAGAACTGCAAAATTAATTAAATGGCTCTGTAGAGCATTTTTGGTAACCTCTCATCACAGAAACAACTAATTGCCAGATTCCTTGTGGTTATGGATGGCTTGCAGCCCATGGAGCATCTTCTTGTTACTAAAGTTTCAAAAGGGCAACTACAACATTACTTGAGGTAAAATAGCACCTGTTCAATTCATATGCAGAATAGACTGTTCCAATTCATAAGCATGTACAGAGCTCCAGCAGATTGATGTTTGTATTCCCTCTGTTCAAGAAATTAGTTATTTTGTTGTTAATTCATATAATTTCTCCAAGTTGCACTCCACAGTGAAGAATTAGCTTTTCAACACTACCCCCAAGAGTATTTAGAAATTTTGAAAACAATAAAACTGCGGTTTAGATGTTAAGCACAAGGGATGCTGAAAGCCCTCTGAATGAGTAATAGTTGATACATACATATTTTAATGAGATCATAGTGTGGATAGGTAGATGGTGATTAACAGTTAAAAACTATTGTCATAAGCATCTCTAAAAAGAAATCAAAGTAAAAAATGGCTGTGAGTAAGAACATAAAAATGCATTTTCCTAGTATACTCCAAAGTCACTAATTTCTTATTTGAAATGAAACTAAAAAATAAGAATAAAGGCCTGACGGTTTGGTTCCTCTCTTTTTGAAGACATCAAGACTTTGCAATCTTACATATATAAGCCATAGTCCAATGGAAACACAGGAGTCTCACAGCTTTTTAGCAGAACTACTGGTCCCAAAATGTAACTTTTTTCCAACATGTAATTTAAAATTAATTGAATAAAGATTCCATCAGAGGGGAAAATTCAGTGTTTGCATATGTTACATGACTCTGCTCATCTTATGCTATCTCTAGGATTGGTAACTGATTTAAGATTTGATGTTCTTACTATATTAAATATACTGGTAATAACAGCACTGTTTCTTTATGTAGGTCATAAGAGAACAGCAAAATGAATCACATCCTTACATAGTAAACTGGAAACGCCTTGAACAACCTTTGTTCCCTGTAAAACCTATAATGATTAGTCTAACTTCTTTAACTGAGCTATTACTTCTTAAGAGTCTGTAAGTAAGCCACTAATATTTCTCCCAAAGCAGCAACTCTTATGAGCTAGAAGACAGACACGTAATTGCTCTTATCTTAGCTCAGTTCCCTCTCATTCTTTCCCATAAAACTCTGAAAAATTACATCTTTCCTGTGATTGATCTTTACAATGATAAGTATGCACAGGGTAATTTGTCCTGAAGTTGAATGCCTGCATTTTCTTTGCACTGAAAACCAAATTAGCTCTGAGGAATTTCCTCTTGACATTAATAGGGTTTAAGAGATTTAAATAATATAAAGCACTCTTATGCAACATACTGAAGTTAAATCTAAGAACTACTTCAGTTGATCAGATATCAAAAAGTCTGAAGAAAATATATAGCATATGTATGGGTATTGGGAAACACTGAACTACATACACTGGACAATGATTAAATGAATCTGTATTTGACTGTCCTCAGCAGTATGCACATATGCTTCCATAAAGACCACCTTGTGTTCATTACTTGGACTTTTTGATGACAATACAGAAGTTCACTAGAACATCCGCAGTGAATGCAGAAGCCAAGAGCTGAAAAGACTCCCCTGTATCCCTGAGATAAAAGCCTGCTTCAAAGTGTTCTCAAAGTGGTCTATTTTTGACATCAAACACAAACATTTCCATAATCTGATATAAATTAAAATATTAGTTTTGCCCTGTAATAACAGAGCAGCAGTGAAATATAGTTTTTTTTTCACATATCTCTCCTTTCCAGTATTTCTGTGGATTACAGAATATATGAAAGTGAAGGTCTAAAAGCAATGTGAATCTAAGCAGTGTTAGGAATTTTGGAAAGGACTCTTCGTTGCCCAAGCAGCAGTGAAACCTAATTTAAACTCCTTAACTCTTTTGCCTGCAGAATTAAAAATCTGAATTTAATATCTGTTCTCAATTTCTAATTAAAAAAATAATTGGATCAAGCTATTAATTTCAATAAGGCTTACCCATAGCTACTTTAATTTTATGAAAAAGCTTAACATTAGGCTATCAGCATTCCTTATTAAGCTTCTAAAGTAAAAATTCAGCAGGACTGAATGTTAAAATTTTGCAAAAACGTTTTGGGGACACAGAACTTAACAGAAAATTAAAACTAGGGGCACTCAGTGCCCATAAGTTAATAAACTAGTGACACAGAATAGTTTGCATTGAAAGAGACCTCTAAGGATCCTCTAATTCAAAAACAAACTGTCAAGGTTAAGGACACTGTTTACTACATTAGGTTTGCCTATAGAAGGGACACAAAAATTAAAGGAATGGAACACCTCCCCTATGAGAGCAGGCTGAAAAAGCTGGAGCTGGAGAAGAGAAGGCTGTGAGGTGACCTGATAGAGGCTTTTCAGTATCTAAAGGGGAGCTACAGAAAAGAAGGGGACAGACTCTTTAGCAGGGTCTA
The DNA here is from genome assembly GCA_036925125.1 of Oreortyx pictus. Taxonomy (NCBI): domain Eukaryota; kingdom Metazoa; phylum Chordata; class Aves; order Galliformes; family Odontophoridae; genus Oreortyx; species Oreortyx pictus. Next base: position 82,679,578 of record JAUPFR010000002.1, on the reverse strand, counting down.
CAGTGATTTAACAAGGGGAAATGGCTTCAAGCCTAAAGAGGCAAGATTTAAGTTAGATACAAGGAAAGACTTTTACAATGAGGATGGTGAGGCACTGAGACAGGCTGGATATAACTACCTAAAGAAAATAAAAAAAAAGCTCAACACTTCCTACTTATATCTACATGTATTAGCAAGTAATTATGAATTATGAATTCTGTTTCAGATGCAATATAAAATTTGAAAGTAAATTGCACAGTATAACATTTTAGTTGAGAGAAGATAATTCCAGCATCATGACTCTACTCTTCCTCAGACAGTTTGGTAACAAAGAATTTGCTGGAATGGTAACAGTTATTAACTGATCTCCATATTTTATGAATTTTTATTTTCATTATACTTCTGAAAAAGTTACACAACAGTGCATAGAATCAAAGTTGGAAGAGACCTACAGGATCTTCTACTCCAAATGCCCATTTAGCTCCTACATTGTCCTCTAAACCATGCCCCTTAGTACCACCATCTTAACACCTGCAGGTATGTGACTCAACCACCACCCCTTGGCTGCCCATTTCAGTGTCTGACCACTCTTTCAGAGAACAAACTTTTCTTAATACCCAACCTGAACCTTCCCTGGTGCAACTTCAGGCCATCACAGCTTGAATAAAACCACCCTGTGCAGTTTAAGACACCCAGGGCAAGCTCACCTGTCCTGAACTTGCAAGGGCAGCAGCATGCAGATGTCCTACACATTCGCATGTCTTGCAAGTGTTCAACTGGTGTTTCAGATCTGTGAGAAATTCAGCGTTAGATAGGGAACCCTCAATTTAGATGTCTACTGAAAAGATAAAGATTTGATTCAGTTGCGTAAGTACAGCAACTCACTACCACCTTGAGATATCAGGTAACCTGTTCAGTCTTCAGTTCTGCTGGAAGCAGAGGTCTCCACAAGGTCCTGTGTCACAGCTCTATGGATGTTTCCAGTATCACATCTAAAATGACACCAGGTCACACTCAGATAAATGATCCAATATCACCTGAGGTATTTTATCAACAGATAGTGAAGCTAAGCTCAGACTCCTAAAGCTGGTGTTCAGCAGAATCTCTCTCCATTCTACGGACTGCAATAGCAGACATTGACAAATAAGCGCAAAAGAGCTTCTTCTGAGTGTATATATGTAATTGTAAATGTTTTGATGAAGAAAAACTCCATTCATAGCAAGAAAAATATCCCAAACAACTCGAAGAGCAAAATATGAATGTTCTTTCCACTTTAAAGACTTTCCCAGCATCTGAAACTATTATACTGCATTTTATTTCAGAATAAGCTATTTCCCAGGTCCTACCATTCAGAAGAAAAAAGTTACAATGCATTTTTCAACAAAAGTAATAATACAGTACTGGGAAAAAAGTGCAAATCTGAAAGAACAGTAGTAAAGGAGAACACTGCAGCAATAGATACAGTCAGAGTGTGAACATATGATCCTTTCATAGATATTACCTGCCACCTAATTCAAAAGTCATGTCTTTATGATAAAGATATTTTAGAAGGAATATGATTTTCAGATATTTCTTTGCTTTCTGTTCAAGGTTTCAAAATCATTTTCTCCGTAAAGTCCATGTAATGAAGCTGAAGCTTCCGATCAGTAACATTTACTTTGGGATATTAATAGACAAATTCCCACTCAGTTTCCTAATATTTCAATTAGTCGTAACATATACTGCTGCAGTGCTTCAAAGCACTCTTCTGCACAACAGTATGTCCCTGAAAGCATGATGATTTCAGCTTGTTTTTCATTCCTGAATTACATTAGAAAACCATATACTCTTTGTACACATGGTGATAACTTTGGACAGTAACTTGACTCCCAGCCCCAGATTTGAACCACTGTGTTCAACAATTTCGTATCTATTTCTGGAGCAAGAGCCTAAACCTAAATGAAGCACAAGATGGATTCTTGTGCTTGTGCACAAGATGGATTCTTGTGGACTCAGTTTAGTCTATTTCCATTCTCTGAGTACTATTTCATAAGCCAACAAAAAGTAATTTTAATACAGACTTCACGGGTTTTGTAATACAGGATGCAAAAACATGCATTTCTCTGATCAACTCATGGAGAAAGTCACCTTACTTCACCTTTTGCACTACTGGGAAACATCAATTTCTTCATAAAAAAAAAAAGCAACATTTACCTTGAAGCATTTTTCTAGTACGTGGGTAACTTACCACCACAGAATACTTACTGTCATCACTTGGTCTCCTGGACACTCAGTATTCATGAAACTTTCACACAGTTGAAGTAGGACAAAACTTGAGTTACCAGTTCTCCACTGTGTTTTTTGCCCTCAAAGGAGGGCTCAACTGACCCTGCTACAAACAGCATACACAGAGCTGCCAGGCTTCTAGTGGGCTGGGAAACATTCAAGCCAACTAACTGAGAAACATTGTGACATGTAAGAAATTTCTTTTTCAGTAATGACCTAAGGTACCTTTTCTAGTGGAATATCTGAACTTCAACTGAACTTATATGAACCAGTTTGGTTTGATGTACTAATACGCAGCTTAGTCAATCCGTGCAAGACTTATAAAATGTTCCTGTTCTCAATTTTAGCAATATTCGACAAGCAAAATAATTTTTCCCAGCCTCACAAGGAACTGGTACATCAGTGACTACATAAAGCAAAATCAAATACAATTAATAAAAGTGATTAACAAGACAAGATATATATTAAAGAACTACAGGACCTTGGAAAAATCTGTTCCCAGCACGTTTCCGGATCCAACACCACAAGTATCATAAACATATGAAAATTGTACCCCTTTCTCTAAACATTCTGGGAGTGGTCAGATATAGAGTTGTCAGTATTCAACTTGGTTTAGACAGTTATAAATGATGTACTCATACTTCGCTTAGTTTTCCAGACACTACATAAATCTTGGCATAAACAGTTTTAACAGATAGAGAACATACAGCATAATACCATTTTATCTGTGGAAATAGTCATGGAAGGACTATTTGGATTACAACAGGTTTTTTTCCTCTCTAGATTTAGAAAGCTATCATGTAAAAGAGGATAGCCATTTTCAAACATCCGTGCTTTTGCGGCAATTTTTTAAAATGGTAGAAAATTCTTAATGTTCGGCATTCACTTGGAGTAATATGACCAAACAAAAACAGAAGCTACATTCAGAACTGAGTAATTCCTGGTGCTGAGTCCTGAGATGACTTTAAAATTATATTTAAGAACCTCTTAGCACAACATGTGCTGTTGAGAACTGCTCACATATGTCTGTACATTTAAACAGGCCTAAAATATTAAAGTAAAAGCATTTTTTTTTTTATTTTAATATCTAAGTTTATGGGATTTTCTGATCCCCTGCATGATCTCTCCTGGGTTGTTTATATTGGATGGAGGCCCTTCAGTCTTTTAAATTCATGCCAACCTTTCCAGCATAAATAATGCTAGAAATTTACAACATGAACAGCATTGTAACTTATACATACTGCTCAATATCAAAGTGAACAACCTGAAACTCAAGATTTTCCATAAAACATGAGTAGCTTAAAGCATGCATGAGCTCCACAGTTTGTGGAATTAATCTTTTAATGTGTAAACACTGAGATGAACCCTGTGTTCCCAAGTTAGAAAACCTAGCTCCTTCACTTTTTTTTTGCTTGCTTATTGTACAGTAACTATAGCAACATCCAGTATACCTTTTCAATCTTTACTTTTATTTTCTGCAATTAGGAATAAAACTTCAATGATTTGTGAAGAGGAATAAATTGGAAGCTGAAAGTTTTGTGGGTTTTTTGCACACACTACTATTCAAAACTCCCCTAAACACTCAGTTTCTCTGTTATCTACTCCTACACAAAAGTGGCCTTAGCTCACACCTAGTTATAAATAATATTTATGAAGAATGCTGGGTCTATCAGTAGCATTATTTCTTCAGGAAGCATAATGGAGACTTCTGAAAAGCATAACAACTTCTCCATTATTCTTGAAAACATGCACAATAAGGCTTAATGTTTCCTACCTAAATAAATTATAACCTAAAAATCTAACAAAAATAAAACAGTGTGGAGGTAAGGAGGGGATAAACTGGGAAACTAGGAGAGAAGCTGTATGTGCTGTTTAACGTCATCATCCAAACTTCAGCAGCTCTGAATCACCTATTAAATAACATAGAATAACCGACTTTTTAAAGTAGGGAGCACCAGGCATGGCAGCTTAAGGGAACAAGATGGAAAGAATGACAAAAAATGCACTCTAGAGTAAGAGTACAAAAAAAGTCATGACCACAGAAATAAAAGGTATTTTGTGGTGAGTGGAAAAGGAAAGAGCATTATGAAGGATGCAGCCTCAGTGTTGAGCTGTATAAAATGAAAGTAGGAATAAAGACAGAGGAAAGGGATTTGACTATCAACCTCTTAACCTATGCTTCTAAATACAGTAAGGCCAACAAGCTTCCTCCAGTTTCAAGATCTGCCACACACAATTCACATCTGTTCAGCTGAACTTCTCTAACCATGGGAGGAGTATCAAGGGTGTGCTAACCTCTGAACCATACCAGGCCTTGTCTGAGAAAATTCCAGTTGGACTGTATCAAAACAGAATCAGAAAGAATACTAAAAATGGGCAAAAACCCCCAGTTCTTGTGTTTTGTTTGTTACCTTAGATACTCAGCCTCTATAAGCATGGCAGAAAGATCAAGGGAGTACGTACACAGCTTCCTTCACAAGATTTCCAGATCTTACACAGGCTTCCCCAGCAGAGATGCATTCCAATTTACTCAAAGTAAGAAGGTTTCAGATTCTTCATTCCCAGAGTTTAGACTCATTTCTGTGCCAACACATCAGACAAGCATGATGCATTGCTGGGTGCTTATTACCATTAAGGTCTACAGACAATTCCACAAAATTCACAATGCACTCAACCTGTGCGAATTATTGCACCAAAGACCTATGTAAATGTACAGGTGCGTGAAATAAACATTTATGTTTCTTTGCAATAGCTATGTTAGACTTCTGGATAGCAAAGTGACCAGGATCATTTTGTAACCTGCAAAGATGAGCACTGCAGCATCAAACCGCTCCCAGTGAAACAGCTAACCAAACAGCTTACAAGTCCCTTTCAAATCTGCAAATCAGCTTCCACTGTTCTGATCTTGCTTAGTCATCTGCATCTGAGAAAAGGAACAGTAAAACAGTCTTCCTGATTTTATGGGATTTTTTTTCCATCCATCTTACTCAGTTTTAAAAGAATATCTAAAGCTCTTTTTAGTGGAAAGTAATCTTTATTTATTTGTTGGTAGATATGCAGTACTTAACAAAATGAAAGTCATACCTCAGCTTGTGATTAAATGCCCTGTGGAGTTAATTAGTTTCAGGGGATGACTATAGCGCATAACTGTTTTATAGATTTATAGGTTTTTAATGTACTCCTTAATTTCACAACTGTCTGCTTATTGTATTTTTTTTTCAAGGAAAAGAGATACAATTGATTTATTTACCTTGATACTTCACTAAAACACGTCTTTAACCTTCATGAAAAATAAGTTACAATTGTTTTTGCATAATTCATTGCAAGTCAGTCATGTAATGGTAAAGGGCACCTTGTACATCACCAGTTCTTCAAAATAAGATGACTAAATGCACCATTGTTCCCGATAAAATTAATGTATTATCTCAACTTTAGCAAGTGAAATGTTCTGAAAATACTGTATTTTTTTCCTGCTAGCACTTAGCTGTGGGAACACAGTTGGCCCTTCTGTACTTCATCCTGTGATAAATATCAACAGCAAATGCTGGCCTCCTACTCTGAAAGGCATTAAGCTAGCTATCCAAACATAGGAAAACCTGATTGTATTGAATACTATCAAAATTTATTCATAATTTAGAACTTCACATCATTCTAAACAGCTCTTCCTAATCACATCTAATATATAAGGAACTTCCATCAGTGTGCAGCTCACTGCCTCATGAGAATCAGTGTTCACTAACTCCACTCTTATTACTGTTTCAGAAACAGACCCCTGTGACTGTTCTCACTATAACCAGGTTTTAGGCCATAGCTAAGTTATGTTCCTTACTCTGTCGCTATTCATTTTCTTTGCAGCCTGCTGCAAAGAATCGTATTCAAAGGCTTTGTGAAAATCCTAGAACATTCTGTCTGACAGGTAACCTTTACAACACTTTGCTTATTTTTTCCACTTTAAAAAGATCTCCAGCATGATGAGAAAGCACGGGTTTTTTTTTTTAAGAGAAACTCTGATCTTTCACCTATCATTACTCAAACATAATATCCTGTCTTTTAATTAGTCTTCAAGTTCATCTGAAATTCTGAAGGAATACCTTAGTCTGTCACTTAGTCTCCTGCTCACTTTGCTAGGAAAGATATCACACCAGAGATGCTGCAGCCCTCTAGTACAATCACTGGCTAAGAAACACAGCGTGTCATAACAATTCCCCATTTTCAAGAACTGTTTTGTTCAGAGCATTTAACATTTGCATAATGTTCTAAACAATATACAATGCTTCACAGATACCAAACAACAGTGAAATTTATAATCTACCTTATAAATATATTTAGAGGAACAGAACTGAATTAGAGTTGAAAATTTTCATACAGGTATTTCTATGGATATAAATATTACTCAATCATGTTTAATTGAATAAATTTGATTCTCACTTTAGGGTATCAAAAAATGGAATTAAAATGATTGAAGTATATAACTATGCTAGAAAGCTATATGTATACGTAGATATAGAGCTAATTAAATCAGCAGTAATGTGAAAGATTGATGACTTTCTAAAAGATTAAAGAATTACTTAAAATGTATATTATTAGTATACACACCAATAATTGATCTTAGTCTGTTGTGTTGCTGCAAATGAAACCATCCCCGCCAACAAAATATATTGAGAACTACTTGTTCACTATATATTCATGGAAGTTTTCAATGATGTAATTTGAGTATGAATTGAAACCAGGATTACTTGTTAGAAAACAAAAGAAATGAAGTTTGATCATGAGCTTTAAGTACTTAATGCACTGAGGTACACAGAGTTTGAACAATCCTGCTTTTTCTTCCCCCTCATTTCCTTACTGACATATCTACATCCTTCTGACTTGAGAGAAAATGGTTTGGAAATGGTTTGGAAAGAGGCAAAATGCCTCCAAAAGATCCTAACAGCTTACAGAATATTGGCCATCTTCGACAGTTGCTCTTGAAAATGTTACCTGGGAGGAAATGAGCAGAAGCAGCACAGAAGATAAATAATCATCTGGCAGTTTCACCTCCAAGCAAATGAAATATGTCATTACTGAAGAAGGATTATTTAGGAGCCAAAAGCTACAACATGGCATGGTAATGCCAAGATATTATTGATTATTTGAATCTAGTTCTGCATTTTTTGCTGGTGACTGGCTGCTGAACAATAATACACCAGTCTATAACATCTGTTATGCTGTCTTTAGAGGTGATTTACTTCTTATGAGCTTTTCGCCAAAAAATGTTTGTCTATTGTTATATTCCCTACATACATTTTTTACTTAAGTGTATGTACATGTATTTTAGTATTCCCACACTATTTCCAGAGACAACAGGGGGGAAAATTAAGTGGGAAAAAAAAAAATCACTTGCTTTAGAGAAAAAAAATCATTAAGCATAGCAAAGCATCAATAGCTGACTACGTGGAAAATGCACACTGACAGCCCTGTCTGGTGTTCAAAACACTATAAAACTAAATGCCTGCATAGGTTACTAAAGCTTTGTCTTAGTTTTAACTGCAACTGAACTGTTTTCATTCAGAGTATCTGGTATGATGCTATGTTTTGGTTCTAGGAGAAAAACGATGTTGTCAACAGTGATGTTTCCAGTTGTTGTTAATCAGTATTGTACAGATTCAAGGCCACTCCAGTTTCTCAGCTCCTACTAGCAAAGGGCTGGGGGGAGTGGGTTGGAAGGGTGAGTGAAATAATAGTGCAGTACTTAGTCACCTGCTGGGTTAAACCACTTTATTATGAAGCGTTAGAAATAGGAAAGATGCATAGAAAGATCACCCCTTTGGGGTAGGAAATACAGAGGCAGGATGAAAGTGTCTGCTTCATCTAACTAAATCAATTTTGTTGTATTAATTCTTATGGCTCATCACTATTAATGCTGCTTACTGTATTCAGTAATTTTATTACTGAACTTCTTTTTTAGGTCAAGATAAGCAACAAGCTGTTACCAAATTCTGTTTGCAGTTATCTATGAGCTTATTTTTATGCAAATTCTAGTCTCAGAGCTACACAGATATGTAACTGCCAAGTGATAACTGTCCTCAAGTTTTTTGACTGTTTCAATTTCTTTATGTTTGCAACTTGTCAAATCTGAACTCCTTACAGCATTCTCATTTACTGACTTAAAAGCAGAAAGCATTTCTCTCAAATGGATTCGTGACTCAGTTTCTCAGTCCCTGAGAACTGTAAATAATTGCTTCCACTTCAACTTGGAGCACCAAAAACCACAAGAAATCCACAAGAAAGGATGTATTTAAGAGTAAAGTAGGTATATATGGGTGGGCAAAAAATTACCTAGATATTTATGGTCTTCTACAATAGTCCAGTATTATAATTTTCTTAATCAGCTGTTTCAATTTACACCTTAAGAATTACAAAAAACCTCAAGAACTTAGAAGTATACATTTCCCCAAATAAAAAGTAACTAAAAAGATTTAGGAACAGATTTAGGAATGAGCAGGTTAAAGACTACCTAGTGAATAAGGTGCTTTGAGATTAGCTGAACCTCATGACATTTATACTAAGCATATATAAGTAAAAAATGTCACAAAGCTCAAGCAAATAATCCTGAAGTTGCACCTGCTCTACATAAGGCAGTTAACATCTCCCTCTGCACAAGGAACTGTGTATCAGTGACATTAAAACATCACAGTTCAGCCGATGAGATATTCGAGGCTCTTCAGCCTGGAAAAGGCTCTGTGGGAGACCTTCCAGTACCTGAAGGGGGCCTACAAGAAACCTGGGGAGCAACTTCTTAGAAGGGCAGGTAGCAACAGGATGAAGGAAAATGGTTTTAAACTGCAAGAGGGTAGATTTAGACTATATTTCAGAAAGAAATTCTCTACTGTGAGGATAGTGAGACACGGCAACAGGCTGCTCAGACAGGTTGTAATGCCCCATCCTGGAAGCCAAGGCCAGGCTGGATGGGTCTTTGGGCAGCCTGGTCTAGCAGGAGGTATATAGCAGAGAGCTTGGAACTCGATGATCTTAAAGGTCCTTTCCAACCCAAACCATGCTATGATTCCATGATCTTCCTATCAGTTCTTCAGCTGTCAATAGTGCCTCAACAAGTGGGGCAATGAAAACTGCAACTGCTTTATGACAGCTTGTAACAATGATGAAGAAAAGCAAAAAAACAGTGACAGAAGTTCTGCAAATTACCTACACAGATTTAAACTGAAACTGCATGTACACAAGACATTTATTACCCAGAACTTCTGGGTACATTTGAGCAAAGTGTTACAGTTTAAAGAAGTTTGTTTCATCCTTTAAAGTCTTATTTTTCCCCTTAATTCTCTGCAATTTAATCTCTAAATCATAACTTCCCACTACTCTGGCTGACTTTGAGGTGATCTGATGCAGACTTTTCAAGCTGAAGATCAAAGCTTTACAGCTTACAGCCTGTAAAGCATAAGAGATGTTTGACTTACTCAAAAAAATTTTCTTTGACCACTACGAATATGAGCTTGTAGTAGCATCCTTTAAAAGCTTAGTTTAAAGAGTCCGTATTTATTGGAGTCATTGAGATAATTACATTTGATTTTCTTTGCTGGCTGCAAGAACTTCGAGTAGCAATTTTATGATCTGACCTAAATGTATAAACGATTAGCAAAACGTGACTTGGCAAGTGGCAGTTCAAACACTGCCTGCAGCCCATAGTGCCCTAAAAGACATTTTGCATTTCTTAAGTAAAGCTCTAGAGCTGAAAAGCCAACCTTCTTCCTGCAAGGAAGAACTCTAGCATAAAGCAGTCAGGATACTGTCAGGAAGGAAAAATAAAGAACACGAAGGCTCTTAAACCCAACAGGAACAGGCACACAGCCGGCAAATAAGATCACCACCAAAGATTAATGCAACTGCAAGCTGCTTTAGTTTTTATGTAAAGCTATTTTTTATGCTTTTGCAGTAAGTTAAAATTTAGCCTTATCGAATCTAGAGAAAGAGATCCAATGTCAAATGGTTAAAATTAAACAATACTGACCTCACCATAAGCAAAAAAAATTACATGCTGGAGGAGAGTGAAGAGCCTACAAAGAAGGAATCCACAAAATGGAGGCATAAAGTTGGGGTACTCTTCACTTCTGCAGCTTTATTCATTATGAGAGCTGCAGGAATCCAGTGTTATGGTTCTTAGTAAAACTTGCACCATTCTCTTTCAGCATCTATTCATACATACTGGTATGAATGTCATAATCTGCAGGCGTTAGGAGGCAGCAAAGCTTTATTTGGTCTGCAGCCTCACAGGAGTAGTACATTCACTCTATGCATGATGTGCACCCTCTTTCTGGTTCATGTCGTATTTCGAAATAAGACCAGTCAAGCTACATATAAAAATAAATTCACTTGTTTTCTTTTAAGCCATTATATGTTTCAACAATGAAAAAGATCTACCTTAATTTGATAATGGAAAAATTTAGATTAAGCTGGCATTAGTTGCCCCCAGTTAACACAGGAGATCTAGCATAAGACACTGCTGATGCCACTGGAAAAAAAAAAAAACAAAAGAAAAAGATAACTGCAATACAGGAAGTCAAACAATGCCAGAATAAAACACTCCAGAAGAGGTTGCTAACTGAATCTACACTAGTAGACTGAAATAGACTACTATTAAAAAAATACACTAAATCCTGAATAAATGTTATAGTGAAAAGAGAAAATACAGAAAATATTGATGGGAAATTAAATGCTTGGAATGGAAGCAGTCTTTAACTACTAGACAAAGACATATTACAAGCAATTCATACAGAACAGGTTGTGTCAAATTAAGTATGTGAAGACTCCTATCATTTTGCTTGTCATACTAATCTTCCTAACTCCATTAAGCACACAGAAAAGATCATAAACAAGAAAAAAAACAGTCTATTCACTTATCTTGTCAAGATCTGCACGTGTTCCCTATATTCTTCATAGTTAATGAGATCACATTTGGAAACCAAGTCAGGGTAGCACTCAATGTAAGATTAAAGCACTTAATAAAAATCCACATACTGGGTCCAATGCCATTTAACATTCTCCACCCAAATGCTGGGATGGGCAAATTGTTCCCTCAGCAAGTCTGCAGATAACAACACTTAGTACTTGTCTTTGCATTCTATATTATCCAACCTAGATTTTTCCCTACTTCACATTTTGTACAGTTCTGAAAGGAAACTGTTGTCAAATAGTTGGGAGGATCCCCAGATCAACTGAAAGAAGAGCTGACAGCATATACACATTTCCCATTCTACACATGCTCCACAACAAACGTTTAAAGGAAGAATATTCTTACCAAGATCATGCTTCTACCTTGAGTGTCAACAGTAAGTTTTCTTATATGACAATGTTTTAGAAAAAAATACATTACCTAATGTGACAGCAGAAATTCTGTGGAGGTAGGAAAAGCCTTTCGTCAAATTGTACTGCGTAGCAGCAGAACCCTGCCATGACAGAAAAATGCATACGGAAGACTGGTCCTAGCTAGAAGACTAAGATTCCCAGCTGGGTCCTTAGTAAATCTTCTCTGAAATGCCCTTTCCCACCAGAAGAGCAAGCAGCAGTAACAAGATAAGAGCATCAGGAGTAGGTATTATAAAACAAGTACCTGACAAATCACAGTTAATAAAAAAATCTTCTGTTATGGAGAAGGCAGGAATATTAAGGTGTGATTAACAGCCAGTAAGGCAACATATAAAAATGTGACATAGGCTGTAGCTAAATCATTTCACTTATCACTGAGAGGATTTAATGGAAGCAATGTAACATTTTTCAAGAAAAGTATATTTCTGGCTTTTGTTAAGCAGCAAAAAAACCATGTCAGATACACATTTGTGTGCCATACTTCTGCATATCACTGTCAACATTTTCTCAGCATGGTAAGACACTTTTAGAAATTGGTAGTGTTAAAAATACTTTTTCCCCTGTAGTTTCCATCCATATAACAATAAAAATACAAGGCTTAAAAACTTTCCTGCTTCTCTGACCTCACTGAAACCCTACCGTTACCCTTAGGCTTTGCTCAGGAAATCTAATCTTCTGTAGACTTTCTGTGACTGCAGCAAAAAAGCTGTACGAGGTTTACTCCTGTTCCTCAGGCTTTCTCACCTATCCTCAGTGTTTCTCCTCACAATGGCACCTTCTGCTTATATGCTTCATTTTCACTCTTTACAAGCTTGTACTTCTCAGCTAGCTTCTCTTCCAACTACAAAGGCTGCTCCCAAAGTAATGTCTCATTTTATGATGTTGGCTAATAACTTTACACATGGATATTGGTGTTACAGCAGTAGAGGATGAACCCTCTTGCCAATATTCCACTACCTTTTGTTGACACAGAAGCAATTATGAAGCGGAGGCATGTCAATGAATTCCTCTATACAGAAAAAATGTCACCCATTGACAGTCACTGATTCTTGCTGAGCATTTATGAAGACCAAACAGTGGATGTCAGCACACTGAGGCAGTAGGTGATACATTTCAGCAGTGGCAAGAGCAAGTCACACCCACTAATGCAAATTTATACAAGCATGGCATACAGGCTTTTGTCCATTCCTGAAGAAGATTCCTAGTTAAGGGCAGTGGCTATGTTGAAACTAATGTTTTTTGTAAAAGAAACTCAGCCAAATTGTGTTATAGTGCTATTTGTTGTTGGGAAATAAGTAGGAGGTATTACTTTCAGAGCAACCTACATATTTCAAACTTCATCTTCTCCCTTGTCTCCTATTCCTAGTACGTAAAATTTTTATCCTATAACCATAACAGATGCTCAACAACAGCCAGTCTACTGCTGTTCTTCATTCATTCAACCAAGCAATGGTGTTTTAGACGAATTCTTTTTTACCTTACTCAAAAAAAAAGTTTCTTCTAAACAAAATTGGTATTATTCAAACCACGTTCTCCTTTCCTCCTCCCTTTGCTGTCTTGATAATCCATTATCACCCCTTTTAGCTAAATTACACTAAAATTCCATAATTCGAAAATAAGATTATATTTAACTTGGAAAACAAGGATGTATATTTTATAAGAATTGAGGCTGTTACACTTTGCTGATTTCTATGAGCTCGTGAATTCAGAATATCATATCCAAAAACACAAGCAAGACAAGTGACAGAAGATTAAGTACATATTGTACAACATAATTTGTTTGACTGTTGTTAAAAATCAAAATATAATGTGTGGGAGAACAAAAGGTGGAATAAAGTCAGAAGGTGGACAGAAATGCCTTGTTATTTAAGAAATAATGAAACAGAAGAACATGACTGTTCCAAGAGATACATTAAGAACTGACTGGATAATAATTAGATGAGAAAGAATGGTGTGGTCTAGACCCTGGAGTGGGGGCAGGAAGGCCTTCCTCTCCAGATCAGAACCCACTGAATATAGGTTGTTAAAACTGAAGAGATTATCAAAAACATCTGAAGATATTAACAGAACAGTCTGAGGCACTGACTGCAACGGTTACCAAAGCAAAGAGACCTATTACAGAAAACAACAGAAAGCCTCTTTAACTCCAAATTGAGGAAAGAGGCTGCACCAAGTTCAAACTGGAAATAACAGATTATGAACAGAGGGACATTTTGAGGGGGCATCTCCATAACAGATTCCAAACCTTGCTGAACCGGACACCTTCACTAACAAACAGTAAGTGATAATAAACATTTTTACACACTACCACATTAAATTCACATAGCACTTCACATAATGCCTACTAGAGCTCATAATGTAAGTTAAGCAAGAGCACTATGACATAGGACAGTAAGGAACATGGAAATACAAAGATCAGAAAAAGAACAGTAAAGAAAATCACATAGATACAGTATAACCAGATACATATGACAAAAAAGATTGCCTGAAAAATGAAGGCTTAAACAAAAGGAGGAGCTGAGAAATTGAGACCAACAAATGGAAAGGTCATAGGCTGGAAAAAAATAGGAAGAAAAAGGATGAAGACAGTGTATGGGGAACTACTAACAGGGCTCTGCATGAAACTAGAAGTACTTTAAAAAAAAACATCAGTAGAAACCTGAGTCTAAAAGTAGTAAGGAACCACTTGACAGTCTAATGAATTAGCAAGCCAGCTTTCAAGAGCAGGAAGGCCCAAATATGTTCCCTATATGGGAGACTGGTTCAGCTTTTCCTTAAGACATTCCAAGGCATGACTCAAGCCAGCAAGATGGCACCCACAGAAAATGACTAACAGAGATGGGATATTCAACCATTTCAAATGAAACAGCACCAACAATTGGATAGATTACATATGTCAGACCCTGAAGAATAGTTATTGCTAGAGAGCAAAAGTGTGTTCCCAAAATATTTCTTCTTAGCTTTCCTTAAGACACATGCTTGCCTCATCATCTCTCGGCCTCTTTATATTATCTACATACAGCATCTATACAGTTCATTTTGTACTTCCACGGAGCTAGAAGTAATCAACTTGAAGAGGAATTGAAACTTGTGTTCAGGCAAAAGAAAAGTCCTGATTAGGTTCAAACTCAAGTGCCAAATTATTAATAAATATTTTCCAATTGGTTCACTTGTGCAGTTGTACAAAACATACATGACATCCCTTTACCAGTCCAAATGGATTTAAGAGGCTCCACCTTCTCCCCTGCAGTTGTCAGATTTTTTCTTTAAGAAACAATATTTTTGTGATAGCACTAAGGAAAGCAGGGATCCAAAAATAAACCTATGACATATTCATACAAGATTACTAATCCCAGGCATCTAAAATCATTGAACAGAGATTAACAATAGCCAGATAATTAATTTTGAAAGGTCTCCAATAAAATGCTATTATAAAATGATGTTGGTTTCCTTCCAGAATAACTCTTAGTAAGGGTTGGATGATTATCCTGGCAGTGCAGTGACATGCCTCAGGATCAAACATTTTTTCTTAGTTCACCCACCCCAGGCCATAAAACTTTAGATTGTGAGATGAGGGAAGTTTCAGAATTCAGAGGTCACAGGCTTGTAATGACATTTGCACTACTCAGCATATAAATGAAGGACTAAATTCCAGAGGGCCATGTGTCAGCCAGATCAAAAAGTACCTTGTGGAATACTACAGGCCATGAGACTGTTTAACTTTATTCACTTTTTCCAAGGAGAGAAATGGATAGTCAGCTGTTACCCAGACTCAAAGCTTCTAGGACAAGCAACATGGAATTTTTTTTTACTCTGGACAGGAATTGAAATTCTGTTCCCCATCAATGAATTTAAAAAAAAAAAAAAAGATGTTGGAAAAAAAGGTTTAAAAATTTACCTCTTGGCAAGTGGTCAGTTCTAAGACACTTTCATTATCATCTTTCAGATTCTAAAGTCATCTTAATATCTGTGGGAGCTTGCTGCCCAAACCACAGCTGCAAGTAGAAGTAATATAATACAAATGCTGTCAGCAGTTTCACAGTTTACCAGGCTTGTGCTTTACTGAAGAGTGTTTTATTCAGCAAAAATTTGTAGGATAGAGCATTATATAATAATTTTCACATATAAGGAAATATTTCATCATTTAATATTATCTTGCTAGATATTAAAGCTCTGTTATCATATTTAAAAGTTAACCTCTTATCCTCTGCCTCTCTCAACCTGTTGGCAGAGTCTCCAGAAACTTCCTGTGCACAAACTCTGCATTTTTAGAGACCACTCTAACTTTCAATTGAGTAGCACATAGAAGAAAACATATCCAACACACCTCAACTTCTTTTCATTCACACTATTTTCTATCAAATTCCATTCCTGTTATAGCTGTTTTAGGCAGCCCATGCCTCTCTGCTTCTCTACTACATTACAGAATGAAGTTTTGCTCAAAAGCAATGGGGGTAACAGGAAAATCTTTATCTTGTTCGAAAAAAAGAGATGAAGAAAAAGAAATTAAGTGGGACTCGGGAAATGCACGAGCAGTTCCCATTCTGATCAGAGATTTCCTCTAAAACCTTGTGCAACCAATTTAATTTCTCCATACTCCAGCTTTCTATCTCTGAAATTCCAGTTCTTTTTTCTGTATTACTTGTCAGAAAAAAAAAAAATGCATGACATCTATATCGATGCAGAGGTAAGCACAGTGTTGTGTCAATTTAAGAAATGCTAGTGTATGCCTACCAGTCACATAACACCATCAGGGCCCAGGAGGATTCGGATTTTTGTCATATTTTAGCTAAACTAAGGACTACTCTATAGTTTCTGGAAACTCGTAAAGATCTAGAAAAAAAACTTTAGTACAGTTCAGTTGCAATTAAAACTTATTTTGTACTGAATATGTAAATATTTCTCAGCTTTACTGTTGTACAAATTAATCCAAAATAAACTGTTCGATAACTCTAGCTGGCCACATAAAAATATGTAATTTGTTGAACTGATACACAATTTAAGAACATTTAAACTGAAACAGCTAAGTAGAAATTTTGTAAAGAAATCTAACATGGAGAAGTTTTTGGTTTTTTTCATTTCTAACACTGGAATTTGAGAAATAGGTGGGAAGATTTAACGTAGCTACAATCAAAACTCATTCAACATAACTTGTCTCAGTTGATATGAATATACTTTCTGTAATATACTCACGTTTACACTTGAGTAACAAAACCTTAAAGCAAGAAGACTGTAACATGCAAGCATGGCTCAGACTGTTCTCCCTGAGAAACACAGCTGTAGAGTAGTAAATCAGCACCAAGTGAAAACATACCTTTTTTACTCTGATTTTAAAAGAAAATTTATATGAAGTGCTTCAGTGTATAAATAGAAGCAGATCAAACACTGAAAGATTCAAGTAGAAAATTAACTTCAGAAAAACAGGATATGTTCTGTACAGAGCAATGTTTTTTAAAAAGTACTTATAAATTCTGTCCCCAGTGTGAAAGTGATCTGAACCAAATTCCCTCAAAGAGTTGTTAGCTACAGGAAGTGCTACCCATAATAACAACTTAGCATATATTAGCCATTTCATTTTAGAGTCTTGATTAAGTTCAGCAGTTTTTACCTTCATGCACAAACTCTATGCATTCAGCCACAGTGTTTAATAAATTTCTTTGCTGGTGTGGTATCTGACACTAGGTAATCAGCTTCCCATTGGCTTTCCTTCTCAGGAATTTTGGTGATATCTCCTAGATGAGTTTCAGGCTTTTCCTATCAGTTTTTACCAGAAAGCTTCAGGCTTTAACCCAGAACAGAAGGCATATAGGTAAGTAACATCTGAACTCATTTTTATTTCACATTTATTATCTCAAATACTGTCATACTTGATTCCAATACTCCTAGACTCCACTAGAACTCAGTGCTTTACAATGTGCAAGAAGAATATCAAACAACATTGAAGGACAAGCATCAAGAAGCTGCCAAAAATAACAATGAGAGTAAAGAGTAGCAATATACTCCATCGGGTAGATTGGCCAAAGCAACCAGAGGAAACATCCTGAGTTACACATCTGTCTCAAACAAGACATGAGCTACACTTACCTACTTACCTAAGCATCAGTGCTACCAACAGGAAGTCAGACATTTTCCCTGAAACTTCACTTACTCCACAAATTTTACGTATCTGGTATTTTTGAATAACCATATCAAGATGATAAAATTAACCTTTATTGAAACTTACATGACTCAAATAGAGACACTGCGACCGTTTTCTCTCACCAGGCACATCAGTTAGAAAAGCTCACAACACTTCAAAGCATTCTGATATCAGAATTGTTAATCATGACCCCTTTAACCCCCTGCTTTGTAAAATCTTTGCATTATTAGCATGAAACAGTTTCATCATCTCAAAACATTCAAAATTGTTATTAATAAGTATTTTTTTTTTTAAACACAGGAAAAATTGCTTCTTAAATCACTGCAAAGGTTGCTGTTCTCAACTCAGCTACAGATTCCAGTTGAATACTTTTTCCAATATAATCACTCAGTATGATCATATTCTTGCAGGAATGCATCCTTCCAAAGAACTGGTATTGTTACATTGAATTATATACCCAATACAAGTAATTAAATGACAGAAGTGAATAATTTCCTACAAGATAATGTAATACTGGAGTAGTGCATTAAGTAAATATATTTTAATAGGAAAATAATATACATTTCCCAAGAATGATTTATCTTCTTGTGTGGATGGGTACAGCATACAAGAAGTGCAGCATATCATTTATATATGTGTTATAGCCTTTTAAGAGTAAAAAAGTAGTCCCAAAATTTTCAAAACCATGGAACAGATCAGATCCTCCTGGAAGCTACATTTAGACACATGCATGACGAAGTACTCAGAGATGGCTAGCACAGCTTCACTACATGGTATTTCAAGAGGACTGAAAATGTTACAAAGAAAGGTTCAGTTGCTGTTTACTATCAAATCAGGAACATCACTGCAAAATATTGCTGTTTACTTACTGCATAATATAATTATATATGGCAGAGTCACCTACAGCATCTTTAAACACAGGAAACAACACTATCAAAACGATAACTGTTCGCTGAAGCTTTTCAGAAAGACTTGAACCTTATTATAATTTCTTAAATAAACGGATAAGGATTTGAAAATGCTTATCAGCAGCTACTGTTATCTTTCCATTTTAATTGATTAAAACTTAATTGAAAGCTTCCAGAAGCCCTTACTGAAGTTCAAAGGTTGGAGATTTCTAGCTTTCATCAGCTTCATTGAATTAAAGTAGCCAAACATTTTATACCTATTAAATCAGAATTTAGTTCTTCACTTCATTGATTTTTTTTCTCTATACCCTTTTTCTATACCGCTACCCCATTCTCTCCTATCCTTCTCATCTTCCATTGCTTTTTTCTCCTTTTTCTACCTTCATTTTGTGTTTCTTTCCCCCCTTTCTTTTTCATTATTCATAAACCTTTTAAAGCCATGAGAAAGGAAAGAAGCTCAATAAGTAGAAAGCTGCAGTCAAAAGTAAATTAAGTCAAAGCTAATACCAACAGCACAGCACTTCTTAGTGTTTATATGGTTGCAGAATCAAATCAAGCTCATGCTCACTGTTTAAATCAAAAATGTCCATTTCCGCTCGCTAATAAGATCTCCTTCTACCCGCCCCCAAGGAGCACATAGCTGACATCACCCTTATTATAAAAGCATTATCTCAAAACCTTGTTAGCAACATAAAAGCTCAATTCCCTTGCACCTGACATATCAAGTTCTTCATAGACTAGGGGCAGAAAAAGCATTTTAGTGCTGGAACAGATGGATTGTGTGTATAAACTACAATATAGCCTGGCAACTCTCTTCTGGATTAAAAAAAAGTGAACAAACAATGTAACATGAGCATCTACTTTTTGACACTCCCTGCTTACCTAGTGATCCCTTTGTTTTTCCACTGATCACTAAAACGTTCCTTAGAACATTTTGCCATGCACTCAGCTGGTGCCAATACTATCTGCAGGAAGCAAAGAGCAAACCAGCCACCTCAGTAAGAGCAGCAGCACAGCATTTGGAAGAGCTCAAACAAACTAAAGCTACAGGACACTCCACAATTGCACCTTTACAGAGACAGAACAACCCTGTCATCAAATAGGAGTGTGAAGGACCAGAAAAACATACAAATATCAGAACTGAGCACAGCAGATTACCTTCCATTGATGAATTTAACTGCAAACGGAGAAATGTTGCATGGACATACTGCCCATATATTTACCTTGACCTACACATGTGATAAAGCTCTTCCAGATTTTCAAATGATGTTGAAATAAAGCTGTATAGGAACTGCTGAGTCACACCCTGAACCACTGAATGAGCACCTGAAGGAAAGATCTGGTCAGCCCTGGGAACACAGGTGAAGTCAATTCACCTGCACGACCAGAATAGGACCTCTTAGACCTCATTTAAGGGCTGACTGCCACTGAGGAAGGATCTCTTGTTGGAGACTCCTCCTTTGTGGAGCTCCTTCTCTGTGAACCTAGATCTTCAGAGAAGGGTAAGCACTCATTTTCCTTCTTTCATAAGACCTCCTGGTTCATGCTGGTCTCTTTGCTTTTACAACCTTTACAAAAACCTACTATGTTACATACAGATATAAGTGAAATCATTGCAAGCATAAAACTACTGATAGATCTACACAGCCTTGTGCACACTACTAGGACAATAAGCATCATTCATCCAAAATGAGCTCTCAGTTTTCCTTACGAACATCTGAGTACAGCAAGAAAGGGCTCTTGCAGTTCTTCAGATTATCAGTCCTTAATGCACCCTCCAAATGTCAACACAAATGTCAATAAGTCACTTAAGGGTTTGGAGCTGCTTACTTCAGTACAAATACCTGTTTTAGATGCAAACTGTGAAGTCACATAATGCACTTCACAGTTGTATCAAATCAGTAAAGTTCCAAGAATGTTGGGGAAAAAAATGTCACTTTCCCAGCTACAAAGTTCACTCCCTGACCATGGAGAATACGTGGCACAGTTCCCAGACAGCACCAAAAAGTGCTCACCGTAACCTCAAAGGGAAAATGCTAGAAATAAATTTGCTCAGAAACAATCAGAAATGCCAGAAACATGAGCATTCATACACTCAAATATGGAGCACAAGAATCTACTCTGCAGGAGTCAAGAAGGATACTAAGTCTTAAAACATGAAAAAGCCATTGATGAAACAGACAGATACATAGAAAATTCTTTTAAACTTCAAGCATTCAAAAAAGCTTTGGAAAACATATTTGAAATCCTGAGAACATTAAGCAAGGGGTTATTGTCAAAGGGAGGTGGAGTTGTTTCCTTTTTCCTGTGTTCACACATCCGAAGGTAATCATTTTCGTCTCTCACTCCCAGTACTCTCTTTAAAAGTTAACCAGTTATGAGCCAGTGGCTCTAAGCCCAACTTTTGTTTTTGCTGAAGGTATCCCTGCTCACAGATTTGCAAACCCAAACTGTTTCTGTAATAGAAGTAGCAGGATTATTCTTCCAGGTCCAAAGCAGAAATGAAAACTCTAGATTATAAGTAGATCTTTTGCAGACTAGTGTAAAAGAAAAAAAATACTTATCCAATAACCACAATCTTCAAAACACAAAGTATGTTATAAATCAAAACCTTTTGAGTTTTTCATCTTTAGGAGTAACCATTACTCTGTGCACAGTTCCTCATTCTCTACACACTGGAGCAGGTGCAGAGAAATTTGAAGGCAGTAGTGACCCACCCTGTCTTTTAGGTTTAAGATCATGCTGACTCAAGGAGAACAAGCTGAAATGCTCACTATCAGCTGTGCACTTGATACTTTAAGGGTGGCATCTGTTGCATTATATGCAGTCATATGACTACCAAAGCATTCTGTCCTCATTTAAATACAGATGATCCATCGTCTATGGTAGCATTAGGAGTATTTCTTTATAAATTCTTCAGTACTCTAAAAAATACCATTTTAGCAGAAAAACTTGGAAATAAAAGATGGTCAAATTATTCTGAGAAATTTCATTTGTTTTGTTGTTGTTTAATTTGCTGAAAGCCTTAGATAATTTTTCTTCATAGTTTTTATTAGCACCACCATGGAAGATCATTTAAGATAAAGTTCCAGCAGGATTCCAACTAAAATATGACATGATTTACAGAAGACTATAATATTTATTGCCAGATAATTTAAGAGAAATCATGTGAGAAGTAGTAATACACAATTTTTACACAGCTATTTTCATGCAGAAGCCTGAAAGATTAGACTGAAATTCAGCATTAGTTTTCAACTTCTAAAGTGGAGTTTTAAAAGATATTCAGTAAAAATATACAGTAGAAGGAAAAATCAAACCCCATCTACTACACACCTCAGAGCTTTACTCTGCATAAAGGTTTTCCAGTTGTCTGATCAGCCTCCATAATTTTTACTTGCTTATATGGCTGAAGACTATTCTATTTTACACCACTTTAAAAGTCATTTATCTCCACATTCATTCTTCTGCCTAAGGCCACATCCAACCTGGTCTTGAAGACCTCCAGGGATGCATCCACAGCCTCTCTGGACAGCCTGTTCCAGCATCTCACCACTCTCTCTGTTAAGAACTCACCCTGACATCCAACCAATCTAAAACTTCCCTCCTTGAGCTTAAAACCATTTCCCCTTATCCTATCTGAATAAGAATATGGAGCAACAAGCCTCACCCTCTTGTATAACATCCATCCAAGGATGGAAAAAACACAATTTTCATACAGTTTAGGGAAGATCAGCATACAAACTTGCCTGTTTTCTCTATTAATGCCTCAGATCTTTTTCCTCAATGCTACTTAAGGGCATACACCAAGGACAGCTGTGAGGACACTTTTCTTCATATTCAAAAGCTTGTTGAAGAAAAGACTGAATCGAAAAAAGTTAGGAAATGTTTGTTTTTATAAAGGCACACTTGGCCTCAACTGAAATGCAGGACAACTGCAGTGACTTAGAAGTCAGGAAAACCTCTCTTCATTGAGACAGTGTCTCTAGCCCAAGGTCCAGATGCTTCATGCAGGCAGGAATGATGTGCACCTATTTTATTAAAGATGGGACAGGAACTACACAACTACTATCACTACAGCAGTGGTATCTATGCATTCTGAAATAAGATTCAACACCTCATTCTTTGAGCCTGAAACCTGTCTCTCCTCAGACAACACAAAGGAACCATTCAACCACTCTTATAGCATTAATTGGTGAGCTAGACAGATGTATTACTTTTTATGTACGTGTTGGCCTTTCTTCAGTCTTATGCATTGGTCACTGCTGATGCACTATTCTGTCGACAGGCTAGCCTGTAACAGCAGATCTGGTCACCAGTCTGTATTGCCTGTATAACGCTGAAACAAGAAAAGCACACATGCAGCGCTTAAGGACAGGGCACGCCTGCTGGGTCAGCCGGCCCTACTCAAAAGGTTCTGGGATCCAAGGCTGTTTGGCATGCGGAGCCCAATCATGCCACCTCCTGGTTATGGATGGCCACTCTGTTCCACACGTTAGGCAGGTATTCATGCTTTGAAAGTTAACTGTTAACTTTTCCTTTTTATTCAACTACCCAGCTATTCCACCTTTCCTTGGCATTACCAGCTGCTAATGTAATCAATTACCCCATTTCTGAAACTTTAAATAGTGCCTGTTTTGAGGCACAAAGGAATAAAATGGACAGTACGGTAGGTACCTCTGAGGAGATCAAAATAAGGAAATAAATTTCCTAAAAGAATTCTTACAACAAATAAAGCCACCCTTCAACAAGCAAAACATTCATGCTGCAACAAAAACAGCTCACGCTGGAGAGCTGATGAGGACATGCTATCGAGATAAGCCTCAGCAAACACCTTTGACCTCTAAAATAGCTGGTACTAAATTCTGCTACTCACAGTGAGCTGCACCTTAAGCAGCTGCACTGATTCAAACAGAGCTATTTCAAGAGGGAAGCACTCCTTTTCACATAAGAGTAGCAGAATCTACTTTCAGCCACCACATTTGTATTGTTCCTTCTATGGAAGAGAATTTACTGTGTTTCAAAGGACGTGTTTTCTAAGATCATAGATCAAATGCTTCTAAACTGCTTCAGATCTTGGAAACAAAGATATTTATTTAATTACAGCCTTTTTTTTTTCTTCCCCTTAAGAAAGCCCAGATTTTGTGACTAACTGAGGGTCAATAAAAACTTGCAGAGGTTACTTTTTTATACTCAGCTTAACTTTTTATGTTCTTTTGTTTTCCCTAAATCCAGTTATCCCCTGCTATTCAAATGCAAGACACTCTGCAAGGAAAATGCACTTCTTAAAGATTATGACCACAAACCTGGCAATCTTATCACAATAGAAACTATTTATGAATTTGTTTTCTTAAAATAAACTTTCCAAGACTGGAATATATTCAATTCTGAAGTCAACAGTACATTCTAGTGATGGAGTACCATTTCCCATTATTCCATACATATTAGCTGCATCAGTCAATGTATCATATAAGGACTGCCAGATAGCCCACTAATGGCAACAGAAAGACTCCTATTAACTTCAGACAGCTTTGCATCAAATCTGTGATATCTAACACACTGCTGCTTTATAGAACTAAGTAGCTCGTATTCACCTGTGGATTGCACTGATATTATCCTTTTTCACTGAATACGATCCAAATGATAGGTATATAAATCTAGCTTGTAATGAAACTCGCATTTCTAAAATACAAGCTCTAAACATTTCTAAGCACATTTCCCAAATCAATCTCCCAGCTATTCACACTATTTGTGGGACAGCAAAGTAAATGATGATTAATACAAACTATTATGTGAACACATTTCTTCTCACCTGATGTAAGCATCAGAAAAAAAACAAAATAAACAGAATACTGACTGCTCACAGATTAATATTAATGTATGAGTTTACATTAACATTTTACATTAATCTTGTTTCAATCCAAAGACTTGTTTAGACAGTAAAGCAATAAATTTGTAAATATTTTTTCACAAGCAGTTTGGAAAGCTAAATAAAAAGTATCAGAGAGCTGACTTCAGTAGATCAAAGGTTTCATCTACAGCACATCACATCTTGGGCTATGGATATCGTCTTCATTTTCTACACTTCCAAGACAAGTGACCTTATTCCTGCCCCTAAGTTTTTAATAGGAACATGCAGTTATGAACAAAATCCGCCCTCCTATATGGAAAGTAAATGCATCTCTAAGAGTCCAAAAAATTTAAAGCTCAACATAAACCAAAATACTAGTTGAACATAAGACAAAATGAATTTGCATTACATCAGCAGTTTTCAGACCAGCAGGACAATTGTTGCAGCCTTAAGTAAAAGGCAATACTAATGTCCACTGAATGTTAAGGCTAAGTAATTACATACCTTTTGAATAGCTATACCCTGTCCTACAAAGAGCTTTATGATACTGAGCTATACAAATCTAATTGACACGACTGGAAGATCAAATTCATGCTGTGCCACATTTTATAATCTAGGGACTTAAGATTAAAGTTAAAGGCATGACTCCCTTTGCTAACTGAATGCTAACTGTAAACCTGAGGTCAATTGTACTGTCATTACATTGAGAGAAATTAGCTACCTCATTACCCAAGTAATGCTGATATTTCCATGGGGAGATATGCTCGTACTTCGGCCAGCTCTTTTTGAGAGGGCTTTTTCCTTTATGTTTGCATTACAAAACAGAGCTGGCTTTAATATTGTGCAAGATATTTCCAAGCCACAAAAACAAGAGTAGAACTTCTTTGTCCCAAGCAACAAATAGACAATTAAACCGATACTTAGTCCGATTAAAGTAATACTAACACAGAACAGAAGCTTTTAATTACCACAGTAGGATCTAGGTTTCTATGTAACCCTTATCTTCACAGCTCAAGTCATACAGTTGTTTTACATACACAGTATGTTACATAAAGCAATAATAAAATACATGCAAAAATAATATTTATTGTTAAGGACTACAAGAGGACATGGCACCAGAACAGCAGGGATCTAAATTCTGGACGAAGCTTGAGATTGTACCATAACAATTTACTTACAAAAGGTGTTACTCAATAACACCCTGCACTTTGACATCTTTGATCTGGACATGTATTGCCCTGAACCAGCATAGGGACCCATCTCAACACATCTCAATAGAAGCAGCACAACCTCACCTAAGAAAATAACCTTCTGTAAACAGTTCACAATAACATTTAAAATTACCCATGAAACAAGTGTGATTCTTCCATCTCTTTCAGGTGCAAACACAACAACCTGCTCCACTGAACAGTACAGTTAATACTGAAAAACCCTCTAGAGATTTACCTGTTCTTTCGATCTGTGTCGACTAGTTATCATGAAAAGACATCTTTAATTTTTACTGCTGACTAGATTATTCAATCAATATAAACACTCAATGCCTTCAGCAAAAG
Organism: Oreortyx pictus; assembly: GCA_036925125.1. NCBI lineage: Eukaryota > Metazoa > Chordata > Aves > Galliformes > Odontophoridae > Oreortyx > Oreortyx pictus. The sequence goes on along the minus strand of JAUPFR010000002.1, from coordinate 82,653,526 downwards.
TTGAAATAAACTAATGCAAACTGAGGTAAACGATCACCATCCATTCACACTTCACAAGTTCTCCCGTAGTAGAAGACTTATAAATGGCTTTTCCATTTCATCATTAGAAATGATCACACGGGAGCTGTTTCCTATATAAAAAAAGGTAATGACCCAGGAAGAATAAAGTTTCTTCTGATTAAGGCATTAATGCAGTCATTAGGAGACAGGTCATTTTCAGCATACACCACAGACTGCCTCTGATTTTAAGACAAGTTGTGCTTTATAACTTAATCTTTATGTTAAAAGCACCAATACCTCTTCTCCTGGTTCTTTATATCATCAGATAGATGCATAAATTTACTGCCACAGAAAGTATCTCTTTTTTCTGAGCTTCACCATACATATACAATGAAGGCTTTAGTAAGCAAAGTCTAAAATAATGTCCACGCATCTTTCAGGAGCAAGGAGTAAATACCCACTGACTCAAGTACGCACCTGAAGCACCAACCTATGTATTAAGAATATAAGTAATTTATTTTAAATTAGACATAGCAAAACACAAAATGAAGCAAACAAAAACATTACAGGGAAAGAAAAAGTTGGATCCTACATTTAGAAAGAAATCCAGTGTCATAGGTTGAAATCATACTTCTGGAATACCTGTGTGCCTATCGGTGGCTTCACACAGCAGCAAGCAGCCTCTCAACCTCAGGCTCTAACAGCTGACATGAAAAATCACAGCACTTTCAAGTCAAAGCAAAAGCTAGAGGCTCTCAACTCAGAAAGCCAAAGCCTTCAAAGCTACACTTCTGTATCTTATAGAAAATCTAATGACAATCAGAACAGTTCAGTCAACCACAAAAGCAACACTTGGCTGTGATTGTTATGTATGTAGCTACTTCTGTATTACTCCTCAAGGAATAGAAATCCAGAGACTGGAAGCAGCAGTTCATTGCCAACATATCCTAGAAATAAAATATCACAGACATAGCTGCAACCAGATTTCTTCCGGCATCCAAAATAAATTCTGCCAGTTCCACACATTTCCCTCCTATTTACATCCAGCAGCATCCATTGCCTTCATTCTCATTTCCTTATCAAGTTATACACTTACTTCAGCGAAACTTGTTTCAACGGCACAGGACTCTGAAACAAATTTCTAGAAAGCTCGACAGATGGTGTTATGGAGGATAAAGCCAGGTATCTGGTGTGAATCTGACATTAGCATTCCCTACAGCTTCCACAGAGAACTCACCTTCATCTTTTAAAAATCCACATATGCTTAGAACTAGTTATATTAAGAGGAAAAAGGAAAACTAATCATTTATTCAATCTGACGGTTGTCCTACATACATTTTCTACCTAGATCTGACACCCAAGAATAACCATTTCAGTCTTTTTTTTTTTAGTTTACTCTCCACACTTTCAGTGATGCTCTTTGTGCATTTTCTGCCTTTCACATGCAGATACTCAGCAGACACCTCCCCCCTCTGGGAAAAGACCAAACTGCAAGGTGCAAGAAACGCACCCCTCTAGGAAATACAGATTTAATCGCATTTTTATTAGAAAAACAACCCCATAACAAGCAGCGCAGATGTCTCTCCTGCAGTGAGATAACTACTACAGAAGTGCACAGAATGTCTTCATTCACCCTGAATTTTCAACTGACCAAGCAGGAATGCTACTGCAAAACCTGGACTCAGTACATTTGTTCACAATCAATAAAGCAGGTATTTAAGGAAGACGATATAAAGGCTGCTGACATAGGGAAAGATGCTTATTGCTCACATAATGAGTTTTAAATAGTTATGATTGCCCCTAAGACATAATAGAACTTCAGAAATTACCTCTGTTCAGGGAAGTGAATAATCTGAACTGGTGATGTCCTCACAGGCCTATCCATACACTTTTTTGGCTCGGACTCACTTAGCCAGCTCCATAGCTTGCCTGGATTCATGTACCATTCTTCACTACTTTTTTTCTAAACGTAATAGGAATTTCTACAGTTAGTGTTACACACCTCAGAGGAAACCGGGAACTGCGTGAGCACCTTGGGGGATGGCACTTCTACGCACACTGAAGTGCTGCACCACCAGGCCTACGTTCAGTAACCACCTACATTATAAATCACAAACTTTTCGAAGATTCCTCAAACCAGTCTGACTAAAGCGAAGGGAATTCAAAATCAAGCACAACGCAGGTCAAAAACGGTACAGGGAGCATATTTAGGATCACTAGAGAAATCAGAGCGAAGATCGCTGCGTCCTGGATGAGAATCGCGTCATGAAACCAATAAGCCACAATCAGCCAATACCCACCACGGTGAAGCGAAATAGAACAGCGATCCTCTAGCACTGTGGCACCACGATCGTGTGCGCCTTACCGCCTGAACGCGAGAGGCGAGCTGCAACGAGTCACCCGGGAACCGAGCGTCCCTCCCGCAGCCCCGCGAGGTGGCCCCGAGCTGGGGGACACAACGCGGGGCTGCGGCGCCCGGGCCGAAGGCTGCGCCGGGCACAACGCGCACCCACGGCCACGCGTGGACCCCGCGCCCGCCGGGCAACGTTCCGGGGAACGGGGCGAGCGACGCGCGGCGGCGGGAGCGAACGGAGCCTTACCGTCGGCCAAGAGGCGCATGGCGTGCACAAAGGAGGGATCCAGGCTGTCCTTCTCGGCCATCAGCTCGGGCAGGTACTTCTCCTGCTCCATCGCCTCGGGGCCGCGCCGCCTGGGCACGCCGGGGCGGGCTGCGCGGCCGCCGGCTGGCTCCGCGCCTCCGGCCGCCTCCTCAGCGCCCGCCCCGCCCGGCGTCCCGCGGCTGCCGCCCGGCCCGGCCTC